>JAVLUX010000031.1:15720000-18170000 GCA_032164185.1 Moxostoma hubbsi
GAAAGAAAGAAAAAGAAAGAAAGAAAGAAAGAAAGATTTGATCATTTGGTGGCAGTATTCCTTCAGACTGTTTGTCGCTGCAACTGAGAATAATTACAGACATGCAAGTGTGTTTGTGAGTGTGTGCAATGCTATATTTGAGCTTATGTATTGTAAATTGTAAAGGCTGTTTGTGCTCCAACCATGAGGTATCATTAAATTACACGGCTGCTCAGAACTGAATCACACAACCAGATGTGCATCAACCCTCAGTCCCATATGACACATTCACATGCACATTTAGCTGTTTGGATTGATATTTGTAAAGCGTCGCAGACAGAAATTGCCATCCTTTAAATATTCACCCTTGGAATTTCCCATTCTTGAGTACAGTCCCAAAGTTTACTATACAAAACTATTTACTCTGCAACCAAAAGCAATGCAACCCTAAAAAGTGCACTCTAACTTAATAGTTCCTATCTGATCACTGAACATAATCTGGACGAGGAGAACAAAGTTCATTTTGATGAAGTTAAACACTCACCAAATTCAAATCCATTAAGCAAATTTACTTATAAATAATAGCAGAGAGCGGGGTAAAATGTGCCACTGGTAAGTGTTTTGGTATGTGGCCATATGCATAAGAGCCCATCCTTTTCCAGCCATCTGTGATTAAGAAGAGCACATGCGAAAAGATTTTTTACAGGCTAAAACCTGTTTTTGCAAGTCAAAGAAAATGTTCTACATGCTAGGTAAAATGACATTTACATCGAACCAAATTTATGCACATCAAAAAATGTGTATTATATCCATTGGTAACTTGCCAAAAAAATCAAAAAGGTTTTCACTGAATTACTAAATGATCCAAGGTACCCTTTTTCTCAAAATGGACATCATAGTTTTATCTCTGTCTCATTTCTCCCTGTTTAGAAGTAAAATCTAGCACTGAATGTTACCCCACTTCCCTCATGGTGGCACTTGATGATTCATTTGGTCTGTTATGACTCTTCTGTGTTCCCATGGACAAAACATTGAACTCAGTTCTTTGAGCATGCCCTCTCTTACCACAGTATGGTAACTGGCAGGTCTGGTTGGGAGCTCATTATGGTCTGAAGACCTCAAACAAGATTAGATGAGGGTGGAATACAAGAAGTTTACTGTTATTGAAGGAGATTCAGCTTTTCTGCCCACCCTGAGCAGTCCCGCAAGCCTGAGAAGTCTCATATGTTCCATTTTACCCCAGCTAACAGTGCCCAGATTTAATAAGGGTTTTAAAGGTAAAGCATGTTTCCTGCAGCCTGACAATTACTAGACCATTACCGAGACTTTGTGTCTCTGAAAACTGTTCTTTACGTCCCGAAATAAACATGTTCCTCCATGTGCATTCATGCTTTGTTTTCTCTCTTAAAATAAAGAGCCACAGTGCCATGGTTTTACCACTAAAGTCACATGAGGGGCCTTATGAGTTCCTGCAAGTATTTTGAAGACATGTCAGATTTGTGCATTTCTAGTGTGTTAGTAAAGAGGTTGTAAATATATATATAGACCAACATATGAACAACTAATGACCAAAACTCTAGAAAAAGAAAAATAGTTATGATGTGTTACAAATGTTTTTGGGCTTTTTGAGACTACCTGCATTGAGAGATAATGACATAATGGCTGATTAACAGAATTGTTACTCCTCGCTTGTTCTTTTCTAGAATTTACTGTTTGAGTGAAATAAACAATGTTTTTGGTAATTACTGTGTAAAGTTTGATGTCATGATATTATATATAGGGTTGATTGAGGTTAGTTGTCACAAGGGCTTTATTTCAGTAACTAAAGGTCTTGAGTTTAAGGAATATATCGGGTTCAATACAAATTAAGCTCAATCGACAGCATCTGTGGCATAATGTTGATTACCACAAAAAATCCTTTCGACTCGTCCCTCCTTTTCTTTGTTAGAGACTTACAGTGGAAGTGAATGTGGACAATTTTTGGAGGGTTCAAAAGGCAGAAGAACTGTGAAGCTTATAAAAGCACTTAAATTAATTCTTCTGTTAAAACTCATGTGTTATTTGAGCTGTAAAGTTGTTTTGGGGTTTGTTGACATTACCTCATCATTTAACATTGCTGTAAAATTAGCAATAAATTTACACAGAAAAGGTTAGTGAGAGATTTTATCACACTAAAATCAAATTAACACACATATTGTTTATGTCTTGTGGCGATACCTTTGAAACAGTGAGTATTATAATGTTTACAGTTTGGCCCCATTCACTTCCATTGAAAGTGCCTCACTGTAAATTTGATTTTTGCTTTTTTTAAAGAAAAGCAGGGACTAGTCGAAATACATTTTGTGATAATTAATATTATGCCACAAATGCTGTCGATTGAGCTCAACTTCTATTAAACACGGAATGTTCCTTTAAAAGTCCAATTGCATAAATGCTTTTCTAAGCATTAAGGTTCTAAGCTGTTACATGTGCTTTTATACACATTCGGTTTCCTTTTGCATTATTTTAATTATATAGTGTATCATAATTGTTGTACTTTTGACATTTTCCTGAAAAGCTATTAAATAGCCTCAAATACATTTTTAAAAACTGATTTTTTGTGATAGATCTGGGTGACGGTGGACGAATCTCAGTTGCCTCCACATCTGAGACGGTCAAGCTACACGTCTTATCACATGGCTTTTTTGAGCATGTTACCGCAGAGACCTAGCATCTATTCTAAACGGCACCCACGCACAACTCACCTTGTGCCCCACCGAGAGTGAAAACCACATTATAGTGGCCACGAGGAGGTTGCCCCATGTGACTCTACCCTCCCAAGCATCCGGGCCAATTTGGTTGCTTAGGAGACCTGGCCGGAGTCACTCGGAACACCCTGGATTCAAACTCGTGACTCCAGGGGTGGTAGTCAGTGTCTTTACACAGATTTTAAAAGAATATTCTCTAAAAAGAGCATTTTCTCAAATCAGTGTCAATAAACAGCTGGTTCCCATAATGAAAACTTACCTCATATTTAAATCGGACATTGTTGAACCTGCTCTATTTATACAGTATGGAATCAGCCATTAAAAACCCCACATTGTTCGACCACTAATCTTGACATTCTGGAGAACTTTGTGATCACTCATTTAGGTGTCAGAGGATGTGTTACCTCCTGCTGGAACATTTTCACACGAGTCCCACTGAGCCAGTGAATCTAGATGGTCATTTTCAACACAACCACAACCTTGAAATTGATAAAACAAGCAAACTTTTTTACTTCAAGCAGTTCTGTACCTCTTTCAGCTGTTGTTCTAACAGCATTACAAGAACAATCAAACAGAAATGTGAGCATACCTGAAGCAAGGGATGGATCTCCTTCAACATTATTGGAAAACAGCACTTCCACCACACTGTTCTCTGGAAATCTTGGATCTTGAATGGAGACAAGAACAAATGATGTAGACTGCAAGTAATAGAAAAACTGTACCGCACAGCAATGCGGGAACATCAACACACATGACAGACGTGTTTCATGACAGCTGATGAATCAGTGACTTATAAACACACTCTCCACAGCCATGTGACCTTTCTATGCTTCTGTCAATCCAAATGACAGTTATGTTGATTGTGTAAGGTTTCCCATTGCGCAAGGATGGCAGAAGTGTAGTATGTAGCTATAGTTTGGGGGACAAAACTGTTCTAAAAAGTAAGATGACTCTTGCAGTCTTCCTCCCTTTGGGAACATCCATTGATACACTACATTGGATAAACAATTCATAAATAAATTGGTAACACTTTACAATGAGGCTGCATTCATTAACATTTGTTAACTACACTACAATATAATTAACATGACCAAACAATGAACAATACTTTTACAGCATTCATTATTCTTGGTTTATGTTCTTTTCTACATATACTGACACATTTTTTACATTAAAAGTTGTATATGTTGTATATGTTAACATTAGTTAATGCAACATGTACTAACCTGAACAATGATATATTAACATTAACCAAGACTAATAAATGCTCTGAAAAATAAATGTTTATTTGTTAGTTCATGATACCTAATCAGTGTTGGATGTAATTGGATTACAAAGTAGTTAGTTCAATTACTTTTAGGCACAAAAAGTAGTGTAACACATTACATTTTAAATTCTTGTAATCCAATTGCAGTTACTGACTTTCAATTAAAGTACCGGTAATTACTTTTATTGTGTTACAAATATTTCTAAAAAACTTTTATGTGTAATACAACTAAAGTGTTCATATGTATGTTTGTGTTTCTGTGACAGCTAAAGGATGTGCGACATTGAATGAAGAAAATAGGCATTATTTTGAAATACAAAAAATTTGTACCAAGTGTTTTAGAAGGTATCTTAAAAGTACAGTAGTAATGCAATTACTTTTTCAATTAAGTAATTAGTAAAGTAATCTGAAAGAATTCAGTAATTTGCAGTGGATTAATTATTTTTAGTTACTTATCCAACACTGTATCTAATACATTAACTAATGTTAACATATAGAACTTGTTAAGCATTACTTATATTACTATATATATATATATACAGTATATAATTAGATTATTATGTTTTTTTTAATCATTAAAATGCAAAAAGTTTAAGGTTAGTCAATAGTCATTATATTTAGCTTTATATAAAAAACAATAAAAGTTTATAGTATTTTCTTATTTTGATAGCCAAGTAAAACGTGTGTGTGTGTGTGTGTGTGTGTGCACGAGTAAAGAGTTAATTTGTAAGTCTAGTTCTCAGATCCGCCTGTGTCTTGTCTGTCATTATTTATGAAAAAACACTGCACATTCACATGCTCAGTCACACATCCAAGCCAACACACACACACACCCACACACGCACACATGCGCGCACACACACACACACACACACACACACACACTACTTTTCAGGATCTGAAAAAGAAACACCAACCTCCTAAAAATAACTTATAGTACAAACATATTTGGAATAAAATCCTATTAGTGTAACTTTACCAAAAGCAGTTTTGGGCCGCACGTGTACCTTTGTTTGCATGATCAAGGTCTTCTTTCTTCAGGGAAAGCATTTGTCCACACAGAAAGCCTGTATGGAACTGCACACTAAACACTGTCTCATGGGTCCTCATGGAAACATTTTTATGATAACATGCAATCTGCAGGGAAGAAGAATGACAAATAAACATAATAAGGTTTGCAACATTAATAAGGTCACTGCTTTCTGTTTGTGTATTTGCAAGAGAAAGAGAGGGACATATAGACATCTCACCATGATATCACCTTTGAGCATCTGTGGGGGTTCCAGAACAAAACACATTCTGTCCGTTTGATCTACAGCAGGCTGTCTGAGAGTCATACAAAAACACTTTGCATGCATGCATAGACACATTGACACATAATACAGCCACCATTTTCACAATAAAACAGAGATAAAATGTAATTGCAGAAATTTTTGTTGTGTATATATATATATATATATATATATATATATATATATATATATATATATATATATATATATATGTGTGTTTGTGTGTGTGTGTGTGTGTGTGTGTGTGTAATATACTGTGACTCACTGTACTCCTGTTGTGTATACAGTCTGCAGGCCTTGATACACTCGGATAAACATCTGACACACTAAAAAGAAGAAAACCCAGAGAAAACGTTTATTGCTCAGATGTTTCATAGTTCAAAAGACTTGGTTATGTGTCATTAAAGTTTCTGCTTTTCAAATGTTTCCCCAAAATTCACTTCAGAAAACTACAAATAGACGCAAATAAGACACTTGTTGGGATACAATAAAAGCAGAGAGCTACAAAATCAATGTAGATTGCAGAGACCACATAATTTGGTCTTGGAAGAATTTGATAAGAAATTTTAACATTGAAATCTTTGACTGTTGATAGCGGGTATCTTTGCAAATCTGAGCACAGTTTGTGACATTGTTGATAGTCAGCCTCAGACGGCACACCCATGGACCGCCTATGTCTGTGCTCTGTACATCACACACAAAACTGGAAAACATTGACTTGATTAACTCAACGCAAATCTGATTGGCTGGTTCTATGATATTTCCACTAGTATACACACACACAGGTCAGTTTATCAGTCTGCCTGGAGATGTGTTCACGTTGATGGAATGAGCAATTTCGAGGATGAAATAATCACAGAATTTGCTCAAGTTTGCCAGGTTGCAGCTGTACAGCAGTACTCACTGTGCACCATGAGCACTCAGACTGACCTGAGAAATATTTACTCTCAGAATATTTCACCAATCATGAAATGTGTCCCGTATTTCTGCTGGCTGTTTAAAAGAACTAGCAATGCCCAATTTGCAAATTAATTATTATGAGTCGGTTCTTTTCTGTGAATTGGCCAAACGGGCTTGCAAACGGTCTGAATCGATTCGTGATTCAGTTCAATTCGTACGGACCGTTCTCTCACTGAATCATTTAGAGCGGTTTCTAACACAGTAAAACAGTATCAGGAGATTTACGAACACAGAACAAACAGCGCTGGATACATGAAAATGTACTAACAATCAACTGGAAACAAAAGTCTGTCTTTTTGAGAGGTAACTGAGTGTCATGTGAACAAGGGGCTGTTCAAACTAAACGTGTTTTTGCGTCCGCTCGCGCTGTTTTTCAATCGTTTTCCATATAAACATTCGCTAGATGAATGTCTTTCGAGAACTGCGTCACGTTTCATTGTGTTTTAGCATCTCTCACAGTAGCTCTGTATTTTTTAGATGCTGCGTCACGTTAAAATACTTCTTCAACTGATAAAACACGTCTCGAGACGCCTGCGTTCTGCTGTATTCTTTGTGCGCGTTTTGTTTTATTAGCGCGATAACGCGTCTGTGTGAACGGTTACTGAAAGAAACGATGTGCTCAACCCTCATGTTGGTCTTTCCGATAACCCCACCCCTAAACACCCCGTGATGAAACAAACAACTGTGATTGGTCACTTAACTTGTCAGTTAGGTTCATGGGCAATTAAAGCTGATATCAGCGTGACGCGATCGTCTGTGTGCCGCAACTGCTTTCGGGTCCTTGAATAACGTATAACGTGCGAGTAAGGGCAGCCGGTAGACTTTCTGGAGCCCTCCTAGGGTAAGTTGGTGCCCTACGCAGACTGCGTAATAAGGTGGTACTGATAATTGAATATTGCACCTTATAAAAAAATTATTTAATATAGTATTTGCAATACTGCAGCATCCCACAGATTCAAAAAATAAATTAAAAAAAGGATGCTATTTCACATGTGCACTTAAAGTATAACTTTTTAATGTATATAAACAATGTGCATATTAAATGTAACGATTCAAAACGAATACAATGTGAACAACATAATTAGTTGGCTCCGCCCTCCCTTGCGCATCTTTGGTTCATTGGTTCACGCTGAGTGTCTGATTGACAGGAGCAACAGGTGAGGCTGTTACCCCAAATTTCCACCAACTGCGGAACAGCCGCGGATCGGCTCCGCTGCGGGTCGGATCCGTGCTCCGCCGTCCTTCAATACCTACCAGATCCGGATTTGTTGCGGAACGGCTGCGGCTATGACTGACAGCTTAAGTCGCGTGGACACACGATATCTTGCGAATTTACGTATGATCGCGCGATATAACAGGATGTAGTTTTTAAAAAGAACCACAAAACCAGCAACAGTTTGTTTCCATCCAGAGGAGTGGAGGGGAAACAACTCTGTGCTGACCTGCTAATCTCCCTTTTTTGCGGAGATTGTGATTCAACCAAGTACAATATTTTTTTCCACTTTAGCAAATGTCAAACCCAATATTAAATAAATGGTTATTTATTTATATATATATATATATATATATATATATATATATATATATATATATATATATATATATAGTTTAACTGAAATTCAACTTACTTCATTACATAACCTAATACCTGTAAATAAAGTTATTCATGCAAATCAAACAACCCTGCAATGTCTGCTTAATTCAAAATTTTTAATGGGTTTAACATGTATAGCTAGAGAATGCCTTTACAAGTACATGGATAAACTATTTGCTTTCTATCTGCATTTATTGGACAAAATTAGTGACTTTACCATCCACACCCATTACTCCTGCTACTGTTTTCCACGCCATTTCCTTTTTAAGGTTGTCCTTATAAAAAGGATGCGACGGGTCATAAATGATTTGGTGATTTTGTACTTCCAGAATCAGCATCTCCTCATCCATGGTGTAGTGCAGGGAAATACGATCCGCCGTGAGCACTGGGTATTTTATGTTGAAAATTACCGGATATTTTATTTGGTTTCTGTGCTCGACTTCCTGCGGCGCTCTCCGGCATACGGCAAAAATAGAAACTATGCGCATCTGCTCCGGAGGGCTGCGGTCGCCGGAGCTGGGACGGAGTCGGAATGCAGACGTTCCGCAGTCAGTGAAAATACACACATTGACTTTAATGGAAACCTATTGACTCCGCCGCCGTTCCGGAGCGGATCTGCAGCCGTTCCGCAGTTGGTGGAAATTGGGGGTTAGTCTGAGCAGACAGTCAGAACGAATTTGTGCGATTGAGCATTTAGGCCTATATAATTGTATTTCTTTTTTCGTTCTTTGAATTAGTTAATTCTATTCATTTAAATCTTTGGATTATTCATATCTTCATTTTTATCTTATTTTCATTAATAGATTCGGCTCTTCTGGTTTTGCGAGCCGACTCCCAACGTTCACCTACAAGAGCCGGCTCTTAGAGCCAACTTGTTCGTGAACGACCCATCACTACTGGATACGAGACTACATTGTTAAGATGCATGTTAAATTACTATCAGGATCTTTTCTCAGGCAAAAAACTGAGAAGCAAGAGACCTATGTAAAAACGTATTATACCATATATTATAAATGTATCTACATTTTTGTAAAATGCCAAAATTGTCGTTGTGTGTATAGCAGCAACCACTAGAGGCGCTACAACAAGAACTTTTATTCACTTTCACACGAGTAAAACAGCAGATTAGCAGTTCATAAAAAAATATTTTTCTCTCTGTTCCTCACACAATGCTATCTTATGACATCAAAATACATTTACAATGGCACATGTCTGTCCTGAAAAACATGCAAGTCAACATGTGAGCCAAAAGTGTCATAGAAACACCACAAAATGTCATGGTTGCTTCAGCAATTACGTTTTTCATTTCACATTTGCTTTTTATATCACTGTCAGTTACGTTTAGGTTTAAATGCAAGTAGGTAAATTTTGTTGGTTTTAAACTAGAAGGTTAATTAACCTTTTTAATCTTACTCGCTTTTAGCACCACACAGTGGACATTTCATCTGGGAACAGCCCCGATACGTGTAATGAGCCACGTAATTCTAGTTTAAACCCACTCTTTTAGAGTATCATTTTATAACTTTGCCAATTTTAGTTTTTACTAAAATTATTTGCATAATTTTTTTTTGAATTCTCTGTGTATTTTTGTATTGTATATTTAATTTATCTCTATAATTTTTACTATTTTGTATTTTAATTATTTTATCATGTACAATTTTCTGTGTATACCTTATGTATAATTTTTTGTTAGAAAAAAAAGTGAAAAGTCTCCATGTGTTCTCCATTACTGTCTAGGTCTGGCAGAGTTAATTTGTGCGTTTTCTTTTTACGGGATGACATTATCTAAAATGATTTGGAGTCTACTAACACAGTGTCCTTAAAACTCAAATGCACTGATGTGTGTGTTTTTTTCCTCACCTGTAGGGTGAAAATCAGGAATGGGATGGATATTGATATGATGGATGAATAGAGGGGAAGATTTCATGTGGATCTGATGGGTTAGCAGCTTGCCAAACACCTGCACATACCTGAACCATCCACAAACACCTCTGTCATTCACACTGACATCTCTATATACCAGTCAACAATAAATCCATCCTCACAATACCAGCACAACTTCAAATGAAGTCAACAGATGAGTATGTGTATGTGAAACAATGTTTTACAATAATAAAACAGCTAAAAATGCAGTTATCATAATTTAATACGAATGCAATTTGAGGAGAACGTTTGCGTTTCAAATAACTTAAAGGTGTTATTGATTATGAAACCTGACACACACCACACTTTTAGACATTTCTCCTTGATTTACAATACAGGGTGTGTCTAACTCAAATAGAACAAATAGTTTCTTTACAGTGTTGCCAAAAACAGCTTCTTTGTGTGATTCCAGCAACTGATCATGGTCGAATATTTATATTGATGTTCTCTGGGCAACCATGGGTATTACAATCATTCACCTTACTGCTAAAAACTGTTTCAAAACATGGGAGAATATAAGGGGGGAAATTATGATGCACTAAACAGTATGTCATCCTCAATTTACATGTTCGTATTGTATGCGTGAGGAGAGATGGTGGCGTTAAGGATAGTGCAAATAAGAGGCATAAAATGTAAACCAAGATGTTTCATAGAAAAAGGAAGTGGGAATAATGTCAGGACATCCAAACTGCAAAAAGGGATGTCCTCCTGTCGTGTGACCCTGAATCACTGTTCACAGCATAACCTTCACTCATTTACAAACTGCTGATTGACAAAAAGTCACAACAGCCCCAACTACACAGAAAGTTTCAAGGAGAAAAGCAGTATTCATTACCAGTCGAAAGTTTGGAAACACTTTGACTGAAACTGTTTCTCATAACAATATAGACCTTTGGATCTAAAGGCTTATGCTTATTGCTTAGCAATAAGGAACTCCAGCATAGGAACTCCTTCAATAATGTTTAAAGCGTCCCAGGTGTCTACACCTCATGAATTTGTTTGAAAGAATGCCCAGAGATTGAAGAGCTGTAATCTAGGCAAAGGGTGGCCACTTTGAAGAAGCTAAAATATAAGATGGTTTGATTTTTATTTTATTTTAAAATTCATTTTTATCACTACATAAATCCCATATTTTTTTGTGTTATTTCAATGTTTTGATTAATTATTTTAAAATGTGACAACAATAATATAGAATGAGAAAATGTGTCCAAACTATTGGCTGGCAGTGTATTTGAAATGTTTTCAAATGTTTCAATGAAAAGTACTGCAAGGCAAAAAAAGCAAAAAGAAGTTGCAAAATAATAGCATAATCCTTGCCTTTTCTGTGATGGAGTCATGAGGTGTGCCATTTTATCATTACAGAACTTCTTCATGGAGTACAGATCCAATGCTTGCTCCTCACTAGAGACAGAGAGCAGGATGAAGAACGTGAAACATAGCGGACAAATTAATGTGCAAACCTTTAAAATCTACACTGTAAAAACTTTTATATATTCATATTTATTTTTTCCAGTAAACATATCTAAAAAAATGTGTGTATGTATATACAGTATATATATATATATATATATACATACACACACACACACACATTTTAATTGCATTTCTGTATTCTTTTTGAGTAAAAACGTCATTAACACTAGATACAGTAGGCCTATATGAACTTGAAAATCAAAATTACATTAAATCATGTTTTCAATTTAAGAAATCTGAACAATTCAGTATGATTAATGCTTTAAAAACAATTGGCAAAAAGTCCTCTTTTATGAAACGTATCAATATTTAAGACAATTTTTACAATAAATCTCCAACTTTTATCAGCCCATACCAGAAGGTGGCAGAAAGAATTTGAATCACCAAAAACAAAAGAAGAAGAATGTGGAAAGTGGAGATTTATAGTAAAAAAAAAAAAAGATCTTGAATATTGATCTGATTCTCACCCACACTCATCATATTGCTTCAGAAGACATGGGTTTAACCACTGTAGTCTTATGGATTACTTTTATGATGCCTTCATTTTGATTTCTGGAGAACCAAAGTTCTGCACAACATTCACTTGCATGGACATTTGGGATGGCATGAGGTTGAGTAAATGGTGAGAGAATTTTCTTTTTGGGGTAAACTATCCCTTTAAATATAAATCTCAATAAAAATTTGTTAGATGTCTGTAAAAAAAAAAAAAAAAATTCAAATCTTTTGGAATTTTGCTTCAGTAGTAAATACATCTTGTTTGAAGGATGTTTGGACATTTTTATATAAAAAACAAGACAAAAATACTTAATTGCAGTGTTGTTGGTTACTTGTGAGTATTGAACAGTCCAATCGTCAAATGTGGCCATTTAATATTTGAAAACAGAAAATCTGCATTATCAATTGACAAGCCATTTGATAGATTTTGGAACTCACACCAGAGGGAGCAAACAAATCTAATTATCAGCAATTCCGTAATCTCAAATGATCAATATAATGGCTCATCGCTTCAAATATTAACCTTATTGCCAGTTACTGCTAGTGTGGACATGGCAACAAATGCCTTCCCAATCACAAAACAAAACAATGCTTTAGTACAAAGTCCAATTTTGTCTCTAGCGTAGTCTCTACACTTAATTTAGAACCAAATACCATTTGTTTCCTTCAGAGTGCTTATAAGACCCTGTTTTCATCGCTCTGAAAACTGAACCTCTGATTGAGCAACTCTATGGATTGAACAAATAAGTTAAAAACAGACAACCAGATGTTTTGAGACTGAAAACAGAAGCATGTAAAGACCCTTTCAGCAAGACAACATGAATGGGAAATGAGAAAGGTCTCAAAAAACTCACTGGAGTACATGGCTTAAGAAGTATTTGTCTTTTTAATGATAGTTTACAATGGATATGAATTTCTAAGTTTTACCTGGTTGAAACATAAGATAGCTGGATGTAAGATGATATTACCACACCCACCCTGTCTTTGCCGCCCTATGAGAGAAGAAATGAACTAACTGTGTCATTCCTGAAAGGAAGGTTCAAGAGTTGCAAAGACTTCATAACAACAATCAGATGTTTACATTTTTTCTAAAGAAAAAGTGAGTGGTGCTTGCCCATGCAGGAGGTTGAAATACATTTTTGCTTGTCTGCTAGACAGGAGGTTGAATGTTTTGTCTGCTTTCCAAATTTCCAGACTACCCCAGTGGCCGAAGCTGGAACTACTGTCGTGAGCATGCTGCACAATTCAAGTGCAACTTACATCTTTGAACATATGTGATGTAAAAAGCAGAGGGCATCAGTTTTTCACAAAGCAGTAATTACATTATATTAAGTACGCTAATACATTTATACTAACCCTAAATCTAACCCTAACCCTAACAGTACTGAGACCAAAACGGAGTTCTTTCATTTCTTTGCAAATGTATTATCATGGTAGTTGGAGATCAAAAGAGATGGGATATCAAAGGCACAGAGCAGGCTATTTTGAAGTCTGAATTTTGGTGGGAAATCAGTCTAAACTACTGTAACTTGCCACTTCCCTTGAATATTTCCATGATTTTCCATGTCTCTATAATATATTGTTGATAAGGTCATGGGGTTTTCAGAGTCACATTTAAATAATCATTCAACTAATTTTTTTGCTTGCTTTTTCATCCACCAGGCGACATTTGTAACGCAAAGTAACAACACTCCTCTCTTCAACAAGCCTCAAAACTTGAGGCATCATTCATGTCCATAGCAAAAATGGTGCAAGACGAGTTACACGTTGAAGTTTAATACTTAGGATTAGGGGGTTTTATTTTGTATTTTTCAAATCAATAGTTATAGTGATAAGCAAGCACCACTCATGAAAACATAATGAACTATAGCCTGAGAATATCATTAATGATAGAATGAAAACACTAAACGAGTGTAGATGTCTTACTTTGCAGTGTAGCAGCAGCACATGTTCAGGGTGTGCACAGAGCCAGTTGTCTATGCTTTTACACACTGAACAAAGCAGATGAAGGGATGGAGCATGCTGCTCTGGCCAGTCCAAGTCCAACACCTAACAATCAGTGATTTAGTGTAAGTGTTATACTTTAGACCATTACAGTGGAGTCCAAAAGTATTCAGTCCACAAGTCAAAATGCTTCGGTTTTGCAGTTTTCGAATTGAATAAATATTTGTAATAAAAAATGATGGTGAGTGCGCAAACCGTGCGCTACGTCTTATCCAATCTAGGTGTTAGTGCTAATAAAAAAATACAAAAATTCCTGCTAGTACAAAGTGCAAGTGGGCTTGGTTGTGAGTGTTTGTGCCATTTTTGGGTTAATGCGCACAAACTGTGGGTGTATTGTAGAGTAATGAAATGATGCAAAGCAAAGGTCTTGATCAGGACTCCCTGGAAGAAGAGATTGAAATTGGATTAAACTATTTTATTTATCAATTATTATTATTTTTATATTAACAGTTGTATTTAAGATCTAATATGTATTAGTATTTCCACCTTTTGTCGTAGAGTGATATGTATGTCAGTGCAAAAGGAGCCGGTGGAAGAATTTGAAGAGATTTGGTATTATTTTTTTTAACCATTTTGTTATTTTGATTATATTTTAGTTGCATTTGCAGTTTAATTTGAATTTAGAAATTATTATTTTAGTTTCAATAAATTAATACAATTTTTCAAAATCAGATTCGACCAGTAGAAGTGAAGTGTGTGCCGATACAATCTCTGTTTTTAGCCTTGATTTGTGTCAGTAGATGAAAATTATTAATAATACAAACATATCTCCATATCTTAAATCAAAATCCTGAGGAGAACCACATTTTTCCATGCGTATAAAAGAAACATGTCTCTGTTTTAGAAACATGCCTTCGACAAGTTAATGCACAACATACATCCACATTTCTATTCTTCTAATTAATTGCATACAGTTGATTTACACGAGCAACTTCTTATTAATGTGCTGTCTTTGTTTATATCACTGGTGCTTGAGGGAATAGACTATTTAACGGGATGCAGATGCTGGAATAACCGGAGAAAACCCTCAGAATTAAACTGCACTTGGCCCAGCCCATTAGCACTTTGCACGTGCAATTTTCCCAAACCCACTTGCGCCTAGACTTAGCGCCTGCTGGCACTAAAACACCAAAACTTCCTGGCCATGCCCATTAACTTTACACTTAAAATTATAGAGTCAAAGGTAGAATGCAAAAATGACTGAAAAAGGAATTTCAGAATGTCTAAGCATTTGGCATGTGCTTTGATTTAATGACAGTATGCACTTGAACTGGCTCTGACTCAACAAGTTTGTGCAAAACATGATGATCCATGTTATCTCACCCTGATTTGTGAGAGATCATAGAGCATTTTGTGATGTTACTGAATGGTTGTCATTAATGTCCCTTTGCTCAAAATAAATTAATTATTGTTTCAATTTAATTAATGACTTAGTTTAAATCACAAATGTGGACTCAACACTTCTTGTACCCACTGTTATAATAGATGTACCGTATATACTGTAGATAGATTATGATAGATTTATATATGTTATAGGATTAATCACACAACATCTGTAACAGTCACATGACAATAGTCATATGACACATGGCTTAACTTTACCTTGGGATTCATCCTGCTGAGGTCATCCCTGGGTTCAGATAAATTGATGATCTGTTTGTGGCAAAATATGGGTTTTGATACACGTGACCAAAACAGACCCCAAACTAGTAATAGCATATTTACACTAAAGTCAGTCAATACACAAAGACTTATGATTAATAGCTCAAGTAAGTTCAGGTACAATGATGTATGGTTGTTGTTGTTGTTGTTGTTGTTTCTGGCTGCTCACCATGTATTGATCAGCATGTTTGGACTGCAGCATGTGTGTGATACTGCGCAGGTTGTGCTTGTAGGTCTGCTCTGTACATGACTGGTGGAAGCTTACAGCAATGATACGCTCTGTAATGTAGTTCAGGTCAAATTCATATCCCTCTGCCATTACAACACTTTTCACTCATGTGAGGAGATCTATAGAGAGGGAGGGACTGGCTTCAGTTCAATAATGTACAGAACTCTTTGAAAGTATTCGTTCTGGTAGCAATGATGCAAGTATGAGCAAATCTGTAAAGATCCATGGAAAATCTGCACTGGTTGAAACAATAGTCAAGAGGCAGTAACAGCTGGTCATAAAAATCATACATCAAAGCTTGCTATTCACTTACAGTTAACCATCTAAAAGAAATGATGTAAAAAGTTCTGAAAAATCCTAAATGTTTTTATTTTAATATGTAAAATTAAAGAAAATTCCCACATTTGCTGCTACTGAGGTTGAGGTATGTGTAGGTTTAGGAGTAAGGGTAGGGTTAGGATTAGGGGTTAGATTTAGGTTTTGAGGTAAGGGTTGGGTTAGGTTAGGGTAAAGTTAACAGTGTAACTACAAATGCAATTAAATGCAAGTACTTAAAATGTAATTACAATGCAAAAATATGTAAATAATAAGTTCTTTGTGTCAAATGGTACATAGCAGTAAAGGCCACCTAATATAAAGTTGGTCCAAACTACTACTTTAATACATGTTCATATATCAGACTTAGAATTCTTAGATAAAATGAAATATCAATGCACAGTTCATTGTAAAAAAAAAATTAAAAAAAAATTGTGATGAAGTAAATGAAAAACCAAAAATGAAAATTCCCTTATAATCTACTCACCCTCATGACTTTCCTTCTTCTGCCGAACACAAACAAAGATTTTTAGAAGAATATTTCAGCTCAATAGGTCCATACAGTACAGTGCAAGTGAATGGTGATCAGACCTTTGAAGCTCCAAAATGGGAGATAAAGTCAGCATATAAAAGTCATCCATACAACTCCAGTGGTTTAATCCATGTCTTCTGAAGGTTTTGGGGGAAAGTGGTCCAAAATGTAACTCCTTTTTCACTGTACATCTTGCCATTGCAGTCTCTAGACTCAATCATGAGTTCAAGCTCAATTACACTCCTTAGTGCTTAATTTATACGCAGAGCACTAGATAGTGCATTAGGAAGTGTAATCGAGCTTGAAATCATTATCTGGATCAATTCAGAAGACATGGATTAAACCACTGGAATCTGGTGGATTATGTTTATGCTGACTTTATCCGCTTTATGGAGCTTCGAAAGTCCTGATCACCATTCACTTTCATTATATGGATCTACAGAGCTGAGATATTCTTCTAAAAATCTTCGATTGGTGAGTAAACAATGAGAGAATTATCATTTTTGAGTGAAGTAACCCTTTAAGTAGGATACTTTCAACACTGTATACATTAGTTTAAGCGTGAATTAAGTAAATTCTACATTTGTACTTAATTCAATCTTGTTAACATTAACGAAATAGCTTACAAGTAAATATTATTTATGATTGTTTATAATCTTTACAAAGTGTCATCATGTATTAATCTTAAAGTAGAAACCCTTGTCATATTTATATAGTTCTACTTACAGTTATTTGCAGTTCTCTTGTCAAGGACCCAAGTCACGAAATAAATATCTTGCTTTTGTTCTGACACATTCTCTTTTTCTCTCTCACACACAAAGGCTACTTCCTCTATTGTTTTCAGTCAGTACCTCTATTCCTCTAGACAGTATAAAGATTTTTTTTTCTCATATTCCTAGGGTATTTCAGGTTTTGTGTAATGACAGCAGCATTGTGTGCGCATGTGTGCAACATCTCACACAGTCCAATACACATATGAAAACACATGAATCTCTTAGCCGACATTTGTCTGACCCTGGTCATGTGACTGAGGAGGGGCAAAAACAGATCCATTGAACTCAGCACAGGTATTAGCCAGTCAGGCAGCCTCTTTTATTAGTTGACCTGATACAAAGTGGACACACCTATTGACAGCACAAGACTAAAAATAGAAAAAGATGAAGAGAGGTGACTATACAATGTTTTCGGTTCTCATTTCTATTTAGAAAAGTCATTAATGCTCGGTATATCACTGATACTGCTCACTCACCTGCTTCTAAATATAGCTACCAGTTCTCAACTAAAAGTTGTGCTTTTTTTTTTTTTTTTTTAAATAATACTACTCTGTATATAAAGGTGTGATCTCCATGTTCTCTTTTCACACTGTATTTCTTAAAGGAATCCTTCACTCAAAAATTAAAATTTTTACCATTCACTTTCATTGCATCTTTTTTTCCATACAATGAAAGTGAATGGTGACTGAAGCTAACATTCTGTCTAATGTCTCCTTTTCTGTTCCACAGAAAATACAAACAGGCCATTCAGGTTTGGAACAACATGAGGGTGAGTGAATGATGCCAGTATTTTAGTTTTTGGGTAAAGGGTGCCTTAAAGGTTTACCCACAACCTAACTTCACATACAGCAGCGCACACTTACTCCATGTGGTCCTTGACCGTGTGCCTGATATCTGCAGTGTACATGTTTCGTCACTTATTAATATTTATTTCATAACCTGATTCTACTGCATTTAAAAAAACATTAAGAAAAAAAACACAAAACTGCTCACCTGAGTGCTGTCTTCTCAGACCCTACAATTTAAGTAAACAAGTGGTGGATACACACTTTACAGTATATAGATCACAACTGAAAGGACTTACCCTACTGTAGATGACAAACCCTGAAGTCCAGCTGAAACTGTGTCCTTATTGTCCACTCTTCTAAGTGACAGACATTCAGAACACGGAAAATAATAGAACGGGATCGAAAGAGGCTTTGTCTGTACTGCAATGGACAAAGTGCATGTGAGCTCTGTCACAGTGCATCTGCGCACGTTCAACAGTTGTCAGCACTTGTTATGTGGTAAGCATGAGTAAAGAAACATTACCAGGGGAACACACCTCCCTATTACAATGAAAACCCTTGAGTAACACAATGGACATCTGATGTGGTAATGCAGAATCCTTTATTTCTTGTTTTACAGGCCAGAGTTGATATCAAACAGATGATAATATAAAATATGCATGCAGTATATACATCATTGTAAACAAGTACTTCCTAATTAATTCACAAAGCTATGTGAGCTCACGTACGTTCTTTCCAAGTGTACACTATAACTGGGTCATATTGGTTAAATATTACCAGCCGTTTCACTCTACATCCTCGCTGTATCTAGACCAGTATGATCATAACTATCATCGCAAACAGAAAAAAACAGTTCTGGAAGGCTTGTAGAATAGTGTCAACTAAGGTTTTTTTTTCTTCCTCAACAAATTGAAACATGGCAACAGTGGAAACATGAATCAAATTTGTTTATGTTGTTGCCAAAATATGTGAGGTCCATTGAGTTGTTGCTATATATATATATAGCCGTGTCCAATAGACTGACACAACAGTGACAATTCTACTAATCTGCATGCAATAAAATTTCATACAATTTATCAGCATATTGAGTGAAAAACTGAATTTCAGAATGTCCTAGTATTTGGTATGCCCCCCTATAACATTAATTGCATGCACTTGGCCATAGACTACACAAGTTTGTATAAAACTTGATGATCCATGTTATCCTAGCATGAAGATGGGAGCAAAGAAATCTTATTTTATCTCATAACATTTCTTTAAAAAAAAGAATTTTTTAATAACTTTTCAAAATCATAAAACTTTCTACTTACCTCCAAGTTTAAATTTTCAATGTGGTCTCAAACTTTTGGACCCCACTCTACAGTATGTGTCATGATTCACTATTGTGTTGCCTTGTGTTTATCCTCTGTCTTCTGTTTTCCCTGGTCTACACTTCCCAAAATGCACTGCCCTCATCTCTGTCAGCTGTTCCCAATTGTTCTCACCTGTGTTCCATTCCCTCTTTACTCCCTGTGTATATAATGCTCTGATTTCTGTTCAGTTTTTGTCAGTTGTGTTTTCTACATTTCATGTACCTGTTCCTATCGTGGATTTTACCTTGTTCCAGTGTTTACCATGGTTTTATACTTTGATAATTTTTGTATTATACATCACGCTGCACCTAGATCCTGCTTTCATACTTCCTTCAAATGTTACAGAACAACTGACCAAATTGATCTAGCTGCTATGTTATTCAAGTTGAGCTGGGAGGATTTACCCATAAGGGAATACTCCCATCGTTTCAGCGCCATTGCCAGCTTCACTGGATTTGGTGATTCCCACCTTAAGTCAATTTACCGGATCGGACTAACAGCTCAGAGACTGGAGACTACACATGGGAGGAATATGTCAAATTGACAGTAGAAACTCTGGCTTCAGAGTATCCTCCTCTTCCCTACCCCGATCCCGGCTTCCAAGCCTTCCACGCCTGAGTGGAGTCACCGCCAAGTCTAAGTCTGCCCCACGTCATGTCACAGTCAAGCCTCCCGCAGTCCCTGTCTCCAAGTTGAATGATCCCCCACTAAGGTCGTTGTGTAGGGCCATGACGGCCCTTCCGTACAAATGATCAGTTCCCAGGCCAGCGAGCCAAAGCCACGGCCAACAAGCTTGAAGCCTCGTCCATCCCAGAGCCAGTGTTGCTGGCCTCGTCTGTCCCGGTCAGTGTTCACGGCCACCAGGAAGTGGAGGAGGAAAAGAAGGGCTTCTGCTATCAAGTCTCTGCCCGTGTTCACGACCACAGTGGTCGTTCAGAGTCTCTGCCCATGTCCACAACCACGAAGATCGTTTCTGAGTCTCTGCCAGTGTTCAGAACCACAGAGGTCGTTCCCGAGTTCTTCTCATGCTCGTGACCACTGAGGTCGTTTCCCAGTCATCCAGGACTCTTTGAGCCTCGAGCCTCCCACGGCTTTGCCCATCAAGCCTTATACGGCTCTGCCTTCCATGGCTCCAGTTTCTAGTCTGTGGCCTCGAGACCGTATCTCGACCCTGTGGTCGTCACCCAGGCCTTCCAACCCTGTTTCAGCCCTGTGGCCACCAAGCAGGCCTCCTGATCCAGTCCCTAACCTGAGGTGGTCTCCTGGCCATCCGCCTGATCTGCTCTGGTCTCCTGGCTCCCCTGGACATCCGCCTGATCTGGTCTGGTCTCCTGACTCCCCGCCTGATCTGCTCTGGTCTGCTGGCCATCCACCTGGTCTGCTCTGGCCTCTTTGGTCTCCGGCTCCATCTTGGCCCTGCCTCCCATACCAGCCTTTTTGGGTGTCCGTAGCTGCCCATTGTGTTGCCCTGTGTTTATCCTCTGTCTTCTGTTTTCTCTGGAATACACTTCCCAAAATGCACTGCCCTCATCTGTCAGCTGTTTCCAATTGTTCTCACCTGTGTTCCATTCCCACGTTAGTCCATGTCCCTGATTTCTGTTCAGTCTTTGTCAGTTGTTGCGTTTTTTCCGTTTCATATACTGGTTCCTATCATGGATGTAACGTTTGTTTTTATTTCCTAGTTTTGCCTTATTCCAGTGTTTACCATGGTTTTCTACTTTTGATTTATTTCTTATTAAACATCACGCTGCACCTAGATCCTGGTTTCATACTTCCTTCAAACGTTACAATATGTACTAGACTATATTTATTCCACATGTTGTAATTTAACAAACAACTCTGTATCCATTAGGAATGTTATCTTCAAAATTATTTTTATTGACTTCTAGAAAGAGATCACATTTTCTAAGCAGATCAAAAGATATAAACAGCAGTAAGGCTAGTTAAGGTATAACTGTACATTTTAGTCATTTTGAAGTCACAATATATATCTGCTGCCCCCTAGTGGGAAATCAGTCAAAGAGAATTGAGAAACCTTTTAAACAAAAAATTGTCATCATTCAATCGCCACTCAACATGTAGTTCCAAACCTGTATGACTGTCTTTTGTAGAACCCAAAAGGAGATGTTAGGCAGAATGTTAGCCTCAGTCACCATTCACTTTCATTGCATCTTTTTGCCATACAATAAAATGAACGGTGTGTGAGGCCAGCATTGTGCCGAACCTCTCCTTTTGTGTTCCAGCAAAAAAGAAAGGCAAGTAAAGTCAATTGCACTCATTTCTAACAGTAAATACAGATGAGGCTTTTCATTTTTATATATATATTTTTCTTCATGAGGCAAAATTCCACAGCTTAATTTTATCATATGCAGGTTTTATGCAGCCTATTTATTGAAAAATAAAATATACACTCACTGATCACTTTATTAGGAACACATTTACACCTTATTCATGCGATCAGCCAATCGTGTGGCAGCAGTGCAATGCATAAATCAACAGATACAGGTCAGAAGCTTCAGTTAATGATCACATCAACCATCAAAATGTGGAAAATATTTGCCAGATGGGCTGGTTTGAGTATTTCTCTAACTGCTGATCCACTGGGATATTCACACACAACTGTCTCTAGGGTTTATTCAGAATAGTGCCAAAAACAAAACATCCAGTGAGTGGCAGTTCTGTAGACATCAACGCTATGTTTTTGAGAGAGGTCAATGGAGAATAGCCAGACTGGTTCTAGCTAACAGAAAGGCTACGGTAACTTAGATAACCACAGAGCAGAACAGCATCTCAGAATGCACAACATGTTGAACCTTGAGGCAGATGGGCTACAACAGCAGAAGACCACATTGGGCACTTTATTAACACCATAGTGTTCCTAATAATGTGCTCAGTGAGTGTATATATATTAACAGTAAATCTATTTTGAGTGTCTGTTGAAGCCTGAAATCAGTATTAATATGCATAAATAAATTATAAAAAAAGTTTCTCACAGTCAAAATGTTTTTAAAAGTGTAAAAAAAAAAAAAAAAAAGGAAGAACAGTTTATGTACATCCAGTCTCAAGTCTATATTTTCACTGCAAACCTCAGACATAAGTATCAGGATGAGCATGTTTGGGTTGTTCTCTTCTTTTGGTTTCATAGCGGTCACGCTCCTTATAGTAGCCACGGACATCTTGGAGTGTTTGGCCAGTAAGAAAGGCCCCAACACCATACAAAATTGTGGTTATGATTCCAAACATTGCAACAGCTGCATCCCCCCCACTTACACTACAATTCATCCAGGTATATCCGTTGCGTGCATAAAGTCGTTCCCGTCGAATGCATAAGTCGGTTGAGTTCACAGAGATCACTAAATGCAGGTACAAACCCACCGCAATCACGTAAGCCACTGCGCCAATTATTTGGAACACAAACTGCCCAATCAGGAGCTTGCTTGGAAGCAGGTAGGCGGGTTTACTGCTGGACACTACAAACAGGAGTGAAAGTGCACAAAAAGTGAGACAGAAGGCCACGCCTCCATAGACTCCAGGTGCTCTCATCTGTCCATACTGCATGTCAAGATCACGCACCTGCTGAAGCTCCGTTCCCTCGAAGGAAATCATGGCATCAGCAAAGCTTGCTCCGCCCATGCCCATCGCAGACATGCCCAACTGAGCCATGTGAGCAGCTACCACGCAGATAAGCACCAATGCATTGGTCAAGACAGCGCATATCAAGACAATACCTGAAACACACACACAAAATCATACAACTATGAAGAAAATCACTTGATCTGCAAGTACACATTCTAATATTATTGTGTAAGAATAAACATGTCTGTATGAGTGAGCATGTATCTGGGTGGGAGAAACAACTGAGAGGGTGCACTGTATTTGTGTCTTTTTTGTGTGAATACAGGTCACCTGCTAACAACAGAAAGTGAACAATAAATAACAATTGTCAAAGAACATGTGCTCACACAAATATTGATTCATTTGCTATGCTTGATGTACACTTAGTGAGAACTTGATTGTGAACACCTGTACATCTACTTATTCATGTGATTATATAATCAGCCAATCGTGTGGCAGCAGTGCAATGCATAAAATCATGCAGGTGTATCTATGTATATATATATGGGTCAGGAGCTTCAGTTAATGTTCACATTAATCATCAGAATGGGGGGAAATGTGATCCCAGTGATTTCGACCGTGGCATGATTGTCGGTACCAGACGGGCTGGTTAGAGTATTTCTGTAGCTGCTGATCTCCTGGGATTTTCATGCACAACAATCTTTAGAATTTATTCAGAATGGTGCCAAAAACAAAAGTGGCAGTTCTGCGGACGGAAACACCTTGTTGATGAGAGAGGTCAACGGAGAATGGCCAGACTGGTTCAAGCTGACAGAAATGCTACAATAACTCAGGTAACCACTCTGTACAATTGTAATGAGAAAATTAGAATCTCAGAATGCACAACACGTCGAACATTGAGTCGGATGGGCTACAACAGGCAGAACACCATAGTGTTCCTAATAAAGTGCTCAGTGAGTGAGTTCATTAAAAAAAAATCAGTAGTGACAATGTCCAGAGTTTTGCATATCTTTGCTAGATTGAAAAGAGTCATGTATGGTTCTTCATGACAGATTGGTATCAACAGGCCTAAATAAGATAACCAGTTAGACAAGAAGGAAGGGGGAAACTAGATAGTGTTATGTCAAAGGGCGTGGTTTGAACTAGCAGGCCTGTGTGTGTACGCATGTTTAAAAAGACATGATCCAAGAATTGACACCCACATTCAGAGAATTCCCACCAACAGGTTTCAGACATTTTGACCTAGTTGTTAAATAATACAATTCCAAATACGTATTTCAGGATTAGGGGGAACCAACTGTAATAATGTAAGAATCAACCATAGAAAACCCCAAATCAGTCGAGCAGTTATTTTAATATTGTGCGTGGGACATGCCTCCATCAATTTCTGCGGTGGTAAACTTGCCCTTTAAACTTCCAAAATGCATAATGCAAAAATTATCCCATTCACATTTGCTTAATTCCCTAATGTCAGTGAGTGAATGCCTACCTCTCCTGGAACAGATGTTAGAGCATTTGGACTCCCTGTGTTCCTCCTGAGGAGCACTCCTCGCATTTCTCTGAGAACCTCTCGGGTAGTATGGAGGCTGGCCGGATGACCTGGGTCAGATACAAAACCACTGCTGCTGAGGTTCCTGAAAGCCATACATCTACTAACTAAATGATGACATACTGCATGAAAGTAAATATTACTTCCATCTCTTTTTTTTTTTTTTTTTTTTTCCTGGAAAATTTAGTTTTACCTGTAAATATTATTATTTTTATTTTTTTTAAAGTGTCATGTTACCCACCTGTCACTACCTGATCGTCGGTCATTAGGACTGTCCCGTCGGCTGCGGGGCTCTCTCTCTCTCTTCTCACTGTATTCACCTCCATTTCTCTCTCTATGCGCACGTTGGTTTCTGGGTGGCTGGCTCATTGCTTCATAAGCTTAAGGAAGGGAGAGATGTGTGTTATGCATTTAAACTGGTGGCCAAAATAATGTACAGATATTGCTCTTACGGAAAGAAATTGATACTTCAACTGATGGTATTCAACTGTTCACAATGTATATAAAAGACTTTAATAACGTGAAACAAATGTTCAGAACTTCTTAAACTACTTCTCATCAAAAAATTCTCCACGTGCAACAAGGACAGATTTGCAGATCTTTGGCATTCCAGCTGTCAGTTTGTCCAGATACTCAGGTGACATTTCACCCCACACTTCCTGTAGCACTTGCCATAGATGTGACTGTCTTGTTGAGCACTTCTCACGCACCTTACAGTCTAACTGATCCCACAAAAGTTCAATGTGGTTAAGATCCATAACACTCTTTTTCCATTTACCTGTTGCCTAATGTCTGTGTTTCTTTGACCACTATAACCATTCCTTTTTGTTTTTCTGTTTCAAAAGTGTCTATCTCTTTGCATTTCTTCCCATAAGGCCTCCTGAGTCTTCTCTTTACTGTTGTACATGAAACCGTATTGAGCGGGTAGAATTCAATGAAGCTGTCAGCTGAGGACCTGTGAGGTGTCTATTTCTCAAACTAGAGACTCTGATGTACTTATCCTCAGTTGTACATCTGGCCTTCCACATCTCTTTCTGTCCTTGTTAGAGCCAGTTGTACTTTGTCTTTGAAGACTGTAGTGTTCACCTTTGTATGAAATCTTCAGATTTTTGGCAATTTCAAGCATTGTATAGCCTTCATTCCTCAAAACAATGATTGACTGACGAGTTTCTAGAGAAAGCCGTTTCTTTTTTTGCCATTTTTGACCTAATATTGACCATAAGACATGCCAGTCTATTGCATACTGTGGAAACTCAAAAACCAAACACAAAGACAACGTTAAGCTTCATTTAAAGAAACAAATAGCTGTCAACTGTGTTTGATATAATGGCAAGTGATTTCCGATTACCAAATTAGCAATTTAGCATGTTTACTCAAGGAAAAGGTGTTGGATTGATGGCTGCTGGAAATGGGGCCTGTCTAGATTTGATCAAATATTACTTTTTTCAAAAAGTGATGGTGCAGTGTTTTTTTTTTTTTTACATCAGTAATGCCCTGACTATACATAGTGATCAGTTGAATGCCACTTTAGTGAATTAAAGTACCAACTTCCTTCTGAAACAGCTGTACATTATTCTAACCTTTTGACCGCCAGTATATTACGGTTTTCAATGCCCCAGGAATGGAATCCCCCACCCATAGCCAACCCAAGGATCCCCAACATACAAATGTAACACTTTATAATAACTTTCATTAATAACAATCAACAGTCCACATCAATAATATACAACACTTAGAAATATTCGGTAACACCTTACACTCTGGTTCCGTTCATTAACAATAGTAAATGCATTAGGAATCATGAACTAACAAGGAATGAAATTGTTAGCCTAATAAAAATACAATTATTAGATCATATTAGTTCATAGTGCATTAACTAAACGTTGAAATTATCATTAACCAAGATACTGTAAAAGTATTGTTTATTGTTAGTTCATGTTGTTAACTTAAATGTTAACTATTAGAACCTTATTGTAAAGTGTTACCAAACTTATTCATTTTTGTTACTGTCAAGTTTTTACGTTTAAAGTTGTATGCGTTTTATTAGTTAATCAATATGAATTTAAATGAACAATATTTGGATAAAATACCATTAACAAAGATTAATAAATACATATATACAATAAATGGTAAAATAAACTGAAACCCCCTGAATGATATAGTGCAATCTCAATACAATAGTGCTATCAGCACTATAGTAAACACGCTCAAGTCAATAGTAGCTCAATTACATGATAGAAATGCAAGCTTCTGCTTTAGCTATGATCAGCACAAATAGTTATTTTTATGTTTATTGTTAAACAAACTATGTTTTTATCCTTTAGCCCCATTTTAGCGCAAAAGTATATCGGTTCATAAGTTTTGATCGTGTCTAGTTTAACTTGACACCTAACAATATGAAACTTCCGATCTATATTCGCAGATTCACAACACGTACAAAGCACTCGTATATAAACAAACCGTACAAAGACAACTTACTTGCTCGAATGACGTCGTTCCCATTTGTGTTTGTTTTCCAAATCAAAACTCCACTTTTTGCCCGTGTCTCGTCAGTCAACTCTCGCGATGAAGGCTACTCCAGTTCTGCACCTGTAGAATGGGTGGGGCACAGGCTCAGTCAGGTAAGGAGCGCATGATAGACGCGCAACCGTAAAACAGAGCGTCAAGCCGGGTTTATTCAAAGTCCCGATCAGGGGCTCAATATAAGCGCTTCTGTAGTGAATCAGAGAAAGGGCATGAATCCATTGTAACTTGAGAAGAAAATAGTAGTGGGTCGTTGCGGTTGCCCAACCCGAGGATTCTGGAATGTCGCAGTAAAGGAAAATTAGATCATTTATATGCGGGTTATGCAGCTCTTTGTCAGTGTGTCAACCGTAAAGATCTCAGCAAGAAACACAGCTCTTATTCGATCATAAAATAGGTCGTTGACAGTAAGACACTGTGATGTCTTTATGTATGGGTTTCTATTATGACATTACTGGCTTTGTCAAATATAAACGATTCATTTAATAATGTGGGTTGCATGAAAAAAGACACTGCAGGACACTTGACATTTCACAAGGGCCACACAGTCATGGTGAAAAGCTTGATTACTACTTTTGTCTTTTTTAGTGTTCAAGCAAAAGTGAGAGAACAGATTTACTTGTAATTCTCAGGATCCAATGACTTCAGTGTGCCAATTCTTTACAGTTTTCTTAAAATGATCATCAAATTCATATTTCTGCTTTGAGCAATTAATAAAATAGGCTAATCAAATGCTCAGAATAGGTTAATGAGCCTAATTAACATAAGTGATTTACCTCACCTGTTTGCATATCCTCCTGTTTCGCTCCCTAATTTACAGAAACATATAATCAAATAGAGTGCAGAAACATCCTTATGGTTTAGTTCCTGAGGTCCTGGAAACAGCACGTTGGCCAGAAGTTATCTTTCTAATTATGAAGCTTTATATCTCTTGTCTTTATAATGTTGGCCACAAAGAAGTTGAGCAAACCTTGCAATCTCAGTTGTTTGATGGATACGCAGTAAAAGACAATGTGAAAAGATTTGATCCTTTGTGTCTTTGATTTTTCATGTTGAACCTCATATAATTTGATCTTTTTAATACACCGGTGTAGTGGAAATTGAGAATGGGCTTGAGGACCTTGAGCTGAGAGAGTACCTGGACTTGCTGGATGACGATGTGAATTCTGATTTGTTTTGATCGTTCTGAGCTGTGGAGGTTCTCTTGGTTTGTTTGCGTTTTAAGGAATAGTTCACCCAAAAATGAATGCCATCCCAGATGTGTATGACTTTTGTTCTTCTGCTGAACAAAGATTTTTAGAAGAATATTTCAGCTCTGTTGGTCCATTCAATGCAAGTGAATGGTGGCCAGAACTTTGAGGCTCCAAAAAGCACATTAAGGCAGTGTTAAAGTAATCCATTAGACTCCCGTGGTTTAATCTACATCTTCAGGAGTGATATGTTAGATATGGGTGAGAAACAGATAAATATTTAAGACAATTTTTACTATGAATTATCTTCTCTGCCCAGTAGGTGGCGATATGCACCTAGAATGCAAATCGCCGAAAACAAAAGAAGAATATGGACTTCCACAAGTGGAGATTTAAAGGACTTAAATATTGATGTTTCTTCCCAGTGATGGTCTTTAATACCTAAAAAGGTACCATTTATCACTTTATTTTGTGATCTATGACAAAAAGGATGTTTCTGATATAAGGATTACCAAACATTGACCATTCCAGAGATGTCAGAGAAAGCCCCTACTGGACAACTGCCACACTTTCGACATTGCAAATGATGACCTTGTTGACAAGGTGAAGCCAGGTGACCGTGTGTAGATTGTAGGAGTCTACCTTTGCTTACCTGCTAAACAGGGTGGCTTCAATTCGGGGACTTTCAGGTGTGCTTATTTCTACCATTTCATGTAATCTGGATTGGAAATTTGTGACCTCAGGCAAACTTCTGATTCTCTACAGAACAATCTTGTTGGCCAACAATGTGAAACTTATGAGTAAAGAGATCGTGCCAACATTCTCTGGAGACGATGTTGCCAAGAAAAAGAAGTTTCACAAAACTCATTCCAAAGTTAGAGGAGGAGATTGTCACTGAATTGTTTTATATCAGTTGAGTTTAGACTTGAAATAAATTTATATTAAGATGATCAATTTCATTTGAGCTATGCAAGTGAAGAATGTTGATACGTTTCAGGATGTCTTTAAGCAACTCATCATTCCTTGGCTTCCAGTATCCATAGCCGAATACATCTGGAAAATGGGACATGCATCAGAGGAGACAATAATATTCGGTTCATAGGTTTGTAATGCATGAATATCTGATGTAGCTCCTCAAATACTTAAACTGGCCAGAAGGGACAGTGCTCATCTCTTTTTAGTAAATAGCCAATAGCCTTTAGTTTGTCACAGCCATAAGATGCTACTTGTTATTGCTAGTTCTATGTAGGTGATATAAGAGGAAGGGACATTCTTGTTCTAGAAAGTGAGTGCAGTCCAAGACTGTATTTCTGTAAGACCGACTATAGCAGATATACACATTTAAAATTACACTAGCATATACAGTCAAAAGTTAGAATAAATGTTTTAATATAAAACTCTTTGGTGACATTTTGAGCCGATACTTCTGTTGTGAAATCTCAGTTGTTGTGATACATTTTGTTTCCAGCACTGTAAGAGGCTCATCTGGGAGGTCTGACAGCTGCTGTCACCACTGATCAGGAGACAGGTAAAACTTTTTTAATTCAAAAGGAATAGTTCACCTGAAAATTACTATTCTGTCATTAACTCACCCTCATGTCTTTCCAAACCTGTATGACTATTTTCCATGGAACACAAAGATAGGTTGGCCAGAATGTTGGCTTTCAATTTCATGATCTCTTTTCCATACAATGAAAGTGAATGGTGTCTGAGGCTGTTATTCTGTCTGACAGGTGTTAAACGACATGAGTGTAATTGTGAGTAAATTATGACAATTAAAATTTTTGGTTGAAGCATATCAGTTACTCAGTGGCCATCTTGGCAATGTCCCTGAGCAGTATTCCCTGCTGCCCCGATTGGATCTGCTTTTTATTGTTCTGGTTCAGATGGGTCCAGATTGCACCAAGGGAGCCAGAGGGAACAGGTGAGACTGCCATCTGGTGGTCATCAGCAAAAAGGCCACATTGGAGATGCATGGAGATCAGAGGTTCTCAACTCTTTTTCTGGTGGTAGACCACTTCAAAAGTAAAACAAAAATTGTGGACACCAATATCTGGGATAAACCACCAACTAGCTCATATAAAACCACTACCAACCAAACCACCCCAATTACCCACAGCTAAGTAGTGAGCAAAAACTCCTTAGTTTATTCTCGATAGCCTGAATTTTTTTGTGTGCAAAAAACAACTTTTAGCTAATTATCCGAAATGAGTCAACTGTTCACTAACTAAGTAGTTGAGACCCCGAACTGTAACGTACAATGACATGCAGTATAACTGTCAGTTACACTCTTGAAATGAGACTTTCACAAAAATAATCCGTTAACTGTTTGTTATTAGTTGATATAAAGGTGCACTAAATTTTTTTCCTAAAAGTTGTACTTCCAAATACATTTTGTAATTTTGAAACATATGTATAAAATCCTGATCACTCGCATGAAAGCTGTTTAATTTTACATGGAAAGGGTCCCCTCATGGGGGCTGCCATGTTGGGATCACATGAAGAGGCAAATCTCTGTAATCATCCTGTTATTCAACGCTTTCACTCATGTCAAAAATGTCGTCTTTTTCTTACTATAAGCACTGAAAAAGAGTCCAAAATGAATAAAATAACAGATGTGGTACTAATTACTAGAACAAATGTGGTGCATAATGCAGGTCTTTTAAGTATAAACCAACCCGAAACACACATCGGGACTCTTATTTTGAAAATACAAAATTATGAAAACTATCAACATCTTTCAGCACCGATTAATCAGTAAAACCAATATATCGTTCTACCTATATTCAAAGATGACAAAAAAAACTGAGTGCACCTTTAATCATTGTACCTAATTATGTAGGTCTTATTTTGAGCTTCAAAAGCTTTAATCAACTTGTGCTTTCATTCTGTCATGTCTATATCAACAGCAATGTCACTGGGGAGTACAGTGGATGTTTGCCACAGAGGACTCAAACATCAACACTATAAGCACTAGCATATAAATGGCTTCAAAACTAATAATCATGGACTGAAACTCATAATGGGGTCTTTAAATTTAGACACAACAAAACACTTTTTATGTCATATTACTTGGTTTTCTATAGACAGACTGTATCCATGCCTACAGACAATGAGTGTGATAGCTCGAGCTCTGGAGATCATGATCTGATCCAAGGCCCGTATAAGTAAAACCATTGCCCTGAGCGATGCAGAGATGGCACTGGAACTCATGCAGTTTGCTTATTTCAAAAAGCGAATTATTGCAGCCATATGCGTTTAGAGCTGGTCCTTGATCACGGAAAGTACCATTCAGTAATTTCTGTTCTGTATCTGGAAAATCTAAATTGATGTGAGTTTGTAGATTCTAGAGAAGGATAAGAAGAGGAAAGTTCCTGAGGACTTGGAGATGGACATCTCTCAGAGACAGAAAGTCCGAGGAATGTTAGGTCGGTAAATTAACTTAAATTAGCATCAATTTGTGTGCAAGTGAAAAGGATGTTGGAATGGTGACTGAGAGGATTTGAATCAAAAGAAAAACTGATTGAAGTAGTTAGTGTGAGCTTGTTTGTCTACAGGAAGTGCTCTTGCGTCATCTAAAGATGATGATGTGGAAATGACCCAAGAAGATAAAGGGTACGCAGACCCATGTGACTTCACAGAAGATGAGAATGCAGATGGGAGTTTTACATACACACATGTTCTGAGGGCAGAACGAAATATGATTGGTTCACAAAGATAACCAATCAAAACGTAGAGGCGGCGGGTCCAAGGTAAGATTTTTTTTAAACGTTTATTTGGTAATCTGGGTTTAACTTTTTCAGCTAGCTTGAGTCAAAGAGCACATAATTATTAGGCAAATAGCCAGTTAGCATTAGCTTATGTAGCATTAAAACCGCTCTACTCACCACAGAACATGTTGAACGGTGGTAGGTCTGATCACTGACAATGATGAAACAGCCTACAGAGAGGAGGTGCACACTCTGACACGCTGGTGTCAGGAGCACAACCTCTCCCTCAACGTCAGTAAAACCAAGGAGCTTGTGGTGGACTTCAGGAAGAAAGACAGAGAACACAGCCCCATCACCATTAATGGAGCACCGGTGGAGAGAGTCAGCAGCTTCAAGTTCCTCGGTGTCCACATTACTGAGGAACTCACATGGTCCGTCCACACTGAGGCCGTTGTGAAGAAGGCTCACCAGTGCCTCTTCTTCCTGAGACGGCTGAGGAAGTTTGGAATGAACCACCACATCCTCACACGGTTCTACACCAGCACTGTAGAGAGCATCCTGACTGGCTGCATCACCGCCTGGTACGGCAATAGCACCGCCCACAACCGCAAAGACCTGCAAAGGGTGGTGCGAACTGCCAGAAACATCATCGGAGGTGAGCTTCCCTCCCTCCCGGATATATATAACAGACGGTGTGTGAATAAAGCTCGGAGGATTATCAGAGACTCCAGCCACCCGAGTCATGGGCTGCTCTCACTGCTTCCATCAGGCAGGCGGTAATCGCAGCATCAGGACCCAAACCACCCGACTACATGACAGCTTCTTCCCACAAGCAATAAGACTTTTGAACACATGATCTCTCACAATCTACAATCAGCACTGCACTTTATTAATCTTCATTCTGTCAAATATATTCTCCCCAATTCTGTGTGTGTGTGTGTGTGTGTGTGTGTGTGTGTGTGTGTGTATACCCTTATCTAGTGTATGTGTATTCTACATTGTGTGTATTGTGTACATTTGTTATGTAAATTGTTTTGTGTAATATGTTGTTTATTGTAAAGTGGTTTATGTCTCATCACTGTCATTACTGCAATGTTGCTCGGAACTGCACACAAGAATTTCACCTGCTGTTGCACTCGTGTACACAGTAGTGTGACAAAGTGATTTGATTTGAACTCCAACTAGCACGTTAGGATGTTTGGATGATAATAACTCAAATCTGAGGGACTGAAGTTGAGCGACTGGTGTTCGAGTGACAAAAAGCCAAAATATAATCTGTTCTGTGGCGTGTTCAGCAATTAGCCATCGCTGAGGTTTTCTTTGTGGAAAACTGTGCTGTGAGCATTATTAATCCCAGTGGTTAGTACTACTGGTATAGGAGAATGCCGCTGCTCTTTGGGTCAGTTGGAAGAATTTGAGACGTTAGTACACTTTCTCCAAAGGTAAGATTTTTTTTAAAGGTTTATTTGGTAATCTGGTGAAAACCATAGGTAGTCAGCCAGGCTAGAGTCGATTCTTTCAGAGTTTCAGTTGGTATATGCTAAATCATTGTGTGTTAAATATAAAATTTTGTTCAGGACTCTGCAATTATTTAAATATCTATCTTACAACCCAAATGCATACTTTGATGATGGAGATGGTCAGTCTCGTCAGAAGAGCAGACCAGCATCTCAGAAGAGCAGTCAAACAAAGGAGGCAGACATCAGTCAGGACCAGTACATAATTCTCTTCACTCTCTGTCAGATCTTGGCCTGTGGCAATTCCTTGCAACTACCGACTACCCAGGAGGGCACCAGGGCACAGTGGCGCCTGCAGCTGTACAGTCGCACTCAGACTGAGCAATATTTAATCTCAAAATATTGCACCAACCATGAAATGTGTCCCGTATTTCTGCTGGCTGTTTAAAAGAACTAGCAATAACCAATTTGTCTGTTCATTTCCATGAATTGGCCGAACGGGCTTGGAAAATTGTCTGAATCGATTCGTGATTCAGTTCGATTCGTACGGACCGTTCTCTCACTGAATCATTTAGAGCGGTTTCTAACACAGAAAAACAGTATCAGGAGATTTAAGAACACAGAACAAAAAGGAGCTAGATGCAGTCAAAAAGACAGACTTTTGTTTCAGTTGATTGTTGGTACATTTTCAAAGGTAACTTTGAGAAACTTGAGCTAGTGCTGTCATGTGAACAAGGGGCTGTTCAAACGGAATGTGTTTTTGCGTCCGCTCGCGTTTTCCATACAAACATTTGCTAGATGAATGTCTTTTGAGAACTGCATCACGTTTCATTGTGTTTTATCATGTCACGAGACCACTGCATTTTTAAACACTTACAAGTTAAAATAACTTCTTCAACTGATAAAAACACTGCTCTATTCGTTGTACTGCGTTTTGCTTTTGCACGAAAACGTCTGATCTGTTACTGGAAGAAATGCTTTAGCCAATAGTTGCATAAATGCTGCTCCTACTCAAGAAAATAAAAAAAATTATTCTCAAAGTCACCAGAATTGAACGCTTTGGTGTTTTATTTATTTTTTTGCAACAACAACAACAAAAATATCCCAGGGGAACATGCCACTGGACTGATAAAGTTTATTAGGCAGATTTCTGTGCTTACCCTCAGATTAAATTCTGCAGGTGCCCCTGCCAAGGCATGTCGGGGGAGGGGCAGGGAATTAAGATTAAGATTCAACTTTATTGTCATTGTGGAGAGTACAGGTACAGAGCCAATTAAATGCAGTTGTTTTCGCATATCCCAACTAAGCTGGGGTCAGAGCGCAGAGTCAGCCATGAAACAGTGCCCCTGGAGCAGATAGGTTCAAGGGCCCAGCAGTGGTATCTTGATTGTGCTGGGGTCTGAACCCTTGACCTTTCGGTCAGTAACCCAGAGCCTCAACCGCCAAGCCACCACTTCCCCAGAATGATGATAAATTCAAGTAAAATAAAAAGATAAATAATTAAAATAAAAATGTAATGCTTTTGTTCATTCATCCAAATATTCTGTGTCGGTAGATGTTATATCAATGAAGGACTTTCGGTTTCATCGTACCGACTCCATCCGTGAAGCTGACTTTCAGTCTTCAAAAAATTTATAAAAACACATCTTTTCCTTGAGCACTTAACCAGTCACTCATAAATAATACAAAATTAAATATATTATTATTGCACTTGTATACTCTTGAATACTACCATTTTAATGCTAGTGAAACTTTGTATTGCAGCACTTTTTGTACCACTGTCTCCTTAAGATGATTCGCTTACGATGTATAATTCCTCTTTTGTAAGTCTCTTTGGATAAAGCGTCTGCCAAATGAGTAAATGGAAATGTCATCAGCTAAAACAGAAACCAGCTGTTGTAGGTTTTCTAATTGTTTTTTTGTTTTTTTAAAAACAGCTTAAATGGATGTACACTCAAAAAATATTTTAGCCTATTTATAAGATTTACGCATTTCAATTCCATGACAAAATTCCATGAAAATTAATTGTGTAATTTTTTTAACAAAATGTAATTATTAATTAAACCTCAAATTTTATGAAAACTTAAACAAAGCCTGTATCTGTATCATGAAGTAAATTGTGCAAAATGAATCAGAATGAAATGATTACATAAGTTACTTGAGTCAGATCATTAAAGGCATGAACGAATCCTGAGATGTGTCAGTTAGCATGTGTTTGAAAAGACCCGTTTCAGACATCCAGTTAATCAGACAAGCACTTGCTGTTAATTTGAAAGTACAGTGCAACCGGAAAGTATTCACTTCAATATTTCCACATTTTGTTATTTTACAGCCTTATTCCAAAATGGAATAAATTAATTATTTTCCTCAAAATTCTACAAACAATACCCCATAATGACATCGTGAAAGAATTTTGTTTTAAATCTTTGCAAATGTATTAAAAATCAAAAATGCAAAAATCACATGTACATAAGTATTCACAGCCTTTGCCATGACACTCAAAATTGAGCTCAGGTACATCCTGTTTCCACTGATCATCCAGATGTTTCTACAACTTGATTGGAGTCCACCTGTGGTATATTCAGTTGATTGGACATGATTTGGAAAGGCACACACCTGTCTATATAAGGTCCCTCAGTTAACAGTGCATGAGCACAAACCAAGCCATGAAGTCCAAGGAATTGTCTGTAGACCTCTGAGACAGGACTGTATTGAGGCACAGATCTGGGGAAGGGTACAGAAAAATGTCTTCAGCATTGAAGGTCCCACTGAGCCCAGTGAACTCCATCATCCGTAAATGGTAGTTTGGAACCAACAGGACTCTTCCTAGAGCTGGCCGTCCGGCCAAACGTCAGGGAGGTGACCAAGAACCCGATGGTCACTCTGACAGAGTTCCAGCATTTCTCTGTGGAGAGAGGAGAACCTTCCAGAAGAACAACCATCTCTCCACCACTCCACCAATCAGGCCTGTATGGTAGAGTGGCCAGACGGAAGTCACTCCTCAGTAAAAGGCACATGAAGGACTCTCAGACCATGAGAAACAATTCTCTGGTCTGCTGAAACAAAGATTGAACTATTTGGCCTGAATGGCAAGCGTCATGTCTGGAGGAAACCAGGCACCGCTCATCACCTTGCCAATACCATCCCTACAGTGAAGCATGGTGGTGGCAGCATCATGCTGTGGGGATGTTTTTCAGTGGCAGGAACTGGGAGACTAGTCTTCTAAATTTGCAAAGATTTCAAACAAACTTCTTTCACGTGTCATTATGGGGGTAGTGTTTGTAGAATTGAGGAAAATAATTAATTTAATCCATTTTGAAATAAGGCTGTAACATAACAAAATGTGGAAAAAGTGACACGCTGTGAATACTTTCCGGATGCACTGTATATCCATCAGACATCTCCAGCAACATGATGTTTAAAAAAATTATTACATTGGTGATATTGGTAAATATTACATATTTCTGACTGCTTTCAATACATTTGGTTAAGGCCAGGGTCATGCCATAATCTTGATTGTTCAGCAGCTAAACCTGTGTATTGTACTGTTAGACATCTGGAACTGAGGTCTAAGTGTTTCTTTCATATGATGTCAGAAGGGCACACTGAACGTTCATCTCATCACTCTGGTAAATGTTGTCAAGAAGAGAATTAAATATTACTGTTAAATCTGTGTGTGTGTGTGTGTGTGTGTGTGTGTGTGTGTGTGTGTGTGTGTGTGTCCGTCCCATGGTGATCCACTACTTGGTCATATTAAAGAGAATTAGAAGAAATGTATGTATCTTACACCTGTAACCATTATTACATCAATGAAAAATTTCAAAGTAATATGTTGCATAATAATTTCAACACATTTGATAGTAGAACCACCGCATATGATCCAGGGCTCAACAATAAGGATGGCCTGATGGCCCAGGGCTATTTTTAGAGTTTCGCTGTCCAATGACAGAACAGTCACTTGCTTTTTTTTTTTTTTTTTTGGCCAGTGCTGTATTGGCACTTCATCTTAAAGGGATAGTTAAAACTAAAATTCACTTATCATTTACTCACTTTCATGCCTTCAGATGTGTATGATTTTCTTTCTTCTGCAGAACACAAACAAAACGCAGAGAGAGAGAGAGAGACTATCTCTTCAGAAATACTTACCATTTTGACTGCCAGGAACTAATCAAGTTGTTAACCAAAAGCAATATGCTTATCGAAAGTAAAATGCTGAATATTGAGGAGAGGAATTCTCACCGGTTATAAAATGCTATACATGAAAAATGGGTTCCAAAAACAAATGAAACCAAACTAGCTAAAATAATCCATCAAAAGTTGAAAGCTCATCAGATATTTTGTAGCAATTTCCTCAATAAAAAAACACTTCTAAAAAAACTTTTTTGGAGGATTGATTCCATCTTGCAGCCTGTGTCAACAAAGCTCTATCAGTTATGATCTGTTTTTAGACAACTACATTTCATTGTTATAATATTCATATTATATAAATGAGCATATTCTCACTATTACTGACAAAGCTTGTTTTGTGTAATCTATGAGTTTGTCCATTTACAAAGAGACCAAATAAGACAAAGATTTAACATGAATATCACACACTTACACTTTTCCACAGCAGGCAGAAGGCTGGGAAGGATTCCGTATTTTGTCCTTACAAACAGGACACTTGTCTTCTGAAGTGGACTTGTCTAAATCCTGTTCTCTATGACCTGCCTACACTACTGTCAGTCTAAAGTGACTGACAGGACCAAGTCTGTCTTATAATTCAGGCTTTCTTATACAACTTAAAACTTTTCAAGACTAGTTAACAGTCAGTCCCAGTAGTTAATGAACTAGACTCAAATGCGCCATTTAGGGGTGAGACGAGTGGGACATCAATTTTTGCTTTTGCCAATTTTGTCCCTACCACAATTTTTTTTAAATAGCTTTTGTCATTTAAGAGTCTAATTCAGAAAAAAAACATCTCCGGTTCTTGAGCAGGAGTTTCCATTTTGTTCGTGTGTGTTAATAAGTGGTGATCTGGCACTGGAGTTTGTTATTTTTAATGTTATAATGATGCTCGACATGGCTCTTATCAGTGGCGTTGAGTAACGGGGGGCAGCGGTGTTCTCTCATATAGACGCATGGTCTGCTCACTCTGCAGTTCAACAGCTCTCTTGTCCAGTTAAATAAAAATGCAAAACAGATGTGTCCCCACTCATGATTTACTGTACAACATCTGTCCGTCCATCCATCCATCCATCCATCGTCAGTTCATCCGTCCATCCATCCATCCGCCCTTCCATCTATCTGTCCATCTATCCTTCCATCCATCAATCCATCATCCACATGTCCATCCTTCCATCTATCCGTCTATCCACTCATAGTCCGTCCGCCCATCCATCCATCCATCATCCAGCCAGTCGTCAATCTATCCAACCATCAATCCTCCATCTACTATGATGAGTATATTACTTCAGAATTGCAATCTGGTACTGATTACAAATTACACAAATAAAATTGCCATCAGTAACGTAATCTCTTGGATTATATATTTTTTAGAAAATCTAATTTCCTAAATCTATTTTAGGATTACTTTTGGATTACCTCAGACTTAACTCTTGTTTACTTGATTTCACATAGTATAAATTATACTTACTGACACAATGTTGTTTAAATGTATTTAAGAAAAATTACTTGATGAATCAAAATATGAGAATTTACATGATTTACAGAATCAATAATTAGTGATGTTCACTGAATATGATGCAGTAGAAATAATGTAGTATTTCACAGATAAACACCAGCAGTGTTTATTAACATTATTATTCGTCTTGAGAAGGCATAGTCAAACATCTATCTATCTATCTATCTATCTATCTATCTATCTATCTATCTATCTATCTATCTATCTATCTATCTATCTATCTATCTATCTATCTATCTATCTATCTCGAGCGCGTGCGAGGGCTTTTATTATGACAAACAATCGCAGGGATTCATATATTAGCGGAAGTCAAATCACGTGACCACCGCAAAGCTGTTTGGGAGGAACCGATCAGCAGGCAGCAGTAGAATTCAACATGTCTGCCGTTGGCTGTCAGTGAAGGAGTTGTTTGTGTTCAGTCGGTAACAGATCTGTGCGCACGGTGAAAAACACGCGACAGCAGACCCGTCGAGGAGCGCGCGCTCATGGCTCAGTGCGTGCAATCCGTGCAAGAGTTCATCCAGGACTCGTTCGTGCCGATGGTGGCCGTCCTGTGCAGCGAGGATGCGGAGAGAGTGACCCGCAAAAACAACCTGAGCTTCCCCGAGCTGCTGCGGCCTTTCTGCCGCCTTACGTCCGAGGGTAAGAGCCCTCATGATCAGACATCAAAGTAGAACAGCTTATGACTGGCCACTTATGTTACACCGATGTTAGCGAGCAAGACAGTTCCCTTCCACATATACACAGGCTGTGTTTAAAAACCTAGCGAGAGCTGCCTGTCTAGACTCGAAACTGCTGTCTACTTTCGAATCGGACATTTGACCGCTCATAACTGCTGTCTAGGTAGGCAGCTCTCGAGGTTTAGAAACACAGTCAAATGACAGAAACCGTAACAACCCGTGTTCATCCGAATATGACCGTCAGTGAAATGTGACCTGATGTCTGCTCACCTGACAATTTAGTGACCATTGTCACAGACAGTCAGCACAGATCGGATGTTTTGCATTAATGAGGTTTTAATTGCTTCTGAAATAATGGCCCCATCCACAAGAGAAGCCACAGGCTGCAGGCCATGTTGGGCCTGTGCAGTTAATCACCAGCCTATATGTAGTAAGATATACAGGATAATCCTTGGGAAACAGGTAATCAGATCAACTGGATCACCTTATCAATACCCAACTTGTTTACAACCCTATGCTAGATTGAACAACTGATGATTAGGGAAGGATCTGCAAGAACTTGTGCTGTGTCAGATTTGCAAATAAGCTCTGAAAAATACTTTAGGTCATGGGTCTTTCATGTTACTACAAACATGGCTTGACAGAGTAGTAATTATTATCATTTACATGTGTACACTTTCCATAACGTTTGACTAATATAATGTAAAATGATCTTCAAATATATGTATTTATTTTTTTAAATAGAGCCATAAAATATCAGGTTCAGAGAAAGGGCTGAAATCCTAGAATCGCACATGATTATAGCGATCAACATCAACAATATGGGACATTAAGGCCCATCATGCTATTGTGAGAAAATATTTTTGCATATATTTTTTTTTTCCTCACAGCACAAGAGATACAATGTACTGTAGTCGAGCGGTGGTTGACTAATCGACTAGTTGTCCAACAACTGACTGATTGATTAGTGGGGTCGAATGCTAACATATATTTTTAGTGGTGGTGCTTTTAATGGGAGACACAATTATCTAATTAATAGATGCAACTTCTTGGAGAGCGTTTTTATGTGATGATAGCTTGCTGTGCTTAACATTGAATAACAGTCAGCACAGTAAAACCCTCAGCAAGAGTCTCTTTAAAGCTTTATGTTACATTCCGGATCGACTCGCACCTGGTCAACCGCGTTGCCTTTGTGAGTATACTCTTCTGATCGTGATAGAATACGAAGGCGTTTGACGCATGCCCACTACAACGTCTTTGTGATAGTCTTATAGTACACTCAATACCAGGCACATGTGTCAGCGACACGCACATGTGCTGATGACTAGGGCTGAAACGATTAGTCGACTTTATCGACAACATCAACGATAAACATTTGTTGACAAAAAAATGTCATTGTTGAATAGTCGTTTGATCTCATTTAACGTCACGTGAGATCACGTTAAACTCTCAAACTCTCGTGACTGATTATTGACAGGAAGAAAACGGCTCACAGTCCAGAAGCACTCTAAACTTTCACAGCTTCAGGTGATGTAGATCGCAAAGTATGAGGGAATTATAATGCAAAAATACAAAAGTAAATACAGAAGCACTCCACAGAAGTGGAGCTGGAGCTGCCGCTCCGCTGAAGCAAAACTTGCGTATCGAGTGTCTGTAGAGGAAACGCCACGGCGTTACATCTTAAAAAAATGTTTTAATGCGTTATAGCTTTATTAAAGTTCAAATAATATGGAAGTAGCTCATGTAAATAACTACAAACTCCGAAACTGGCATTTCTCTGTGCGGTCGGTGCCTCTTCTATGAGTTGCATGAATGACCCGATCAGAGGCACACTCTGTCTTAGGAACACTCATCCCTTGAGCGTGAACGCTTAATGCAGCTAGATTATAACGTGATGGCTCGTGACTTATTGAATCATAATACAGTATGTGTCACTGTGCATTTCTTATCGTGAAGAAAATTGCCAATGCGCAGCTTTATTAATAAGAGAGAGTTTGATTTTTGTGAGTTAAAGAAGGATTGAAGTGAACAGAAAGGTGAGAGAGGAAGTCTTCGCCCCATGATGCACTGCAAAAAAATTATTTTGATTTGACTAATTTTGTTTTGGCTTGTTTTCCAATATAAATATCTAAAATTCCTTTTAAACAACTTGTATTATCTTTAGCAGCTATACTGCAGAATACATAAATGTTGTCTGAGAATGTTGAATATAATATTAAAAAATACAAATCTTTCAAAATATCTATTTTCATTCATCTGAGTAGCAGCATAAAATATATTTAGACTTGCTTTTAGAGAATAGATCTTGAATAGAATTTTTTTTTTTTTTTTTTACTGAATTAAAGTATTTTTTCCCCCTTTTAGAGGTATTTTTAAAAGATGATTTTTCCCCTCTCTTTATTGTTAGTAAGCACGTTTAACGCAACCTTTTAAGTCGGGACACAAGCAGAATAATCGGTGAAGAGCTAATGATTAATCGTGGCAATAATAGCCCGAATAGTCGAATAAACGTTCTAATAATCGTTAGATTAGTCGATTATCAAAATAATCGTTAGTTGCAACCCTATTTCCAATATAAATATCTAAAACTCCTTTAAAACAACATACATGTACTTTAGCAGCTATACTGCAGAATAAAAAATATCTGAGAATGTTCAATATAATATTTAGTATATTTTAAAATATCAAAAAATACTTAAAACAAGATACATTTAACTAAGAAGCAACATATAAGATATTTATACTTGTTTTAGAGAATAGATCATGATTATATGTAGATTTTGTCTTTACTGCACTCTCTCCTCTACTGTTAGCTCTTTTCCACCAAAGTGGTTCAGTGGTGGGTTCCTGAGCTGTTGTGAATTCTCTGTTCCGCATGTTTCCACCGCTGTAGAGGAACTGATTACGGTGTAGGGTGGGATAATGTTTTCGTCACCCAAGTTTTCCAAACAACATAGTTTTTCTAGCTACCAAATGTAGCAAGGAGTACTTTCTCACTCTCCCTCCTTCCATTTTGCTCCTTTTCCTCTTTTGGTGTTACCATAATGCAGGTCACCTGCGTGACCCCAATAACCAGGTGGTAGTGGTGAAAGGTTTACGGATCAGTGTGACGGGGATCAACACGAGGCCTCCCAAGACCACCGACCTGCACAAACTTCTCAGTCAGGTGGTCTCTGTCTGCCAGCCTCCTGAAGGGTCGCCCGCTAACGTCATCACCGCAGGAGACTACGACCTCAACATAAGCGGTAATTGCCTGCTGAATAAGAGTTTTCTGTCCACCTCATTGCATTCACTACAAAAAATGTTTTCTTGTTTTCCAGTAAATATATCTAAACATCCTCACAGTGAAGACACATTTACTTGACAAGAGAAATGACTTGAGATAATAAGTCTTGTTTTCAGAGAAATCTAAGAAAATGTTGTAAACTTGGTCTAAAACTAGAAAAAACCTGTCAACCTTTGCTTGCCACACGCCAGTGGAAACGTACGATAAGAAAGCCACGTGCACCTGATCGTCTACATCTAGATATAGAACACGGGCTAAATATCGAAAATGACTCGCAAGCTTATCATCGATATCATGGAGTTTTTTTTTTTTATAAAAAATGCATAAATGCAATTGAAAAAGATATTAAGCAAACCGAGAAAGGGGGCCTCTTCATATACAATGGCGGCCAAACATTTGGAGTATTGTGCAGATTTTGCTGTTTTGGAAGGAAATTGGTACTTTATTTCACCAAAGTGACATTCAACACTGCAAAAAATTATTTTCTAGACAAGTATCTTTGTCTTGTTTTCCTGTCAAATTATCTAAACTTTCTTAAAACATGATTTATTTACTTGTCAAGCAAAATGGGATAAGATATTAAGTCTTGTTTTCAGATAAATCTGACTAAATTTAGTGAACTTTAGACTCAAACCAAGAAAACAAATCTGCCAATGGGGTTAGCAAAATAAACTTGTTTTCTCTTTAAATTAAGTTTATTTTGCTTAAATTAAGAGACCCTATATTAGGCAGAATTCAATTTTGACAATGTCTAGTTACCACTGTTGCATTTTCAAGGAAGTGCAGTGACTTAGAAATAGAGCCGAAACTTTATTTTACACCATTCCTTTGTTTATTTCCAGATCTGTGTAGAATTTTAGATCCTTCATCTTTGTTGTATGCAATATTAACTTCTTGTTTCAGCATTTTTAATAATATCTGTTCTAAATATCTATATTTTGAAGAGATTCAGAGTAGTTTCTCATCTCTCCACCTGATGAGGGCAGCAAAACTTTAAATTGTGAGAGTGAAAATCAAATAATTTAATTGTCACTGCCATTAAAATTAAAGGGTTTGTTTTGCATTGCACATTTATGTTCTATCATTTCTAATCTTGTTTTCATTTTTCAACATTCCCCCCCACTTCTACCGATGAACTCTTGGTAAGGGCTCCGACAGTCATACCCACACATTTCCCTGGTGTGTGTGTATGCCAGGTCACAAACGTGTGTTCTGTACTGTTAACCCTTTGAAGAATGGGTGTAAAGTGTTTGGCTCCCTTTCACATCATAGGCTAGCAGTAGAGCCTGTCCCTAGGTCCCAGAGCCCTTTCCCCCTCTGTTACACCCTTCACCCCTGAGGCTAGACACTAACATACAAATCCACACCAGCCAGATTCTCCTGTGTTCTGACAAAGGAGCCATACTCCTGAGTCCTGACTTGCACCCAAATATGAGAACAGAGTCAGGATGCAATGTATAGAGACGGTGTGTTTGCATATGTAAATTGCATAGATGGTTGGTTTGGATACAAAGCTAAAGTGCATTGAAAACTTCATGTATTATACCTCTCATGCCAAGCTCCTTGGCATGAGAGGTATAAAACACACCCAGATCTTGCTGCTATGAATTACATTTGACAATCCAATCCCTTTGATCTTAGACACTGTAGCTGCTCAGGTAATGTTGGTGTCAAATTCAGGGCATTGCTGTGAAAACAGACAGCCGTGATGACTCGAGCTACCACTGCGATCGAAACTGCTCATTAACCCGCTGAATTGACTCTTAAATACTAATGTATGTGTACAGCATTAAAATAAATATTCTTTAAGTTAAAGGGATGGCTTACCTAAAAGTGAACTTTCTGTTATCATGTACTCACCCTCATAGCGTTCCAAACCTGTAGGACTTTCATTCTTATGTGGAATATGGATGTTTTGAAGAGCTGCTTTTTTCAATACAGGGAAGTGCATTTGTACATTTTATAACATTATTTTTTAAACTTTTGGATTGAATTTTCAGCATTAATGACTTATACTGTAATGTACAGTAAGCATGTCATCATCGCAAAAATAAACAGGTTTATCCATTGCGAAGCAAAATAAATAAATGGAGATGAATGTTATGATTTACAAAATAATTTATAATCATATAAATTAAATCATATTATTTAGAATAAAATAAATAATATTTTCTTTCTTTTAAGCTTATTTTAAATGTTTTTTAATTACGTTAGAAGAAACAGACCATGGAAAGCTACACGAGACATGAAACTAGCACAGTGTACGAGATTGTTTGCAAGGGGCAATGGTGAAATATAGTTTAGTGGTCATTATACAAGAATATTTGAACACGGATTGCTGCAAATGACCAGTCAGAATCGAGTATACCAGTGAGCTATGTTATACATTGTGAGATATACTTGGAAAAAATGACAGTGAAAAGTTTTTACACACCTTTTTTTTCTAAGTATATTTTAATGGTATAAAATTAAGTAAAATCTACTTAATTTAACAACATAATATTGATTAAACTGAGTATTAACTGAAGTGTGTACGGTAAATTTACTCAGAGTAACTTTTTAATTACAAATCTGATGTTCATGGCACTTAAACTAATTTGAATGTTTAAATTTTGAACTTGTAAACACGTTTAATCATGTACCACATGACATACGGAAGCCTTCCACGCAGACCTTAACACTCGGTGCACAAAACAGGATTACGCAACAATCATTTTTTTGTAAAAAATGTATTTCAGACTTCAGGACATAACAAAAATCAACAATAAAAACTGTAAATAAACTCACAAATAGTGAAACCATGCATGCTCATTAATGATTCAATCCCGGTGCATACTGGGAACACCAGTTTCGAAACGTTATGTCAAATTTACTCATTGTAGTTACCATTTAAATGTACTAAAATTAGTGAATAAATATGACAAGGTTTTTAACTTTACGATTAATGCATGATGACTCAAAACAACAAACAATCATAAATAATATTTACTTATAAGCTAGAGTATTAATTTTCACATGCTTGAATTGAGTGCAAATGTAGAATTTACTTAATATTTTCAAGTTCACACTTAAACTAACCTATTCAATGTAGAAAGTACTTAATCTTTTCGGCTATATTTACTTCAGCACAAATCATAATGATCATAATGCCCACTCCAGTACCAATAGTTTGTGTTTTATATGCATCTCAAAGGCAAATGAATGTATGGCTTGTTTAATCTTTGTAATGTGCTTTATTATCTCCTGTGATTTATTTAATAAATTGCCTTTTCTCTCAACAGGAGATGGCAGCAAAACATATCAGTGTCTAAAACTAATCAGGATTTTAACTCAAGCTTAACATTTTGTTCAGAAGACAATCTTTGTTGACAGACAGAAAACAGTTGGTCTTGACATGTTGTCTGTGACTAGCTACTGCAGGTGCTGGGTTTGGGGTGGGGTGGGTTGGTTTTGGCTGCGTAATGCTTATATGGTCCCTGTAAGTGGGTTTTAACCAGTCTGGCTCTACTTTGCCTCTCTCTTCCTCTCTCAGACCGCATGGTCAAAGCGAGCGTTCCCTGGTACTCTGACTGGAAAGAAACACTCACCCAGCTGAGCTCATCCAAGCACTATACAGGTATTCCCTTCCTGCCCGTGCTGGGAGTGTGCGCGCGAGGGGTTTCCTCGTTCACCTTCTCCTCGCCATTTCCTGGTCCAGCTTGCTCCGTTGCAGAACTGTTGCTAAATCTCCTTTCCTTTGTCCAATCCAGCTTCCTCGACTTTCAACTTTCTTAGGGTGGTGGTGGTGGTCTTTTTTGTGTGTGTGTGTGTGTGTGTGTGTGTGTGTGTGTGTGTGTGTGTGTGTGTGAGAGAGAGAGAGAGAGAAATGGGAAATGACTCATTGTGCTGAAGCTCCCACAGGTCTTTACAATATGATTTCATTTCTGGCTCCATTCGTTTGTCAAAATATCATGTCATTTAGAATCTTAATCTCTTCAGTTAAGACCAGTGTGTTCCCCAATGGAGTCGGATGATGGTTAGCAATAGCTTTTATCAATAATCGAGTGTTATTTGTTCCTTCAAAGAACTTTGAGTTCAGTTTTCTGAGGTTTTCATTTCAATGAGTCATTTTACCTGATTAGTCACAAACATTTCTTTCGTTGTAGTTTAGAGTTTCCTTCTAGATTCATCAGTCTAGGCAGTGTGAAGTAGAGATTGACTGTACACACACACACAAATATCTGAAATCCAAACGGATTAAATCGTGGCTCATTTAATCAGTTTGATTTACCATATTGGTTTCTTTCTTGCCATATTAATGTAATATGCTCTGTTGGGTGGAAAAAAACGGTTTGTTGGGTCTAATGTTAAACTTAAACTGTTCCTTGATAGCACACATACATCAACACTTTTATATGGTTTACTCATCTGCAATGCTTATATCAAATGTTCTCCTCTCGCATGTCAATAAATCTGATCTTTTTAAGATGTTTAGCTGATGTTATTTAGACTTTGATGATTTCCAGATGAAAAGATTTAAGAAAGATCTATCGAATTTCATTATCGAGTAGTTGGATATTTGCTGTAAGCACGGAGAAGCCCCGTCAGTGATGCCACTTCACAGCCAAGTGAAAAATGTGTTGCATTATGAAACTTGTTTGAAAAAGAGTTTAAGCAGAAAAAAAACACGACCCAAGTTGTACAGCGCACAAGAGCACTTTATAAACCGTTCAAAGAAGATTACAATAAGCATACACTGGATAAACATTCACAGTTTTTGAAAAGAATTGTATAGAAACATGTAATCAATGAAAATACTATTATAGTATAATAGTAAATTATAGTAAATACTTAAATGTATTTTTAAATCAGTGACAGTGTACAAGCATATGTATCTAACATAATTATGTATTTTTTTAGTTGGGCAGAATTAATAATATTTCTTTTCTTGTATCACTATTTACCTCTGCTGGGCTGATTTTTTTTTTTTTTTTTTTTTTTTTTTGTCGCACTCCAAATGCCCTATGGATCATTTTACTCTTTAACGATGAGATTTAAGTAAAGAAACTGTTTTGCATATGTCCTGAAAGTAGTAATAATAATAAATCCTAACTTAACTTTTGATGATTCAGGCTTTGTTCAAAGTTTTGTGAGAATATAGAATTATGAATTTAGTAATGTAAATCAAACCAAATCCTTAGGGCCTTTATCATTTCTTTTTTTATATAATTTTAAAATACAGGAAATAAAATTGTATTTTTATCAGATTAATCGATTAATCGTAGAAATAATCGGTAAGATTAATCGTCTATCAAAATAATCGTTAGTTGCAAAACTGAGGTGGTGGAAAACTCTTGACAACCAATTCATTGGCAGATAGAACTGATATATTGAATGTTCTCATTCAAAGACTATTTTATTAAGTTTTTCCTTTACGATAAAGGTCATAGACATAGAGGCTACAAGAGTACAAATGAAATGAAATCCCTGATGCAAAATAGAATACAAAGAATAACTAGAAAAAAATGCAGAGTTGGTGCTGAAAGCAGGACATTCTGGCAAATATGAGATGGTTGTCAACCCTAGCAGTTTTACTCCAGAGCCCTTCAATGCTGCCTATGCAAGAGATAAAATGTGGTAATTTTAGCCAATAACAAATAGTTCCAAAAGTAAGTATTGGCACAGATTAATTTACATGAAATATATTGTAATTGTGAGACAAATACTTAAAACTACATTAATATAAAAAATTTATTCTAAGGAGAAAGATTTAAATAAATGGTCTATTTGACCTCTCTAAATGATGCAAACTACACCCCTTTTGGCTGAAGACACCTTTAAGCTATTTTGCCCAATATTTGCTGCTAAATATCTGGTAAATATTTGTTTACATTTGTACATATTAAAATAATTTGAAAGGTTCACTTCATGCTTAAACAACAGCTTTAAATACAAAAAAAGTCCACATGAAAATATACACATGGAACACTTGCTTTGAATTTCTCACCCTTTTCACCTTTCATGAGTTTGCATTACTAACTACTGTTGATATAGTTTTCCATCCTGTCCCTTCCCTAGTATTATTTGTGTCCATTTGCAGCACATTGTTGTGTGATTTGACAACTAGAATGCTGCGATTGTAATCAACAGAGCTTGTGATGTGTTGTTGATTATGATGGAAGCAATCTAGAATTATCACATCACTTACAGTGCTGACATCTGTTCAGATTTTACCACACTTCCTTCAAGTTCTTTATGAAGATTCAGATGAAGAATTGTGTGTCATGCTGTGTCTATTTTCATGAATGATTCCTAGAGGCCCATTGTTTGAGATGAAATGTCAAGGAGCTCAACTAATAAAGCTTCAGGGTAAAAATTAGTCCATACGTTCTACTTATTTTATGAATTTATAAAAGGGTGACATTTATTGTGCTTGCTGATTTCTGTCAAAACCTGCTTTGAACATTCTACCTCCATCTTGAATAGATCATCAAGGTATTTCAGAGCGATGTGATGCTCTTCTATGGGTTACTCCGTCTTTATGTGATCTGACTGTTATACTTTCTAGTGTATATCAGATATGTAGTAGTTTGAATGTTTTTTTCTGTCCTCCTTGCCTTTCATAATTTGCTTTTCTTGTTTTCCACCCTGAGGGCTGGTCATGCGGCCTCTAATAATCTTGTCCCTGAAACAAGACAATATTTCTTTGTGTGTTTTAATCTTGTAGCAACAACGCCATGGTTTGAGACGTACAGGGAGAACTTTCTGCAGTCCATGCCAGCGTCAGAGCACGAGTTCCTCAATCACTACTTGGCCTGTATCCTTCAAAACAGAAAAAAAAACAGCTTATATTTTGTGCCCTCTCCCAATCCAACTTCCTCTACCTCTCTCCTTTCTCATTCTCATAATGTCCACTTTATTTTTGTTTACCATAAGGACGCCAAACATTTCGGCCATTTAAAAATGTTCAGCTGAAAATGCTTATTCGTGTATTTTAGTAAGTATTAATTATTTCATAAAATGTGAAATATAATAATGCCAAGTACTATCAAGGCCAGTATTGCAGATATCGCTAACGGTACAGATAGTTCTCATTTAGAACAGAACTGAAAATGTTTTTAACATATTTAAAAGGCATGATCATTAACAATGAATAAACAGCACATTATGAGACCTCAACATCAACGAAAATCAACCTATTATAATAAATGCTGCATTTAGATTCAGTGTTACTTGTCACTATCTTAGTGTATCAATTCTCATGATACAACATAAAAAATGGAAGTATAGATATTTCAAGATCTATCTACCCATTCCTGTTTTAAATTAATGTAAAAAAATGTAAATCTACAATTAGAAAAAGAAATGGCCCCCATCTAGATTTTTGTTCGTTTTTGGTTAAGAATATTCATTTTGTTTCATTTATAACCTTCCTGTCTCCTGTTCTCTCAACTCTTTCTCTCTCAGACTCGCTCTGTTTTGTTTCCTCCATATCTTGAGTGAGATCTCCTGAACTTGGTTGCAGGTATGTTAGTGGTGTCATCTCGTGAGGCGGTGCCAACAGAGCAGTTTCTCAAGCTTTCACAAGAACAGCACAGAATCCAGCACAGTGGAGAATACACCCACCCCAAATGGTTCATTCCCAACACGCTCAAATATTACGTCCTGCTCCACGACATCAGTGATGGAGATGAGCAGAGGTATGTGTGTCTCTTGCTCTCTGTTGGATCCAGTTGTTTCTCCAGACAAATTACTGAAATGCATTTAAAATAAAGCTGCAAGCAGCAACTAACAGGGTTCAAGAGTTTAAAATGTTTTAAGTACATATGTTACAAATATGAAGTATTACTAAGACAGTCTGTTTGCACTTAAAATAGAGATAAATTGCCACCATTTTCTGAACCATCAGGTTTAGGTCCATGGAGAGATGGCCTTTTTAACATTACTTACCATCATAATGACACCTATTGTACGATCTCCACCATATTTTGCATGCTGCTTCAGAATCACATGCTGCACACATGTACTATATTTGATGAAAATCTGATTCATCGTTTAGGAGTTATAGGCTTTTGTGTAAACTAGGCCATGCCCATATTTTTAGATTACGCTGTTATAGCCATGCCAATAAAAAGTCAACCATTTTTTTTATGATTATTGATCTATCTTTCTGTAAAGAGATTGTTGTTGTTGAATGGAAAATCTTAGAACTAGTGCAGAAAGTAGTTTTGTTTGTTAAATATTCACAAATATTTTATTAACAATTTGAACGACACCAATGGTTCTTGAGGCAAAGTTGTTCAGAAAGAGATCTATCATATTATATGAATAACACGTGTCTGTGTGAAGCAATGCATAATATACAATGATTTACACAGATGTAAAACACGATAGCGCCTACTGGTTGAAATTTTTTTTTGAAATTCTGCACAGACCTCTTGCGCCAAGAGACAAATAGGCCCACCACGTTTCTTTCGATTGAAAGTTGAGTGGTCAATGGCGGCCATATTTTTCAAGATATGTGACTGTTCTCACAGAACTTGACACTGCATGCACATTTTCATGTCGATCAGACCAATGGTTCCATAATCGGAGCTAATTTTATGTTTGTCATTGGTATAGTGCAACCAAGTGGTCGGGGGATGCAATTTTTTTCATGTGTCCTCCAATTGACCCCATACATACGTGCCCCAAATTTGTTGAAAATATCTCATTCCGTTCAAGAGTTATAACCATTTAAGTAAAACTGGCCACACCAACTTCGATAAATCGAAAGTTCAGACTTTTGTTTTTATGTAATTATTGATGCTGGGAATCCAAAGAATCTTTCTGAACTAAGCACATTGTTTGAGAGTAGAAATGTATATCTGGACTGTTTATTTAATAGACTATGTAAAATTGCCTGTATTTAATTAAAAAAAACTCAAATCAGTGGATATTAGGAGCCATGCTGCGTTTCTTTTTGTGATTTGATTAACTTGAACTGTACAGTGCAGTACAGCTCTAACATAACATTCATCCTTTTGACAAAATTTGTCAGGACGTATAGTCCAGACATATAGAGTGCTATAATTGATTAATATTGCCAAATGTAAGTTTGTACTTTTGTATGTATTATAATTATTGCTTTTGCATATATTCAATTATTCTTTTTATAGCTCTATTAATTACTTATCTAACCAGCTAAGTAACCCATAAGTAATGTTAATTTACTTTCTTTGCCCTCGTTTCCGAGTCATCTGAATTTACATGCTCTGTTACTCATTTAACCCTTATATTGTTTTCTGGTCAAAAAAGGCCGATTATTAAAAAAAAAAAATTTCATCCAGTTGGAATCAAATTCCATGACTTTGTTCACATAGGGCTTCTGAACACTTAAAATTTTTTAGATAATTTTCAGAATTTTATTACATTTTTTTTTACAGTTTGTTACCCGTGTGGTGTTCCTGGTCTAAAGTGACCAAAATGAATGGATTAGACAACAAAATCCTACAGAAATATTAAGTGTTCAGTAGCATCCCAATCCTTTAGATGAGCACATATGTGGATGTGTGTTTGCACACACACAAAGTCCTTGGGCATGTACACACACGCAATGTGTATTGAGCGTCCTTTTGTGCACCATCTTTCAATGTACGCTCGTTGAGAAATATTTTCATCTTATCATAATAATAGTCTGCTGTAAGTTACGATTGCTATTGTCTATGTAATATGTATGTTTCAGGAGGTAATAAGGAAGAACTCAACAGAAATAAACTCACGTTTATTATATTTGTGTGTGTAAGTGGGAATTTCATACACTAATACTCTGCAGTTTGGCCTTCTAGTAAAACATATTTTACCATTGCATTTGACTAATTTATACCTTTCCAACAATATATATAGCACATGGCTATCTCATAATATTTTTTTGCAAATTATGAGAAGAAAAACAGTTCTAATTTGTCTTCAAATTAAAAAGCATGATTATTAAGATGTGGTAGGATCAGCTGTATGCAGTGTTAAGGCCAGATTCTAAGCTTTAATGACACCTATTTTGTTTAGATCAAGCAAGTTGTTATTAATTTATTACATTATTATTATTATTATTATTATTATTATTATTATTATTATTATTATTATTTGTATTTTTTTCTGCAGGTAGTGCCTCCCACTAGCCCAGTATAAGCTCAGTTCAATGAATCCTATCAATATAATATGTATTTTAAATGTGTTATAAAAGAAGGCATGATTGCTAAAAAAGAATTTAACAGAAATATCTAATGCAGTACCTTTGGATGATATATGCAATATAAGAGATTTATTAACAATCTTAGTGGGCTGGTCATTTTTGGCTGGGAACACAAAGGTGTTTGCACAAATGAACAATGCAAGGGTATGGACCCGTCGGTGGTAGAGATCTACATGGGCCTTAAAATGAATCCTGACCCGTACCAGAGACCGTGTGGCCTTACCCGGCCCAAGCAATATGTGAACTGCCCCTAACTCGTCCGTTCGCGCTTCTGTAAGTGAGAGCGCGTGCATGAAACTAGTTCGGTAAGCCTGTTTATTTTTTCATTAATTACAAGCCAACCATAACCCGAATTCCGACTTGAAAAACTTACCCGAAAACCGCCCTGAAATCCATCGGGTTCTCGGGTCCCATCTGGCCCATTCTGGGTTGCAACCCTCTAGCTGGCAGGTCCGAACGGGGTGCTATATCACGAAAAAGTTTACGCTTAAAACGTGTCTGTATACATTAGTCAGGCATATGAGGTATTATTTGTATGCTTAGTATGTGATTTTTAAAACACCAAAAAAAAACCTCAAAACATTCACATTGAAAATTAGCACCCGCTAGAGCTAATGGGGTAGAAATATTAAATAAAAATAAAAGGCTTTCACATAGCACCTAAATGGACAATTCATGTATCAAATGAAAGCTCTTATTCTCAGGAATGTGACTGTAATTTTGTTCCCATAATACCACAGTTCAAAAGATTTTCTAAAGAATTACAGTGAAATAGGTAAGTCATCTAATACAGATGTCTCATTTATGCTCCAATAACTGCTGCTGTAAGCCCCAAATAGCACAAAACTATCTGCTTTTACCTTAGGGAGTTCTCCAAAAACCAAGCCATTTTTACTTGTCTGTGAGCTTGCTTGGCTGAATAATCCAGTGCTATATCATTGGCCCCTTTCCACCTGGTATGATGATACGTTTCGGGTGATCCGAGTTAAATGCGTCTCCTGTGACCACTTGTGTTTGGATTCTGTTACATCAATCGTAATGTCATTGTGTTACTGCATGATTTTACAATGTTGCATTTTCTTGGTTCGGTTCACTTTCACAAGGCAACGTTTCAAAACGGACCTGTGTTAATGTCACATGTGAGCAATCTGTCCTCTTATTGGTCAAAGTTTGCATGCTTTTCAGGTATTCAGCTTACATCCAAATATATTATATACCTGCATAAATTTGTCAACTGTTAAAATTTTAAACTTCTGTTTATGTCACGGTTATGCAAAAAGCTTCCGTGTGGCACAAAATGTGCGTTCCAGTCAGAGGTTGCACTGCAAATAAAATTCGTCACTCAGATGGATATGGGATGTAAAATGTTCGTCATGGTTATTTTTATCTGTCATTAGCTGCTTTTGCATTATTTCTGTATTGAAAATTTCCTGTTCTCATGGACACAGCTTTCTCTCTCTCTCTCTCTACACAAAAACACACATGAGAAAGTGTGAATCTATGTATAGTGAAGATGTTTAACATCTGTCATAAAGTTGCTAACGTTGTCCTAGCTGTGTTTGTTTTGCTGCCATCCCAAAGAAAGAAGTGATTTGTACTATTTACCTCAAGAATTATAAAGTAACTGCTATTTAAAACATGCAATAATGTCTAATAAAGTTGCCAAAAGGCTCTATCCACGATTATGAATTGTAGGTCAGCATTGTGCTCCGCAGATCCATCAGGTGTGTACATGGTTTTTATTGGGATATTATTTAGTGTGTTGGTCCGTTGGGTCAGTTTACATTCTCCCCACAAGCGCTCCAGAGTTTGTTTGCAATATGTTCGAGACCACCTTGTTCAGGAGGTCTCGGATCGATTGTTTCGGTGTGGATCTCAGTGCAACTGCCATGTTCATGTATGCCTAAATGAACCGAACCCAGGGAGAAAATGCACCAGGTTTTAAGGGATTCTCACCTGGTATGCAGACTGGCATTATGTGATTGTATTTTCTTGAACTGCTAATGACCAGCGCAGAGTGAACTTGTAAAGGTTCGCTGTTACATATGCAGTTAAAAGCCTTTAATATTCCCACTGAATAAATATTTGTTTGCAGTACTTGTTCTATTCATGAAATTAATTAAACGCATATTAACAGTAGAAACAGCTCTTTCAAACTAAAGTGATGTCAAGAGAAAAGTCTTCTGCGTTCTTTTTGTTTTTGCTTTTAATTAGGCAAAGGTTATGTGGAGAATAGAAATGAATAGAAACTTGACAACATGAGGGGCATACGCGATGCATGTGACATCTGTATTGTGAGTAAAATAACGTTCAGCTGAAAATAAAATGGGCTGGGATTTCATGAATTAAATTATTCAGGGCTATACAAAAGGGGTAATCTAACAAAATGCCCAAGCTGTTTTATTTCTCCATACAATGAAAGTGAGGGGTGACCATGGCTGTCCCTGGTTCAAGAGCAACTTGTCAATGCAATGAAAGTTATTTGGTTTTGGAATGATATAAGGTGATTAAATGACACATTTTTATTCATAAGTAGAACTATTCCTTTAAACACATGATATATGGATTTGATTTATTCAAACCTTACAGCACTAGTTGACTGGATTCACACACACAGCAGAAAAATAATTTAAGATGCCATTCATCAAGTGACTCAAACACGGTTGTTTTTGCTTTCTGCTCGGGAACTGTGCCTGTCAGACTTGCCTGCTTTCCTCTTCCTTCTCTGAGAATACTGCATGTAAATAAGTTAACAATCTAATCATGTGCTGCCTAAAGCCTCCAAGTCGGATGAATAGGAGATTGCATTACTGGGGAGAAAGATTAGGCTGTCATCATATATATTAATGATGGTATAGAACAAATATTTATGTCTATCTCTCTCTGTCTCTCTCTCAGTGTGGAATCTGTGTATGAGGATGTAAAACAGCGATATGGTACTCAGGGCTGCTATCTGCTAAAGATAAACTCCAGGAGTGATGCCACCAGTGCGAATGAACAGATGCCCGACCCCTGGAGTCAATACTTGAATAAGACCAGCATACACAACCCAGTGAGTGCCACAGCCTCACTGCAGGCATTCGACATGCAACTAGTCTGAGACTTTTGACTATCAGCATCAAGTATGGTCCTTTTGCACCTTATTCTGTCCAAGAACCTTCCAATAAGATGAGACCACCAAACTGACATGTTAAGCCATCAACTGTGATTTGTTAAAGGAATAGGTCACCTAAAAATAAACTCACCCTCACGGTGTACCAAACTTCTTAGCACTTCTCTGCTCTAAAAAAAATAGGAACTTGATTTTGGTCTTGTGTCGAGTAAGATTTGCTTACAAGTCATAGTGATATCTGATTTATCAGGGAGCTGTTATTTTGCATCAGTTTTTTTTTTCAATAAATTAGGCAAAACCGTTCACAAATCTAACTACAGGATTAAATGGCAAATCGGACTGAATCAAAATAACTTTTGATTGAAAAATCTCAATCCAGTAATCACAAATGCCTGGAAAATGGAAATTCGCTAGCCAATAAGTATTGGAACACCGAGAAGTGTAGAAAATTAAATGTATCCATTTATTGTCATAACTTTTCTTAGTTTCATATTGTTTACATTTCAATGCTTATTGCTTATTTGCAATGTTACATTAAAATATGGTCTCACCTTTGGACATCACTGTAATATCCTTATACATGTGTGGACGTTGTATTTTGGCTTAGCTGTAAACGATCAATAATTTAAAGCAATTTAAACCAGTGATCTCAGTTCAGAAGACTCTGGGCTGTCAGTAAAGGGTTAAACTTTCGACATACGGAGTCATGTGTCAAAACAACATGGCGCCGATCACAGCGGAGTTTGTCTATTGGAGAAACGCCAACATGGCTACATCTAGTAAGAAACCTAATTACATTTTTACATTGAAACGTGTTTGAGTCAAAAGATTAGAGTCTCTAGTTTCATCCGATATGCCATTTATTAAAAGTTTAGCGGTTTATCACGAAATGCCATGCTGTTCAACACGATGTACGCTAATGTGTACTTTAGTGCATTTTTTCCATAGAAAAATCAATGGGTTTCTCAAAAAACTGACAAAAAAGCTGCTTTCAGAGGCTTTATATGGAGTTAGGATGAAAATAAAGTGCATTTCGAATTGTTCGGAGACCAGTGCAGACAGACAGCAGACTGGATGTTAAGTCATGCTCTAAATAGGGAGCAGGGGAGCATCCCATCGCTCTCAATGAGGCTAAGTGCCTTCACTTTTAAAATTTGACCAAAAGTTACGTTTTAGGCTGCAGATGATGTTTAGACCCTTCAACATGTTCGGCAGACATGGGACAGTTAATCAGCACATAGATTCAGATTTTAATGTAGAATTATAGTTTATCACGGTTGGCAGTGATTGAATGATACTAGCCATTACTTTGAATCAGAATTAGTTAAGCTAATTTGAAGTAATCTCTGTAACATCTCAAAAACATGAATAACCAACACTGCTGGAAACGTAAACAATTTCATAAAAAACCCTGACTTTCTTTAGATTGGTATTATTTTAATTGTACAACTAATGCTGCGTTCACGTCGTGTTGGAATTACTGTAATTACGAGATGGCAACTTGGAGGTTGTTCGTTTACACCCAGGGAACTAGGAAGTTATTTGTTTCTATTGCAACACTTATAATGGTAAAACAGCTTTGTAATTGATGACAGCAAAATATTTATCAATATATATCGATTCATTCATTTACCTTGATTTGTTGTTGGAAAATGTTTAAGAACAAAGAAAACGCTCCTGGTAACTTTTGCATAAAAAGATGGCATATCAAACAGAAATATGTGTTCAATACCTTTAACAGTTGGGGACGCTTCCATATTGGTTCTTTTCACTTGACGTCATGAGTGTGATGTCGGAGCTTTCATTGAATTCCAAGTTTACTCTCTACGAAGACGTGAACGCTTTTTACAAGTCGGAATCTCGTAATTACCGTATTTCCGACATGACGTGAACGCACCATTGGTTCCGCTGTCCATATTTGTTGCCATACATTTTTGAGAAAACTATTTCCTCTAAATAATACCCCCCGTGGGGACCCGGGGTAGAATAGGTCCCTAGCACCCCCTTGCTGATCGAAAGAGGCGACAAATGGGGCAACTTGTATGCCATGAGTTGCGACTCGTGTCAGTGGAGGAAGAGATCCTGGTGCTTGAGGATTTTGGCCTGCTGCAGCCGCCAAATATCCAACACATCACTTTGGCTCCTACTTCATTCAGACGAGAGGTTGGAATGGCCCATTCCAATCAATCGGCTTGTCAGGATTTGCCCTGGACTTGGTTCAGAATTACAACCAACTATTTAGTTTTCACCTCTTCCAGAAGGCACTGGCGTAGGGTCAATTGAGTAGTATAAATCTTGTATTTATATGCTCAAGTATATCATTTCTGTATCCTTGGTGTACATCCGGTGGATTCCCGCGGCACTGTACATCCCCTTGTTGGACTCCGAGGTGGGTGAGGAGCAGAGATGATGAATCTATTCTTTCTAAACATGGCAAATAAACAAAATACCAAAAAACGGATACTGGAACAAGACTTGGAAGTTGAACTAACCACTAATCTTTTTTCTTCAAAAGATGGAAATTGGCAAAGATTTATTTTACTAGAGTCTCTATCAATTGACAACCCTCTCACTAAACTGTCTCCTTTTGCTATTCAGAAAGGAATCACAGGAATAGCAGGAACAGTCAAGGATGTTAAAAAGCTGCGATCGGGACAAATTTTGGTGGAGTGCGCTCGGAAAGCAAACTCGGAGAACTTGTTACGAGCAACAAATCTGGCTGGAGTCGCTATGAGAGCATTCTGTCACCCTTCTCTGAATAACAGCAAAGGAGTGATCCGCAACAGAGAATTGCAAGACATGGATGAAGCTGACATTACCTCAGAACTGAATCATCTAGGTGTGATTGATGTCAAAAGAATTAGTATCAAAAAAGATGGACAAATAATTCCAACAGGAACATACATTCTGACTTTTAACAGACCTCTCCCGCCAGAGAGAATTCAAATAGGATACCTAAGTGTCACTGTAGATATCTACATACCAAACCCGTTGAGATGTTTTAAATGTCAGAAATTTGGTCATGGTTCTGCTGGATGCAAAAATAAGGCTGTTTGTCACAATTGTGGTAAGGATGACCATGAAACAAACTGTACTAATTCCGCTAAATGTAAAAACTGTCTTGGTGATCATGCAGCCTCATCAAAGAAATGCCCTGCTTGGATTAAAGAGAAGGAAATACAAAAAATTAAACATACAAAGAAGGTGAGCTATCCTGAAGCCCGAAAACTTGTTGAAGGTCTCCCTACCGTCACGCTGAATAGATCCTACTCTGCTGTGGTCAAACCAAATATACGAGAAATTAGTACTCAGACGGAACTGACTTGGATTTCTACAGACAAACCTCAAGTTATTAGTAGTAATAAGAATTCATCTCCACAAAAAAGCAAGAATGTATGTATCCAAACCAATCCGACTCAAGATACCCATTTGGAACAAAGAGAACCCAGAGAGAAAAAGAAATCTCAAAGTACAGTAACTCGACTACCAAACCAAGATAAAAATAGAACTTCAAAACATGACATCCCAAAAGATGTCAATGTCAGAACCTATGACTAGTCGAAGTCGTAGTCTTTCCCGTAAGTGCAAGAATAAAGGACTTGTACCTATCCTTCCCACTTGAAGATGAGTAATCTTATAATTCAATGGAATTGTCGGGGTTTAAAAGCTAATTTTGCAGAGTTACAACGTTTAACTGCTGTTTTAAATCCCCTTGCCTATTGTATTCAAGAGACTCACTTATCTCCAAATGATCCCCTGACTGTTAAAAATTTTAGACTGTTTAATGTATATGGACCAAATGCACAAAGACCTTCTGGTGGATCAGCTGTCTTGGTTAAAAAGGATATTATTCACAGTCACATTGTACTGGATACCCAAATACAGGCAGTAGCAGTGCGTATCACCTTTCATAGAGTCATTACATTATGCTCTATCTACATACCTCCCAGCGAAGTTATTACATTGGAAGAATTGGACAAACTTGTAGCACAATTGCCGACTCCATTTATACTTATGGGTGATTTTAATAGCCATAATCCTTTATGGGGAGAAGATCGATGTGATGCTAAAGGAAAGAGAATGGAGGATTTTATACATAATAATGACTTGTGTTTACTAAATGATGGAACCAAAACCTACCTTCATCCAGGTCATGGCACGTATTCTGCAATTGATTTGACTATATGCAGTGCTGAAATTTTTTTAGATTGTACATGGCGGGTCTGGGATGATTTATGTGGAAGTGACCACTTTCCACTTATTACCTCATTTTCCAAATCGGATGTCCAACAAAGACCTTCAAGATGGCAACTTAAAAAAGCAAATTGGCCTTCTTTTGAAATCATGTGTTATGAAAAATTTATTTCAGCAACTCAAGACAATCAGAACTCTATAGAAACTTTTACTGAACAGTTAATTGATATTGCAAATGAAACAATTCCAAAGACATCCTCTAAATCGCACTGTAAAGCTAACCCCTGGTTTAACGAGCAGTGTAAAAAAGCTATCGGGGCACGGAAAAAGGCGGAAAGACTTTTTAATAAACAGCCTTCAACGGCTAATTTTATATCTTTTAAAATTTGTAGAGCTCAAGCTCGCAGAACTATAAATGAAGCAAAGAAACAAAGCTGGAGACAATTTGTATCAAGTTTAACATGTTATACTCCCATGAAGAGGATCTGGAACATGATTCGCAAAATGAAGGGCATTGGAAATGGATTTAATATTCAACATATTAAAAAAACTAGATATTCTTCAGACAAAGGAAATGGATATAGCAAATACATTAGCAGAATCTTTTGAAAAGAATTCATCAATAGAAAACTGCCTCCCTGAGTTCCAGTTAATTCGAATACAGCAGGAAAGGGAAAAATTGAACTTCTGTGCAGATAACAAAGAAATATATAATCAACCTTTCAAGATGGATGAATTAATACACTCTTTAAAATGTTCCCATGACACTGCTGTTGGACCAGACCAAATTCACTATCAATTCTTAAAGCACTTACCCCAAAGCATATTATCTCTTCTTTTAGATAATTTCAACTCTGTCTGGTCTTCTGGACAAATACCACCCTCCTGGAAAGAAGCAACCGTAATTCCTATACCTAAACCAGGAAAAGACCATTCAGATCCAAATAACTATCGACCAATCGCTCTTACCAGTTGCCTCTGTAAAACGATGGAGAGAATGGTAAATAATCGGCTCGTTTGGACTCTGGAGTCGAAGAAACAAATAAGTGACTATCAATGTGGCTTTAGACGTGGAAAGTGCACTTTGGATCAATTAATACGACTGGAAACTTATATTAGAGATGGCTTCATTAGAAAAGAACATGTTGTTGCTGTCTTTTTTGACTTGGAAAAAGCATATGATACAACATGGAGATATGGGATCTTGAAAGATCTTTACCACATGGGTTTTAGAGGACGATTACCCATCTTTATTTCCAATTTTTTGGCTAGCAGATATTTTAAAATCCAAGTAGGAAACACCTTGTCGGATACTCACAAACAAGAAATTGGGGTTCCTCAGGGAAGCATTCTTTCTGTCACTCTTTTCAGTATTAAAATAAACAGCATTGAGAACATCATTGGATCTAATATATTCTGCAGCCTATATGTGGACGATCTCTGCATCTGCTATAGAGGGAAGAACATGAGTACAATTGAAAGACAACTGCAGTTATGTATTCACAAAATATATCAGTGGTCAGTTGAAAATGGATTCAAATTCTCTAAATCAAAAACAGTCTGTACCCACTTCTGTATCCAGCGATCCCTTCATCTTGATCCAGAACTCTTCATTAATAGAGAACCGATTAATGTTGTTTAAGAAATTAAGTTCTTAGGACTTCTTTTTGACAACAAAATGACTTTCATTCCTCATTTGAAATCACTAAAAAACAGGTGTCTTAAAGCTATGAATATAATGAAAGTACTGGCAAAAACAAAATGGGGAGCAGATTACATGGTTCTTTTGAGACTCTATAGAACACTAATTCGTTCCCGGCTGGACTATGGAAGCATAATATATGACTCTGCCAGAGAATCATATAAGCAGATGCTGGACTCAGTACATCATCAGGGCTTACGACTTGCCTTGGGAGCATTTAGAACTTCGCCGGTGCAAAGCTTGTACATTGAAGCCAATGAACCTTCACTTCAAAACAGACGATTGAAGCTCTCACTCCAATATGCTGTCAAAATAAAGGCAAATAAAACCAACCCCGCTTATTCTTCAATCTTCAACCCACAATTTACTCCTTTGTATGAGAGCAAACCTAAAAGTATCAGATCCTTTGGTATTCGTATTAAACCTCATTTGGAGAACTTGAATATAAATTTGAACATTCTAAATCAAATACAATTCAATTCTATATCTCCCTGGAAATTAAAGAAACCTAATATCAATTTGGATTTGGCTCATCAGAAGAAAGGAGTGACCCATCCAAATGTATATAGACAGCAATATTTGGAAATAAGAAACCAATTCCCTTCCCATGTACCTATATTCACAGATGGCTCGAAGATGAAAAACAGTGTAACGGCAGCAATGATGACTGGAAATCAACGCTATGGAATTCGTATTCCAAAACAGTGCTCAATTTTCTCTGCTGAGGCACGTGCTTTACTTTTAGCTTTGGAGCATATTGAAAATTCTCTGCAAAAATTTTTTATAATTTTTACTGACTCTAAATCCTGCCTTCAAACAATGGGCACTTTAAAAATTGATCATCCTTTAGTGGACCGCATCTTAACCAAAGTAGATTATCTACTAAATCAGTTCTTCAGCATTATTTTTTGCTGGGTTCCAGGACATGTTGGCCTTTCAGGAAATGAACAAGCTGATGCAGCTGCTAAGGAAGCTCTTAATCAGGAAGTTAATGAATGTCAAATCCCTCCCTCTGATATCAGACCGATTATTAACCAATATATTTTAAATAAGTGGCAAGAAGAGTGGAATATGTGCAAGAACAATAAGTTGTATGTAATTCATCCGGAAATTTCAAACAGACTTTTTATCAATTTTAAAACTAGACTTGATCAAGTGGTCTACACTAGATGCCGTATAGGTCACTCAAATCTGACCCATGCTTTTTTGCTTAAAGGTGAAGACCCAACCCTATGTATGTTTTGTAATATTCCCTTATCTGTCAAACATATTTTACTAGATTGCCCTGGTCTTAACGCAAGTAGAATGCTATTTTATGAAGTTACTTCGTTAAAGGACTTATTTAATGAGATTGTGCCTGAAAAGGTTTTGGATTTTTTATCATATGTTAATCTTAAAAAATATATTGTATAACATGACTTGCTGTCTATATTTGTTTTGTTTTTATTGTATTTATATGATATTTGTATTTTTGTAATTGAATTCTTGCCATGAAAATAGCTTTGAATGCTGACATGGCATTAAACAAAACATACTAATACTAATACTCTAAATAATACAAATGTTTTTGCATGTTTATTAGGTCCTACTAGTTACAAATCAAAAAAGGGAAATTGGAAATGCACTCAGCAGTCACGTTCAGGTCTCGGGAGGTTAAAACGTCTGTTGTGTTACAGGAACTGGATGATGAGTCTGCAGTGAATAATGCTGTTGAAAACATTGGTGCAGAGGAAGATGGTTTTGATCCAGCTGCCAGAGGTCAGTCCACCCCTGACTTATCCTCATTATCAGCAATTTAAGTTATAAAGCTCATATTGATGTGAAATGTTTATCTAATGTTAATTGGATATTCCTCATGTTTGCAGATGGTCTCTCAGAGACGCATCCTCTGCAGCTGGACCAGTCCACTGATGCTGGTTACCCTGGCAACAAGCCTAGTCAGTCTGTAATCAGCGCGGAAATGACGGGACCTCAAAAACAGGCCAGCGTGACCCCTCACACCGCTGCGACCCCTCGTGGAACCTGCCTGACCCTAAACGACCACGACCGCATCCGCCAGTTTATCCAGGAGTTCACCTTCAGAGGATTACTGCCGCACATCGAGAAAAACATACGGCAACTGAATGACCAGGCACACAAACAATTTATTGCATCAAATAAATCTCAGATCTGTGCATTGATTGGAATTCTTTTGTCTTCTGACTACTTTAAAACTCTTGTTTTCTCTCGTTCTAGCTTGTGTCGAGAAAGGGTCTGAGCCGATCCCTGTTCTCCGCCACTAAGAAGCTGTTTGGTGGAGGGAAGGTTCCAGAAAAGACTATCGCTGAACTAAAGAACACTGCAGGGCTACTGTAAGTGAATTTGAAGGAACAGTTCACTCAAATATGGAGATGCTGTCATCTTTTAACTCACCCATATGTTGTTCCAAACCTATCTGATTTACTTTGTTCATTGGAACATAAAAGGAGATATTTTGATGGTGTACTGGGGCCGGATTCACGAAATGTTTTTCTTCTTAATTTCTAACTTAAGAAAAAAGTTACGAATATTTTGTATTCCTGAAAAAAGTTATTTTTTCTTAAGCATTCAAATTCTCAATTTTGTATTTTTTTTTCGTAAATGACATCGTAAAGTTAGGATAACCTCACAGTTGTCTTAAATCCTAAAAGGTAACATGTTTAATGAATTTACTGGATTTTTCACATTGGGTCTCAAGTTGCAATGGTCTATTTACGTAGAAATGTGATTTTTAGACCAAAAAAACGTTTTTGACCGTTTTGAGTTTAATTATATCTTAATTTTCAGCTTGTAAAACATGTCAATTTTATCACCAAATTCAAACAATAAATGTTATTTTGTAGATTCTTAATGTGGTGACCACATCAGAGTTGGGCACAGCAGAGACGGCCTCCGTCACCCTTTCCCATTTAGCCGCCTCATACTTTCCAGAAGTGATATTATTATCAAGATTCCCAAGGAGAACTTTTTCCTTTCAGTAATTTCCTCCGCTCTTGCCTACAGAAGTTTTTGTTTCTTTTCCTCCGTGTCAAATGAAAAGTTTTCAAATGGTTAGCAGCATGACGGATCTCATGCTCTTTACATTAAAAAAAATGATTGTGTGGTGCTTGCTACTTTATAAAAAAAAAGGTTAATAGATAAATGTATCATTATAATTTAGAAGTGTTGAAGTATGGCAACTCCATGAGCAGGCTGATCAGATGATGTCAAAGTCTTGTTATTCTTAAGAAAAAAATGATGATGTTCTTAAAAAATAAGTGGTCCGCACAGCTAATACACTATATTCCAAATAAATTCCAAATAAATCGGATGATCCGGTTCTCTAGTTCTCAACTTAATTTTTTGTCCAGTCACAGCCAATTTCAGTCTGTTCCTCACACAAAGCTATAGTTTGTCTTCAGATGACTTGGAATGTAGCACGTGAGTCATATGGACTACTTTTTGTGATACTTTTATAGTGCCTTCACTTCCTTTTTGATAGCTTTAAAGCTCCATTCCCATTCAATGTAATCAAAAGGAAAAGTGAGGGTAGGTAAAAAATTTCCCAATGCAACATGATTTTCATTTGAACGATGTGGATATCGATTCTTAAATCCCAAGATTGATATTTTACTCTGTGTGCAAACCCTCCACTACAATGAGAGGAAAGCACTCGCATTTGCAACCAAATTTCATGCTATGCAACTAAAATGTATATATTTGGCAACTGGCTGGTAAATGTTTAGATTTCACTTACCAGTAATTGTGTAGTATTCTGGGTAAAAGTATTCTGGGTGTGTGTGTGTGTCCAAAAACGAGATCCACGTGATCGATTTGTCATTAAATAATGTCTCTTTTAATAATACCCTTTCTGTTCTCTACAGTCAGTTGTTTATCAAAAACAAAAAAAATCAACATTTCATTCTAATCATGCATAGCACAGATGAGGTAAAGCCATTCAAGTCTCTCTCATTAACATGCGTTCATCTACAAAAGCTCTTTTCAGAAATACCTGATTTCTTAAAGAAACAGTACCTTTTTTTAATGCACAAATCAACGTAAATACTTGTAAATAGGTCAAATTATGCAGTTAAACAAACAAAAAAAATAATAATTTAAATTGAACAACAAAAATAATCAATGCAAAATAATATCAAATTTGTTTATTTAATTCATGGATTTGTTCATTTTTTAAAAAGCTAAAATGTGACCAAATTGATAAATATTTTAGTAATTTACATAGTAGAAGGGTCCCCTTTATAGTTAAAAACATTAGCTGGGATAGAGTTTCTTTCCAATGTAAGCAAAAGGGAAATTAAATTTGAAATATACCCATTTTAATCGAAATCTAATCAGATTTTAATCGAGAGCTTGTGAATCATAATCTAATCGGGAAATTTATTTTAATACCCAACCCTAAGAAAAGAGCGACCAGTACGTTCTTCATAATTTCTACTTTTGTGTTCTACAGTGATAAAAACAGTCATGGGTTTGGAACACATGAAGATGTGTAAATGAAGACTGAATTTTCCTTAAAATGTAAATTAATATATTTGTTGTTTTATACGATTCGTCTGATTCTGGACCTCTTTAATATCAGCTATCCCTCAGAGGCCCCAGAACTTCAAATAAGGAAGATGGCTGACCTCTGCTTTCTGGTTCAGCACTATGAACTGGCCTACAACTGCTACCACACTGCCAAGAAGGACTTTCTCTCTGACCAAGCCATGCTGTATGCTGCAGGATCACTGGTGAGACGCACATCTAGCCGCGATGTGGCTTCTGTTTGAAATAAGCTGCAAAGAGAGGACCGGTAACTCTGTGGGTTATCAGAATAAAACACATAAGCTAGCTCTACAGTGGCTGATTATTCCAGTGATTTTCAGGTGTTAGCCTGAGATTATTAACTTAATCATCTGCCAGGCAGTGTCTCCATTAGCACCTCTCAGCGGGAGATGTTAATCACTGGCCCATCGGGACTCCCTGCTGAGTTAATAGTTTCAAACACTGAATAAAACAGATATGTTTTGTTTTTTTGTAAAATAATTGTGTAACTGAGAAGAACTGACAAGATGACAAGCTAATCTTCAATCACACTCAGCTGCATATCATCACAAACGCTGATTAAAATCCACAGTGACTCTGTCATTCTGCAGAAATACAAATAACCTTGACGGACCATTTACAGTTCTGGTGCATTTTAAAATATTACGTAAAATATAGCCAAATGAATCGTGAAGAAAATGCAACATTGTAACTATTTTAGCCCCTGTTTTGAAACAATCACGCAAGCTAATGGTCTGAAAACGCCCCAGATCACACTATTGCTATAGCAGTTTTACTCTATTTATTTCAGAGAGAGAGAGAGAGAGTTGCAGTGAGTCATTCTATGTGTCACCCCTCCACCATTTTTAATCCCTCCACCAAGTGTGTCATACCTCTGACCGAAGAGAGCGAGATCTCAGCAAAACAGTCTGCATGTGCTAGTGTAGAGCCAGCTTAATTGACAATCTCTGTCTGCACAGGAAATGGCTGCTGTTTCTGCCTTTCTGCAGAGCGGGGCTCCAAGGCCGTACCCAACACACTACATGGACACAGCCATACAGACCTACAGAGACGTGTGCAAGTAAGAGCACACACACGGTTTCATTTGTAACATGTTTGTGTGGCTAATAGTAGAGCAGTTCACCCAAAAATTGAATTTCTGACTTCCTTCATTCACCCTAATGTCATTCCAAACGTGTTTAACTGACTTCTGCATAAAACAAAAGGAAAAATTTTGAAGAATACTGGTGGGTTTTTTTTCTCTCAATCCAATTGCAAAGAATGAGTATTGAAGATTTCAAGCTTTAAGAAGGACGCAAAAGCACTTGAGTTGACTATTATTTTGAAGTACTTCGGTGAGGGATTATGTACACAACCATTTAAAAGTTTTCACCCTTTTCTCAGGGTCTTAAAGACCTTTTGAACTGAAAGCTTATGATTGAAGGCTTGAAATTTGTTTTGTACTCAAACATAAAATGACCATACGTATGCATTTCCTATACAAATCTTTTTAATGGATGAGTTGGACAAAATAGTGAAGGAAAAGCAGCCAACAAGTGCCAAGCTCACATGGGTACTGGTTCAGTGCTGTTTAAAATCATCCCAGGTGGTGAAGTGTCCAGAGTGTGCAGTGCTGAAAGCAAAACAAAGGGTGGATCTTTGAAAGAAGATCAAACATAAGATGGATAGCACTTTCTGATCACAATAAAATTCCCATGCTAGTGTTAATTCATAGTCTTGATGACTTTACTCTTATTCTAAAATGTGGAGAATATTCATAATAAAGAATAATTTGGTTAGTAAATCTGTCTGTTGCATGCATATAATAATTAATTGATTTGTGTGTGTTTTTAGAAACATGCTCTTGGCTGAGCGATGTTGTCTTTTAAGCGCTGAGATACTGAAGAGTCAGGCCAAATACTCAGATGCTGCCACGCTCCTCATCAAGATGACTAGTGAGGTGAGCACATGTCCCTGCTGCGTCTGTGTGTACCAGATTTTGTAAAGTGCAGTGTTCAAACGTCCGCTCCACTATAGTCATCAAACATCAAAATATATGTCTCTGTGGAACAAAAATGGGTGGTCCTTTTAAAACCGGAATAAGTGTTTTTCAACTTTCTAAGTAGGGAATTTCAACACCGTTAGATCAGACTTCATTGAAGTGAGAAAGGTATTGGGAACCGACCATTCAATTTTAGCAAATCAAGTAAAACAGTTGAAAAATGCCCATCTTGGTTTGAAAACACCCACTGATTAGACAAACTTTGATTGTGGATTGACAAAGCTTTGTCTGGACCGTTTAAACTAGTTGCAGAACTTTTATATTTGATGATTATACAGACATTACAGTTAGGCCTGATAGATAGAGCGAGAGACTGTCACATAGATAAACAGATACACCATCCTAAAAGAGTGTGAGAGTGCAACTTAAAGCAGATTAAAGGCCTTGTGTGGGGTTGTTTACATTTGAATTTTTGACGGTTTGAATTTAAAATAACGAGCATTCCATTGGCCCATTTGAACATTCTGTCAATGTAAGTCTATGAGATTTTTTACTGATTTTCATCGTCTGTTGTGCAAAAAAGCTTAAGTTGGATCAGTTAGAAAAGATAAAGCACACTTCCAAAACTGTCTTATATTATTGTCTTACATTCTGCAATTCCACAAGCTGTGCCATTGGATTAGCCATGCCCCCTCTTTTCCAAAACCCTTCACTCCAAAGATATCTAATAAGCTTTATTGAGACCAACACTGAGCAGAAGTGGTTGTCAAAAACAATGGCAGAAAAATAGCACCCTCAACTGACAACTGTTATGAACAACTTGGCATAAAAATCGCATTAAGCCTCAATTTGCCGCAACTAAAACAAAATGAGAACATGCAAAATGATTGACAGGCAGAAAGCGCCTGAGAACGCGGCCCACACACACATTTTTGTTTGTTGCTTACAGAGACTAGTGCTGTCACAAAGACAAGTGTGATATCTCACGACACTTATTTCACAAATTTTTTCAGGAAGTAGAAGCATATTTGCATACTTTTTCATGAAAAAATCAATCAAGGCTGATTTATAATTCTGCGTCGAACCTGCGTTGTATGCTCCACATTGTAGCCAAAGCGTTGGTTTGCGTTGGTGTGTCTGCATCATTTTGTGAGTACACAGCCAAAATACTGTTGTATTGAGACAAAAATGCCTTAACTTCTGAAATTACTGTACGTTTAATAAATTAACGAAGGCAATGCAATGGCATTCATTTATTCATAAGGATTTATTAATTTGAAACGTAGTTGAAACATAAGTTGCAACATTATAAACGAGTTCATCTGTATGATTTTTTTTGACTCGCTTGAATAATATTACTAAATAAATAATGTGGCATACTTTGATGCACCGCGCTAAATAAAATGAATCAAATTAATAAAAAACTGCTTGCTTGACAACACACAATAGGTTCAATTTTAAAGCTTAAAATTTTACTATGCATTTAGGCAAAATAACTAACTCTTAACACATGCTTTTTTTTTTTTTTTTTTTGACAAACTAGAAGTGTTTCGTTTTCATAACTTATTAAATATGATTATTTACTGCACACCATACTGTCAAACATAAGGTCAAAACATCATACAGATCGGAAAGTTCTCAAGTAGAATATGGCAAATATTGTTTCACTCCTATAGCCGACCTGATATCTGAGAGTAAAAGATCAGATAAAATGGTAAATGGTTTGCACTTTATATAGCGCATTTTTAACCTTAGTGGTATTCAAAGCACATGACACTGCATCTCATTCACCCATTCACACACCATTGACTTCACACACCATTGGCAAGGCGCTAGACTTCCATTGGGAGCAATTTGGGGTTCAGTGTCTTGCCCAAGGACACTTCAACATGTGGGGTCATGTGGGCCGGGAATCAAACCGCCATCCCTGCGATTATCGGACAACCCGTTCTACCACCTCATGTGTCTTTTGTCATGTTTTCACTTGTTTTTTTAAAAAAAAAAAAAACGAATTGCATTTTCGATTGTAGTGTAAGTGGCACAGAAATTACACTCTGTGCCTTTAAATCAAATGTAAGAATGTTGTGTATAAATGTGAATACATATTGTTCCCTGTCTGCTAGGACTCTGATCTACGGAGTGCACTCTTATTGGAGCAGGCTGCTCACTGCTTTATTAACATGCACAGCCCCATGGTGAGGAAGTTTGCCTTCCACATGATACTGGCTGGTCATCGTTTCAGCAAAGCTGGACAGGTTAGAACCATGCACACAAAAACATGCATTTCTAAAATGGAAATATCAGTCCTTGTTTCCATGGTTACCTTAAATATATAAAGTGTTAAGATAGTTAAAATAGAATCCTAGTAAATAAAAATGTATATTTTAATTAATTATAAATAAAGTAATTTAGATTAAAATATAAACGAGACCTGCTATTTATACGAATAATTAATTACTTTTTGAAATCAACATCGAGTCAATGTCATTTATGTCATGTGGATCTGATGTAGATGTATTTGAGCATTCTTCAGCAGTCTCTTTATTATTCACAAGATAATCACATGGAAATTGCATGTTTTCTACCCACAAAGCTGATTTAGGTCAGACTTTTATTGAGTATTTAGTGATCAGATTATATTAAGCAATTTAAAAAGCGGAATAACAGTCTCAAAATATACCGCATACAGTGCATCCGGAAAGTATTCACAGCGCTTCAATATTTCCACATGAATTGAATCCAGTTTGGAATAAGGCTGTAACATAACAAAATGTGGAAAAAGTGAAGTGCTGTGAATACTTTCCGGATGTACTATATTCCAAAATGCATACACGTACTGTGTATTTTCAATGCAGTGCAAAATCAAATGTCATTTTGTCTATTTTTTGTATTTTAATTACAGATTCAAAATGACCAATGTGTGTTTGAGGATTCCATTTTGAGCATACAAAACCGTATAAGATGTTGAAGAATTTTGTTGCATGCAGTTGTGAATTGCTGCACACGGGAGAATTTTAATACTAATAAATCCATGATAGGGTCTTGATCACAAACCGCTGTTGTTCTCTCCATTTCTACGTATCTTTTCACACGGTTTAAAATTTCAGAGAATTTTGTGAACTGACCCCGTGCTATAAAGGGGGCTTTCATGATTCATTTCTATTGAGTTTATGCCAAAGGAAGTTGTTCTTCTGAGTGGCTACATGTTTTCTTTGGCATACTTCCCCAGCTTTGCCAAGTGACCATTATGCCAGGCCTCACTCTGAGTATCAAACCGTAATATCCCTGAGAATGAAAGAGTGATTGACTCAGATATGCTTGCTGCTTATTGCCATGAATAAAACAAGAGCGTACAGGGTCTAAAACGGCATCTGCTATGAAGTGGCCTTTGAGAAAGACTGTGTTAACTTGGGTCACATGAGGTTGGTCCTGCAGTTTTCATCTGGAAGTCAATAACAACTGTTTTCTATTGAGCATCACAATAACCAGGAGAAGGGCTTTCACAGATGCAAGTTCATTCTTCAAGTTCAATGTGGCAATTCATACTATGTATTTTTATCTTTGTTTCTATAGAAGAGGCATGCATTGAGGTGTTATTGCCAAGCCTTGCAGGTGTATAAAGGTAAAGGTTGGTCGCTGGCTGAAGATCACATCAACTTTACTATCGGCCGTCAGTCCTTCACTCTTCGGCAGCCAGAGAACGCGGTGGCCGCCTTCCGGCACATTTTCATCAATGACAGCACACAGTCCGCAGTACAGCAGGCTGCTTTCCTCAGGGAATACCTTTATGTGTACAAGGTCAGCAACTGATATTATCTCGTTTAAACGGATGTAATAAACCAACCTCACACGATTTGTGAAGATCGAGCATCTTGTGGCATGATCATGTATTTACCTCTAAAACATGCATTTTATCAGCCTCTCCTCTCCTCCTGTAACTTTTTCCTGTCTTTTCTAATGATAAATTACTAATATCAATAAAACTTCTATTAAATAACATTGCAAATATGCAGATATCTAATTTAAACAGATGTAATTCACAAACCTCACGAAAATCCATCCTTTTCTTCCTGTCGAGCGCTCATCTAATATCTTCCTCTGAAGTGCATGTTCTATCAGCCAGAATCAAAACTTCAGGATCAAAAGTTCCTCTGATTCACAAATCATGATGGTCACTCCGTGACAATCCAAGCAGGCGATTCAGGCCATTTAAACTGTCAGGAGATTGCTGCTCTTGCTGGATTCACACTAGCATGTGAGCGCAACTTTAAAGTAAATGCACATCACGTGTGCTAAGAGTAAAAATCATATTCACTAATGCACTGCATGTACAATTGATTTGGTTCTGTATTTTTTTAGCAAATGTGATTGGTATTGTGCACATGCCATCCGTGGTTGCTGGACTACAGTGTGTACTGTTATTTTTTCTTCCTAACATATTAACAATTTCTTTGTGCAAATAAATTAAAACATTTTTAAGATTAAACCGAAATCTGAAGAAACTTCTATCTAACATTTTAAATACAATATTATTATTTTTTAGATTCTTTTCTACAAAGTTAAAGTTTAGAGTGAAATTGAGTAAATAAAGTGCTAAATAACCCTTATTTTATATTTTGCAATTTTATGTTTGTTATTAAATATATTAAATTGTGCGCTATATTGGCATTGTATCGGCCTATCGAACACGCTGCTCTCTGGATATCGGCATTGGCCATTCAAAAACCCACATCGGTCAGCCACTAAAGATCCAACGGTTTCATAAAATTAGAGAGCTTCTTTCATAGTGCCCATGAATGGTTGTCAAGATTTTTAATATTACCATTTAAGTGTGTGTGTGTGTGTGTGTGTGTGTGTGTGTGTGTGTAACAGAGTGCAGCCAGCCGCTGATGATATGTCACACTCAAACCGCTGACCCAGTTTCCGCTACAATCAGACCTTAGCCCTGATTTGACTCTTGAGTGAGAGCTCTTTCATCATCATTTGGTTGAATCTGGTTCATCAATGCTCTGTTCCCAAGGTTGTTCTGGTCCATAAAACTCCATTACCTTTGAGCAAAACATAATAAGTGGTAGTAACCTCATTCTGCCTTGCTTGGTTTCTTAATGGGAGTTTTATGGTACCCATCTACCAACTTCAAGAACAGTTGTGTGACTTCTACTTAACCGATATAAAAGGGATAGTTCAGTCAAAAATAAAAACCAAGCTCTCATGAGTTTGTTTTCTTTTGTGGACCACAAAAGATGATGTTGGATGTTGTTTAAAAAACAATGCAATGAAAGTTAATCCACTCCATCCCTATTCTATTCCTATATCCATCCTTCTGTCTGTCAGTCCATCCGTCCATTATAATTTTTTTTTTTGTGTACTCAAAACGAATAAAATTTTTGAATAATCTTTAGTTAGCTCTTTGCATAAAATTACATACGCAAGTTCATAGTGACCGTCTGTTAAGCTCCAAAAAGGATAAAAAGATGACCAAATTTTCCTTTAAGGCTAGTTCACATGAAGTCTAATGCGAATAAACAACATAAAAAGTATAAAATATTTTAATTTATTTTAATTTTTTTTCACTCCTAAACAATTAATTCTCCGAGTCTGATGCAAGATTTTTGCCATTCTCAAAAAACAAAACAATGAATGAAATGTTTGGCATTTGAGCCTTTTAAAAAAATCCGCATAGCCTTTGCATAAAAACATGGATCATGGCGATAAAATATTTTGGGCTCGTGGAGATCCATTGTTTCGTATAAAATTCTAGTCATGTGTTTTTTTTCGTGCTGAAAATTCTTACATTGAATGGGCCTTTAGTTTTTATTTAGCAGATGCTTTTTACCTCATAGTGGAAATTCTACCTTGAGCAATCAGAGTTTAATTCTCTCGCTCAAGGGCAGAGGAATTAAGTGTCATTGTGATCTCGTAACGCTCTGATCGTGAGGTCACCCTTACTTGGAATTGACTCAGCAGCCTTTCTGTTAGCAGCATAGATACTTGACCGTTCGTTTCACTCTGAGGCAGAAGAGAATATATTACAATCGGAGAGAATTGGTTAGCTGTGAAATGTCTGTGCACTGTTCAGTCAAACTGCTATTAGTACTGACATTTTTAAAAGCTGTACTCATCTGCCTACTTTAAAGTTTAAATAATAAAAAAAAAAACACAATCTTTTATTGGGGTGGTGGCGTAGTGGCTAGAGCACAGGGCTGCTAATCAGAAGGTCGCTGGTTCGAAACCCACGGCCACCACCATTGTGTCCTTGAGCAAGGCACTTAACTCCAGGTTGCTCCGGGGGGGATTGTCCCTGTAATAAGTGCACTGTAAGTCGCTTTGGATAAAAGCATCTGCCAAATGCATAAATGTAAATGAGATGTTCTAGTAATATTTGACCTTTTGTCCTCCAGAGCATGACCCAGTTGTCTGGCGAGAGTCCCCTCCCTCAACTGCCTCTGCCATGCCTGCACAGCTCACAGACACGCGTGTTCTTTGGCCATGAACGCAGACTCGCAGAGGGTAAGATCACACATTATCTTTCTCCCTCTGTCTGTCTGTCTTTCTCTCTCACACACACACACACACACACACACTGGTATTAAATGGATAGTTCTCCCAAAAATCTCAATTGTCTTTCACTTTTACTCAGCCTTGTGTATTCATTAACATCAAGATTTCTTTCCCCAAAGGAGTTATCTAGTGTAGAGTTTCTGCTGGGTTGCGACCCACAAATGAGTAGCAGGTGTGTTCTGATAACTATGCCAAATCCAAATAATAGAATTCAACTAACTATAGATGGCAAAATAAACAGGCTAATCAACATTTATAAAAAGAGTGGAGAAAGCGCTTTCTATTTTGTTGTTGTTCTCGAAGGCTGTACGTCTAATCAAACTCTGGCGATTGGCGCAATTCGTCTGTCATCTTAACCCAGCTAGCCAGTTTAGGTAGATGCCAACATTCAATGAAAACCATGAACAGAACTACCAGTGGTTCTAGAAAATATGACTCTGGCTACATTTAAAGTGATAGTTCACCCCAAAATTATAAATCTCACATCATTTACTCACCCAAGTTATACCATCATAGACTTGATGACTTTCTCTTTTCTGCCGAATAAGAACATAGATTTAGGTATTTTTGTCCATTCAATGTAAGGCAATCGGGTCTATCACTTTCGTGCTACAAAAAGGACACTAAGGCAGCATAAAAGTAAACCATACAACGCGAGTGGTTTAATCCAGGCCCATCCACAGTCTGCTTAAAAGCATTTTCAGGCAAAATTATATGACCTTTCATCCATCATGTCCACATTGAAATGAAGACGAGCACAGCACCTTTTATGTACTTGGAGAAAAAAGTAATTTCCAGCAAAAACTTCAGATGAGACTCAAGAGATGAGCAGTGCTGATGGGCTGCTCTTTAAATGAATAAATGACATTTAATATAAGCATATGGGAATGGACCTCTACATTTTGATATCTGCAAAAAGCACCGCATCGGTTAAAGTGACGCAAACAAATAGGAGCTAAGTTATATAGGAATATCTAGGATCTCAGATGTGTTTAAAAAATGCCAGTAAATGACGGATTGAAGAGAACCGGCACTAGGAGGTGTAAAAAAAAAAAAAACATTTTAATTCAAGCATTCACCTAGATCTCACACGGAAACCAGAATGTGACATAGCGTCAAGTGTTCAATTGTAACCAAACCTGTTGTCCATTTCAATACTCTTCTTGCCTTATGGTCTGAATCCCAAATGTCCTTTGAGATTAGATGCAAGGCAGCTTTTGTAATGAGCAAATAAATATTTGTTTTTGACTTCCTGACTATTTCCATTCCTTTGATTTATCAAGCTTTTTCTGTAATGTTTCTTTTTTTGTGAGGAGAGGAGGAGTGTATGTATCCCTGAGGGAAGGTATCTTGGAGATTCTTCTATGGAGAGTGGAAGGGTTTATACATTTTCATAGCAGTTCTCCTAGAGAAAAATTTATTCAATGTGGCTTGAAAGAGTGGTATGTTCTCATCATACCTCAAATCAAAATGACCTCAAAGTGATCAAAAGTAATCAAATAAGGGGCCTGGGTTGCTCAGCAAGTAAAGGCGCTGACTACCACACCTGGAGTCGCAAGTTCAAATCCAGGGTGTGCTGAGTGACTCCAGTCAGGCTTCCAATTGTCCCGGTTGCTTGGGCGGGTAGAGTCACGTTGGGTTAACCTCCTCGTGGTCGCTATAATGTGGTTCTCACTCTCGCCGGAGCGCGTGGTGAGTTAAGCGTGTATGCTGCGGAGAATAGCTTGATCCTTCACACACGCTATATCTCCGCGGTAACATGCTCAACAAGCCACGTAATAAAATGCGCAGATTGACTGTCTCGGATGCAGAGGCAACTGAGATTCGTCGTCCTCCACCTGGATTGAGGCAAGTCACTACGCCACCATGAGGACGAGGATAAGCGCATTGGGAATTGGGCATTCCAAATTGGGGGAAAAAAGTCATCATATAAAGACAAGTCGGAGCCGTATTGTCTCAGTTGGTGCACATACTCCGAGTCCAGCTCATCTCCTCATCTTGTAACCTCTTTTGCAATAAGAAAATGTTGCAGAGAGTTTTTTTTTTTTTTTTTTTTTTTTTTTTTTTTTTTAAAAAGTACTTTTCTCTTCTTAAGGACTTCAACTTTTTTTTTACTTTAAATTGGAATCTTTAAATCAGTTGCATCTTTAAACAGCAGGGGTTCAGTTTCTTCTATAATTATTATGCATTCAGCTTTTATGACCTCATATTGATTGAGAGGCTACTTGGAATACTTGTTTAAAAATTCATTTGTCACCCCTCCAGACGATTTAAATTAATTAGCGATGGCTAGAGGTGATTAAAAACAGTGAATAACTTAAAAGAAATGGTGGCTATTGAGGGCCCTTAAAATATAAACTATAATTCGTACGCTATATTCGTGTAAAATATAAGTTCTTGATTTTCATGTCCATTTTATTTATCAAATGCCCATTCGTAAGTGGTTGGGCTGACTAGCATGTGGCAATTGCATAATTTGTAATGACTGACATGATTATCGTCTCTTATGGATTCTAGGTGAGAAGCAAGCGGCCACGCATGTCTCTCTGGACCAAGAGTTTGACCGTGACCTTTCCCATCTATGGAGGGAGTTGGAAGAGCGGTTGGTTGCTCTGGCGAACAGAGGGGCAGTACCTATAACCTTCCAGCCTTCCCAGTGCTGCCTGAACAGCCAGACGGACAACCTCAGAAACCCCCTTGCTGTCATGGAGGGTAAGCTTTCTGATTTCTCTTTTTCTTCCATTGTCCATCCTGAATACACCTATTTCAACCTTTTTATTTGTTCTATATCTCCACATTCCTGTCTTCCAAATCAAATTTTGGAAGACATCTTATCTCTAACCCATCGACTATTCTATTGACATAGACTCTTGTTTTCTGTTCAGGTTTTGGGGTATTAAAGTGGCTTCATCATGGCGTTTGATGTCTTGCAAGGCAATGTTTTTGTGTTATTAGTGTATTTTTTGAATTGGAGCAAAACTGAATTATTCACCATTTGCTTTCCTCTTTATTTGTGAAATCTGTAAAAACGGTCTGTTCCAAAGAAATAACCAATTAGCTAGAGCAGTCCTTACCTGGCTTTGACCCTGTGTATGTCTGTGTGTGTGTTTGATTTGTCTCATTGGCTGCTCGCTTAAGTGGTGCAAGCGAAACTATTATTGATTGCAGAAATGGATGTTATTATAATGGCTGAACATTCACCCTGTGGCGAGAATGGTAGAGAAGTTAAAACAGGAAGAACCTGCAAACGCCCTTTGGCTATGTTACCATGTTTGTCCTTATTTATTTTTCCCTCTGTAAATAATTTTGCAGCAGTACACATCACATAATGCAAATGCTTTATTTCTAAACGGATCTGGTCCACCAAATAGGATATCTGAGTCTCATTCATTGCAGATAGTTATTTTTAAAAACTTGTTTGAGCATTAAAGGGATAGCTCACCCAAACATTTTAATTCTGTCATCCTTAACTCACCCGTATGTTGTTCCTTACTCCTTGGTTACACCAGACTTGTGCTTGAAGTTATAATGGATGACAAAAAAAGACATTATAATGGATGCAGTGTTCATTTAGTCATAGTTTTAGGTTTTTGATGAAAATGTCCTTTAAAATTACATGCCGAAATATTTACTCATTTTTATTAATTTTAGTCAGTTTTACTCTGACTAAAATGGCATATACATTTTAGTCAGCAAAAATAATATATTTTAGTTAATGTGCAAAATTACAAAATGTGTCAAAATGTAGCAGACCAAACTTTAATTAAATATTCAAACATTTAGAAAAAAATAAATATTAACATTTTCTTAATTTAAAAATGTAGAAAATATATAAAAGGCTACATACAAAATACTGTACAACTGTCCTTGTTGTGAAAACCTGAGCTCCTGAAACAATAGCCCCATGTCCACATGCGTGGACGTTGTCTAGTTTCATTTGATATGCTGCTTTAAAAAATGTATACATTTTGTGTGGGGGTGGAGGACCTGTTTTTCAGGAAGTGGGGTATTTTATCAGCCATTAAAAAAAAAACCTATACCGGTTGATCAATAGTGATTTAATTGAGGAGATTAACCAAGCGTCTGAATGTAGCCCTAGTATTTAAGAAACGAAAACAACAATAAAGAATAAAAAATACCATGGGTGAAATCTTAGTCCGTCAGTGTGAGGGATAAATGTTAAAAAATGTTGGCGCAACTTCTACTTTGCGCAACAACTACGCGTAAGTTCAAATAATAATTTTGTTGTTCCATAAATGTGGCCCTTGTCTGTCTTTTTCAGATCTCATGTTGAGCAGTCCACACTTGAACTCCAGACAAATTAAGCTATGGTGCTTATGTGGGTTTGAATGCTGTGTCATTGAGAATGTGTTCCCCCTTTGTCTTTATGAATTGACATCACAGAACCCATCATCGTGGAGGTGGTGTTCCGTAACCCCTTGAAGGTTCCTTTGGCACTGTCAGCTCTGTCTCTGCTGTGGAAGTTTACTCTCAAAGACTTTTCAGGCCCTCATGGTGGTACAATCCTAGAAACCATCACCAATGAGAAAGAGGCTGCATCATCTAAAGAAGTAAGACCCCCCCACCCCCAACCGTCTCCTGTTCATGATGCCTGGTGTGTCTTGGTTTGATTTTTTTCATCTATTTTGATTAACTTCTCTGCCTTCTGAATATGTTTCAGACCACCGCCGCTAATGACATCATTGACACGCAAGTAATTCCAGAGTTCAACATGAGTCCAGAGGAGACCAAAGTAGTAAGAGCTTCTCTCACTTTATTTTTCTCCTCTTGTTTTGTCTTACAAAAATGTATTCTTCCTTTCTAATCTAGGGATGGGTTGTCTAACAGCTGACTATCGATTAGTGATTATAATTTTTAAAATGCTAAAATAAAAAGGCAAAATACAATTGCAGTATAATACTTACATTGGAAGTTTATGGGACCAGTCCATAAATGCTAAAATGGTTTGTTTCAAAAGTTTAGCCATAAGACTTAAACGGTGTGTGTTTTAAAATTATATTAGTGAAACCCCCTCCTGATATTTACCACTGTTATGGTGTTTACCAGATTACAGGGTTTGCTGCCATTACGTTGTCATGACAACTAAATTGTAATATTGGTTATAACTTTACACAGATATGGTTAGTGTGCAATTTCTCTATCTATCTATCTGTACACAGACACACACACACCTGCTTTTAAGATTCAACTTTATTGTCATTGTGCAGAGTACAGGTACAGAACCAATTAAATGCAGTTGTTTTCGCATATCCCAACTAAGCTGGGGTCAGAGCGCCGAGTCGGCCATGAAACGGCACACCTGGAACAGATAGGGTCAAGGGCCTAACAGTGGTATCTTGAAGGTGCTGGGGCTTGAAACCCCAACCTTTTGGTCAGTAACCCAGAGCCTTAACTGCTGAGCGCTGGTGTTCCTTTACTCCCCGAAGGTCCAGTACTTTTGCCCATTGTAGGTGCTTTTGACAGTGGAAAGGGGTCATCATGGGCACTCTGACTGGTCCACGACTACGCTGCGCCATATGCAACAGGGTGTGATGCAGTGTGTGTTGTGACACATTCCTCCCATAACCATAGTTACAATTTTCTGTGACTTGTGCCACAGTAGACCTTCTGTCAGTTCGGACCAGACAGAATTTTCTTTGTTGCCCTCACGAATCAATGAGCCATGGGCACCCAACACCCTGTCGGTAGGTACTTACCACTATTGACCGGGAGCACCCCAGAAGCCATTCAGGTTTCAGAAAGGCTCTGACCCAGTCGTCTGACCATAACAATTTGGCCCTTGTCAAAGTTCAACACGTTGACTACGAGAACTGATTGTTGGCTTACCATCTACCCAGACCTTGAAGTGTGGCCTTGTTAAAAGATGATCAACGTTATTCTCTTCACCTGTGAGTGGTCATAATTTTTTGGCTCATCAGTGTATCTTGGCGAATCTAGTTTATTCGTATTTGATGAGCTGAATTGGAATGTCTTGCATTTCTATAGACCAAGGAAAGGAAGTTGTCATGGCCAAACTATCAGACATTTGGTATATTTAAAATAAAAAAAAGCCCAGGGAGTCCTTTTAAGATACCCCAAGTATTACTAATGTTTTATGTGTGAGCTAAGACAAACTTTAACAAAAGTCCTATACCAAAATGTATGGCTAGTCTGATTAAGAGGGTAATCCCCTTTAAAGTCTTATGTTTCAAATATGATTGTGGTGATGTGGACGGGGCTGAGTGACGCCTGTGGAGAGTGAGGCCAGGAGGAGGGGAACTGTAAGGATTGACACCTGTGGGAAGTTATCTCTAACAGCAGTTCTGTGTTTCAGTGAGAGCTGAAGGAGGATAAAAATGGTGTCCAGACTGCCGAAGGGGAAAGAGAGAGATATGCACATCACTGATTGTGTGCTCATTAATTTTATGTTGTGCTGAAAGCAGTTTTAGTTGACGCTGAAAAGTATAAAAATAAAACTTGCATTGGATTGTTCACCCGGCTCCCGCTTCCTCCTCCAGAGAGAACTCAAAGTCAGAGACTTTATCACAATGATATAAAAAAAATTAAAACAATTTTCTTCATTATTATTATTATTTTAGTATTTTGTATATAGGTTAAAAAAAAACAAAAAAAAACAATTCTAATTTCAGGCATAATAGGGATCATTAGTATGCTGACAGAAAAGTTGTGTCTTTAAAGACACACTACATCACGCTTTATACTCTACCTCAACAGCCATGCACATTGAAACAAATATCTTTGATGAATGGGGCACATCTTGCGCTGTTTTTTGAGCATTCCTCCATGATCTTTGCGTTTTTATGGTGGCATATCATGTTAAACTTCCAAATTTTAAAAATGTGTCTCAAGACCCCTGTGTTCTGTTCCACTAGGTCGCACTGTTTTTAGCTAGCTGTATTTGAATGCAAGAATGTGTCTTGTGTAAACACCACCGAAGAAATGCGTCTGATCTGGGTCAGGTGAATCCAGAACCAGCCTAATTATTTAGCGTTTCCTTTAGACAGATTAGATGACTAGTCACTCAGTCAACTCGCCTACAATTCAATTTTGGAAATTTTTAGTTTATCCCTTTCTAGCCAAACTCTCTCTATTTTACTGTTTCTTTACCTTGCTTTTATTCTGTTTATGCCTAGAAATACTGTAACTTGATTGGTTGTTATTTCTTGTTTTCTCTTTCTGTCTGTTTCTCTCGCTTTCCCAGGCCCGTTTGAAGTTGCTTCCTCATAAGACAGGAGAGTTACATGTTCTTGGTGTGGTGTACAACCTGGGCACTGGAGATGTGGGCAACAGTGAAGGTGTGACATAAACAATCTTTCTTTGTCACGCCTTTAAACAATTAAACCAACAGTTCATGTGATTTTGATTTATGTGATTACTAGTTATAGATGTGTTTAATCTGTGCTGCAGGCTCACTGGCGAGTGATCTGATGTGTGTGCATGGACAACAGAATCTGGAGATCCAGGGGCCCAGACTAAACATGACCAAAGAAGAAAAGACCTCCATCAGATATGGACCAGACCACCGCCTGGACCCTATTGTCACACCTCCTATGCCCTTACTTGAGGTGTGTTTGTGCAAATCAAACCTTGAATTTTAGGTTTTAGAATGGTAAACATAAACTCAGACAGCAAGCCAGACCACCCACAAAACATTAATGAACCATCTAATGCATACTCTACTCTCAAATGGCAAGAGTTAGCTAAATTCTACAAGCATAGGTTTTATCAGTCTTTTTGGAAGTGAAAGCAAAAGTGTTTTGGAATTTTTTGAAAACGGTCCTAATTATTTTTGGGAATTTTGTTAGGTAATGGTAGTGTCGCAGAAATGACACGCTTTACAGTACCTTTAAAGTTTTGTTTATAAGATACAAGGCTACAGTTAACACTTGTGGTGAGTTTGGCAAAAATTGCAAAGCATTGAATCCCTGAAAGATAAAGTAAACAAGTAAACAACATGGACAAAATGCTTTGTGAATTAGTAATGTCCATTAAATAATCAAAGTAATTAATAACACCATGTCAATCTAATGACAGACAAGTCACACCAGTGACCAGAAAGTCTTGTCTTCCTGATACAAGTTGCTGGCACCTGCCTTTACATCCTTCATAGCATATATCTTCACCATACTTCTGCAAGGAGGAAAGTTTGGTGAGATACCTCATTACTGTTATCAAAGAACCGGAGTTACATACGTAACCTAACATTCTCTTTTTAACATCCGCTTGGTATCACACTATGGGATGTGGAAAACTACTGTATTTCAAATATGCGGTCCAAAGTAGACCGCTGGCTCAGGGTTATATTATGAAAATAGCTCCAAACTGTATCACCACCAGGTAATTGTTATGGAATGAAATCTAATAAACTTGATCAAGCCTCTAAGTGTGTGCTTATACAGTACATCATTATCAGACCAATTTAGGCTAAGGACCTTGTTGGCCAGTGAAGATTTGGTTACGTCCAGTGTGTAAAATTACACACACATGTGAGACTATGCCCAGCCTGCCGCAGAACAAATGTCCTGGGCTGCAATGCCCTTAAACGATACCAGTGTGGTGGCCATGCCTTTAGTGGAATGAGCTCTCAAGCCCTACGGAGGTTGCAGACCATCACTATTATAACTTAATGTAGTACCTTCCACCACCCATTGAGTAAAAACGCTGGCGTGATACAGGTTTATATTTTAAGGGTCAGCCCAAGATAAATAGAGCTGATTAAGTGTTCTCAGTGCTTGTGTCCTGTCCATGTACACACGCAAGGACAAACAATGAAGCCTTTCTTCCTCTAATGAGGAAAAAGGCGGCAGGTGAAAAGCCAACAAGTCAATTGATTGAACATTGAACACTGAATCTCTCAAATTCGGCACAGTTGTTGCGTTTGTCTTGAGGATCACTCTTTAAAACCCAAAGTGAATTGCATAGAAGATTGATGAACAGACAGAGCATGTAGTCCTCTCTGCTTTGCAGCTAAGAGAGCTAAAAATAGCAGTCTTTAGAGAAGGATGTATGTATTCATATAAAAGCTCTCTCTAGATTCAAACAGGGACTGAAAAGCATATTCAGAACAACAGACAGATTCTATGGCAGAATCAGTGGTTGAAACTGAATGTAACCTCCAACCACCCTTCAAAACTTCCAGGCCACTGGGTGTTGACCCGTTGCCAATGTCAAGCCCCACATGGGATGCCAGTATTGCTGCAAGATAAACCTTAATGGTAGGGAATGCTCTGCCTTTATTTAAAAGGTCTTGCAGAGAGCACAGCATGTCCGAACATAAGAATGTGTCTGTGCACAACACTGTTGAAACACACCCCACTTTTAATCATATAGTGAGCTCGGTTCCCATGCTCGATCACCCTCTGAGGCAACCCAGTGGCATTTAAATTCATCCTTTCATGGGCTGAGCCCAAAGAGCAACCCTGTCTGGGTGAGGGTGAAAAATCTCCATGTGTGCATGTGAGAGGAGATCCCTGCACAGGGGAAGAGGCCAGGGGTTGGGCCGGTTTTGGCCATGGGTTTGCCGGTGCAGCATTAAAGGAAATGTACGAAGTGTTTGAATGCTAGAAAAATGGTCAGTAAATCCAGAAAGTTTACCTGCATGCCTTATATTGACGCAAGCCAAACCCGATTCACTATTCTGTCTTTGCACACTGCACCCCTGTCTGTTAGTGACTATGTGGAGCGGTGGTGGCGTAGTGGGCTAAAGCACATAACTGTTAATCAGAAGGTCGCTGGTTCGATCCCCACAGCCACCACCATTGTGTCCTTGAGCAAGGCACTTAACTCTAGGTTGCTCCGGGGAGATTATCCCTGGAGCAACGGATACAAGTCGCTTTGGATAAAAGCATCTGCCAAATGCATAAATGTAAATATAAAAATGTAGTGACTTGTCTGTCATCACAACTTTGCTCAGAGAGATCGCCCAAAAAGAGGTTATCCCGTGAAAGAGGGTATTCTGCAAATGATGTTAAGCTTGCATCCCCTCTGATTCTCATTCTGCAGTTGAGGTTCTGCTGGGGAAACAAACGCTGTGATGCTATCCAGTGCTTTTATTTCCCTCATATAGAGTAGTCCCAAGGGAATCACCAACATTTTCGAGACCATTAACCCCAATATCCACAGACATATTGAGGTTCTGCAAATCAAGAATATAAAGTGGAGACCTACCCTTTTTCGGGGATGACGAGGTACTGGGTAGTGATGCCGTGGTGTGTGATTTTGATGGTTAGATTACCTTCTGTTGTTAACCAAGTTGCGGTTAACTGGTTTTACGAATATTTTCAAATTGGCACTGATGCAAAAATGCATATATCAAAATTGAACATCTCCGCGGATGTATTTCTGGGGATATGTGGACGCTAAGGGCAACCCTATAATAAGAAAACTAATAAATACACAAACAATTATTTGGAGGTATATAATAAGAGATGCTCCAATCTATGCCACAACACCCCGAGCTCCGTGATATGCTAATGTAACTGGAGTCCTTCATAAATGTACATGTAAGAGATATATATATATATATACACGCACCTAAAGGATTATTAGGAACACCTGTTCAATTTCTCATTAATGCAATTATCTAATCAACCAATCACATGGCAGTTGCTTTAATGCATTTAGGGGTGTGGTCCTGGTCAAGACAATCTCCTGAACTCCAAACTGAATGTCAGAATGGGAAAGAAAGGTGATTTAAGCAATTTTGAGCGTGGCATGGTTGTTGGTGCCAGACGGGCCGGTCTGAGTATTTCAAAATCTGCTCAGTTACTGGGATTTTCACGCACAACCATTTCTAGGGTTTACAAAGAATGGTGTGAAAAGGGAAAAACATCCAGTATGCGGCAGTCCTGTGGGCGAAAATGCCTTGTTGATGCTAGAGGTCAGAGGAGAATGGGCCGACTGATTCAAGCTGATAGAAGAGCAACTTTGACTGAAATAACCACTCGTTACAACCGAGGTATGCAGCAAAGCATTTGTGAAGCCACAACACGCACAACCTTGAGGTGGATGGGCTACAACAGCAGAAGACTCCACCGGGTACCACTCATCTCCACTACAAATAGGAAAAAGAGGCTACAATTTGCAAGAGCTCACCAAAATTGGACAGTTGAAGACTGGAAAAATGTTGCCTGGTCTGATGAGTCTCGATTTCTGTTGAGACATTCAGATGGTAGAGTCAGAATTTGGCGTAAACAGAATGAGAACATGGATCCATCATGCCTTGTTACCACTGTGCAGGCTGGTGGTGGTGGTGTAATGGTGTGGGGGATGTTTTCTTGGCACGCTTTAGGCCCCTTAGTGCCAATTGGGCATCGTTTAAATGCCACGGCCTACCTGAGCATTGTTTCTGACCATGTCCATCCCTTTATGGCCACCATGTACCCATCCTCTGATGGCTACTTCCAGCAGGATAATGCACCATGTCACAAAGCTCGAATCATTTCAAATTGGTTTCTTGAACATGACAATGAGTTCACTGTACTAAAATGGCCCCCACAGTCACCAGATCTCAACCCAATAGAGCATCTTTGGGATGTGGTGGAACGGGAGCTTCGTGCCCTGGATGTGCATCCCACAAATCTCCATCAACTGCAAGATGATATCCTATCAATATGGGCCAACATTTCTAAAGAGTGCTTTCAGCACCTTGTTGAATCAATGCCATGTAGAATTAAGGCAGTTCTGAAGGCGAAAGGGGGTCAAACACAGTATTAGTATGGTGTTCCTAATAATCCTTTAGGTGTGTGTGTGTGTGTGTGTGTGTGTGTGTGTGTGTGTGTGTGTGTGTGTGTGTGTATATATATATATATATATATATATATATATATATATATATATATATATATATATAAAAAACAGTGTTATAGTAGATAACTGTGGTTGGGTGAGCAAGAGACCGACACAGTATGTGTGGCATCAAGCCTCGGAGAGAGATTTATTTTAAATAATTATTATTTTGAAAAAATAATATGTCTAAAAGGGGGGATTAAAGTCTTAATGGATAAAGTGTCCAAAATAAAGGGTAATCTGGCATCCTCGTGGTGAAATGGGGCTCAGTGCAGGATAGGGAGTGTCCAAAGTAATGGTCCAGGATGTGGGCGGGGTCCGCCGGCCACAACGCGCTCCCCTCCGTGGTCTGTGGGTGAGGGGCGGCAGCTTCCCTAGCGCTCGAATCCCTGGCGCCGCATCTAATTTGTCCACTCCTTTGTCCGCTACCGAAATAAGTATTATTAAATTACACCTCTCCTGTGTCCTTTCCACTCCCATTGTGAGCCTGGCTGAAGGACAGCCCTTAGAATCGGTGTGATGATGATGAAGAAAGGGAGGGGCGGGTGGTTCACTCCTTCACAATACCCAGGGGTGAACCGTGTATGCACACCAGCTCTTCGCTCTGCTGTGCTCTCAGCTCGTACACTGGATTCACAGAAGGATTTGCATATGCTTTTACAGATTTTCTTTCCCCTCAGCTTTGACCCCGTGGGTAGAGGGGAGAAGATTAAGGGTACCTTGATGCACAGGGGGTGCGATTCACTATTCCTCTTATTGCAAAGTGAATTACAATAAAAACATATGCTCTTTGAGTATCACAGACTATGGTGGGCTCAGAATAGATGCTTTAATGCACTGGTATTACCTCTCAGACTCAGCAAATGTATAATTCCTGGATCTTATAGTCAGGTGTTGTAACTTCCCTTTTACAGCTCGTATGTAAAACTGTTAAGCGAGATAAAAATACTAGAGCTGCTGAGGACTGCTTCCACAAACCTTTATGAGAAAGAGAGCGAGAATGACGTAAAGGCAGTGACTTGTATCAGGAAGGCAGGGCATCTTGGTCATTGCTGTGCTGTGTCTGTCATTGAAAAGATGTGGTGTTAATTGCTTCCATGATCGGTCATGCCCGAGGCATTTCCCATAGTGAGGTGCTGAACGGGTGTTAGAAAGCAAAATATGTTTTGTCACTTTACATGTCAGATGGTCTCTTCTTAATTGGATGGTCTTGGACAGAACAAGCTGGAATTCTGAGAGATTAACCATCTTTTTCCTTCCCAGGTGTTTTTCATTAACTTCCCCACTGGTTTGCTGTGTGGTGAGATTCGAAAGGCGTGGGTAGAATTTGTGAATGTGAGCGCAGTCCCTCTCACTGGCCTGCGTGTGGCATCCACGCACCCAGAGTTCTTCACATTTGGCAGTGCCACATCTGACCTCACCCCAGTGACCCCCACAGCAGCAGAGCACTGCTCCGCCTACAAGACTGTGGCCACACCCCCCTCTGTGGCAGCAGTGACACTTGTGTCACCCGCAGCATTTGGGGTCACCAGCGGCTACAGAGCGGCGGTGGCAGACATTCCCTTAACGGGTGGCGTGTTGGGACCAGGGGAGGCGTTACAGATTCCTCTGTGGCTCAGGGGGCCCGACCTAGAGGGCGTCCATGAGATCAACTTCCTGTTCTACTATGAAAGCACGGAGAAGAGGACCAAAATCAGGTACATGCCATTTGTTTGGACCTAGGAATAATGGAAAACTTCAATGGAAAATAGAATTACTGAGTTCTTTGGGTAAGGGTACTGTCCTTGAGTGCATTGAGTTAATTATAAATTTTGAAAATGTTGCATAGCTTTATTCATTTTTTGAGGACCTTTGTTAATTACACAAATATGAGTGAAGGTCGGTTGAGCAGAAATGAGTTGAGCACACGTTTCCCAAAATACTTTGAGTGGCAGACTAATAATTTGAGACACACTTTTACCTTGACTGCTTCGCATATAGCCCCTGTGAATAATTATTTGAAAGAACTACTGCATTGTCTGCATAAATATATGATACAAGTATAAAAGTTTTAATCATAGTTTGTAATTTATATTTTTCTTATTTTCATTCTCTTTCAGAGACTGTGATTTTAAGAAGTAGTTTTGCACTTTGTGGCTGATTATCAAAGATAATCGTATGTGCTTTAATGCGCTGTTTGGCATTTAAAGAGGGCTAATTGGCTATTAGTATTATTAGGAGTTTAAAAATGACTACATGACTTCAAGTGACTCATCATTGTTCTCTCTGATACATTAAGTCACAGGGTCCTTCGTCACACGGTTTTCATCTGCGCAAGCCGCTCTCTCAGTGTCAGAGCCACGGCCTGCCGGAGTAACACGCTACATAGTAGAGAGAGGGAGGAGAAGAATGGCAACATGCTGGTCTTTGTAGATGTGGAGAACATTCACACGGTGAGCTCTTTCCCATACATACAGGAAAAAAGCTGCTTGAAATCCACTTTCTATAATTTTGTTCAGTGTTAAAATACTTCTAGCCCATTTTAGTGCAGATACAACTATAAGTAAGCCATTCATAGGTTGATCTTTCAAAAGTAATCAGAACAAACTGTTTGAGTACCATGACCAGTTTGACAGAGAAATTGCCTCAACAAATGGCGAATTTGGGGACTATTATATTGACCAATGGCAGACTGGAGCGGGGTGGAAGGAATGTTTGGGGAACATTTTTTGACAGAATAATTTTTGTAATTCTATTTGGTGCTGCTAGTCGCAATTACACAGATTTAAGCATGTATACACACATTCTGAATTTTCTCATTAACATTCATGATTTCAACCGTTCAACATGGATTTATTGGTCATGACACACTTGTTAATCTTGTCAACAAAATGATTGAGGAAAATGGTCAATGATGAAGTGTTTTTTCATATCGTCAATGGTAACAAATAAAAACGGTATGTTTTAATAAACATTCTGTTGAAGCTAGGGCTGTGACGATATAATCATATATCAATTTATCGTCATTTGTATTAATCTGTTTGTGTATTCCTGTTCAGGTTTAGTGTAATCTGATTACAAAGTATTATTTGATGTAATCAAATAAAAAAAGTAGTGTAACACAGTTACTGTCTTTCAATCTAGTTAGTTACTTTAAAGTACATTTCTTGAGTTACACATGTTTCTAAAATAATACTATTTATGCACACAGAGAGAAGGCTCAAGTGGTCTAACGTATTACCTAGTACATTCTTAGTTTGATTTAAAAAAAAATGTAATTAAAATACTTTGCCGCATCAAAACAGCCAGGTCAAACGGCAACAGCTTTAAACTTTTGTTCCAATATTTCTGTGATTATTTGAATGTTGGTAACATAAATAAAGATATCGTAGCATTGAAAAGACATTTTATTATTACAAACTCTTCCGCACCTCTCTCCTGGTAAACAGCTGCACAAATGCCGATTACACAAACATCGGTTTGATCACACAGGGACGTGATCAGATCGATCTAATCATAAGTGTGAAGTTACTGCCAGCACGCATTTGTAATTGGAAAAAATGAAATGAGTATAACGTTAGATTTTTAGAAAGCGCAAGTCGAGGAACACATTTAAATTTGCCACAGAATCTTCTGTTGGAAACAGCTATGAAAACCTCAATGTCTCAAAGAGTAAACTAGTTTAAAACTATACTAAACACCTCGACATTCTAAACCGCATTGACGAGATGAACAGGTCAAAATACTGAAATGGATGCACAGATTAATTAGTACTTTTCAATCAACACATCACTATTCTTGCAAAATATTATCATCTATTTACTGTAGCAACATTAACTGGTATTTTAGTCGGAAATATTTTCACATTTAATATTTTCATATTATTGATATAGTTCTATTAATTAGATTTGTGGAGTGAAAGAATAAAACTTATTTTTGTTACAACTATTTTTTTTTAATTAATTTTTATATTTTATTTATATTTAAATGTGTTTGAGACTGTTTTTCATTACTTTTTTTCCACACTTCATTTCAGTGTGGAAAAAGAGAACTTAATCAAATAATCCAATCATGGTCTGTTTCTCATTGACACATTTGAATTATTTCACCTATTATTGTCATTAAAATGTTATTTTCCTCTACTGTAAAATGTAATTGTGCACACAAACACTGATACCTCAATCGTTTGATAGAGAAACGCCACGCATGGCTCAAAGAGTGTATCTTATGGCTTTCCACCATCTGATGTCATCTGGCTGATTTGATTTCTCTGCAGAGATCCCTTTAATCATATCTCTTCTGAATTTTACGTAATACAGATTATCATTTCTGTACCCGAGCTTCTCTGGAATTAACCAGGGTCATATACTGTATGCTTATTGTCACTGTCAATCTACCGGTATCTGATTCCTGGCAGAAAAGATTTGTGCTGATTCTAGCGATTTAAATAATCCTCTCTCTTTCTCTCTCTCTCTCTCTCTTTGTGTCACTCTTTTCAGAGTGAAGCAGGAGTTCGTGAGTTTCACATAGTTCAGGTGTCCAGCAGCAGTAGGCATTGGAGGCTGCACAAGTGCATCAACCCTGCCGGAGATAAAGGTATGATGTTTTGGTAACATGCTTATTTGCTTTGTAGACACTTGTAGCCAAAGCAACTTGCAATACACTTATTACATGGTCAATCCCCCTGAACAAACAGAGGTTAAGTGTCTTACATAAGGACACATTGGATGATAAATCATGGATCTCCACTTGTAGAGTTTGAATCGGTACTGTTTTGGTACCAGCCCAGATCTTAAAGGAATAGTTTGCCAAAAAAATGTTATTTGCCTTTTTAAACTACAGCTTTCCGGATTTCAGAACAAATGACTCTTATGAGCTGGTTCTTTTGAATCTACACCAGCCATGAGAATATTGACAGAGAGTAGATTGAGCGGACGCCAGCAGGTCACACAGAGTATTACATTTATCTGGTAACAGCCACACGCATATATCCACCCAGACACAATGATACGCTCTGCAGTTGGAAGGCAATTGGATGATCTTTTGAACTTGGGTTAAATTGCATTTGTGTTGAGTGTTCTATCTGGGTCCTTTTAATATGCTGATACTTTCAGAGAGAGCAACGCATGCTCTTTCACATCTCAAACAGAATGATGCTCAGATGAAATGAGGTCACTTTAAAATTGTGCTGAGTGTTTGAAACATGCAGGCACACAAGTTAATGGATTACTAAAATGTAATGTGAATCATGTGCCTGCATAGCATCCCCATAATGACAACGTGAAAGAAGTTTGTTTGAAATCTTTGCAAATGTATTAAAAATAAAACAAAGAAGAAAATCTCACGTACATAAGTATTCACAGCCTTTGCGCAATACTTTGTTGAAGCACCTTTGGCACCAATTACAGCCTCAAGTCTTTTTGTGTATGATGCTGCAAGCTTGGAACACCTATTTTTGGGCAGTTTCTCCCATTCTTCTTTGCAGGACCTCTCAAGCTCCATCAGGTTGGATGGGGAACGTTTGTGCGCAGCCATTTTCAGATCTCTCCAGAGATGTTCAATCGGGTTCAAGTCTGGGCTCTGGCTGGGCCACTCAAGGACATTCACAGAGTTGTCCCGTAGCCACTCCTTTGTTATCTTGGCTGTGTGCTTAGGGTCGTTGTCCTGTTGGAAGATGAACCTGTGCCCTGGTCTGAGGTCCAGAGCGATCTGGAGCAGGTTTTCATCCAGGATGTCTCTGTATATTGCTGCATTAATTTTTGACTAGTCTCCCAGTTCCTGCCGCTGAAAAACATCCCCACAGCATGATGCTGCCACCACCATGCTTCACTGTAGGGATGGTATTGGCCAGGTGATGAGCGGTGCCTGGTTTCCTCCAGACATGACGCTTGCCATTCATGCCAAATAGTTCAATCTTTTGTTTCTCATGGTCTGAGAGTCCTTCAGGTGCCTTTTGTCAAACACCAGGTGGGTTGTCATGTGCCTTTTACTGAGGAGTGGCTTCCATCTGGTCACTCTACCAAAAATACAACAACATGGAAAACAGATTCTGAAATATAGAGCAAAGATAGCAAAATGCTATCTGACGGTTTACTTTTGATGCAATGCAGTTCTGACCTTGCATGGAATATTTTATCAAAATCTTTGGCCTTGACATCCACACTATGTGTGCACACGCGCACAATCATGGCATCCGGGGAAGACTTAGCTATTTTGTTCTCCATTGCTTTTCTTTATTTCCAGATATTCCAGAGTTGTTGCTGTGTTTGTTTCTTTAGTATTCTATCATGACCTGCAGCTGAATTGCACCGCAATAGTGGGGTTTGCCTCCTACATAAAAGTCCTGGATTCCATCAGTGTTTAAGTGCAAGGAAATTGGCATTCTCCTTTACGTGACGTTTCAGAACACTGCTTTCTGCAAAAACCCTGTAATATACCGTTGTCTTAAGTGCATGTAAACATGGTCCCTCATCCTCTCATTTCATCTCATGTTTGCAGACTCTAAGCTGGCTAGCAGGGAGAGGGGGAAGCTGTGCTTCAGAGTCATCCGATGCAGAACAGAAGAAGGTGGGGCTTCCAACACACACTTTCACAAACCCTTTATCAAATATTATCTCAGTTAGGTGTCTTTATCACTGCTGTATTTCACATACATAGCTTCATGGTATAGCCAGCTGTGGTAGTTTTTTTTCTCTCTCAATGCTTTAGCCTACTCGGGTGAAGTAGAAAAATACACCTTCTCCGATCTCAACCTTGGCAACGAACAAGTAAGAAAGCCTTTGTTTCATCAATATCAAGAATGGGTTCATTTGCGGTTTCTAGAAAACAAGCGTTACCAGTGTATGTGGTCTTTTGTTTGATTCTGATCCATTCTCAACATATTTCTCATATTTTTCTTCCTTTAGATTGTCAGCTCTACTACGCCATGTGCTGACTTTTTCTTTCGGAGAAGTCTGCCTTCTGAGCCCAGGAGAGGAGGTGTGGCCTCAGGCAATGCTAGTCAGATGCGGAGACCGGGCCTCACGCCACAAAGTGTGACTGATGATGCTGTGATGGGTATAGTCAGAAAATGCAGCGAAGTAGATCTTGACATCATCGTCCTCTGGAAGGTAGCCTAATGTTTGACATGCTTCTGGGTGTTAGCATTGTTTTTATTCAAGTAGAGATTATCAATAGCTGGGTTTCTATTGAAATGTTTTGCACATTTCAAAAAATTTGACTTAAGAAAATATGAATCGTTGCATTTTTTTATCCACAACATCAGCACATTATCTTGAGGGCCTTGTCATGATGGAGCAGCTGAATGACATCCATGCTTTGGGGATTGCCCATACTCTGCCAGTCTCCGCATACCCGGGAGCGCCTGTGCTCAAAACCGTTATTGCAGATTGTGAGGACCCACTTTTAAGACCAGTTGTGGGTTAAAAACTTCCGAATTTTAAGGGTTTTGTTTGAAGGATTGTTTGCTAAGTTAGTAATCTTTCGTTGGGCCAGTTACATCAAGCGATCACACACTCATAACGCATGCATGAACGATCAAAACTAGAGCTGTCAGAATTAACACGTTAATGCATGCAAAAACGTGTAACTAGGGCTGTCAATCGATTAACATTTTTAATCGAATTAATTACATGGTGTCCCGATTAATTAATCGTGATTAATCGCATATACAAATATTTGCTGAGAATGCCCCTCATATAAAAATAATTCAATATATAATGATTATACGTATTTATATCAATATATAATTATACATAGTTATCTTTAAATATATATTTATATTTATATTTTAAAGATAACTATCGCATTTGCGCTCCTTTGAGTGTTTTAAACGCAAGAACGCCTACTGAATTGTTTTCTTCACTCGATCGAAGAAATCAACAGCCCTACGTGTAACACATTAATGTTTCTTAATCGCGATTTAATGCATTTACCGTTAAATACAGCATAATCACTGTGAAGGGCGAAAACTTTGTAATGTGTCCGCCCTGAGTCATTACACTGACGCAGACTTCACAAACAGACAGCGCTAGAGCCCTTCTACCAATCGTAGCGTACAAGCTTAGCATAAAATAGCACAACAAAGCAGACCCATTGCCATTCTATGGTCAGTACTGTTGTAATACACTCATATCTCCATTTCTAAATTGCCATTTTTATAAAAAATCCTGGAGTAAATGTTTTTTTTCTCAGCTCTCTTCATTCCTATCTGAAAACAACATTTTAGATACATTTCAGTCTGTGCTGTGACGAGCTCTAAAACCAGTCTGCACTACTCAAGGTGACATGATTTACTGCTCACTTTGGATACTGGTAGACTTGCAATTATAATGTTGCTTGATCTTAGTGCTGCTTTCGATACAGTTGATCATACTATCCTCCTAGACTGTCACTAGGTGTGAAGTTGGTATTAATGGCACAGCCTTAGATTGGTTAACATCTTACATTTCTGAGTGTTAGGAGTGAGAATTATTCCTCTACCTCTGACACCATCTGAACCAAATAAGTTTATCTTGGTCTCATCAGACCACAGGACATGGTTCCAGTAATCCATGTCCTTAGGCTGCTTGTCTTCAGCAAACTGTTTGTGGGCTTTCTTGTGCATCATCTATAGAAGAGGCTTCCTTCTGGGACAACAGCCATGCAGACCAATTTGATGCAGTATGGTCTGAGCACTGACAGGCTGACCCCCCCACCCCTTAAACCTCTGCAGCAATGCTGGCAGCACTCATACGTCTATTTCCCAAAGACAACCTCTGGATATGACGCTGAGCACGTGCACTCAACTTCTTAGGTCGACTATGGCAAGGCCTGTTCTGAGTGGAACCTGTCCTGTTAAACCGCTGTATGGTCTTGGGCACCGTGCTGCAGCTCAGTGTCAGGGTCTTGGCAATCTTATAGCCTAGGCCATCTTTTTTTTCCCCCTTTAATTCATTGTATTATCTGATCATGTACAGCACTTTAGTATACACTTGTTGTTTTTAAATGTGCTCTATAAATAAATTGACCTTGACCCATAATATAGCCATGGAGGATGTTACCTCATTAAATAAAATAATCCATGACAATGCTTCTGTGTCAGTGATAAAATGGAGAAAGTGAGCTCTATTTGCTCACTTTAGGCATTATTTGATGTACAAAACAAGCCTAGATAGGACGTGTAAGGCGCATTTTAATTACCACAGAAGCATCTCAAGTCTTAACTATCACCAAAACGCAGAAGTAGTTTTTTGTCTGGAAGCGCTTTTCGTGGTGAGTTCAAAGCTTGATGCTGACGTTGATGCGTCTGTCACGAATCATGAATGCAGCTTCACGATTGCTATAACAAAGTGTATAACGACAGTCTACCGGCAGATTAATATTGCGGAGAATGAGAGATATTACTGAGATTTAATGCCAATTGCAATGAAAAAGCAACCTTTGGTGGAAACTAGTTCTTTCAAATAGTCAAACTCCCACTTAGACTTTGGGGAATGCTTAATGTTACTCCCACTTAGACTTTGGGGAATGCTTAATGTTACTCTAATTGTTGCTATTTTAGACTTGGATCATGCAATTGTAGACAGGCTTCGTCCAGAATGTTAATCGGACCGAAGTTTGCTCCAACATTGTGTGCATATATTATATGGTATATGATATATGAAGATATATGGTTTTGAAAGAGAGAGGTGACTCACAATGAGTATTACATGCACTTTCTCAGCTAATGTCCTTCCTTATGTCCTTCTATGCATTTTTTCAAATATATTGGACAGACAGATGACCACTCGTCAATGCATAAACTTGCTGTTGCTCGATTATAACTGCGAATGTAAATGCACTGATTGTGTCATATTTCCTTTAGTTTCTTGGCGAAACAATACTTGTCACAAAAACAATGATTGTGATTTTATTCTGCATATTGTTTCCTTTTGTACACCATTTCAGTAGTAAGGGTCATTAGCAGTTACTAAAAAGGTTACCTGCCAACTAGCCTGTAAATGTTTTGAATTTCAATAATGTGCACATTAATCTCATTGGAATGTTTTTTAATGTCATGAAGTCTTAAGCTATGAAGTATTTTAGATTGATGAACATTTTGATTCTTGTTTTGTTATCTGAGGTAAATGCTGCCTCTTTTTAATCATATGATGTGTTGTTTTAGGCATATGTTGTCGAGGATAACAAGCAGCTCATTTTAGAGGGACAACTCCACGTTGCACTGCAAACCATTGGCAAAGAGGCCTGTTCACTCTCACAGAAAGAGGTACTACACATGCACAATGTTTCACAATTATTTAGTCCTATCTACCTCTTTCAGGTTGGTGCTTGGTAAATGATGTTTGAAATATATATTTATTTAGTCACTTCCTTTAGTGCAAATTTCTCAGGAGAATACTGTGCCTTTTCAATGGTACTTGAAGAATGTACAGTGCATCCGGAAAGTATTCACAGCACTTCACTTTTTCAGCTTATTCCAAAATGTATTAAATTAATTAATTTAATTTAATTAATACCCCATAATGACAACATGAATGAAGTTTGTATGAAATCTTTGCACATTTATTAAAACTAAAAAACTAAAACAATGTACATAAGTATTCACAGCCTTTGCTCAATACTTTGTTGAAGCACCTTTGGTACCAATTACAGCCTCAAGTCTTTTTGTGTATGATGCTACAAGCTTGGCACACCTATTTTTGGGAAGTTTCTCCCATTTTTCTTTGCAGGACCTCTCAAGCTCCATCAGATTGGATGGCGAGCGTCGGTGCACAGCCATTTTCAGATCTCTCCAGAGATGTTCAATCGGGTTCAAATCTGGGCTCTGGCTGGGCCACAAGGACATTCACAGAGTTGTCCCGTAGCCACTCCTTTGTTATCTTGGCTGTGTGCTTAGGGTCGTTGTCCTATTGGAAGATGAACCTTCGCCCCAGTCTGAGGTCCAGAGCGCTCTGGAGCAGGTTTTCATCAAGGATGTTTCTGTACATTGTGGCATTCATCTTTCCCTTGATCCTGACTAGTCTCCCAGTTCCTGCCACTGAAAAACATCCCCACAGCATGATGCTGCCACCACCATGCTTCACTGTAGGGATGGTATGGGCCAGGTGATGAGCAGTGCCTGCTTTCCTCCAGACATGACGCTTGCCATTCAGGCCAAATAGTTCAATCTTTGTTTCAGCAGACCAGAGAATTTAGTTTCTCATGGTCTGAGAGTCCTTCATATGCCTTTTACTGAGGAGTGGCTTCCGTCTGGCCACTCTACCATACAGGCCTGATTGGTGGAGTGCTGCAGAGATGGGTGTTCTTCTGGAAGGTTCTCCTCTCTCCACAGAGAAATGCTGGAGCTCTGTCAGAGTGAACATCGGGTTCTTGGTCACCTCCCTGACTAAGGCCCTTCTCCCCCGATCACTCAGTTTGGCCAGGCAGCCAGCTCTAGGAAGAGTCCTGGTGGTTCCAAATTTCTTCCATTTACGGATGATGGAGTTCACTGGGCTCATTGGGACCTTCAATGCTGCAGAATTTTTGCTGTACCCTTCCCCAGATCTGTGCCTCGATACAATCCTGTCTCGGAGGTCTACAGACAATTCCTTGGACTTCATGGCTTGGTTTGTGCTCATGCACTGTTAACTGTGGGACCTTATATAGACAGGTGTGTGCCTTTCCAAATCATGTCCAATCAACTGAATATACCACAGGTGGACTCAAATCAAGTTGTAGAAACATCAAAAGGATGATCAGTGGAAATAGGATGCACCTGAGCTCAATTTTGAGTGTCATGGCAGAGGCTGTGAATACTTATGTACATGTGTTTTTTTGTTTTGTTTTTGTTTTTTATATAAATTTGCAAAGATTTAAAACCAAATTTTTCATGTTGTCATTATGGGGTATTGTTTGTAGAATTTTGAGGAAAATAATGAATTTAATAAATTTTGGAATAAGGCTGTAACATAACAAAATGTGGAAAAAGTGAAGTGCTGCGAATACTTTCCAGATGCGCTGTATATTTTTGTATTTGCATGAACATGTTTTTTTTTTTTTTATTGTTTTTTGTGTTTGAATGTCCTTCATTGACAGAACAAGATGCCTTCTTTCTAAACACAGTTTGTGCTTAATTGTCAACACAAAATAAGCATAGCTTTCCTATTTACTTTTCTCAAGGCTTCCTTCTACCTATAGCATTCAGTATGTCAAAGAAAGGAGAAACAAAAAACTAATTCTCTGGCTTGGCATTAGCCATCTTAATAAGCAGGCTTATTATAATAAACAACCCTCCATCACAGCTTCTGTTGTGTTGTACTTATTTTTGATCTGTCTTTGTTTGGCCCATGTGATCGCATTGATTCCATGTAGCAATTCATTGGTCCGTCTTTAGCAATTACTATCTTATAAGATTAAAATAAATTGTTGTCAGTATAGCTAAAGCTTCTGTATGTTTTGTTTATCTTACATTTGAAAGAATGGTTGAACTTTATTCTAACTTTATACATCAAAGGCCCTTTTTGTCTTACTTTTGTTCAAAGATATAGAGCATAAAAGTGGTGTTTTTTTTTTTTTTTTCATCTTCTTTTTCCAAGAAATTAGAATATAAAATGCCGCATTAAAGTACATTTTACTCTTTATTGTACAGACAACTTTACTGCCAAGCGAGTAATCAAAATGCAGTCCTAGAATGTTCTTTTGTGGGAAATTCTGATTTATTTTTGTTCATTCAGACAGTTTATGAAACAATTCACTGACATTAGTTAAATTCTGCTATGTCATTTCGAGTATTTCTAGGTATTTTAGGTATTTATTATGCATGTATCTATTCAAGTTGAGTGCTGTCACAATAATTGTAATCCTAATTATTTTTGTGCCAGATAAATGGTGTGAAATAATAGCAAAAAAAATATTCAACATATTTAAGAAGATATTAGCCCTAAAAACATATTGTTAATAGCTTGTACACTAGCGTACTTCTTTAAGAAAGTGGTGGCTTGACAATAGTTTAACCATTTAAGCTTGTATGTGTCTGCAGGTGTGCCCACAATATATATTTTATTTTATATCAAACTACTTTGTCTTGACCAACACAAAATAGGTATCATTTTAAAGCTTAGATATGCTCTACTTTACAATTCATGTAGGCATAATGACCAACATTGAACAAGTGTTTTAAAATTTGCAGACAAATCAGAAGTGTTCCGTTTTGATAATTTATAAAACAAATTGCACTGTACATATTGCTGTAAACAGCAAAAACATCAAATAGCCAATAGATATGTTATTGGAAAGTAGAATACAGCCAGACTATTTGTTTTACTCACAGACAAAAAAAGTAATAGCTAAGTATGTCTTTGACATACATGTTTCATGTGAACAGGTGTTGCTCATTTGCCGCATTTTCGCTTATAACTTCACAAAAAATGAACAGAACATAAAATATCACATACCAATACTTAGAGGAGCCACACACAAAGTAATCAGATGCATAGGTTAATAGAAAACAGACACTAAGTACAATGTGAACACATCATCTGAATAACTGGTATCTTGCTATCTGGCTACAAACACGTTAGCTTTCCTGTATCAGATAATGCCATCAGAAATGCTGTGGTGTCATGAAGCACTAAAACAATCAGAATGGGCTGAGATTACTCCAACCAGTGGTGATAATCCTCCATATTTGGGCTGAGAGTCATGTGATCAGTCATTCTAATTACATATGGCCACCAGCAGATGTTGCCAAAGTACATGACACAGACTCAATAATAACTCAAATGGCACAGAATGAAACTCATTCTGTGAAATCTTATTACTAAAAGCATGTCTGCATACTATGCAGACTTTTAGAGATTGTTGTGTTTGCATATGCTATTAGTTCTGTACAGTTGTTGTGCAATGATTGTACAATGTACAATTATCATATTTTATATTTTGTTTGAGGCTTTGAGACTTTTTTGGACACTAGGACAATTATGTTTTGTAATGCCATAACTTTTGATTGCTTTGTTGCATCAACAAAATGTTAATCAGTTACTGATGACATGATTGGGAACAAAACAAAAAATACGAAAAAAAATAAAATAAATAATAATTTCCAGGGCGACCTTATGTACACCCTGAGATATATGGTCAAATAAACAAAATAAAAAAAGCATTTGTGCTCCAGTTTTTTTCTATAACTTTGGTTATGCCACTGAACATTAAAATGTGAGTAGTAGGGATGGGTATGATTGCCTGAGTGGTCAGAAGCAACATCAGTGATCAATGATGCCAATCAGCACTAATGCACTTGAAAAATAACTCTCCACCCACTGAAGGCATGCTTTTTTCAAGCATCCCTTACCAACTTGGTCCATCCGAGATCTGACCAGCACATGGTAAAGAGGTCAAATAGTGAAGTCAGGTCTATGTTCAACTCTCATTGTAGCTCAGGTAATGGACATCAGAATTGTTGAGGCATTTGTTTACAACCTAATTGCAAGTCGTTTTTACGTGCTTTATAATAGGGAGTGTGTCAGAGCCTTAATGCTTTTGTAGGGCATTGACAGTTGTTAACACGTTTTGAAGAATGTGAGAAAATAAATGTTTTATATCTTTTGACCTTGCTATGCGGGGAACAGTGCTCAACACGTTTTCAATAAGGGAGGTGAAGGTTTGAGAGAAGATTCCTTGGCACTCTCTGTTCAAGACAGAATAAAAAGGAGGTGGACCTTGAAGCTCATCATTGTGTGACTTTATATCTGGATATTTTTTGCAGAGGCCAAAAAAATAGTGAACTTTGTTTTTGGAAACAATCGAGGATGCAATTTTTTCCATTATCTGCCTAACAAAATTGAACACTTAACAAATATAACTCTTCTCTCTTGTCTCACACACACACGCACAATAATAAATTAGTCTGTTGTTTAAAGTGTATAATTTCTGTGCCACTAACGGCAGAGCAGCCTATTAAGCGTTAACCACCACTAATTCTTTAAACATTTTTGTCTATTTAATCCCAAGCATCCTCTTCACTGACACTTGTTGACTTGGTAAACTAGTACACTAACTTTTAAAAAACGTTTATCTTTTTAGGGGCAAAATTGATTGGCGTGGTCTAGTCTAGTTGATTGGCGGAAAGTCTAGGTCTGGCATAAGACTAAAAATAAATCTATACATAAAAGGCCTTTGTGACCAAAATAAAATTATGAAGGCCTAGTAAAAAGATTCAAGTTAGTTTTCACATGATCTTCATATATAAATATAAAAAGTTTAAATCCGTTATAGTTCACCCAAAAAGTAAATTGTGTAATCATTTGCTCACACCTTATGCCGTATCAGTCTCGTATGACTTCCTTCTGTGAAACAGGAATAAATATATTTTAAAGGATATATGATGCGTTTGTCCATACAATGCAAAATTTCATGCATGCATCAATTGTAAGGACGTGTAATGGAGCTTCTCCCATAAACGCAGTGTTTGTTTTTGTTTTTTAAAGATTGAAAAAATATTGCACCTTTTAGGATTTTGTTTTTCTCTGTCTGTTTTTCTCTTTCTCGCATCAGGACAGTGTCTCTTGTGTTGTTTCTGGCACAAGTTTACTTCTCTGTGTGTACAGCACATTAGGTTGAATGACGCGCCTCAACGTTTTACATAAATATACCTTAAACCCCTACAATAGGATAAGAAAACCGTGTTTGCATCCCCTGAATACAAACTAAAGACATTCGAAACACCGATGTTATCTCTGCACTGGCTCTAGCCCAAGTTTTCCTTTATGAATTTGCAGTTCTATTTTCACAATTGAAGACAGTGGAAAGGCAAAGTGACTTTGAGAGCATTATAAGTGAATCCTGTCCTTTATGAAGATGGATGCGTCCAAAGTGCTTAAACGGTCACAGAGCCAGACAGCACATATAGACATACCTTGGAGTGTATCTCTTTTATCTGTCACCATTCCAGACTAGGTTCTTCTTTCTGAATCTTCTGTACATTAGCATACATGCATGTAATATATATTTACTTGTGAATTGTTTACTATGCAGAATTCTAAATATTGAAAATGAGCAGCGACAAAGCAGGACTGTGTGGGAGTTTGTGTTTCACAAAGATTTAATATGTGATATTAGCAAGGTGAAGGAAGCAGAGGATTCCGCGTGGGTGTTTTGTACAAAGTGACCGCTCGCTGATGGTTTGGCAGCTGTACATGTAGAAGTGTGTGTTTGTTGTGCATGGATGTGAGGAAATGTTTTTTCGATGGTAAGCTTAATATTGTGCATTAAATATAAAAATATAATTTGATGTTCCATTTTGTGACAGTTGGAAGCTGTTTGTGTGGAAAGGACAGAAATCTAAGTCATTTTTAGTTCAAATGTCAGTATAAACCAGTTTTTTTTTTTTTTTTTTTTTTAAACTGGTGGGCTGCAGATCTGTTCACTGTATACACTGTATCTTTGGAGTGAAGACGCATCAACCGGGCTTCCCTTGATATCACGATGCAGACCACAAAACTGATGCGACCCATCTGAATTTGAGTGAAAATGTTCTAGCTTAAAACACACTAGTGGAAGTCAAACAGTAGACAGCCCTGACATTATACACCGCACTGAGGAGGAAAAGAGCAACAGTGTGTTTTGCGGCAAAAGTTTTTCAAAATCACCCTTATTAAAATGTATCACGATTTCACGATATTAACAGTAACTGTGATATTTTGGGGTATTTTTTTCCCCTTTTTCTCCCAATTTGGAATACCCAATTCCCAATGTGCTTTAAGTCCTCATGGTGGTGTAGTGCCTCAGTCCGGGTGGATCCTGGCAGAAAACAAATCTCAGTTGCCACCACGTCTCAGACAGTCATCCCGCACATCTTATCACGTGGCTTGTTAAGCGCGATATAGTATGTGTGGGGGCTTCACGCCATCCACCGCGGCATCCATGCACAACTCCACATGCGCCCTACTGAGAGCGAACCACATAGCGATCACGAGGAGGTTACCCCATGTGACTCTACCCTCCCTAGCAACCGGGCCAATTTGGTTGCTTGGGAGACCCGGCTGGAGTCACTCAGCACGCCCTGGGATTCGAACTAGCGAACTCCAGGGGTTGTAGCCGACGTCTTTACCACTGAGCTACCCAGGCCCCAACTTCCTGTAGCTATAAAAATAGTGTCACTTAAAACATGCACTTATACTTGAAAACCATGAACAAAACTATGCACAGAAAAAGAAAATGTAACCCATGTTACATTAAAATAATTTTAAATGTTACGTTAAAAAGGCTACATTTTATACTATGGTGGGTCACCACTTGAGGACCTATGTAAAATCTGGGCCCCAAAGAAAAACCAGTTGAAAACCACTGGTATAAACAATATCCCAAGAATAATATTTATTAAAGCATGACTACCAATTTAAGCTTCAACAACCTTACCAGAAAACACATCTAAATATTATAGCAAATAATCAACTTTGCCTGACTCTCCCTCTGTTGGGCCCCGATTCCATCCGGTCTGCATGCCGTTGCATAGCAACACTCATTCACGACAAGTCGTTCACGTGAGGGAATCGTGTCACACATGTGGATGTCAAATTCTTTTTATAGAAACACGTGAGCTTGTGGTTTTCTTTCCTTTACGCTTATTCTGTCTCATCTACTCTGTTCCTCTCTCTCGGCAGCACACTTAGTTACACTTCAAAATGCTGCACACCTCTCTAAATACAGCAAGTGAAAAGCTTTCGTTAAATAAAGCAATTTTCTCTGCTAGAGCTGAGATGTTACCCTGAGGCTTTCGCATTGAATGAAACCGATGGTTTTTGTCAATTAGGAAACCCAGGAGATGGTGCTTCTGAAGTTTAAGCCTGACGTTCCACCCCCTGTAAGCAAGCCATCTCTGGAACAGCTTTCCCACCTCATAAAGACCTGTTTCCACTACCCTGAGTCATATGATCATCCCTTCCCACAAAAGAGGTAAAGAACGCACAAACAAACACTCTTGTAAACCTCAAAGAGACCTGAATTGGTAAGCCAAAATCCACCAACTGTGTTTCCAAGGTGATAAAACTCACATACACTAATGTTCTCATGCACTGTCACGCCCACAGGAATGCTTGTCTGGCCTAGTTCTGCAATTGCGCAAGGAAAGTAGGCGTGTCTGTGTGAAAGTGTGAAAGATGGGCATAAACGAGATTTGGTTGAGGTGATGCGGACACAAAGTGTTCCATCATTCATAACCTGTTTTTTTTTTTTTTTTTTTTTTTTTTTTTCTCAATCAACCTTTTGTAAGTGGCGAGCAAACCAACCAAAATGCATGGAAATTAATCACTGTTCAAAGGCACACACTCAACATGAACTCCTGTAAACACTGACATAAGAAAGCAACACTGTCTGAGAAAAGAAAAGCCTAAAAGCCCACTCAACCAATACTGAGGCAGTTCATGATGGTGGTTGCTTTTAAACTGAAACTTCAAAACACCAAGGTCTAATTAATTGACCTTAACACTGTGTCCTTACCAAGCGCTGTGCTGTAAAAGCTATCGTTTCCATTTTCTTCTGAGGCTTTGATCTAACAGACCTCAACGAAAGATGAAGATATTTTTGCTGCTTCCAATTTTGCTGATAACTACATTTGATAAAGAATGACATTATTGGCCATTAAAAAGCATGTTCTTTAGGTATGCTGGTGAGTAGTATCAGAGACTGTTTAACAGAGACTTTTTCTTTAACTTCTATTTAAATGAATGAGAGAAATTGGAACACCCAACAGGCAATGGATTTAGAAAGGATCTCCTTACGTGTAAAAAAAAAAAAAAGAAAAAAGAGCCAATCACCTTTTAGATACAGACATCGCCTGTCAATAAACTCAAAAATGTGCATTAGCTATACAAGCCAGGATTTTTTTTTCTGAACTAAAGAAGCACAATTTTGTGTTGCCAGATTTTACTGCTGATTTGAAATATGTTCTCTGATCATAATCTTGACCAATTATTTTTGATATTTCGCTCTTTCCCCATTTACTGTAAATCCCCATAAGTGCTGCACTTTCATGACTGGAAATAGTCTCCCAGGAGCATTCCTAAGATGGCCTACAATGGACTGACTTGCTAGAAAGACTTTGGTAGTATCGAATACGAACTGATGTTTTATACTGCATCTTTCAACTGAACAATAAAGTGTTTGATTTTGAGAGGTTTACTTCTGTGGAGGGCACAAAAAGCACTTCCAAATATTTCAAGATTTAGGGGTCATTCACACCAAATGTGTTTTTCTTCTGTCTGCACTGTTTTTTTGTTTTTTTTAAAGCAAACATGCAATAGTCAGACGTTTTTTGACCAATGTTAAGATCTTGCTGTTTCTCAAGTAGGTTCACTGCTTTTTTTTAGGCCCTATTTACACCTGGTATTAAGATGCATTTTGGGAGATCCGTTAGAAACGGGAAGATGCTAAAGACTGGTATAAATGGTTTTCCAAAACCTTTTGAGATTTGCCCATGGGTTTTCGACCACTTTCAACCACTTCTGAAAGTGGTTGAAAATGCCTGTAAATACATTGAGCTAGTTGTTTAAACACTGCAGTAAAGTGCTGCCTATTCATCTGTCAATCAACCGCTGTGCTTAAAGTAACTTCAATGGTTACGTGCAGCTTTAATAGGAAGAAAAACTTAACAAAACATCTTTAGCCTGCCTGATATCAACTTGCAGTGATACAGAGATACATGAGAACCATGCACATCTGAAGCTCAGTTAATTCAGGTAATCCACTAAAATAACAGAAACGATGCGCCTTTTTAGCTCTCTCATTTTTAACATTTGCGCTTTATCATGTAGTAACACTCTGGTGTAAAGATGTGTCATGAAATCAGTGACCCTACCCTCGATCTAAATACAAGTGGTCAAAAGAGATACACGTTACGACCAAGTGTGAGTGATAATGTTTCTCGCTTGTCCACTTGTGAAAAGATCACCCAAGACACATCTTAATAGCATAACTGTCTAAAAACAACTGTTCAGTTCTATTTGTTTTGCTGCATCTAGTTTTTTACACAAGAACGTGTTCGGTCTTAAGGGCCTCTCAGGCCTTTATCCGAACCCTATCTTCAATAGTGAAGACTTTATGTATTTAACATCTTTTTTGCTCTCTTTTCAAGTTTATGTATGGTACCAGTCACCCTGATGCTGTCCAACTGTTCCATGGCTGAGGTAGATGTCATCATTGATCTGCGACATAAAACAACAAGGTACATCTGAGTTTTCCCTTGCACAATGATGCTCAAATTGTGAAACTTTTTTTTTATACTTATAAGAAGTATATGCATTTGTGTTCATGTTGGATCTGTTCACTCTTCTCTTATTTCTTAGCCCAGAGTCACTGGAAGTGCATGGTTCTTTTACTTGGCTGGGGCAGACCCAGTATAAGTTGCAACTTCAGGCACAAGAGGTGTACAGGCTTTCCTTGAAAGCATGCTTCTTCCAGGCTGGAGTTTATAACTTGGGAACACCTCGTGTCTTTGCTAAGTTGGCACAGACCAGCGTTATGTGTGAGACGAGCCAGCAGAGCGCCATGCCTGCCCTCATTATCATCAACAGCATTTGAGTAATTCTGCAATGTTACCCCAACTTTAATCCAACCTTTTTTCAACGTTCTCTAAAGTCTTCTCTTGGCCCACCTAAATATTTGAAATACAGGACAGACTCCAAGATTTTTCTATTTCTTGCAAAAACAAAATTGAGCGAGAAAAGTTATTAAAAAAACATGAACACAAATATTTCAACCTAATACTGCATCTGATGTGCTTGTAAGGGTCTGCATCGGTGAGGTTTAACACAAACAGGCTCTCAAATTTTTGTCTTAAATGCAAAGAATTGTCCACTTGATGTGTGACTGGATCTTTTTTTTCTTCATGTTTATCTCTCGTGTCCGACATGTATAATTGAATGGTGTTTTTTTTTTTTTTGTTTTATGAGAAAGGAATTTTGTTTTTAAAACTAAAATTTTTCAAAGATATTGATCGATTTACTCACATCTCAAACATGTTGTAATGTATATCTAATTAACTATGCATCCACCTCATACTGCCCTGCTGGCAATCTCATGGTTGTCCACTGTGCTCTGTTGCCACAGTAACAGAAATATCTCTTCAATGCTATCTTAAAACCAGAAAATTAAAGACTAAGCTGATAACCTGCAGTTGATGTCATTTCAATTGCTGAAAGGACAACTTATTCTGCCTCAGTCAGCTAGGATGCAAAAATCCAAGTTAATGAAGAGTTACGTGGAATTGAACCTTAAGAGTTGAAGCCCGTGGAATTAGTGTAATCCAATGAGGAGCCATCTTAATGCTTGTAACCCTACGAGGAAATAGCAGAATCCATGTTTGCCCGATCAAACAGCAGAGAACTGTGGCAAGAGTGGAAAAGTCTGTATGAGGGTGTACTTTTGTTTGTGCGTCTTTGTGTGGGTGGGCTGTGCAGTTTTCACTGGAAGTTTTTAATTTTCTACAAACCAATCATCCTCTCCCGCCACCTCACCTCTCACTCTTGTCATGTCTCCACCACTATGATCAAACTGTTATTTAAATGTATCTACATGACTGCTTTTCTGAAAGAAAAAAAAATGATGTATTATATTTATAACAAATTACTGTACATAGAATAAAATGTAACCAATAACCAAGAACCTGACTGCTTGTTGCCTTCTTATGCATCAACATTTGGTTTCGAAATGCAGTTAACTGTATTGATTTCTTTGAAAAGTATCATATACCAGGTTATTCGGTGACATTCCTGGGGAGCAGGAAACAGAACATGCTTTTTTAAATGATAAAAGTTAGTATGTTGATTTGTTTTTAATTGAATATTTTTCCTCAGTTATTTTTGCATTTTTTTTTATATCACAATAAGAAGTTTTACGCTTAAAATGTTGCATCCCTTTATATACAAGGCATACAAGGTATCATTTGAAAGCTTAGAATTTGAATGTTTCAGAGATAGCCCCTTCTGCATTTTTGTTACATAAAATAACAAAATAAGGCCTGAAAACTTTCAAGTCACAAATTAGTGCCGCTTAGAGGTCATGGGGTAGAAAAATGTATGCAGTATGAATATAAAAGTCACATAGCACCTAAATGGACTAGTCATATATCAAATGAAAGCTCTCAATCTCATGAGTGTGACTATATAGTTTGTTGTTTTGTTGCCCTAATACCACATTTTGAAAGATTTTAAAAGAATCACAAAGTGAAATATGATTTCTGTAAGTCATCTAATACAAATGTCTCTTTCTTTTATGCACCAATCACTGCTGCTATGAGTCCCAAGTAGCCAAAAACTTTACATTTGCCCTTACCTTAGTAAGTTTCCTTTAAAAAAAAGAAAAGAAAAAAGTTACCAATTGTTTATTTGTCTGTGAGCTTGCTGGGCTGAATAGTCCAGTGTTGTATCTAAGATGTATACATCCAGCATATAAAGCATGCTAAAAAAAAGTCAAAAGAAAAAGACTATTGATGATAAAGGTATGTATGTATGTATATATATATATATATATATATCTCGTCAAAGTGTTCAATGAAACAATGGGGCTGGTGCATGAACTGAAAATTACACTTGAATGTATGGACGAGGACGTTTGCAAGGGCAAATGACAAAAAAATTAAATAATTGTTAGAGCGCCACCTAAATTTCAGCATATTGTGATTTAACGTGATAGAGAGAAAAACAATTCTAGTGCTTGCTAGGGCTGTAACATCCATCGATCTGGATGACCAACGATCCAACTTTATCGATACAATACGTGAATATCGATATAGACATTTTTTTAAGATGTACCTTTATTTTAGTACTCTCATGGCAGCCATGACCATACGCATTTCCAATGAAGCAACCTTATTGAATCACATTACATTAATTTGACTTGATAAGGGCTGTATATGCTTTTCATGTGTGACACGGATATGCGCGGGGTCTTTGAAGCCCAATTGTGCTCTGCTATCCGTGCGGCGTGCACGCGCTTCAGAAGGGCTTCCCGCGAAATGTGAGCTCCATTGACAGGATCCGTGCGAGTGCATCAACTGGGCACTCCTTAAAACGTGAACTATCATGCCAGACGCAGAGCGCCTCGATTAATTCGGGCTTCCATTGATATCGTTGCGCATTTGACTTTTAAATGAGAATTTGCTATTTTGAAGTACCGTGGAAAAGTTCAACCATGTGAAACATCTTGACAACTCTGACATTCTGAACAGCGCTAATGAGGGAAAGAGAAACACCTGCTCAGCTCCAGCATCAGTTATATGATTTTACACATCAACACCCTTAACATTTATCCCAGTTAACTGTAACAGAATTATTCATTACAACTGTGGAAGTTGTAGACGAGAAAACTACAGATAGCACGATAGTTTGAATCAAGTCATAGATATGTATGTATTTTGAATTGGACTGAACTGAAAAATTAACTGTCATCAAACGAGTGATTATCACCTGTGTGTGACTTTAATTGTTATATTATTTATCTGTATAATTGTTTTACTACAGCTGAAGTACATTATGTTGTTGTGGATGTCCCAGTGTGTATTCAGAGAGTTGAATAAACTAATCTAATAATATTTTGGTTGCTTTTGAGGGCAATAATAATAATAATTTTGTAAATGTGCACAGAATATCGACCGGAGGCCCCAGAATCGAATCGTATCGCATCGCGGCAGACTTTGAAATATCTACAAATATCGGATCGCAGGCCAAGAGAATGGATTCAAGATCGTATGGTGATGAAACTTCCGATTAACACCCCTCGAGCTTGCTGTTATCTACTGGAATGAAAATAGACTTTTCAAAGTGAAGTTGAGGGAACAGAACCAGAATTACATGTTTAGAAAGTTAGGACAACAAACATATTTTTTTATTTAATAGTATACAATATTATCTATGAATAATTATTATTACTTTTTTTATTAATATTTATTTATTTATATGGGGGGTTAAAGGAATTAGCAATTGATTGTTTTCCTGCTCCCTGTAGTGCTTTACTTTAACGAAAATTACCTTTCTCTGATAAATTTGAATATCCTCATATCTTAATAGCTATTTTTTTTATCTCAATTATCTGAGGGCTAGTTTATACTCAGTGATGATTAGTTCCTGGCTTCTTTCCAGTAAAATTACACACTTTGAAAATTATACAACAATGGGACTTGATCCTCAACTATGATAATGTGCCATTTCCTTGTTCATTCTTTTCCTTGAAAGTCTTTCAATTTTACTGTTGTAAATGACGTGCACTGTATAAAGCTCCTAGATAACATCTAATTATAACAACTCATGATTTCTGTCAGAATTTTTTTCATTTTTTTGTGTGAAAGATACAGTTCAACTCTTACACCAGGACCACTTCAAAAACAGTATACAACCTACTGAAGAGACTAAATTGATCCCTCACAGTCTAATTTTTATTACCGTTAAAAATTAAAAGGTCTTCATCTTTAAATAACAGACATATGCTACCTGTTTCTTTTTCTGGTGTAAATTGACTTTTCTCGCACATACCTTGCAGCAAATGCATTTTCTTAGGACTGTGGTGGAATAACCTCTTTTATCATTTGTAGGTTGTGGAAAAGCCCTTTAAAGTTCTGCTCAAGGGAGTGTTGAAGGATTTATTTTTTTAACAGTTATCCTGTTAATCTCTGTGTAACGAATTCCCGCCACTGGATTCGCGCGATTCAGATTGAATCAGAGATCACAGGTAGTTTGAGGCTCGTGCGCAGAGCAGTTGGGCATTACATTGGGAATAAAAGACTGATTCTCACAGGTCTTTTTTGGCCTCCTTTTTGAGTAACGAAAATAAATTCATGTAGCCTAGCCTAAAATGTAATTTATGTTCTTTCAACATCATAATTAATAGCATTTACAGAGTGGTTATACTTGAGCAAATAGGAACCACAATTATAACACATTTATTCATTTTAGATTTTCAATAGTTCTCTGGGATTCATGTCAATTGTCTTTATGTATCCCCCCAATTTAACCTACATTGATGTGATATTTTATCCAGGAATTAGTCAGACCTAATTAGTCAGGATGTGATTTTTACGCCAATTCTCTCGGTTGTGTTAAAGTTGTCTATCCTGAAGGCTTAAATATTGTATTAATTAACTACATGCCAAATATCCTCCTCCCTTTTTATTTTGCTCACATGTTTGCTATGTAAGTATATAAGCAAAGAAGTTGAAATGATCAATAATCCTTATGAGTGTGTCATTGTCCTTTCCTTTCTGTTGTGTGTGCTTTGAATGATTCATACCTTCAGTTTTGAAAAAGAGAAAAAAAAAGCCTCATTGAGTCAAATAATTTTACACTCACAACTCGTTCAAGAAGAATCTACAGCTAATGTAATGTGTGTGTGCAAAGGCACAGGAGGCTGCAGAGAAATAACGGCGCTCGCTCGCTCTCGTCAAAGGTCCAGGGGTTTTACTGAACTCACTTGAGGCGCATCAGGCATTCAGTACAACTGCTCCATTATAGAAAGAGGAGTAGAAGGTCATTCACAACTCGCTGTGTACCCATACGTTTGCGCACACTCTTGCGTAAAAATTCACAGCGCGCGGACTGATCACCGGAAGGTCTGATCTCGCGTTTGGTCTCTCACGCGCATCCATTCGGTTGCGCGTGCCGCCGCGATGTGGGTTCGAACTGCGGAGCGTTGACAAATGAACCGAGGAAATATCACGGATCAAGCGGTGTCCCTTCGGCTTCCCGAGGAGAGGCGAGGCTGACGGCTTCTTTAATGGTAGGAGAGTGGGGCTGATTTTTGGAGACGTTAAGTAAGAGATATCAAACAAGGCTGTTGGAACCCAATTTGCATTAATGGAATTTTCCTAGTAATTCAAATGAAAGAGCATGTGGATAAATAACGCGCAGTGGGGCAGGTGTAGAGGCGAGAGTTTGGTGCCGTGACACTGAAGTAAAGGCAATGGATAAAATGCGCGCCATAAACCAGAGGGTCTGTCGTGGTTCTTGCGCTTTTCTTGTCTGTTTTGGTGCCCCACGTTGGCATTCTCCATGCATACACTGAGCGACAAGCCACAACATTAAAACCACCTGCCTAGGTCCCCGTGCCGCCAAAACAGCGCCAACCTGCATCTCAGAATAGCATTCTGAGATCATATTTTTCTCACTACAATTGTACAGGGTGGTTATCTGAGTTACCATAGACTTTGCCAGTTCAAACCAGTCTGGCCATTCTCTGTTAAGCAGCAGTGCATAAATTCATGCAGATATGGGCCAGTAGCTTCAGTTAATGTTCACATCAACCATCAGAATGGGGAAAAAAAATTGGATCTCAGTGATTTGGAGTGTGGCATAATTGTCGGTGCCAGATGGGCTGGTTTGAGTATTTCTGTAACTGCTGATCTCCTGGGATTTTCACGCACAACAGTCTCTAGAGTTTACTCAGAATGGTGCCAAAAACATCCAATGAGGAGCAGTTCCGCGGACGGACATGCCTTGTTGATGAGAGGAGTCAACAGAGAATTGCCAGACTGGTTCATACTGACAAAGTCTACGGTAACTCAGATAACCGCTCTGTAAAATTATGGTGAGAAGAATATCATCTCAGAATGCTATTGTGAGATGCGGATTGGTGCTGTTTTGGCGACTCGAGGGGGACCTACACAATATTAGGCAGGTGTTTTTAATGTTGTGGCTGATCGGTGTATACCCTTTAAACTTGTTGAGGGGTTGTTATCTAGCCCCACAACTTATGTGATATCATTTTCCCATGGTTTTAGTCATATTAGTGAATAAAAGAAATCGAAGGCTTGTGCACTTAGTGAAGCAGTGTTGCACGTCTCTTTGCATACTGCTCAAATGAAACTTGTTCCTAAAGCAAATAACAGTTTAAAATACAAAAGAAAATTATGTCATTATGTCCTTCTGTCCATCTTTTGCCTGACTTAAATAGCTTGGTTAAACCAATTTTGTTATTACCTTTCATATTTTAAGATTGGCACAATCAGGCACCCCAGTCGGCTGCCCATGTCGCCCATGCCTACATGCTGGGAATCTCAGACTCAGCAATCAGTGATGGAGAGGTCTGCCAAGGATGCTTACTGTAAATACATTTTTTTTTCCTCCATCCATCCCTGACTGCAACCCCTCCTTCAATAATCTAGTAATTTGAGATAGATTCCTATAGAGCTCTTACAGTGTAGGCCAGCATTTCAAGATTATATTTTTTTGATGCTTATGTGAGTATGTCTGAAAATGGGGTATGCCAAAACTGACAAGTAGATGATTATAATTATAATCATGTTTATGGCATCATGTCTAGGCTGTTTCTTTGGGACCAAATGTATTATTGTAAGAATCAACTATGGAAAACCCCATATTGATAGACTATTTATCTAAATATTGCATTGACAACTGATACGAGTTCCACAAAGCCTTGTTAAAAATCTCATGAAATTGCATGATGAGCATTAACCTTTCTGTACTGACAAATTTCCTATTGAAACAGTTGTAGGCAGGACATATCGAAGGGCTCGTCCCTTTTTATATACAGCCTAAAGGCTTTAAATTTCATTACAGCCATGAGCCATGATTTGTTACTTGTTAGTTTGTTTCAGGAGGTGTTTGGGGGAGGGGCTTTCTCATTCTAGAGAGCATTTGATTGGACAAGAAGCTGTAGTGTGAGAGAAGTCATCAATACTTTTGGTCTGTTTTCCAAGAAGAAAAATATTGTGCATTTTAAATGTGTAGTTTGTCTTTTGGTCCATGTATATTAGCTTTGAAGTCATCTATTTACTAGTGTACTCCTAAAGTTGAGAATATAAACCTTAAAGGAATAGTTCACCCACAAAGGAAAATTCTTTAATCATTTAGTCACCCTCATTCCAGATGTATATGACTTTATTCTGCTGAACACAAACAAAGATTTTTAGAAGAATATTTCAGCTCTGTAGGTACATACAATGCAAGTGAATGGGTACCAAGATTTTGAAGTTCCAAAAGGATATAAAGGCAGCATAAAATAATCCATATCTTCTAGTTTCATTTGGACCAGTCTATGTCTTCAGAAGCAAAATGATAGGTGTGGATGAGAAACTTTTTTTTACTACAATCTCCACTTTCACTTTCTTTTTTGTTTTTGGTGATTTGCATTATTCGTGCATATTGCCACCTACTGGGCAGGGAGGAGAATAACATTAAAAAATACTTAATATTGATCTGTTTCTCAACCAAAGTGATTGCATCGATTCAGAAGACAAATATTACACAACTGGAGTCATATGGATTACTTTTATGCTGCCTTTATGTGCATTTTGGAGCTCTAAAACATTCACTAAATATAAGAAACAAGTATTAAAATATAAGCAATATAAATATGTCCACACAGTATATATTAAAAGTAAGAATAAAAATAAAAGAGAGCAGTACAGCAGAGTAAGTACAGTGGCATGTAGAGCCAGAGGTGGAGTGTGGAGAGTGTCAGTGTGGGTACCGGGCCTTGTTGATAAGGCAAGTGGAGGATGGGAAGAAAAAATGAGGGTGAGTTAATAATGAGAGAATTTTTAGGTTTCGGTGAACTATCCCTTTAAACAGATTAAACTTCAAAAACTTGACATCTTTTTTTAACATGGACTAAATACCACAAAGTGAGAGCTGAGTGTGCAGAATAGCCTCAGTTTATACACAACAGTCTCTTATCATCTCATTCTTAATTCAGGTAGATGTGAGGTGGAGCTTTCACACAAATGAGAAAAGCACACTTGCTTCTTGGAACAGATCTCAATGCAGATGGTTTTAGATTCAGTGGGGCTTACTGATATGAAAGCATGTCCTGTAGAGAGTGGGTTGGTATACATAAAGATGTGGAGTTATGAACGCATATCTGATAGGACGGTGGAGACATGAAGAATTTGCTCAGACTAATCTGAATGAGAGAGCATTGAGGTCCATTCTTTATGAAATCAAAGATAGCTAGGCTAAGACCCCAGACCTTTCCCCTGTGAATGGCTGTACATGTGTGCGTGGGGAGGGTTGGTGGGCACGTTTGCATGAAGAACTGCATTCATATGTATATGTATGTGTCCTTGTGCGTGTAATCAGTAGATGACCGTTTTGTTGGCGAATCCTCATCTCTCTGCTGAGGTTTTCACAGCGGAAGGCCGTGATGGAATGGCAGGTGAATAAGAGGCAGAACTAGATGTTGCTAGTAAAACAAGCAACTTGGTCTTAAAAACAAGGCCTAAATTAGTGACTTGCCACACCAGAATAAGCTTCAAGGTACACTACGGAGAATGTCTAGAATTTAAATCTGCCACCCTGTTCGGCCCCGTCGACGTTCACGGGTAAACACGTTCAGCAGGAGGCGGTGATATAAGCACCATCAGATTCATCCATGACAAAAAAGTGTTATGTTATATTTCAACCACAGATGTCGACAGAGAGCCCAGAATTCCACAGTTACCTTTAAATACAGCCTGATGTTATGAAAGTTATTTGACTGTGGCTGCATTTTTGCTTAATTATATTATGTGTTTCATGACTCATATCACAGCAGTTGAGCAGTGTGGTAGAGAACAGCAAGCTAAATATTCTCCCAAACAGATTAGGTTTTTATTTAGGTTTTTAAGAGATAAGATTTTGATTATTTACCCAAGCAAGCTCACAGATGCTCATAAATGGCTCATTTTGGAGAAAACTGCCTAAGGTAAGAGCAGATATAAAGTGTGTGGCTACTTGGGACTACAGCAGCAATGATCGGCACATAAAAGAGATGTTTGTGTTTGATGCCACATTGATATTGTACTTAAATTTGTGATTCTTTTGAGGATCTTTCAGACTGTTATTAGAGCAATACAACTGGACATTCGTCATTCCTGAGAATGTGCGCTTTTATTTGATGTATGATTTGTCTATTTAAGTGCTATGTGAAATATTTTTATACTCATATCTATCACATGACCTCAGGGTGGCGCTTATTTGCGACACCGATGTTTTCAGGCCTTATTTTATTATTTTATGTAACATAAATGCAAAAAGGATGGTGTTCTATGAAAATGTCAGATTCTAATCATTCAAATACCCCATATGCCGGACTTATGTATCCGGGGACTTTAAAGTTTTAAGTATAAAGTTACTTTGCGATATATCACCAGTAGGTCCATAGAGAATAACAGAATTTTCAGTAAAAGCATTACCAGAAACTGTTCTGATTATTCATTAATTTCCATCAGTCTATTAAGATCTTTATTAATTACTCCAGTTCTGAGTTTTGTCCGGCTTTTCAAGCATAATCTTGTCCCGGGATAGTAAGGGAGGACCCAAACGCTGAGAGGGCTTTTATTAACCTTAACCAAATACAAAATCAAAAACAAAGCACTCACAAGGGAGATGAAGTAACTACTGAAAACAAAACAGAAACTAGAATGACCAAAAACACTAAAAAGGACAGGAAACTGAGAACTGACTAGCAAGCTAACAAAGTAGCAACAGAGCAAAACAATCCAACAAAGACAGAACAAATGAGAGATAGGCGCTGCTGGCGAGCTGGGTGGAGAAACAATCAGTCATCTTGGCAATAGAGCTGACGTTCTCCACGTGACACCGGCTAAACACGAGGGAGAAACACAGACAAATACACCAACACATGATATGGATGCCTCATGGTGCCCAAACTGGGTAGGACAGGACAGGATGAAACGACCAAGCGCAGGAGTGTGGGGCACTATAAAGGTGGCCAGGGCACCAGGACAGATCAGGTGAGGGAATGGGAACCAATAAGGGGGCAGACACAGGGATGAGGAAGGGACCAGAAAGGTGTTTGTTGCAGGATGGAACTAAAATGGGGCTTAGGTCAGGGAAAGTGGCAGGGCAAGTGAGAACTTAGGAGAGGGAGAGGATGAGGGAGATCAAGCAGCAAGCAAAGGGTCAGGTTGGGCGGCGGCTGCTGGCGAAGGGTCAGGCTGATCCTGGACTACCGCTGGACGGGGTATGTCTTCTCTCTCGTATTGGCTGTCGCGCCCGTAAGTCGCTCTTCATTTGAATAAAGTTAAACTTGTCTCAACTTTGTCGCGTCGCTGGACACACCCACATCTGGTCGCCAACGGTCGCGACAGCTCGTGCCGCTGGATGTCGCCAGCTCTCATTGAAAATGAATGGGATGGTGTCGCTGTCTCGCGCGATGTCGCTGGCAGTGTCTACGCAGCTTAACTACTGTGATTTTTGCTGTGATTGGCCAATATCAGTGTAAACAATTAACTGATAATGACTGTTGCTAATATTTACAAATTCTGTATGTTCTTAGACATGTATAAACCATTGTAGTACATAAGCAGTAAAAGCATGATATTTCAGTTTCAATTAAAGCAAAAGATGCAAAATAAAAGGTTATGAGAGTTTTAGAAAATGGTTGATTTTCCATTTTTTAGGATTAGTCAAATCTAATATCCTGTACATAAAGAATGTGTTTGTTACTCAACATATATTTTTGCAAAATGAATTTTACTTGACTTATTAAACATATTGTGGCAGTTTCCTGGTGAAATGAACACTAAATGTGCTACAAAAATAGATTGTATTCCCTTTTACAAAAATCAGAAGTTAAAGAGCAGATTATCAGTTCATAAACACTTAATTTTCGCCCTGTTCCTCACACATTGCTGTCTCATGAAATCAAAACACTTTTACAATAGTAAAAAGAACTTGTAAGGTGATACATTTTTTCATTTACATCAGGGACTAAAATAATATGTTCTTCATTTCAGTTTGTTCTGAGCAGTAACAGTATTTTTTAGTTCTGGTTTCAGTGTTTCCTCAGCCACCTTTGCTTATATTAACTGGTTAGTACTACATAAAAGAACGGTTAATAATGTTTGTTTTTAAATGACAGAACTCTACACTAAGGGTGGATGATATACCAGTTTCAGTGTTGCCAGGTCTTGCCATAAGGGACTCAAAAAAACAAGTGAAAGTAACCAATTACATTTTTCCCATGAGGGGGAGCTATCATCATAGAAATTTTAACAAGCATAGTATACAGTATCCTATCTAAAATAATGTATTTTCAATAAATGTATCCTTAATATTAAATATATTACCCAAGATATTTCAAATATTCATCTGGCCATCTAAACTCAATTAATAGCCTAAATCTCTCTCTCCTACATCCCCGTACACACTGCATTTGTACTAAATGTCACCTTATACAGGCTGAATTATTTTTTAAACCTTGGGATACCCACAGAGAGCACATACACCATGTTTTTCTGGAGCTTATAAAGTCCTGAATCTTCTTTATACTGCCTTAATAACCAACATTGGGGTAAAACAGAAGGGAGCACACACTCATTGCTCTTGGCTCCTTAGCTGTAATAAGTCATATGAAACCCAATATATCACAAAGTAAGGCCTAAATAAACTGTGGATAATTTAATTCTAATTACAGATCTGCCTTCCAGTCAAAACCCAGCAGCATCAAATCCGAATTAATGCATCATATCTAGCAACAGTTTTCTGAAGACTTCTAAACACAGCGACATTTACGTTTTACATATATATATATATATATATATATATATATATATATATATATTGAAGTCAGAAGTTTACATACACTTAGGCTGAAGTCAATAAAACTCTTTTTTTTACCACTCCACAGATTTAATATTAGCTAACTATAGTTTTGGCAAGTCATTTAGGGCATCTACTTTGTTTATGACATGAGTAATTTTTCCAACAATTGTTTACAGACTTGGTTCATTTTTGGGAGAAATTGTTAATTTTTGGGAGCAATTTCCAAATGCCTAAAGGTACCACGTTCATCTGTAAAAACAATAGTACGCAAGTATAAACACCATGGGACCACACAGCCATCATACAGCTCAGGAAGTAGACGCATTCTGTCTGGATGAACGTAGTTTGGTGCGAAAATCAGAACAACAGGAAAGGATCTTGTGAAGATGCTGGAGGAAACAGGTTGACAAGTATCTATATCCACAGTAAAATGAGTCCTATATCGACATAACCTGAAAGGCTGCTCAGCAAGGAAGAAGCCACTGCTCCAAAACTGCCATAAAAAAAGCCAGACTATAGTTTGCAAGTGCACATGGAGACAAAGATCTTAGGTTTTGAGAAATGTCCTCTGGTCTGATGGAACAAAAATTGAACTGTTTAGCCATAATGACCATCGTTATGTGTGGAGGCTTGCAAGCCGAAGAACACCATCCCAACTGTGAAGCATGGGGTGGCAGCATCATGTTGTGGGGGTGCTTTGCTGCTGGAGGGACTGGTACACTTCACAATATAGATGGCATCATGAGGAAGGAAAGTTATGTGGATATATTGAAGCAACATCTCAAGACTTCAGCCAGGAAGTTAAAGCTTGGTCGCAAATGGGTCTTCCAAATGGACGATCACCCCAATCATACCTCCAAAGTTGTGGCAAAATGGCTTAAGGAAAACAAAGTCAAGGGATTGGAGTGACCATCACATATCCCTGACCTCATCTTATAGAAAATTTGTGGGCAGAACTGAAAAAGCGTGTGCCAGCAAGAAAGCCTACAATCATGACTCAGTTACTCCAGTTCTGTCTGGAGGAATGGGACAAAATTTCATCAACTTATTGTGAGAAGCTTGTGGAATGCAATCCAAAATGTTTGACCCAAGTTAAACAATGTAAAGGCAATGCTACCAAATACTAACAAAGTGTATGTAAACTTCTTACCCACTGGGAATGTGATGAAAGTAATAAAAGCTGAAATAAATAATTCTCTCTACTATTATTCTGACATTTCACATTCTTAAAATAAAGTAGATGCCGAGTTTACACTACATGATTGTAGCCCTGATTTTCCACTCGCCGAGAGTTAATGGAGATGGCAGATAAAAGCCCGAAATCAGAGGCAAATTGATGCTCGCTCACGTGAGTTACGATCGCTATGTGTGAATTTTCAAAGATGTGCTGATGCATCACAGATGCCCGAGAGATATTTAGCAGCTTAAATATCTAGACCTGTCTGCGACTTTAAATCCTGCAGTGTGAAATGTGTTTTGATGTGTCAGCCGCAGCAGCTCCCTGAACCCAGTCTTATCATGCATCTATTTGTGTTGTGAGCACAATAATATAGTTTCTATCAGAATAAATTGGCTTAAATAGAGTTTTGATTTGAATAAATTTTAATACACATAAGCTTTTCAATTATTTAAAACAAAAACAAAGAAAAAACATGTCCTTGTCGAGCCACAACACCAGCAGGCAGCTACCTGCATTCATTGCAAATTCATTGTTTTTCACTGCAAATCAGCACACAAACAACTTGGATTGCAACACCACCATGTTTAGTGGGAAAAATTCCAGTCTCACGCGAGAACTCCTGTCTCATGCGTGATATTACGTCATGTCCTGTATCACTTATCATGTGCGTTTTGTTGTGAAACGTAGATTGGAAACCAGACAGAGTTGATTGGGATTCTTCCTAATGAAATGTTTTGTAATGTGTGACCCCCTGTCGCCGATCCCTCGTATAATGTGCAAAACATTGTAACTTCAAGATACCCCATTATAGACAGACAGTTGTGTAGTGTGAAAAGAGCAGCAATAGTGTGTGGGTGGTGTAACTGACCTAAGACAGGGAATGTTTTCTTGACTATTAAATGTAAGGAATTGTGAAAAACTGAGTATACATTTATTTGACTAAGGTGTATGTAAACTTCTGACTTCAACTCAGAGGGTATGGAAGCAGGTTTTGTTTATTTAAAACTTAATAGAGCATTAACCTTAACCTCTTCTGTCTGGGAGAACATTTATCTCACTCTTAGTGCCACTCTTTAATTCAGGCTCCTATTGTCAAAATAAGTCTGGCACTACTCTGAGATCTGTGTGTGTGTGTGTGTGTGTGTGTGTGTGTATTTATCACTTTGTGGGGACCATCAAATTATGTTTTTTGTAAAAATGCAGAAAGTTTTCTGTGAGGGTTAGGTTTAGGGGATAGTATATAAAGTTTGTACAGTATAAAAACCATTATGTCTATGGGAAGTCCCCATAAGACATGGAAACACAACATGTGTGTGTGTCTGTGTGTGTGTGTGTGTGTGTTACAGATGCGAGGACTGGACAACAGCACCTTCCAGTCCAGTCTCCCAGTGGCTGCTGACATCACAGTGAGCGTGTTTTACTCCCTGTTTGGTAAGAGATTAAATTAATTAATGTATTAATCTTGTGTTTTGTGAATTCTCCTCATGCTAGTTTTATGGGCCGTAACAGAATTAAAGATCTTCCTTTTCAGTGCAGAGCTTCCATTTAATCCAAATGCACGTTTATACAAATACACACCATTGGGAGCAATAGTTAACTCAACTCGAAACTCAAATCTTCAACTCTGATTTCACTCAGATGCAGGTGTGTCACACAAACATGTCGGCACCGATTTACAGTCAATGATAAACCTTCACTTTTATTAAATAATATACATTAATGAGTCAACGTTTCTACATGATATGACTATAAAACCTGTTTAGAAAACGTATGCAGAAACAAATGTTCAAAACACGGTGGATTAAACTTTCTTTTGATTATCGTAACCCTGTTGAACAAACGTTAGCATTGCAACATTGTTTATCAATTTGGCTGCTATGAGACGTCTCTGCTGACAATCAAGTTACCACTGAAAATCACAACTTAATCAATCTCAAAATGAAAAATAAGGCCCCTCTTTGATATGTAGTGTATAGTTGTCAGTTAGTTGAATTCAGTGAAACGTCACATCAAGAATGTTCATTTTTATTCATCGTTTTCATGATAGATCGTTGCTGTCACTTCGGAGTATTCGGGTACTCGAGTACTCGTGCTCATCCCTAGTTTTTAGCTGAAATAACATGCGATAAAGTTAATTTGCCCCTGCGTAATGTAAATGTATCTATGCATTTTGGGCCTTCTTCATTAAACTTTCGTAAATATGTTAATCATTTCTGAGTAATTTGCGCGTAAAATCGACCTTCCCGAAAACATTCCAATGGATTCACAAATTCGATGTACTCCCCAGATTTGTTAGTAAAATGCGCGTGTATTAGTGAACTCCAAACATTCGTAAAGAGGGGGCGTGTGCACATTCATTCACACTCATCATAATCCACGGACATGAAAATGCTCGCTAGTAAATCCTTTTAACATCTGTACGGGTCCACCAGCATTAATCTTCTCTGGTTCAGTTCGCAGCACATAGCCACTTTATGTAATAGGATAAGACCATTTTGGCTAGCAGATTACTGAACAGAAGGAAATGGATATTTCAACAAAGCTCAATTTTCAGTAAAATGTTCTTATAAAGTGGTTCAAATTGATCGGATGTTATTCTTACGTGGGCAGTGTAGTGTGACATTGCTAAACATTTTTAAAGACATTTTTCTAAAAAAGACATTTTTCTTTAAAAAAAAAACAACTAATTAAATGATGCGACTCTGAGGCAAACACTTCTCACAGTCAATAAAAAAAGAACTATTAACTAATAACTGTTACTTAAGTGTAAGTCGGGGGTTTTCAAAGTCTTAAACAGTAAGTCCATTAAGCTATTAAGTTTAATTGATCTTGACAACACATTTTTATTATATTTATGTATCTTTTGATTTTACTTGGAGAATTTATCATCAATCTCCGCACCTCCCCTGACAAGCTTTACCGCTCCCCTGGGGATGCGCCCCTCCCAGTTTGGAAACCGTGGGTATAAGTCAACAGAATTGTTCCTAACATTTTTACAACATATAAACCACAATATGTAATATGATCAGACCTCTCTTTATGTTTGAGATTAACACCTCAAAGAAACTTTGCCTGTGGGAACTTTAGTGATGGTGGAACTCTTGCCAATGTTACATGCATTAAACTTAACTAATCTGATCATTTTAGGGAGGTAAACTGAGGACACAAGCTTAATTTGTGTGCAGTCTGTGCACTGTGCCTTCCTTTAAAGTAGGGATCAGACAGCATTTTGAGGTTTAGGCACTATGTGTGTAAGTTTGATGAGATATCCTGGCAATATACAAGGTTTGTGTTCTAGATGGAGATCCAGGTTACATATCTGTCAGATTGCTTAAAAGACCTAAAATGCATTTATGATTTAGTCTCACAAGTTGAGGCAGATTAGTTGTTGTAATAGTTGATATAATCATAAAATCTGACAGGAATGTCCTCCAAATCATTGTTTCCTAAGTGAAAGTCTCAACTCTGGTGGCTTGAATCAAAAGTGTAAATAATGGACATCTGTGATGCAATCTATCTATAAAACAATGTTAGTAAATGTATAATACATTTTACACACAAAAAAACAGTCTGAACTTTAATATTAAGCTATTTATAATTGCTTGTTTCTGGGCATTTTGTAATTACATGTTTGTAGCAATGTTGAACATAACATCATTATTAAGAATTGAATAATAACTATAGACATGTTATGTACAATTACAATACAATCTTTGTATTACTGCATGTGTATTACTGTAACTGCAGAATTATTTCTAGCAAAATATCTTGAACATGTTCTGTGATTATGCTACCAAACTGGTTCAGACATAGAGTGGCAAGAAAAAGTATGTGAACCCTTTGGAATTAGCTGGTTTTCTGCATCATTTTTGTCATAAAATGTGATCTCATCTTCATCAAAGTCATAAGTATAGACAAACACAATGTGCTTTAAGCTAACTACACACAAACAATCTTTCATGTCTTTATTGAACACATCCCATTAAATGTACTGTGGAAAAAGTAAGCGAACCCTTGAATTTAAAAACTGGTTGATCTTTTTTGGCAGCAATAACCTCAACCAAGAGTTTCAGATTGATGTTCAGAAGGAGTTTCTTCCTTACAGAACTGCTTCAGCTCAGTCATACTGATGTCTGGTGTGAATGGTTCTCTTGAAGTCATTCCACATCATCTCTATTGGGTTAAAGTCTGGGCTCTCATTGGGACACTCCAAAAGGTAGTGGATTTTGATGTTTAGGGTCACTGTCCCACTACATCACCCAACTTCTACTGAACTTCAGCTGGTGCACATCCACCCTGACATTATCCTGTAGGATATCTTCATAAAATGGGACTTAATTTTTCCCTCGATAATGACAAGTGGTCCAGAACCTGAAGCAGCAAAGCAACCCCAAATCATGATGCTCCCTCCACCGTACTTCACCGTTGGGATGATGTTTTCTATTGGTATGTGGTGCCCTTTTTACGCCATTCGTAGTTCTGCGCGTTTTCCCAAACAATTCAACCTTAGTTTTATCAGTCTACAAAACATTTTCCCAGCAGCATTGTAGAGTGTCAGTGAAAACTTCAGGTGCGCTACAATAGATTTTTTTTGGAACGCAGCGGTTTCCTTCGTGGTGTCCTTCCATGGACACCATGCCGTTTTTATGTTTTCTCATTGTCAAATTACCCCCATTAGCCTAGGGGTTCACAAACTTTTTCCCATATACACTGTGAATGTTTGAATTATGTTTTCAAAATGTTCATGAACATTACAAAACTTTTTGTGTTTTAGTAAAAACAGATTGTGTTTGTTCATTATTGTAACAGATCAAGATTAAACCAGATTTAAAGACAAATTTATACATAAATGCAGGTCATTCCAAAGGGTTCACATATTTTTTCTCACCACTGTAATTATTTTACTTGTTGGGCTATAGCATGCACACACTGTATGCAATAGATGGATGATAAGTTGTTAATTACATTAATGACTTATAAAATTTCTCCACACTCTGGATGCTTTCTTAAGCACGATACATGTTATCCCAGCTTGTTTGAGAATGTTCCCGAAGAGCATCTTGTGTTTCAGTAAAACCAAGGAAATCTGAGTTAACATGGCCAATGTCACAAACTTGCATTTGATTAGTGACCGAGAAAATATGTGGAATCTTTGATGTCAAAAGGTTTCTTTGTTTTAAAATATCCACAGTTCTTAAACTTTGTGTTCAATTCCAGGTTTAAATGGAAAAATCCATTTTTTTATAGTGGTCTCAGACTGTTTGACTCGACTATATTCATACCACAATTTCTGTGTTATAGGTGTTTGTTCGCTCTGTGGCAACAGTATGCTGCTGTATGTGTCCTACAAGAGGAAACACCTCTTAAAACCAGCAGAGTTCTTCATTATTAACCTGGCCATCAGTGACCTGGGCATGACCCTCAGCCTTTACCCCCTTGCTGTCACCTCTAGCCTCGCCCACAGGTACTACAAAGAGAGAAAAGAATACAAATAAAAATAAAGTATTAAAAGGTGTGCTGTGTAAATACATTCCCAGACAAACTTTACCTATGACTTTATAACAACAATTGCAAAAACAAATTACTTTATTGTTGTTAAACAAGTACAACTTAAAGGAGTAGTTCACCCCAAAATTTGAATTCTCTCATCATTTACTCACCCTCATGTATGACTTTCTTTCTTCAGCAGAACACAAACAAACAAAGATGTTTAGAAGAATATCTCAGCTCCGTAGGTCCATACAATGCAAGTGAATGGGAACCAAACTTCGAAGCTCCAAAAAGCACATAAAGGCAGCATAAAAGTAATCCATAAGACTAAAATGGTTCAACCTTTAAATGCATGGCCATTTTCCCAAACACTCTTTTGGGTCTTTAGTGACCCGGCACTTATATCTATCGTAAATGGATGTACAAAATGTCCAGACAGTGTCAAATTTTCAAAACAATTTCAAGACAAGTAGAAAGCAATAAAATGTATTTTTTTATAAATGTTTATGTTTTATTGTCCATAAATAAAGAGATTACACATTAGAACAAATCAAGAACAGGATTCATTATTTTCACACTGAAATTGAATGTGATGCAACTGGCTGTCAAACACATATTGAGCTACACACATAACACTTAATCTACACAAGTGTAATGTATTTGTAACTTATGTGTATCTTATGTATTATAGTATGTGTATTGTCTCAGGCACTTGCTGAGTCTAAATTGATACAACATTATTTCAGAAGTACACCCAGATGACAAAAGTAATATCATACTTTTCAAGTGTCGATGTTGTTTCTTAGTCAAATAACAATGTCAAATGTAAATCAATTCAATCACTGAAATATCAGTGCCGCCTTGAGTAAGAAATAACATGTAAATTGTGTATGTGCGTACGCATATAAAATACTGATAATTCACCACTGTTGCGCAGAATGTCAACATGATATAGTATTTATTTGTATGACTATAGTACTCATTTCTCTTGTGATACACAAAGAAATAGACATCCTGTGATAGTAATCTTAAATAGATATGAAATAATTCTAAAACATATTTTATGGAAGTAAAAAACAAACAACAACATTCAAACAACAATACCTAGGGTCTTTAGAGACCCTATACATTTTTGGTACTTAAACTTTTTTTTTTTTTTTGTGCAATTTTGGCATTATTTGTATCATGCTATTTTTAATAGATATATTGAGGAATACTAAAGAAGTGTGGGCACAACTCCCCAAAAAAATGTATGAGGTACAGGGGGTTGAATGAGGTCCCTGGGCTCTAAAGCCCCGAAGTATGTGTTTAAAAGTTAATCAAAGTTTTCTGAAGCGATCCAGTTGGGTCTGGGTGAGAACAGACCAAAATGTAGATAATTCTTTGCTATTGCAAAAAATTAGGAACTGTAATTAAGCTTGGAATCATGATCGCAAAGGAGAATGCTGATTTTACGATTTATAGTGAAAATTCAGTTTAGTTTCGAAAATGTAGTTACATTTTGGTCTGTTCTCACCCAGAACAGTTTGGATCGCTTCAGAAGACTTGGATTAAACCACTGGAGTCTTATGGATTACTTTTATGATGCATTTATGTGCTTTTTGGAGCTTCAACATTTTGGTCCCAATTCACTTGCATTGTATGGAACTACAGAGCTGAGATGTTCTTCTAAAAATCTTCATTTGTGTTCTACAGAAAAGAGAAAGTCATACACATGGGATGGCATGAGGGTGAGTAAATGATGAGAGAATTTTCATTATAGGGTGAACTATTACTTTGACTATGAGAAGCAACTTTCTTGGTACCTACATTTGAAAAGAGCCTTCTGGTCACTGTTCACTGCCTCTTCAAAAAAATTCCTTATGGAATACCAAAGTCCCTACAGGTCCCACACTTGAGACAGTACAGTAGTTCAATAGTATTGATCACTTACTGTATATCATGAATACTGAGATTTTGTACGTCCACTCATTTGATATACTGATTTTTTGTTAACTATATAGTAGTAAAGTATGCAACTTCGCACACAGGGATGGATTCAAAATATCAAAATCATTTTACAATGTTATCTTACAAAGTTGAGCGGTGTGTTATTGGTATAACAAATGTTTTTGCATTTGAATTGCCAAAGCGTTTAGAGCTGAGCTGCATACAAATAAAGAGTGAACAAAAGTGTAGATAATATAAGATCTCTCTCTCTTATTCACACAATTTGCTGTCACTTTATTATTCTCATATTCCAAAGCAAAGAGGTGCAAACACACACACACACATGCTTAACATATTTATTCATATATATTCATATTTTAATGCTCCATCAAGGGAAGGCGGCCAGTAAACTGAAAGGAAATGATGATGTGTGCAGACATGGAAAGAATGCAGTAGACAAAACTTGTTCACAGAACAACTGTGTGACAGCTAGAACATCAAGCACAGATATCCAGACCACAGCATTAAGATTAAACTGTCTTTTACCCCAGACTGTGGATAAAAATGAGAATTAACATCACTTGTGTTTGTGTGACTTCACATTAGTGCTTTTTTTGATAATTGATTAATCTAACGATTATAAGAACGATTATTCGACTATTCGGGCTATTATTGCCGCGATTAATCATTAGCTCTTCACCGATTATTCAGCTTGTGCTCCGATTTAAAATGTTGTATTAAATGTGCTTACTAACAATAAAAAGGACAAATCATCTTTTAAAAATATCTCTAAATGACATTCACTGAATTAACAAAAAAAAAAAAAAAACTTTTTAAGTTTAATTCAGTAAAAATATTCACTGCAAAAAATCCTGTTGTTATCAAGTGTTTTTGTCTTGTTTTCCATTTAAAAATGTCTAAACATTCTTAAAACAAGATACATTTACATGAGAACCAACTTATAAGATATTTAGACTCACTTTAAGAGAATGTATCTTAAATATACAGTAAGTGTATTTTGTATATAAGTGTATTTTATCACTTGGTTATACCTCTGCGCGTGCAGTAAAGACTAAATATACTATTCAAGATCTATTCTCTAAAAGCAAGTCTAAATATATTTCATGTTGCTACTCGGACTCCGGGCTGTGAATGAAAATAGATATTTTGAAAGATTTGTATTTTTAATATTATATTCAACATGCTCAGATAACATTTATTTATTCTGCAGTATAGCTGCTAAAGATAATGTATGTTGTTTTAAAGCAGTTTTAGGTATTTATATTGGAAAAACAAAAACAAATCATAAACATGTTTTATTGCAGTGTATAATGGGGCGAAGACTTCCTCTCTCACCTTTCTGTTCACTTCAATCCTTCTTTAACTAAACAAAAAAAAACTTTCTCTTATTAATAAAGCTGCGAATTGTTCGTTTTCTTCATGATAAGAAATGCAAAGTGACACATATACTGTATTATGATTCAATCATTTTATTTATTTTACCAAAAATATTGTATCATATGCGTGAACAGGGCTGGATTATGGACATATCTTTGAAGGCCTCCATACCCCCAAAAGAGGCCAGGGAACCTTAGTGACAAGCTTGTGTTGTATGCGTTGTAGGTTGCTTCCTGTGTACACACTGTGTAAGATACTGCAAAGAACCAGTTACACTTATTTTGAACAGTACTATTTGTGTTTGCAGGTGGCTTTATGGGAGGACAATGTGTATAATCTATGCTTTCTGTGGTGTTTTATTTGGGATCTGCTCTCTGACCACGCTTACTATACTCAGCATTGTTTGCTGTCTAAAAGTCTGCTATCCACTTCACGGTATGCACACACACACACACACACACACACACACACACACACACACACACATTGGGTCTCATTCATTATCCACACATACCCATATATTTGTGCATAAAATCTGTGAGCAAACGTTTTCACATAGAATCCAATGGGATGCAGAGCCATGAGCTCAAAAACACTGAGTTCATCTAGGATTACATGAAATGACAGAAGCAGTTGATACACTCTAAATACATAGTACTGTTCTCCAACAGTTTTCAGATGCTTGGAACAAACTATCTGCCAACAACCTTGAAAAACTGTGTGCAAGTGTACCTAGAGTTGGTACTGTTTTAAAGCCATCGAGTGGTCAGGCCAAATATTGATTTAGTATAATATTTTTTTTATGTTACCGCACTTTATATTAAATTAATTGATACATTAAAATTATGCATGGCTTTAAAACAAAAAACTAAACAACAACAACAACATCAACAACAACAAAAACATCTTCACTATGCAAATAAACTGCCTAAAACCTTAAGACTCGCATGAACATGGCATCAACAAAACTAATTATAAATACAGTATATATATATATACAGTACTGTACAAAAGGCACATAAGATGTTTCTCAAAAACATGTGTCTTAAGATGGTTATTTATATTGTCAGCTTTAGTGTGTCAAGAGGAAACATACATTTTAGATTCCCAAACATTACTTTTGCAAATAGAAAATAATATAATAGAAGGACAGGGAGCCCTGCAACAGATGGCATAGCCTCCACAGAGACCTTCACTGAACAGTCTGGGGTTACAAGACAGACAGTAGCCATTGAGACAGCCTAAATAGATAGAAGAACTGTGGCGAATTCTCCAAGATGCTTGGAACATCATATCTTACATCAACTAAATTGAATTGGCGCTATTTTGAATGCAAAGGTGGTCACACAAAATATTGGTTTCATTTCACGGCGATCCAGCACTGGAGTTTGTTATTTTTTAAGTTATGAGTGCTTGTTGAGGCTGTTATCACTGCATCGTGGCTATTGTTTCCCCGATTTCTATCTATCTGGATTTATCTACCTGAAACTACTCTAAAACTTTAAGTTTGTTCAACTAGCTTCATGTGGTAACATCCAAATTAACTAATCTTAAAAATATTATTTAACGTAACTATAACTGATCACATTAGGTTAGACCAACAAAACTCATTTTTAATGGTTACTGTAGATCAAGTTGAAATGGGTCTTTAAGGTAACAATTTCAGGTTAGCACTTTTAACCGTGTGGTTTTGGCATGTATTATGCTAATTACTAACAATGTCATGTAAAAATAAAGCTGCAAGCAACAATTACAGGGCCAAGCATAAGCATGGCAACCAGTGCACAACTCTAAAATCTTACAGAGCAAGCACATATCCCATCGCCCCATATGGATTTGAACCCACAACTTTCAGTTCAGTGTGCTGCGCAACACAGCCACAACATTGCCAGACAACAAAATGACATACCAAGCTCAGAGGAAACACAGCTGAGCACAGCTTTTACCATGATCAACTTTATATTCATGTGACTTTTCAACAAAGATGAAAATCAACATTTGATTGGGGAAAAGCCCAGCCTCCATTCAGTATGCAAAGTACAAAATCTCCAGAACTAAACATATTTCTTATGCATGACTTGCTGAGCTGGGAATTGAACCGTGTACCTTCAATTTGACATTTCATAACCACTTGTCCACTCAGCCACTGGGCAACCATACACCAGAACTATAGAATGATTTGAAGAGGTTGGGATTTAAACCTTTTGAGCTATAAACCAGTGCTTTAACACTCTGAGCCACTCAGTTGACATGCCTATTGAGTGGCAAAGGGAGTTCATGAGGTTAAAGTTAGCCCACAAGTGTAGGTAACCTTTTAAACTATAAGTGGCACTAACTCCAAACTGATTAAGTATCATCAGGACATGATGTTGATGATGCTTACCAATTTTCTTTTAAATCTGACAATGTATTTTAAAAGATATATCATTTTTTAATAAATGTCAATATGGTGTCGAGGCAGTATGGTCGATATGGGAAGACCTGATATAGTTGAAATCTGCATGATCCAAAGAATCCACAGACACAAACCTCATGACCTTAGGACATACGGTTAAAAAGTTACGGCAAAAATAGCCATTTTCACATCTTTTGACCCATAAGTGGCGCTGTCGCAAAACTCTGCAGGTGCCCTCAGACCATGGTCCTCATGAAGCATCAACTGTCGATTCAAGTTTCGATGCAATAGGAGAAAGGGTTGCCAAGATACAGCCTTAAATCCATTTTCACGGCCGCCTCATTAAATATGTGCTTGCAAATTTCAATATAATTAATTCTGTGTGGCTCAGTCAAATTATTTAGCCATTTTTTTAGGTAAATCGGACAAAGTTTAAAGAAACAGTAGGGAAAAAAAACAAACATCATAATCCATCCAAGATGGCGGCCACTGTAATGTAAGGGGTCCTTTTGATAACTTTTTGTCAGGAATGTCTGTAGATAAATGTATACAACATTTTTGTGTGAATTGGGAAACCAGCCTAGGACGAGTTCAAAAAAGTAGTTTTTTCAAAAAAATCTAAATGGTAGAAATGTTTTTTGTGGAAATGGAAATTCATGTAACCACGTGATTTGGAGGCACTGATGGATTCACAGAAATATTTATTTTTATTTTTATCTTACACGGTTCTGGAGTTAATTTAACTACTTTGAACACAGTTGCACAATAAGGATTTTCTTAAGTTATAGCAACCCTTAGCAAAATGTGGCACGGTGGAGGGCGGGACCGCATGGTGGAAGAGGCGAGAAACCGGCTTGACATGTAACTTAAAGGTTTAATGAAAAACTCAAAAGACAAACACATAAGACGACGGACATGTCCGTGAACGATCTCTCTCTCTCTCATCACCGTCGGCAAGTGGCCTTTATGCCTCTTGACGGCTTAATTAGCCTAATACGGGACCGGGCGTGCGTAATCACGCCCCGGTCCCGCCCTCCACCGTGCCACACAACAAATAAACTAAACTCTGCATTTTACCTCAAAGTGTTCTCAAGTCTATGTGTACATTTTAGTAAGTTTTTTATTTTAAAAAATTGTGCTTACAAGATACAGGCTAATTAGTCATTGGAGTTTGCATTGAGTAGATATTGATCAATAACTCATTGCGTTAAACTGAAGGAATTGTATCGTTAATATCTTCTGAACGATTTGACGTATCAAAATTCTTTTGATAAAATTTGTCATGGGAGTCTGTAGATGATTTATACCCAGTTTCGTGCCGATCGGACTTAGAGTCTAAGAGGAGTTCGAAAAGTAAACTGCCAAGTTTGGTGTCTCCATGACTTATGTTCTCTGACACCTAGACACTTTTAGAGCAGAAAAAAAAAGAATAAGAAGAAAATCAGTACAAATACAATAGGGTTCTAGCACCTTCTATGCTTGGCCCCTAATAATCCTAACAAAAACAATAGGGTTTCTAGCCCTTCGGTGCTTGGCCCCTAATAATCCAGATTCCTCGAAATTAGAACAAATGTGTGAGAACCTTTTTGGCACATATAAATAAAAACACTTGTACTCAGTTATTAGTTAGTGATACCTATTATATTAGCACCAATTAACTTGTTTATGTATGTGTTTTTAGGTAATAGGTTCAGTTTTGAACACGGTTGTGTGCTAATAGCATGCACGTGGGCCTATGCGCTCGTATTTGCTTGCTCCCCCCTTGCTCACTGGGGGCAGTACGGTCCTGAACCCTATGGCACGGCCTGCTGTATCGACTGGGCCTGGTCCAATCACGACTCCATCGCCCGCTCCTTCATCACTGTGCTATTCATCGCCTGCTACCTGCTGCCCTGCAGCATCATCATTGTCTCCTACACACGCATACTGCTCACAGTCCGAGAGTCTCGCAGAGCGGTAGAGCAACACATCTCAGCACAGACACGCATGGCCAACATCCAGACCATCATAGTGAAGGTGAGAAATGTTCATAAATGTCATGACCTTAAAAAAAGCTTTTGATGTTAAGGTTTTGATTAAATAACCCATAAAGCAAAAATTCGAGTTTTGCGGATTTAGTCAATGTCTATAAGCTGTGAGGTACATATCTTTATCCTTATGTACTCCTACATGTTGACAAAATTCACTTTCAGCAGATAGACAGATGCATTTTAAATGATCAGTCTTTCTCTTCTGGGAAAACAGAAAATATTGATGACTCATCTTGTACGAATTAATTGGTTTTGTCCAATAAAAAACTCTCTTAGAATGAGAATGTCTCTCCCCCTATTTTTACCTTTAACCCACTAGCAGGTAGCAAATCATGGTTCATTGTTGTGACGTTACTGACAATGGGCTATTTCAAAAAGGCAGATGCTATTTATACACTTGTCCCAGTAATAGTAGATGCTACAGTATTTGCACAACAAGTTCAATACTAACATGTAGCATAGGGGCATTACTGCACCATGTTTATTGTGTTTAATTAGAGTCCCACAGAAACCCTACACCAACCCCTACCTCTAACTAATCTTAACCCTACCCCTAATCATAAACCTAACCTGGGGTGCGTTTCCCATACAACTACGTAACTTAATGCATAACCACCATAGTATGATGCATTGTTGGAGAAATTAACTAGCTAGTCATGAATGTTTCCCCAAACCGTAGTAACTATGTCGCACATCCATCGTTCTAACCACATTGGTTCAACAATATAGAGCTGTCATTAATGATGCTACACAGGGGGTAGAGTAATAACTTCTGCGGATATCAAATTATAATTGCTTATTTACACGTACTCCAGAAAGCTGTTTAATTTGAGAAAGCTGCTGAAGACACAAAAGCTGTGTACACTATGTAAATGTGACATGAGACTTTGGGATTCCGCCAAAACACTTAAGCACATACGCACTCTTCTAAAACACTTCTCTTATGCATTAACATGGACACATAAGCCGTGTCCTCAGAAACCAAGTGTGCAAAAGCACTTTCTCTTAACAGCCTTTTAATCCCTTAAACATCTGCATTCGTGTCTACGTGACGTTTCAGTATGCCACTTTCTGCAGAACCCTAGAATAAGCATTTTTCTTAAGTGCATGTAAACGTGATCAAAGTCTTGACAGAATGAAAGAAATATATGGAATGACAGATATAGAAGCGAATATGAAGTGAACATATAGAGGTGAAATGATGTCCACACATCAAACTAACAGGAAACTGGAGAGCTGTAGTTGGAACTACGGTTTCGGGAAACACCAAATTGTTAAACTATGTTGGTAATGATGGAACTTGCGACCATAGTTGGCTAACAATGCTTTGGGAAACGCACCCCTGGATGGCGAAAATGCTGAAATGTCCTGTATTCACGTGGCGGAAAGTTGGCAATCCAACCCCCTTCAGCCACTGAATATAAAATCTGCATGAATCATTAGTGATTTATTTAACACAGTATATATTAACACAGTATGACACTGTTATACGGTAGAACCAAGAAGTTCTAGCTGTATAAGCATCCAGTGCTGGCCACTGAGGAATAAAACAAACAAACAAACTATCTGCACCAATTAATTGGTAAAATGTATATATCGGTCGAGCTCTATATACACTCACTTAGCACTATATAAAGAACACCTGAAGACCTATTAATTCATGGGATTATCAGACAATTGTGTGGCAGCATTGCAGTGCATGCAATCAAGCAGATATGGGTCTGGAGCTTCAGTAAATGTTCACATCAACCATCAGAATGGGGAAAAAAATGTGATCTCTGTTATTTCAACCATGGCATGATTGTTGGTGCCAGATAGGCTGGTTTGAATATTTCTGTAACTGCTGATCTCCTGGGATTTTCATGCACAACATTCTACCAAAAGAATGGTTCAAAAAACATCTAGGGAGCGGCAGTTATACAGAGGACACACCTTGTGGATGAGAGAGGTCAACAGAGAATTGCCAGACCAGTCAGAAAGTCTACAGTAACTCAGATAACCACTCTGTACAATTGTAGTGTGCAGATTAGCATCTCAGAATGCACAACATGTCGAACCTTGATGTAGATGGGCTACAACAGCAGAAGACCACGTTGAGCACATAATTAGGACTATAGTGTTCCTAATAAAGTGCTCAGTGAGTGTACAGTATATCCTACTCAAACTTCCTGTTTCAGTAGTAAAAGTTTCAACATTTGAATTTCAATATAAAAATGTAGAAGAGGTTGATATGGACAGGATAATGAAGGAAAAGCAGCCAACAAGTGTCCAGCATACATGCTTCCTTACTGTTTAAAAATCATGTGAGGTGGCACCTCACGTAGTTGGTTGAGAGAATGCCCAAAGTGTTTAGAATGGAAATCTAGGCAAAATGATGGGTACTTATAAGATAAAATATAAGATACATTATTTGTGTTGTCGCATAGTTTTGATGACTTAACTATTCCAAAATGTGGTAAATAGCAATAGTAAAGAATGAGTAGATGTGTCCAAACCTTTGACTGGTATTGTTCTGTACATACACATAAAGTTTCTATAATTAGTGCTGCTCTCTTTCTCACAATTCTTTCTTGCATTCTCTTTCTATCTCTTTCCCCAGCTGAGTGTGGCAGTGTGTATAGGCTTCTTCACTGCGTGGAGTCCGTATGCACTGGTGTCTATGTGGGCGGCGTTTGGCCATTTCGATGACATCCCACCCCTAGCCTTCGCTGTACCTGCCATGCTTGCCAAATCCTCCACCCTTTATAACCCGCTCATCTATCTCTTGCTAAAACCCAATTTCCGCCACCTCCTCTTCAAGGACGTGCGCTCCCTGCGTGGGTTTTGTGTGCACCACTGCCTGTGCAAATGTTTTTCACACTGCAGTCTGCGACCCCTGCAACGACGAGCCCAATCCATCTCAGAATCAATGGGTGGGCAAGTAGGCCCATGTCACTGCCCTTGTGAGAGGTGCAATGACCCATTTGAGCAATTTAAACACTACCCACGCCCCTGTCCGGTCAAGATTAACACTGTACAGTTGTCACTACAGGACAGCACCAAGCCAGAATTGGAGCCTGTGCTCGAACGAGGATGCAGAATGGTGAAAGAACAGAGAACAAAGAGTCAATTAATGGAGGTTAAGAAATCTGTGCGAGTGATCGTGAAGGGTCGGAAATGCTCAGAGATTGACAGTTTGGAGATCACCTTGGAAATGGTGCCTGCTCACAGCAAAGCTGCCAAAAACGGCAAATCTTAAGACCTGGGCCTATGCATGGGTATATATCTCAGAAGGGTGTAAACAGACTTTCACATATGCCTCCACTATGAGAAAATATTGTTTGTGTGTTGATGTGTCTGTAAAAGATTCCAATGACTGTTTTTTAATGTTATGTTTTTGTAAAACAGAGGTTTCATACAGAAAACTGAAACACTATTTTGGGTTATTTTCGTTTTTTTAGCAAAGAATTTTTAAACAAAAATTGTTATGCATGTCCTTGAAAATATCTACCTTCCTACTGATGGAATTTATACAAACATAATATATGCATTTTTCAGCCTGATCTCTGGAAAATTACGTGACTGTGCCAGCATTTTTGCAAAATTACATTACGTGGTTCATGACACGTATGGCATCACGGCAGTTCTGAGGTGAAATGCCCACTGTGTGGTGCTATTAGCGAGTTAAATGGTCTCCCAATGGATGAGGGTTTTAAAATTAATGCTCTATCAAGTTTTAAATCAACAAAACCTACCCCTTCCCTAAACCTTAAACCTAAACCTAACCGATAGTGTCATAAAAAGCAAATGTGAGATGAAAAAAAAAATAGCTAAAGCAGCCACGTAATTTTTGGTGCATCTATATCCCTGGTCGGACGGGATTAGTTTTATATGGGGGACGTGGGGTAATGTAATAATTACCAGAGCTTCTCAGTCACTTTATTCCCATGCAAATTGGTCATGTCAGTCATTTTTCCTCACTTTTTCCAGACTAAGTGTACCTGTGCCGGTAAAAAATGTAAAAAAAAAAAAAAAAAAAGCCAGTAAATCTGCACTTTCCAGCACTTGAGCCCATTAAATATCACTGTTTCTTAAATTCTCAGATTGTCTGAACTGGATGTTGGTTTAGAAAATATGCCAGGACATTTAAGATGTGCTTCACAACTTCAGATAACGGATGCTGTTGATTTGGACTGAAGCATGTTTTTCCTCAAGCTTTTTATGCTTTTGAGTGTTTCTTAACCATGTAAACAGAAACAAGCAGTTTTTTATTATGATTTGAGCTGAGTGAGTGCAGGAAATTATGTTGAGCCCCACATTTCGGAACATAAAATTACATAATGTGTACTGATTGTCCATATTTATAATTCAAGAATGTAATATAAGATTTCAGACTTGTTAATGTCACCAGTTCTGTTGTATTTATCCCAATATTCCTTTCAATTTCTTTTAATAATTACAGATAAAATATATGCTCATGTCTAATATTTCCTGCATAATTAATCAGCACAGTATACATTTTCTAATAGGTCAGTTACATGTGACAGCAGTGTGTAAATACAGAGACACACAACTCTGTGATTTTTACAGACTTAAAAGTACGCTTAAAAGTAAGTGTATATGAACTGTTAACCTCACCAGGAAATGGTCACGATACGTACAATGTGCAAAAGTCATTTTGCATAAATGTAGGCATAGTAATGTGATTCTATGACACCAGGTTGGCATTTTCTTGAAAGTCTCTTTGATTATTGTGAAGGTGTATGTCTGTTGGATAAGCCTCCTTTCATATCTCTTCAAGTGACAAAATGTTACGCTTCAAATTTGTAATCCATTGCAATTTTATATGAACAAAACTATCAGATTATTTTAGTGCCAATAGATATTCAATATACTGGGTTAGTCTCTATCGTCTGTTACCTGCTACCAAACCAGAGCTACTAAACCCACTATAAAGTGAACAGGATCTAGTCTATTCAGACCAATGCCCATGTTCGTATACGTGCACACCCATGTGGTGTCACTATGCATAGTTATATACCTTCTTCTTTCAAAAGACCTTCAAAGTATATATTGCTTGAGAATTCTTGTATAGTGTGTATTGTGTGATTGTTTCAAAATTGGGAAAATGGAATAAATATCCAAAATTCATTCAAATGTGAATTATATTTTATGTGTTTTAACTCTCTTATATGTCTGTTGAATCTTTTTTGAAGTTTTGCATAAAGAATAAGCCTATGTTTTTTCATTCATATTTGTACTGATGTATAGACTTTCCATTACATTCTTTTTGTACACATTATTTTGCACTGTCAACGTCAGTCATTCAGTGGCCAAAGAACAGATCACATCTCTTTTTGAAAGTAATCTGTGTCATTTGCTTTTTATTTATCAAAGGCATTATCATTATTCCTATCAAAAGTATTTTGGTAGCTATTTTTTGATCAAACTTGGTGGCTATTTATTGACAAACTTTATATAATTTTACATTTATTTATATATTTCACTGTCTGGATGAATCATTGAGTCCAAGCTGTGTTAACATTTGTTAAAAAAAAAATAAAAAAAAACCAATCCTAGTCTTAAAGATAATGAATGATATTATTTAATTAAGTTCAACCCTTTAACTGTGGCTAATGCCTCTAAATAGTTTTTAAGCAAATGCAAAGTTTATTGCATGACTGGAAAAAGGGAGTTTGACATTGCATTCATTTTTTAACAACCAAACATTTTTGTGGTGCTGCTTATGAAAAGATGAACATTTGAAACTGGGTATTTAAAAAAAATAAAATAAAAAATCCTCACTACAGTTGCAAAAATGAAGACAATCAAATGTTATAAAATCAAATATGTACTATATAATGTTTTAAATGCATCAGTCTGTTTTCTGTTTTCACTCTGAGCCATGCTTATTGATATAACCTCATGTAAAACAGATCAAGGTCACGGGCAAGGAAGAGGCGAGAAACCAGCTTAACATATAAATAATAGGTTTAATGGAAAACTCAAAATACAAACACATAAGACAACAGACATGTCCGTGAACGATCTCTGTCTCCCACACCACCGTCCGCGAGTGGCCTTTATCCCTCTTGACGGCTTGATCAGCCTAATACGGGACCGGGCGTGCGTAATCACACCCCGGTCCCGCCCTCCACCGTGCCACACCCCATTAAACAAAAATGTGACGTTTTAAAAACATTTGTGGCTTTTAGTCCATGTCTGCTGGCACTGAGTCTATAAATATATGCGAGTGCAAACATTTAGCAAATAAGCATTTCAAATTCATAATCTTTTATTTTCGAGAAAATGGGCCAAACATACTGATGACTCATCTTTTCAGATTTCTGTCAAATAAAATACATTCTAGAATGCGAATTTCACTCCCCCTAATACCAACTCCATATGACTAAAAATTGCAAGTATAAGCAAATGACTTTCACAACTATAACATAAACTAAACGCAATTGCCTATCTACAAAAGGGGCAAATCCTTTATTGTGGCCCATCACAACTTCCTTTTTCAATAAGAAATACACCAACAGAGGAAGGAAAACTGCACTTGTCAGGCCAGTTCCTGGGGTCTTTAAAAAATATAGAACTGAAGTAACTGTGATCTGATTCTGAGAATTTTAAATGTAATCCATTACAATACTTTTTTCCTAAAAAGTCATTTGATTACTGTAACTAATTACTTTGTAATTGAATTACACCCAACACTGCCAATAAGCATGCTTTTAGCATGCTAGCATTCACTATGCTAGCTAAGTCACTTGTACTCGGTTTCCTTTACATGAAGCATTTAAAATGAAATTACTTGTTAATTTAAAGTTAAGTGCCATCAGAATGTTTGTGTGAGCTTACTCAATATTGTAAGTTAATTACCTATTAACTTAAACCTAATAGTTTATTAACTAAAAAAATGATGTAACAGATTGCCTCAATTTGTATTTTTAGTTCTGCTAACTTATTAGGGTTTACAGTAAACAATAAAGTTACTGAATAATTATTGACAGCAGATCCTCTATTGTACATGGATTTCTTGGTTTTAAATGCGGATTGTTCACTTTACAAGAAACTAAGAGAAACACATTTTTTTTTTACTTATTTCATCTGCCATTTTTGTTGCAATGAGACAGCATTTCTGTGAAAGCAGATAGAAGAACTTTAATAAGTGAATTTCAGTTATATCAGGGAAGTTATGTGGCCATTTGTGCTTTATTGAGCAATTCACATTTTTTTCACCGTCATAAAATGCTTTCAAAGACACTCACAATCCAGTAGATTCTGTAAATATTATCCTATTACTTACCTATCACTGATTATGTAAGCCTAAAATGCATAGATGCACAGATACTGTAAATACATTCACATATGCTGGTTTTACGCATGATGTATGTTTAAGGTTTAAAAAGAGAGACCACTTTCAATTAGCTTCCAAATCAAATCAGTTTGTAATATTACAAATCTGCAAAATATCATGAAAAATCAATATAATGTAAAGTTCTAGGGCTATATTTTGTAATTTATTAATTCTCCCAGATATACTCTGTCAGTTCCTGACACTGCATTTTATTTCTTAGGCTGACACACTTCATTCTGTTTATGACAGTATATAACTTTAATGCTATAGAGCTGTCAGCAGTTAACTGCTTGAATGAGTCAGCAATTCATAAGCTGTTAAGACATTTAATTGCATTTCTATACAGATTCCGTGTGTGTGCAATGCAAACATCTGAATATGCAAACATCGAAAGAAACTGATGCATGTGGATTTGCGGTATCATCGCCATGACAACCAAGCTGTTTATCCGTGTGTGACATTTCTTTCCAACACAGTAAGGAGATGAAATGACAAGCACACACACACACACACACACACACACACACACACACACACACACACACACACACACACACCCACAAACCTCCGGAGGACCATGTACATCCAGATTTAGTCCTCAATCCAAACCTAATACAAAGAAAATCTGATTTAAACTTTTCCTGATATATAATATGATCTATAATATCTTATTTGACTTATTTCATTTAGCAGAGTGACATTTACCTGTGAGAAGATCTCATTTGAATTTCATACAAAATTGCATATATATATATATATATACAGGTGCTGGTCATATCATTAGAATATCATCAAAAAGTTGAGTTATTTCAGTAATTCCATTAAAAAAGTGAAACTTGGATATTATATTCATTCATTACACACAGACTGATGTATTTCAAAGTTTATTTCATATAATTGTGATGATTAAAACTGACAACTAATGAAAATCCCAAATTCAGTATCTCCGAAAATTAGAATATTACTTAAGACCAATACAAAAAAAGGATTTTTAGAAATGTTGGCCAACTGAAAAGTATGAACATGAAAAGTATGAGCATGTACAGCACTCAATACTTAGTTGGGACTCCTTTTGCCTGAATTACTGTAGCAATACGGCGTGGCATGGAGTCGATCAGTCTGTGGCACTGCTCAGGTGTTATGAGAGCCCAGGTTGCTCTGATAGTGGCCTTCAGCTCTTCTGCATTGTTGGGTCTGGTGTATCGCATCTTCCTCTTCACAATACCCCATAGATTTTCTATAGGGTTAAGGTCAGGCGAGTTTGCTGGCCAATTAAGAACAGGGATACCATGGTCCTTAAACCAGGTACTGGTAGCTTTGGCACTGTGTGCAGGTGCCAAGTCCTGTTGGAAAATGAAATCTGCATCTCCATAAAATTGGTCAGCAGCAGGAAGCATGAAGTGCTCTAAAACTTCCTGGTAGACGGCTGCGTTGACCTTGGACCTCAGAAAACACAGTGGACCAACACCAGCAGATGACATGGCACCCCAAACCATCACTGACTGTGGAAACTTTACACTGGCTTCAAGCAACATGGATTCTGTGCCTCTCCTCTCTTCCTCCAGACTCTGGGACCTTGATTTCCAAAGGAAATGCAAAATTGACTTTCATCAGAGAACATAACTTTGGACCACTCAGCAGCAGTCCAGGCGAGACGGTTCTGACGCTGTGTCTTGTTCAAGAGTGGCTTGACATAAGGAATGCGACAGCTGAAACACATGTCTTGCATACGTTTGTGCGTGGTGGTTCTTGAAGCATTGACTCCAGCTGCAGTCCACTTTTTGTGAATCTCCCCCACATTTTTGAATGGGTTTTGTTTCACAATCCTCTCCAGGGTGCGGTTATCCCTATTGCTTGTACACTTTTTTCTACCACATCTTTTTCTTCCCTTCGCCTCTCTATTAATGTGCTTGGACACAGAGCTCTGTGAACAGCCTGCCTCTTTAGCAATGAACTTTTGTGTCTTGCCCTCCTTGTGCAAGATGTCAATGATCGTCTTTTGGACAGCTGTCAAGTCAGCAGTCTTCCCCATGATTGCGTAGCCTACAGAACTAGACTGAGAGAACATTTAAAGGCATTTGCAGGTGTTTTGAGTTAATTAGCTGATTAGAGTGTGGCACCAGGTGACTTCAATATTGAACCTTTTCACAATATTCTAATTTTCTGAGATACTGATTTTGGGGTTTTCATTAGTTGTCAGTTATAATCATCAAAATTAAAAGGAATGACCACTTGAAATATATCAGTCTGTGTGGAATGAATGTATACATTATACAAGTTTCACTTTTTGAATGGAATTACTGAAATAAATCAACTTTTTGATGATATTCTAATTATATGACCAGCACCTGTATGTATGTATGTATATATATATATATATATATATATATATATATATATATATATATATATATGCACATAGGCTTTATATACAATTACAGTTCATATATTTGAGCATATACTGGTATGTACATATTAAAATTCCAAAAATATATATTTTATATATGTTTTATATATATGAAATTTATGCTGCATATATGTACAAGTATCAGACTTTTTATATCAGTTAAAACCATGTATTGTATGAATATATTTTTCATGTATGTGTCTTGCATATATTGCCATATATCAGATTTCTGTATTACACATACTATACGAAAATGTATTAATCAGTTAATTGGTTACAATAAAAATAATACCAAAAATTACACCACTCACAATCAAGGATAATAACAAGCAGTTCCACAAAAATTGACATCTTCAGTACATTAGATTTCATTAGTATTGCTCATTATTTACTATGTAATTACACTGTAAGGACTAATATAAATAGACATGTGACCCAGTCTTTCAAAAGACTGAGTGAGTGATTGAGAAAGCAGAAGTATGTGCACAGAATTTTTACTTGTAATGTGTGCATAAATGAAATGTGTTTGTTGGCAACTGTAAGAAAAATATGCATCATAGGCTCAATTGAGAAAGTGCTCCAACCAACCAGCACGTGCTGCAACAACCCACACACACGCATGCACGCACACAGATATAAATACACATAGTCCACACAGATAAACACATGTGCAGCATTAAATGTATCTACAGATCAGTTTTTGCATTGAGGGGAAAAAGACAAAGAATATTTTGGAGAAAGAAAAAACAATATGTATATTGTGTTCCTGTATTTGAAAACATACAAACAATGAGTCAACTGAAAATGACAGATCATTTTAAGAATACGGGCGAATGTATGAAAGCAGTGGAGAGAAGTTCTATAGAAAAGGGTGATGTAGAGAACGATGAAGAGATGAACAAAGGGATATTTTTAGAGCAACATTACCTTTCTGCCACAAGTGAGGTGAAATTTAGATTGGATGTTGGCGACAGAGACCAGCACAGAATACAAAACAGTGCACACACAAGAGCCCACCCACTCCAGCAAACACTCATTCATTAAAACAAGTTCATCAGGGTCGAACTGAGTAGCGAACCTGCAGACAGCTTAGCAATATGGAAGAGTACACCATCAAATCAAGATATGCCACATAAGATACAGATTTTGTTAATGTGTTGTGATGTTTATAAGATATTTAACAGAGTGATTGTGAATTGGTTGTAACTGTAGTGATAAAATAAGTTCTTCATTTATATCCTGTGGTAAGAGAGACACTGTCCACCTCTCTGTCTCTCTGTCTCTCCCTTTTTCACATACACACACACACACTGACTTTCACAAAATAGCAATCAATCTCAGTCACACAGCAAATTGCTTCACTGCATAAACTTGAAGATTTAGCTAAGAATATTTTTTCTCTGTCATTTGTTATTATAGATATACAGTGCCTATAGAACATCACCATACCCCTTTGGAATAGTCACTTTATGTTTTACAGCCTGAAATCTAAACCAATTAAAAATATGATTTACAAATTTTGCCTTACAGCATTCAAATAATGACAAAGAGGTAAAAGATTAAATAGAATAACAGGGTTTGAAAAGTGATCATACCCCTGAATTTAATACTTGGTAATACTTTGGCAGAGATCTTGTAATTTTGATGGGAGAGTCAACCACTCTTCTAAAGTAAAGTCTTCTCCAGCACATCCCAAAGACTTTCAAAGGGGTTAAGGTTCGGACTCTGTGGTGGTCATTTCATGTGTGAAAATTATTCCTCATGATCACTGAACCACTCTTTCAAAATTTGAGCCTGATGAATCTTGGCATTGTCATTATGGAATATGCTCGTCCCGTCAGGGAAGAAAAAAATCAATTGATGGGATAACCTGGTCATTCAGTAAATTCAGTTAGTCAACTGACTTTATTTTATTGGCATATAAAGTTGCTGAATCTAGACCTGACCAACTGAAGCAACCCCAGGTCATAACACTGCCAACAGAGGCTAGTACAGTAGGCAACACGCATGATGGGTGCATCGATTCATGTGATTCCCTTCTTACCCTGATGCGCACATAGCTTTGGAATAGGGTAAATATGACTCATCACACCACATGATCTTTTTTCCATTGCTCCACACACACACATATATATATATATATATATATATATATATATATATATATATATATATATATATATATATACACTACCGTTCAAAAGTTTGGGGTCACCCAAACAATTTTGTGTTTTCCTGAAAAGTCACACTTATTCACCACCATACGTTGTGAAATGAATAGAAAATAGAGTCAAGACATTGACAAGGTTAGAAATAATGATTTGTATTTGAAATAAGATTTTTTTTACATCAAACTTTGCTTTCGTCAAAGAATCCTCCATTTGCAGCAATTACAGCATTGCAGACCTTTGGCATTCTAGCTGTTAATTTGTTGAGGTAATCTGGAGAAATTGCACCCCACGCTTCCAGAAGCAGCTCCCACAAGTTGGATTGGTTGGATGGGCACTTCTTGCGTACCATACGGTCAAGCTGCTCCCACAACAGCTCAATGGGGTTCAGATCTGGTGACTGCGCTGGCCACTCCATTACCGATTGCACAATTTGGAGGTGTGTTTAGGGTCATTGTCCTGTTGTAGGATGAAATTGGCTCCAATCAAGCGCTGTCCACTGGGTATGGCATGGCGTTGCAAAATGGAGTGATAGCCTTCCTTATTCAGAATCCCTTTTACCCTGTACAAATCTCCCACCTTACCAGCACCAAAGCAACCCCAGACCATTATATTACCTCCACCATGCTTAACAGATGGCGTCAGGCATTCTTCCAGCATCTTTTCATTTGTTCTGCGTCTCACAAACGTTCTTCTTTGTGATCCAAACACCTCAAACTTGGATTCATCTGTCCACAACACTTTTTTCCAGTCTTCCTCTGTCCAATGTCTGTGTTCTTTTGCCCATCTTAATCTTTTTCTTTTATTGGCCAGTCTCAGATATGGCTTTTTCTTTGCCACTCTGCCTTGAAGCCCAGAATCCCGCAGCCGCCTCTTCACTGTACATGTTGACACTGGTGTTTTGCGGGTACTATTTAATGAAGATGCCAGTTGGGGACCTGTGAGGCGTCTGTTTCTCAAACTAGAGACTCTAATGTACTTATCTTCTTGCTCAGTTGTGCAACGCGGCCTCCCACTTCTTTTTCTACTCTGGTTAGAGCCTGTTTGTGCTGTCCTCTGAAGGGAGTAGTACACACCGTTGTAGGAAATCTTCAATTTCTTAGCAATGTCTCGCATGGAATAGCCTTCATTTCTAAGGACAAGAATAGACTGTCGAGTTTCAGATGAAAGTTCTCTTTTTCTGGCCATTTTGAGCGTTTAATTGACCCCACAAATGTGATGCTCCAGAAACTCAATCTGCTCAAAGGAAGGTCAGTTTTGTAGCTTCTGTAACAACCTAAACTGTTTTCAGATGTGTGAACATGATTGCACAAGGGTTTTCTAATCATCAATTAGCCTTCTGAGCCAATGAGCAAACACATTGTACCATTAGAACACTGGAGTGATAGTTGCTGGAAATGGGCCTCTATACACCTATGTACATATTGCACCAAAAACCAGACATTTGCAGCTAGAATAGTCATTTACCACATTAGCAATGTATAGAGTGTATTTCTTCAAAGTTAAGACTAGTTTAAAGTTGTCTTCATTGAAAAGTACAGTGCTTTTCCTTCAAAAATAAGGACATTTCAATGTGACCCCAAACTTTTGAACGGTAGTGTATATATATACACATTTTGTCACGCCTTCATCAGTCTCTCAGCCTCCTTTCACTCTCCACTCCCTCTCTCTGGACTACTAATCACACACACCTGTTATCAGTCATCTAGGCAATCACTGACTCCATACATACTCACATCGGATATTCTCTTGTACAATATCTTAATCTTGTGTGGTATACTATACCTTTGTATTGATGCTCATCCATTGCTGTGCTTTGCTATACCATTGTTTAGACACTCATCCATTGCTATGTCTACATCCTCTGTTTGTCTGCTGCTACCTGCAATTGTCCATTACTGTTACTCACCCTGTTATCTAATGCCATCTCCAATAAAGATCCCAGCTCTTGGGTTCATAACATCCATAGGTGTTGTGCAGTTCCTGACAGAAGACTAGACCCAAAACATGAACCCAGTGGGATCTGAACTCTAGTGTGCCACAGATACCCTCGAAGCCCTAGTTCAACAGCTGCGCTGATCGCTCACTACTTCAACCGCAGCCTCCACACTCCATGCCCAAGGAGATCATTCTGAATCTCGTACCTCCAGTTTCACCTTGGTGAATTCCTTCATTCTTCCAGTCCTCTAGCCACTCCAGCTACCTATTCTGGCTCGAATGAGGAGTGCCGCGGCTTCTTGTTACAATGCTCGCTGGCCATCGAGATGCAACCTCCGATTTTCCGAATTCCCTACCGAGCGATCGAAGGTAGCCTTCATCATTTCCCTTTTGTCTGGGCTAGCATTACAGTGGGCCACAACCATATGGGAACAGAGAGGTAACCAATCCATTGATTCCTTTGTGGCACACTTTGAGAAGTCTTCACCTGCCCTGCTAGCGATTCCCACTGTTTTTGTTGAACAGCTATATCGACAGGGTAAATGATCCACTACGGATTGTACTCACCTTTCGCACCCTTGCTGTTGCCAGTTGATAGAACGAAGCTGTGCTCCTCACGTCGTATCGACAAGGTCTCAATCCCACTCTGAGACTGCAACCTGCAGGATACAGTGATGTGATGGGGCTCAAACTATTCATTCAGTTCTCCATCCTGTTCTCCAACCGTATGATGCCAAGCGGCTGAACTTTGCAAAACCCTGTGAGCTCTGTTCTTCACCTTCACATAATTTAGTATACAATACTAAAGTTAATGCTCTCTCCTGGCTTTTTGCTCCTGAACCATCCAGCTTCATCCCAAAATCATTCCTTCCTCCCTCTGCCATCATCATCATCAACCAGGAAACTGGATGAACAAATAGCCCAAGCCAACTTCTGCTCCTGCCGAATGTCCACAGGGGCATACCTTAATTTCAACAGCCCCGCACAGCCATCTCCTGGATTCTCTTCATTCCTCCCCTGGATCTGGCCATCCGGGAACTGCTCAAACCCTCTCGCTCATTCACAACCGGTATTGGTGGCTCACGTCACGAGACATTCAACTCTTTAATTCCTTACAATTACATAGCACTTTTCTAGGCACTCAAAGTGCTTTACATAGTATAAGGGGAATCTCCTCAACCACCACCAATGTGCAGCATCCACCTGGATAATGCGACATCAGCCATATTGTGCCAGTACACTCACCACACACCAGCTATTGGTGGAGAGGAGAAAGTAGAGTTATAAAGTTAATTAATGGATGGGGATTATCCAGGAAAACATCGTTACACCCCTACTTTTTATGAGAAGTGTCCTGGGATTTTTAATGACCACAGAGAGTCAGGACATCAGTTTAATATCTCAATACTTCAATTTCTAGGAAAGATATTTTTCAATGTTTCATCAGCAGAACGATCCAAAAACACTTAAAACAATTGTACAACCCAATGTAGAGACAGAAGAGTAAATCTATACCTCACAACCTCGTTGTCATTCAAGTCAAAGATTGCACTGCTGTGAATAAGGTAATAGGTAATGAATACAGAGTGATCTGCCCAATCCTAAACATTAGGCAGTGGATGTGGGTGGTGTAGGAAAGTAATTCTTCCATTTTAAAGGCTCCAAGATTAAATATAAAATAAAAAAGTGTTGTTTGCAACCATGGTGTAGTGAAAAGTTCAAAAATGACAATTTTTACTATTTTTGGCAAGAACTGATGTCCATGTCATTGAATGTGCAAGGCTAAATGTCTGTGAACAAGTTAAACGTTCTATTGAACTTGAATGCAAAAAAAAAAAAAAAATTCAAAAATTCACTGAAAGTCTTGTTGAATACTCTTCCAAATGCTTATTCAGTATGCCTCCAGTCACTATGGTTCTCATATGTCTTAAATACAAACAATGATTGTAATGCCTAAATGATACATGTCTTTACCAGCTTATACCTGTTTATTTAAATTGACAGGTGTGGCTAATGGAGAAACAGAACATATTAGGATATTAAATCAACTTCATTGTAAGCAAATATTAAGTATTATTAAGCATAATATTATATAATAACCAAATAAACCACTAATACATATAAATAAATAGTGTAATTATACACAAATAATAATTTAATTACTATCAATAGTACACATTTTAAGATACAGTGGTAACACTTTTCAATATGGTTCCATAACAGTATGCAGTATGCATGCTAACAATGAGCAATATTTTATTGCTCATGTAACTAATTTTACCTAGTTCATTGATAGGTAATGTAACCTCACAACACATGCTTAGTGTTAACATATAACTTTTGATTATAAAAATGTACTAGCATTTGTCAAAATTAACATTAATCGAGATTAACAAGTGCAGCAAAAGTATTATTCGTTTTAAGTGCATGTTAACAAATGCATTAACCAATGTAAACATATACAACCTTATTTTAAAGTGCTGCCAATACACTGAATTATCTCTTACACGTGACTTGCAAGCTTCCCTGCTTCGATCTGTTAAAGAACTTTATCAGCTAATGGAATAAAAAAAGCAAAAATTGTATCCTTTGTCAGGCCGGCTTGTGGATTCTTTGTGGCAGCTATAGTATCTTCAATCCCAGGCCATTGATTGATTCAGCTTAGAGGTCAAAGTGCAGTGTAGCTGAGAGTAAGAAGGTTTTGAGTCATAAGAGCCAACCACAATGTGGAGGAAAACACACTTTAAACTGAGTTCAGATTGCTAAATGCTACTAGGAGAATCATTTCTGCACACATAGGCATATTACAATAGCAGAGAGACATTCCTAAGAGGACCTGTTGAGATGAGGAAGAATCTGGTTTTGTTAAAGGGATAGTTCACCCAAAAATATGCTTTCCCCTTATTTTCTGGAAGATATTGTGGGAGACGACAACATTCATTATAAAAAATAAAAAAAGTTGTGATTGCACGGAAAGTTGACGTCGTAGAGGAGTGCAAGACATGCCTCGTGTGCTGTGTCTCCATCTACAGGTCAGAAAATGCAATACAGTGTTTTGGTTACAGTGTGTGCTATATTTGGTAAAGTCATGTGCTTTAAATTTGATTACAAAACCATGTCAATAGCTGAAATTAAATAAAAAATATATTCAAATTAGATTTTTAATTATTTGCGTAACTGTTTGCTGTTAGACTTAGTAACAATTTGAGTTAACAATTCAGACAAACTTGAAAGAGATATTTCACCCCAAAATAAAAATTCTCTCATCATTTACTCACCATCATGCCATCCCAGATGTATTGGACTTTATTTATTCAGCAAAACACATACAAGTAAAAAAAAAAAGACTTAAATTTTGATCTGTTTCTCGCCCACACCTTTTAAATCGCTTTTGAAGATATACATTAAACCACTGGAGTCCAATGGATTACTTTTTGTTTCCATATGTTAACCCCTCTGCCAAGCTCCTAAAGTTTGCAGACCACATCACTGTCATCTGCCTCATTCAAGATACCGAACGGAGGTTGAACAGCTGGCTCACTGGTGCAGTCAAAACAACCTGGAGCTGAACATGCTCAAAAACAGTAGAGATGATAGTGGACTTTAGGAGAAACACCCCAACATTGAGCCCGCTCACTATTCTGAACAGCACTGGAGTCAATCAGGTTCTACCATCTTACAGGACCTGAAGTGTGAGACGTACATTGACTACATTGTGTAAAAAGATCAGTAGATGTTGTACTTCCTTCACCAGTTGAGGAAGTTCAGCCTGCCACAGGAGCTGCTGATACAGTTCCTCTCAGCAGTCATTGAGTCTGTTTCTGCACTTCAGTAACTGTCTGGTTTGGTTTATACCAAATCAGAAATCAGAAGACTACAAAGGACAGTTTGGACTGCTGAGTGGATTATTGGTTTCCCCCTTCCCACCCTTCAAGAACTGTACACTTCCAGAGTGAGGAAAAGGGCTGGTAAAATCACTCTGGACCCCGCTCACCCTGCCCATTACCTTTTTGAACTGTTGCCTTCTGGCCGACGCTACAGAGCTCTGAGCACCAGAACCGTCAAGAACAGTTTTTCCCACAAGCTATCCATCTCATGAACAGTTAAAACTGCCCCACTGTCTGAGCAACAATTATGTGCATTGCAAGCTCAGTCAATTATATTTATTTCACATATCCTCCCTCTTCTGAACATTACATTCCCTTGCACTATCTGTATATAATGTTTTGTGTATTTTTGTGTATTTTTATATACTTTATATTCTATTCCCTTATTCTTCATTCTATGTTTTATTATTTATGTCTTGTTGTTGTTTTTTTCACACTAGAAGCTTCTGTCACCAAGTGTATGTGTAAGCATACTTGGCAATAAAGCTGATTCTGATTTATGTGATTTTTGGAGCAACAAAGGTCTGATCACCATTCGCTTGCATTATAAGGACCTACAGAGCAGGGATATTCTTCTAAAAATCTTTGTGTTCTGCAGAAGATAGTCGTACACATCTGGGATAGCATGAGGCTGAGTAAATGATTTAATGATTTCAAATGAGTAAATGATTTAATATTTGGTGAACTATCCCTTTAAGAAACTTTCATATGCTGGTAAATAAATGTGTTTATCTAAACTGAAAGATAACTGTATAGATTATGTTTTTTCTTTACAGATATGTAACACAGTATGTATGTATGTACTGTGTTCTACATCCTTATCTCACTTCTATTATCATAAAGCTGTTGGTGCAGCTGTTTCATGAGAATGAATTTGCAGTATGAATAAGGCTGCTATCAGATGTGGTTTATCAGGCTTCCAGAGAACAAACAGGCAACAGTAGGGGACCAGGGGTTATTGTAACATACTGTAACATATATATATATACACACTCACCTAAAGGATTATTAGGAATACCTGTTCAATTTCTCATTAATGCAATTATCTAATCAACCAATCACATGGCAGTTGCTTCAATGCATTTAGGGGTGTGGTCCTGTTCAAGACAATCTCCTGAACTCCAAACTGAATGTCAGAATGGGAAAGAAAGGTGATTTAAGCAATTTTGAGCGTGGCATGGTTGTTGGTGCCAGACGGGCCGGTCTGAGTATTTCAAAATCTGCTCAGTTACTGGGATTTTCACGCACAACCATTTCTAGGGTTTACAAAGAATGGTGTGAAAAGGGAAAAACATCCAGTATGCGGCAGTCCTGTGGGCGAAAATGCCTTGTTGATGCTAGAGGTCAGAGGAGAATGGGCCGACTGATTCAAGCTGATAGAAGAGCAACTTTGACTGAAATAACCACTCGTTACAACCGAGGTATGCAGCAAAGCATTTGTGAAGCCACAACATGCACAACCTTGAGGCGGATGGGCTACAACAGCAGAAGACCCCACCGGGTACCACTCAGCTCCACTACAAATAGGAAAAAGAGGCTACAATTTGCAAGAGCTCACCAAAATTGGACAGTTGAAGACTGGAAAAATGTTGCCTGGTCTGATGAGTCTCGATTTCTGTTGAGACATTCAGATGGTAGAGTCAGAATTTGGCGTAAACAGAATGAGAACATGGATCCATCATGCCTTGTTACCACTGTGCAGGCTGGTGGTGGTGGTGGTGTAATGGTGTGGGGGATGTTTTCTTGGCACACTTTAGGCCCCTTAGTGCCAATTGGGCATCGTTTAAATGCCACGGCCTACCTGAGCATTGTTTCTGATCATGTCCATCCCTTTATGGCCACCATGTACCCATCCTCTGATGGCTACTTCCAGCAGGATAATGCACCATGTCACAAAGCTCGAATCATTTCAAATTGGTTTCTTGAACATGACAATGAGTTCACTGTACTAAAATGGCCCCCACAGTCACCAGATCTCAACCCAATAGAGCATCTTTGGGATGTGGTGGAACGGGAGCTTCGTGCCCTGGATGTGCATCCCACAAATCTCCATCAACTGCAAGATGCTATCCTATCAATATGGGCCAACATTTCTAAAGAATGCTTTCAGCACCTTGTTGAATCAATGCCAGTAGAATTAAGGCAGTTCTGAAGGCGAAAGAGGGTCAAACACAGTATTAGTATGGTGTTCCTAATAATCCTTTAGGTGAGTGTGTATATATATATATATATATATATATATATATATATATCAGCGCTAATGAAAATATGAACTTTTTTTTTTAAATAGATATAAATAATAATAAAAAAGGCTTCTCCATTGAAGGCTTGTTGTTTTGTATCTATTTTCTTGATTCTTTCAATCATGTTTAGACATTAGTAATGAAATAGTCAGACAGCCTTCACACTATTGCTGTAGAAGAAAAGAACAAGCCACTTGTGCGAGATACTGAATTTTACTTGTAAATAGCAGTATTCAAACAGGCAAATGTTTTGGTCAGTGACGACCTTGCGCAAGGCCATTTTGGATAATTTTGGCCTACATACCTGTAAACCCTTTGTTTGGACTCTCTAAGAAAGGAAATCCCCCGGACTCCACCTACAATATATTCAAATTATATATACTCTCTCAATACTGCAGATACATTTATAGCTATATATATAAATCAGTAAACCTATTTTACTGGTTGCAAAATTGATCAGTCAGTTAGATGGCTGAAGTAATCCTAAAAACATTTATGACTAATATTTAACATTAATAGCAGCAAAACCACTGACCACCTTTAATCAGTATAATATTCTTGCATTTGGTCTAACTTGGCTATCTGAGTTATAATCTTTTTCTTATAATTATCAATTAACAAGTAATGAGGCCAGATCTGGGTCTAGATGCATAAACATAGCCATTCATTTCAGACCGCACCTAACAATTAGTCTGACTAACTAAAGATGCCAGAGAAAGCATGTTGCATAAAACAAGAGCTGTGTCCCTAATTATGCACTATAGCCTACAATGTACACTTTCAATATACACTATACACTCAACCATGTAGCTTATGATTCCCAAAAAGCACCTTTAATGTTTTTTTTTTTACTACAGAGAAACATTTGCCTTTTAACTGCTGATGGAAGTGACATTTCAAACACATGTGATGCATTGCTGCTAGCTTTAATATGTTAGCCAACATCAGTTCAGCACATGTATATCAAACATTGTACATATTTACACAGTGTGGGGTGACGGTAAAGAATTTAACTTACATTTGTAAGGTTCTGTCTTTACTGAAGTTTCACTAGTTGCTACGTTCTCCATTAATTTAAACTGTTTTGTCAGACTAGTATCGCAGCTAGATATGGCAAGCCACATGTGCCGATAGCAGGAAGTGCCCTACATTCCACACTCATTTTGATGGTTGAAGAAGTGCATAATCCTCATGGTCCACTTCTTTTTGTTGCATTTTCAGTGTTAATATACTACTCAAAATGACGTATAATAGTGCAGAAGTGTGCGATTTGGGTCTTAAGTAAGACAGTCTAATTAGCATTGTATTGTGGGAAAAGTATGACACCAAACGACTTTACACAAAATGGCCGACGATGGGCGCTAAACACAGTTCTCATTTGCTGAAAATATTTGCATATTTCAATAACATAATGCTTTTTGTTACCATCATAGAAGTCTTCTACAAAACACTTGCTTTCCTTGGCAACACTGTATAATGTACACAAAAGTTTGCCTAGGGGTATGCAGCACCCTAGTCTAAACTGGCCCCTGGCACTAATCATATTTAGTCTATTTCGGCTCAGTAGAACTTGACAACATACAGTGCAAACCAATATGAGGTCAACATGCAGCCCAGTTCTGTACAGAGAAAAAATATTTCCCTATATAGACAGCAGAGAATCATACATCAATGAAAGTTCTTACCATGACTATAAGATTAAACCAGCAGGACCGTTTCAGAGGTTGATCGCAGCCCTGCTATATCATAGACTCCCCAGTCATTATGCTACAGGGTCTTTTCACTTGGTCTTTAATCTGCCTTAGATAATAAAGCTAATTCCAAAGGGTAAATTATAACCACAAATCAATTGTGTTTCCTTCCTATCAATTGCAAGGCAAACATTAAAAGTCATATCCCAATAAAAGGCTTGTTGGGAAAAAATTGAGATAATTGTATTTCCCTAGTGTCCTTTGGTTTTCCTTTTCACCTTGATTTCTATTGATGTTTCAGGTGCTGTTAAAAGCACTCTGCAGGCTGGCATTCTTTCAACAACCCTAAAAGCCTCCTTTCTGAAAATATGTACCGGTAATCCAGAGCCTTTTGTGCACAGGACCTTGTAATGACATTGGATAAAAATGGGTTCTGTGCCAGTTCTCTTAAACTGGGGCCTCTGTTAGATGATTAACTGCCCTCATATCAGTGGCAAGGGGGGAGGGTATGTAGTGTTTACTGTATAGCAGGGATGGATTACCGACTGGGCCAATGGGGCCCTTGACTACCAGGGGCCCTTGACTGCCCGGGGTCGCAATCCAGTTTGGCGATCCCCGAAAACCCATCAAAAATGAAAACAAACCCCCCAACAACTTTTGGAGGGGGCCCTTGGAGACAATTGGGGCCATCGCAGTTCATAATCTGTACCTGCTGTATAGACATAGTTTAGTATACGGATCCTTATTGAAACTTTTATATCCAAAATTTAAAATGAACATGCTCAATGCCTATATGGGGTGTTTCTGAGACATACTTTTATTTGTTTCAGCCTAAAATAAAAATAGAACAATACCTAGGTTTATAGTTGAAATCATGATCATATGATCTACACTGTAAATCCTGACATCCATTCATTATACAGCGATTATCTGTGTTCAAATAAATGTTGTCACAGTAAATATGGTGAGGTACTCTATAGTGTAACTCAAAAGAGAAAACAAAAGATAAAGAGGAAATATGTGGTAAGCCAGGAAGAATAAATGACATCTCTAAAACACATCATGAGGTCAAGATGTAAGTTTGGCCTTGTAACAAATTTATAGAAGGCACTTTTCACCTTTTTGTCATGCAGTGTGTCACTATAAATTCACACAATAAACATAATATGGTGCAACAATGAACATTATGCCACACATGATGTCGATTGATAATAACTTGTACTGAACCTGGAATATTCCTTAAATGGAGTAAAATTGCCAAAGTAGTGTAGATGAAAATATTCGTAGTAATATTTGCATTTGGTCATTGTAAACCAGTCGTATGTTTGTGCAACATAAGTGAAACTTATTTAGATTTTTTTGAACAATTTAAACTGTCTTCCTGCATTAGGTCATATTTTACAGTCTATGAATTAGTCAGATTAATTATCAAAGAGATTGTTTTGAACACAGTTAATTACCTGAAAATGACAATCAATTTTAAAGAATTGTCCTAGGTATTCATTATTAAAATGAATAATGATAAAACTATCTGAGCCAAAATAAAAGTCGAGTAATATTATTATTGTATTTTATCTTCCTGCGTCCAGCAGCATGTTCGTGTCGACCTTTATTTTGAAAAACAACTCAAGCATGATTTATGACTCATTTCAACAACAGACATTCTGTAGGTTACGCCTACCGGAAACGGAGTATGCGTCAGGCACCGACAGCAGAACCGATATCGAAGGTACCCCGTCGAGCCCGTGACGTTTCTCTCGGCTCTATCCCAGTTGTCGGTGTTTCCCCCCCGCATGTCAAGCGCTTCTGTGTCGGATTTCATTAGGGCGGGGGTCTATCGAGAGGGGGAGGAAGGGCAGGTCCCTCATCATCACGTTCACTCCCTTCATCATTCCAAAACATCATCATCGCGACGAGGCGTGTCTGCGCTCACTCGACTCGGCGTCCGCGATAGAAACACACCGGAACACCAAAGAAACAGCAGCAACAGCTGCTGCCAAATCAAGCGAACAAAAATGCATCGTACTGACCGCGCGCCGAGCCCGGACGCTGTTTGATGTAGGCCCTTGCAGATTTTACTAAATATTTATTTTATATCTGGACATTTCTTGACTATTTGGGAGAGCGCGGCCTAGCTTTCGCTGCAGCCGGCTGAATGAATGATGCGGACTTCACCAGCGCCCTGATTCACCGCCACATTTCACACGGATGACCGCTTCAGCACATCAGATCAGCGTCGCGTTTCTTCGATCTACGTGTTTTTATAGGATTGATGGGGATACCTCGTAGCAAGGATACAATGTTGAAGTGGAGACGGCTGATGCGGTTGTCCAACCGCTCTTTAATGGCCTTCGTCTTTTTCTTCTCCATGTCCTCGACCTGCCTGTACTTCATCTATGTGGCTCCTGGAATAGGTAAATTATCTGTATTGATCATGATGAGGAATGGGAGTAATGTGATCAAAACTGCAGCTGGTTTAGTTACTCGTCGCTGTGTTAATCGCGTTTCATTCATCGCTAACCACAGATACTGATCAGCAGGCTGTTTTCTTAGATCGTTGTCATTTTTGGGCATCACAGCCTCGGAATAATTCTCAGAAATGTTGTCATTATGACGTACAGTGCTGCACGCACGCTTTCATGGTGACCTTATGTGCTGTCTAGGTAGATTCCCTTAAATGTTAGATTCCCTTAAATGGGTAAATTAAACATTATCCACTATACAGTTTCATTCGTGAATTGCTAATGCTGTCCATACAAATTTGAACATAAGAGTTGTTTTGAATTATGGGCTGTTTATATATTTATCTCAGTTGCTTCTTGTTGTAACTGCTAAGATCATAAAGCCTTATTATTTATTAAGACATATCTGATTTATTTATTATAGTTAAGCAAAATAACTATCTGTGGTAATTATTGTAAGACCATAATGACCACATATAACAATGTATATTTTCTCATTATCATGGTTTAGCACTGTAATTATATTTTCTAGATAGGGTTAAGGCATTTTCTCATTTGACAACAGTTAATGTAACTGTAATAAACTGTAAGAGGTGAAAAGAGGTGAAAAGCTTGAAACTCAAAAAATACAAGACACATAGTTTTCTTCAATTAAATCTTAGCTTTTTTCAAAGTTAAAATGTTTTCATCCTTACTGGTCAAGGTGATAAGTGTGGGTGAGAAACAAATCAATATTTAAGTCTTTTTATTTTAACAATAAATCTCCACCTTTACATTTATTTTCACATTCAGAAAGTGAAAATTTAGATTTATATTTTTTTAAAAAAAGGATTTAAATATTGATTTATCACCGAAAGTGATTGCATCGCTTCAAAAGTCATGAATTTAACCACTGGAGTTGTATGGATTACTTTTATGCTGCCTTTGTGATTTTTGGAGCTTGAAAGGCGTGGTCATCATTCACTTGCATTGTATGGACATACAGGTGTGAATTATTCTTCTAAAAATCTTTGTGTTCAGCAGAAGAAATCAAGTCAAACCAAGTTTTTATTTGTATAATGCATTTTACAACACACATCATTTCAAAGTAGCTGAAAAAACTGTAATATAGTAGTATCTTAGAGTCATAATTGCACCTTTAAACAATAAAAAAAAAGTTAATTGGATTTAGATTTTCTAATTTGTTATTTGGCTGATGAAGGCTGCAATTAATTTATTATCTATGTATTCCATTTAAATAGTGTAGTTCATCCTTTGACCAGGATGATGCTGGCAGAGGTCAGTAAGGTGCACTGCAGTTCGACTGTAAGCTTGTGGCAGATTCATTTCCTGCGAAGTCCATCTTAAGTGCAAGTTTCAGGCAGTGGCCAGTAAAGTACCCATGTCTGATGGTTGGTGCTGGCATCTGTGAAGTCCATCGTAGTAGACTGAAGTGATATCTGGCTGGCACAGGCTGCAGTTAGTCGTCCTCACTCAGAAATAGGGCTGGGCAATATGTCTTAAATTATATCTCAAAATGTTTTATTTATTTTTATTTTTTTAACCAATATTGCGATTTAATATGCAGTTATTTTTAAAGCTCTTTATCGTTTTTATTATTCAACAATGACAAGCAATAAGTCATTGTATAGTGTGAACAGCACAATATTGGATAGATTAAACATAAGCTGTTCTTTCCTGTAGACCAGGCCTATATGTTATTATGAAATTAGGTAATGCATGAATTTATACAAAGTAATTAAATAAAAATATAATATATATAATATATATATATATATATTTACATTAAAATTATTGAAATATTGCTTTACATACAGATATCCAAGTATGGGGGCATAGAAGCCCTTGTGACTGAGGAATGATACTGTATGGGGGTTCAGGGGTATCTCCAGAGAGAAACTTTTGAAAATGTAAAAGTCTGAATGTACCATTTTTCTATTTTCATTAAAGTGAGAGACTAAACTACAAACTAGTAATTGTTTTGTCTTTCATCCTTGTCAGAGATTATGAAATCTGAATAATTTCACAAAATTAGAACAGAAATCTATGTGTTTATTATTAAAGGCTTGGGACATGCTGATTAATAAATCTAAATTTAGAAAGAAAAAACTTTATGCACTATTGTACATGGCTTTGTGGTGTGTTTTGAAGTGATTTGTACAGGTTAATAGTGTTGACCGGTGAGGTAGCAGCATTACCAAGGCAGGTTTTGCACAACACCTGATGCTGTGCAGCAGCATCTTTTTTTTTTAAAGCCAAAATAGTCCCACACAACTGACATACTGTTCCTCTTTGACACTAAAGTTTCAACAGTGTCAGGTTCTGTCAAGCCTGAAGCCATTGTAAAGGTTGTAAGAAGAGTACAGCGCTTGCACAAGATGCTCACACTTTTTCAATAAAGGGCTTTCCCACTTCAAGCCCACATATTTTGCAAAACCGCTTCCCAATGGTGAGTGGCGCATTATTTCTTGTAATGAATTACAAAGATTGCAAAAAGATTACTGATTATGTTGCACATGCACAAGACACTCACACTTTTTCAATAAAGAGCTTTCTCTCTTCAATGCCTCATATTATGCGCAACCCCTTCCCAATGGAGAGCGGCGCATCATATCATGTTATGAACAAACCAAATTGTCCTCTGTCCCATTACGTGAACTCATGGCAAGCTCTTACTGGCATTCTGACTGGGTGCTATAAAATTATAGAACATGAATATACTATCCAGTATGCAAGTCAGCTACCATTTCAATGGTGTTCTGTCTTCCACGGTTTCGTCCGAAGATGCGCCGGATTTACAAGCCGTAATGCACAACCTTCTTGCAAAGAACACGATAGTTTCATATTAATTAATAAGCCTGCTACGCGAATGCGTGGCATGTCCTCATGGGCGTGTCAGAGCTGGTGTTTACAATGATTAAGCACAATCTATGGTCCGACCACACGATATGCCGGTGTTGCGTGCACAGACTGCAACATACACATCGTGATTTATAGCTGCTGTTTCCTCGTTCTGAAGAAGGATGGTGGGCTTCAGCCCATTCTAGTTCTGAGATGCTTGAATGGCGTGCTCAAGATGCATCCATTCAAAATGTTAACTCAGAAACGGATCTTATTGCACATCTGTCCTCAAGACTGATTTGCGTAAATAGATCTGACAGACACGCACTTCATGTATCAATTGCACCGGGTTACAGGCGACCATTCGTGTTCGAGGGAACTGCATATCAATTTAAAGTCCTTTATTTCAGTCTGTTTCTGGCTCCCTGCACGTTGCATGTATGTGGCGCTCGCCCCATTGAAAATGAACGGAGTGTGTGTTTTAAATTACTTCAGCGATTGGTTATTACTAGCCAATCAAAGGCATTACTGAGCAAACACAGTGACTTGCTGCTTTGCCATATGGAAAATCTGGTCTAATGTCAGTTGGGTGAAATGTACACTTCAGGCAGGAGTTCATGCTTGCACACGCTTGTTCATGAACGAGCGTGTATGGACCATTCTTCGGTGTCTGTTTCATTTCGAACTGAAAACCATTACCACTGAAGTAATTTCATTTTTATGTGCATCGCGGTAACTTGCCACTGTCTGGTTGCTCTAGCACCATGGACAGCAGCAGCCTTCTACCAACAGGGTGTTATCCTGGGTCAAGTTTCAGAAAGTAAGTGCTGGCCACAAATCCATCCAACACTGGTTGGGGCATGGTGTGTAATGGACGCCTGACTTTTGACACCTGGAAACAGGTGTTAAACGGCCGTAACTTATCAACTGTCAGGAGCTACTGGCTGTCTTTCTAGCTATGAGAGCTTTTCATTTCGATATTATGAATCACCACATTCACAATCATGCCACGGTGCAAATCACTGAGATCAAAATTTTCCCCATTCTGATGGTTGATGTGAACTTTAACTGAAGCTCATGACCCGTATCTACACGATTTTATGCACTGCAATGCTGCCACATGATTGGCTGATTAGATGATCACATGGATGATTGTTGGTGCCAGCTAGGCTGATTTGAGAATTTCTGTAACTGCTGATCTCCTGGGATTTTCACGCACAACAGTCTCTATAATTTACCCAGAATGGTGGCAGAAACAAAAAACATCCAGTGAGCAGCAGTTCTATGGACGGAAACACCTTGTTGATGAGAGAGGTCAACTGAGAATGGCCAGACTGGTTCATACTGACAAAGTTTACAGTAACTCTGATAACCGCTCTGTACCATTGTGATGAGAAGATTAGCATCTCCGAATTCTATTCTGAGATGCGGGTTGGTGCTGATTTGGCAGCACGAGTGGGACCTATACAATGTTAGGCAGGTGGTTTTAATGTTGTGGCTGTATATGTATAAATCTAGTGAGCAGCATGACAAAACAACAGTGCTGTGTACACCAAATCTGATCTTTCTGTGCCGAATTCTTGAATATTTTTCTCTAGCACCGAACACGCTTTATTTATGCCCTTTCTCGCTCTGTACACGCTTCCTCTTTTCACTGTATGCGAGTAGACATGAGGTGCTGCAGTTAACGTGGTTCTGGATCGCCTTTAGACCAAAATGTTTTTTCCTTCTAAATTTAGCTTTATTAATCAACATGTTACGAGCCTTTAATATTAAACAAATAAATGTATGAAACTAATTTTGTGAAATTAATCAGATGTCATAATCTCTGGCATGGATGACAAGAAATTGTAGCCTAGTCTTTCTCACTTTAATAAAAATGGTCCATTCAAACTTTTTCTAAATTTTCTCTCAGGGCATACACCTGAACCCCCATACAGTATCATTCCTCAGTCACAAGGGCTTCTATGCCCCCATACTTCGGTTTCTCAATGGAACGAAATATACAAATAATCTGTATGTAAAAATTAAATGCTGTCATTATGCTTCAAAACAAACAGATGATTGTTTAACATTCATATCCAACTGGACTCGGTTGATAAACTCTAAAATGTTATTTTGGCAGAAGATCCTTTAGACACCATTGCTTTATATAAAAGGGCTGCAGACTGCAACTAAAATGGTTGCTAATGTGACCAAAAACATTTATTAAATATTTATATATTAAAATCTAGTCGCTTGCCCAGGTTGTGTGCATTCATATGTTTTATCACATATCATTTTGTGAGTTATTGAATAATTCTACAGAGCACGCACCATCAATGTGTCTCGTGCTACTTTTCACCCAGTCTGTTGTGGTGACAAGCTCGCTGCACCGCACGCAACAACAACAAACCCAGCACGAGAGAGTCTGACCAAAGGATTCTTTTGAACCGGATGTTTTTTATGAATCACCTGAAAAGAACTGAGGATTTGATCTCAGGAGTTTAGGTTAGCAGTTTGAATCAGATTATCTTTTTCAGCGAATCAGCCCATCGGTGAGTTCACAACTGGGAGTGCAGACATTTTACAATAAGAGTCCTGACATTTAATCGTAGAGAACATTCCTTGTCTTAGGTCAGTTAGGATCACTATTTTAAGAATGTGAAATATCAGAATAACAGTAGAGAGAATTATTTATTTCAGCTTTTATTTTTTTCCATCACATTCCCAGTGGGTAAGAAGTTTATAAACACTTTGTTAGTATTTGCTTGCATTGCCATTTAAGTAGGTTATCTTGGGTCAAGCATTTTGGGTAGCCTTCCACAAGCTTCTCACAATAAGTTTCTGGAATTCTGGCCCTTTCCTCCAGACAGAACTGGTGTAACTTGTTGTGCGACAGTCCTAGTAAAGCTATGGGCAAGAGGTTGAGAGGAAAGGCATCTAAAGCATAGTTTTACTATAGTAAATACACTTACTGAAGTAACTTTGGTATTTGTGGTGGATATAGGGCCTATATACAGTGGTGTGAAAAAGTGTTTGCCCCCTTCCTCATTTCCTGTTCCTTTGCATGTTTGTCACACTTAAGTGTTTCGGAACATCAAACCAATTTAAACAATAGTCAAGGACAACACAAGTAAACACAAAATGCAATTTGTAAATGAAGGTGTTTATTATTAAAGGTGAAAAAAAATCCAAACCATCATGGCCCTGTGTGAAAAAGTGATTGCCCCCCTTGTTAAAACATACTATAACTGTGGTTGTCCACACCTGAGTTCAATTTCTCTAGCCACACCCAGGCCTGATTATTGCCACACCTGTTCACAATCAAGGCATCACTTAAATAGGAGCTGCTTGACACGGTAAGGACCACCAGAAGATCCTTAAAAGCTACACATCATGCCGAGACACAAAGAAATTCAGGAACAATTGAGAAAGAAAGTAATTGAGATCTATCAGTCTGGAAAGGGTTATAAAGCCATTTCCAAAGCTTTGGGAATCCAGCGAACCACAGTGAGAGCCATTATCCACAAATTGTGAAGACATGGAACAGTGGTGAACCTTCCCAGGAGTGGCCGGCCGCCCAAAATTACCCCAAGAGCGCAGCGACGACTCATCCAAGAGGTCACAAAAGACCCCACAACAACGTCCAAAGAACTGCAGGCCTCACTTGCCTCAGTTAAGGTCAGCGTTCATGCCTCCACCATCAGGAAAAGACTGGGCAAAAATGGCCTGCATGGCAGAGTTCCAAGGAGAAAACCACTGCTGAGCAAAAACAACATCAAAGCTCGTCTCAATTTCTCCACAACACATCTTGATGATCCCCAAGACTTTTGGGACAACATTCTGTGGACCGATGAGACAAAAGTGGAACTCTTTGGAAGGTGTGTGTCCAAGTATATCTGGCGTAGAAGGAACACTGCATTTCATAAAAAGAACATTATACCAACAGTAAAATATGGTGGTGGTAGTGTGATGGTCTGGGGCTGTTTTGCTGCTTCAGGACCTGGAAGACTTGCCGTGATAAAAGGAACTATGAATTCTGCTGTCTACCAAGAGATCCTGAAGGAGAATGTCCGACCATCTGTTCGTGTACTCAAGCTGAAACGAACTTGGGTTCTGCAGCAGGACAATGATCCTAAACACACCAGCAAGTCCACCACCGAATGGCTGAAGAAAAACAAAATGAAGACTTTGGAGTGGCCTAGCCAAAGTCCTGACCTGAATCCTATTGAGATGTTGTGGTATGACCTTAAAAAGGCCGTTCATGCTCGAAAACCCTCTAATGTAACTGAATTAGGACAATTCTGCAAAGATGAGTGGGCCAAAATTCCTCCAGGACGCTGTAAAAGCCTCATTGCACGTTATCGCAAACGCTTGGTTGCAGTTGTTGCTGCTAAGGGTGGCCCAACCAGTTATTAGGTTTAGGGGGCAATCACTTTTTCACACAGGGCCATGATGGTTTGGATTTTTTTTCACCTTTAATAATAAACACCTTCATTTACAAATTGCATTTTGTGTTTACTTGTGTTGTCCTTGACTATTGTTTAAATTGGTTTGATGTTCCGAAACACTTAAGTGTGACAAACATGCAAAGGAACAGGAAATGAGGAAGGGGGCAAACACTTTTTCACACCACTGTATATATATATATATATATATATATATATATATATATATATATATATATATATATATATATATATATATATATAAATATATATAAATATATATATTTATTTATATTTATATATATATATATATATATTTATATATATATATATATATATATATATATATATATATATATATAAATATATATAAATATATATATTTATTTATTTATTTTCAGTAATTCTCACAGAACCAGTCAAGAAAATGTCATGGTCCCTTTTTTACTGCAAAATCAAAAGGAACAAAGAAAATATACTTTGCACATAGAAAATAAAGCAATGCAATTCTATAGGTGCACTCAATAATTTAATGTCTTCTTGGACTTACACTGACACCTTTGGGTCAGGTTTGTAGGCCTCCTTGCTCACACACGCTTTTTCAGTTCTGCCCACTAATTTTCTATCATATTGAGGTCAGGGCTTTGTGATTGCCACTCAGTATCTTGACTTTTTTTGTCCTTAAGCCATTTTGCCACATATTTGGAGGTATGCTTGGGGTGATCGTCCATTTGGAAGACCCAGTTGTGACCAAGCTTTAATTTCTTGGCTGATGTCTTGAGATGTTGCTTCAATATATCCACATAATTTTCCTTCCTCATGATGCCATCTATTCTGTGATGTGCACCAGTCCCTCCTGCATGTGTGTATGTGATCAAGCTTTTCACAATTGAGGGACTTGTTCACAACTATTACACAAGGTGAAAACATTTATCGATGCTCAAGTAGGGCTGGGTGATATGGCCAAAATTGTTATCATGATAATCTTTTTCATATTCTTCGATATCGATATTTATCATGATATACGTTTACACATTGGACTTTTTTAAAATTTATTTCAAAGTTGACAGAACAAAAGAAGAAAAAAAACAATTCTAAACAGTCAAAATAGTCTCTACAAAACTGAACAGGGGGTGCAGAGACGTCCTAAGCAGTGGGGTCTGTGGGATTTTTTTACCAAAATATTAAAATATTTGATAGTTTATCAATTGAAAATTAATGTTAAAAGATCATGCGTTTCTTCTGAGGCATAGTAACAGCAGTCCAGTATTTGTTGGATTATTTAAGAATATTTTTAAGAATAAATTTAAGAATATTTTTTATATTTCTTTAGATTCAGATAGCCAAGTATGGGGGATAGAAGCCTTATGACTGTGGAAGGATGCTGAATGTGGGTTCAGGGGTGTCCCGGGAGAAAATTTTGAAAATGTTTTTTTTTTTTTAATTTAAAAAACATTTGTATATTTTCATTAAAGTGAGAGTCTAGTCTACCAACTAGTAATTTTAGTCTTTACTTATCCATTCTAGACATCTAATTAATTTTCACAAAATTAGAACAGAAATCGATTTGTTTATTATTAAAGGCTCATAACATGCTGATTAACAAAGATACATTTGGTATTTAAAAGGTGCTTTGAAACCACGTTAACTCATGCGGCGCTTCATGTCTACACACATGCAGGGAAAAGAGGCAACGCGTGCGGAGCGGGACAGGGCAGAAATTATGCATGTTTGTTGCTAGAGAACAATATTCAAGATTACAGCGCAGAAAGATCAGAGCGGAGATCAGAGCAGCACTGTTGTTCTGTCACACTCTTCACTAGAGACGATGAGAGGACGCAACCGTTGTCATGAAGTCTTGCGGTGCGGATGGAATCGATCCGGTGATCGACGTAGCCTAATCATTAGCAAGGCAGCTAGCATTAGCAAGTTCATCCAGTCTGACACTATGTTACCACTGGCACGTTGTGAGCAAAGCTGAGAGCGTTTTCAATGAATTCCTATGAAAGTCGAGCGTCCTGCTCGCAAGGTGGATCGTAGGATTGGCAGCGTTGTGAGCGAGCTCTCTCCTAGCTCTGTGAGTGCCTTTTGAACGGATTTCGTCCATCCCAGTGGAAACGCAGCCTGAGAAAGCCGAACTGCTTGTGTTTTAACGACATGCAGTAAATATAGAAAATTCCTCAAAAGCTTATCGTGTATTTTCTTTATCGTGATAAATATCGATATCGTTTTATCGCCCAAACCCTATGCTCAAGAAGACTGTAAGGAGGCCAAACAGTTGGAGTGATAAAAGGAAATGACGTGCTGTACAAAAAGCTGATGCATAATCCAAAAATGGTGTTTAATTGGAAGGTGCAAAAATATTTACAGTGCAGGAGGAAACAAAAATAAATAAAAACTGTACAAAAGAAAACAAAACAGCAACAATGTGCTAATTTGGCTAAACCGAATGGCCCAAGTTTGCAACACTGCTCAACCCCCAATCAGAGCTGAATGCATTCAGCCAGCAAGCCTATTTATAGGCTAAAGCCCCACCTACAGGGCATACCAATTTAAAAGAAAAAAACTAAAAAGTTTGCAACAATCAAATAAAATAATTGTAACACTCAGCACAACAAAACTTAAACTTCCCAAACAGGTAATACCACAATCATTAACAGAAGAAATTTCAACAACAAAATAAATGGTCAAAACCACAGTTCCTAAATTCTCCCCTGTGACATCTCACCCAAATGGTAGCTTCCACAGGAAGTGATGTGGCTGTTGCTTTAAAAAACAGTTTGACCCAGATTATGGGTTTGGTTGTACAGAGTGTTTATTAAACTTCAGATTAATGGGTTATCAGTTGTCTTTTCTTCTGCTTTCTATCTTTTTTCTGAACAGCAATCTAAATCGAGCAATTCTGTGATTTGGCGACTAAAAACAGTCCTTAATGTTTCAGTTCATTTATTTTTTTTTTAGTCTGGAGCCATATATATATATATATATATATATATATGGCTCCAGACTAAAAAAAAAATATATATATATATTAGACAGACAGCATTATGGATTGTGAAAAATCATTGAACTAAATATTACGTAAACAGCAATGGTGTTGATGTTGGAGTTGCTGTTGTGTTCAGTCATTACTGATATCAATATAATGAGTGTGTGTTGTTCACTCGATAACTGTATTGCATTATCAGTGCTATCTTGTTAGGTACACAATGATTTTGTATTAGCCGGATAGCTAGCTGCTAGCTAGTGACTACTGAACCTCATCGCTGTTTTCCATGACAGCAGGGCTGTACTTGTAAATGTACTTGTTAATTGAACTGTTCTATATTAGCAATATCGCACTCTCAATCGTGCTATATGGCCCTACATTAGCACTGTTGTGATTTGGCCGCAGGCACTTCATAAAGTGGGTTTACCATAGTAAAACTAAGCTTTAGATGCCTTTCCTTTCAACCTCTTGCCCATAGCTTTACTAGGACTGTCACACAACAAATTGATCTATTCTTAAACATTTCGCAGTTTGTCTTATAGGGGTGCAGCTATCTAAGTTGTCCGGTTTTCATCTTAAATCCATGATTGGTCTAGAGTCAAGGCGGATCTTTTTTGCAGCACACATACACTGCTACTGTAATGAATGAGCGCTTGCTCAGCCCTTGATGTATGACAGTGTGGCCACGGGAAGGTGAATTGGTGGCAATTTTATTCATTCATGTATTTAAACTTTCAGACTTGGTGTAATTTAGATGAATATGCCAGTTTGTTTAAAACGTGTAAGAATTACTCATGTATGAATATTAAGTTGCCCATTTTCTTTAGTCATTACGGTAGTAATTTTGACTTGCCGCTCAGTGAGCATGGAGAGGATAAAGAGACTGTGAATGGGCATAAAAACTAATTAAGCAACAAATAAACATGCAAATATGAGTATACGACAATCAGATGTTATGTAGAGCGATTGAGACTGTTTGAGCGATCATGAGAACTATTAGCTTCTCCGCTTCAACATGAGCGCTCTCGGTATCAGTCAAACAGTCGCGGTCTCCACATGTTCTCAATATCTTATTAGTCACTCATCTCAGCACTATTCCCAATTTAATTGAGGATTCCAATTAAATCAGATTGATGTTGGTGACAATACCACTAATAATAATAATAGTCTCAAATAATGGCACAGCATCTTCACTTATCACTTAATAATTCGTGATTTGTTTTACAACAAAACACCAAAGGCAGTTAACAAATCATAAATACTAATGATTCCTCACAGGAGCAGTTTTGGAGCAGTAATAGACAACTTTCTTATTTTTTTGTATATTTCTGCTGTGTGTTTCCCTCATGGTTTTACTGGTTGCCAGTATGTCACAATGACCTTTTGATATTGACAACAGAACTATTAATAACTGTTTTCAATACAATAAATGTTAGCAATTCACAATTAATGTAAATTTACTGTGTGGGGCATAAACAGAATCTAACTTGCTAACTGCAGAATCTAACTTGCTAATGTTGTTAAAATGTCATGGTGCTCTAAGCCACTGCTAATGTTTAAGGGCTCACTGAACAGTGTTGTCCTGATAGCAGTTAGAATAAAGAAGGTATTTCACTGCCTCCTTGGGAATCAGGTTTTGTGTTGATAGACCATGGTGCCACTGAAAAGGCTGGATGACATTAAACAGGTCAGGCTTCTGTCTCTGCTTTCAGTGCCTGCGGTAAAACCCTTCTCTACAAATCCAGGAAACCCTTCAACACATGCCACTAGGAAACAAATAGCAAAATCCCTTGCTGTGTTTAAATAACAAGTGCCCAAGAATGTGTGTGTGTGTTTTTTTTTTCTCACTGTTTTTGACTGGTGTTCACTGGACTGAATGAAGAGCTCTGGGCTGCATTTCCCAAAAGCATTCCACGCTTGTAGAGACCATTGGTGCCAATGGTTTCTACAATATGAATGAATGACCATTACATTTATATAGTGCTTTTTTGACACTACACTCAAAGTGCTTTACATAGTGAACTGGGGACTCTCCTCAACCACCACCAGTGTGCATGAAGTTTGGCTAGTTTGTCTAAATTTTTTAAAAGTTTTTAAATCAAGCATACATTAATGTAATGTACTTAGACATAAGACATAGACATTTACAGTAAAATGAGGCCTTGTTCTGTTCTAGCATAACAAAATGGTTTGAATTTGGTGTGAAAGAACATTGACTGGCCTGCATAATGCCCAGATTTAAACCCCAGTGAACACCTTTGGGATGAATTGGAACCATCTTCTGTACCATCAGCCAACATCAGTGTTCTTTTGCCTATGTGAAAGCAAAACCCGACAACCATTGTCCGACATCTATTGGAAAACCTTCCCAGAAGAGTGAAAGCTGTTATATCAGTAAATGAAATGGTGGACCTACTAACTTGTTAATATGCATGGTTTTGAAATTAAATGTTTAGCAAGCATATATGAGTGGTGTTGGTTGAGCAGGCTCAGCTATTCCTTTTGGGGTTTTTTTATTTAATCTTTTTTATATATATTGTTCCAAAATACCTCAAACATCCCAGTTGTGGTGTGGAAAATGGAAAAATGCATGTATTTGCAACACTGAAAAATGTTTTACTCATTTGAATTGGTTTATTGTGGTTTCATACAATGCTTATATTATTTACCCTACCTGGCAATGTGAAACCAGAAACCAACCGCTTCCCTTAAACAGTCCAGACTTGCAACAGAAACTCTACAATATAAATTCTGCTGATTTCAGTTTTTGTCATCATATCTGGATTCAGTCAACAGTAAAATGTTAGACTCGGGAATGCTGACATGCCCTGGGTGATGTGGTTAAGTTAAAACCACATTAAACTGAGAATAATAAGTTAACCAGTAAGCCATCGATCCTTGAAATGATTGCAACCCGTAAATTCAATGCAGAAATTGTAGTGATTACAGTTGTCATTTCCAAACCTCTGTGACTTTCTTCAGTGGTACGCAAATAGAGATGTTAGACAGAATGACAGCCTTAGTCACCATTCACTTTCATAATCTAAAAAATATATGCAATGAAATGAATGGTGACTGAGATTAACATCTCATGAAAAAGTCATGATGATAGAATTTATTGTTGGGTGAACTATACCTTTAAACAGGACCGTTACCTTTTATCTTTGTTTTGCATTATCTGTAGATGATACACAGATCTAGACATTTTTTTTTTATTACTCAATAGATTGTATCTTAATGATAGTATGATTCTGAGTATTGCAAGTTGGGTATATTCCTTTTTTTCTGGCTAAACAGAGTAATTTTTTAGTAAACTAAAGACTTAATGATATAATAGTCCCTACAAATACATTTCTTGGAATGCTTCTCTCATAATGCTGATTTTGAAAGGTGCTTAGTAAAAGGAAGAAAAGTTTATATTTTGATTTTTTTTTTATTTATAACTTATTAAAATGAACAACAAAAAAACAAGGTGTTCAGTTTTACTCTTGATTAGTTTTACATATGCACATTTGCGACTTTACGCTTTGACTTTTTTTTCGGGCAAGTCAGTGACTACGTTACGACTCATGAGGTCATTTTACTGTTGTTACGATTCATAACTATTGTGTCCTCTTAACCTCATTAAATCTCTCTCTTTTGCAGTCAACACATATTTCTTCATGGTACAGGCTCAGGGTATCATGTTACGAGACAATGTGCGGACCATTGGTCACATGATCAGGCTGTACACCAATAAGAATAGTACTCTGAACGGCACAGGTAAGAGAGAGAGCACACATGCCTGCATACATAAATAAACTCCTTACAATAACCAGACTACTATTTAAACTCAGCCCTACTTGCAAAGAGCCTGTTTCTCTGCTACAATCAGTCTTTTTGTTTGTTTGATATTATAGATTATCCAGATGGGAATAATTCGAGTGAGTATATCGCTCAGCCAACCACATACCTCCCTGAGAACTTCACCTATTCTCATAACCTGCCCTGCCCCGAGCGGTTACCTTCTATGAGTAAGTGCCTTAAGTTAAACAAGCCTAAGGGTGTGTTCACACTTGTAGTTCGGCTCTCTTGGGTTTTCTTGGTCTGGACCAAAAAAGAAAATGATACACTTAGTCCTGGTTCGCTTAGCGTTCACTCTGGCATTTTTAACACTGAACCTAAAGATACAAAACAAAAGGCTTCAGGAAAAATTCACCACCTGATTGGACAGCTTTTATGACGTATATTTTGCGACGGAACTTGCCAATCATCCAAAACAATGCTGGCTGCTTGGCCACTCGTAATGCGCTCGTTGGATTTATATAATGTATGTATATATGGTGGTATTTTTACCAGCTGAGAACAAACGAAGAGCTAATAAAATGTGTAAAGGAGTCAAAAGAGCGCCAGGAATTCCTCCGTTGTACACACAAACGAAGATATGCTGCAAGGACGGCTGACGGCGGTTCCGACGCCTGTACCGAACTGTAATGGGCAACATAGTTCCAATGATGAGAAGAACCAGGTATGCTTGTGGTCAGTATTAGTCAAATTACTTCCTGTTTTTGGTCCGTTTAGATGTCTTTGGTCCATGTTACGTTCATATATCTGTCGAACCTCACCAGAGTTCGTTTCGGAAGCGGACGGTCCGCTTGTTTGGTGCGCACCAATGTTCGGGTGGCAGCGTTCACACTTATTCAAATGAACTGCACTAACAGAGCAATCGCACCAGAGTTCGTTTTAATGGAACCAAACCTGCCAAGTATGAACACACCCTTAAAAGTGAATCACAGCTGTTGGCTACTAGCGTTGTCACGATATCAAAATTTCAGTAGAATGTACCGATACCAGTAAAATTTCAGAAAAAATTACAGAAAAAATAGGTAATATGCTATTGAAAAAATTATTTTAGCCTATTAAAATGTTACGTTTCAATAAGAATCAAGAAACAAAACAATAGCATGTTTCCTTCAATTGTTTAAGTAAACTTGTTTAAGTAGGGCCCTATGAAGTCAGTTTTATTTTTCTCTAAATTCTATAAATGTTTCCCCCCCCCAAATTCCAAGTTGTCTAATTTTTTCCTGAATTACATATTTTAATGTTTAATTAAATTACTTCATCCAAATTGTGTCTAATAAAATGAATCCAAACTTTAATCATATGAAAATAGAAAAATTACTCCAAAACAAATTTAAATAAATAATAATAATAAAAAATAAATAAAGTGCTTTAGTAAAGAACAAAATCTAAAACACAACATTTGTCATATTTTTGTCAGAAATAGCGCTGAATCACAGAGCATAAAATTATAATTGAAAACATAATAAAATACAGTAATAGAGTAATATTTTTGTCGCAATTTCTTAAATTTCACTCGTCAAGCTTTTATTTGAATCAAGCTTTTATTTGGATGATAAGTTGTTTCTGCTTCTGTTATTTAGACTAGTTTCACACTTCCAGATAAGATGTTGGTTATATGACCAGGGGTGCATTTCTTTGAGTGATCATCCCTATACCCTATTACCATTCAAAGACTTTACCATCAACTGTGAGAGCTTTGGATGGCTAAAAGTTTTGGCACTCAAATGTAAAGTTTATTCGGAACTTTTAAGGCATTTTTATTGGAAATTATGTTTGAAGCAATCGTACAGCATGACTATCATTAGGGCTGGGTGATATGGGCAAAATTACTAGCACAATGTTGTTTTTCATCAATATTTATCACAATATACATTCACATTTGCACATTGCAAATTTTTTTGACTTTCCAAATTAAAATTTGTTTAGGAAAAAAATTCAGGCAAAGCAGTTGTGTCTGAGGGGTCTTCTACCAAAATATAACATATTGTAGTGAGTTTATCCATCAGGTGCAGTTGGATATGAATGTTAAAAGATCATCTGGTTGTTTTTAAGCATAATGACAACATATCATTTTTCATTCAGATCATTTTTATATTTTGTTACATTGAGAAACCAAAGTATGGGGGCATAGAAGCCCTTGTGACTGAGGAATGATACTGTATGTGGGTTCAGGGGTATGCTTTGAGAGAAATTTTAGAAAATGTAAAAGTCTGAATGGACCATTTTTATAATTTCATTAAAGTGAGAAAGACTAGACTACAAACCAGTAATTGCTGTGTCTTTCCTTGTCTTCCATGCCAGAGATTATGACATCTGATTAATTTCACAAAATTAGAACATACATTTATTTGTTTAATATTAAAGGCTCGTAACTTGCTGATCTATAAAGCTAAATTTAGAAGGAAAAACTTTATGGTATAAAGAACGCTCTAGAACCGCAACTTGTGCATCGCCTCATGTTTACTCACATGCAGGGAAAAGATTCGGTTTATCATTCAAAAATGTAACTGTGCACATCTTTGAGATGTGACTTTACAATCATTTTAGCATCTGTTCTGTCCAATACACGCAACGTCCTGAGCCTACGTAACGTGGGCATACAAATGGAATTTGCTTCATTGGACTCAAGGAGCTCTAAAATACGATTGCACACTAGCAGCCACAGGTGTTTTAAGATTAGTTTGTGGCTGAAACTGCGGAAACTGAAAGTGAAACCAGGAGCGGGAGAGAGATGCACCTTTTCAGCGAGAGGGATCGAATGTCCGTTTGCAGCGCGACAACCACACTAATATGTTTTCGTTTTAAAACTTGTTTCTAAATGTCATCATTTTCCAAATTATGTGGTAATGAAGAGCATTTTTTTTGGCAGAGGAAAATGCCATTCCAGTGTGAATGATACGTAAATGTAGCAAAATTGATGCCTTTTCAAATGTAAACCTATTAGTGTGGATGTTACATTTGACTAAAAATACATATTGCATAAATATTGGGTAAAATAATGCATTTTTAATTGAATATTTACTAATTAAATTAATTATATGTATAATTGACATTTCTCTCGCTTTATCCATCATCTTAGATGGATTTTTTCACAATGAATTATGGCATTGGCTTCTCCACAAAGGATACATGCAATGCTGCCCTAGAATTTAGCCAGAAGATTGTATCTTAGAAGGCAGCATAAATATGTTTCCTAACTTTTAGAACAGCGTTTAGTGTTTGGGGCGCCTATTGGCACTTTACCACTGCACGTTACGGTTCGACTCACCTCAACTCTACTCGCTTTACGTTTCCAATCTTGCATTTCCACTGCAGTTTAGTGCCATCTCAATGTAGCCGGGATTATAAACTGGTCGTCATATTTGCGCCGACTCTACTGCCGTGACACCATCTTAAACATGCCACAAACTGACCAAAACAATAACACGACCGCTAGCTGTTAACTACTATCTCATTGTGCTGCATAAAGCAGTTGTTGCATGGTGATTTTACACAAGTGTAACAGTTAAATTGGCCTGATGCCTTAAAATACTGCCTTAATAGGAAGGGGTTTAAAACAGGGAGTCAGAGAGCTCCTTGATCTTGTGAATTTGAAATTGTCTTCGAAACGTCCAATTTTCACATACTCTGTATTCTCTCACTCAGGACACTTATCACAAATTTCTCATGTATATTAGCTTAGAATTCTTGCTGCCTCTCAATGTGGTTATGTGGAACAGATCTGTTTTATGCTCAAAAAATGTGGGCACTTATATGCATTGCAGATAACATTGGGTTTTTTCTTTGCTGAGCTGGTTGGTTGAGAAATGCTGCTGTGTTTCATTTGCAGAGGGTCAGATGGAAGTTAACATGACTGAGGTACCTATGGAGGAGATTGAACTAAGGCTTAAACATCTGGGCGTTCAGTTCGGAGGCCACTGGAAGCCCAAAGATTGCAAACCACGATGGAAGGTGTGTCACTGTGGCAGTTCAGTATTTTATATGTTGTGTCTTACCCTGGGTGCTGTCATTTTTTTCAAGAGATGTTTTTTTTTTGTACCTAAGTTTTTCTTTATGGAAATGACATATTGCTCTGCATTCTTTACACATAAGTTCAGAACAACTTTACCATTGGCACCATCAAGTCTCATCTCTACAGTGCACACCTAATCTGGTTTTCAGAATCAATGTTGTCTCTCACACTGAGGGGGTCACTGTCCTCACAGCAAATGTATCACGCAAGTGAAAACATCAAATTCAGAATGCTCCTGATATAATTAGGGTTGCACCGATACAACTTTTCCTCTTTGAATCCGATATCTGAAATCTCAGTATTGGCCAATACCAATTCTGATACCAGTTTTATTGTTTTTTCCTTTTCATTTTAGAATATCTATACCTCATTGTGTGGAACAAATGTTACTCTTTTAAATGTAAAGAAACACAAACCTCTACTACACATTATGGTCTGCACTGCACTTGTATAGCGCCTTTTTAACCTTAACTGTATTCAAAGCGCTTAACACTGTGACTCATTCACCCATTCACACCCACATTCGTACACCAATGGCACATTATACATTGGCAATGTGTACATCAATGGCAATCGTACACATTATTTCAATATAAATGTATAGCTTATTAAGAAAAGCTTCATTGTTAACTATTATACTGGATAATGTAGCAGCAAAATAACTCAAGCCTAAATCTTCAGCAAAAAAAGAATCCATTTTTTCAACTTGTATTTGGATTTTGTTTTTTCCTTTCTCCAATTTAGTTCTAGGATATCAGTCCACTTTTCATTCGCAGTTATTTTTTGGAACCCATTCAACTTAAATGTTGTTATTTGTAAACAAATAATAATGATAATAATAATTAAGTTTAATAATTATTATTGACTTTTAGAATTTTAAAAATACAACATTAATATATTTCAGTCATGCACCTTTAACTTTAATACCCTCTGACTTTTATGTTGACAGTCGGGACACTCCAGCAAGTCCTGTAAATGTCTGTTCGTGGGCTAGTTCACAGTATTTTAATTTGCTTCTTATTCAAATTCTGGTAAAATGCTCCTGGTGCCATTCTAAATGCATATGAGAAGTGAAATGAACTATTTAGCATCTACATCTGAGATGTTGTTCGTGAGTAGTGCTCAAATATGAAAATAAGCTCTGAAGTCAGAAAATAGCCGCGACTGCCTCACCAGCATGCCCATGCGTATGCCAACAGACCAGTGCTATTCACTAAAATGCACTGAACTTAAAAAAACTTGTCTTTTTAACAGTGGATTTTGAAATATAAACTACACTGGGTAGGTAGGAGAGGAGGTTATTTTCATATGGTAATTGTTACGTATGGTAGTCAAATAAAGGAAAGCCTCCATCACCATTATTTACAGCAGGGGTGCTCACACTTCTCATGGGATGAGATCTACTATTTCATCATGTTATTGCAGCAAGATCTACCATGTATAACAAAGGCTATACATTATTATCATTACCTACATTATTATCACAAAACCAAAATTTCAGTAGTCTATAGATAAATTTGATTATTCTCAATACCAGCTTCAAAACCACATTGTTAATTATGGCTATGGTTCTCAAGTAATTATTCAAGACTAGTAAACAGTCAGTAATAAAATACAAATAAAAAATAGCAATGAATAGAAATAGATTAAAAATAATAGAACAAATATAGAAATTCAAGTATTCAAGGAAACATTCAGAATGAAATGCATCATAAAACTACTACTGGTCTTCACTGTATGATTATAACACATTCATTCTTTTTAAAGTTACTCAGTCAAGAGCAGTGAGTGTTTTCTCATGTTCTTGTTCTTGTTGTTTGATTATTATAATGACACACTAGACAGCAGCAGGTCTATTAGATTACATTTTTACTTACAAGTCCAACATTTGTATACAAATCCACTTTTTTTTCTCCGCTGTTTACGTTCACTTTAGACATCACTCTCTGTGTTTACATGAATACCTCACCAACACGCATTTTGGCAGAATTTGACCGTTCATCATGATGATTGCATGCATCAGCGCGAGCTTGTCCAGCACACACACATACGCCACCTTTCAATCAAACAGGGTGCAGCTGTTACTAGATCGCTAGCGAATTATAAAATGATGTGCTCTGGATAACTTTCAACAGCAGAGTAAGAACATTAACTTTCTAATAAGTGACACAGGCCCAGGCTTTCACAAATATAGCTGTTCGTTGTTGACATTTGAATCAGTCCGCTTGTCTGGTCGGGTAAGTCAAATTCTCATTCACATACCCCTTCAAAAATCCACTTGTGTTCAACATTCTCAGATTTTTTTGATTTCTGCATTATAGCTCCTAAAGTAATATATAACGCCGGAGTGTTGCATTGTGAAACGGAATGCGGCACAATAATCGTTTTATCTCGGTTATCTTGTTTTCATTACCGTTGGAGGCCAACATTGTAATTGAAAATAAAATTTGATCCCCGGTTATAATCCACCAGTTGCAATCACCAGAAAGTGCCGCCACCTCTCTGTCACTTTATTTTCTAACCCACATGTAAATTAAATTTAGCACGTGCAGGTGAGAAAATGAAGTGAAGATATGAAGATAATGAACATACAAAATTGAACATGCAATTTTAAAATTGTATACGTTTAAAGGTGCACTCAGTAACTTTTGTAATTGTTTCATCTTGGACTTGCACTGACACCTAGCGGCTTGGATGCAGCATCATTTAAAATCAGCTTGTAGAAATTTAGTGAGTAGTATTCAGCCGGTCATGTGGATCTAACATGGCGGCCCCCATGTGTGTACCCTCTCCATGTACTGTAGAATAAATCAGCTTTTATAAGGTTACTGATATGACTGGAGTGATGACTTTTAATGTGAGTTGTCGTGATTTCCTACATATATTGCAAAATTATGATCCATGTCTTAGGAGTTTAACTTTTTTGATGAGGAAGTAAATTATTTAAAAGTGCAAATACTCAGGAACAATGGATAGTAATGTTCCTGAGTAACTGTTGATGCATGATTAAAGATCATGCCTTGCGGTGCTTATTAAATCATCGATAGTAGATATAATCCCGCATGAACAGACAGGTTGTTTTTTTGGCCCTCACAAACAAGAGATTTGTCATTTGTATGTTCGTTCGGGGCATCATAATAAGTGGTTTTATGTCTTTCTCAGGTGGCCATATTAATCCCCTTTAGGAATCGCCATGAGCATCTTCCCATTCTCTTTCAGCACCTCGCTACTATGCTCCAACGCCAGCGCTTGCAGTTTGCCTTCTATGTCATTGAACAGGTACGCATATGCAGTTCTGTACTGTAATGTTGCACTGCCAACCACTGGTGTATACCACCAGTGGTTAACATACAATGGAGCTCTTAATACTGTTTTAAAAATCATCCAAATTGGCACCTTGTTTAGTTGGTTGAGAAAATGCAGTTTGTCAAGAGCTGGCTAGTTTAAAAAAATATATATATATTTTTTTTTGTCACAACTAACTACATAATTTCCATACTTCTATTTGTGTCAGTTCCTAGTTTTGTATAACAGAGCAATTTGGATTTTAATGGATTGTTCAAACATGATTATGAATAACAAACACTGATCAATCAAGACCAGGGACATTTATTAAAATGATTTGGATGAATAGTAATTTCATGTTGTCTTTAGGATTGTTTTTCCTATGCATTTTCAATAATTAGAAAATAACAAAATTCAATAACTTTTAGATGGGTTCTCATCCGTTCAACCGTGCCATGCTGTTTAATGTGGGCTTTAAAGAGGCAATGAAAGACCTGGATTGGGACTGTGTGGTGTTTCATGACGTCGATCACATCCCGGAAAACGACCGTAATTACTACGGCTGTGGTCAGATGCCTCGACACTTCGCCGCGAAGCTCGACAAGTACATGTACATGTAAGTGAGCCATCTGCAAGCACTGATTTAGATTTCCAAAGTTATTCATTTTTTTCACTTCCTCCTTTTCTGTTCCCCCCTCTCACCTTTTATATATATATATATATATATATATATATATATATATACATATATGGCATAATCATTTTCTTATTGTTTAACTTCTTTTTTTATAGCCTGGCTCTAGATTAGGGATGCACAATATATCGGCAGCCGATATATTTTTGGCCGATAACTGGGAAAATCTCAATATTATTATCGCTCCGATAATGGAATTAACTGAGATATTTTCAGCGATAATTTTTTTGTTTATTTGCATGCGGATAATAATCTCTTGACTGCCTGTGGCATCTTTCCTTCAGGCAAGGATTTGGGCAGCCGCAAGCGACAGTTTGCGTGTAAACGGTGTGTCTGTGTGAGTGAGAGCACTCGCTCCGTGTGGATTATTTCAACATCTCTGGACCTTGTTGTGTTGGGTCTGGTTTTAATTAGAGATCATCTGCTGTAAGTAACAACATGCAATTTCCCTTGTCATGTTTCATGAGGCAATAAATGAAATCGTGACAAAAACACGCATGTTATGTTACTTGGGAGCGAACATTTTTGTGTATTACTTAATGTGGGAAATTACACATCGGTACTTGCAGCACAGCATTGGGTTAAAACAGCCCCAAAACAACCTAATGCGGTTCATAGATCTTGAAAAAATTGTTACAGAGTGACTTCAGATGTCTAAAAACATTAGTTTGCAAGTGAAATGATGTGCTTGTTGCATTTTACGAGTTGAAGAGGTTTCTAATATTATGACTCATGATAGCGCTGCCAGGTGTTACCGGTTTTACTCAGTACAAGGGACAACACCCATGTGAAATTTTATAGCTGGTAAAAGGGGGAAACATTATAAATGGAACTTCCAATATCAATACAATAGCCTTAAATAAAGAATAGTTGCCTAATGAAAACTTTTTTGACAGAAGATGTTTAATTGCAGGTTGTGAATATAATGTGCATGGTGAGTAACAGTCAGACGTCTCTGATTCGGAATGACACAAGAAATGCGGTCAGACACACAGACACGTGCTTGAAGAAACACATTTGATTCATATTTTTTTAAGAACAGATGACAGAAAAGCTGTCTGTGCGCATGTCTGATGCGCTGTTTGTTTGGAGGCGTGCAGTCTCGTGGAACACGTATGTAAATGGTTCTCACTCTTTCTTTATTTCAGCCTTCTAAAATTTGTTTGCATGAATAGTATAATATATAATAAAAATATCGTGAACATATATTTTGTGCATATCGCTAGCCCAAGGAGGGAACAAAACTAATTTATTCACACACGTTCAAAGTCATTACACTTCCGAAGGAGCTAAACTGGGACCTGGGATGAAAGGTAATAAAACGCCAACATTAAACCTGCAGCAACCCATAATAAGTGATGTATTTGCCTGGATAATGAAATACCCAACCGGTTGCCCATGATGGAGTGAATGCACAGATGAAGTAGTTTCAGTGCCAAAGAGATGTCGCCCTTCACAAATGTTAAAAGCCATTTTTCAAAAAGTTGAACAATACACATATTAATTACACTTCATATTTTTTCAGTTTGATATTTTAGTTAAAATAAATAAAAAATGAACTTCAAAGTTTGAAATCAAGCTGCCTTGCATTATTGTGTAGGCTATTGCTTAACGAAAAATACCCCATAGTACCACCTAGCGTCCAGCCAGCGGTAATACTGGTGTTAGTCGGTTTGAACGTGAACAACGCACCGGTGTGAAAATTATGATACTGTGGCTAGTCTACTCATGACCATTCGGTCTGTATGATGTTACCTGTTCCCAGTATAATTCTGTTCAAATTTCATAAGTTTCATAAGGTTTGCATTGTGTGTTTTATCTTTTAAAGTTCGTCACATGCTGTTTATCACCTTATTTGCTTTAATGCCATCATTCACTTGCATTAATAGCAATTGAGATACTCTTCAAAAAATCTTTGTTTCTGTTAAGCTGAAGAAAGAAAGCCATACATGTCTGGGATGGCATGAGGGTGAGACAATGATGAGAGAATTTTCATTTTTGGGTGAACTATCCCTTTAAGGGTGTGTGAGTGTACAGACTGTTGTGTTGTCATCCAGCACACATAGAACCTTGCAGATCTTAAGGGATATATCCAGCATGTTTGTGAATGTTTAGTTAGTTGGTTGGTTGGAGTGTTTGTTAGTATTTGAGGTTTTGTCCAATTGAGGATGGAAAGGTGATTGCAGGGCCCTTTTCACTGAACCAGAAATGAAAAATCTACAGGTTTGAAATTCACTTCACCAAAAACTTCATAAAATGTGGAAAAACTGCTTCATGAACCAAATTGTTGAAGAGCCAGTCAGGCACATATTTCAAAATCTTTTTAACTGCATACCACCTAATGTTGTGCTAAAACAATAGTTTTGTGTTTTAAACCACAGCTGCTTTTTTTTCACTAAAAAAAGTGTCGTTTTATTTGCTCATACAATGTTTTTGCGTGTTTAGATGTTGCTGTCGTTTCCTTCATCACTCTTGTGAGCTTTTGGGGGAGATTAAGTGGAGAGAAAGTTTGACTTCTTTCTAATAAACTGTAGTCCAACTATTTGATAATCTTGGGACTGTTTCTTTTTGTAAAGTCATTTATGGGCTGTTTTTCATCAATTACAGGAATAGTTTGATTTCAGTTGGGTTGGGGTTATGCTGAGGAATTTCATTTGGCCTTCCACAACACAATATTTCTTCTGTTTCAGTCCTGAAGTTGCAGTTTTCCTAAATGTATTGGCATTTAATTTTGTTGGCAGTTTGGCATTCTTCAGGAGTCAGGACCCTTGTGGTCACGGGTGAACACCCTGCAGTCTAGTTTTTATGCCCTTAATAACCCCAAATGATGACACTGCCACCACCATGCACCTATTCCTTGGTTGAGATAAGGTCCTTTTGCATGGCTTAATTTAATTCTTCCTCTCATTTAGGGTTTTTCTTACATTTTCACAATGATTTGCGGTTGGGAAGTGCATGGATAGTTGACATACGGTTTACTGTTTGATGACACCTCCATTCGAATACCAAAATCACTGTTCGGTTATTCTACACATGCAGTAGAGGTCAATCGCAATATCCGTACTGTGAGACGCCTAAGACAGAGCTACAGGGAGACAGGAAGGACAGCTGAGCATCCACGCAGTGGCAGACCACGTGTTACGACACCTGCAACTGCCCAGTTACACTAGGAATGCACAATCCATCTATTAGTGCAATAGGCTGAGAGAGGCTGGACTGAGGGCTTGTAGGCCTGTTTTAAAACAGGTCCTTACCAGACATCACCGGCAAGTAGAGGTGTGAATCTTCACTGGCCTCATGATTCGATTTGATTACGATTCAAAAGGTAACGATTAAATTATAAAACCGGATCTCAATCCCATTGAGCATGTCTGGGACCTGTTGAGGGCTAGGGCCATTCCCCCCCCCCTCTCAGAAATGTCCCAGAACTTGCAAGTGCCTTGGTGGAAGAGTGGGGAAACATCTCACAACAAGAACTGGCAAATCTGGTGCAGTTCATGAGGAGGAGATGCACTGCAGTACTTAATGCAGCTGATGGCCACACCTGATACTGACTGTTACTTTTGATTTTGACCCAAACCCTTGTTCAGGGACACATTATTCCATTTCTGTTAGTCATAGTATGTCTGTGAAACTTGTTCAGTTTATGTCTTAGCTGTTGAATATTTTTATGTTCATACAAATATTTACACATGTTAAATTTGCTGAAAATAAAAGCAGAAAGTGAGAGGACGTTTCTTTTTTTAGCTGAGTTTATATATAGGGTGAGTTAGGGGCTGTCCACATCCATTTTTGCATATGTCTGCACTGTTTTTCTATGGGAACACTCACTGGACGGACCATTGCCCCGGATCTCGCTGTTTTTTTTTTTTTTCAGCATCTAGCGCATGCATTTTTAGACGTGTCAAATTAAAAATAACTTTTATAAATGCATCTCTAGACACCTGCGTTATGTTACATTTGTTGCGCTGCGTCTAGATTTTTTTTGGCGCAGATGTCGCAAAGATTATACATTCTGAAAAGTTCAGGTTGCAAAGAGGACTTCATGTGACTATTACATTGTTACACATGATTTCAGATTGATTTTTTTTACCCGGCAAAGTTTCAGCACATGATAAACAGTTAGCCAGTGTTTTTAGCCGTTTGCATACTTGCAGTATGTACAATAACTAGACAAGTTCAATGCTTAACCATTTAAAAATCCAAAGCAAGCAAAAATCAAGAGGCTAATATAGCTCAGCAATATAACTCCATGCACATAACAATAATAGAATTTGCTGCCTCGTGAAAATGTGAACTTGAGCAGGCTAAGCACATATCAGGTTTGGCACTTAATTATGAATTTTCTATTAGTTAAAGGAAAATTCTGGGTTCAATATAAGTTAAGGACAGTTGACCGCATTTGTTGCATAATGTTGATTACCAAAAATAATTATTTCCTTAAAAACAAAAAAGCAGAAAATTTGAGTTACAGTGAGGCACTTACAATGGAAGTGAATGGGGTCTGAGAAATTTAATGCTTTTAATTTTATAAAAGCACTTGTGTTTAATTCTGCTGTTAAAACTCTTAAGTTGTTAAAATCATAATTTTAACAGTCATTTTAGGGTTTATTACATCGTCATTGCAACAAAGTTCATTTTAAGATCTATGTATTTTGCAATTTAAGCTTATAGCTTCCTGTGCACTGTATTCCCTGCTTTAAGTAATGTTTGACACACACATTATCTATTGGAATGTTCTTTATTCACAAATCCTGGCAAATAACACTCATGAACCCTCGCGGTTAACTGAAGGTTACAAACGGTTACCATGCACATCCCTAGTTTGTAAAACTTTGGATGCAAGTTTCGACTAAAATGCTTCTGAGACATGGTGATTTTAGGGTCATGCGTGTTATGCAAATTGTTTAATTTGTGAATTGTGGTGTAAATGCAGCCCTAGTTGCCTCTCAGAAGTGTTTGGATTAGTGTAGATAAATAATTTACCTGTATTTTGAGCATCACTGTGGACTGAGTTTAGACCTTGCGTTGATGTTTTGCCTGCATGAGGCTATTTTTTGTCCCCTGGACATATTCTGGGTACAGCCAAAGGGGTGCAAACAAGTAAATGTGTACTGTATCTCCTTGTGAAGTAGCATCACAGTCTATACTCTTAAACAGGCTTGTTCTTTTGTTACCTATTGCTTTCAAGTGATTCCTGATGGTAAGGTTTCTTACATTCTTTTTATTTTCCCCTTCTCATCTCATTTTTATGTTTTACAAGTGATGGTGGAGTAGAAGTATTTTAGTTTAACAAGTGTGAATGTATTTATTTCAGACTTCCCTACAATGAGTTCTTCGGTGGTGTAAGTGGACTTACTGTCGAACAATTCCGGAAGATCAATGGCTTTCCCAATGCATTCTGGGGCTGGGGCGGAGAGGACGATGACCTCTGGAACAGGTCAGTTATGTTTGATAAGTTGCATGTGCATAATCGTAAGAGCAGAATAACAATTTTTATTTATTTATTTTTTAATTGTCCATTTAGTTTTAAATCACACTGTTTAGTTTGTAACGGCCAGTGAGTATAAATAGAGCCCAGTATATCCAGCAAACAGTTATTGCATCATAATGCTGTTTGGATCTGATGTATTGAAGATACGATAACTGTTTACGATTGTTTCAGTAAACATTGTTTAACTGAATCAGGTTATCGTAAACAAATAGATTAACATGTAACAGAAACGTATGTTGTGTGTGTTTGTGTTTCTTGTTTTCAGGGTTCATTACGCAGGTTTCAATGTGACCAGGCCAGAGGGAAATATTGGCAAATACAAATCTATCCCCCATCACCACAGAGGAGAGGTTCAGTTCCTGGGGAGGTGAGTACATAAACACACATACTTAAAAAAAAAAAAAAAAAATGATGTTATTGGGATTTACTTTTCACTCGTGTTTTATTTACTTTATTATAAATATACTGAAGACTACAGAAGGCTTGACCTAGACGCCGTTGTTTACAACTAGCCTTTTTAATTTATAAAAATATTTATTTAAATTATACACATTAAACATGCTTTTTATAGAAAATTGATTAAAAACTAAAAGTAAAATTAGGCCTATTGCACATTTAAAAAAAAATGAAACATTTTTCATATAGCAATAAAAATAATTAAGAATTTTATTTTTGCATAATAATAATAAAAGAAAATACTTTTACTATATACTATAGCTGTTTGTTTTTTAAACTGAGTGTTTATTTACACTAAGTGCAAATAGCCCATCTCGTTGGCAGTGTCTATTTACACTAACTCCACCCACCACCGCTCAGACCACACTCAAGACAGCCATGACAGATTTATTTGTGGTCAATTGCCGATAAAATGAAGGCGGGCATATTTGAATTTTTCGTGATGGGGCAGAGACATCAATCTGGTTAACGGGTTAGACATTTAGTGGATTAAGAGACTGGATAACTAAGTGACTATTTGCTCTCCAATAGTCTGGTGGAAACAGGATTTCACGACAAACTGCACCCCATGTGCAGCTGTAGTAGCTCTGGGTGTAACGACGGTATGTGTATGTGTTGTCATGCTGGAGATCTGTCTTCAGCTGTATATAGTTCTGATGTACTAACCATGGTGTTACTTCAGTAACATGTAGTTAATAGTAACCATGTTTAATTTTGTGGTTACTATGATTTTACTAGAAATTACCATATTTTTGTAAGGGAAGGATAGCGTTAGATTTAGGGGTTGGTGTAGTGTAAAAGTATCTGCCACTATTTGGACTTATTGTAAATGGCATCTGCCTTTATTTATATATATATATAAAAATTTAGCTCTCTTTTTAGTTGAACATAGATTTATCCATCGCACATTTCTTTGCCCACTTTCAGGTTTTGGATGTAGTCTTCCATGGAATACTGGAGTCCTTTTTTGGCCACTAGATAAGATTACTAGATAAAGGCAATGTTATCCAGATGTTATAAAATATTTCCTGAGGTAATTCACTCAACGTGATCACTCTTCCCTTCATGTTTGAGTTAGCAGAGGGTCAGTTTCACTAAGGATGTACCTTATTTTCTTCATCAATAGAGAGCATGATCTCTGCTCCGCCTTCTATCTCTCTTCTGTTTCTCACCAATTATTAATTTGAGTAATTCGCCCAAAAATTAAGACACTGTTTTGAAAAATCTTTACGCAGCCTCCACCATCTGGTCGAATGGTTGTTGTTGCAACTGCGGCTTTCCACTGTGGTGCTTGAATGTACATAACAAATATGTCAGTTGGCAACAGCGTTAGAGGTAAACACTGGAGCGAGTGCACTATAAAGAAGGATCACATATTCCTAGTAAGGTATACTTCCAATTTGACGTGGATGCTCAAACGTCAGTCAAACGTGAGCCTGTCAAAATATACACTATATAACGGCGCGCGCATACACAGGCAGTTGGCGCATGTGCGCTACGACTGCTATGAGACGCCAGACTTCCTCCTCGGTAGTTTAGACACTTAAATATGTCTTTATATTCCTTCAGACTAGAGTTATACAAATGTAGGTATCTCCTGACCTCCTCATACATGCTCTCTTGAATTGCACATCCACTGTTGTTGTCTTTACCTTCATCTCCTGATGTTTAGCAGCGATTACATCTTCAAGCACTTCTTTGTGATAGCAACGGCTCAAAATGTAAGTGTTGCCACCTTGTGGACCCACTAATTAGTGCAAATAACTTCATGTGCATTCTGCACGTTCAAATGCGTGCGGTTAGAAACATCGGGCTGCGTGCATTCAGAGCTCACACACTGTGCTGATGACGAGAATTACATTGTGTGCCCTGTACATGGATGCTTGGCATCTGAGCGAATTATACTTTTGGCATTGTAAAAGTGTCTTAAAAGCAGTTCATTTGACACGTACAAGCATTGTAATCCAAGTGTTCAGTAACAAAACAATAGGTTTGTGTGAGGAACAAAATGTAAGAAACTAAAAATTTACATCGTTATTCACTGATAATCTTCCCCTTCACCATAGCTTGCGTCTAGAACACGTTTATGTCCAGCATTCAAAAATGGACTCCAATTCGGTTATTGCACACGTGAGAACCAATACTGTTTTGGCATCAATGATGCACTGTTTCAGATTCTGGATGCAAGCTTCTGCAGAATTGAAGATTACCAACTTAAATTTCAGTCTGTACCTCACAAAAAGTTATCTTATGATTTTATAAGTCATTTGGAATATTTTTTTTTATTATTGTGGTAAAGTATGTTGTTCATAAATTTGAATAATGTAAGAATTTAAACATCTAGAGAGTGAAGAGAAAGTAAGTAATGACAGAATAAACATTTTTGGGTGAACTATTCCTTTAAGATTTGGAGGGTGAACATTTTTTTTTTTTACTTTCCTGCATCTTTACCACTGACCTATTTACACTTGGCCTGACCACAAACCAAGGTTGTATTCATATGTGCCTGTTGGTATGTTACCCAGAGTGGATTGACCTACATTTGACAAAAGCATATTTACAGTAATAACTTTATTGAAGTTATTGAAATAAATGTATTGCATATTGTAGATTATCCCAAGGACATGCTGGAAACATGCTAGCATGTGTTCAATTTTTCTCTCTCTCTCTCTCTCTCTCAGGTACAAGTTGCTAAGGTACTCAAAAGAGAGGCAACATCTGGACGGCTTAAAAAATCTTCAATACACTCCTGAAATCTCTCTGAGCAGCTTGTATAAAAACATCACAGTGAATCTCAGTCCTGAGCTCGCCCCCATAACGGAGTACTGACAGGCTCCGCCCACCCCCGTGTGACCCTGGGGTCAGGGTGGAGGAAAACGTGACGTATCGATGCCAAATGCCCTTAAAAACAGGAATGAGGAGGGCAACGGCCGGTCTAATGCGCAGTTAATTGCGTGACGTGTTTATGTGTGTGTATGTTAGATCACTGGATCATATCTGTGAAGGTGTGTTGTGTGACTGCGTACGTTTAATTGCATGTTCCTGTGTCCATGTTGGCTTAAGTGAATCAGATCACAACACATTCAAAAAAAGATGGGGAGTGCCAGCGTCAACAAATCAGATGTTTACTGCAAAGCCTTAATAGAATTTTATAGGCTATCAGACTCTGTAAATACAGTCATATGTGCTTACATTGTTGAAAGCTTGGTTTTACATTACAACAGCACTCTTGATGCCAATAGACATTTTTTCATGTTCTGTTAGTATAATTTTTTTATACATATCTTTTTTAAAGACAAAACTTGTTTAGAAGTCAATGCAGTTTAAATGGATGTATTTTAAATCTTAAATTCAGCTTTAGTTACACATTTTCTTCTTTTATTGAGAGATACATTTCACTCCAGTGGTGTGTTATAGGGTTTTTATTTCAATCCCATGGCTATACAGAAAGCTGTGACAAGCAAGTGCTTGCATGAGACAGACTCCCCTGTAAATAACTGGCTTTATAAACAATGCTTTAGCGATTACCTGCGATTCCATTGGAAGCACACTTCCTTTTGGCAGCTATTGTTGTTTTGACTTCTGTTAATTTAATATTTTTTTTTATTTTTTTTTATGTTTATGGATGTGGGATTAATTTTGACTGACTGACTCATAAAAATATCATCGATGACCATTAGAATGCAGGAAAATGAATCAAAAACAATGAACGTATTACCAGATGCATGCCTTAATTTATTTTTTTGTTACACGATTATTTTGTCTTTAAATTTTCATTATTATTATTTTTTTTTTTTTGTGAAATTGAATGTTTCTTTTTGTCTTTGCTTTTGATACAGGAATAGTTCAACCCAAAAAAAAAATAAAATGTAGTCATTATTTACTCTTTCTTATGTGGAACTCAAATGATATATATTGAAAGATTTCCAGTTTGCTGATTTCATTTGCTGATTTCAGTACAATAGCAGTTGAAAGTGACTCACTTTAAAACTTAAAGCACCTAAAAATGTCATAAATGTAGTTCATGTGGCCTGTATCATATTTCAAGCCTTCTGAATACATATGATCACTTTGTACAATGAGCAGACTGAGTTCATTAACATTTCTTTATTGATAAACACTTTAATACGATCAAACCTCATTGGTTCTTGTATAATGACTTTATGATGTTGGTCACTAGAAGAGCCAAGACCCAATGATATTTGATGCTATTGACTTGTCGCTATATTGGATTGTAGCTTGGTTTACAATGATTTGATATTGATTAGCGTCTTAAATTTCAGTGTGTTCATTATACAAAGTTAATGTATGCCTTCAGTAGACTTGGATTATAACGCACGACTCGCATGGGCTACTTTTAGGACAGTTTTGTGTACTTTTGTACGCTTTAAAGTGAGTCACTATCAACTGTGAATATATTGAATTCAGAAAATGTAACATCCTCTAAAATATCTCCTTTTGTGTTCCTCTAAGAAAGTCACACGTTTTTTGGAGCAACATGGAAGTGAGTCAATTATGACACTTTTTCATTTTTTAGGGTGAACTATTTTTTAAATGGCATAATCATTCTCCTGTCTGTTTTGAAGTGCACTCCAATGTAGTAGATGAAGGAAAGATTTGACTGAAACGATAACGAGGTGTTTACGAGAGAGTGTTTATCTTTCAGGTCTTCGCTGAAAGTCCTGATCTGATGACTGATCAGGTTTACAGCTGCTAAAGCCAAAACACCCTCCGCAGGGTTTGGCGTGCGTCTCAACCTGTGTGCTTTTTTTGTCTGTCTGTGTGCGTGGCTCTCAGTGTGAAATACTGGCCGATATTGCACTCTGATCAGACCGTTAGTTGGGCCAAGATGAGAGAGCGATGTCTGCATTGCTCTTGAATGGCATTTGAAGTACACTTGGGCCATGACGACTTTATTCTGTTAAAGTTTTGAGCATCACAAGATGTAGGAAAATGACACCTAGACTAGTCTTTTTGTTGGTACATGTTTGCCTTTGTATATAATTGTATTGTTTAGGAGTTGTTGATGTACCATATGTTGCTTTAAGTTATATATATATATATATATATATATATATATATATATGTCCTAAAAACTGCTGTTTCATAGCCTTTTTCATATAGAGTGTATGTGGATGTGTGCGTGTGATTCAGTCTGCTCAGAATAAAACACCAGCTCCCCACGAGCGAGATTATGTCAGCAGCATGGTTTGCGACACTAACTGAACTCTTGACAAGTTGAGACACACTCACAGCTTCAAATCCTAGCTAGCAAGATCTGTGAAAAGCGCTTTATTTCGCCTGCTTCAAAGGCTGTTATAGGGTATAATCTTTCTCTCTGCATGTCTTTGAGGCATAGTTGAGCCATGGCTTCTCTGACGACAACGGCTTTATCTTTTTCTGAGTGGATGCTCTCTTAGGCCCTAGTGCACACTCTTGAGAACTTTTGTACACCAGTCCCTTATGTACTACTTCCTTATGTGATAGTTTTCTTCCAGTGCCCAGTCTGGTGTTTACAGTCACTTCTTAAACCGGCAGACTAAAGGCTGGGCCTAACCGATCCCGGTCACTGTGTTTACAGGTTACAGAAATCTACTTGACCAACAGAGACGTGGAATGGAAAAATCCTGTCTGAGTGGAAATAAAATATAATGGACTTAGATTGAGGTTACTGTTGTCAAAGTCTGTTTCATCACCTCTTGTTCTGCATAAAAGCTTTGACCATTCTTCCTTCGCTTTGTAGGTTGAAACGTAGCTCTTTAGGACACCAGCTGGAGTCTTAAACATTCTGTCCGGTCTGGCTTCTGTTTAATGGGAGTTTACGTTTGTGTTGAAAGTAAATTGGTCACATTCATATGCCGTCTTATGTGAAAGGATTGCAGGAACACAGTGGGAGAAACCCTCGCTTTGCTTTTCCCCTACACATGGCCCATAAATTTACTTAAGCAAAGTATATAGGTGCAAGATCTTATAGGTTCTAGTTTGGTGCCAAAGATGGGACGTTGAAACATTGCGCTATTGAATTACGCAATGGGTGAGGATCCATTTATAACCACATATGCGTGTTGTTTAATGTAGAAATAGAGGCGTCTTGGACCAATACAGACTTTCAAAGGGGGGAAATGTAGTTCATTACACACGTTGATCTAAGCTCATTAGTTTCCTGTATGCTCAAGTAAACCAGTATTATTGCACCAGCACAGTGCACTAACATAGTAAAGAAATAGATTTTCTTGTATCCCAATGAACTGATTGACATTTGGCGACTTGTTTTAAAGGGGTAGTTCACCCCAAAATTAAAATGATGTCATTTGCTAACCCTCATGTTGTTCCAAACCAAAACTTTCCTCTGTTGAACACAAAAGGAGAAATTAGGTAGAAGATTGAGACCGTTAGTCCAAATTTACTTTAATTGAATGGAAAAATAGCTATTTCAATGTTTTTCATAATTTATTCTCGTGTTCCATGGAAGAAAGCCATAGGGGGTTTTGAACGACATATGAGTGAGCAATAGACCAAATTTTTTGGGGGGTGAACCATCACTTTAATCGTCAGCTTTTTGCGCTTTTATTTGGGTTACAAAGAATGGGACTGACAGTTGCACAATTTGTTCTTAAACTGAGGTGAGTCGCAATATATGAATATTAAATGTCACAATAATTATTCTGGTGGCGTCATGCCCATATTCCCCTAATTTGAAGAATTGGCTGATGCAAGTCATGTTTCCTGTGTAAATGCATCAGCGAGACTGCTCTGGAGTGATTGTTTTGATCTGGTGGTTAGTTGTAGCTTTTGAAAAATATTTGTTCAATTCTGGTCTGGTTTCAGTTCCCACCCCAAACTTACCCTCTCATATCTGCCCCATCCTGTCCAGCTGAAAATATCCAGAAACAATAGAGAATTATAAAAGAGGAGTTATTATTCATAATCTCAAATCTGTAATGTAGAGTGTTACAATTTTGCAGTATTCATATTTGTGCCTTGAGATTTTTTTTATTTATTATAATTTTTTTGTTTATTACATTTTCATTTTTGCATTGTTTGTTGAGATGTGCAGTGGGGTGTGTGTGGATGATGTTTTAAAATAAAATTGGGTGCGCATTTACATTTTCTTTTACATTTTATTCAGAGTTTTTATTTGAATCTGGAGCTATGTTGAAAAACCTGAAATGTCTGCTTGTCAATGATTTGGAACTGAATAACATGAAGACCTTTCCTATGTTTGCATTTCTCTGTTGTTGAGGGTCCACTTTTACTGTAACCAGGGTGAGAAGCAGAATCTCTTGATGATGTCTGCTTTGATATGTACAATCCTGGTTCCAGATTCCCTTTTCTTTTGTTGGACTGCTCTGTTCACTGCGTTACGCTCTGTAATGATCATTAAAAGACTTTATAGTTGAAAGCTTAAACTGAGTCTAATCTCTTTAATTGGTGTGGCTGGAGAGAGTGGGGTCGTTGGGTGTATGGTCACTCATGTGCTTTGATGACCACAGCTGTTGTAGTGTATGAGAAGGGGCTCAGTAGAAGTGCCAGAGTGTAATGGCGATGCCCCTCGGCATGAGCCTCAAACACCACCTGCAAACACAATAAACACTGAAAACACTTGCCAACACATACACATCTGGTAAACACTAGTGTCTTCTATATATATTTGTCTAAATTTGTCACCTCACTGGCTCTTTGGGTCTATTTACACTTGGTCTTTTCATTTGTTTTAATTGATCGGATCTGATTGGATACGCACATTCCGTTTACTCTCTGCCACATAAATGGATATAAATCCAGTCTGCCATTCCAGAGTTGTATGCTAATATTACAAGAACGCAATTTCATGATGATAATTCTGGCATCAATATTATGCTATGATTTCATCGATTGTTTTGTGTCTAGTTTAAGAGAGTTCCTGTTGAATGCTTTGTTCAACCCATGTGGCAATTGGTTTTTGAATTTTGTGTCCGCTCCTTACATACACTTCCGGTCAAAAGATTTGAAACTCATTCTGTATTAGAATTATTATTTTTTTAATAATAGTAAAGCCATCAAAACTATGGAATAAATTGAACTATGGGAATTATGTTGGAACAATAGGAATTATGTTGTGACTAAACAAAATCCAAAATATATCAAAACTGTGTAATATTTTAGCATCTTCAAAGTTGTCACCCTTTGCCTAGAATTGCAGAGGAATCACCCTGGGATGCTTTTTTAATAGTATTGAAGGAGTTCCCATCTATGTTGGGCACTTATTGGCTGCTTTTCTTTATTATTTGGTCCAAGTCATCAATTTCAAAACCTTTTTTTTTTATTTGTATTTTTTTTTATCATGAAATAAATTAATATGGTGGCACGATTATATTTTTGTCTACAAAACTAATTTCAAACAGTTAAGCAGATCAAAAGATTTTTAGTATTATGAGAAACATTTCAGTCAAGTGTTTCAAAACTTTTGACCGGTAGTGTGTCTCTGTGATTGTTTCCTCACATGTTGACTGTGAGGCTCCCAAACTTATATATGCTGACATAGTCCTGTTTGGTAAGAATTTGTGGCATTATCCACCTCGAACGGATTGCAAATCTGACCAGTAAAACGCATAAATTGACCAAGTGAAAATTCTCCCTTTCATAGTTGATGTCAGTACCTCGTTACATGAAGAAAGCCTATGTACTATGCATGTCTGTACACATGGTTTGTCCTAAATTGATCTGCCATGCTCTTATCTAACATGTACTGTGTGTCTATAGAAAACAAGATATAGGTTCTTTAATATTTACCTCCCCACAGTTAATATAGCTCTTGGTTCTCATCCAAGACAATCATTCAGGGTATTATTAATCTACAAATATTGTTGCTGAATAAGTATCTGGAGTTGAGTTTACACAGGACTGCATATTCGGTAAGGTCTTTCAAATATGGGCTATTAATCTATATAACAAGTGATGGTTAACCCATAAAAAAGTCATTTGCTCAACCTCATGTCAGTTCAAACTGATTTTACTATAAAGACTTAAATATTGAACTGTTTCTCACCCACACTTATCATATAATTTCAGAAAACATTAAAACACTGGAGTCTTATGGATCACTTTTATGCTGCCTTTATATGCTTATTTGGAGCTTCAAGTTTCTGGCCACCATTCACTTGCATTGAAAGGACCTACAGAGCTGAAATCTTTGGTTGTGTTGAGAAGACATGCATATCTGTGATGGCATGAGGTTGAGTAAATAATGAGAGATTTTTACGTTTTGGGTGAACTGTCCCTTTAAATGACCAAATTTTAAGTTTTGGGTGAAGTAACCCTTTAAAGCTGAGGTCCATTTAAATAATAATAATTAGACAGTCTGACTATTTTCGTGAGCTATATAACATACAAACAGATTCCTTTGATACTGTTTTTTTTTTATTTTTTCATTTATTAACCTTTTATTTAATGCATTTCTACCTAAAGGATCACAAGAGGTCAGATATCTTAAATATTCATTCTTCAGGTGTTTCATTACAAGAATAAACCATCACTTAGCAACCAACAATTGCTCATGAATATAAGAGTGCAGTCACAGTGCTACTTACATCAGCCATCTGGTGGAAAGGAGTACGACCCTCAGCTTTCCAGTAGGTTTTGGTGTCAAACTCCACCCGATACACACCAGGAGTGAATTCCTGCTCTGTGATCAAGTTGTGCACCTCACCAGTCATATCCACTTTCCTGTGTGAGAGCAAGAAAGATACTAGATGATAATAAGATAATATTAACGTACAAGAACGAGAAAACACAAGGAAGATTGATATGTGATGTAATGAAAACATGCAGAATGTCTAACAATTATATAATTTAATAATGACAATTTTATGTTTTTTTTTTTTTTTTTTAAATATAAACATAATTTCAACATGATAACTTTTAAGAAATATCCTCCATAAAAATAGAAACATCTATAAACCCAATGCATTTTCTCTCTGTCTTTAGGTCAGAGGTAATTTACAATTCAAAATTATGTTTACTAATACAAGGACTCTGTGACCTCAAAGAAAATGAATGTTAGTCAGAGCATGTGGGATAATGTGATCCTACCCACTGGCAATCTTTTCCCATATTCCACCCTGACCCTGGCGGTAAACATCCAGAGCCACATTTCCAGCTGGAATGCCTTTCACAGCATCCAGAATCTTTACGGTCAGAGGACATTGAGCATCTGAACCACCATGAAAGTCCTGGGACACAAGTCAAAGCCGTTCAGAATCAGTGTGCATACAAATGTCAGTCTTCTTTGAATAGTGCTTTTCAGAATGCGTTTTTTTTTATAGCAGCGTCACTGAAAACAAATATCTGCCAAAGGTGACTGTGGAAAGTAAAAATTCCCTACAAAAATGTTGGAACAAAACTCAAGCTGGGGGGAGCCCATCCAACACTGGCACTCACATACTGTAGATGTTCATTATCCCTTTAATGAGCATTTATGTGTCTGTACACAGCCCTAAAAATCTCTCATAATTTACTCCCAGATGTGTATGACTTTCTTTCCTCTGCTCAACACAAACAAGGATTTTAAGAAGAATATCTCAGCTCTGTTGGTCCAAACAATGCAAGTCAACAGGATACAAAACATTAAAGCTCAAAAATCAAATTAAGGCAGCATAAAGGTAATCCATATGACTCCAGTGATTAAATCTACTGTATATCTTCAGAGGCGATATGATAGATATCGGTGAGAAACTGATACATTTAAAAGTCTTGAAATCAACACTTTAAATCTCTGCTTTCAAACAGCCCTTCTAAGAGTTCTTCTTTTGTTTTTGGCGATTCACATTCTTTGTGCTTATCACCACTTAGACAGAGAGAATTTATAGTAAAAAAGGATTTAAATATTGATCTGTTTCTCACCCACACCTATCACATCACTTCTGAAGACATGGATTTAACAACTGAAGTCGTATACATTACTTTTATACTGCCTTTTTGTGCTTTTATGAGCTTCAAAGTTTCGAATCCTGTTTGTATGGCACTACAGAGCTAAGATATTCTTCTAAAAATCTTTGTTCAGCAGAAGAAATGGCATGAGGGTGAGTAAATGATGTGATTTTTGTGTAAACTACCCCTTTAAGTCTTCTTGATCATTCAAAGCACTGTGGTGAATTGTCAGCTGTAGTCATTTGGCAGATTAGTCTTGCTTGTTTAGGTATGTAAAGTCAAATGACCTTTCTTTTTAATGGATGGCAGTAGTTGTACATCAGCTCTGACAGTTTGTGGGGTTAGTGACCGCTTGGACATACAGTGTGTATAAGTGTTTTTTTCCAGGTACAGATAGAGTTTACTGCAACACTTTGTAGTATGGCTTTATCATGTACATAACCTTGTGACCTATATGTTAGCCTGTCCAACAACTGAAAGTACCTGGTTTCACCCAGAAAGTGACAGCTAAGTGGATAGTTTATCTATTTATCATATACATTTCATAGATTTTGTGTCTCTGCCAAGTTAAATATTACTTAAAGGTTCTGTAAGCAATTGCAGCCATTTTGCTGACTTCAACCACACACCCCGTATCCAAAACACAGCAATCTCAAATGTGCAAAATGACATATTACGCATTTCTGATTGGTTCATTTTCCCATCAGATAAAACTGTTTTGACAGATGTGGAAAACTATTTAATATATATATATATATATATATATATATATATAGATAGATAGATAGATAGATAGATAGATAGACCTGTCAAATTATAGTCAGTTATAATATAAGTAATTGGTTAAAATGTTCAAAGACCTTCATTCGAGAAGGTTTACAACTCTTAAATGTAAACCACTACAGAGGGTAGAAAGTTTATCATTTAGATGTCTTTTATAAGTAATCACACTAATCATGAAGATGTTGTCCCAAGTAAATATGCACAGTGTATATTTCTTTTTACTTTAAACATACAAAATCCATCTAATTAGAACTCTTTGGTAAACAACATACACCGAGAGAAGGCAAGCAGAGAATTGCAATTGCACTTAGCATTGAACTAGTCGCTTCACTTCTTATTCAAACTTTAAATTTCACACTCCAATATTTCTGTATCTTTCTATTCTACACCACTGAGTGATTTAACTTACCACTGGAGCAGAAGTACAGAAGGCGAACAGAAATGTAAGCACAAAAATAACTGCTTTAGCCATGTTAGAGCAAGACTGTAAGAGACAGCATTCATAATGCCCTTTATACAGCTGTTGACCCTGCAATCAGGTGACTCAAGGGGGGTATCTACAGCTCCCTGTTGACATTGTAAATAAAGAGGGGAATGAGTAACTCCATACAAATTTGACTGAATGGATTTTGTTTATCCAGATGAACCAATCAAGGACATAATTTATCTCTTTGTTTTGTTTTTTATTTTATTAAACACAACCCAAATTTTTGTACTTCCCGCATGTTAAATTCCAATGATCCCCCACTCAGTAGTAAGATCTGATTGATGGTTTTTCTTGTCTGTTTGCTTTCTGGAGAACCTAATCGACAGGCGCACTAGTGAAATGTTTCTGGGCAGTACAAATTTTAGGGTCTGAGCTCTTATTGACAGTTCAAAGAAAAGTGTACAGTTAACCACAGAGAGGCGGGCACACTTGTTTTTCACATATTTACATGTCATAGCTGTATCGCCAAAGGAACCGAGTTGAATTACTAAGTGGAGAGCATCAGTATTGCTTTGCTTGTGAGCAGTACTGGCTTTATAGCAAGGGTGTAAGTCTTGTCTTACCATTAGTAGGGACATATTAAAAACATTCCAACTATACAGATATTTTCGCATACTCTGTTAAATTGCATGATGTAAATTCGGCAAAAGTAGATCGAAAGTTTTGTTGCTGAAATTGGTCTGACCAAATTATGAATCACTGCCCTCCAGTGGCTGAAGCTGAAAGTGTTGTCTAACTTATGGGCACATGTGAGTATGGCGATGGAATTGTTTCATATTAACATACAAATGGAAAGAGATTCACAAATAGAAAGTTGGTTCACAATTCATTGGAATGAGAAACACAAATAAATTAAGGATTTTCACAAAAATGAAATCAATTCACAAATAAAAAGTATGAGATTTATAAATATATGTTGAGTTTCACAAAAATAAAGTGAATTCACAAATAAATAAAATGATGTTTGCAAATAAAAAAATGATTAGAAAATAAAAAAATATTTACAAATATATTTTTTAACTCAAACACAACTCTGACCAGCATTCATTTGTGAATCACACACTTTTATGTGTGGACTGCTTCGTGTGCATTTGCGGATCTCTACACGCATCCATTTTGAAAAAAATCTACAAATAGTTGGAAATAGGTATCTTCAACCGATCACGCTTTCTTTTAAAATCAGGGTGGGACCAGAGTCACAGAGCTCTCATGAGCATGGAATCAAATCTCATTCTTTTTATTTGTGAATTGATTTCATTTTTGTGAAACTCCTTACATTTATTTGTGGATCTCATTCCATTTATGTGTGAACCAAATTTCTATTTGTGAATCTCTTTCCATTTGAATGTTAATATGAAACAATTCCATCTCCATATGTGAGCTTCCAGTTTCCTGGTGAAATGTCCACAGAGTGGCATCAAAGGCGAGTTGTATTTTAGTTATAATAATAACAAATAATAATTACAAGTGCTTGTAAGTGTCAGTGTGTAAAAAAATGTGAAGTTTATAATAATAATTGAATAATATTTAAAGAATTTAGATTATATTTTTTTATTATTGTTTTTAATATAGCTTGTGTGGGGCTTTGCTTGGCCAGCAAAAGTTTAAAGATGATAAAAAAAAAAAATGGTGAGAAGGAGAGGGGGACAGAATTGGGTCAAAACATTAGTTGAATTGGGTCAAAAACATTCAAACAAGCAGTAGCTTCAATAGATAAAGCATCTGGGTTTTCAAGTTTTGCTGTTTTGATCCAAGTGTTTGCTCTACTGTTGAAAGAGGTCACCACCTGATTCTGTCTTTATGCCCTCTGAGAAAGAATCAGACACCCATTTGCTTCAGAGTTGATAGCCTTTGATCTAACACTATGATCACATCTGTCTGTTTAGAAATTAAAAACATTCCATCACTTTTAATTCAATTCTCTCTTGTGTTGCACTGACTACTTGAAAACGACAGACATTGGCTGTGTCTGAAAACCTAGTGAGCTGGCTCGCTGTCTAATGCTTTCATGGGCTGAAATGGAACTTCAGAAGTGACTAAATTGAAGTACTTTTCATAGACAGCAAAAGCAAATTGTGCTCCTCATGTGAACAAATGATCATTATGTCGTTCACATGTAAAAAGGCAAACGAGCACAAAATAAGAATCACAAATGCAATACATTCAAATATTAGATGAAATAATAAATGTTTTATTTGATGGAACTATTTCTTAATGATGCTTTTCTGTAATGAGCAAAATATACTTTTAAGTAATTTATAGTCAATATTTCCCTCTGCTCCATCCAACTTCTTGTTTTTGTTTTCGCTAAGCTTGTCGCAATCCATCATAGCTAAACGATATCTTAGAAGGTGCTTTTTAAACTGAAATATCAAGAGCACACCTATGACGCCATAAAAAGCTGCCTATGTAGACAGCTAACTACTTTTTTAGACATGGCCATTTACTTTGCTAAAATATATGCAGATGTTTTAGATCTATCCGTTTCAACAAGCTGTATATACAGGGTCCAAAATTAACTTGCCAAGCATCAAGTAAGAATAAATTGGCTTTTGTGAGTATATAAAAACATGCCTTTTTAGGAATTGCAACATAATATAGCTTATTTAGCTCAAGGACACATTCAGTGTGAATGGCCTCTCAAACTCTCTGATATTAGCAACGTGAGCAAATTAAATCAATTAATGTCAGTAACTGTAGCACATTTTCTAACAACTTTTACCTTAGCAGAAAATATATCATCAAAAGATTAGCTAGGACACTCATTTTCTTGTATTGTCATAACTCCAGAACTCCATGTGGTGACAAATCCCTAGAGATAAGCCACCAAAACTTATTTTATAGTCACAATGGTTCTCTTTTTGAAAGAGCATGTAACCAAGAACAACGATTTCTTTAGCTATATAAGGGACACACCCAGGTTTCTCCCAGAAATTGTGACTTATGTGGTCATGTAAACATATAGGCTGCATTCTAACAGGTTTTTGAGGAGTGCGCATGTGTGTGAACAGACCGGATAACAAACGTCACAGAATGGAGCCAAAGTCAACAAAGTGGAAAGAATTGAACATTTCTGGTAGTCCAGTGGGAAAAGAAAATACACTATAAACTATACCCATATATACACACCAATGTAAAATATCGACTGTCTCTCACGTTTGCGTATATGCGTTTGTACATTGGGGGAATCCCACAGTTTTACGTAAGAGGGAAACCCCACTATTGCAGTGCAATTCCAATGCAGGTCACAATAGAAAGTTAAGGTAACAAATACAGCAACCACTCTGGAATATCTGTAAATAAAGCGAAGCAACGGGTAATAAAAAGTCTTCCTTGGATAACATGCTTGTTATTTACACTAGTGTTGTGAGGAAATTACGGTACTGTGGAGATTGCTTACTGAGCTGCATGTATACGGGAGTAAAGAGTACAGTGCTTATAAAGTGTTACACTTGGGACATTTACCCTAGCGGCCACTAGTGTATTTAAGACTTTTAGTTTGTAGTTCTGTGTTTTCCTTGTCTAGTCTTAACAATTCACATAGTACATAGTCCCTCATGTTTATGTGTCTTGTTCTGTTTGGTTTATTGTCTTGTTAAGTTGTCATCAGTTCTGTTCTGTTATTGGTTCCTGTTAAGTAGTCTTGTTATCTTGTTATTAGTTTAGTCTTGAAAAACGTAGTTTTCTGAGTTTTATAAACAAAAGCCTGCAATTAGATCCTCCTCACGCCTCGTTCCTACAGATTTTACATACAGTGCATGTAAACGAGAATGCTACTTTCTCGCAATAAGCTGCTTTCTGGTGTCCATTTAAACGTAGTCACTGTTTCATGGCCGGTAAGGAATATTTAAAGCGAATAATTCACCATTCATCATTGGCAGATGAGGCAAAAGGTTCATTTTGGGCCCTGTGTATAGAAGCTTGTCTAACTTATTCTACTGATACTTGTTTAGATGACACCAGTTTTTTTGCTTTTTGATCAGACTACTCTACCTTAGTAACCAGTGCCTCAGATGGTGGTGTCTTTTTATATTTTTTTTCCCAGTGCTGTAGGATCATGAAGCACCATTTTTGGTCCACTGACCTCCCTTTGCATTACTTTCTCATCACAGCTCACTGCTCATCTGGTTCTGCATTAACACTACACCCCTAGTCACTCCGGTGGGAGATGAGACAGGGCTAAATCCTAGCCCAGATTCCTGTCCCTGCACTGCTGTTTTCACCTGTACTAGCTGCTTAGGAGATACAGGGGCTCCATCGATCACATACATTGCCTGCTGTCCTCTGCTCAGAGTTGCCTGTGAAATGTTTTTGCCTTGGAGTACCAAACCTTCCGTTCCTGGGTTTCCATTTATTATGTATAAACCCTGTATGGGACTTTCAGCTAGAAGAACCGTTCTTGGTTTTTGCTCCTCCATCAGATAGAATACAGGCTGCTGATGCACAATAACAGTCTGACTTGCTTTGGCACTTGGAAGGGTGGCTGATTTGTGGACTGTCTCCTTAACTTCGGTAATGGAGCTTTGCTGTACCTGTTGTGGAGGGGGAGAGGTTTTGGTAACCTGGAGAGTGCTAGTTGTGACAGGGCTCTCACTTTTCAAGCTGGTTTCAACTAATTTGACATTTTGCTCAATTTTGGGATGTGGTGAGCAAGGGTTTAGAGGATGGCATATCTCTGCTAATGTAAGGAACTTTGAACCCAAGTTGTTCAGGAACTCCAGGTCTTCATCTGACTCAAAGAGGCTGCAGCAGCTAAAAGAGCCAGCGGGGGTTCCTCGACCCTCATACTCATACACCAGAGGACCATCTTTCAGAGGAGGGTTGTCTGCAGCACAACTCACTTTCTGCAGTCACAAATATTAAATTGTTAGTTCCTTAATATCTTATGGGTGCCCCACTTTTCACAAATTCTATTCTGAGACATGTAGAGAAATGTTCATAGTAGTTTATATTTCTTTCATAATTATTATTACATGAATTTACACCACATGGCTAATAGTATGTATACACTCACTTCTAATGAATGAATTTGGCTAGGCCATTTCATTCCAGTGAAGACAAATCTAAATGTCATGGCATATGATTACATGATAGAGAATGTGCTTCCAACTTCGTAGCAACAGTTTGGGGAGTGTTATTTTTTGCATGACATTCACCCTGTGCACAAAGCAAGGTCCATAAAATAACTTGACTGGCCTGCACAAAGCCAGACCTGAACCCCACTGAACAACTTTTGGATTAATTGGAACACTGACTGCAAGTCAGGACCCATTGCCCAACATCTGTGACTAGCCATTCTAATGCTTGTGTCTCGATGAAAACAAATCCCTGTAGCCATGTTCAAAATTACAGTAGAAAGCCTTTCCAGAAGAGTGGAAGCTGTAATGGAGGACTAAATTCCATCTAATGCTAATGAGTTTGAAAGAAATGCATAACAAGCACTATGGGTTATTTTGGGTATATTGGTATGCACATACTTTTGGCCTTATAGTGTATGAAATGCTTTGCAACAAGGTATATTTCAAACCTGAGAGTAGTATTCATTCAGAAACTCATCAGCCAGTGCCATATCTTCATAAATGTCATTATTTTCATTTCCTAGGGATGAAGAGTAGTAATTGCTGGGCTGGTTGGCTACAAGGGTGTTTTGCCGGTCCCAAAGCCTGCTGTCAGTTTCTAAAAACCCTCCTTGTATTTCCTGGTTGAATGTTCTACTGACATTTGCATCAATTGCATAAGCAGGCATCGAGCATACGTTGTTGGAATCCTTGCCATTCAGCAACAGGAGTCTGTTGTTTTGATCTGTTGTAGGAAGCAGACTGCTGAGAAGAGGAACCTCCTGCAGTGAGAGTACATACAAAATCAAGTTCATATTATAGCCACATGTTGTGAAGACAAAGTATTTTTGTCAAAGCATGTACAGTACTTTGACTGACTGTCAGGCTCGGTTCAAGCTCTAATATGTAAGATGGGCCATTGTATTCTCAGGATATGCCATAGCAGTGTATGTGTATAGAGCTATTATAAGGGATGAAACAGCCCTTTGTACACATATGAATAGAAGAAATCATACTGTTAAATATGGTGGCTTCAGTCACTGCTTTTTGATAGAGGCATTGCAACAGACTGATCTCACAGTGAATTTGGAGATGGGCAATCAAAGTTTTTACTGCTAAAATTGTCTGTGCTTATCAAAATTCGAAACACTGCTCCTAGTGTTGTTGATCAGTTTCAGGTAAAATGTCCAAAGAATGGTGCCAAAATCAAGTTGTAGTTTTAGTTGTAAATTATGTAATAAAGTCAACACAAATTCACATTTTATTAACTCTGCTCCCTTAACCCAAACCCTAAACATAACCATCAATGGAGTAAAATGTAATTTTTTTGAAATGCCCCCAGCATTGTTTATGTGAAAAAGTTACTTCCTGGTTTCCACAGAACCCTTGTCTCAGAATGAATGTGATTACTACTTGATTTCTGTTGGTCCAGAAATCACTGTGTGCGCAACAAGCTATAATTAGCGCCACAGGAAAAAGTGAATACATTTGATTTAGTAATATTAATTCGGCAGTTTGCAGATACTGCTTGTCAGTAATTTGCCAGAATGGGGTCTATATCTGGGTACATGTACATTCAGAAGCAGAATATCAATTTTCAGTGTGATCATGTTGATGGCAACGGTCAATATGGCGGCTACAGGCATGGAAGTCCCGTATTACAGTTAAAAGAGCCAATCACTTTTTTGCTAGAAACATTGCCGGTTTGTTTACACAGATATTTTTACCTTGTCCTCCCCCTTTCCTTCAGTGTGATATGGGATGAGATATTCTTTAGCGTCAAAGGGCAAATCTGTGAACTCGAGCACTGTCCCAAACCGGCAGAAGATCAGGAGTAAGGGTATCACTGCACATGCGGGACATAGAGTTTGTGTAAGTAAGTAGAGCTCTATCAAAGTTGTATTGTTGTAATGGCTTTATATATGGATTACAAGTCATATCAATTTCTTGTTATTCATTCATCTGAATGTAACTCACTCAGGAGTAAACATGGGCCGATGAGGAGTAATCCAAGAGCTGGTGCTCTGATTTTGAATGGAGAGCCATGCTGAGCTGCTAGCCTTGGCCCACAGGAGCCATGTTCCCTACAGCTGCAAACTTCTACTTCCAGCTTTTGGTTATCTGTACAGGTCAGACCCTGAGCATCAGATATTTTCACTGCCAGCTCATAGATGCCTGGCCACAGAGACTCCTGTGTATGAAAACTCACTGATGTTCCTACAAATAAGAGAGGAACACTTAGAGGTTTAGAGTAGTTTACTTACACTCATTTGTGCAGCTTACCATAACTTTGCATACCCAGTAACATTAAAAGGGTATAACGCGCTTTTTACGCAAAGTGAAATTAATTGGTTTAGTTCACCCAAAATAATAATTCTGCCATCATTCACCCAGCCATATGTTGTTTCAAACCTGAATTACTTTATTTTTTCCAGTGGAACGCAAAAGAAGACATTTTAATGAATGTATACTTAGTTGCTCATTTCCACACAATTACAATAAATGGGGACTAGAGCTTTCAAGCTGCAAAAGCACCATAAAGTGTATCATAATAGTGGTCAGTATGACTTGTGTGTTATTTTCCAAGTCTTCTAAAGTCATGAGATATCTTTCACCCAAAGGCCCTATTCATTTTAATTGCATGGTAAAGAGTGACCTATAATTATTTTTGTTCCACATGTCAAGATTTTTTCACCACCTATACATCCCTTACACTCCAGTGATTCTCATTAAATTAATGAAAGTGTTTATTTGTGTGTTTAAAGTAAACAACCCAGCTTTATTTTACCATTTATAGGTACCATCTCCCATTTTCCCATAGTTTCCTCCTCTATTAAAACAAACTGGTATGGGGCACCGTTAGGATGAACATCCTCATCGAAAGCTGTGACATTCACCACTTTAGTATCATGACAGACTTGTTGATAGGTGCTGGTCAGTGTTGGGCAGTGGTCATTGGAATCCTCCACCTTCAATGCTATTGTCCCAGTAGCAGTCTTAACTGGCACATCTAAAAATTTTGAGAAATTAAGCAGATATTATGAAAAGGGAAAATTGACATTCTCCATGTTGCTTAAATAATAACTCAATCAAAAGAATATAAGACATTTTTTATGTCAAAATGTTGAACCTGTGACCCACAATTTACAAAAGCTTTTGTAACTTAGAAGAAGAATCAAAATTGTGACTATTTAAATGAAAAAATGCTAAATAATTAATTCTCAAAAATTATTATTTAGAATTATTAGAATTATATACTTCAGGGTTATTTTCAGAAATTTATTTACAGAAAATATACCCCCACACCATCTTACCTGCACATTCCAAAAAATAATGTTTTAGAAAGTAGTTCAACAGGTTCTCTCGGCTTTCTTTGAATGTAAATATTTAGCCTTCTGACGAGGTTAGACTTCATATTCTTTGCAATGGTGTCAGATGTTTTTTTTATTTTTTATCCCCTTTTCTCCCCAATTTGGAATGCCCAATTCGCACTGCTTAGTAGGTCCTCATGGTGGTGCGGTTACTCACTTCAACCCGGGTGGCTGAGGACAAGTCACAGTTGCCTCTGCTTCTGAGACTGTCAGTTCGCACATCTTATCACGTGGCTCGTTGTGCATGACACCGTGGAGACTCGTAGCATGTGGAGGCTCACGTTACTCTCCGTGATCCACGCACAACTTACCACGCGCCCCACTGACAGCAAGAACCACTAATCATGACCACAAGGAGGCTAGCCCATGTGACTCTACCCTCCCTAGAAACTCTGCCAATTTGTTTGCTTAGGAGATCTGGCTGGAGACACTCAGCACACCCTGGATTTGAACTTGCAACTCCAAGGGTGGTAGTCAGCGTCAATTCTCGCTGAGCTACCCAGGCCCTCCGCAATTGTGTTGGTTTTAAATGAATATTCCAGGTTCAATACCTGTTAAGATCAATCGACTGCTTTTGTGGCATAATGTTGATTACCTTAAACAAAACAAAAAAGATAGCCTGCAGTACATACCTAAAGTTTTTGCCAGAAAAAAAGGGAAAAGTCGAAATTAACTTTTGTGGTAATCAACCTTATGCCACAAATGCTGTGGATTGAGCTAAATTTAAACTAGAATATTCTTTAAGGTGCTAAACACTTGCTGCACCTCAAAAGACCAAACACTAGCATGTAGTGAAATACTTAGAATTACTAAGAAATTCTGTCATTAGGTGTCATTAATAATTGATGAACAAAAGTCTTGCCTTGAGTCATGCAGATAATCTTTGCAATATAAATTCCATTGACCAGAAACTTCGATTCTCTATCAGGAACCTTTGCCAGTTTAATCTCTGCATGCTCCTCATCGATGGTAATCCAGTTATCAGGGTCATGACCTTTAGCATACCTGGGTGTTTCATACATGATTTAAACAATAACAATATATGATGATCAAATGACCAAAATGTATTATTTTAATGCCCCAATGGAAACAATGTTAAGCAATGATCAAATTGTCATTATATGTGCATAAATAATTTACATGAATAGTAATTTAAAGGGATCATGAAATGCTCTTTTTTTAGTTTTAGTATCTTCCCTGAGTTCCACTGATAATGTAAGTAAAGTTTTTTTCCCCATTAAAACATAATTTAGTAATATATGATAATTTTCCACCCTGTCATATGGGGCTTTTCCACTGCATGGTATAACTCGACTCAACTCGACTCTACTCGCATTTTGGGGTTTTCCACTGTGGATAGTACCTGGTACCTGATACTTTTTTTAGTACCACTTCGGTTGAGGTTCCAAGCAATGAGCCGATACTATAATGTGACGTCAAAATCCTGAAGACCACTGATTGGTCAGGGAGAATCGTCACTACCGGCATCACTGGATTTCCAACATGCGACCTCAACCCGCTAGTTTTAAAGTTAGCAACAGCGACTTATCATTTGTTCATGTGATTTTCGAAATGTGATAAAGTAATGGTTGTGCGCAAAACCACGCCATGATCAATAATCGAGGTGCAGGCGGTCCATTTGTTAGCAATGAGCCAAATGAAAAAGTCTCTCAGGAAGTGTATCAGCTGTTGGCCGCACACGGCTACCACCGGCCTGCCAGCAGTGTAGGGAAAAGTAAAAAAAAACTTAAAAGTGACTACAGAACCATAAAGGAAAAGTGGAAGTGGTTTGACCAAATGGACGCGATCTGAACCGACGAGCAATGGGATGGAGAGTGCGCTGGACTTGCTTTGATCCACGATGAAGGGTGGTATGTTTTGTTATGTTAACTCCATACTCTGCGTGACAGCTTCACTTTATTTAGTTGACCAACTACTGGAAGCTTCTAAAACAACCAGGTCAATTTAACTGTTACACTTGTGTAAAATTATCATTCAACAACTGCTTTATGCAGCACAATGAGCTAACAGTTAGCGGTCATGTTATTGTTTTATTCAGTTTGTGTCGTGTTTAAGATGATGTCACGGCAGTAGAGGTGACGCAAATATGACGATCAGCCTATAATCCCACCCACGTTGAGGTGGCACTATACTGCAGTGGAAATGCAAGCTCGGAAAAGTAAAGCGAGAAGAGTTGAGGCAAGTCGAACCGTAACGTGCAGTGGAAAAGCGCTATTAGGCCATCTGTCTGAAAGGCTCAGTTTTGGCCTAAGCACCACATTAAAACTTCAACACAAACAGCCACTGTTATGATTGGCTGACATCGTGCAGCTAATACAGCCATATTTGAAACTCTATCGGAAGAGAATGAACAAGCCCCTCAACATTTTAAAACTAAATTTCAGGGTTTACACATAACACACATCCAACACATTGTATCCGAATATATTACACTGTTCATCTCAAGCACAACTGTCAATTAACTCTCAGGACCATAAATTATCAAACAGTCATGACATTTGAAATATTCATGTTTTTTTGATCGGGTTCAAATGTTTTTAACTGCCTTATCCTTCAAACATAGTTCCTTTGCAAAGTTTGAATCGTATTATGACTGGTTCACAAAAAAATCCACCCTGATATAAGCAAAATAAAACACATATATAATCCAAAGCATGGTGAATAGGCACACACACACACACATCCATCTAGTGCTTATTTACATACACCAACAATTAAAAATTGCATAAATGGGCAAAAGAACAGGTTCTTGAGGTCAAAACAGCAAGAAGCAGTAGCTGAATGACAGAAAAAGGTGTCTCCTCTTTAGAATTGTAACTTGACACCATGTCTTTTTTAAAAGCAATGGCAGATACATGGCAGTGGTTAAAGATGTCTGTCTAGTGCATGTTTATTTACAAAAATAATTAAAAATAATCCAGATGGGTCCCCTTTGGTGTTCAGGAATAGTTAGGCCACACTAGGCCTGCATGCCTTGCTCTCTCTTATTTTATGAACTGAAGCACCAGTGGGCGGGGCCAAGGATGTAATGACGTAAAGTAGGCATAGATGTTCTTTCACCGTAGAGGCGGTCATGAATTAATGGGCCCTCAATTGACATAGAGAAGTCGGTTAAGTAGAGAACAGTGTATTTTAGCAGCTTGGTTTCAGCAAATGCTTTTATAGCATTGGTGATTAAGTTTTGAATTCTAAAATATAGTCTTTTTTATAGTAGAATGACATCTTATATGTCAGAATATCAAGGAAAATTTGATTCCTCATGACATGACTCCTTTAAATACGATTAGCTGTATACTTTGTGATACCCTTCATTATTGCATTGGTATGGGTATTGGGTATTAAAGCTCACCTTACATTTTCAGCTAGTTCTCCAGTATCACCATCCAAAGCAGCAAATGTGCCTAGCACTTTGGGAATTTTTGCATTATCAGGATCCTCTGACACAGGGAAGTCTTTCACAGAAGGTGAGAAGATAGGACCATCAGGTAAGTTGTTGACACTGATCCTTACTGGGTAACCTTTCCCACTTTGTTTTTTATCTGGGTCAGATTCAGAAGGTTTGGAGCCAGGTTTTGTTCCTGGTTTTGTCCCAGGTTTGACATCAGGTAAGGGGCCAGGCTTGGTTCCAGGTTCAGTTTCAGGGTTTGGTTTAAGCCCAATATCAGGTTTAGCCCCACCACCTGCATCTACTCCAACATCCACTCCAGTACCCAGATCCACTCCAGCACCCAGATCTACTCCCACACCCAGATCCACTCCAGCACCCAGATCCACTCCAGCGCCCAGATTCACTCCAACACCCAAATCCAATCCAGCATCTACTCCAAGATCAACTCCAACTCCTAAACCTACTCCCACCCCTACCCCAACCCCCACTCCCACCCCTGCCCCAAGTCCAGCCCCAGCCCCCGCCCCTATACCTGCTCCAGTGCCTAGTCCATCATTGTCCAGACCAATATCTAGTTCCAAAGAACTTCCATTTATAAAAGGAGCTACATTTGTAATAACCAAGCTGAGGTCCAATGCTTTTACCTTTTCAAAATCAACAGGCTTAGTAAGCAAATAGGCATGGTTAAGGAAAAAAGAAAAAAGGATTACATAATGTATCTTATTTTCACATGAGATGCATGATAAGAGTAAGTAAATTCAAATGCATTTACCTTGACAAGTTTTAGAATTCCTTCATTCCTTTTTGGGTCAGTTTCAATGGCAAAGAGACCATCTTCATTTCCTTTTTGAATATCAAAAACCGCCAGCCAGTTATCAGTGAATTCCATGTCCTTATCTTGCGCTTTTATTCTCATCACGACCACATCAACCACACCTTCATCAACACTGCCTGAATACTGAGAGAAGAAAGACAACAACCTATGATAAACATGATGTGTCATGAAAATTTTTTATCCTAAAAAATATTTGTTGATTTGACAATTAACATTTCATCTTACCTCCTCCTTCTCAAGCGTGGGGACATTGTCATTTATGTCCAAAATGTGAATTTGAACTGTGCCTGTCCCTGTGTTTCCAGATGGGGCTCCATTCATATCAACCCCCTGAACTATTAAAGTATATGTGTCTTGTCTCTGTGAAAGAAAATATTACCAAAATCTGAATTTTAATGCTCAGTGTTACATTTTACTGTTGTGTTATTATTGTTAACTAAAACTAAAATGAAAACTAATTAATTTCAATAACTGAAATAAAAATAGATATACTAAGATGATTGGAATAATGGAAAACCAAATTAAATGACATTTTCATGACTCCAAACTAACTAAAATAAACACACCACACATTAATTTTCGTTTTTGATACATATAATTTTAAGCCTTTACAGTTTGCCTTTATTAAGCATGAATACCTAACTGATATCATTTAATACATTATCTTTGACAGACCAAAAACTTTAACAATTAAAACTAAACTAAAAAGTAAATGAAAAACTTTAAAAACTTTAAACTGACACTAGAAAACAAAAATTAACCATTGTGGGATAGGAACGAAAGAAAATGAATTGAAAGGACACATTTAATTAAATAAAAGCTCATAACTTCAATTACCGTGGTTGTGATACTTGATATTGTTAATGTTTTGTAGTGTCAGATTTAATTTCAGTTACCTCTCGATCCAGGGTTTTTTCCTTTACATAGACAATCCCAGTATCTCTATCTATGGAGAACATATGCCCAGATTCCATTGGTGTTTGCTTTACTATACTGTATGCTATTTTGGAATTGATAGTGCCTTCCTCGTCTGCGTCAGTAGCTTTTATCTCTATGACAGGCGTTCCTGTTGATTCATAAGAAACTTTTTGTTGAATGTAGATAGAAAAATTTGTAATTTTTATCAAGTATAAAGAGTATGACATTGGCAATAGCTCAAGTTCACGTTAACCCAATGGCAAAATGGGCTACAACCTCAAGGCTTAATCTCTAGGGGACTATGAACAGGAATTCAAATTATTTATGTAAAATGTGATTTATGTTTTTAATTTGTATTTTTGTATGTGTCAGCTATGTTTCTGTTTTGGAATGTTTGTAATTACAGAAGTTGATATCCTCTTGTTGATATTTTCTCACATCAATGCACATTAGGCTTTTACACTGAAAATGAATCAATGAGGAATGTGTTAGCCCTGAGCCAGGGCTGTTGGGGAAGACGGGAGCCCACTAAGGTACTCTATGGCAGTGTTTCTCAACTGGTGGGTTGCAGGACTGTTCGGATAGGGTCGCGGACAGCAGAGTAAGAACAGTATGACTCCATCTGAAATTTTACCGGGGCTTTAAATATGCTTATTTTGCTTCTCATATGCAATGCCATATTTTCACGGTGCGATTGAAGCCTGGTTTCAGTACAGAACTGATAATCTGCTCTGCTCTAAACCAACTGAATTTCTGGAGCATGCACAAATCAACTGGCTTCCCTCAATGTCACAGCGCAGATCACAAAACCGATGAGACTCATTTGAATTCTAATGAGAAATTTCTAGTTTAATGGCTATAGAGGAAGTCAAACCTCTCAAAGGGTAGCCAGCCCTGACATACTAGACAGCACTGAAGAGGAAAAGATATAAAAAATTATGTCATGCACCAAAACAAAGTTTTATACAAATTACACATTATCATCTTTACTAATTTATTGGGTAGAATCTCTTAGACCTTCCTTTTTTCCAACTGTGGCAGTTAAAGTTTAAGTATTTTAATGTGTATTGGCAACTATTTTTTCATAACAAGAAATATAATGTAATATTACAATTGTTAGAAAGACTGGCTACACTGACCTAACGACGGTAATGAGGAGCATCCATGGTCTCACTTGTGCTTATATGGCATGTAAATATAAGGGCAAGTACATAAAGGACTTTAAAGTCTGGACCTCCAAGACATCATCAACAAAAAAACTATGCAAGATAAAAAAAAATGTGTCCCAGGCTACATTAAATACAGGCAACTTTTTTACTGTGTTGGGTCACCACTAGATTCCCAATGTTAAATCTGGGTCTTGAAGCAAAACCAGTTGAGGACCATTGCTCTATGGTGTTGCCTAGTGTTTCTCATTTCTCAGACTCTTAACAGTCCATGGTGTATTTTCAGTTGATCTGATAATTTAAAAAATATTAGACTGAAAATAGAAATATTCAAGTTAAAAGTCAGCTTTATGTATTTTGTTCTACAAAGGTATCTTGTTAGTTGCCAATAAGACTACCTCACTAGCATATGCATCAATTCAGTTCATTTGCACATTGATATTTTTCATCTGACTGTCATATGTACAGCTAATAGAGCTTTGACTGATATTCAAAATATAAAAAATTGTACTGTTAGTTTAAAACGTATTTAATGAAAAAAAAAAAAATTATAGGAAAAAAAATTTGACAATTTTTTCATCTGTCACTCTGTTGGACTGAGTTGTAAAATTTCCATAATGGTCTATTTTTATCCTTCATATTCATTGTAATTTCATAAGTAGGCCTACTAAGGCTACATTTAGGGCCATAACATCCAATATAACTATAGAGTTTCCTGTACATTATAATAATTTGAAGCCACAAACTGTTCAATATCTGCATGACAATAAATAGTTTACAGCCGCAAAAATTACAAATCAAAATTAACTCAAAGTGAAGGCGTGTATGTGATCGAGCACCGATCTGTGGAGAGTAAAGTCTGGGAAAGCTGTGTGGTTAAAGATTTACACCTGTGCTAACAATTGTTTGTATTCTCGGGGAGCTGTAACCAGGAGTTAAAAGGGGAGGAGACAGAGGCAGAGGAAAGAGAGAGCCTAGCTTCAAACTCTGTGTGTGTGTGTGTGTGTGTGTGTGTGTGTGTGTGTGTGTGTGTGTGTGTGTGTGTGTGTGTGTGTGTGTGTGTGTGATTTTGGAGTGTTCCGCTGAACAGAGAGAATATTGTGTTAATAAAGCAGAATATTGTGTTAATAAAGACTGTGTTATTTTGAACGGAGTACGCCATCTCCTGGTTCCTCATTCCATGGAACTAAGGGATTTGCTTCAGTGGTGCCGAAACCCGGGAACAAGGAAAATCAGTCAAGGAGTCCTCGTGGCTTGCAGAGATTTTCAATTGAACATCAGGACCTCCTGGAGCTGCGGTCAGATCAGGAACAATGGTTCCATACCCTGATGCAAACCCAGACGGAGGACCGACAGGTGATCGGAGCTTGCTGCCACAGTGGTTGTACTCCAGCCATGACCCCAGCCATGCCTGCTGTGGCTCAGATCATGCTGATGAAAATGGGATCACAGGACGACCCCGAAGCCTTCATAGAACTTTTTGAGCATGTTGCAGAGGGATTGGGGCAGTCCTACACACAATGGGAGGTCCATCTGTTGCCACTGTTGTCAGGGGTGGCTCAGCTTGTGGCACAACATCTTGAGTCTGCTGGAGAACTCGGACCTGAAACTAGCCATCCTGCAAGGGGTTGGCCATAACCCCGAACGGCACCATCAGCGCTTCCAGGCGATGACATTCGGTGAGTTCGGCCACCCGTTTGCCTATGTCCAACAGCTCCGTCGGATGTGGTTGCTGGCTAAGGACCGTGGCACCAATGGAATCATCAACCTGGTGGTGCTGGAGCAGTTCGTTGACCATCTGTGTGCCACCATCCGGCATCACTGGAAGAGGCCATCCAGCTGGCAGAGCACCATTTGGTGGCATATCCGGGAGACAGTGAATCTTTTTCTCTCTCTCCCACTCTCTCTTTCTCTTTCTCTCCCTCTCCCTCTCTCTCTTCCCCTTCCCCATCCCATACTGTTCCTGTCCTTACCCCCAGGCGATGAAGCTGGCTCCCAGGACCCGAGGGGTTTCTATTACAGTATTTATTACCCCTTTGTTTCTGTTCCCCGACCCCTCAAGGTTGGCAAATCGGGGCCACAGGTGTGGAGGTAAGGTCTGGGCCGGTGTGCTGGCAATGCAGGAAACTGGGACACATCCAAGATCACTGCCCGGTGATGGCCGTGAGGCCAGGATCCCGACATATCACAAGCCTCCCCCAATTGAGCAGCGAAGTACCATATACCAGTGAGTATATGGTAAGGGAGTGCATATCAAGCCTTGGTGGATTTGGGTTGAAATTTGACTTTGATTCACCAAAGCTTGGTTCAAGGTGAGGCTTTGGGTGAAGGTGAGGTGTGTGCATGGGGATATACATGAATACCCATTAGTGCATGCTATTGTTCAATTCAATGGACAAAAACATAGAAAAGAGGCAGCAATTCGTCCATGCCTCACCCATCGACTGATTTTAGGTACGAATTTGTCAGCTTTTCAGACATTATTAAGGGGAATGTGTGCAGTTGGATCCTGCAATAGTGTAATTCGGTGTGGGATTTATGCACTACTGGCTGGGGAGGCGTTGCCTGAGCTGTCGAGATGGGATCCCGAAAGAGATCCTAAATTGTCAGGTCATCTCGTTTATGTCAAATACACTCCACAAAATGTATTAACTTCAGGGGATTCAGTCGATCTGCACCAGTGTTTACCATCCTCAGACAGATGGCCTTGTCGAGTGATTTAATCAGACCCTTAAAAATATAGTTCGGAAGTTCGTACATGAAGACATGCAAAATTGGGTTAAGTGGCTAGAACCCCTGTTTTTTGCAGTACGAGAGGCCCCACAAGCCTTCACAGGGGTTTCCCACTTTTAATTACTTTACGGCTACAAGCCTTGGAGCATCCTAGATGTTCTGAAGGAAAATTGGGAGGAGGGACCTTCAGAGATTAAGAATGAAATGCAATACGTTCTGGACCTGTGAGCAAAACTCCACACATTGGGGCAACTAACACAGGTGAATTTGCTCCAGGCCCAGGAACGGGAGTCCCAGCTGTACAACAGGGGCTCTCAGCTATGGGAATTCTCACAGGGAGATAAGGTCCTCTTGTTATTACCCACATGAGTTAAAATGAACAGATAGAAGCAGAACATAGCAGATTTACCACCTTAATCTTTTAAAACCAAGGAGAGAGGTGGTACCCATAGCTTTGGCTATGGTCATCCCAGAGAGGGCGAGGGTGGAATCAAAAACCACACATCAAACCACCACAGTTCCCTGTCGAGACCACCTCTCACTGTCCCAAGTCAATGAGGTTGCCAGGTTGCAAAAGGAGTTTTTCGATGTGTTTTTTTGTCTCTACCTGGTCGTACAAACCACATAGAACACCACACTGAGACGACTCCAGGTGTGGTGGTATGTTCCCACCTCTATCGGTTTCCAGAACACAAGATAAAAGTGTTGAAGAAAAAATACTTTTAATAAATCTGTTTTTTAGTGAAAAATGTTTGTTGCACGTTCATGATTGCTTAGAGAGAAGTTTGTTTACAGTGGATTGTGAGAACTTGAATTGTTTACCTTCACTAAAAACAGCACAAGTTCTCACTTGAACACATGAGCTATTGTAAGTTAAGCTTCTCTCATAGATTTCATTAATGTGCAGTGGACATCAGGATTTTCTCTAAAAAATTATTTACTTTACAGGCTATTTCGGACCAATCGTATGCAATCAGAATTAACAATGGAATGTGACACATGAGCTGCATGAACCTCTTTTATGATACTTCTGGGTGCTTTTTTTAAGCTATGAGTCACTATCTCTAGCAATTATTAACTTTTGTGTTCCACATAAGAAAGAAAGACAAATGATTTTGGAACGACATGATGAGGGAGAACATTTTTTACAAATGTTTTAAAAAGTTGGGATAGGTCATTTCAACACCAGAAAAATGTCTTTAAAGAATTACTGAAGCATGTCAACAGACACTGTCTAGTTAGAGGTTATCACAAAATTTAAAGTGAATGGTTTATTTTACAGACCGATCTTGCTGCTTTCCTGCACAGCTCCCGTTTGTAATCTGAATTGTGGTGGGTTATCATTCTGATCATCAACTTTAATCTTCAGATCAATTTTTTCCTCTGCAATTGATCCATTGCGGAATCTTGCTATTCCAGTCAGCTAAAAAAAGAGAACGATATAAAAGCTGTTTGTATCACATTCTCATAATTCAGTCATTATATCAAACATAATATAATTCCTTGTCTAAAATAATGAGTGTGGTATCTTCTTTGGGGCTGGAAATTGAGGTCACATAGGCATTCAAACATTTCAAGAGGGCAATTAATGTGTATCCATCATGAGAATTCGTTAAAATACTACGAGGTGAAATATACAACTTATACATCAACACATATGATGGAAGCCCCGAACCTGCGTTTGGAACCCTGAAGTGATGTTGCTTTCTTCTGTATAACAAATCAGGCCTTTTAACATTAATATGTTTATGCTCTGGGATGGGTAAGGTGCTACACTCTATGGTTAAGTTCAGGGATGGGGTTTTGGTTAGCAGTTAGAACAGTTTAACACAGAACAAATTCCACATCGGGAACTAAAAGACATGAGGATGAGCATCTTTCATTAGTGGGTATGTAACTCATACAAATTAACTCTCATTAAGTCTCATGAGATCGGGGTGGTGTAACTCACATTGTATACGGCTGTTTTCTCTCTGTCTAGAAAGCCAGTAATTTGAACAAAGCCTGTCTCAGGATTGATAACAAACAAATTATAGGGTGCCTTGTCAGCACCATGACCTGACAGTCCATATTCCACGATCTGTCCGTGAAGATCTTTATCAGATCGGATCTAGAAAATAGCAAAATGATGTTAAGAATACGTGTGAATAACTTTAGATATTTCAATTTGTGTAAGGCAATATGCTAAATTCCCCATTTAAGTCTATCCTCCTGTGACCCACTTTTGTCCATTTAAAGAAGGTGGGCAAAACTGCCAGGGAAGAATCAGTAGCCAGAACTGATTTATTGCTTGGCATGCATCTCTGACTCTTTGACTACACTGTAAAAAAAAAAAAAATCTGTTCAATTTACAGTAAAATACCTGCAGCTTGTGGTTGCCAGAAATTGACCATAAAAAATTGACCACGTTTCAGGCTTTATGGAATGCAATTATGATGCCTGTTTATTTTATGGTTTAGTGCCTTTTATATAATTAATATTAACTTGATATACTAACCTTCTGGAACTATAAAAGTCTGAGTTTCACTTTAAAAGAATTGTTAATAACTATAGTAACGTCACATGGCCTCATGGTGACTTAATAATAACACATCATATTCTAGGCTTGACTGGAGCGTGCAGAGCAGATTAAAATAAACAGTGCTGCACAGACCACAAAAGCTGAATTAAACTGATAATTTGATGCACAACGGAGAATGTCTTACATCTCGTATGGCCAGACAGCCATGATATTCTAAACAGCACTGATGAGGAATAGACTAAATATAATATATGCCATTACTGTAGTAACACTATTTGTAATAACTGGTATGAGTTGACAGAAATGTTATAGATTAATTAAAACTATAAAAGGGAAGGAGAACTATTATAACAAAGGCATAACCAAATGCTATAGTTTGTTTTATAGAGACCATAGTGACATTGATCTAATCAATGACGATACATCTACGGTCTTCCCTAACCGATTTATTTTTTTAAAGGAATAAAGTTAATTCAAGGGCTTTCAATGAATTATTGATTATGAATTATTGACCAAGCTTTCAGTTTTCCTCCTGTGTAAAAGTCTGTTCTATTCTAATGCTCTCTGATCGTAGGGGAAAAATATGTTTTGTGATATACCACAAAAGATAAATGTTTTTCATCAGCATTTAAAAAAATAAAAAGACAACATTTCCATCAAAAGCGCAGTCCCAACTAAATGAACAGACATGATCAAACATCATACTATGTTAATTAAAGCATAAATTATATTTTATTGAACAATTCAAACTTTAATTTGTTTTTAAGGTTCTCTTATTGAATGTGCAATCATGTTTATGTTTACATTTATTAATGGTAATTTGTATGAAAAAAAATAAATTAAATAAAAACCATAACAGGTTGAGTTAAAATAGGATGCCCAGATTGCAAAAGTTGTCAGGTGGTCCAAAACTCCTAACGGCACCCCTGCTTGAGTTACTACATATTTCTGAATAGGATTGCAACATACTAAGGCCCCTGAATGGAGCAGTATGCACAGTATGTTTCAAATTAACTTATTTGTTACAGAAGTGCAAGAAATACATACGTGCAGAAAACCTTCTGTTTTTGGGCCAGTACTTAATTCTTACAAGATAATTAAATTAATCCTAAAACTAAAAAACATAAACAAACGTAAATGTTTTTTTTCAGCTGGGTCTCAGGAGGATTTATTGTGCAGTTTGTAGGACAGCTTATGTAACAGGTGAAAATGTGAGGAACTTCAGGAACAGTAGATCTTTAAGAACCAGTAGATCTGGTTGTCATCTCAAGTTTATGAGATGACAACAGTAACAGCAAAAGTTTTGACCACCCAGTGCAAGCATCAGCAAAACATGTCTTTGGACTGTGTATAGTTTTTAGCCAATGAATAAATAATAATAAAATCAATAATTATATATTTAATAAAAAAGTATATAAATAATTATAGTATCACAAAAAAATAAAATAAATAAATATGGAGACAATGGAAGACTTAAAATTCTTACTTTTGCCACATGCTCCTCTTTTCTGTAGTCAACATTCTCAAACAGTCTTGTTGGTGGAAGAATCCACTCTCGTTTCCTTCGACTAGATCTGCTACGGGTTCTCGATGCCTAAACAATGACATTTTCTTTACATTTACAAGACTACAGTTGTACACGTGTAATGCTTTGACCATGACATTGCTTATATTTATATATGATTATCTTATATTTATATTACCTTAGTATACTTTGTTTTCCATTTACATTTTGACCTTTGTTTAAAATGAATCTATATTTTAATAATCTGTGAATTTATCAGTAGTGAACAAAAATCTACATGGTATATTGTCAAAATGAAAATACAGATAAAAAAATTTAAACAGCTGAGAAAATGTATAAAATAAATAAAGGGTAGCTACTTAAAACATACTGTAAAATAGATGTAAAGATTTGGGGAATTTATATTGATTATTTATCATATCCATATGAAGATTTTCTCTTGTCAGTCAATGTTATGTACAATGTCAACTGTTTATGGTTGGTAACTGTTTATGATTTGCTGAGAACAGTTCCACATGCTATTTTTTTAGTGTGCTGAAGCTTACAGCCTTTTACAGAGATTCTCAAAGTGTCCTTTGAAAGCAGTTTTTCTTATTCTTGTACATACTACCTCTCTATAACTGTAAATTCTTTTGTGAAGTTTTTATGATCTGTGTGAAACTACACCAGGTGTGTACATAATATTTGTTCATAGGAATGAACAGAATTGAAGGCAGTTGAAAGTAGTTTCTTCATAAAACATTTACAGTATGTGTCTAAATCAAAATTGCCCTTTCGATTAACCAACCCTATCACCTTTGTTAATGAAGGGCCAAAATTCTATACAAAAAAGTGTAATTCACTTTGTTAAAATTATCTTTAAAATAATATGTTAAATATGCATACTGGTTCAATGCTTTGTATTCTTTCAAATTAATTTTGCCTACGGAGCTAATGCAAATTATCTAAATTTGTTTCATAATCGTGAACTGTACTACTTTGTTCCAAGTATGTGCTAAGGATAGAACAAAGTGTTCATATGTCACTCTTCTGTGAGAACCTGCTATGATAGCACAGAGCACATGTTTAAACTTGAGACCATGCAACACACAGGCGTTTTTCAGTATTAATAGTGACAAGTGGCAGACACTTCTTGCTGCCAAAGCTTAAGATAACAAGAGGCCACATCAATTAGTCTTTGATTATTATGAAACTCACTTTGTTTTGGGGTAATTGCTTGATTTACCAATATAAACATACCATTGCATCTTTGTAGAAATGATCAGACCCAATTTATCAATAGAACACTGCATAATCTGATGTATAAAAGTTTTGAAAAAGGACAAAGTGGTTTTGGTGAAGAATATTTTTTTTTATTACATCAAGAACAGCACACATGTAAAGTAAAGTAAAAAAATAAATGTGCTTTATCATTACCTGTTGTCATATTATTGCTATACTCTTAATGATATAGCATAGAGGCACTATATTTGTGAACTAAACAAAACTAAACTGAAACTTTATACGTTTTTGGTCAAAAACACTGGATGGTTCAGAGTCACTTACCACAATCCTGCACAGCAGCAGGACCACACATATTCTTCTAAGCCAAACAGGAGACATGAGTTTTCTGAAGTAAGCGGCCAGTTACTGGCTCTCAATATTCTTTTGTTCTTCTTCTTCGTCTCTCAGTCCTGACCTGTTGATCAGACTTGTGCTTGTGTAGAGGGTTTGAGAAGAGTGTGGGTGGAGGGGGCTAGGTTCCTGATGACTTTTTTGGGTGGGGCATCTGAACCAGCACTTTCTCTTGAACACACCCAGTATTGAGAATTTTTGGCACAGTAGAGGAGCCCCCTACTAATCATTTCTATCGCTCTCTCACTCGCTCGCTCACTCACTCGCTCGCTCACTCACTCACTCACTCACTCACTCACTCACTCACTCACTCACACACTCACACACTCACTCACTCCCACTCTGTTCACCCTCTGTTTAAAGTGTGTGCACTAAATATCATCCCATCAATATGACCGTTTCAATATATAAAAATGAAGCTAATGCAAACCTAATGTTAACCAGAGTTGACCTGAAAAACTCAAAGCATTGTGACAGTGTTAAGTGTATTGTGCTTTTTAATTTTCTGCATGAACATGTTTTTCCCCTTCCCCCTATGTTTACTCCTTTTTTACCAAGTTTTGAATGCAAGGGAGGGTTAGTTTGTGAATGTTTCACTACCCTGGCTGGCTAGTGGCATTGCTCTTAATGTTTTTGCCAGGTTTTACAACCTAAGCATTTCTTCCTCTTTCCATTTTGAATGGAAGAGGGAGTTTGTTTTCATAATTTTTCACTGCACTTTTGGCTAGTGAGTTGTTCTAGTGTGTGTGAATCAGTAGCACTGCCTTATGGTATACGATTTCCATAGTGTCAGCTACTGACAGTGTTAAGAGACCAACTTGAAAGGGAAAGTCTCAGTTACGCATATATCCTAGAAACGAGATTCTGCATAGCTTTGCCACGCTACTGATTTTTCAATGTCAAGGGACTGAGAGGTGGCTTCTCCTTCAGTCAAAATAGTCAAACAAAATTATGCTGTATTCGGTTTATATGCCAGCGATGATGCATGCAAAAATAGGATCAACTGGCATCTGCCAATAGATTGGCATGTTTCCATATAGGCTTCAGAAATTGTCACTCCTAAGTGGAGTTCCTATACAAAGATATCACAAAGGGTCAGTTATCCAAGACAACTGAAAAAAAGTGCACCTTTAATGTTCAGCTTTTCACATAATGTTAATTTTGTTACAAGTCAACTGGATTGTGATGTCATAACCACTAAAGACAAAATTTAGGACACCGGAGAAGGGATAACTTCATAATACTGGGCTGGTTTAACTGTCCGTTTGCCGCTTGAGGCAAGCCCACTCAGCTACGTGGCCCTGGACCCATCGTAAATGGGCACTGACTTAGACCTGTAAGCAATACAACCTCTACTGACTGGAACCTGTAAGATAGAGGGACCTCTAAACAATACTTTACTCTGTCTTCCTTCCCCTGATTAAATCTTATGGACACCTGTGAGGGGATCAATTACTAATAGCTGACTGTTTAAATCTCCATTTGCATCTTGATGCATGCTCACTAGGTTTGAAGTTTCTGAACTCATGGAAATATGCTGCTGACCTGGGCCTCCTACCAATTCATTATCTGGAACCTATAAGATAGAGGGACGTCAAACCAGGACTGTACTCTATCCACCATCCCCTGATTCAATCTTCTGGAAACCTAAGAGGGGACCACCTCCTGATCTCATGGAAAGAGGATGCTGGCCAGGACATCCTTTCAATAAATAACCTCAACTTTTTTCTGTTTTCTTGCTCTGGGTACAATTCAACAGGTGAAGAAGCAACAAGTAATTCCTCAACAGTTTCCATTGAAGTTGAAGGAAGCAACATATCCTTTGTTTTCAGCAAGTCTCTCCCATGTAGAGAGGATCAGTGTTAGTGACTATGCCACCCCTGAACACCGGGGAAAACAACCCAGCTAAGGGCACACAGGTACAGTATATATCTCGGTAACCCAGCGACCTCGCTCAATCTCACACTAAACAATTAAATTGCATAATGTTACTTAATAACACAGGGACCAAACAGCTAAGCTACACAGCTAAAAACATACCTCTGTAATCCGCAACAATGAAAGGAAGGGGCGGGCTTTCGACCATGATGCACTCCAGGAGGCATAAAGAAAGAGCTTTAATACTATAGAGGGTGGTAACTCATTGGCCACGCATTTGTGATGATTGTCATGTCAAAACAGACACATCACAGACCTCACTACACTTTCCGAAATGTGACTGTCTGGTGTTTGAACAATGTAAGACCTTGGTTGTTTGTGTTTGTTGAGTACCACTATTATACAGCTGGCTTTGATGTTCTTGAGCCTGGAGCAAATTCTTCTGTGTTAATTGCAGTGTGTGTAGTGTTTGCTCTCAAGTCAAAAACGCATTGAATTTTATTTTTGCTGTTTGAATGTCCCCCTACCAATTTTCCCTTCGTACATTGAGCACACAGTGCAGCCGATGCCCATACAATAATTAAAATGGGGAGAACCCTGTGGAGGCTTGCGAGACCTTTTGCACTGCAAATAACAGGGGCTCGAGACATTTGTCCCAATTTCAAGTGTCTTTGTGCATGAACTTACAAATCATATTTACTAGGGTCTGATTAAACCGTTCGATCGAAGAGTTCGACTGAAGAGAACCTCCGCAACACTTCACGCTGAAATGTTGAGCAGAGGTACTGCTTCCGGATATCACGTTGCATAGTCTGCCAGAACCAACACAAAGCGATGACCACATGCCATCCACTCTAATTGCCCCATGAGGCCCATACCATTTCTTTCGAAGGGGACCTCAATCAATGGAAGGGAGCATAATGGCACTCTTGGAATGGCTGGTGGATTCACCAACTGACATTCACGGCATGCCACACACAACCTGCAAACATTCGTGTGAATTCCTGGCCAATAGAAATGGGCCATTAGATTGTTCAGTGTTTTTTACAGCCCTAAGTGACCCGCTATCGGATTATAATAACCGTCTGGAATACCATTTCCGGACAGCTCTTTGGTACAAACAACTGGGTTGTATCCTCCTTTGTCTGAGTGTCCTGCGTCACTCGATACAATGATCCTGGATAATCTAAAAATACGGGTATGAGAGTGCAATGTCTGGCTGTAGGCGTTGACCATCAATCACTCTCACTCGGTCAAAGGCATGTCTAAGGGTCTCGTCTCATATCTGCTCCAGAGGGAATTCCCTACAGGGAATCCTCTAAGGGCTGGGAAAGCCACCTCCCCAGCCAGCAAATCACACACCACACTCTGATACACTTTGTTGTAGGACAAATAAAGTTACCCTCAATAAAGTTGTAAATGCTGGCCAATTTGTACCTAAGATTAGTGGCTGGGAAAGGCATGGACAAACCGCATCCTCGACACTATGATTTTGTCCCTGAAATTAAATAATGACCATCACTAAAGGGTAATTTTGGACATCCCCAGTGGCAGTGGTTCCTCTGCCTCATGGCGGACAGCAGCGTCCCCTCCATCCCCTGGTGGACGGAAATGGCTACTCCGCTTCCTGGCAGATGGCAGCGGCTTCTCCCATCTCCTGGCGGACCACTCCAATACCATTGAACCACTTCTCTCCTCTGCATCATGATCCACCATCAGAAGAGAGGGCTCTCTGATAGCACATCTTCCTCCAGTCCTGGGTTTTGGCACCAGTGTGGCAGACAAACCTCTCAATCAGCAGGAACCAGATTAACAATCAAAAAGACTTTCAACATAAAACACTGAACTGAAACATAACAAACGCGCATACACAAAACACTGCTGTGTGCATCTGTCTTTCTCTCTCACGTGCACATGCGTGGGCGTTTGCTGAGTGAGTGTAGTGTGAATTGGATTTGAAGAAGAACCAGGAAGTAGTAGAGTAAAGAATGGTGAGAAACGAATTCAAAAAAAATATGAGACATAGGATTTTGAGTTTGATGAGATGTAAGGTGAAATATTCAAAGAGGATCAGTGGATTCAAAGAGGATTCAAGAGTGCCATCAGTGAAAAGGACATCGAATCTTTTGAGATGGCAATTACTTTAAAGAAAAAGGCACAAGATGAGACTGTTCCTAAAAGTTCTGAGGAGGTTATGAATGCAAGTGATTTGTCAGGCTTAGAAAGTGAGTGAGAAATTTAGGAAGTGCAAATTGAGGAAAATGTGACTAAAAGACTATAGTGGTTACAGTTTGGAAAGAAATAAAAATTTCCTACAACGTACAAAAGGAATGAGGAATGTTGAAATTATAGACTATTTTCCTGATCTTTCCATGTTCAATGACTCAGCAAAAATGCTGATAAAACAGAAAAGGGAAATATGTCTGTCAACTCCTGAGGTGTATCTTCTAAAAAAGATTGTACAAAAAGTGCATTCTCAGGCAATGCATAATGATAAGTCACAAGAATAATGGAGTAATATGGATCTGGCTTTTTGTACTGTTTTCATCCCTCATAATGAGTCATTTAAATGTCTTCTATGTCTTCCCTGAATGTAAATTGGGTGAGTGATGCAAGCAAAAGAGCGGAGGTTTATGAGTTAATGAAATTAAAAAATATTGATTTTTTAATTTGCAAGAAACACATAGCCAAAGGTAAATGAAGTTAAATGGATGAAGGAGTGGGAAGGAAAGACTGTTTTGAGTCATAAGACTGCTCTTAGTGCTGGGGTGGCTGTTTTGTTTTCAAAGACTTGTCTACCAATTTCTTATGATGTTATAGAAGTAATACAAGGTTGATTAACTAAGATAATAGCAAAGTTTGAAAATCTTACTATAGAATTGATAAATGTCTATGCTCCTGTAAAGTCATTGGAAAGAATGTTGTTTATTGAAACTTTATGTGGTAGTCTGAAACAATGTAATAATAACGCCCTATGTGCGTTGTTAGATTCAGATTTTCAGAGTTTAAGAGTAGATGCTGACTCAAAATCTACAGGATAAAGGTGAGAAAATATATATCAAATATATCAAATATAGGAGTGTATACACCACACACTCTCACATGCTTGTTTGTAAATTATATTAAGACAAAGCACCCTCATTATACTTTTTCATTGATTCATTTGATTTCATCACGGGTATGTTTAACTCTTAGAACTTTTTACATGTACTGACTTTGATCAGATACAGAACTGCCATATTTGTACTTCGATCAGTTTCAATAGTGAAAAGTCCATCATCATTCTCCGTGACTATTTTAAACACAGCCTACCAATAGTCTGTCCTTTCTTCATCAGTATTCAGGGCCTGAAATTACAAAACATCAATGGGTGCCAGATTCTCATTAATACGTGCTGAAAACAATGAAACTGAGCAAATAATACACTGTAAACCAAAAGGTATTTTTTTCTGGACAGTCTATTTTAAACGTAATTATGTGCAAATTATTTAAAACCAATACAGTGGACAATTTAGAAGAAACAGACATTGTCAGCTCATCCTTCTCCAAAGGAGGAATGTTGTCATTGACGTCCAAGATGTATAGAGTTATAGTAGTAGTAGCAGAATTTTTTTGATCACTGCCATACATGTTTGTAGCTCATGCCTTGCCGGCGTACCAGCGTGAGCCTTGCTCCATCTGCTCGCTGAGGCCGTCCCCCTGCGGCTTCTAAACAACAGGCAGCTCTGCTTCAACCTGGGCCCAGCTCTCAGCCCCAGTGTAGAGCTCCCCGCAGGAAACTGATGCCCCCATCTCACGAACCACTACCGGGACCCAGAAGGCTCCCAAGGACGAGGAACAAGTCACTCTGGTGGCCCCCTATTGGCCCACACGGACTTGGTTCTCAGATCTATTGCTCCTCGCGACAGCCCCTCCCTGGCGAATTCCCCTGAAGAAGGACCTTCTTTCTCAGGGACGGGGCACCCTCTGGCATCCGCGCCCAGACCTCTGGAACCTCCACGTCTGGCCCCTGGATGGGATGTGGAAGATCTTAGTGGCCTACCACCTGCTGTCGTAGACATGATCAACCAAGCAAGAGCTATCTCTACCAGGCAACTTTACACCCTGAGGTGGCGCTTGTTCACGAATTGGTGTTCATTCCAATCTGAAGACCCACAGAGATGCGCAGTCGGGTCAGTCCTCTCCTGCAGGAGAGGCTGGAGGGGAGGCTGTCCCCCTCCACCTTGAAGGTTTATGTAGCAGCCATATCGGCTCACCACAACACAGTGGATGGTAAGTCCCTAGGGAAGCACGATCTGATCATCAGGTTCCTTAGAGGTGCCCAGAGTTTGAACCATCCCAGGCCATGCCTGTTCCCCCCATGGGATCTCTCCGTGGTCCTTTCAGGCCTTCAGAGACCCCCCTTCGAGCCCCTAGAATCAGTCGAGCTCAGAGCCCTCTCCTTGAAGATGGCCCTCCTGATCACTTTCACTTCCATCAAGAGGGTTGGGACCTGCAAGCGTTCTCTGTCAGCGACACTTGCATGGACTTCAGTCCGGCAGACACCCATGTCGTCCTATGATCGCGACCGGGCTACGTGCCCAAGGTTCCTACGAGCAGGTAAAGCTGCCCCGGGAGGAGGCAGACCCAGCCTTTTCATTGCTGTGTCTGGTGCATGCTTTTCATAACTATATGGACCGCACGCAGAGCTTGAGATGTTCTGAGCAGCTCTTTGTCTGCTTTGGTGGACAGCGGAAAGGGAATGCTATCTCCAAACAGAGACTTTCGCATTGGCCTATCACACCCTGGCCATGCCTGCCCCCTTGTGGGTTCGAGCACACTCAACAAGAAATGTGGCATCCTCGTGGTTACTGGGAAACAGCACATCCCTAGCAGAAATTTGCAGAGCAGCGGGCTGGGCAACACCCAATACCTTTACGAGATTTTCAATCTAAGGGTTGAGTCGGTCTCGTCCTGTGTTCTCTCAGGTCCGAGCACGTAGAACTCGGGAATGCGGAATGTCTGACCGGGTGTTCCGCTTTCACATAGCGCCTTTCCCCTCCACCAAGTTGATCATGTGTGCTCTTTTCACCCAGAAGAGTCCACTAATATCTCAGAGAGGACAAGATGGTTTCCCAGAGCCAGCACACCAGCTCCAGACAGTGACACTTACAACTCTACTGCTACTATAGCTAACATCACAAGAACGATGTATTTATTTATTTTATATACATATTGCTATTAGCACTTCTGGTTAGATGCTAACTGCCTTTCAGTGGCTCTGTACCTGTACCCTGCATAATGATAAAATTGAATCTAATCTAATCTAATCTAGTCTAATGATGCAGGTTCAAGTTTTGGACTTTTCTACTTTAGGTAAGACAGTGGTTATTCTTCATTATTCATATTGGCTGCCATGTTAATGGAAAATCAAATCATGCATATCCATGTTGTTGATTCTTTATTATAAATATGATGTGAAGAACTACTTTCTAAATACTGTATCTGTTTGTTTACTATGTTGTTTTTGACATGAGTTTTGTACAGTAGTAGCATGAACTGTAAAGTATTTTGTATCAATGCATGGCTTATTTGTATGAAATGCATAGCATAGCAGAAGAGAGATTAATTAATTTTTAATTAATTAAGTAACTTTTTTTAAGGAGTAATGCAATATTCTAATGAGTTACTTTAGTAACGTTACCCAACACTGGTAGGCACAGAGTCTGACATCCTTTTTAGTAGGCAAACAGTCAGTGATTGTGATTTGAGTTGGTGTAGAGTATAAAGAATTGCCAATGGTTGTTTATTGGTTGTAAGTCTAGTTTATTTTGCACATAGCTTACATATATTTCTTATTTCTTATAAAAGAACAGTCACTGACATAATTTGCATTGGCAGGAACACATGAATAAGTCACCACTTTGTTTAATCCACAGTGCTTTCTAACATATGCCACAATGATATTTCTTAAAAGGCTTTGGCACTTGCAGTTGAGATGCATTCATTGTATATTTAGGTTTTAGCTCAATTACATTTTTCATAACTTATATATACTGTATATGCAGTATAGTAATAATAATAATGTAATAATAGCATGTTTTTGTTTCAATTTCATTGCTAGTAAATGTCACTTTTTATGCATTTTATTTTTAAATGTATAGTATTAGAAACCGAGTGTTAACATTTTATATAAAATAAGCCAATTTGATTTGTTATTCTCACTTCAGTAAATACCAGATTTGGATAATTATCAAATATTCTGTGTCAAAGTCCAATCAAGTTATTTTAGTTTTGAAACCTTTTCAGATTTTGCAATTGTGCCTCATGCCTGCATACTTGATATAATTATACCTAATAATTCTACACTTTGTGACAACCTTTATTTCCAGAAATTATTAAGGTTTATGCTTATTAAGGTAAGCATTTTTGAAAATATATTTTGATGAATTTCTAAAAAAAAGTATTCTTGCTTGTTTTTAAGTGTCAAAAGTTTATTAATTGCCCACTTGACATTTATAACTGTAAAAATGCAGGAAAACGGCTAAAAATAGATAGATTGAAAAAGATCACTGCATTGTTCTGTCTTTTCTGAGCGCTGAAGTAAAGTAATTATTGTAAATTTACACTTTACACATTCATTCCAGATTTGATCTGACTCCAATTAAAAGTTGACCTCTAATTTAGATTTAGAAGGCTCTAATTACTTTCTGATCATTCTTTTATTTTAATCTTTTTAGTTAGTGACTACTCTGAATCCTCTTCTATTCATAAACCTTTTGATCAGTTTCTAATGAGATTCAAACTGATAGTCTAAAAGTGGCTTCCTCCTACATTAAAGCTTCAGTTATGATATAAATGATTCTTAAAATGGTATTCTCATGCTTGGTTCCTCCAGAGTGGTTTCTCCTATTTTAAAGACCCAGTATTGATATAAATTATTTCGGAGGAATACAGAATAAATCAAAAAGTAACAATTTATTTATTGCTTGGCTTCCTGTGGTTTAGCCTTCAAGGAGGGGAATATACCTCCAGAATTATTCAGTTTTTGGCAAAGACATTATAACTTTGTTGTCATGAAGTTTTACAATCCTGGGAAAAAGAACACTATACCAGTCGCACTGAGCCATTTTCAATGATACCAAACATGTTACACTAGTTACATTATTTGTATACATCAGATAATATATTTTGTTACATACAGAACTTAGGTGAGTTTGAGGTGATTCTGAGCTGAAGGGGAACAGAGGAGGAGGAGAGGAGGGGAGAAAATAGAACAGATGTAGAAGGGCAACAATGAGGTGTGAATTTGCACTCCGCTCAGTGGGGTGTGGTGCCTCAGGAAGAGTTGCTAATTGTGAGAAAGTTCATATGTTGATTTTTCTCAAAGATCATACATTTGCTCTTTGCCTTTGAATGCAAACACATTGGCACTCCGCCTTACATAACTTTCAAAAAATGTCACAGTGAACCACGCTGTTGTATAGCGCAGGAATGCACATGTTCTAACAAGTAAGTTCTAACTAAATGATACAAAGCTTTGTCTGAAAGGTGTGCCAAGTAATATTCCAGGTTCAATACAAGTTAAGCTCAGCCTCAATCGACAGTATTTTTGACAATGTCGATTAACTAGTCCCTCTTGCAATTGAAGTGCACTTACAATGAAAGTGAATGGGGCTGATTTTGGGAGGGTTTAAAGCAAAAATGTAAAGTTATTTTTTTTATATATAAAAGCAATTCCTTTAGTTCTTCTGTTAAAACTTGTGTTTTATTTGTGCTGCAAAGTTACTTAAATCATAGTTTTTTACAGGGTTTACGCCGTTACATCGTTATCATGGCAATGAAGTATAATTGGAAATGTGAGCGCAACGTAGTTCTAGCGGGAAGACTAGCAGCTGTACATCATCACACTATTAGCTGGGTAATTCCTAGCCAATCGCAGGTAAGCCATTGCTTTATAAGTCTGCTCCCAATCTATCACATTGCTGTTTCAGTGCGCTAAGATGGCAATAGACACGTTTCAACCCCTCAGGCCACAGGAGAACCAGCGCACAGAACATCTCTGGAAACGCCTTCCATTTCCAACGACGTCATCACTTCACCTCGATTTCTGCCAACATCAAACCCATGGGGAGTAAACAATCAACAACCCTCAAACCCGGATCTTCACCCATATCTCATTCATTTTGGAGATCTCTCTCAATCGAATTGCACGACCCGCGCGGAAGGAGCGCGCTCCACGCCAAGTCCGTCAAAATCATCGGCTCAGGCAGCAGCTGGTTTCCATCAGAAATAAGCTAAGTCATTTTCATATCCATCAAATGTAATCAGATTTAGTCACATGTCTAGGCCTTCCGTTGCCATGCTGCCTGTTCATTATAAAGTTGCAACGCTGTCTGTTCATCATGACGCATCAATATCAAAGCCAGTATTTCATATCAACAGCGCATTCACTCTCATAGTATCGGCAGGCAGTCGCGCTTTCGCATGAGGGCAACTTGATCAAATTTAATTCACCTGTCATTCACCCAGCACGCATGGCCGAGATAATTTCAGGCATATCATCACGCACAGTCAGTGCATCGTACGGGGTCCCATTACTCCATTCAGTAAGCTATCCCCGTTCTGCTGGTCGCCTTCGCCCAAATCACGTAATGGGCGCTTTCCATACCATTTATCATCCCTATGCCCTACTCACTAGGAAAAGACCGAGCCCATGATGCGGGCATTCCTAGGGAGCTTGGCATCACAGTTTAACCCGTTGATGTGCGCCCCCCTTTTTCGAGCACAAACCATGAAAATGACACACCTGAACTCAAATGGTCGTATTTACTGGACCCTTTGGAGTATGGACACCGTTGTAGTGTCTCTTGAAAGAAGACACTTTGGGCTTTATTTCCCAAGTTTCAGAATTAATACATGCTATTTTTAAAAGTTAGAAAACCACGCCCCAATTTAAGAAAAATAAATAAATAAAAAATTGCAACTATGATTGCATAGTTTGCTGAAGTAATTCTTATCAGGCAAGATCTCATGTAAACATGGAGAACATATCAAGACGTATGATTTTATGGACTAAAGGGCGATTGGACGTAGAACGAACCCCCGTCATGGACAATTGACCCAAACGCGGCGAACTGGATTCATCTTGCGATCACGATTACATAATAAATGTATGAAGTCCCGTTTTGACATTTAATGTTTTCATTCATACTCCCGGCACAAATAAACAAAGTGCCGTTTCCGGAGGATCGTTATCATGCAGCAGAGATCGGATATCAAGGTTGAATCTTTAGACTTCCCGGAAAGATGTATAATCTGTAAACATTAATTACATATAGACGGTAAATTAAATATTAAATGTAAACCGAGCGACTGCTCCCGCGTGCAAACAAATGCGTATCAACAGGTTAACATAGCCTTCACCAAAGCCTCGTGAAAGGGTCCTTGGTGAAAATAGATAACTTATTTCGTTCGTACAACATTTTGTGAGATGTTCCCCGTGCGCCTCCAAGGGAAAAAATGCCGATCCATAAAACGCAGCATTTTCTTAAACTAATGCGTACTTCCACGTTCTCAGCGCAAGCACGACCGTTGCTATCATGGCATATTTGCATTTTATTTCAGGCATCATTAAAGTGCAGAAATTCGTATGGCACGTCTTCATTAATCATTCACTCATCGTTGCTCAGACCACGTTTCAATCCGCGGGGATCTTCAGCACTCGGGGCCTTATCCATGTTCCAAACTTCAAGCTCAGTCTAACAGTCTTATCAGCCCAACTACATCACTTTTATGAGCCGTTCCCTTTCAATGTGCATGATCAGGGACGTTATAGTAGCAGGTAAGTACATCGGTCAATCACTGGATAAAACCTGCGCCAATTCAAGCTCATTAATATAATCTTGTTACCGTTAAAGGATACAATTATGCCCATTTTATTCTTATTTATTTCTTCCCAAGGCGTAATAAGTCCCAGGCATCGCCAGCATGCGTCCGTGAAGTTTCAGCTCAAAATACCCCACGGATCATTTACTACACCATGGTATGTCTCTTTTGGTCGGAATCAAAAACACGCTGATTATGTGCATGCTTCTCTAAATACAATGAGCTCCACTCCCGCCCCCTTTCCGGAAGAGGGCTGTGCCGTTTCAGCTCCCGCTCCAGACACTACAGCAACAACAAATCAGAACCAATATGATTGACAGCGCAAATACCGGAGTCCAGCCATATTTTATTAATATTCATGTATATCCGGTCCCCATGAATGCAGTCAGAGACAATGTTAAATTTAGCGCATTAGCTGCGGAATCAACTTCAAGCACATTCGGAAAGGAGACTTGCAAACATTCACAAATGTAAAGTGCGATACATCTTCAGGACGTAAAGCTTGGACATGAACAGCTGGTACCGATCCATGCACGAGAATCAAATTTTGAAGATCCTGATTTATATTGACACATGCACAAAGCAGTCCGGTGTAAAATGATTGCACAAACATACACACATTATTGTATGTTTTGGGGCACATTCCCTTCTAAAACAAACTGTCCACCGCATCTTCAGCGGCTCTATGCCGGGAGCACAGGAAGACTCATGTTCACTTTTACAGCCAAGAACAAAACCTGTATGAAGCCGCAACACTATCTTCTCACCGCATTGGCTCCAGCTCGAGGAAGGAAAGAGAGGAGGGAAGAAGGAAAGAAGAGAGGAAGGGAAAGGGAGAGAGGGGATCATGCTCTATTCTCTAAACACGCAAGCCCCCCCCCCCCCCCCCCCCCCCCCAAGAAACACTACAGGATAAGGTCTATTTGCACGCCGTCCTCTGGCCAGTTTGGGGTCTCCTAACGCAATCTCCAGTCCCTATCAGGCCACCTCAACTTCGCCATGCTTATCATTCCTCAAGCCCAATCCTTCGTTCCCGCCTCATCACACTAGCTCATTCTTCAGACAAACTCCCCTACCTAGCAATTGACCATGGCTGCCGCGAATCGTCAGACGACAGGTCCCCATTCTCGGACCCGGCTCCCTCCATAGGATTCAGGGGTTCTGTCTAGGATCATGGCCCACAGGGAAATGGCCAGAAATAAATATATCTTTTTTTTTTTTTTTTTTTTTCTCAATATAGCTTCCTATGCTCCATCCGCTCTTTGTTAGATATTTCGTCATTTAATAAAGGTTCCTCGATCTGCAATCCCCGTCTCGACGTGGCCCAGTGAGGGAAGAAGGAATTACACCGAGACCCAAGCATCATATCCTTCCATGCTGGTTGCACAGCACTTAATTATATGGTCCAGTAAAACTGAATTCCCCTTTACCCTCCAAGAAATAGCTCTTTACCCCATGGGGTAAAATATATGGTGAGTACAGAAATAAAGAAATGCATTCCCAGAACCACCACAGCCGCGTTTCGGGATTGCACAGCAAGCTACATCAACAAGAGATGTTTAAAAAGAGGCCTTATTCATTCCACACCCATCACGGCCAGTGTCACGTGGGTCCTCTTCAGACACGCAAACGCATCGTAGCTATGCGACAATTCTGCAGTCGTCACCATAATCATAAATTCTGGTCCTCCTCGAGCCGACACGTCTCTTACGAGACGTCCTACATGGCAGAGCATTTCCCCTAACTTCATTATCCCAGCCAGACACATTCCTTCCACAGTTCCACAGACCAGCTTCTACCAGCAACCTTCGAGGTATAATGGGATCCACAATGAAGATGCTCGGCCGCTGGTCTCCCCAGCCAAACCTGAAATGGTCAACCTAACCCAAATCATCAAACAAGCTCAACTCCCCATCAGCCATAAGTTCTCATGCCATCTGGTGGTGGTTGGTGGCTCTCCCCCAGCACATCCTTCCCTACACAACGATTCAATTCAAGCACACCCCTTGCCAGGGCTTCCATAATCTCAAGCACGGTCCCTTTGCATAGGTATTGCACAAGCCAGCCGCCTTCGATGGAAAGCTCGCACCACAACGGGATTATCTGTCAACAAGGTATTGCACGACAACATCGCCATTATCACATGGCGTTATGCATGCTGCTCACCTTGGCAAAGATGTCCATTAAACAACGGCCGCCATCGCTCGAGGGCTGGATGCCCATGGAATATCTTTCTACGAACGTATTGCACGTAACATCGCCATTTTCGTATGGCTTTACGCACGTCGCTCACCTTTCGGCAATGATACCCAAACAACTTTTCCCTCGTCTGAGGGTTTTCATATCAATGTTTTCTTTCAACAAATGGATTGCACGCAACGTCGCCATTATCGTATGGCTTTACGCCATTATCGTATGGCTCACTGTAACAAGGGACTAGACTGGACAGGGAGGAATTGTGAGAAAGTTCATATGTTGATTTTTCTCAAAGATCATACATTTGCTCTTTGCCTTTGAATGCAAACACATTGGCACTCCGCCTTACATAACTTTCAAAAAATGTCACAGTGAACCACGCTGTTGTATAGCGCAGGAATGCACATGTTCTAACAAGTAAGTTCTAACTAAATGATACAAAGCTTTGTCTGAAAGGTGTGCCAAGTAATATTCCAGGTTCAATACAAGTTAAGCTCAGCCTCAATCGACAGTATTTTTGACAATGTCGATTAACTAGTCCCTCTTGCAATTGAAGTGCACTTACAATGAAAGTGAATGGGGCTGATTTTGGGAGGGTTTAAAGCAAAAATGTAAAGTTATTTTTTTTATATATAAAAGCAATTCCTTTAGTTCTTCTGTTAAAACTTGTGTTTTATTTGTGCTGCAAAGTTACTTAAATCATAGTTTTTTACAGGGTTTACGCCGTTACATCGTTATCATGGCAATGAAGTATAATTGGAAATGTGAGCGCAACGTAGTTCTAGCGGGAAGACTAGCAGCTGTACATCATTACACTATTAGCTGGGTAATTCCTAGCCAATCGCAGGTAAGCCATTGCTTTATAAGTCTGCTCCCAATCTATCACATTGCTGTTTCAGTGCGCTAAGATGGCAACCTCCACCACCCCACCACCACCAGTTGAGCCCCGTCCCGCACGGGGTAGGCTCCTCGCCCCTGCCTCCTATCTCCGGCAGGATATGATGGTTCCGAGTACAACTCCCTTGGACCGCCGGACGGGGCCTACGCCAAAGAGAGACATTACTTTCTGTTCTACATTCATCAAATAAATGGCATCATAAAGCTCACTCAAGCCTGCGTGTCTTCCCGATAGAAATAAATTTACACCGAAAAGTTTAGTAAGTATTTTATCACTATAATATGTTTGATCTCTATAATATATAACTTAAAATGTTCTTATGTCTGTCTTGTGGCTATACTTTTGAAACAGTGGGTATTTTAAAGTTTACTGATTGGCAACTGTAACTTCCATTGTAAGTGCCTCACTGGAACCCAGATTTTTTATTTTTTTAATTATAAAAATAAATGTTTTTGGTATCATGCCACAAATGCTGACGATTAAGCTTAACTTTTATTAAACCCGGAATATTCCTTCAATAACTTTTTCTAATCTTATAAAAACTGATAATACAACTATGGCTATTGACCTTTTCATTCATTATCTCAGTCTCTCTAGCCCCAAACTCCTTACTTTTTTATTATGTTTGGGGCACCAGAGCCCTCAGTGTTGCATATGTAAAAAGAACAAATCACTAATATTTTCCTTTGTTATAATTAAAACCTATCAGTATTTATTTTAACCACAAAGTTGGTATGCACATTTCAGAAAGTTGACTGTGATCCAGAATAGTAACACAATTTGTGTTTATGGTCAGTTTGACCCCAGAAAGAGTGCATTACTGAAAAATAGAATGAAACTAATCCAAATACACAGCTGGCAGCAGTGTACTGCTATAGCATATCTAAACAGAGTTTTACTGTGAATATTTATTGCTTGATTTCTGTTTTATACACCAGTCTCCAAGACCCCACAGAAAAGCAATTGGAAAATGAATCAGTTCAGTTAAACTAATCACCAACTAGCAGCCTTGTGTTAATTATTTTTAAGCTATTTAAGTGGGATTGGTGTCTCTCAAACATATACCAAAATAGATTTCTAAAAAATACAAGTTTAAGAGAGAATTTGCTTTAACTGTTTCTATCAATGTAATTAACAAACATTGCATATGGCAAACTTTTCACAATGTACTGTATTGGTCAGAACTGTTAAGTCACTCATGGCATTATTAGTACCACAAACACAATCCACAAAACTTCTACCATCATCCCATAAACTGTACCATCTTTAAATGCTTGACTCAGTTTTTGGCTGCATTCTTATCCCTTCTACATAACTGGAAAGTGAGGAATAGAAACCAGGCTGGACCCAGCAAATATTGACAAAGCATCTTCCAGGAGTGTTGAAAAAACCCTTTCAGTGAGTGTTCTCATTTGCAGAGATTAAAAAACTGTGTGCATTGGTTTTGGCACCATAAATATAAGAAGCGAATCAATTTTTGGTCTGACCAAGATGAAAAGCTTTATCTTGTGATTCTCTCACTCTTTTTAATGTCTGTGATATGAGGAGTGACAAACAGTACTTCTGTCTTTGATATTAGGGTAAATCTATTCCTACTTTACGTGTAAGGAAGGTGAGCAGAAAGCTTTTTGAGAAGATTTCCCTGATTTGGTAACACTTTTCAATACGGTTCCATTGGTTATCATTAGTTAATTCATTAGGTATCATACACAAATTAACAATATATTTGTTTACAGCATTTATTAATCTTTGTTAATAGTAGTTAATAAAAATACAACTATTTATTGTTAGTTTATGTTAGTTCATAGTGCATTAACTAATGTTAGCATATACAACTTTTGATTGTACTATCTGTTGAAGTTAACATTAACTATGATTAGTAAATGCTGTAAAAATATTGTTCATTGTTAGTTCATGTTAACAAATGGAACTTTTTTGTAAAATATTACCTAACATTTTAACATTGTTCATTTGAAAAAGAAGTTTGATGGAAATTAAAATGAATTGAAAATTAAATAAAGGTTTGTTTGAAATGTCACCCTGCAAGTTGAGCCACATGACTATATTGTTCTAAGGGAGTGGTTAAAATTACCTTGTAATTGATGACAAAAATGGGAGTATATAAAGAAGCAATTTGATAACAACAGGTAACCTTTTGCATTTTGCTCACTTGATTAATTTTTTTTGTTATTAATATATAAGTAACAAGTTAATGGTTGGTGTTATATGCACTCAGTTTAAGTCTAGACCTAAAGACTCATCTGTTTAGCTAGACATACAGTACATCTAATTTATCCTTCAACTCACTCACTTTGCTGCTTTAGTAAGGTCTGCTAGAACCAGAAACAACCATCATGATCTATAACTCTGCATAAAATTGAATGACATCTACACTAATATTATTCTGTTTGATTCATATCCTGAGGTTACCAGAGCCTGCCAGATCCAGCTCCGTTCCTGCTTAGTGTCAGTGAGTGATGACGACTAAATGAAGCCGGTGCTAGCCAAACATCACTTCAGTCTTTTACGATGGACTTCAGAGGATGTACTGATGCCAACTACAACTGTAAGACATGGGATATGTCATATGCCACTGCCTGAACCTTGGACTTAGGACAGACCTCATCGAAATTACTGGCCGGTTGAACTGCGATGCACCTCACTGATCTCTGCCTGCATCACCTTTGTCTAGTGATGGACTAAACTCTTATAATGGGATATATAGACTATCAATTAACTGCCAACAAAAGCCTTCATCAGCCAACTAACAAAGGACAATGCATCTATGTGAACTTCTGCAGTTAATCCAGGATGGACTTCAAAGACATTAATAATTAATCTTACAATTCATTGTTTAAACACTGACCCTTAACACTTGCATAGTTTACAAATCTTAAACCATGACTTGCACTATACATAAGTAAGTAATATTGGCGTTATATTCAGGATGTTAGCCAGAGGGGAACTGGCCCCCACAGTGAGTCTGGTTTTTCCCAAGGTGATTTTATTCTCCATTTACCAATATCTCATGGAGTTTTGTGCTCCATGCCACAGTCGCCTTCAGCTTGCTCACAGGGGGTCTAAATACAATTATTATTTAATTATTTAATTTGATACACAATTCACAGTCATATTTTATCAAACTACACAATTATGACTCTTAAGACTTTATAGATATTACAGTTTAATTTGAAACGATGTGTGTTGTGAAAAACGCTATACAAATAAAAATGACTTGGCATATGCAGCATTTTGCTCTTGTCACAAATGGGTTTACAAATGATTTGTGATTCAAAATCAATTGTTTAACCTAAGAAGGTTTTTTTTTTAGATTCTGCACTATTTGCTGTCATTAAAGCAAAAGGAGGGCACACCAAAAACTAAGAATTCCTGATATTAATAAATACATTTTAAAAATAGTTGTAGCAAACACACCCTTAATTAAACATACATTTTGAGGTGTAGGTCATGCCACATATATAAGGAAAAAAACATTAAACTTTCCACACAAATTGTTATGCTGATAATATAATTTGTAATAAAAGAAATGTACTGTATGTAATGTAACAGTGGACTGAGACTTTGAACCCCACTGTTTGTGGTATATGATATACCTGTAACTATTTTGGTCATGCATAAATGTTTAGATCTATAAAATGAATGGAATAAAATGATGCAAGCAATAATATAAGATAATACAATATAGCTATAAGCCACCTGAAGAGCCACTCGGCATTATGTGCTTCATTATGTGAAATTGACACAGAGGCTAATAACATTATAGGGGATACTGCTAGTTTTCAAAAAGCAATCAGTAACATATATATATATATATATATATATATATATATATATATATATATATATTTATATTTTTTATATATTATTATTATTTTATTTTTTTATTCTGTCCTCCAAACTTAAATGTCAATATATTATTTTTTGTAATAATATAGCTGTAAGGTAAATATTTATATGAACACAATCATAGCACAATTAATATACATTTTCAATATTTTAATTTAGGAGTTACAATATTTGTTGGCCAAAACATATAGTTTGATATTTTTGTGTATTAGCTTTAAATAAATATATTCTATTAATTTTTTTTCAGAATTGTTTACCTTTAAAATTTAGATCAAACGTCAATAATAAGCTGTTTAATGGCAGGTTCCATGGCAGCTTAACCAATTTAATGTGACAAAATACCCTGCTTTTGGGGAATGTTATCACAAAAGGTCAACGTGGGTTCAATGGACTGTTTCTTTTTTCCTGGGCAATATTGGTAATGTTCATAATTTTCATTGCTTGTTTTGTATAGCTTTTTGTTGTTGTTAAAAACAAACAAACAAAAATACCTCCAATTATTCACTATCCATTGGCTTTCTCTGAAACTATACCTGTGTTATAGGAACAGCTGGCTTCCCTTTAATTACTACTGTGTGAATCTCACAGATTCCAGTATTTGATACTTATTCACAGACATATAGGCTAAAATGATGTATCATGTTAAACAGATGATTTAAAAAAAACTTTATTGTCTTTTACATTTTTTTTTTTCCATAAGTGAAACTTATTTATAAATGCTGCCATACAATATATTCCAAACATTTTATTAGAAAATATATGTATTTTTGTGAGTGTGCACAACAAATTAAAAGGGGCTACAAAAAGTAAGACCCCTGAAAAAGCTTCTTATATTTCACTTTCAAAAGTGATGCCGTACTTGCAGCTAATGAGTCAATTTCTGTTAAAGCTGGAAACAAATGCCCACCCCCTTTAAAAACAAATAAATGAAAAACAACAATTTTTACCAAACCATACAAAAGTTGTCTTAGAACCCAACACCACAACTCTAAAGAAGTTTAGCATAAGATTCCTGCTATTGCACTATAAAGGAAATGTGCTTAGCTAAATGTACTCTTAAATATAAGCATTTAAAAAAAAAAAAAAAAAAAAAAAAATCTATATATCTATATATATATATAAAGGGAAAACATATTTCATACTTATTAGCATTATTGCTTGTAATCTAAGTTTGCTCTTTGTATTTAATTAAAGCCAGCTGCAGTGAAAAGGCTTTCAAATTGACCTGTCCTTAAAAATGTCTTACAAGGGTTTCACACAGTGGAATGAAACAAATTTGACAAAAAAAATATATGCTTTTTAGAAAGTATAATGCATTGCCAAAACCTACATTGTAGTTTGTTTGTTTTTTACCAAAAAAAAAAAAAAAGAAAAAAAAGATATATGAATCTTGAATCTGGATAGTAAAAAGCATCTGACTTGAATTCTGCTTATACTAATGCATAAGATATCCTCATGTAGGCCTATGCTTATTACTAAAATAGATTTTGAGATTATTGAGTTTGCATAAACTTCACTGGAACAGCCTTAGGGCTACCGGAACTGATGGAGATATTGTCTGTAAACAACGGTACTGAACGCACACACACACACACACACACACACATATACGCTGGTGAACTATAGATTCTATCCCCTAAACCTAACACTCACAAAAAACTTTCTGCATTTTTGCTTTTTCAAAATGTTTTAAGCGATTTGAATTATGGGGACACTAGAAATGTCCTCATAAATAACATTTATAGCATACTACCCTTACAATTACAAGTTTGTAACCTAATAAGTCCTCGTAAACCACTTAAACCTGCTCACACACACACACACACACACACATATACAACCTATATGCAACAAAAGAACATCCCCATATATAGATGGATATCATATATAGGACATATGAACTACTCATACAGTAAGGAATGCTCAAGGGCATCGGAATACAGTTTTGCATGCATCGATTTGCATAAATGTATTTAACTATTTGCATGCATGAGCTCAAACATTAGTAATACAATTATCATTTTGAAGATAACTGTTTTTCAAAAGACTTGATTTCCAATTGTCAAATCTCTGTAACACTTTTACAACTGTACTAGTGTTGTGTTGTTACTTGATACTTTGCGATGTTACAACTTTTCTCTCTTGGACAACAACTTTTTGTGATGCATTTTGGTTAAGCTTGACAGAAGCTCCACTTGACCCAATGTTACCATGAATTGACCCTGAAGTAGAGGCAAGAATCTTCTGAGGAGATCCCTGGACAATTCCAGATCCTCCTTTATTCTCTACATAAAGGACACCTTGAGATCCTCCATGAGTGGATACACCTCTTCTAAGGGACCCCTGAATCAACTGGCCCCCTTGTCCTTCCATGACCATGAGGCCCTGAGATCCCACGATCCCTCTCTGAAATGTCCCTTGAAGGACTTGACTGCTCTGTGAACCCCCATCCACCATCAGCACTTGAGATCCAGACAAATTACTTGTATGCACCATCCCAGGGTTGAGAGCTTGAGAAGATCCAACCCTGTCTAGAACCACCATCCTTTCGCCCCGATTCAGGGTATTCGCCGCTATGTTGCCGTTGTTTAGCACGTACATGCTCTGTCCGAGTCCCATGGTTGGCCTTTCAGCTAAGACTACAGTGCTGTGCTGTGGCTCAATCATGTAGTACATTGGCTGCTGTTGAACAAGGACTGTTTGAGCTGGCTGCACATTGGCAGTCATTGCAGGGCGGCTTTCTGTGATGAACACGTTCTCAACATGAGTAGATGATGATGATGAAGCAACATTTGGAGCCATATTCACTGTGTTTGAAGATACAACACTGTTAGTGGCGAAATTCCCACTGTTTACAATGTTGGTCGATGTAGTCATTGCCTCCACAACGGGTTTGGGAGGGGGAGGAGGAAGAAGAGGAGCGGATTCCACAGTTGTCACCGTTTTACCACCACATATTTTAGCAAGAGTGGTGAACTTTGGCCCAAGGTCATTAAGAAATGCTAAGTCATTGTTATCTTCGAGCAAGCTGCAGCAGCCAACAGAGCCAACAGGAGAGCCCTTTCCCTCATAATCATACACCTGAGCATCATTCTTAGCAAATCCATCATCCATTCCCCTGCTTTTCTGTAACACACATAGAGCAATACAAATGAGCATATATAATAAATATAAATTTCATGTATGCATTGTTGACTATATACACTCATATGGGTGTATTTAGAGTTATAAAGTGGTGGTTTTTGTTTAGGTGCTGGTGATTATTCAGATTATGCACAAATAATTGGAAATGACTGGACAGATATTCTATATTATATATTGTTTTATATCCAGAGATTGGTCTGTATTCGAATATTCACTTATTTTTTAATATGTTTAATATTTGAAAAACTTCAAATATGTCATGTGGTGTAACCAGCATGTAGCTAGCCATTTTGTTGTCATGTGACAAAAAAAACAAAATAAAACTGAACATAAAAGAAAGAACACACCTTTTGACCACCCAGACTGTTTGTGATTTAAATATATATATATATATATATATATATATATATATATATATATATATATATATATATATTATTTAGATATTATTAAAAAATGACATTTTGTTTTTCATTTTATGAAAAGGCACATGTTGTTCAGGCCGTTTGATGTAAACCTGAGAAAACCTCTTCTTTTGTTAAAAAATATAGTATTTGTCAAAATCACCTCGAAAAATAGGTTTGAAAACTTTTTTATTATGTTGCGTGTATTCAAGGAGCAAGGAAAGTATTTTAATATCCTTTACCTGATGGTTAAATCACATGACATTTAAAATGTTTTTTTTTTTTTTAAATGAAGGTTTTGAAAAAAACTGTGAAACCAACATGGACTCAAAGATTACATTTCTACGAACATGACATGTTTAAAACATGATATTTTCAAGGATTTCTCATTTTTCTCACGTTTTCACCTCTGACAATCTTATATATATATATATATATATATATATACACTGCTCAATTTAATATATAAACAATATAAATTATTTACACTCACTGAGATCTTTATTTGGAAAACCTGTACACCTATTTATTCATGCGATTATCTAATCAACCAATCGCATGGCAGCAGTGCAATACATAAAATCATGAAGATACAGGCCAGGAGTTTCAGTTAATGTTCACATCAACCATCAGAATGGGGAAAAATTATCTCAGTGATTTCGACCTTGGCGCCTTTGAGTATTTCTGTATCTGCTGATCTCCTGGGATTTTTTACATACAACAGTCTAAATTTACTGGAGAATGGCCAGAGTGGTTCGAGCTGACAGAAAGGCTACGGTAACTCAGATAACCACTCTGTACAATTGTTGTGACAGAATAGCATCTCAGGATGCAAATGTTGAACCTCGAGGCGGATGGGCTACAACAACAGAAGACCATGTTGGGCAATTTATAAGGACCATAGTATTGATTATAAAGTTCTCAGTGAGTATATATATATATATATATATATATATATATATATATATATATATATATATATATATATATATATATATAACAATATTTATACATTTTTAATCTAATTAATTACATGATGTCCTGATTAATTAATCGTGATTAATCGCATATACAAATATTTGCTGAGAAAGCCCCTCATATAACAATAATTCAAACTATATATATATATATATATAATAACTTCAATGTATAGATATTTACAAACCTGCGAATAATATTCATCCAAGAACACATCAGCTGCAGCCATCCCATCAAAATCACCACCCATTTCTCTCGACACAAAGCCACCATTCCTCCTCATCGATTCCATATAGTTCATTTCCATTTCATTGTAGCCTCGGCCAGCCATTGTGGATGTGGACTCCTGGAAGCCCGATGCTCCACCATACATAAAACCACCACCATGTATGGAACCACCACCCTGCCAAGCACACACACCATGGCTAGCACTTGCACCCCCTTTTATCCCATAGCCGTTCTGTCCATCAACCTCAGATGCAAGCAATGGAACGTCCTGTAAGAGAGAAGGGTTTTAATTATTCATAATGAGTTAAAAGTCTAATGGCAATGCTAACATCTTAATCATATTTTGTGCCTGTTCTACAAAACAATAATTTGTATGTATGTTTGTCTTGTATTTCAGAAAAAGTCTAAATAGCTTTAAAACAAGATGAAATATGTTGTGTAAATCAGTTAGAGGAGTTAAAGTTCTTACCCTGTCCTCTCCTTGGCCCTCGGTATGGTAAGAGATGAGATGCTCTTTAGTGTCAAAGGGCATCTCTGTGAATGCTCCTGACATTCCAGCTGCTCCACACTGACAGAGCAGCAACAGAAGAGGGACGACTGTAACAGTGGAGAAATGCATTTATTTGAACACCAAACTATAATAATCAACATAATATGTCTGATAATTGCTTGACTAAACTGACTGCAAAACAGGTTCAGACACAAGCAATTAAATTATGAATGATTATTAAGAAGCCAACATTAACAACACTGTTACTGAGGTTTGTAATGAGTAAATAGCTGAGGGGCCACATCATCTTGATCTTTTGAAATAAAAGAGATGTACTATGAAAACATACTTTAACTCAAAACACCCTCTCTAGCACAAAAAGTGCATTTATTAAAACTAAGCTGAAAAAAATGACTATTCTGAACTCATGCAAACTACCACCCGCATTTACACGTCCACAACTTGGCTCCACCCAGTCACAGTATGGAGGAAGTAGGATAGGTACTATTATTCCTAAACACCAGAAGAGCCAATGATATAACAGTAATATAATAAAAAGTTTATCAATCTTTATCCTCTTATTTTCCAAATGTTAAAAAGTGTGGCTGAAGTTTATTTTTAAAAGATCCCTGAATTTCTCAGTCTGACTTTTGACCATCTTTTGACAGCAAAGCCACAGCTCATGTCTTAGCAGCAGTGTTGCTCATTTCACATGTGCAGGGGTATTTCTTAAAGGTACAGCAGCAAAAAAAAGTCCCATTGAATTCTAAGGTTCAGAGAGATGGTGGAAAATGGCCGCAGAAAACTAAATGATGACTGCTTTTTGGTGCAAGGAAAAACATTTTACTAATACTAACATTATATGTGGACCTCATAGAACAATCTGACAATAAATACAATGATATCACCCCTTTAAGGTACTGGAGAAGTCTGAATTAATTTCATATAACTTACGCAATAGCGCAAGAAGTCCCAGAAAGAGCAGGCCAATTCCAGCAGGTCCAAACTTGGAGCTCTTCCTAACTCCATCTGTTCCTGTTCTGGAACAAGCACCCTGGTTTGTACAGGTACACACTTCCACTGGCAGCTTCTGTTTTTCTGGACATGCAAGCCCCTGCTGGTCCTTCACCTCCACTGATAGCTCGTATTTTCCAGGCCACAGCTTTTCGTGGGCCCTAAAGATGGCAGTGGTATCTGGTGAGAACAAGAACAGAAGAGTTTAACTACAAAGTCAGTGGTAATACCCTGTTTAAAAGATATCTGACTAGTAACTATTTACATTTTGACCATATTTTGATAGGAAAATGCCTACAGTAGTTTTGAAACTTAAAAGTTATGTTATATGTAGTCAACATGTCTAAAAAGACCTGCTTAGACCAGCAATTATATTCATGCTGGTTCAAACAGGTTTAGGGTTTTATAGTGCTGGTATAGCTGTGTGGGCATACATTAAAACTTTGTTTCATCATCAATGATAAAAAAAAAAAAAACTGATTGAATGATTGAAACAAAAACTTGCTTAAATGATCAGATCAGTGAAGTCTATTGTGGACCAAAAAAGCTTTGGTAGTTGATTGTGTGGGTCATCACACATTAACTGGACACACATACCATTGAAATGCTCAACTGTCCACTTTCCCTTAGTATCTTCTGGGACACTGAATGTGAATGGAGCTCCATTGGGTGGGACATCTTCATCTACTGCAGTTACAAAGACAGCGTCCTTGTCAGTGCACAGAGTCTGGACATTGCTTGACAAAGTGGGGCAGTGGTCATTAAAATCCTCTACTTGGATGGCAATAGTGCCTGTTGCTGTCTTAGAAGGCAAATCTATACAAAAAATGACAAAATAAAATATATCTTTAAGAGAAATATATATATATATATATATATATATATATATATTATGACATAATATAAAATAAAGTATAAGCAGATGGTTAAATGCGTATACATCATTGGCCTAGTGGTATCCAGTCACTATCGTTGAATGTGAAGGTGGCGCCACCTTCAGGACAGGTTATGTACCTACTATGGCCTGTTGCCACATTATTTAACTCTGAAACTAAATTTTGAACAATGCCACACACTGAAAGGATCATTTGAAAATAAATCAATGGTCAACATTCACGGCCTTGAGTGGCTTATCACTTTCATTAAATGGTGGCTACAAAAATATGATAAAAGACATCAATTATCAATAAATAAAAAAATATATTAATAATCAGAATAAATCATTATTTCACCAAGTAATATAGTTCAGCCTGTAGGCTATTTAGAATTGCAAAGTAAAGTAGCCCAGGTATGTGCTCATCAACATTTTAAAGCTCCTAAAATCAGAATTTAGAGTCGATCCATTTAATAATCGCACATTTAGGTGGTGAAAATAACTACTACTAAGTCACTACAGATCTAGCAGATTTTTTTTGTGGTCGTTTAGAAAAGCTGCCTTACATTTATATTATTTTTTTCAAAAAACAAACAAAAAACCGAATGACATTTCTCTCATTACTTGTTACATGAATAAAACTTGCCATTAGTCATGCTGAAAATCTTGGCAATGTAAGTTCCGTTGACTAGAAACTTGGACTCGCGATCAGGAACTTTGTTCAGTCTAATGGCACCTGTCTTCTCATCAATGGTCAGCCAGTTATCTGGGTCATATCCTTTAGCATACCTGAAGGAAAAGAGAACAGAGTTGGTTCAGACTATCTCTCACTGATATTAAAAGAAATCTGCATTTAATGACTTTTTTTTGGACAGAACCATTTCTATGTAAACTCACCGTACATTCGTAGCTTCCTTTCCCGTGTCTGTATCGATGGCCGGGTACCTTGTGATTATATCATTCTTGTTAAATGTAGTACTATCTTCTGAGATGGGGATGGCCTTTGTTTGGGGAATGAACTTGGGTCCCTCTGGCTGGTTTTTCACCTTTACGTTCACACTGTAGATAGGACTGCCTGATAACCATGTCATTGATCCACCTCCTCCTCCTCCTCCTCCTCCTCCACCACCACCACCACCCACACTTATTCCTTGATGTCCTCCAGTCAAAGATGAGTGGAATGGTGCATTGTTTTCTACACTGATGCCAAGGTTTAAGTCTTTTATATCCTCATAATCTATAGGCTGCAAGAAGAATGAACATTAGACACTTTCTTCAGGTAAATGGCTGAGAGTGTACAAAATGTTGAAGTGTGCAATTTTTTCCATGTTAAAATACTGTACTTTTTCCTGTAAATAATGAGTAACCTTTTCCTGCAATCAAAATAACATCTAAATATTGAGTAGGGGGCAGGACTATTTGTATCTGTATGTGTAACCAATGGCAGATGGGAGGGGTGTTAGGGATATCATAACTTTTGCTATTCCATTTGCTATTCCAGTGGTGCAGAAATAGTTCATAATGTCATATTTTCCTCACCCTTATATCGTTTCAAACCCACATTACTTTCTCTCTTATGAAGAACACAATACAACATTCAAATTCAAAGTCTTCTGAAGGCATACGATACGTTTTAGTAAAAAAAACAACAAAAGCAACCCGAAGACATTTAAGACATTTTTCAGTGAAAATCTTGAACTTGTTAGTGGAGCTTGTTCAAAGTGGCACGCATGTTCTTGCAAGAAGTTGTGTTGTTAAACAACTAAAGTTCATAAGTGAACCTGCATATAACTTGAAGGTATAGATCACCCAAAAATGAAAATTCTCTCATTGACTCCTCATGCCATCTAAAATGTGTATGATTTTCTTTCTTCTGCAGAACCCATATGAAGATTTTTAGAAGAATATCTCAGCTCTGTAGATCCATAAAATGCAAGTGAATGGTGATCAGGCCTTTGACGCTCCAAAATGCAGATAAAGTCAACATAAACATAATCCATCAGACTCCCGAAGTTTAATCCATATCTTTTGATGCAATCCAGTTGGTTTTAGGTGAAAACACAAGAAAATGTAACTGCTTTTTCACTGTACATCTTGACGGCGCTCTTCTTGGCAATCATGATTTCAAGCTCGACTACACTTCCTACAGTGCCATCTAGTGCTATGCACATGTGTCAATCAATGGGAAGTGTAATCGAGCATGAAACCAAGAGACTGCAATGGGAAAATCTACAGTGAAAAAAATTAGTTATATTTTGGTCTCTTCTCATCCAAAACCAACTGGATCGCTGAGCTGAGATGTTCTTCTAAAAATCTTTGTTAGTGTTTGGCAGAAGAAAGAAAGTCAAACACATCTGGGATGGCACGAGGGTGAGAAAATGATGAGATAATTTTTATACTTGGGTAAACTATCCCTTTAAATTTCCAGATGTTTCTCACCAAAACTGGATAAATACTTGACTAAATCTGTCTTCCAAAAACTTGTAATATGACGCAATGTATGGACTATTTTATGATTTGTTTTTTGGGTCCTTTTTTAACCATTCGCTGCCATTGTTTAAAAAAAAAAAAAAAAAAAAACGCCTTTGATATTCATACTGCATCTCCTTCCACATAAGAAAAAAGTCACACAGGTTTAGAACGACATGAAGGTGAGAAAATGATGACAGTTATAATTTTTGGGTTAATTATTTCTTTTAAATGCTATAACAGTTTCTGGAACAATGCATATTGTAAAAAGTGGCATACAACATTTTATTTAGTAAAAAATAAAAATCGTAACAAAAAGTAGCAAAACACTCCGCAAACCTTGTCAAGCATCAGGATGGCCTCATTGGTCTTGGGGTCAGTGTGAATGCTGAAGTATCCTGCCTCATTGCCTGAAACAATATTGCACTTTGCCACCCAGTTGTCTGTGTCCTGAAGATCAAGGTCAGTCGCTTTAAATCTCATCACCTCCACATTCTGTGTGTTCTCTTCAATACTGCCTTCAAACTAAGGAGAAGGGGAAAGAAAAATAATTTTAAACCATCAGATTCCAAGCATTCACATTGCTGCAACAACAACATACTAAAACTCTGTAGATATTAACTTACAGGGCCTTCCAATACAGGCACGTTATCGTTGACGTCATTGATCTTGACTGTAACTGTGCCTGTGGCAGTATTGCAACCTGGAGCACCATTCATGTCAGAGGCTTTGACTAACACAATATACTGATCAACTACCTGCAGGGAGAGATATTTTGTAAACAAAAGGGTGGAATATTTTGTGCAATCCATTTGCTCTATTCGCTCAACAAAACAGTCATTGTGTCTGTACACATCCCTGCACTGTTCATGTAAACATTGAAAAAATAAAAGCCCACATGGGGTAGACCATCTGGATTCTACAAAAAAGTTTAAAGTTTAGCGTGTCACACTGCAGGATATGTCAACTTGCCAAAAGTATTTCATGTCAGCTACCCCTATATACTATGGAATATAATTTAACACATTGCATAATAGAAACACACTGAAGTTATATTTACATTTACATTACATTTTAACTACATTTACATTTAAGTTGACCCAAAAATGAAAATTCTGTCATCGTTTACCCACTCGTATGTTGTTCCAAACCAATTTGACTTTGATGACGGAATTTCCATTTTTGCATGAACTAAACCTGATTGTGACCTCTCACCTCTCTATCCAGGTTAGCACTGTTAACACGGACTATTCCTTCACTGTCAACTGTAAACATTTGTTGCCCTTTTGGTTGCTGGTCAACAATCTCATACTTGATTTGAGAATTGACGTTTCCTGGCTCATCAGCATCAGAGCAATCAATCTTCATCACTTGTGTACCTGTGAGTTCAACAATTTTAGGTATTTTCTGCTGCTCCTACCATTATGTGTATTGCTCAATCTTCAAGTCACATTTCTCTTAAAGGTATAGCTTACCCTAAAATGAAAATTATGTCATCATTTACTCACTCTCATGTTGTTTTAAACCTGAATGACTTTATTTCTTCTGTAAAATGCATAAGTAGATTTTAGGCAGAATGTCACTATTCATTTTCATTGCATCTTTTTTCTATTCATTGACAGTGAATAGTGATTTAGAACATCTCAACTAGAGAAAGAAAGTCATATGTGTTTGAAACAACATGAGTGCAAGTAAATAATGAGAATATATTCATGTTTCATGGAGCCTGTTGCTATGTTTCAGTGATGGTGTCAGATCAGTTACCTGGAGTGCTGAGTTCATCTACAGAACCAGTGACCAATTGACCAAAGATTGGAGGATTATCATTCTGATCCTTCACCTTTATCCTTAGACCAATTTCATTCTCTGCAATTGTACCATCTGAAAAAGTGGCTGTGCCTGTAAGCTATGAAAGTTAAAAAAGGGTTATTTGTATGATCAATTACCATTATCAGTAAGCATTAGTGTAAAAGCCACCTTTTTCATCATCAGTATTGGGTATAATCTGTTTACAAAGTAATTAATTACTTAATCTAATACATTTTATGTCAAAAAGTAGTGTAACATTACATTTAAAATTCTTGTAATCAGATTACAGTTACTTGAAGTCAATTAAATACATTTTAATGACATTATTTGGGTTACATATATTACTCAAAAATATTGTTTATGTAAAATACATTTAAAATCAGTATTGGGTGTTAATTTGTTACTGTAATCTAGTTACTTTTTAATTAAATTTTAAAAAACATTCTTGTAATCCAATTACAGTTACTGACTTTCAAATAATTTAATTACTTTTAAGTACATCAAGGGTTATGCTTATTTATGTATAATGTAATATTTATGTAGAAAACAAATTATGGCCTGTAAACAAGTCACTGTGAAGTAGATGTGAGGTGCTGAGTGTATGACTTGTGTATAACAATGAACAAGAAATAAAGACATTATTTTGAATTTGTTGAGTGGAAAACTGTTTTAGAAAGTAACTTAAATGTAAAGTAATTAGTAATGTGATTACTTTTAAATGAAGTAATTAGTAAAGTAATCTGATTATAATTTTACAGAAATAATTAGTCATTTGTAGTGGATTACTATTTTTAAGTAACTTACACAAAACTGTTTGTAACATGAATTATCTTAAAGGTGCTGTAAGTGATTTTAGCCATTCTGCTTCTACAATACTGAGCCGTTGGATTAGCCATACCTCCTCTTTCCAAAACCCCTCACTCCAAAGATAACAAATTAACTTTATTGAGACTGACATTATGCAGAAATGGCTGTTAAAAACAGCAGCAGTAAAATAGCGGCCTCAACTGAAAACTGTTATGAACAACATTGCTTAAAAATGTCAGTAAGTCTCAATAATTCGCTACACATTTTGTTCACTTTTGTTTTGTTTTCTTTACAGCGTCTAGTGCTGTCACAGAGACAGGTGAGATATCTTAAAACACTTATTTCAGTAATAACTCTCAGGGAGTAGGCCATTTTTTGCATAACTTTCTATGAAAAAAATCGCTTACAGAACTTTTAATATTTACATCTGTTTGCATTTATTTGACTGCTGTAGGACATTCATCTCATACCGAGATCATTTCGAAGCATTTTTTGAATTCATTGAGTGGAAAGTTTTTTTTTTTAGAAAGTAAATTGTTTAGAAAGTAATGTAATAAATAATGTGATTTCTTTTTTGATGGAGTAATCAGATTAGTAATTTGCACTCGATTACTTACCCAACACTGATCATCATCAACATCATTATTATAATCATCGTGACCATTTTACTTACATTGTATTGCTGGATGCTCTCTCTGTCAAGTATTCCGGTTATTCTCACATATCCAGTTTCAGGATTCACCACAAATAAATTGAATGGCTCCCGGTCTGCTCCGATGCCCTTTAGAGAGTACATCACATTCTTCCCTTGGTAGTCATCCTTATCTGAGCGAATCTAAATGAATTAGAAAAGCATGTCTTAACATAATGTATTCAAACACAGCAAGTATCTCTGCGATTCATTTCTTGTCATTTTTTACATTAATGATATATTGTTTATTGTTGAGTATTAAAGGGATAGTTTATCCAAAAATTAAAAATTCTGTCATCATTTACTCGATTCAGACTTGTATGCTCAGTGGAACAAAAAAGGCAGAAAGTTAGCCTGAATCACCAATTCACTTTCATGGCATCTTTTTTTGTATAATAAAAGTCAACTGTGACTGAGGCTAACATTCTGCCTAACATCTACCTTAGTTGATTAAGTAGAAGAGAGAAAGTCATACCGGTTTAAACAGCATGGGGGTGAGAAAATGATAACAGCATTTTTATGTTGGGTAAACTATCTCTTAACTACACACGTTTAATGCTGAGAAAGGCTCACTTTTGCAATGAAGTCTTTCTTGGTGTAATCTACATTCTCCTCTAGGATTTGGGGAGGGATGATCCATTCTCTCTTTTGCCTGTGGAGGGCCACAGAGGGTTGAAATCTTCCTTCCACCTCAAACACATGCTGCAGGGATATAGAAATGCAGCTTTTGTGAAGACAGAAAAACAACTTATTATGTCTGTTTTCTCAGCTTTATCCTTCACAAGGGTAGAAGACAGAGAGAGAGAGAGAGAGAGAGAGAGAGAGAGAGAGAGAGAGAGAGAGAGAGAGAGAGCATTGCTCATGCATTATATTTGTTGGTTTGCCAATAGTGAAAATTATTCATATCAACAGACACAGGGTATGACACATAACATTTTATAAATGAAGGTGGCCAGTGAAACAGTGGGCCAGTAGGTTAAAAGTTATTTATATAAACCTAAAAATATTAGCAACTGCAGAAAAAGAACAGTAAAAAAATCATCACTTTAATTCACTTTAAACATGGTGTCAGAATATGTGTAATGTTGTGTTAAAACTTCTACTTCAAAAATCTAAAAAGATGAATAAATATTTAGCCCAGACTATCATACATTCCATTCAACTTAAGATCACCTTAACCAGACATCACAAAATAAAGATAAAGAATGTGCAGACACACAGTTGTGGTAAAATTATACAACAGATTCCCGTCTCTCTTTCTCTCTCTCTCTCTCTCTCACGCACACACACACACACCCATCTGTGTGACGTTAAATTCCTCTTTTAAACCCGCAAGGTAAGGGTGTGGGAGAAACATGAAGTTTCTCTAAGTTGTTCCGCATCGATCTTTTCTTCCACCATAATGTAAAAGTAAATACCTTTCTTGAATGCTATTTTTAATAATGTGTATGTAATTTGAACGTTTTCAAAAACACATTTTATACGTTTTTTATATGAGCTTCTGTAGTTTGTCAGATCTGCTACAAGTGTTTATGGTGATTCATGGAGAAATCACTTTAAGGGTTATTAAATAAGGTTTGGTGCATGCATACCCTCACTGAATAAAATGGAAAGCAGCGCTATTGAATATACTACAACAATACACATCAACCTAATGCATTTATGTTTGAGATGAAAACATAATTATATTGGGTAAAGTCCAAGTAAAATTCAACACAGTCATAAAAAGTGATATAATTACATTAATATGAAATGATCAAATTGATTCAGACTTCTAATGTATATTGTGTTAACTCAACACAATTTTTTTTACTGCCTTCTCAATTTAAGATTATAAATTGTGTATAATCCAACTATGTTTACTTAATCCAATTGTGTTGGGACTATGTGAAAAGATTTGTTGCATCAAAGTATTTCTGAAACGGGACAGGGGATTTACATTTCCCAGCATGCTTTGAATGAGACTGGATTGGGAGAGTAAATTTTGAAATTAAGTGTAATGATAATGTATTTCTACACAAAATGAAAGAAGTAGGGGACTTGGTAATGTTTAATGTTCTGTTATGTTGGAATTTAGAGAAGTTTCTGTCATGGCAGATATTTTTCAGTGTGGAGAAGAGTAAATATGGTTAGGTCGAGGATGGGTGATTTACCACATTGCTGAATAATATGTGTAAATGATCGTAGTCATGAAGCAAAGACTGAAGAATTACAATCATATAGACTTATTGAGAATCAGTAGACCCTCAACAGCACAATCCTTGTCATACTGAACAAAACGACATGTTTAACTTGCTAATGTGTATCGTAGCTAGCAGCAAGCTGTTAATTTCAGTAATTACGACAGACCTAATTTAAAAGGGATTAACTTAATTCCTTTGGGTTTATGCAACACAAAACATTTAAGTAGAGCCTACATTTTCATTTTACATTAAGGAAACTCATTTTCATTATGATGTCCATAATTGATTAGCATAAAACCAACGGAACATGTTTTTTTCAGTGCTTTTGAGTTGGTTTGCAAAAAGATGTCACTTAAAGTCTAAAAGCCCATTCACCACATAAACAGTAGAATTTTAAAAGGTAAAACAAACCTTTGAATTTGTAACATACTGTACTGTAGATATAAAAATAGCTTAAAATTAGGCAGTGAACAGTTAGAAAGAAATAAATAGTTTCAATTTATATACTTTATAAATAAAATTGGCATATTCTAGTAATTGTAAATGAGCATTTTTTCATTAGCAATTTTTGAATTCTGTACATTTTAATCCAAGAGGTAGATTCTACTAGCCTATCTTATCATTACAATTGCCTATTGAATATTCCAGGTTCAACACAAGTTAAGCTCAGTCGACAGCATTTGTGGCATAATGTTGATTACTACAAAAATATATTTTTAGACTTGTCCCTCCTTTTCTTTAAAAACAGCACAAATCTGGGTGAGGCACTTACAATGGAAGTGAAACGGGCCAATTTTTTTGAAGGGGTTTAAAGCCTGAAAAGTGAAGCTTTAAATTTTTAAAAAGCACATTAATTCTTCTGTTAAAACTTGTGTATTATATAAACTGTAAAGTAGTTTAAATTGCCATTTTAGGGTTGCTGTGTTACGCCGTCATGGAAAAATGGGTTTAACTGTACATTACATTAACTGTGGCTATACATTTGAGATATTCGGTATTTTAACATGTACGGATTGGCCCCATTCACTTGTAAGTGCCTCAATGGAACCCAGATTTTTAAACAAAACGAGGGGCAAGACAAAATTCATTTTTTTGTGGTAATTAACATTATGCCACACATGCTTGTTGATTGACCTTAACTTGTATTGATTACAGAATATTCCTTTAAATACACACTCTAATGCTCGCACAATGTGTATGGACTGTTTACACAGACATTGTGTATGCAAAATATCAAAAACAAATGCGAAAACAATCAAACTAATAAAAAAGAACAAGCGTGTTGCTACAGGGCACAACTGAGAAACAGGCAAAACACGGGCAAAACTAAGCCCTCTAGAACAAGAACACAGTGAGTAGACATTGCCTGCCCTCTCAGAGACTGCTGTGCTTTGCTTGAAGCGCTCTTTAGATACATCTCTACCCAGTAAACATTGAAATCCTTTACTGAGATTCAGTTCTTTGTTAATTCTTATTGCCAATATAAAGCATCCAGCTAAAGTGATTTTCAGAGAATACGATTCCTTTGTAGTTAATAAAACTCTGAATTGAAATATTTTAAGTATTGCGGCCAAGAGAAATGACAACCATTCACTTTTGACTGAGTTGCCAAAGGGTGGGGATTTCAACACACCCAAAAAGTGAATATACTACCAGTGTAAATCTTGCAGATCCAGCTTGACTGCTGTAGCTAGTTTACACCAGACAGAGCTTGTTCTGAAATTACCTTAAACAACTCTAACCATGGTAATCATAGTTTCACCCAAAAATATACCATAGTTACTACAGTTAAAGTGACTGCTGTAAGTGTAAATCCATAATAAATGAGTGTCATATTGTACATCTCAACAGTACACAAACTTTCAGAATGCCATTTTTTTCTGACAGTGTTGGCCACGCAAACACAGTTGTATTGCAATTATAGTAACTTATAGACTACATAACATGATCACTAATGATTAACATAGTGACATTTTATAAAGAGATGAACAATAGAGGTGATTTCCCCTCCGGCATTTCAACGGTTACAGGCAGACATATCTCCTGTTTCACAATAACTTTACGAACATGATTATTATTACGCGAATCCATGTAGTCCAACAAACCGAGAACAAACCGCGAAACATGTAAAACAGCAAGCAGTATCAATATTGAGTTGGACGCAAAACACTTGTTTCGGTTCCCGAAATCATGCTTTCAAATACATTAAAGGCCGAAAGACAAAAACGGAGCAGTATATATTACGAACACATGTCAACAGATACATATTAAAACATGTCAACACTTACCGATAATCCAAACCAAAATAGAAAAGCGACAGCAGGCGATATACGCCGGGCCATGTCCGATGAAACACTTTATTTCCTGGTCACCTGAGACCTGCTTTAGTCACCCCCAGATTATAAAACTTCTTAATATCCGGATGAGATATGATGTGTGTTCTCGATGCGTTATGGTGGAAGTCAAGATCGATGCGGAACTATTTAGAGAAACTTCATCATGTTTCTCCCACACCCTTACCTTGAGGGTTTAAAAGAGGACTTCAACGTCACACAGATGGGTGTGTGTATATGTGTGTATATGTGTGTGTGTGTGTGTGTGTGTGTGTGGGTGGGTGTATATGTGTGTGTGTGTGTGTGTGTGTGTGTGTGTGTGTGTATGTGTGTGTGAGAGAGAGAGAGAGAGAGAGAGAGAGAGAGAGAGAGAGCGGGAATCTACAATTTTCCATGTATCAAAAAGGGTGGAGGTTCTCACACAGAAATATGAATACATTTCAAGTAAACAAACAATTCCTTTTAAGTAACATCACCTATAATTATATAGGCTTACATTGTAGGCCTATTGCTCATTCTCACTGACAGTCCTTTTTAATGTGATTTTATTTAATCTCACGACAACAACTTTATGTTTGATGGAAATGAATCACAATGTCTCATCATTAGTAGTATCAGCATTCTTTAATAATTATATTGGTGACTGTAGTAGCATCGTTATTACACTGGTGTATACACATACGCATCAGTGCTTAAAATAAAACGCATTCTGAGATCACTCTGAGATGATTATTGCTTATATATATATATATATATATATATATATATATATATATATATATAAACTCTACTTGGATAGAGCTTCTACTGTTCATGTAAGGATGTCCTTTTGTCCAAAAAATATATATAGCTGATCACAAAACTGCTGCATTAATCTTGCACGTGCACTTTATATAGGTATTTTATATAGGTATTGTTATTTAGTCTGTGTAGTCTCATGTGGTTCTGTGTTTGTTCATGTTGTTTTATGAAGCACCATGGTCCTGGAGGAACGTTGTCTCGTTTCACTGTGTACTGTACTAACTGTATATGGTTGAAACGACAATAAAAACCACTTGAATTGACTTAACTTGCAGGAAAGACCAGAGCCATCACTCTCGGAGGCATTTAGACTTCATTGATCACACCTTGAAAGTCTATGGATTTCTCTGTAACACACACCTTAGTATGAAGTTATGCCATGAAGGCTGCTGAAACTTGTCTAAGGATTGCCCAGAAAAAAAAAAAAGTAATCAGCAAATCGTTTTCTATTGGTTTTTATTTTATTATCATTATTGACATGTGCAATATAGACAGGTTTACTTCTGAAAATAAGAGATTTGGCCATGCATGTTTTTTTCCTTTGCAAATCAATTCAAGGTGCACTTAATACTTTTTTCATTAACTTTGGCATACACTCACTGAAAAAAATGGAAAGCAGCTCTATTGATAATGCTAAACTGTACTCTTGAAATCAACTTAGTGCATTTATGTTTGAGATGAGTCCAAGAGATATTAAACACAATCAAAACATTATGAATAGCTCAAATGGATTCAGACTTCTGATGGATTGTGTTCACTCAACGTGATTTTAACTGACAATTAACTTACTTAAAATGAGCTAATGAAGCACAATTCATTAGCATTTGTTCTCAGCTTAATTTCATTGTCTGCCATCTATCAATGTTCAATTAATCCAATTGTGTTGGGACTTCAGGAATAATATTTGTTGTTAGAAATGTATTGCTAAACCCGGGCAGGGATTTCTAGTTCCCAGTATGCTTTGTATGGAACTGTATTTGGAGAATGAATAAATTATTTGATAAATAAATGATTTAAATAATATATAGTATAATGACTAATTTAGTTCTGTAAACAAACAGTAGCACCATCCTTGTTATACAGTGGTTACACTGGTGTTACACACAGTGGTTACAACTTAACCTGTTACAACACTTCCCAGTTTCCCCTGAATCACACAAAAAAAAGACAAAAAAATCTTTATCACAGAAGAAAATCATATGGCACAGAAGGGGAAAAGATTACTGAAATCAAGCATGTATAAGCATGGTTACAGGGGCCCAGCAGAGAGGATCTCAATAGCAAGTCTTTGCAAAGTGGAGAACGATGATAAAGTAAAAACAAAAAATAGAGTAAATGACATTTGAAATTTAGTTTAAAGAGAGCTGAAAAGAAATAACAATGACAAAGAGGCAACTATATTTATCTGCTAAGTAGGTGCAGATCTGTCCCTGTGGTCAGAGGCGGATTGGCCATTGGGAGTTTTCCCAGCGGGCTAGCCATGAAACATGACCGTGATATGCCAAAGTTGGCTGCGATATGATGAAGGGGCCGCAATAAGCTAAATAGTCATTCCCCGTCTGTCACTCACTTTGACATTTCATTAGACTTTCTTGAAGGCCTCGGTTACCTCTGACCTTGAGAAAAGGCCAATGAGAATTTGGCAGACAGAGTTTGCATGCCCCTCCCCCGGACATACGGTCATAAAGGGAGGGAATCGTGCATCTGTTCATTCAGATTTCTTCTTCGGAGTGCGATCAGCGAGCTGCGATCATTACTGCTCCACTCACCTAGAACGTTTGCTATTGGATCTATTTAGCATATCAGCGGCTCTTTCCTTCTCTGCACAGCAGTGCAGTTTTGCCCCTGGGCACTTCAAAAGCATTTCTTTAAAGAACAAATAGACCTGCAAAAAAGAATATTTTAAAGAGTAGATGTAGGAGATATCTCTCCACTTCTGACGGTCAAAAGAGCTGCCTCGCGTGCCTGGGTTGGGATCACATGCAGGCAGCATTTTATGAATGGTTCATGTTCTCAGTGCGGTTTCACCGGGTAAATCCCCACGAACCACCCGCTCCCAGCACGCTCATTTGCTTCTGTCCGGGCTCGAGGTGAGAACAGCTCGTCTGTTTACTCCCTTTGACCCCGCAAGCTGGATGATAGCAGAAGAGATAGTAATTAATTTTTAATTAATTAAGTAACCTTTTTAAGGAGTAATGCAATATTCTAATGAGTTACTTTTAAAAGTAACGTTACCCAACACTGGTAGGCACAGAGTCTGACATCCTTTTTAGTAGGCAAACAGTCAGTGGTTGAGATTTGAGTTGGTGTAGAGTATAAAGAATTGCCAATGGTTGTTTATTGGTTGTAAGTCTAGTTTATTTTGCACATAGCTTACATATATTTCTTCTTTCTTATAAAAGAACAGTCACTGACATAATTTGTATTGGCAGGAACACATGAATAAGTCACCACTTTGTTTAATCCACAGTGCTTTCTAACATATGCCACAATGTTATTTCTTAAAAGGCTTTGGCACTTGCAGTTGAGATGCATTCATTGTATATTTAGGTTTTAGCTCAATTACATTTTTCATAACTTATATATACTGTATATGCAGTATAGTAATAATAATAATGTAATAATAGCATGTTTTTTTTTCATCTTCATTGCTAGTAAATGTCACTTTTTATGCATTTTATTTTTAAATGTATAGTATTAGAAACCGAGTGTTAACATTTTATATAAAATAAGCCAATTTGATTTGTTATTCTCACTTCAGTAAATACCAGATTTGGATAATTATCAAATATTCTGTGTCAAAGTCCAATCAAGTTATTTTAGTTTTGAAACCTTTTCAGATTTTGCAATTGTGCCTCATGCCTGCATACTTGATATAATTATATCTAATAATTCTACACTTTGTGACAACCTTTATTTCCAGAAATTATTAAGGTTTATGCTTATTAAGGTAAGCATTTTTGAAAATATATTTTGATGAATTTCTAAAAAAAAGTATTCTTGCTTGTTTTTAAGTGTCAAAAGTTTATTAATTGCCCACTTGACATTTATAACTGTAAAAATGCAGGAAAACGGCTAAAAATAGATAGATTGAAAAAGATCACTGCATTGTTCTGTCTTTTCTGAGCGCTGAAGTAAAGCAATTATTGTAAATTTACACTTTACACATTCATTCCAGATTTGATCTGACTCCAATTAAAAGTTGACCTCTAATTTAGATTTAGAAGGCTCTAATTACTTTCTGATCATTCTTTTATTTTAATCTTTTTAGTTAGTGACTACTCTGAATCCTCTTCTATTCATAAACCTTTTGATCAGTTTCTAATGAGATTCAAACTGATAGTCTTAAAGTGGCTTCCTCCTACATTAAAGCTTCAGTTATGATATAAATGATTCTTAAAATGGTATTCTCCTGCTTGGTTCCTCCAGAGTGGTTTCTCCTATTTTAAAGACCCAGTATTGATATAAATTATTTCGGAGGAATACAGAATAAATCAAAAAGTAACAATTTATTTGCCAGGTAGGATTTAAAACATAACTTACAGAAACAAGTCAAAGAACATACCTGGTAGTTGAGAAAACTAAATGTAATTGCAAAGCATGGGAGATCTGAATGCAGATTCCTACTATTAAAGTTACACGCATTGAGGTGTGGGATCATCTGACTTCAGAGAATCTTGAGCTCTGGGCCAGCATTCCTTAAATATCCAGACAGAATACACATTGTGTACCAAATGGTATTCTCCTTTGAACAATGAAAATTTGAGGGTGAATGGGTTCTTGGCTTCCTGTGGTTTAGCCTTCAAGGAGGGGAATAGACCTCCAGAATTATTCAGTTTTTGGCAAAGACATTATAACTTTGTTATCATGAAGTTTTACAATCCTGGGAAAAAGAACACTATACCAGTCGCACTGAGCCATTTTGAATGATACCAAACATGTTACACTAGTTACATTATTTGTATACATCAGATAATATATTTTGTTACATACAGAACTTAGGTGAGTTTGAGGTGATTCTGAGCTGAAGGGGAACAGAGGAGGAGGAGAGGAGGGGAGAAAATAGGACAGATGTGGAAGGGCAACAATGAGGTGTGAATTTGCACTATTCGCTCAGTGGGATGTGGTGCCTCAGGAAGAGTTGCTAATTGTGAGAAAGTTCATATGTTGATTTTTCTCAAAGATCATACATTTGCTCTTTTCCTTTGAATGCAAACACATTGGCACTCCGCCTTACATAACTTTCAAAAAATGTCACAGTGAGCCACGCTGTTGTATAGCGCAGGAATGCACATGTTCTAACAAGTAAGTTCTAACTAAATGATACAAAGCTTTGTCTGAAAGGTGTGCCAAGTAATATTCCAGGTTCAATACAAGTTAAGCTCAGCCTCAATCGACAGTATTTTTGACAATGTCGATTAACACAAAAACTTTTGACTAGTCCCTCTTGCAATGGAAGTGCACTTACAATGAAAGTGAATGGGGCTGATTTTGGGAGGGTTTAAAGCAAAAATGTAAAGATATAGTTTTTTTTATATAAAAGCAATTCCTTTAGTTCTTCTGTTAAAACTTGTGTTTTATTTGTGCTGCAAAGTTACTTAAATCATAGTTTTTTACAGGGTTTACGCCTCATGGAAATGAAGTAAAATTGGAAATAAATTTACACCGAAAAGTTTAGTAAGTGATTTGATCACTATAATATGTTTGATCACTATAATATATTACCTTTAAATGTTTTTATGTCTTGTGGCTATACTTTTGAAACAGTGAGTATTTTAAAGTTTACTGATTGGCAACTGTAACTTCCATTGAAAGTGCCTCACTGGAACCCAGATTTTTTCTTTTTTTAATTATAAAAATAAATGTTTTTGGTATCATGCCACAAATGCTGACGATTAAGCTTAACTTTTATTAAACCCGGAATATTCCTTCAATAACTTTTTCTAATCTTATAAAAACTGATAATACAACTATGGCTATTGACCTTTTCATTCATTATCTCAGTCTCTCTAGCCGCAAACTCCTTACTTTTTTATTATGTTTGGGGCGCCAGAGCCCTCAGTGTTGCATATGTAAAAAGAACAAATCACTATTATTTTCCTTTGTTATAATTAAAACCTATCAGTATTTATTTTAACCACAAAGTTGGTATGCACATTTCAGAAAGTTGACTGTGATCCAGAATAGTAACACAATTTGTGTTTATGGTCAGTTTGACCCCAGAAAGAGTGCATTACTGAAAAATAGAATGAAACTAATCCAAATACACAGCTGGCAGCAGTGTACTGCTATAGCATATCTAAACAGAGTTTTACTGTGAATATTTATTGCTTGATTTCTGTTTTATACACCAGTCTCCAAGACCCCACAGAAAAGCAATTGGAAAATGAATCAGTTCAGTTAAAGTAATCACCAACTAGCAACCTTGTGTTAATTATTTTTAAGCTATTTAAGTGGGATTGGTGTCTCTCAAACATATACCAAAATAGATTTCTAAAAAATACAAGTTTAAGAGAGAATTTGCTTTAACTGTTTCTATCAATGTAATTAACAAACATTGCATATGGCAAACTTTTCACAATGTACTGTATTGGTCAGAATTGTTAAGTCACTCATGGCATTATTAGTACCACAAACACAATCCACAAAACTTCTACCATCATCCCATAAACTGTACCATCTTTAAATGCTTGACTCAGTTTTTGGCTGCATTCTTATCCCTTCTACATAACTGGAAAGTGAGGAATAGAAACCAGGCTGGACCCAGCAAATATTGACAAAGCATCTTCCAGGAGTGTTGAAAAAACCCTTTCAGTGAGTGTTCTCATTTGCAGAGATTAAAAAACTGTGTGCATTGGTTTTGGCACCATAAATATAAGAAGCAAATACATTTTTGGTCTGACCAAGATGAAAAGCTTTATCTTGTGATTCTCTCACTCTTTTTAATGTCTGTGATATGAGGAGTGACAAACAGTACTTCTGTCTTTGATATTAGGGTAAATCTATTCCTACTTTACGTGTAAGGAAGGTGAGCAGAAAGCTTTTTGAGAAGATGTCCCTGATTTGGTAACACTTTTCAATACGGTTCCATTGGTAATCATTAGTTAATTCATTAGGTATCATACACAAATTAACAATATATTTGTTTACAGCATTTATTAATCTTTGTTCCCCGTCTGTCGCTCACTTCGACGTCGTGTCGAAGAAGCGACACTAGGGGTCTCTCTTGAGCGCTGAAAGATGCCTCTGATCTATGAAAAAAGGCCAATGAGAGTTGGCGAACAGTATTTGCGTACTCCACCTCCGGATACGGATATAAAGGCGAGAGAAATACGCTCGTTCATTCAGTAATTTTCTTCGGAGCCGAATGTCGTGTGTATGCAGTCAGCTGCGAGTAACACAACTGATCCTGCTTCTGATCCTCTGACGCTCTGCTTTGCTGTTGGATTTATGGCCCACTACAGCGGCTTTTCTCTTCACTGCCGGCGAGCAGTTTGCCCCTGGGCGCTTCGACAGCGCAGAGTTAAAAGAGTTGAAAGAGTGATTTTCTCTGTAAAAGAGTTTATTTCTCTGAAAGAGCATTACACAGCGGCGTTGAATGTCCTTTTCAGGACGCGTCTTTATAAAGATGTAATTTCCGCCCCTGTGTAGTTTCTGGATGCAGGTGATTTCTCCCCACCTCTCTCGGTCATAAAACACTGTCTTGCATGCCTGGGCTGCGATCACACGCAGGCAGCATTTTATGAATGGTTCATGTTCTCAGTGCCAGAACATAGCCATGGCAACATTGCGGTCGTGTGGCTTTCTTTTGTAATGAGAGAAAGTCGTTTCAGCCGCCCCCCGTGCCTCGCCTCCTTCCTACAGGATTGACGCAGGCGCCGCGGGCGATGAACACGATTTGGGGACAATGACGGGCTCTGTTCGCCGGGTAAACCCTCTCGAACCTCCCGCCTCCCCGGCACGCTTGTTTGCTTCCGTCTGAGCCCGGGATGAGCATTCTCTCCAATGGTTCATCTTCTCAGTGTGAGAACATGGCCGTTATAGCATTGCGGTCGCACGGCTTTCTTTTGTAATGAGAGAAAGCCACTTCAGCCGCCCCCCCGCGCCTCGCCTCCTTCCTATGGGATTGACTCAGGCGCCACGGGCGATGAAGGCGATTCAGGGAATATGACGGGCTCTGTTCGCCGGGTAAACCCCCTCGAACCGCCCGCCTCCCCAGCACGCTTGCTTGCTTCAGAATTGGATGACATCACCGCTGCATCGGAGAGCGTTACAGCGGCATCGGATGCTGATCGCTCGCCTGGGCCACCACCTTCGGGTCTGCCGCCCAGCCTGAGCCTGACGCACGGAGATCCGCTATGCTTTCCCGGGCTACTTGATCGTCCCGCGGACAGGTGCGCCGCTCACAGCCACGCCCCCCCCCCCCCCCCCCCCCCGTTCCTTTCTTCCCGGACGTGCACAACGAGTTGAGCAAAGCCAAGGCTTCTTCGCTCCTCCGCTCTCACTACCCTCGTGGTGGAACGGTCCCAGACCGCTTCCACTCTGCACGCCACGGCCCTTCCTGCAACCAACGCCAGGCCAAGGCGCTTCAAAACTTGCACCTTGGGTAGTCCTGTTCTTGATGTGCTGCAGGAACTGCGCTGGATGACCAACCGCGCCCCCGGGCCACGGAGGTCAGAAGCGCCGGCACTCGAACAGGCGATGGCCACCCCTTGTGGTCCAGAAACGCACCTGTGGACTGGACCTGGTCGAAATGCGGGAGGCAGACAAGGCACACCTTCTCCCACACCCCCGTCTCCCAGCTCCGTCTATTCGGCGCCACCGTTGACGACTCTGCCCAGCAGTCCTCAGCGGTGAGGCAGACGGAGGCCACTGCACATCCTGCCCCGCCGCAAGCCTGCTGCCATGGGCCATGCCCCGTCTGCTCGCCGAGGGCGTCCTCCTGCGGCTATGAAACACCCTGCTCCTCCTCAACCCGGGCCCAGCTCTCAGCCCCAGCGTCGAGCACTCCGCAGGAAGCGGACGCCCCCGTCTCATGGGCTGTCCGTAGACGCTCAACCCAGGGACCAAGATGTTAGCTCCGGAGGTGGTAAGACTGCTCCGTCCCAAGTGGAGGGCCGGGAGGAGAATTTTTTGTCTAATTAGTTTTCATATTCTCTGTAACGAGCTATTTCCTTTTGTCTCTGGGTCACCTGGCCCGCAAATGCCGTTCCCACGGCACTCTGCCACCAGATCTCAGCAGTCCCGGCTTCCTGGACACGGACCACCCGTCTCCAGCCCCACGACTGCCCCCCCCCCCCCCCCCCGGCCGGCCGGTTCCGACCAGTCTAGAGGACGCCTACCCGAGACCTCCTCCTCAGTCGCTAACCCGCCCCCTGCCGGGTGTGCGGAGCAAGCGGCGGCTTACGACCAATCTTGGACCTTCGAGTTCTCAACCGAACGTTGCAAACTCCCGTTCAAGATGCTCACGCAGAAACACATCTTAACCTGCGTCCGACATCTAGATTGGTTCGCAGCGATAGACCTGAAGGACGCGTACTTCGACGTCTCCATCCTGCCCCGACACCGCCCCTACCTGCGGTTTGCATTCGGGGGCCAGGCGTATCAGTACAAAGTCCTCCCCTTCGGCCTGTCTCTGTCCCCTCATGTCTTCACGAAAGTCGCAGAGGCAGCTCTTGCCCCGCTCCGAGAAGTCGTCATCTGCATACTCAACTACCTCGACGACCGGCTCATTCTGGCCCACTCGCGAGAGTTACTATGCGCTCACAGAGACCAGGTACTCAGGCACCTCAGCCGTCTGGGGCTTCAGGTCAACTGGGAAAAGAGCAAGCTCACCCCAGTTCAGAGCATCTCTTTTCTCGGGATGGAGTTAGGTTATATATATATATATATATATATATATATATATATATATATATATATATAGAAATAATATAGATTTTTTAGATATTTTTAAAATGTAATTTTTTTTATTCTATCCTCCAAACTTAAATGTCAATATATTATTTTTGTAATAATATAGCTGTAAGGTAAATATTTATATCAACACAATCATAACACAATTAATATACATTTTCAATATTTTAATTTAGGAGTTACAATATTTGTTGGCCAAAACATATAGTTTGATATTTTTGTGTATTAGCTTTAAATAAATATATTCTATTAATTTTTTTTCAGAATTGTTTACCTTTAAAATTTAGATCAAACGTCAATAATAAGCTGTTTAATGGCAGGTTCCATGGCAGCTTAACCAATTTAATGTGACAAAATACCCTGCTTTTGGGGAATGTTATCACAAAAGGTCAACGTGGGTTCAATGGACTGTTTCTTTTTTCCTGGGCAATATTGGTAATGTTCATAATTTTCATTGCTTGTTTTGTATAGCTTTTTGTTGTTGTTAAAAACAAACAAACAAAAATACCTCCAATTATTCACTATCCATTGGCTTTCTCTGAAACTATACCTGTGTTATAGGAACAGCTGGCTTCCCTTTAATTACTACTGTGTGAATCTCACAGATTCCAGTATTTGATACTTATTCACAGACATATAGGCTTAAATGATGTATCATGTTAAACAGATGATTTAAAAAAAACTTTATTGTCTTTTACATTTTTTTTTCCATAAGTGAAACTTATTTATAAAAATTAACATTAAACAGTCTTATGCTGCCATACAATATATTCCAAACATTTTATTAGAAAATATATGTATTTTTGTGAGTGTGCACAACAAATTAAAAGGGGCTACAAAAAGTAAGACCCCTGAAAAAGCTTCTTATATTTCACTTTCAAAAGTGATGCCGTACTTGCAGCTAATGAGTCAGTTTCTGTTAAAGCTGGAAACAAATGCCCACCCCCTTTAACAAACAAATAAATGAAAAACAACAATTTTTACCAAACAAAAATGTCAATACAAAAGTTGTCTTAGAACCCAACACCACAACTCTAAAGAAGTTTAGCATAAGATTCCTGCTATTGCACTGTAAAGGAAATGTGCTTAGCTAAATGTACTCTTAAATATAAGCATTTAAAAAAAAAAATAAAAATCTATATATCTATATATATATATAAAGGGAAAACGTATTTCATACTTATCAGCATTATTGCTTGTAATCTAAGTTTGCTCTTTGTATTTAATTAAAGCCAACTGCAGTGAAAAGGCTTTCAAATTGACCTGTCCTTAAAAATGTCTTACAAGGGTTTCACACAGTGGAACGAAACAAATGACATCTTAATTTGACAAAAAATATATACAATTTAAGCCATATGCTTTTTAGAAAGTATAATGCATTGCCAAAACCTACATTGTAGTTTGTTTGTTTTTTACCAAAAAAAAAAAAAAAAAAAAAAGATTTAGGAATCTTGAATCTGGATAGTAAAAAGCATCTGACTTGAATTCTGCTTATACTAATGCATAAGATATCCTCATGTAGGCCTATGCTTATTACTAAAATAGATTTTTAGATTATTGAGTTTGCATAAACTTCACTGGAACAGCCTTAGGGCTACCGGAACTGATGGAGATATTGTCTGTAAACAATGGTACTGAACGCACACACACACACACACATATACGCTGGTGAACTATAGATTCTATCCCCTAAACCTAACACTCACAAAAAACTTACTGCATTTTTGCTTTTTCAAAAAAACATTGTTTAGTATGTTTTTAAGAGATTTGAATTATGGGGACACTAGAAATGTCCTCATAAATAACATTTATAGCATAATACCCATGCAATTACAAGTTTGTAACCTAATAAGTCCTCGTAAACCACTTAAACCTGCTCACACACACACACACACACATATACAACCTATATGCAAAAAAGATCATCCCCATATATAGATGGATATCATATATAGGACATATGAACTACTCATACAGTAAGGAATGCTCAAGGGCATCGGAATACAGTTTTGCATGCATCGATTTGCATAAATGTATTTAACTATTTGCATGCATGAGCTCAAACATTAGTAATACAATTATCATTTTGAAGATAACTGTTTTTCAAAAGACTTGATTTCCAATTGTCAAATCTCTGTAGCACTTTTACAACTGTACTAGTGTTGTGTTGTTACTTGATACTTTGCGATGTTACAACTTTTCTCTCTTGGACAACAACTTTTTGTGATGCATTTTGGTTAAGCTTGACAGAAGCTCCACTTGACCCAATGTTACCATGAATTGACCCTGAAGTAGAGGCAAGAATCTTCTGAGGAGATCCCTGGACAATTCCAGATCCTCCTTTATTCTCTACATAAAGGACACCTTGAGATCCTCCATGAGTGGATACACCTCTTCTAAGGGACCCCTGAATCAACTGGCCCCCTTGTCCTTCCATGACCATGAGGCCCTGAGATCCCACGATCCCTCTCTGAAATGTCCCTTGAAGGACTTGACTGCTCTGTGAACCCCCATCCACCATCAGCACTTGAGATCCAGACAAATTACTTGTATGCAGCATCCCAGGGTTGAGAGCTTGAGAAGATCCAACGCTGTCTAGAACTACCATCCTTTCGCCCCGATTAAGGGTATTCGCCGCTATGTTGCCGTTGTTTAGCACGTACATGCTCTGTCCGAGTCCCATGGTTGGCCTTTCAGCTAAGACTACAGTGCTGTGCTGTGGCTCAATCATGTAGTACATTGGCTGCTGTTGAACAAGGACTGTTTGAGCTGGCTGCACATTGGCAGTCATTGCAGGGCGGCTTTCTGTGATGAACACGTTCTCAACATGAGTAGATGATGATGATGAAGCAACATTTGGAGCCATATTCACTGTGTTTGAAGATACAACACTGTTAGTGGCGAAATTCCCACTGTTTACAATGTTGGTCGATGTAGTCATCGCCTCCACAACGGGTTTGGGAGGGGGAGGAGGAAGAAGATGAGCGGATTCCACAGTTGTCACCGTTTTACCACCACATATTTTAGCAAGAGTGGTGAACTTTGGCCCAAGGTCATTAAGAAATGCTAAGTCATTGTTATCTTCGAGCAAGCTGCAGCAGCCAACAGAGCCAACAGGAGAGCCCTTTCCCTCATAATCATACACCTGAGCATCATTCTTAGCAAATCCATCATCCATTCCCCTGCTTTTCTGTAATACACACAGAGCAATACAAATGAGCATATATAATAAATATAAATTTCATGTCATGCATTGTTGACTATATACACTCATATGGGTGTATTTAGAGTTATAAAGTGGTGGTTTTTGTTTAGGTGCTGGTGATTATTCAGATTATGCATAAATAGTTGGAAATGACTGGACAGATATTCTATATTATATATTGTTCTATATCCAGAGATTTGTATTAGAATATTCACTTATTTTTTAATATGTTTAATATTTGAAAAACTTAAAATATGTCATGTGGTGTAACCAGCATGTAGCTAGCCATTTTGTTGTCATGTGACAAAAAAACTAAATAAAACAGAACATAAAAGAAAGAACACACTTTTTGACCACCCAGACTGTTTGTGATTTAAAAAAAATATATATATATTATTTAGATATTATTAAAAAATGACATTTTGTTTTTCATTTTAAAATATAGTATTTGTCAAAATCACCTAGAAAAATAGGTTTGAAAAGCTTTAATACGTTGCGTGTATTCAAGGAGCAAGGAAAGTATTTTAATATCCTTTACCTGATGGTTACATCACATGACATTTTTTTTTTTTAAAAAGAAGGTTTTGAAAAAAACTGAAACCAACATGGACTCAAAGATTACATTTCTACGAACTTGACATGTTTAAAACGTGATTTTTTTTTAAGGATTTCTCATTTTTCTCACGTTTTCACCTCTGACAATCTTATATATATATATACTGCTCAATTTAATATATAAACAATATAATTTATTTACACTCACTGAGATCTTTATTTGGAAAACCTGTACACCTATTTATTCATGCGATTATCTAATCAACCAATCGCATGGCAGCAGTGCAATACATAAAATCATGAAGATACAGGCCAGGAGTTTCAGTTAATGTTCACATCAACCATCAGAATGGGGAAAAAATTATCTCAGTGATTTCGACCTTGGCGCCTTTGAGTATTTCTGTATCTGCTTATCTCCTGGGATTTTTTACATACAACAGTCTAAATTTACACAGAATGGTCCCAAAAACATCCAGTGAGCACCAGTTCTGCAGACAGAAACGCTGATGAGAGAGGTCAGTGGAGAATGGCCAGAGTGGTTCGAGCTGACAGAAATGCTACGGTAACTCAGATAACCACTCTGTACAATTGTTGTGACAGAATAGCATCTCAGGATGCAAATGTTGAACCTCGAGGCGGATGGGCTACAACAACAGAAGACCATGTTGGGCAATTTATAAGGACCATAGTATTCCTTATAAAGTTCTCAGTGAGTATATATATATATATATATATATATATATATAAATATATATATATATATATATATATATATACATTTTTAATCTAATTAATTACATGATGTCCTGATTAATTAATCGTGATTAATCGCATATACAAATATTTGCTGAGAAAGCCCCTCATATAACAATAATTCAATGTATAACGATGAAATAGTTATAGTTATAGTTATCTTTAAATATTAAAAAATTATATATATATATATATATATATATATATATATAAAATAACTTCAATGTACAGATATTTACAAACCTGCGAATAATATTCATCCAAGAACACATCAGCTGCAGCCATCCCATCAAAATCACCACCCATTTCTCTCGACACAAAGCCACCATTCCTCCTCATCGATTCCATATAGTTCATTTCCATTTCATTGTAGCCTCGGCCAGCCATTGTGGATGTGGACTCCTGGAAGCCCGATGCTCCACCATACATAAAACCACCACCATGTATGGAACCACCACCCTGCATAGCACACACACCATGGCTAGCACTTGCACCCCCTTTTATCCCATAGCCGTTCTGTCCATCAACCTCAGATGCAAGCAATGGAACGTCCTGTAAGAGAGAAGGGTTTTAATTATTCATAATGAGTTAAAAGTCTAATGGCAATGCTAACATCTTAATCATATTTTGTGCCTGTTCTACAAAACAATAATTTTTATGTATGTTTGTCTTGTTTTTCAGAAAAAGTCTAAATATTTTTAAAACAAGATGAAATATGTTATTTAAATCAGTTAGAGGAGTTAAAGTTCTTACCCTGTCCTCTCCTTGGCCCTCGGTATGGTAAGAGATGAGATGCTCTTTAGTGTCAAAGGGCATCTCTGTGAATGCTCCTGACATTCCAGCTGCTCCACACTGACAGAGCAGCAACAGAAGAGGGACGACTATAACAGTGGAGAAATGCATTTATTTTAACACCAAACTATAATAATCAACATAATATGTCTGATAATTGCTTGACTAAACTGACTGCAAAACAGGTTCAGACACAAGCAATTAAATTATGAATGATTATTAAGAAGCCAACATTAACAACACTGTTACTGAGGTTTGTAATGAGTAAATAGCTGAGGGGCCACATCATCTTGATCTTTTGAAATAAAAGAGATGTACTATGAAAACATACTTTAACTCAAAACACCCTCTCTAGCACAAAAAAGTGCATTTATTAAAACTAAGCTGAAAAAAATGACTATTCTGAACTCATGCAAACTACCACCCGCATTTACACGTCCACAACTTGGCTCCACCCAGTCACAGAACGGAGGAAGTAGGATAGGTACTATTATTCCTAAACCCCAGAAGAGCCAATGATATAACAGTAATATAATAAAAAGTTTATCAATCTTTATCCTCTTATTTTCCAAATGTTAAAAAGTGTGGCTGAAGTTTATTTTTAAAAGATCCCTGAATTTCTCAGTCTGACTTTTGACCATCTTTTGACAGCAAAGCCACAGCTCATGTCTTAGCAGCAGTGTTGCTCATTTCACATGTGCAGGGGTATTTCTTAAAGGTACAGCAGCAAAAAAAAGTCCCATTGAATTCTAAGGTTCAGAGAGATGGTGGAAAATGGCCGCAGAAAACTAAATGATGACTGCTTTTTGGTGCAAGGAAAAACATTTTACTAATACTAACATTATATGTGGACCTCATAGAACAATCTGACAATAAATACAATGATATCACCCCTTTAAGGTACTGGAGAAGTCTGAATTAATTTCATATAACTTACGCAATAGCGCAAGAAGTCCCAGAAAGAGCAGGCCAATTCCAGCAGGTCCAAACTTGGAGCTCTTCCTAACTCCATCTGTTCCTGTTCTGGAACAAGCACCCTGGTTTGTACAGGTACACACTTCCACTGGCAGCTTCTGTTTTTCTGGACATGCAAGCCCCTGCTGGTCCTTCACCTCCACTGATAGCTCGTATTTTCCAGGCCACAGCTTTTCGTGGGCCCTAAAGATGGCAGTGGTATCTGGTGAGAACAAGAACAGAAGAGTTTAACTACAAAGTCAGTGGTAATACCCTGTTTAAAAGATATCTGACTAGTAACTATTTACATTTTGACCATATTTTGATAGGAAAATGCCTACAGTAGTTTTGAAACTTAAAAGTTATGTTATATGTAGTCAACATGTCTAAAAAGACCTGCTTAGACCAGCAATTATATTCATGCTGGTTCAAACAGGTTTAGGGTTTTATAGTGCTGGTATAGCTGTGTGGGCATACATTAAAACTTTGTTTCATCATCAATGATAAAAAAAAAAAAACTGATTGAATGATTGAAACAAAAACTTGCTTAAATGATCAGATCAGTGAAGTCTATTGTGGACCAAAAAAGCTTTGGTAGTTGATTGTGTGGGTCATCACACATTAACTGGACACACATACCATTGAAATGCTCAACTGTCCACTTTCCCTTAGTATCTTCTGGGACACTGAATGTGAATGGAGCTCCATTGGGTGGGACATCTTCATCTACTGCAGTTACAAAGACAGCGTCCTTGTCAGTGCACAGAGTCTGGACATTGCTTGACAAAGTGGGGCAGTGGTCATTAAAATCCTCTACTTGGATGGCAATAGTGCCTGTTGCTGTCTTAGAAGGCAAATCTATACAAAAAATGACAAAATAAAATATATCTTTAAGAGAAATATATATATATATATATATATATATATATATATATATATATTTATTTATTATGACATAATATAAAATAAAGCATAAGCAGATGGTTAAATGCGTATAGGTCATTGGCCTAGTGGTATTCAGTTACTATCGTTGAATGTGAAGGTGGCGCCACCTTCAGGACAGGTTATGTACCTACTATGGCCTGTTGCCACACTATTTAACTCTGAAACTAAATTTTGAACAATGCCACACACTGAAAGGATCATTTGAAAATAAATCAATGGTCAACATTCACGGCCTTGAGTGGCTTATCACTTTCATTAAATGGTGGCTACAAAAATATGATATAAGACATCAATTATCAATAAATAAAAAAATATATTAATAATCAGAATAAATCATTATTTCACCAAGTAATATAGTTCAGCCTGTAGGCTATTTAGAATTGCAAAGTAAAGTAGCCCAGGTATGTGCTCATCAACATTTTAAAGCTCCTAAAATCAGAATTTAGAGTCGATCCATTTAATAATCGCACATTTAGGTGGTGAAAATAACTACTACTAAGTCACTACAGATCTAGCAGATTTTTTTTGTGGTCGTTTAGAAAAGCTGCCTTACATATATATTATTTTTTTCAAAAAACAAACAAAAAACCAAATGACATTTCTCTCATTACTTGTTACATGAATAAAACATGCCATTAGTTATGCTGAAAATCTTGGCAATGTAAGTTCCGTTGACTAGAAACTTGGACTCGCGATCAGGAACTTTGTTCAGTCTAATGGCACCTGTCTTCTCATCAATGGTCAGCCAGTTATCTGGGTCATATCCTTTAGCATACCTGAAGGAAAAGAGAACAGAGTTGGTTCAGACTATCTCTCACTGATATTAAAAGAAATCTGCATTTAATGACTTTTTTTTGGACAGAACCATTTCTATGTAAACTCACCGTACATTCGTAGCTTCCTTTCCCGTGTCTGTATCGATGGCTGGGTACCTTGTGATTATATCATTCTTGTTAAATGTAGTACTATCTTCTGAGATGGGGATGGCCTTTGTTTGGGGAATGAACTTGGGTCCCTCTGGCTGGTTTTTCACCTTTACGTTCACATTGTAGGTAGGACTGCCTGATAACCATGTCATTGATCCACCTCCTCCTCCTCCACCTCCTCCTCCTCCTCCTCCTCCACCACCACCACCCACACTTATTCCTTGATGTCCTCCAGTCACAGATGAGTGGAATGGTGCATTGTTTTCTACACTGATGCCAAGGTTTAAGTCTTTTATATCCTCATAATCTATAGGCTGCAAGAAGAATGAACATTAGACACTTTCTTCAGGTAAATGGCTGAGAGTGTACAAAATGTTGAAGTGTGCAATTTTTTCCATGTTAAAATACTGTACTTTTTCCTGTAAATAATGAGTAACCTTTTCCTGCAATCAAAATAACATCTAAATATTGAGTAGGGGGCAGGACTATTTGTATCTGTATGTGTAACCAATGGCAGATGGGAGGGGTGTTAGGGATATCATAACTTTTGCTATTCCATTTGGTGACACCAGTGGTGCAGAAATAGTTCATAATGTCATATTTTCCTCACCCTTATATCGTTTCAAACCCACATTACTTTCTCTCTTATGAAGAACACAATACAACATTCAAAGTCTTCTGAAGGCATACGATACTTTTTGGTAAAAAACAAAACAAAAACAACCCGAAGACATTTAAGACATTTTTCAGTGAAAATCTTGAACTTGTTAGTGGAGCTTGTTCAAAGTGGCACGCATGTTCTTGCAAGAAGTTGTGTTGTTAAACAACTAAAGTTCATAAGTGAACCTGCATATAACTTGAAGGTATAGATCACCCAAAAATGAAAATTCTCTCATTGACTCCTCATGCCATCTAAAATGTGTATGATTTTCTTTCTTCTGCAGAACCCATATGAAGATTTTTAGAAGAATATCTCAGCTCTGTAGATCCATAAAATGCAAGTGAATGGTGATCAGGCCTTTGACGCTCCAAAATGCAGATAAAGTCAACATAAACATAATCCATCAGACTCCCGAAGTTTAATCCATATCTTTTGATGCAATCCAGTTGGTTTTAGGTGAAAACACAAGAAAATGTAACTGCTTTTTCACTGTACATCTTGACGGCGCTCTTCTTGGCAATCATGATTTCAAGCTCGACTACACTTCCTACAGTGCCATCTAGTGCTATGCACATGTGTCAATCAATGGGAAGTGTAATCGAGCATGAAACCAAGAGACTGCAATGGGAAAATCTACAGTGAAAAAAATTAGTTATATTTTGGTCTCTTCTCATCCAAAACCAACTGGATCGCTGAGCTGAGATGTTCTTCTAAAAATCTTTGTTAGTGTTTGGCAGAAGAAAGAAAGTCAAACACATCTGGGATGGCACGAGGTTGAGAAAATGATGAGATAATTTTTATACTTGGGTAAACTATCCCTTTAAATTTCCAGATGTTTCTCACCAAAACTGGATAAATACTTGACTAAATCTGTCTTCCAAAAACTTGTAATATGACGCAATGTATGGACTATTTTATGATTTGTTTTTTGGGTCCTTTTTTAACCATTCGCTGCCATTGTTTAAAAAAAAAAAAAATACGCCTTTGATATTCATACTGCATCTCCTTCCACATAAGAAAAAAGTCACACAGTTTTAGAACGACATAAAGGTGAGAAAATGATGACAGTTATAATTTTTGGGTTAATTATTTCTTTTAAATGCTATAACAGTTTCTGGAACAATGCATATTGTAAAAAGTGGCATACAACATTTTTTTTTGTAAAAAATAAAAATCGAAAAGTAACAAAACACTCCGCAAACCTTGTCAAGCATCAGGATGGCCTCATTGGTCTTGGGGTCAGTGTGAATGCTGAAGTATCCTGCCTCATTGCCTGAAACAATATTGCACTTTGCCACCCAGTTGTCTGTGTCCTGAAGATCAAGGTCAGTCGCTTTAAATCTCATCACCTCCACATTCTGTGTGTTCTCTTCAATACTGCCTTCAAACTAAGGAGAAGGGGAAAGAAAAATAATTTTAAACCATCAGATTCCAAGCATTCACATTGCTGCAACAACAACATACTAAAACTCTGTAGATATTAACTTACAGGGCCTTCCAATACAGGCACGTTATCGTTGACGTCATTGATCTTGACTGTAACTGTGCCTGTGGCAGTATTGCAACCTGGAGCACCATTCATGTCAGAGGCTTTGACTAACACAATATACTGATCAACTACCTGCAGGGAGAGATATTTTGTAAACAAAAGGGTGGAATATTTTGTGCAATCCATTTGCTCTATTCGCTCAACAAAACAGTCATTGTGTCTGTACACATCCCTGCACTGTTCATGTAAACATTGAAAAAATAAAAGCCCACATGGGGTAGACCATCTGGATTCTACAAAAAAGTTTAAAGTTTAGCGTGTCACACTGCAGGATATGTCAACTTGCCAAAAGTATTTCATGTCAGCTACCCCTATATACTATGGAATATAATTTAACACATTGCATAATAGAAACACACTGAAGTTATATTTACATTTACATTACATTTTAACTACATTTACATTTAAGTTGACCCAAAAATGAAAATTCTGTCATCGTTTACCCACTCGTATGTTGTTCCAAACCAATTTGACTTTGATGACGGAATTTCCATTTTTGCATGAACTAAACCTGATTGTGACCTCTCACCTCTCTATCCAGGTTAGCACTGTTAACACGGACTATTCCTTCACTGTCAACTGTAAACATTTGTTGCCCTTTTGGTTGCTGGTCAACAATCTCATACTTGATTTGAGAATTGACGTTTCCTGGCTCATCAGCATCAGAGCAATCAATCTTCATCACTTGTGTACCTGTGAGTTCAACAATTTTAGGTATTTTCTGCTGCTCCTACCATTATGTGTATTGCTCAATCTTCAAGTCACATTTCTCTTAAAGGTATAGCTTACCCTAAAATGAAAATTATGTCATCATTTACTCACTCTCATGTTGTTTTAAACCTGAATGACTTTATTTCTTCTGTAAAATGCATAAGTAGATTTTAGGCAGAATGTCACTATTCATTTTCATTGCATCTTTTTTCTATTCATTGACAGTGAATAGTGATTTAGAACATCTCAACTAGAGAAAGAAAGTCATATGTGTTTGAAACAACATGAGTGCAAGTAAATAATGAGAATATATTCATGTTTCATGGAGCCTGTTGCTATGTTTCAGTGATGGTGTCAGATCAGTTACCTGGAGTGCTGAGTTCATCTACAGAACCAGTGACCAATTGACCAAAGATTGGAGGATTATCATTCTGATCCTTCACCTTTATCCTTAGACCAATTTCATTCTCTGCAATTGTACCATCTGAAAAAGTGGCTGTGCCTGTAAGCTATGAAAGTTAAAAAAGGGTTATTTGTATGATCAATTACCATTATCAGTAAGCATTAGTGTAAAAGCCACCTTTTTCATCATCAGTATTGGGTATAATCTGTTTACAAAGTAATTAATTACTTAATCTAATACATTTTATGTCAAAAAGTAGTGTAACATTACATTTAAAATTCTTGTAATCAGATTACAGTTACTTGAAGTCAATTAAATACATTTTAATGACATTATTTGGGTTACATATATTACTCAAAAATATTGTTTATGTAAAATACATTTAAAATCAGTATTGGGTGTTAATTTGTTACTGTAATCTAGTTACTTTTTAATTAAATTTTAAAAAATATTCTCGTAATCCAATTTCAGTTACTGACTTTCAAATAATTTAATTACTTTTAAGTACATCAAGGGTTATGCTTATTTATGTATAATGTAATATTTATGTAGAAAACAAATTATGGCCTGTAAACAAGTCACTGTGAAGTAGATGTGAGGTGCTGAGTGTATGACTTGTGTATAACAATGAACAAGAAATAAAGACATTATTTTGAATTTGTTGAGTGGAAAACTGTTTTAGAAAGTAACTTAAATGTAAAGTAATTAGTAATGTGATTACTTTTAAATGCAGTAATTAGTAAAGTAATCTGATTATAATTTTACAGAAATAATTAGTCATTTGTAGTGGATTACTATTTTTAAGTAACTTACACAAAACTGTTTGTAACATGAATTATCTTAAAGGTGCTGTAAGTGATTTTAGCCATTCTGCTTCTACAATACTGAGCCGTTGGATTAGCCATACCTCCTCTTTCCAAAACCCCTCACTCCAAAGATAACAAATTAACTTTATTGAGACTGACATTATGCAGAAATGGCTGTTAAAAACAGCAGCAGTAAAATAGCGGCCTCAACTGAAAACTGTTATGAACAACATTGCTTAAAAATGTCAGTAAGTCTCAATAATTCGCTACACATTTTGTTCACTTTTGTTTTGTTTTCTTTACAGCGTCTAGTGCTGTCACAGAGACAGGTGAGATATCTTAAAACACTTATTTCAGTAATAACTCTCAGGGAGTAGGCCATTTTTTGCATAACTTTCTATGAAAAAAATCGCTTACAGAACTTTTAATATTTACATCTGTTTGCATTTATTTGACAGCTGTAGGACATTCATCTCATACCGAGATCATTTCGAAGCATTTTTTGAATTCATTGAGTGGAAAGTTTTTTTTTTTAGAAAGTAAATGGTTTAGAAAGTAATGTAATAAATAATGTGATTTCTTTTTTGATGGAGTAATCAGATTAGTAATTTGCACTCGATTACTTACCCAACACTGATCATCATCAACATCATTATTATAATCATCGTGACCATTTTACTTACATTGTATTGCTGGATGCTCTCTCTGTCAAGTATTCCGGTTATTCTCACATATCCAGTTTCAGGATTCACCACAAATAAATTGAATGGCTCCCGGTCTGCTCCGATGCCCTTTAGAGAGTACATCACATTCTTCCCTTGGTAGTCATCCTTATCTGAGCGAATCTAAATGAATTAGAAAAGCATGTCTTAACATAATGTATTCAAACACAGCAAGTATCTCTGCGATTCATTTCTTGTCATTTTTTACATTAATGATATATTGTTTATTGTTGAGTATTAAAGGGATAGTTTATCCAAAAATTAAAAATTCTGTCATCATTTACTCGATTCAGACTTGTATGCTCAGTGGAACAAAAAAGGCAGAAAGTTAGCCTGAATCACCAATTCACTTTCATGGCATCTTTTTTTGTATAATAAAAGTCAACTGTGACTGAGGCTAACATTCTGCCTAACATCTACCTTAGTTGATTAAGTAGAAGAGAGAAAGTCATACCGGTTTAAACAGCATGGGGGTGAGAAAATGATAACAGCATTTTTATGTTGGGTAAACTATCTCTTAACTACACACGTTTAATGCTGAGAAAGGCTCACTTTTGCAATGAAGTCTTTCTTGGTGTAATCTACATTCTCCTCTAGGATTTGGGGAGGGATGATCCATTCTCTCTTTTGCCTGTGGAGGGCCACAGAGGGTTGAAATCTTCCTTCCACCTCAAACACATGCTGCAGGGATATAGAAATGCAGCTTTTGTGAAGACAGAAAAACAACTTATTATGTCTGTTTTCTCAGCTTTATCCTTCACAAGGGTAGAAGACAGAGAGAGAGAGAGAGAGAGAGAGAGATAGAGAGCATTGCTCATGCATTATATTTGTTGGTTTGCCAATAGTGAAAATTATTCATATCAACAGACACAGGGTATGACACATAACATTTTATAAATGAAGGTGGCCAGTGAAACAGTGGGCCAGTAGGTTAAAAGTTATTTATATAAACCTAAAAATATTAGCAACTGCAGAAAAAGAACAGTAAAAAAATCATCACTTTAATTCACTTTAAACATGGTGTCAGAATATGTGTAATGTTGTGTTAAAACTTCTACTTCAAAAATCTAAAAAGATGAATAAATATTTAGCCCAGACTATCATACATTCCATTCAACTTAAGATCACCTTAACCAGACATCACAAAATAAAGATAAAGAATGTGCAGACACACAGTTGTGGTAAAATTATACAACAGATTCCCGTCTCTCTTTCTCTCTCTCTCTCTCTCTCACGCACACACACACACACCCATCTGTGTGACGTTAAATTCCTCTTTTAAACCCGCAAGGTAAGGGTGTGGGAGAAACATGAAGTTTCTCTAAGTTGTTCCGCATCGATCTTTTCTTCCACCATAATGTAAAAGTAAATACCTTTCTTGAATGCTATTTTTAATAATGTGTATGTAATTTGAACGTTTTCAAAAACACATTTTATACGTTTTTTATACGAGCTTCTGTAGTTTGTCAGATCTGCTACAAGTGTTTATGGTGATTCATGGAGAAATCACTTTAAGGGTTATTAAATAAGGTTTGGTGCATGCATACCCTCACTGAATAAAATGGAAAGCAGCGCTATTGAATATACTACAACAATACACATCAACCTAATGCATTTATGTTTGAGATGAAAACATAATTATATTGGGTAAAGTCCAAGTAAAATTCAACACAGTCATAAAAAGTGATATAATTACATTAATATGAAATGATCAAATTGATTCAGACTTCTAATGTATATTGTGTTAACTCAACACAATTTTTTTTACTGCCTTCTCAATTTAAGATTATAAATTGTGTATAATCCAACTATGTTTACTTAATCCAATTGTGTTGGGACTATGTGAAAAGATTTGTTGCATCAAAGTATTTCTGAAACGGGACAGGGGATTTACATTTCCCAGCATGCTTTGAATGAGACTGGATTGGGAGAGTAAATTTTGAAATTAAGTGTAATGATAATGTATTTCTACACAAAATGAAAGAAGTAGGGGACTTGGTAATGTTTAATGTTCTGTTATGTTGGAATTTAGAGAAGTTTCTGTCATGGCAGATATTTTTCAGTGTGGAGAAGAGTAAATATGGTTAGGTCGAGGATGGGTGATTTACCACATTGCTGAATAATATGTGTAAATGATCGTAGTCATGAAGCAAAGACTGAAGAATTACAATCATATAGACTTATTGAGAATCAGTAGACCCTCAACAGCACAATCCTTGTCATACTGAACAAAACGACATGTTTAACTTGCTAATGTGTATCGTAGCTAGCAGCAAGCTGTTAATTTCAGTAATTACGACAGACCTAATTTAAAAGGGATTAACTTAATTCCTTTGGGTTTATGCAACACAAAACATTTAAGTAGAGCCTACAATTTCATTTTACATTAAGGAAACTCATTTTCATTATGATGTCCATAATTGATTAGCATAAAACCAACGAAACATGTTTTTTTCAGTGCTTTTGAGTTGGTTTGCAAAAAGATGTCACTTAAAGTCTAAAAGCCCATTCACCACATAAACAGTAGAATTTTAAAAGGTAAAACAAACCTTTGAATTTGTAACATACTGTACTGTAGATATAAAAATAGCTTAAAATTAGGCAGTGAACAGTTAGAAAGAAATAAATAGTTTCAATTTATATACTTTATAAATAAAATTGGCATATTCTAGTAATTGTAAATGAGCATTTTTTCATTAGCAATTTTTGAATTCTGTACATTTTAATCCAAGAGGTAGATTCTACTAGCCTATCTTATCATTACAATTGCCTATTGAATATTCCAGGTTCAACACAAGTTAAGCTCAGTCGACAGCATTTGTGGCATAATGTTGATTACTACAAAAAATATATTTTTAGACTTGTCCCTCCTTTTCTTTAAAAACAGCACAAATCTGGGAGAGGCACTTACAATGGAAGTGAAACGGGCCAATTTTTTTGAAGGGGTTTAAAGCCTGAAAAGTGAAGCTTTAAATTTTTAAAAAGCACATTAATTCTTCTGTTAAAACTTGTGTATTATATAAACTGTAAAGTAGTTTAAATTGCCATTTTAGGGTTGCTGTGTTACGCCGTCATGGAAAAATGGGTTTAACTGAACATTACATTAACTGTGGCTATACATTTGAGATATTCGGTATTTTAACATGTACGGATTGGCCCCATTCACTTGTAAGTGCCTCAATGGAACCCAGATTTTTAAACAAAACGAGGGGCAAGACAAAATTCATTTTTTTGTGGTAATTAACATTATGCCACACATGCTTGTTGATTGACCTTAACTTGTATTGATTACAGAATATTCCTTTAAATACACACTCTAATGCTCGCACAATGTGTATGGACTGTTTACACAGACATTGTGTATGCAAAATATCAAAAACAAATGCGAAAACAATCAAACTAATAAAAAAGAACAAGCGTGTTGCTACAGGGCACAACTGAGAAACAGGCAAAACACGGGCAAAACTAAGCCCTCTAGAACAAGAACACAGTGAGTAGACATTGCCTGCCCTCTCAGAGACTGCTGTGCTTTGCTTGAAGCGCTCTTTAGATACATCTCTACCCAGTAAACATTGAAATCCTTTACTGAGATTCAGTTCTTTGTTAATTCTTATTGCCAATATAAAGCATCCAGCTAAAGTGATTTTCAGAGAATACGATTCCTTTGTAGTTAATAAAACTCTGAATTGAAATATTTTAAGTACTGTGGCCAATAGAAATGACAACCATTCACTTTTGACTGAGTTGCCAAAGGGTGGGGATTTCAACACACCTAAAAAGTGAATATACTACCAGTGTAAATCTTGCAGATCCAGCTTGACTGCTGTAGCTAGTTTACACCAGACAGAGCTTGTTCTGAAATTACCTTAAACAACTCTAACCATGGTAATCATAGTTTCACCCAAAAATATACCATAGTTACTACAGTTAAAGTGACTGCTGTAAGTGTAAATCCATAATAAATGAGTGTCATATTGTACATCTCAACAGTACACAAACTTTCAGAATGCCATTTTTTTCTGACAGTGTTGGCCACGCAAACACAGTTGTATTGCAATTATAGTAACTTATAGACTACATAACATGATCACTAATGATTAACATAGTGACATTTTATAAAGAAATGAACAATAGAGGTGATTTCCCCTCCGGCATTTCAACGGTTACAGGCAGACATATCTCCTGTTTCACAATAACTTTACGAACATGATTATTATTACGCGAATCCATGTAGTCCAACAAACCGAGAACAAACCGCGAAACATGTAAAACAGCAAGCAGTATCAATATTGAGTTGGACGCAAAACACTTGTTTCGGGTCCCGAAATCATGCTTTCAAATACATTAAAGGCCGAAAGACAAAAACGGAGCAGTATATATTACGAACACATGTCAACAGATACATATTAAAACATGTCAACACTTACCGATAATCCAAACCAAAATAGAAAAGCGACAGCAGGCGATATACGCCGGGCCATGTCCGATGAAACACTTTATTTCCTGGTCACCTGAGACCTGCTTTAGTCACCCCCAGATTATAAAACTTCTTAATATCCGGATGAGATATGATGTGTGTTCTCGATGCGTTATGGTGGAAGTCAAGATCGATGCGGAACTATTTAGAGAAACTTCATCATGTTTCTCCCACACCCTTACCTTGAGGGTTTAAAAGAGGACTTCAACGTCACACAGATGGGTGTGTGTATATGTGTGTGTATATGTGTGTGTGTGTGTGTGTGTGTGAGAGAGAGAGAGAGAGAGAGAGAGAGAGAGAGAGAGAGAGAGAGCGGGAATCTACAATTTTCCATGTATCAAAAAGGGTGGAGGTTCTCACACAGAAATATGAATACATTTCAAGTAAACAAACAATTCCTTTTAAGTAACATCACCTATAATTATATAGGCTTACATTGTAGGCCTATTGCTCATTCTCACTGACAGTCCTTTTTAATGTGATTTTATTTAATCTCACGACAACAACTTTATGTTTGATGGAAATGAATCACAATGTCTCATCATTAGTAGTATCAGCATTCTTTAATAATTATATTGGTGACTGTAGTAGCATCGTTATTACACTGGTGTATACACATACGCATCAGTGCTTAAAATAAAACGCATTCTGAGATCACTCTGAGATGATTATTGCTTATATATATATATATATATATATAAACTCTACTTGGATAGAGCTTCAACTGTTAAATATATATAAAAAAATATATATAGCTGATCACAAAACTGCTGCATTAATCTTGCACGTGCACTTTATATAGGTATTTTATATAGGTATTGTTATTTAGTCTGTGTAGTCTCATGTGGTTCTGTGTTTGTCCATGTTGTTTTATGAAGCACCATGGTCCTGGAGGAACGTTGTCTCGTTTCACTGTGTACTGTACTAACTGTATATGGTTGAAACGACAATAAAAACCACTTGAATTGACTTAACTTGCAGAAAAGACCAGAGCCATCACTCTCGGAGGCATTTAGACTTCATTGATCACACCTTGAAAGTCTATGGATTTCTCTGTAACACACACCTTAGTATGAAGTTATGCCATGTTTGTCATAAAGGCTGCTGAAACTTGTCTAAGGATTGCCCAGAAAAAAAACAAACAAAACAAAACTGGAGTAATCAGCAAATCGTTTTCTATTGGTTTTTATTTTATTATCATTATTGACGTGCGATATACACAGGTTTACTTCTGAAAATAAGAGATTTGGCCATGCATGTTTTTTTTTTATTTGCAAATCAATTCAAGGTGCACTTAATACTTTTTTCATTGACTTTGGCTATGATTTTACTCATCCCTTGAGGGACATTATAGTGCGTAGCAGCAAACAAAATACACAGAACATTTTAATACATCTTGTAATTAAGAGAGAAATACAAGTATGAAGATTAGACACACAAAAATACACAATTTATCAAGAAAAAAAACCATATACACTCGTACACTCACTAAAGCAGCTCTATTGATAATGCTAAATTGTACTCTTGAAATCAACATTTATGTTTGAGATGAGTCCAAGAGACATTAAACACAAAAACATTGTTATGAATAGCTCAAATGGATTCAGACTTCTGATGGATTGTGTTCACTCAACGTGATTTTAACTGACAATTAACTTACTTAAAATGAGCTAATGAAGCACAATTCATTAGCATTTGTTCTCAGCTTAATTTCATTGTCTGCAATCTATCAATGTTCAATTAATCCAATTGTGTTGGGACTTCAGGAATAATATTTGTTGTTAGAAATGTATTGCTAAACCCGGGCAGGGATTTCTAGTTCCCAGTATGCTTTGTATGGAACTGTATTTGGAGAAATGAATAAATTATTTGATAAATGATTTAAATAATATATAGTATAATGACTAATTTAGTTCTGTAAACAAACAGTATCACCATCCTTGTTATACAGTTCACCCCCCATAGCTAATTTCTAATTGTTTGAACCACTGGTGTTACAACTTAACCTGTTACAACCTGTTTCCCCTACATAAAAATTACAGAGAAAGACTGAATGACACAAAAATCTTTATCACAGAAGAAAATCATATGGCACAGAAGGGGAAAAGATTACTGAAATCAAGCATGTATAAGCATGGTTACAGGGGCCCAGCAGAGAGGATCTCAATAGCAAGTCTTTGCAAAGTGGAGAACGATCAGTGGTGGAAAGAGTACTGAAAAAGCATACTCAAGTAAAAGTACTGTTACTTGTCAAAAAATGTAGTGAGAGTAGAGTAAAAGTACCTGTCCTAAATACTACTCAAAGTAGGAGTAAAAAGTAGCCCTTTTAAAAGTACTCAAGAGTAGTGAGTAGTATGCTATGAATGTTAGTCCACCTTATACCCTGCAAATTGAAAATGTAGCTTACTCACAGATTCATAGAAAAAAAAAAAAAAAAAGCAGTATTTCAATATTTCTCCAACAGTTTTATTTTTGACTGCTAGCACTAAAAATACAGCCATGTAATATTTGAGAAAGCAACCAATAATCTGGTAACATGACAACCATTCTGTAGAGGTTTTCTTGCAGGTTAATTGAAAAAGGTTGCAAAGCGTTGTACATTAACAATTTTACATAAAAGGTGAGCCGGTAGCACAAATTAGATTAATAAAGTGAATATAACATGCAATAACTGACAAAGTCTCTCAACATGAACGCAGACTTGCAGCGATTTTAATATAGGGGTCAACAACGAGCTTACATTTTGAATTTGTTCAGTTTTACAATGAGCTGATTCTCAAAATTTGTACTGTCCAGCCTTGCTCGTCTAGGTGTAAACAGCGGCCCAGCACAACCAAAAAGGCGCTCACATGCTGCAGAGGCAGGCAAGGGTGTGTTCAGTTTAAGGCTTAGCTTTTTCACCAAAGGAAATGAGTGAAGCAGTTCCATCTCTTCTGAGGCACAAGCCAAGTATCCATCCAATTCAGATGCTCTTGTGGATGGAACAGTCTTAATGGAAGAAAAGAAGTCATCCTCATCAGAGACATGCTGTGATTAGTTTTCCTGGGTGTCCTTCATGGCATCAAGATGACGCAGGATGTAATCCATACCTATGATATACACATACAGAAATTAGCGATAATTGTGGATAATGCTGATAGACAAACTATGTGGTATGGACCAAGTATTGGGGTTGTCATGGATAATTTAGAAATTAAATACAGCAGTTCACTTGCTACATAAGCACTGCTGCATTTAACCCTATACCCTTGCAGGGCTCGCAAAATTTCAAAATCACTGGTAGCCCTTCGGGCAGGCACTCTTCAGGTTTTGGTAGCCCGAAATTAATTTTACTAGCCCAAATTAAAAGAGAATTTTATTGTAGAAAATTGGTCAATTGAGTCCAAACATCAATCAAAAAAAAAAAAAATTTCAAAACCCAAATATCCACAATCAGATATAAAATAATCAGATTAGAATCATCAATACAAATGTCTGGTTCTAACTGAACTAAAATTTATGAGAACACTATGGAACATGAATCAGTCTGTGTCAGATTCTGAATCGGAGATCTCCACTGAAGTAAGAGAGGAAATGCCACTCGATGTTGAGGGCATAGCGTCTCCATCAGCTTTCTCCTCCTGTGCATCAATCTCCACTTCTCTGCTCTTTTTTGCTGGGGTTTTATGTTTCAGGTGTCTTGAACCAATTCCAGAAAACATCCAGGAACTAACTCGGCTCGGGGCAAAAAGATTCAACCTGTTCCCCGTTTATGGAGACTTGCATGAGATCATTCAGTGTTTCAGACTGTAGAGAAGTACGATATGATGTTTTCACTCGGTTCATGCAGGAAAATCCTCTCTCACAGATGGCCGTCGATGGACTTCGTGTCAGCATTAATTTCACCAACAACAAGATATGAGAGAGGTGTTCTGGATTCTCAGTGAGGAGATCTTTGTACAAGCAATCTTGCTTGATACCCCGGTGCTCTGAAAGCCACATTTTTAGATCCATCCATTCCTGTGGAATTTTCTCCTTCTCTTCCTCATTTAGCAAACTATAATCCACGTTTTTGTCCCCATAATTTGCCAGCTCTGGAGTGGGGGGAGAGTAGAAGGGTCAAAAACTTTGAAACAAGACAGAGGTTCTTCAAACAGATTTTTAAATCTGCTGTCCATGTACTTTACGGTGTTGTCAATAATCCTCTGTAACTCAGCATCAATGGTGTCCTTGTCTGAGCCCTCACATCTTCTAGCAGGTCGCTGGCTTTTTGTGAGGTCAGTTCCACAGTAGCACATGCTACCATCATCTTTCACTGTGAACTTTGTGTCCAAGGCTTTCTGGTATTCTCCTGGTTTTGTTTTCAGGCTGAGTAAACGTGATGTGGTGCTCTCAACCAACTGACTGGTTCGCATGATGTATAAGTTGTCATGTTGAAAACCAGTACTGCACATGGATAATATGTTGCTATAGTCCAACATGAAATGTAGGAAACGAACAAATTTCTCAGTCTTCATCTCCTGCACCACCCCCTTTGCTTTGGCAGCTTCCTCTGATTTAATATCACTTCCTCCTGCCATATTCTCCATATGCACAACAGTGGAAGTGTAATTTTTTTCAACAGCCTTCAGACATCTTAGCCTGCTTGGGAGCCACCGTGTGCTTTTCAACCCACTGAAATGTGCCACTTTCTCATTAAGCAGTTCACTTATTTCAGCCAGTTCTCTTTGCTTCTTTGGGGAATAGTAGTACATCTTAAAGATGGTTTTCAGTGTATCCTCAAATTTTACCAGGTACTCACAGCCTTTCACACCATCCAGCACGGCTAGCTCTAATTTGTGTGCCACACAGTGGATTGTTATGATGTGGGGTATCCTCTGTTTCAGTCTCCCAGCTACACCTGTTTTCACACCCATCATCACTGCTGCTCCATCAAAGTTTGCACACACTACTTTTTCCTTCCATGTGTCTTCCCTGATACCCATGGTGTTCACTGCCTCATCAATAGCTTCTAAAACACCTGCAGCATTTGAGCTCTTGACTGGCTGACATTTGATCATATATGTGGATGTGTCACCATTGTCTTTCACATACCTGACTTGAACCAACTCCTGTTCTATGATACCGGTGTCTGTACTGCCATCTGCAAGAATTGTTAAGAACTTGCTATCTTGAATTTCCCTTTCAATCTGGTCTCTTAGGGTTTGTGATATTGCTCCAATAAACTCTCTGCAAGCATGGTCATTGTGGTAAGTGGAACCAAGGTCTAGGCCATTTGAAGTTTGCAAAGAGTGCTAAATTTGGCCAATGGTAATTCATTTTTTGCAACATAGTATGCTGTTCTGAAAAGTTTTTTTCAGGAGTTCTTGTTGTGCTTGGCTCATTTTTAGTATGTTTTTTGCGATTGGTGTTCTTTCTGGGAAAGACACTGCAGACTGGGCACCAATGCACTTTTTGTGATGCAGGGATTTGTCATGGGTTCTGATGGGGTCTTTCCTAAAATTACTGGTTCCAGTGACAAAAACACTTGAGTCAGAAATAGTGGGGAATTGACGACAAACTCGACAGAACATTGTGTCGTTTACCTTGTCATGTTCCAGCCACAGAAATTCTTTTGTCCATGACACCAAAAAGCTGCGTTTTCTTTTTGCCTCATAGTCAGATTTTTCTGAACTCTTCCGCTTTGTGGCTGTCTGTTTTTCTTTGTCTGTCTCTTCATCCTGAACTGTTTTTTTGGGCCGAGTAGAACTGAAAGATTGCGGTAAATCCATGCTCCTGTTAACATCGTCACACGCCCACACACGTTCGAAATGTTCTCAAGTGCGCACGCAATCTCTGTCGCTTAGCAACAATAAATTGACAACAATAAAGTGGTGGAAGCACCAGGTGTCTTTCCCAAATGCTCAGAACTTGGGAGTTGAATGGCGGATTGGATAGAGAAATAATTACTCTTTGAAGCTTTGATATTTTCTCTGACTGTTTCGGTACAATATTCTAAGCATCGGGAGTTTTGAAAACAGTTTCACCTTGTGGCAGATAAAATGTATAGCAGCCATAAACCAGAGCGTGAAGCTCTGTTTTAAAGTTAATCTGCTAAAAGTGTTAATTTTCTGAATAATTCACATATTGAAGTGTAGCAATACATAAATAATAATAATACCAGACTTTTTTGAGGCAAGAAAATGGTGCTCTAATTATTTTACGCTGTTTATATAGCAGAATGGTCTGAATGATGGTCCAGTCACATATTTACGCATTTATTTATTTTTATTTCAAAGCAGCTTTACAGTTACACGCAAACTAAAGCATTCGTGTGAAAGTGGAGCTTTAATTTTTATTGATCATGTATTTCTCTTAAAACAGGCATGGAAATTCATGAGCTGCGAGTAAATCCGCATGATCAAAACTTACGCGGTCATATTTATATTAAATAAAATTATTCCACATGTCTCAACTCTACAAAGTCTACCCTAACTCAGTGAATGGTTGCCACACTGGCATGAGAAATGTCTTTATTTTTAAATGATGTTTACATAGTAGTTTACATTAAAAAAAAAACAAATATTCTATGTTTAAGTATCTGTATGAAAGCAACGAGAGATAGCGCATCCTCATAACACACCACACCCACGCGCGCACGAGCTGTTCAAAAGGAAAATATTAAGAAACCGTGTGCTTTTTATCGAGTTTGGAAGACAATAACTTGTCAATAATGTGAATAAAAGGAGGAATTTGATTACACCATTTCACATAGCCCGTCGGGCCGGCCGGTTATGCATTTTGGTTGCCCGACTGGAACACACAATAGCCCCGGGACGTCGGGCTAGCGATTTTGCGAGCCCTGCCTTGTCTTTTCTAACATCATTTCACAGTCTGACTGTGCTAGATTAGGCAAGTAAATAAACATTGAACCGATAGTTTAACTCCACACAAACTTTTTCCATACGCAGTAGTGGAACAGTAACAAGTGGGATTTTAAGCGAAATGTACCCATGAGTCCGGCCTGATATTAAAAAACAAAAAGCTGCATGTTTTCACGCTTTAACAGATATTGGCATAATATCAATTTCATCAGGTAATCTGTACTCCTATACAAAATATCTTACCTGCTTTTATGATGTGGGCCTTGTCCGTCCATGATGTTTTGAATTTGGGAAGAAGAATTGCAGCACTGAGGAGTTCCGGATCTTCCATGAACTCCCCAAAGCGCTTTTGTAGACCCCGCTGCAGAGCATGAATAAGGGAAAGACATACCTTGACTGAAGCCTCCATCTTTTTGAGCTTTGAATCAAGAAGGTAGATTGTGGGAAGCAGCCACCCCATCTGAGTGTTTGTTTCGGACTGAAGGATGTTCAAGGCCATGGATACAGGCTTCATCACAATGCAGTATTCGGAGAGGTAAGAAACTTCAGCAGGATTTAGCCTATTTAATAAATAAATAAAAGTGAAAACACAAACATCTTAAAAGAATAGTTCACTTAAGAATTAAAATTGTCATTCACACACCCTCAAGTTGTTTCAAACCTGTATGAAGTTCTTTCTTCTGCTGAACACAAAGGAAGATATTTTGAAGAATTTTGGTAACCACACAGTTGATGGACCCCATTGACAGTATTTTTTATTTTTTTTTCCTACCAATGGAAGTCAATAGGGTCCATCAACTTTTTGGTTACCGAATACCGACACTCTTCAAAATATCTTATTTTATGTTCAACAGAAGACAGACATTCATACAGGTTTGAAACAACTTGAGGGAGTGTGAGTAACAGTTTTCAGTTAAGTGAACAATTCCTTTACTATTCCAATTAGAACAAAGTGAGATTGAGCAAACAGACTTACATTTTAATTTTGAATGCTGCACATACATTCCGAAGGGATTCTTCTCCCTGCTCCTTTAGGATCCGCATTACCCTCTCTGCAGCATTGTACACTGAATTCCATCGTGTGTGGTTGGGCTGAATGAACTGCAGCTTACATTCTTCTTGCACAATCTCAGCACTGATGGCTGACCGGCTGGTTTTACTGTATAATGCCTGGCATTTCGCAAATGTTGAACGGGAAAGCTTCTTAAATACCTCACTGCTGTCCTCTGCCTTGGAAGCATCCACAGTAGCCACCAAATTAAGGAGATGACACGCGCAACGCTGATGCTTGGGTAGATGATACTCCAACCCACTGTTAGCGTTTAAAATGGAACAGGTGTCCTGAACTTCAAATCCTTCTGCATCATTCTCATCATCCAGTGTCACTGCCTCAGCAGAGTCAGCCTCAGCATCAATTAACTCTTGCTGACTCTATCAAAGCCTTTAGAGTGTATGGTGAACAAAGTTTGATCCACTATCAGTTGTCGTTCTGACAATTTTTTCTGAGATGCCATATTCCGAGTGGATGTCATCCAAGGTCCCTGCGAGCAAATCAAATGTGAACCTTTCAAGCGTCTGAAGGCAATGGAAGCAGACCTTCTTTCCAGAGTAGGTTCATGAATCCAGTGTGCTGTTACACCAGTGTAACTGCGTTGTCGTGCTGTCCAACAGTCAGTAGAGGTACCTATATAGTTGACTTTTGCCATCTCAGCAATGATGTTTTTCTTTATCTTTGCGGCTGCTTCCTCAATTCTCAGCTTCACAGTTGGTCTGGACATAACTGTACAGCTAGGTTGCATTGTACAGATTAGATTTTTGAATGTAGGAAGTTCAATTAGGCTGAAGGCTTTCACAGACAAAATCAACTACAAGCCTGTCAACTGTGGACTGAGTAACCTGCGTGCAGGACACAGAGAAGTCTTTAATCTTCATCTGTTTCACAGCTGAATCACACCTCTGTTCATCCTTTTCAAGATGCATTCATTGTACTGCTTTAATTTCATTGGATGTTTTCTCTGTAAAAAGAATACACTTCAGAATTGAGTAACTCACAATTTTCACCACTGATCATTTTTGCGTGCGATTAAAAAAATAAACTTGATTTAAACATAAATCTGATGTTTTATGAAAGTGAGTAAATCGCCATTTGAGAACATGTTACATTAAAATAATATCCACTTCAATAAGTCAACAGAAAGGAGGTTAATGCGTTTATATGCTAAACGAAATTGATGTAAGGGACAAAAATCTAGTAGTGATGATGATAGGTTAATGCCTAATGCACTTTGAATCCCGGTAAACAAACTAAAATTAAGTTTTTCGAGCAGATGGCATCGCAAGCTCGTGCAGTGCTAACAGAATACATACCATTTGTGCGTGTATTAGAAAATGTAACATTCTGCAGTTTATTTTTAATAATTGTTTAGGCAAGTTCATGATGTCAGTCATCATACAGTAACCAGCAACAATTATAAAGCGTGCGTGCCTTTACTCAAGGCTGGTTGCTATCATCGCATCATCAAAAACACAATGCATTGTCCGGTAAAATTTATTCGATCTGTGTCGATCACAGTGCTTTTTTTTTTTTTTTGCTATTTTTGGCAGAATAATTTTGGTTGTCAAACATTCACACTCATGATAAACCCATACATGAACAAACTTGCGCATTATATGATGAATTGTATTATACAAAATTATACTTAACAACTGATATTCGAAACTTACCTCAATGTGTTTTTTCAAATTAGATGTAGAACTCTTGAATGCCGAGATTTCAACTGGCTTAAGCAAGCAAAGTTGGCATGACATAATAATACAATTGCCCTTCTTCGTCTTCACTTCAAACGGCTCTTTCAGGTATGGCCCAAAATGCTGAAGTGCTGAATTTGAGCTGTCGCATGCTGACGCATCCACCACCACTCTTCCTTCCTCCAGCTCTTCCTCCATGATTAAAATAAATTGGCGCCAGGTGTCTCGAAGTCTGTTGATGCTGGTTTGATGCAAAGTTTTCCAGCGCGATTTGATTTGACGGGAATCACGCATGGAGTCACATGACTTATTATAAAAATAAATAAATATTAATATAAATGTAGCGACGGCAGGTTCAGGGAAAATAGCGCAGTAAAAGTACCGATACAGCACTTAAACTGTACTCAAGTAAAAGTAAAAGTACACTGTTTTTAAACTACTTAAAAAAGTACAATTCCTAAAAAAAAACTATTCAATTACAGTAACGAGAGTATTTGTAATTCGTTACTTTACACCACTGAGAACGATGATAAAGTAAAAACAAAAAATAGAGTAAATGACATTTGAAATTTAGTTTAAAGAGAGCTGAAAAGAAATAATGACAAAGAGGCAACTATATTTATCAGCTAAGTAGGTGCAGATCTGTCCCTGTGGTCAGAGGCGGATTGGCCATTGGGAGAACCGGGACTTTTCCCAGTGGGCTAGCCATGAAACATGACCGTGATATGCCAAAGTTGGCTGCGATATGATGAAGGGGCCGCAATAAGCTAAACGGTGCTGCAATATGCTAAAAGGGATATGATATGCAGAAGTGGACAGCGAAACACGTTGCCACAAGCTCCCCCCTGTTCCCAGTCTGCCCTTGCCTGTGGTCCAGCATTGGGGAAGACAAATCCCTGTTGCCATACTTACCATTTCATTTCTATGGGAAAAAATGACAAATATCAACTAGAAGTTGTATTTTTGCACTGAGCATCTCTCACAGCATTCATGAATGTGCAACGGACGTCCAGATTTTCATTGAAAAATACTTAAAACGTTTAGGTTGTGTCGCACCAAAGCATTTGGCTTTGAGTGCCTTCATAAGATTTGGATGAAGACAGAGTGGGTCACATGGGTTTGGAATGACATGAGGGAGGGTAAACTATGACAGAATACATTTTGGGGGGGGTGAACTAATCCTTAAAGCTTATTTTTGGAACATGGTTGCTGGTTTTCTAGCTAGTCAAAGCTGATTATTAATTGGTTCAAGCTGATCATTTGTTAATCTTGTGATTAGCTGTATACCATCTTGAACCAGCAACAAACTAGCTACAAGCTGGTCACACAAGCTTAAAATGGTCAAGCTGGTTTTTGGAACATGATAGTTGGATAGTAGCCAACAGGGACGTCGTTAGGCCTATTTTAGGGGGGCTGAAGCTACCCCAAAATGTTCCTAAGCCCCCCTAAATGATAATAAGAACAACAATAACAATTCGATTTATCAATAACCGTATCCTCATTCATATTTATAATTAGACGCAACAAATGATATATATCCAGCTACAAAAAATAGCCGAAAAGTCGGAAGTTGGACAGAAGTTCAAAGAGTTGTTGTGCTATCAAGATGATGCACTGCACCGTCTCGTTGCATTGGTGTGAACTGTGGCAGCTTTCAGAGCGTTGCAGACCGGAGCGCTGCAAGTAACTGGAGGATTCATCTCGTCTTGTCGTTACTCTAGTTTGGTCTGAAGTTGAACTCGCTATGCACCCTCCCGCCCACACACACCGATACACACACTCCCCCCGCACACACACCGATACACACGCTAATGGTGAAAGGAAGATTGGTAAACTGTTGTGATACAGAGTGAAATTGTAAGTTGTTTTTATTTACCTGCTTACCTTTAGCTACATTTCTTGAGGTAAAGGAAAGGGAATATTTTGGTTTGCTATGGAAAACTGTAGTCTAGCTAGAGTGAACAAGCAAAATACAAGAAATGGTTAACTTAGCAAGCTAATCACAACTTTTTATTCTTTGCCTATAATATAACCTATCTCTATAATAGGCATATAAAACAATATCAATCCCCATAGAATGTTGTTGTCACTGAAAACTAAATGTCATAGGGTCCCTGTTAATGCTATTACCATTGTATCCTTCAATTCATTGAGCAGATGGATGGATATTCGAGGATATTTTAGCAGAGAGAGAAAGAGAAGCAGCCGCAGGAGATTGGCAAGCCAGTTGATTCTGAGGGAGCCGGTATGATTGAGTTCAGTAATGGTCTATTGGTCTAAGGATTGTTTTGTTTTCTTCTAACAATAAGCATTTGTTGGCAGGTCTAGGCACTATGCATAACCTAAACTAAATTATTATATTTATTATATATGCTAGCTATACCAATTTAACTTTCTGCATTCATTGGCTGTGATAAATTAAATAAATACGTAGATGTTACCTAAATGTAATTACTTTATCATACATTTACATGAGCAGACAGATAGCATTTAAGTAATTGCTTATAGAATAACTCATCAGGAGCAAAGTCTGGCCTAAGTAAATTCCCCCATGCAGCTTTGATGTGTCTAAAAGCAACATTACAGTAACTTTTCTTTAACAGAGTAGAAATGGAAGAAGAGGATATGTCTGTCACGTTTTACTTGTTAACATCTTGGTTTCTTGACTAGTTGTTGACATAAGTGTAGCTCTAGATGTGAGTGCAAAGATTTTGCAAACGCAAGTTACAAATACCCTGGGGCTAAGCCCCCCCTGTCTTCCAATCCTAGTGACGTCCCTGGTAGCCAATGTCAATCTTGAACTATAGCTAATAACCAGCAACCATGTTCCAAATAACAGCTTTTCGCCAGCTAATTGAAGAAAATAAACTAAAAGAATGCTGCAATGTATACAAAACAATTCATAAACAAGATAAATATAGTATGAGGAATCACAGATCTAAATTTGCTGTGTGCTAGATAAAAATATATATTCAGTAAATGTTAAATATATGTGCACACCAAAGAGCTACAAAAAACTTTGTGGAAACGTAAAGCTATTTTGACCTATTTGTTAAGTTTATAATGATCTGTGTTTTGAGGGTGTTTTTGGATGGATAGTGAGAAGAAAACCAGTTGGGTAGGAAACTCAACTCCTGAGTTTGGATGGTAAACAGTTATGGGTCTGTATCTGGAGACTTTGCATGTACACGCTTGTCACCTATGAACAATAGGCGTATGACTCATAGTTAGATCAGTGCCTGAAAGAACAGTGATAAACTTTTAGGTGTGTCATGCTGGCTGAGACAGGGTTTTTCTGAGGGTAGGGTTGTGATCAATCAAAAGACAACGCCCTATACTTCAGCACTCACATGGCACGCCGCCAAGCCTATTGGATCCTCTATTACACTCGTGTGCAATGTACAGTGAAGAGAGTTTATAACAGGGCACTCATTTTTAAATCTTTTGGCTGTGGAGGAAGAAATGTTTCACACCCAATTAGATATGTGACCGAAATATTTAAATGGTTCTATTTAGTAAATGGTGCATCAAAGGAACTAGAAAGATTGGGTTTGGTGTTGATTGAGGTTCAGTTGGGCCAGGGTTAGTTTCGGGTTAGACATGGCATTACGGTATGGTTGACTAGGGCTCTGGTTAGATTTAAATTTAGGGTTATGATTAAGTTTATGTGTGGTGCTAAGCTTAAGGTGCCAAAAAGTTGTGGGGTTGGGAAATGGTGAGCATTAGTGTTAGACCAGGTATTAAGCACAAGGGTTAGGTTAGTTGGTGGCTTTCCAATTCTCAAAATCTGTGACAGTGTATTATTCCTGTGAAGTGGGTGGGGGATATTAGCAAGTAAGCTACTTTTTTTTTTTTTTTTAAACATTTTTTTTATTAAATATCTTCTGGAGCAGTTTGTGGTTAGGGTAAGGGTTACAGTTAGATTTTGTGGGTTAGTACTGTGGTTAGATGTGGGTATAGGTGCAGTGGTGCAGTGGTTAACACTGTCGCCTCACAGCAAGAAGGTCATGGGTTCAAACCCCGGTTGCCCTGGCCTTTCTGGGTGGAGTTTGCATGTTCTCCCTGTGTCTGCGTGGGCTCTCTCCGGGTGCTCTGGCTTCCTCCCACCATCCAAAGACATGCAGTCTAGGTTAATTGGTGTCTCCAAAAAATTGCCCTAGGTGTGGATGTGAGTGTGAGTGTGTGTCTGTCTATGTGTGGCCCTGCGATGAACTGGTAATCTGTCCAGGGTGTACCCTGCCTTTCACCCAATGTTAGCTGGGATAGGCTCCTGCGACCCTGTACACAGGATAAGTGGTTGACGATGGATGGATGGTGATTAAGGTCAAAGTTTTTTTTTTTTTTTGTAATCTAGATCTAGTAGTTATGTAGATAGAGATTTAACATTCACATAGATATAATAAATGACATATTGGGATTAGCATTTATTAATATTCTCAACTCTCTTGGAGTCACACAAAATTTGACAGGACCAACTCATCGCCATAATCATACTCTAGATTTAATTCTGTCATTTGGAGTTGATGTTGATACTATAGATATTCTTCCACAGAGCGATAATATCTCAGATCATTACCTTGTCTCTTGTTTGCTGTGATCAGCTAATGTTACTCAATCTACACTATGCTATCATTCAGGTAGAACTTTTCTTTCAACCACTAAACATAGCTTCATTAATAATCTTCCAGATCTATCTCATATATTCAACAAGCCCCAAAGTCTAGAAGAACTTGATGAAATAACAAAAAATATAAATACAGTCTTCTCTAGCACTCTTGATAATGTGGCCTCCCTTTGATTAAAGAAAAAAGCCCAGCACGTTTATTCAGTACTGTGCCTAAATTGGTTAGGATTAAAGCCTCAACTGAACCAGATATTCAATCGCAGCACAATAGTAATGACTTCATGAATTTCTTTACTGATAAAATTTAAATAATCAGAAATAAAATTGGAATTATGCAATCATATCTCACAGTACCTCATCTAACAGTGCCTCATAATTTTCCGCACGTGCAACTTCAAACTTTCTCTGTCATAGGTCATGAAGAGCTAACAAAATTTATCGAAACATCAAAAGCCACAACATGTACGTTGGATCCAATCAAGGATTTAGGCTCAATCACAGTACAGAGACTGCACTTATCAGAGTTACAAATGATTTGCTCTTATCATCTGTTCACGGCTGCATTTCACTTCTAGTGATTTTAGATCTTAGTGCTGCCTTCGACTCGATAGATCACAGCATTCTCTTGAATAGATTAGACAATTATGTTGGCATTTGTGGACTTGCATTAGGATGGTTTAGGTTATATTTAGCAGACCGCTAATACTTTGTCTGTATAAATGAGGAAATGTCAAACCATTAAACGTATGGAGTGCCACAGGGATCAGTTTTAGGGCCTCTGCTTTTCTCCTTGTATATGCTTCCCCTTGGAGATATTATCAGGAATTGTGGAATAAGTTTCCACTGTTATGCAGACAATACCCAACTTTATATTTCTTCAAAACCTGATGAAATTTCAAATTTTTCCAAATTAGCAGAGTGTATCAATGAAATAAAAGATTGGATGGACAGAAATTTCCTTCTACTCAATTCCAGCAAAACAGAGGTATTAATTATTGGACCAAAAGCCTCTAAAAACTAGCTACTAAAATATAATTTGACTCTCGATGGATGTACTGTTACATCATCTTCAACAGTGAAGAATTTAGGTGTTATATTTGATACCAATCTGTCCTTTGAAAATCAAATTACCAATGTTTGTTGAACAGCATTCTTCCACCTATGAAATATTGTTAAATTACGACACATGCTCTCTGTTGCTGATGCCGAAATATTAATTCATGCGTTCATGACCTCAAGACTATAGATTATTGTAATATATTACTGGGAGGATGTCCAGCAAGATTAATAATAATCCCTTTAGCTATCCCTTTTATCAAGCAGCATGGAATTCTGTGCATATTAGTGCCTCCTGTCAGAGGTAAAAATGACTTAACAAATATTGTACCTGTAGATGGCATAAATACATAGCACTAAGCACTTAACACTTCACATCCACAAAACATCCTGTTCCTGGTCATGTTTCCAAGTATTTTTTATTTTTCTGCTCAATTTTAAACAGATATCCCTTATACTGGCCCCTAAAACAAAGATTAGCATGTAGTAAAGATGTGTTAAAGGGTTTGGTCTTGAGTGCTGTGGTATTTCTATAGAGAAAAATAAGAAATGTAGGCTGTGAATGTTTGTCTGTGTGTTTATGTGGACACTTGGTCTTTGGCACACCCTTGCTGACAGTGCTGTTTCACTGGCATTCCTATGTCTTACATTTGTCATTCTCGCATCTCATCCCTATAATTAGTCTCTTTTCTTCTCTCACTCTATCACTTCCACTCTCCAGCTCTCTCTTTAGGGAGTCTCATAATAACATTCTGTTCATTGACAAATATTTATAATGTTGCAGTTGTAATCCTTCTTTTTCTATTCCTCCATAAGTACCTCTTTCCCATTCTCTTTGTATGAGAGCACTCTTTCCTTTCCTTTCGGCCTTTGTGTCTTTTTAAGAGCACTATCCAAATGAAAACAGCTCCATAGCAACGGCTGGATTTGAAACTTGAGCTTGATATAAGGCGATAGGGTCAGGAGGCGTGGCTAGATAGTTGCAAACAAACCCAACACACTGCATGGTTAAACTTTTTGTCAACCTTTAGCCACTGTTTCTGTTTACTGAGGAGTATACATACAATGTACAATGTTTATCTATACTAAATATGAGATAGTTTTGATTTATTTTTATTTTTTTAATTTTGTTGACTTATTTAAAATGTGAAAAATATTATTAATGAAGAATGAGTAATTGTGCCCACGTACTGAACTTTTGACTGTTAGTGTAGAGTCAAAAGGCTGATTCAAAAGACTTATTTCATTTATTTATTTTTTACACATTTTCACATTACAGGTTTGTTGTGGAGTTCCCAGCATTAAATGCACTCCACTGTCTATTATTCACACTACATATCCCATTCAATAATTTTAAGACTATAACATGTAAATCTTAAGCCCTCTTTCATGCCTTTTTAGAACATGTTTTCAGTTTTATTGTACTGAACAAATCTAGGTGGAGTCGAACAGTGAAAACAGTACAGTGTGTCTCATTCCTGCTCCTGGAGGCCCTCAGTATTGCACATTTTAGGTGTCTCACTAACCTGACACACCCGATTCAATGAAAACCTCAGAACTTGATTTCTGAATGAGGTGATTGATTATTTTACTCAGTGATAGAAAACTGTAGCAATGTTGTCAACAGGCAGTTGAAGAGACAATGATGTATGAGTGATGAACCCAAGGGCAGTATATTATGAATTGTGAAATCAGAAACCCAAACTCTAAATGTGAACAAATCATAAACATGATCTTGACTAAACTAAACTTGACATAAATTGGTTAAATTATGAAAACAAAACATAACGTAAACATGACTTGAAAAGACTTGACTTGATCATGGAACGAGCAAAGTTACATAAACAATACCTGACAACGGACGATGGAAACATTAGGGTTTAAATACAGAGGAGAACACGTGACAAAGATGACCAATGACAAGACTAAACTATAAACAAGATAACAAGATAAGACTAATAAGACAAATAACAAAGTAATCAATAAATGGACTAATGTAAAGCAAGACACATGACCAGGGGAAACACATGACAAGATCGCATGAGGGAACAGGATATCACATGACATGACAGAAACAGGGACTAAATTTGAAAATAAAAGACATGAAAACAAACAAACAAACAAACAAACAAAAAAACAGAATAAGCATGACAAGTGCAGCAGTGGGTGAAAGTCTTGTGTGCAGTTCCGAGCAACATAGCAGTCATGACAGTGATGAGACATATACCAATTACAATAAACAACATATTTACACAACACAATTTACATATCAAATGTACATATACTTACACAACGCAATCCTATTATACAATGTACAGAAAACAGTACACACAATATAGAATACACATACAATAAAAATACAAAAATAAGAGTATATAAAAATATATATGCGGTTGTTATATTGTGGAGAATATAATTATGACAGTCCAATGTGAGATAATAGATTAATAAAGTGCAGTGCTGATTATTGATCGTGAGAGATTAAGTGTTCAAAAGTCTTATTGCTTGGGGGAAGAAGTTGTCATGTAGTCGGCTGGTGCGGGTCCTGATGCTGCGATACCGCCTGCCTGATGGAAGCAGTGAGAGCAGACCATGACTTGGGTGGCTGGAGACTCTGATGATCCTCTGAGCTTTTTTTCACACACCGCCTGTTATATATGTCCAGGAGGGAGGGAAGCTCACCTCCGATCATGTTTCTGGCAGTTCGCACCACCCTTTGTGGGTCTTTGCGGTTGTGGGCGGTGCTATTGCCATACCAGGAGGTGATGCAGCCAGTCAGGATGCTCTCTACAGTACTGGTGTAGAACCGTGTGAGGATGTGGTGGTTCATTCTAAACTTCCTCAGCCATCTCAGGAAGAAGAGGCGCTGGTGAGCCTTCTTCACAACGGCCTCAGTGTGGACGGAAAAAAAAACAGCCAGTTGGTTCGCACACGCACTGATGACGCGGCCCAGAATGCAACCTAGGCCCATGGCTTTACAAATTTTCACCCGTCGGAAGGATCGGGTTACATCCGCAACAGAGACGGAGAGTGAACCAATCTCTGTAGCGTCAGCCGCGAGTGCTCTCTCCATGAGGGCGGTGTTATTGTCCTCGAAAAGAGCATAAAATGTGTTAAGCTCATCCGGGGGAGAGGCAGCGGTGTTCACAGAGTTTTTATTCCCTTTGTAATCCGTGATGATGTTAATTCCCTGCTACATACTTCTAGAGTCGGTGGTGTTGAACTGTCCTTCAATTTTGTGCCTGTACTGGCATTTGGCTGCACTGATAGAGTTACGGAGGGCATAACTGGCTTGCTTACGCTCCTCCGCGTTCCCGGAATTAAAAGCGGAGGTCCGTGCATTAAGTGCCACGCGAACATCACCGTTAACCCATAGTTTCTGGTTGGGGTAGATCCGTAGAGGTGGACCGGAACATCTCCCAGTCCGCGTGATCAAAACAGTCTTGTAGCATAGAGTCTGATTGGTCCGACCAGCATTGGATCGTTCTGAGGGTGGGTGCTTCCCGTTTTAGTTTCTGCCTGTAAGCGGGCAGAAGCAGAATGGAAGAGTGGTCTGATTTGCCAAATGGTGGGCGGGGGAGGGATTTGTAGCCATCCCGGAAAGGAGAATAGCAATGATCTAAAACCCGGTTCCTTCATGTGTTGAAGTTGATTTGTTGGTGGAATTTTGGAGCGATTGTTTTAAAATTGGCTTTGTTAAAGTCCCTGGTAACAATGAATGTGGCCTCAGGGTGCGTGGTTTCCTGAGCAAGCTCACCCCGGTTCAGAGCATCTCTTTTCTCAATGACAGCACACCTCACCTATGAGTGCGCACAGTCGGTGCTGAAATGCCTCACCTTGTTCAAGCTAGGCACAGCAGTTCCTCTAAAACAATTCCAGAGGCTCCTGGGGCATATGGCATCCTCCGCTGTGTTTGCGCTACTGGGGTTGATGTATATGAGACCGCTTAAGCACTGGCTTCAGACTCAAGTTCCAAGATGGGCATGGCGCAGCAGCATATACCATGTGTTCATCACCCCCTCCTGCTGCCAGACTTTCAACCCCTGGACAGACCTCTGATCTCTGCAGACAGGAGTCCCCCTACAGCAGGTGTCCCGATGCGCTCTGCTCACCACAGATGCCTCCAAACGGGGTTGGGGGGCCATGTGCAATGGGCACGCAGCCGCATGGCTGGAGGGGAGGCTGTCCCCCTCCACCTTGAAGGTTTATGTAGCCGCTATATCGGCTCACCACGACGCAGTGGACGGTAAGTCCCTAGGGAAGCACAACCTGATCATCAGGTTCCTTAGTGGCATCCGTAGGCTGAACCCTCCCAGGCTATGCCTGTTCCCCTCATGGGATCTCTCCGTGGTCCTTTCAGGCCTCCAGAGACCCCCTTCGAGCCGCTAGAATCAGTCGAGCTCAAAGCCCTCTCTATGAAGACAGCCCTCCTGATCGTGTTCACTTACATCAAGAGAGTTGGGGACCTGCAAGCGTTCACTGTCAGCGACACTTGCCTGGAGTTTGGTTCAGCAGACACCCATGTCGTCCTAAGACCTCGACCGGGTTACATGCACAAGGTTCCTACAACCCACTTCAGGGACCAGGTAGTGAACCTGCAAGCGCTGCCCCGGGAGGAGGCAGACCCAGCCTTTTCGTTGCTGTGTCCGGTGCGTGCTTTGCGTACCTATGTGGACCGCATGCAGAGATTTAGATGTTCTGAGCAGCTCTTTGTCTCATTTGGTGGATAGCGCAAAGGGAACACTATCTCCAAACAGAGGCTAGCCCACTGGGTCATCGACACCATCGCTTTGGACTATCTGGCCCAGGCCATGCCCGCCCCCTTGCAGGTTTGAGCACACTCGACTAGAAGTGTGGCATCCTCGTGGGCACTGGCCAACTGCACCTCCCTAGCAGACATCACACAGCAGCGGTGGGCTGGGCAACACCCAATACCTTTACGAGATTCTACAATTTCAGGGTTGAGTCGGTTTCGTCCAGTATTCTCTCAGGTCCGAGCACGTAGAACTTGGGAATATGAAATGTCTGACCGGGTGTTCCGCTTGCACATAGTGCCCTTCCCCTACACTGAGGCAATCGTGTGCACTCTTTTATCTCAGCAGTTCATTAAATTCACGCTCCCTGGATGTATTTCCTCCCTAGCCCTCTGGTCTGCGAATTTAGCGGAGGAATTCCCGACCAGTCCCACTACAGGTACTAATTACTCTGTACTGGAATAGGTGCTCCACAGGGTTGGCCATGGATCAATCCCCCTGTGTGTGTATTTTCCGCGGTATGGTCCCCCTGCTGGCGGACAAGCGTCTCCCTTGGGCAGTCCCCTCTGCCCCCAGTCGCTGTGTTTGTAGCAACTCCTCCCTTGCTAGGTAGGATCTACCACCACGCCATGATGGAATGTGAATGGATTGGGGCACCCCATAAAAAGAAGGAACGTTATTTATCTTCTTAAGTGAAAGATATATGATATAATGTTTCTTCAAGAAATGTACCTTTCTCCGCAGGAAGCTCAAAAACTTGGAAAGATATGGGGTGGGTATTTTTTAATAGTTTTTTTATATCTGCTGGTGGTGAAATATTTACCTCGGCCACTGAGGTCTTTGTCTACTGATGAGAATATTAGAAACTTTGTGGAACCATTAGAACTTCATAAACTGAGAATAGGAGTAGCTTCCTTGGAGTAGCTTGAATTTTTTAGATCTTATGCAACAGAACTTCCTCCACGTTTGCTAGAAGTTTATACAGAATCATTAAAGAATGAAAAGCTTCCGCCAACCATGATTCAAGCCCGGATCAGTCTGATTCTTAAAAAAGTGAGTATAAGAGTTAACATCCAATTTCCCTGATCTAGCTGGACGTTAAAAATATTGTCTAAAATTTTGGGGGACATATAATTTGATTCTGTGTGTATGTTCTGTTTCTTCAGTTCTGTTATTGAATAAATACAAATTTTTATATAAAAAAAGAATCCAAATGAGTGTTTGTGATGTGACTGTGATTGAGTGCATTCTTTACTCATCCATCAAAGACAAAGACCTATCACATATCTGCACCTGCCACACCCAGAGTGCAAGTGACGTACATTATTTGATGACGACTTTGAAAGCCCCCAATCATATTATGCCCTGCCTTGAAGCTATTTCCTATGGATACAGTCCCAGCAAAAATGTACAGCTCCTATCTACTTGAATGGGGAAACACTGAAATCTCCAAAACAATTGGTCAATATCAAAATCAAATAACATGTTTCAAATCAGCAGTTAAATCTAACATTAACAGTTTTCTAATTTGCGGCTCAGATCATGAATGAAACAAAAAAATATATTTTTCAGTCTGGTCCACTAATCTGTATCTAAAAGGTGACTGACTCTTTTACCTGTAAGGCGGGACTTCCATTTATACAAATTTGCCATAATGGGCGTTCCAATTACTCCAATGAATTCTATTGCAAGTGGTCTGACTTGGATTATATAGTCACTGGTTAAGGTCAGTATTTTGCATTAAAGGTATAGTTTACCTGAAGCAGAAAGCAACAGTATTTCATAATTGTATCACCCTCATGGAGGTTAAGCAGAATGTTAGCCTTAGTCACCATTCACGTTCAATTCATCTTTTTATCATACTATGAAAGTAAATCATGACTGAGGCTAACATTCTGCTTTACATCTCCGATTGTGTTCCATAGATAAAGTAATACAGGCATGGATGAGTACATAAGCAATTTTTAATTAGGGCTGTCGATTTAATGAGTTAATTTAGTGCTATTACACTTTTTCTCAATTGCTAACACACTATAACTAGCCACATTTCCTTTATAGAGCCAAATGAGGGCATGCTTGTGCTGGCCAGGGCCAGTTGCGTTCCCACTGTCACTTCCGGGGCTTCATCGTGCCTGCTGATTCTTTCTCAGGGCCAACGGCCAATGGCATTTAGCCTGCTGATTACCCTTGGGCAAAACAAGGCCAACTGGGAAGTGAGGCAGGGTCAATGTCAAAGGCGGAGATTTGCTGAACTTGCCAGATTGTTTATCCAGTGCACAATGGTACAGGTTCTGAATTTTTTTTTAAATGGCGGGTACAGTACAAATCCACACACAATGGTCAAAGCGACTTTCCATGGTTCAAGATCATGGATGGTGTGCTGTGACATCATCCTGCTGTTAGTGGAGAGATCACTCAGGCCACCATGGCAGGTAGAGTCGTTGAGTTGTCAATGCTAACTTATCTTGATAGCTATCTAATGTTTACAAATTATATAAAATCAATATTTTAGATAAATATTTTTGATCATGTTCGATAACTGCAATAAATTGAATGCCATCTATGCTTATATTATTTTATTTGTTTCCCTGTCTCAACCTCGGGACTCCTATCCTGAGGTCACCAGAAGGTCAATTGCTTTGTGTTGGACTCCACTGCTATGTGTCGCTGTGTGATGATGACTAAATGCAGCCGATGCCAGCCAAACATCACTTGAGTCTTTTACGATGGACTTCAGAGGATGAACTGATGCCAACTCCAACCATAAGACATGGGATACTTCATATGCCATTGTCTGAACCTTGGATTTAGGATGGCCCACACCGAACCTCACCGAAATTACCTGCCAGGTTGAACTAAGATGCACCTCTCTGATCTCTGCTGTCTATTGATGGACTACACTCTTATAATGGAATACATAGACTATCAATTGCCAACAAAAGCCTTCATCAGCCAATTAACAAGGACAATTGCATCTATGTGAACTTCTGCAGTTAATCCAGACATTAGTCATTAATCTTACATTTCATACAAAATCTATGACCTTAAAACTTACTTACTTTAATAATTTTAAACCATGACTTGAACTATACATAAGTAATATTTACATTATATTCATGATGTTAGCCAGAGGGGAACTGGCCCCCACAGTGAGTCTGGTTTCTTCTAAGGTTATTTTTCTCCATTAATCAACATCTTATGGAGTTTTGTGTTCCTTGCCACAGTCGCCATCAGCTTGCTCACTGGGGTTATTAATACAATTATTAGTTAATTACTTATATTTAAACATGATTAACAATCGTATTTTAACTTATTACACAATGATGATTCATCAACATTATAGATATTACAGTTCCCCATCTGTTGCTCACTTCAATGTCGTGTCGAAGAAGCAACACTAGGGGTCTCTCTTGAGCGCCGAAAGATGCCACTGATCTATGAAAAAAGGCCAATGAAAGTTGGCGAACAGTATTTGCATACCCCGCCTCAGGATACGGATATAAAGGCGAGGGAAATACGCTCGTTCATTCAGTAATTTTCTTCGGAGCCGATGGTCGTGTGTATGCAGCCAGTTGCGAATGACACAACTGATCCTGCTTCTATCCTCTGACGCTCTGCTTTGCTGTTGGATTTACGGCGCACTTCAGCAGCTTTTCTCTTCACTGCCGGCGTGCAGTTTGCCCCTGGGCGCTTCGACAGCGCAGAGTTAAAAGTGTTGAAAGAGTGATTTTCTCTGTAAAAGAGTTTATTTCTCTGAAAGAGCATTACACAGCGGCTTTGAAACGTCCTTTTCAGGACGCGTCTTTATAAAGATGTAATTTCCGCCACTGTGTAGTTTCTGGATGCGGTGATCTCTCCCCACCTCTCTCGGTCATAAAAAGCTGTCTTGCATGCCTGGGCTGCGATCACACGCAGGCAGTGTTTTATGAATGGTTCATGTTCTCAGTGCGAGAACATAGCCATGGCAACATTGGGGTCGCGGCTTTCTTTTGTAATGAGAGAAAGCCATTTCAGCCGCCCCCCCGCGCTTCGCCTCCTTCCTACGGGATTGACGCAGGTGCCGCGGGCGATGAAGACGATTTGGGGACTATGACGGGCTCTGTTCGCCGGGTAAACCCCCTCGAACCACCCGCCTCCCCGGCACGCTTGTTTGCTTCCGTCTGAGCTCAGGATGAGCATTCTCTCCAATGGTTCATCTTCTCAGTGCGGGAACATGGCCGTTATAGCAATGCGGTCGCACGGCTTTCTTTTGTAATGAGAGAAAGCCACTTCAGCCGCGCTCCGCCTTCTTCCTACGGGATCAGCGCAGGCGCCGCGGGCGATGAAGGCGATTTGGGGACTATGACGGGCTCTGTTCGCCGGGTAAACCCCCTCGAACCGCTCGCCTCCCCAGCACGCTTGCTTGCTTCAGAATTGGATGACATCACCGCTGCATCGAAGAGCGTTACAGCGGCATCGGATGATGATCACTCGTCTGGGCCGCCACGTTCGGGTCTGCCGCCCAGCCTGAGCCTGACGCACGGAGATCCGCTATGCTTTCCCAGGCTACTTGATCGGTCCCGTGGACAGGTGCGCCGCTCACAGCTACGCACCCCCCGCAAACCCCCCCCCCCCCCCACCCGGTTCCTTTTTCTCGGACGTGCATGACAAGTTGAGCAAAGCCAAGGCTTCTTCGCTCCTCCGCTCTCACTACCCTCGCGGTGGAACGGTCCCAGACCGCTTCCACCCTGCACGCCACGGCCCTTCCTGCAACCAATGCCAGGCCAAGGCACTTCAAAACTTGCACCTTGGGTATTCCTGTTCTTGATGTGCTGCAGGAACTGCGCTGGATGACCAACCGCGCCCCCGGGCCACGGAGGTCAGAAGCGCCGGCACTCGAACAGGCGATGGCCACCCTTTGTGGTCCAGAAACGCATCTGTGGACTGGACCTGGTCGAATTGCGGGAGGTAGACAAGGCACACCTTCTCCCACACCCCCATCACCCAGCTCCATCCATTCGGCGCCACCGTTGACGACTCTGCCCAGCAGTCCTCAGCGGTGAAGCAGACGGAGGCCACTGCACATCCTGCCCCGCCGCAAGCCTGCCGCCATGGGCCATGCCCCATCTGCTCGCCGAGAGCATCCTCCTGTGGCTATGAAACACCCTGCTCCACCTCAACCCAGGCCCAGCTCTCAGCCCCAGCGTCGAGCACTCCGCAGGAAGCAGACGCCCCTGTCTCACGGACCCCCTCGAGGACCCGGAAGGCTCCCAGGCTGTCCGTAGATGCTCAACCCAGGGACCAAGATGTTAGCTCCGGAGGTGGTAAGACCGCTCCGTCCCCGGTGGAGGGCCGGGAGGAGAATTTTTTTTCTCGAATTAGTTTCATTCTCTGTAATGAGCTATTTCCTTCTGTCTCTGGGTCACCTGGCCCGCAAATGCCATTCTCACGGCACTCTGCCACCAGATCTCAGCAGTCCCGGCTTCCTGGACACGGACCACCTGTCTCCAGCCCCATGACTGCCCCCTGGCCGGCCGGTTCTGACGAGTCTAGAGGACGCCTACCCGGGACCTCCTCCTCAGTCGCTAACCCGCCCCCTGCCGGGTGTGCGGAGCAAGGTAAGTGCTTTGAGTCTTTTCTCAGCACCCCAGCTGCGGGTCGCCCTGTCGCCACCCAACGCTACCCTACCTGCTCCGCCCCGCTGCGAAGCCTTGCCGGGTATGTCAAAATTAATCGTCCCCTTGGTGACCCTAGCGCAGAGGTTGGACGCGTGGCTTTCACTTCCCAACCCGTCTCGCTGGCTGGCAGGGACCTTCCGACTCAGTTACGCAATTCAGTTTGCCAGGCCCCCTCCCCCCTTCATGGGCGTCCGCTTTTCTGCAGTATACGGCGAACATGCCCAGTCCCTGCGCGCAGAAATCGCGACTCTTCTGGCCAAAGATGCGATAGAGCCTGTCCCTCCAACCGAGATGAAGGAGGGTTTCTACAGCCCTTACCTCATCGTACCCAAGAAAGGCGGTGGCTTACAACCAATCTTGGACTTGCGAGTTTTCAACCAAGCGTTGCACAAACACCCGTTCAAAATGCTCACGCTTAACCTGCATCCGGCATCTAGATTCGTTCACAGCGGTAGACCTGAAGGACGCGTACTTCCATGTCTCCATCCTGCCTCGACACCGCCCCTTCCTGCGGTTTGCGTTCGATGGCCAGGCATGTCAGTACAAAGTCCTCCCCTTTGGCATGTCTCTGTCCCCTCGCGTCTTCACGAAAGTCGCAGAGGCAGCTCTTGCTCCGCTCCGAGAAGCCGGCATCTGCATACTCAATTACCTCGACGACTGGCTTGTTCTGGTCCACTCGCGAGTGACTATGCACCCACAGAGACCAGGTGCACAGGCACCTAAGCCGTTGGGGCTTCAGGTCAGCCGGGAAAAGAGCAAGCTTACTCCAGTACAGAGCATCTCTTTTGATGAGAGAGAGCATCTCGTCTCAATGTCGCCCCACCTACGGGCATGCCCATTCAGTGTTGAAGTGCCTCGCCGCCTTCAGGCTGGGCACAACGGTCCCTTTAAAACTTTCCAGAGGCTCCTGGGGCATATGGCGGCCTCCGCGGCGGGCGCGCCGCTGGGGTTGATGCATATGAGACCGCTCCAACACTGGCTTCAGACCCGAGTCCCGAGACAAGCATGGCGCCACGGCACGCACCGGGTAACAATCAACCCCGCCTGCCGCCAAGCATCCAACCCCTGGACAGACCTATGTTTCTTATGGGCAGGAGTACCCCTACAGCAGGTGTCCAGACGCGTCCTGGTCACGACCGACACCTCCAGATTGGGTTGGGGCACCATTTGCAACAGGCACGCAGCTTCAGGCCGCTGGAAAGGGGCCCAGCTGCGTTGGCACATCAACTGCCTCGAGTTGTTGACCGTCCTTTTGCCCCTGCGAAAGTTTCTCCCGTTAATTTGGGACGAACATATCCTAGTCAGGTTGGACAGCACCACTGCGGTCGCGTACATAAATCACCAAGACGGCGTACGCTCCCGCCACATGTCATAACTCGCCCGTCGTCTCCTCCTTTGGAGCCAGCACCGACTCAAGTCGCTGCGTGCCACTCACATCCCCGGCAACCTCAATGTGATAGCGGACGCGCTGTCACGACAATGCTTGCCTGGTGGAGAGTGGAGGCTTCACCCCCACTTGGTTCAGCTGATTTGGGAACGGTTCGGCAAGGCCCAGGTAGACCCCTCTGCCTCCCAAGAGACCTCCCACTGCCCGCTCTGGTACGCCCGCTCAGAGGCTCCCCTCGGGGCAGATGCACTAGCACACAGCTGGCCGGTGGGGCTGCGCAAGTATGCATTCCCCCAGTGAGCCTTCTTGCACAGGTGCTGTGCAAGGTCAGGGAGGACAAGGAGCAAGTCACTCTCGTGGCTCCTTACTGGCCCACCCGGGCCTGGTTCTCAGACCTTGTACTCCTCGTGACAGCCCCTCCCTGGCGAATTCCCCTGAAGAAGGACCTTCTTTCTCAGGGATGGGGCACGCTCTGGCATCCGCACCCAGACCTTTGGAACCTCCATGTCTGGCCCCTGAACGGGACGTGGAAGATCTAGCTGGTCTACCACCACGGTCGTAGCCACGATCAAACAAGCCAGAGCCCCTTCTACCAGCTCGGTGGTCCTCGCCGGTCTTCAGAGATCCCCCCCCAAGCCACTAGAATCAGTTGGCTCAGGGCCCTCTCCTTAATAAGACGGCCCTGCTGATCACACTCGCTTCCATCAAGAGGGTCGGGGACCTGCAAGCGTTCTCTACTAACGACACTTGCCTGGAGCTCGGTCCGGCAGATACTCATGTGATCCTAAGACCTCGACCGGGCTATGTGCCCAAGGTTCCTACCATGCCCTTCAGGATCAGGTAGTGAACCTACAAGTGCTGCCCCGGGAGGAGGCAGACCCAGCCCCCTCACTGCTGTGTCCGGTACGTGCCTTGCGTGCCTACCTGGAATGCACCCAGAGCTTCAGGTGCTCTGAACAGCTCTTTGTCTGCTTTGGAGGACAGCAGAAAGGGAACGCTGTCTCCAAACAAAGGTTGTCCCACTGGGTGGTGGATGCCACTCTGCTGGCCTATCACACCCAGGCCGTGTCACCCCCTCTGCAGGTTCGAGCCCACTCTACTAGAAGCGTGGCATCCTCATGGGCACGGGCTAGGGGCACCGCCCTAGCAGACATTTGCAGAGCTGCGGGCTGGGCAGCACCTAACACCTTTACGAGATATTACAATCTCAGGGTTGAGTCAGTCTCGTCCCGTGTTTTCTCAGGTCCGAGCCAGTAGAACTCAGTACATGTCGACGGTCTGACTGGGTGAATCGCTTGTTCCAGCGCCGTTTCCCTCTGCCGAGGCAAAACAGTGCGCTTTCCCAGAAGACCTAGGTCCCTGGTTGATTCCTCCCTAGCCCTTTGGGCCAGCGCAGCAGTTCAGCGGAGGAACTTGCTGGCCCAGTCCACTACGGGTACCCCAGGCTACCCCTACTGGAAAAGGTGCTCCACAGATCAGGCCTCCTACGGGACTCCTGCTGTGTGTACATCCGCGGTACGGTCACTTTACGAGCTGACCCACGTCTCCCTTAGGCAGTCCTTTGCTGCCCTCCGGTCGCTGTGTTGTAGCAACTCCCCCCTTCTCGAGGTTGGATCTACCACCGCGCCATTCTTCCCACATGTGACCCAAGAGGCCATGTGATGTATTTTGCCACCTATACCTCCCCTTTCGGGTGGGTGTGGCCTCCGCAGGGTCTTTTCCCCCTAAAAGAATAGGAATTCGGGATAAGACCCCCTTCCCTCGATGCGGTAAGGGCCCCGGCTGCTCTTGCTCTATGCCAAGAAAACATAGAGAGAAAAGAGGCCCAGCCAGGCTTGGGAGCGTCACCTTGTTCCCCCCTAGGGTAACCAAAAGGATTCTGACGACTTTTTTGGGGCATTGGGGAAGAGTACGTGCAGCCTGAACACAGTTGGTCGCTTGTGCACGTAGAAATACCTGCCGGCTTCTGTGTAAGCAGTACATGTACACGGCTCAGCGCATGGTGAGTTTTGAAGTGGTCCCCTAGTGTCGCTTCTTCGACACGATGTCGAAGTGAGCGACAGACGGGGAACGTCTCGGTTACGTATGTAACCTCCGTTCCCTGATGGAGGGAACGAGACGTCGTGTCTTCCCGACCACGTCGCTGAGCCAAGCCGCTGAGGTGCCCGGAACACTCCCGGCTCCTCAGAAAAATCCTGAATGAACGACCGTATTTCCCTCGCCTTTATATCCGTATCCGGAGGCGGGGTATGCAAATACTGTTCGCCAACTTTCATTGGCCTTTTTTCATAGATCAGAGGCATCTTTCGGCGCTCAAGAGAGACCCCTAGTGTCGCTTCTTCGACACGACGTCTCGTTCCCTCCATCAGGGAATGGACGTTACATACGTAACCGAGACGTTTTATCTTCTGTTAATGACTGATCTTCTGTAAAGCTGCTTTGAAATGATGTGTGTTGTGAAAGGCGCTATACAAATAAAATTGACTTGACTTGACTACTTTGTCTTAATTGACAGTATTTGTTCTACTGTAACATTTGCTGTATTTATGCAGAACCGAGTAGCATCTTACTATGCAGAGTAGTATGAGTTTTTGTGTTTACAGTTTTAAAGTATATAATGTTCCTTAATTTATGCTAATATCTGTACTTATGTGTACAGTACAATTTGTTAGTGTAGAGTCACTAAATTCTTTTTGACAGAGATTTTCACCCAGCATCAATTTACAGTACTGTAATGTAGGCTTACTTTCAAATAAACTTTTTGAACACTTCCATATTTTATATAGTATTATGTGCTATAATTGCAAAACATATAGATCTTGGCTATATCCTAGAAGGGTTGTGAGCAGTGCAATAGTTTGTGTGTTTGCTGGGTCAACAAACATTTGGGAGATTTGAGTCGGTCAGCATAATTTCATCATTGGAAGCCATAAGCGCTCCACTGTGTTCCTCCTGCTGGGTGCTCTGCCAGTCATTTGCTCTGTTGGGCCCTTTTGAAACATTGAGTGTGTTTCTCAGCCCAGCATGAATAGCATCTGCCAACTCAGCCAAATCCCCATATCGGTCAGGGAGTTGGGATTGGTCATTCCCACTGCTTTCCATTGGGGCCAGTGTAGAGCACAGACCAATTTATGCATCACAGCTCTTTCAGCCACTTAAAGCATAGCTTTAAAGTAGAAGCCACAGTTGTGCCTAACACAATAATTGGGCAGCTTGGGCTCAGTCCGTCACATGAGGATTATGCCCCCACTCATGGACATTTGGAAGATTTGGGTCAGTCAGCATTATTTCATCATTGGGAGCCTTAAGCACTACACAGCATTCTGCCCACTGGGTGTTCTGTGGCAGTCATAGTGCTGTTGTACCCCTTCGAGGAAACATTGTAACCCTCACCCCAGTGTGTATAGCATCTGCCAGCTCATCCACTTCCCCATAGGATCATGCCCCACTCACAGAACCTCTTTGCATCACTCATGGACAACAAATCCACCCGTGCTTGGATTTCCTGCTTTAACGCCTCATAATTGTTCATTGAGGCGGCAGGGAGAGCATAACATACTCTCTGCGCTTCACCTGTGAGAGGGAGCAATTGTGTGAGCCCAGTCTTTCCTGTCCCACCCCTCCCAAGTAGCAACCACCTCAAAGGTGTGCAGGAAAGCATCCACATCATCCTACTCAGTGAGCTTCGTCAGTAGCTGATGGGCTCGTAGTTGCATAAACTCACACACAGTCCATTCCTTGCTGCCAGCCAGCTGTTCTTGGCCAATAGCGAGCTTCTCTGTAATCTGCTGTTGCCGGGTCACCAGCTCGGCCAAGTTGCGGATCATGTCTTCCATCTTGGGGAAAGGGCTTTCTGTCAAGGTTAGAAAAGAAAAAAAATTTACGTTACCCTTGTGCTCAACCATATGTTACTCACATTCTCCACCACTGTGGCATTTGTGACAATTTACCCTGAAGAGGCCCAATTATTGAACAGAGTAATGTGTAAATGGTGAATTGGTGATGGTGGGAGTTGTGAAGATCTAAGTTTGTCGCCTCCTTTGTGGGGAAGGTAGAGCTGGTGGCTGGAGGTGACGAGTGATTCTGAATGCCGTGGCGTTTGAATTTTCCAGGGTTTACGCGCTCTTTGTAGGAGGAGAGGAGAGATCAAGTTAGTTGCTTAGAGGAGTCACAGCTTAACCAGCCTTTAGTGAGACGCTGTTTAAATACATGTTTGTTGATGAGCTTGATTAGCTGCAGGTCTGCCTGGTTAAGCTGATCCACTCGCTCCACTTCCTCGTTTGTGCTCGTTGCAAAGTCGCTGACACATGCACAGCTGGCTCGCAAAACTTGACACAGCATGCTTAAAACGCAGCTTGTGTACCTAGAGATGCTGAAAACTAGTGAGATGCAATGCAACCAAAGTAAGACCCTCCAAACGCATCCATCTGATGCATGAGTATATTGACAGAGAATTAAAAATAGCACAGATTCAAGGAATAGATTTGAGAACCGCTGATGTAATTACTTAGATTAACATTTTTAATTGAATAACAGCCTTTTAAATCCATTACACACTGGTTGTGAGAACAAAGATAATGCTTTCCTCATCCTAGATCGTATAACCCTATGTTTTATTTCAGCATGAACAGAGGATTATCATGGAAACCAGACAAAATAGCAAAGATGAGCGAGAGGAAATGAGAAAGAGAGAGAGAGATAGAGAGAGTCACATACCAGGGCTTAGGAACTGAATTAAAAGCAAAGTGAGCTCATATACCTAACAAGTGTAGAATTAGCTGCATGCATCAGTGCTTGTGCAGGCAGAACACATTACTCCAAATAAAGGTGCGTCACACAATACTGAAGGCTTTATGAAGCAACATTAGAGAATTTAAAATAATTCTGTTTGGGAGTAAAAGTGACTTGTGGTTTTTGGTTCATTCTTGAGGTTTGGAGGCAGCTGGAATGTTTGCTGTCAGTGTACTGTATATCAATAGCAGCCGTACAGTCACTGTCAGTAGTTATTACATCCCATCTCATATTTGGTTTAGTGACTGGTATTTCTTTCTCTCACTCTCCTTTTTTATTCGTCCCTCTCTTTCACAGCTGGGTTGTGCACCTTTATGTCATGCCTACTGACTGTGTCCCTTCTGACCAATCTTTTTATACAAAGTATTAGGTGAAAACATGGTATTTGATATTTATATGATTTGTTTTATATTTATGTGATGAGGAGGAGGGTGTGGCTGGGCCGTGAGGGTGCATGGCTGGCACTGAATCAGATGATCAGCAGGAGAGTGAGATAAAGGGGAGCCGGAGACGCCAGTTAGAGAGAGAGAGAGACACACACGTGGCCTGTGTGTGTGTTTGTGTGTGTTTGTTTAGGGGAGCAGTCACGGCCGTAAGCCTGGGGACAGAGGGGTCGCTGCCGGCCACGAGAACTGGAGGAAACACTACCGTCCTTTGAGAAGGGGAGGAGCGGTTTAGTCCATGTGGCTGGGCCGTGAGGGTGCACTGAATCAGATGATCAGCGGGAGAGTGAGATAAATGGGAGGTGGAGATGCCAGTTCGAGAGAGAAAGAGAGAGAGAGAGACGCACGTGGCCTGTGTGTGTGTTTGCATATGTTTGTTTTATGTTGAGTTTTATACTAAAGTTTACGTTGAATGTTCCGCCAGTTCTTGCCTCCTCCTTGCCCTTGCCCTTTTAACTGTTACAATGTATGATGACATGTCCGGTTTGCATAGGAACATAATTTTTATATCAGCAAAATCACAATAGCATTAACAAACAATACTTTAATAAGTGGAAACAATTTTTATCCCTATGAAAATTTAAGTGCCTTTTTTTTGTAGTGCTGTAAAAAGTGTGACAATAACCCTGTTACTTGGTGTATCAATACATTATCGCTTGTAACAGTAACTAATACTCAACGGTCAGTTATACATGTGGAAACATAGTTTGCTGTCATTAATTTCTATGTAGTGGGTTAGCAAACAGTTTATACAGTAAGTTGCTGCTACTAAGATGACTTGCATAGAAGATGAGACGGTTCTATGCACACCTGCTCCAGACACTCACAACTCTCCTGCTACTTAATCTAACATCACATCACAATAAAAGCATATATGGGTTCTGTAAAACATAGCAAAATTTATGTTCTATTAAAATTTTTCTTCTATCGAGAAGAAAAAGAGCAACTTCTGCATTCACCTGCAAGCCTTTTACCTCTCTGATGTCTCTCCACTGCTGAAAAGCCTTGCCGATGTTGACGTGGCTCCAAGCCCTCGACTTATCATAATCCTTTTTTTTTTAGTTTATATTCGTCTGACCCTTTTCTCTTGGTCTGTTTCTCCATTGCTCTTCTAATGAATTTCTCTCTAGCTCTGCCCCCACCCCCATCCTGTGCATGCGCAAGAACCACCCCTGTTGCTGATTGGATGTAGTGTTGTGTGGATCGATTGTTGTCCCATTTACAGAGCCAGAGCTGTGTAAAAATACTATATTTTTTTCAGTCCACCCACAGAACGGACAGCTAGCAGACTATGAGAAGATATTTGCAGAATTTGACTATAAGTGTATTATATTAGAATTACTGAGTTCACTTTTAATTCACTGTATATTTAGGAAAATCTGACCACAGAAAAAAAAAAAAGAATAATAATAATAATACAAAAAAATAAATAAAAATTGTACAGATCCACAAAAAAAAAATAAAAAAAAAGCATCTCTGGGGGGGATGAGTCTGCCTACAGGGACGAGGTGGAGCAGCTGACAGTATGGTGCAGGGGCAACAACTTGCTCCTTAACACCACAAAGACCAAGGAGCTCATAACAGACTACAGGAGAAAGAAAATGGACACTCCACCACTAATCATCAACGGGGACTGTGTGGAGAGGGTGGTAGATTTCCGCTTCCTGTGAGTCCACATTAGGGAGGGCCTGACCTGGAGCGCCAATACCTCTGAGCTACTGAAAAAGGCCCAGCAGAGACTTTACTTCCTGAGAATACTCAGGAAGAATAACATCACACAGAAACTGCTGGTGTCCTTCTACCGAGCCTCCATCGAGAGCATTCTTACATACTGCATCTGTGTATGGTACACCAGCTGCACAGTGACTCAGAGGAAGCGCTGCAGAGGGTTATCAACACGGCCCAAAAAAATCGCCGGATGCCCCCTCCCTACACTGGAAGAACTACACAGCTCCAGTTGTGTCAAAAAAGCACAGAACATTATAAAGGATTCTTCACACCCTGGACATTCTCTGTTTGAGCTGTTGCCATCAGGCAGACAATTCAAATCAGTTAAAACAAGGACAAGTAGATTCAAACACATCTTTTATCCTACAGTAATTACCACATTCAATACTGCTAATGAATCATGAAGTAATACAGTTACAGTTGATTGTAAAAAGGGATGTGCAATGATAAAATGTACTTTTATTTGGGTATGTGGGTATACTTGGGCAGTTTTTTTTATAAATTTATGAATGATGTACTGACTGGTGAGCACTTTAAATTTCGTTGTACTAGTGACAATGATAATAAAAGGATCTAATCTAAACTGTACAAGCCGCTGAAATGGCCGGGACCGTGTCTTGGCTCCTCAGCACAAAACCTGAATGAATCCACATTCCAGCTTCCTTTTATATCCAAATGTCCGGGGGAGTGGCGTGCAAATTCTACTCACCAATTCTCATTGGCCTTTTCTCAAGGATCCGAGGTGATCGGGGCTCTCAAGATGGACCCTAGTGTCACTACATCAACACAACGTCTCGTTCCCTCCATCCACGTTTTTTACCCAATCCTGTTTCACATAGATGTTCTTATTCAATCATAAAAACAGAACTATGTCATTTTTATTTATCACTAAGGTGTTGAGGCATCACCAGGTGTGGCAGGTACACACACACCCAGAATCAGGAGTAGTGCCAGGGCTTTCAACATCACTAGACACACAATGTTTATGACCATATCAAGAACATCAGTTTCATTCAGGATTATTATATCATATCAAGAACAAATTAAGCGTTTTAATGATAAAGTCATTAAACAAAAAACAAAACAGAGATTATGCCCAATTAAAGAAATTATACAATATAGAAGAAGAAAAACAGAAAAAAAAAATGTATTAAAGAGTTTAAGATATATTGTATACATACATTGATTTAAAATGCTGATAATGGTTATCAGGGATGATTATGACCTTTGTAATTTTCATATTTCTGTCCCTTTAAAAATTTACCCCATTCACTTCTATTGTAAGTGCATCAGCTCAACCTCGATATTGTTTCGAGGGGAAGCGTCAAATTTAATTTATGTAGTTATTAAAATTATGCCACAAATGCTGTTGAATGAATGCTGTTGATTATATTATAGCTAGACAACAAACTCTTTGTCTCTTTATCAAAGTATTTCAGTGCACTTCTAAAATAATCCATGTATCAGTGTGTCCTATACCTTGAAGTAAAATGAAGGTAACAAATTACGACCTAATTGCTCTCTGTTCTTCTGTTTGCGTGCAAAATTATACAGACAAATTCCATTCCACCTAACCCATTCCCCAACCCCCTCACACACACACACACACACACACACGCACACACACACACGCACACACACCATATTGCAACATGTTCATCTCCAGGCTGTTATGTCCTAAAATTTCACACTGTAACACTGACAAACCAGAAATCCAACTCTTCTATGAAAAACATTACCTGTATTTGTCCATGGTTTGTTTTTGACCATCTCATTTCTCACTCTCTCTAGCAAATAAATAATAAAGTAAATAAAATGACAAACAATCACCTCAAACAATAAAAATATAAGTTAGCTACATTTTTGTCTTTTTTTTTTTGTCATTACCTTGTTTAACCTTTTCTGTCAAATGCTACATTTTTTGTAAAACAATTTTTGTTAAATACATTTTTTGTCATGACAGTGATAGATACAATCTGATCACATTTTTAAACAATAGTTTCCTTTTTTTTTAACATTTACATAGCTTGTGTGTTTTTGCATTCTGTCTCTTCTTCATTTGCTCAATCTGAGTAAGGTATTTGGACTTATCAGTGTTTGAAGAGCTTGGTTGAAGTGAACATATCCATTCCTTTCATGTCTTGCTGATCATGTTGGATTTTCCACCTCTGCTTTAATTCTTCCTCGCCGAGTCCATCTTGCCAAACTGCTTTCTTTGAATCTTTTGGTCAACAGGTCACATATATATTCCCTTTTAAAGTTCGAATGCACCAGTGGTACCAAGAAATAAAAAACAAAAGCCTGTGACATACAGAGCCAAACAAACACTTGCCCTGGTAATTTTTCTAAATGCAGAGCCCCGTAAAAAAAAGTAATTTTGTGGTGTGAGCCTGTCAATTGGCAGAAAGCTCTATTATTCATATTATTTCTTTAATATCAATTGCAGGATGAATGGGTGATTAAATGCAAAACTGGTCAAATGTGTACTTTTGATTATGTCTGTGTAGTCATAAGTACCTCTTGCACTCCACACAAAGGATTAATTTTGTCAAGCCTTACTAGCATCTAGAGAGTCAGATGTAAACAGGTGAAAGTCAGCTCTGTTAAAGTTTAACCTCCAACTCGACGCACTCACTCACTCTCTCTCTCTCTCTCTCTCTCTCTCTCTCTCACACACACACACACACACACACGCACACACACACACACACACACACACACACACACACACACACACACACACACACACACACACACACAATAATGTCAGAGGGAGTTTCAAGGGGCAGCCTGGGGTGGAGTCAAAGCCTTTCAAAGCTTCACAAGCTAAGGAAGTCACCTGTTAAACAAACTTCAACTTCGCATTCAGAGGTATTGGTACATAAATGTAGAGGCTCTAACAGACCCACTATTACCTGCCACACCCATAAAAAAAACTTCAATCGCATTAAAGGCGGCCACCTCCTCTTTTACACCGCGCCCAGAGAGGACTTTATCCGAGAACGTCTGCGAGATAAACGCAGTGGAGAGTTCAGACATTCCTTGAATTTTAAATTTTTTTGATCACATAGACACACAGAGATCAGGATGTATCAAAGCGCTCCGCTCTTCGTCTGTCTGATTATTTTGGTAAGTCGCTTGCTGTTTCATTTTATTATTAAAAGCTAATATTAAATCTCTCTCTCTCTCTCTCTCTCTCTCTCTCTCTCTCTCTCTCTCTCTATATATATATATACACACATTGGAACATTCAAAAAGTATTTTGAATTCTGAAGAAATTACTTTGCATTTTATTGCCATTTGTTCCATTTAATATTTTATCTGTTCAGATGTAAAACATTTATATATTTAAATGATGCGATCCAAAGTGCATTTGAACAGCGGTGAAACACTTTCTTATGATGTGTTACATTCATACGCGCAGACAGGGAAGTAAGTTTGAAGTAAATTTGGAGCAGAAGAAATAGATTTAAGCTTGTGTAAATTGGCATGTGATGATTTAGCTTTATGCTCAGCTAAAAATGCTATTTCTAGATATTTTACACTCACCTGTTACCAGGCACGATCATATTTTTTAAAAAGTACCCCCCCCCCCCTTCTCTCTCTCTCTCTCTCTCTCTCTCTCTCTCTCTCTCTCTCTCTCTCTCTCTCACTTGATATTATGGCAAACATCTTATTCTTGAATTTCTGTAGGCTACTGTTTTTCTGTAAGAAAATATCTAAAAATCTTTCAAACAAGATACATTTTATTTAGGCTTTTCAGATAATGTATTTTTAACATGTGTATTTTGTCTTATTGTACTGGCAGATTTTTTTTTTTAGTCAAAACAAGTGAACAATTTCTACCAGTGCTGAAGAAGTAATCCAAAGTGTTTAGAATATGTTACTGAGCTTGAGTAGTCAAATGGAATATGTTACAAATTGCATTTTTTAGCATGTAATCTGTAGTGGAATACATTTTAAAAGTTACTTTCCCAACCCTCTCTCTCTCTCTCTCTCTCTCTCTCTCTCTCTCTCTCTCTCTCTCTATATATATATATACACATACCTAAAGAAGAAGAAGAATAAAGCAAAAAAAAAAAAAAAAAACTGAATATATATATATTCATCAAAATGCTATACTACAGTTATTTTTATTAATAGCTATTAGAATATGTATGTCATTACTGTTACGTTTTTACTGTCATAACATTAAAGGTACTATGGTAATTTGGTTATCAACATGGTAAACAGTTTCAACCAAATTGCAATAGTAGGTTTTATATATACACAGTATATATATATATATATATATATATATATATATATATATACACATACCTTTTTGATTTCAAAGAAAATTTGTTACTATGTGTTTATCCAGGGTAAAACTAAGCTGCTAGAATTAAGTATAATAAATAAATGAATTGAACAAAAATATTTGTTTGTTTATTTGTATATTGTAAAGGTATTGTAGATTAAAACTTCACGTGTCAGTAATGATTTATTCATTCATTCATTAATTAATTCATGTATTCCTTCACACAATGTACAATATTATGATATACTATTGTAAAAGACGTTACCGCCTTGCTCACATGGACACCTAGCAGTTTGATTTTGCTTGTTTATTTCTCTGAAGCAAATTCAATTTATCCCACTAAAACCCATATGTAAATTTTTAAGCCTTGTGATTTCCTAAGTGTGTTTAGGTTCACACAAGTAAACACACTGAAAAGGCAGACACTTTACATAATTTCTTGCATGACTTGCGTATAATTTAGAGATGCACCTATCCGATACCTGGATCGGCATCGGCTCCGATACTTAAGCTTTTAGATGGACCGGGTGTCAGTCCGACAAGCCCAATCCAAATCCGATACTGTGTGTTAGTCATGTTCGTTACTGTCAAGCTCAAAAAATGACAAATGAATCATAAAAACACAATTAAAGTAGTTCATATGACTCATTTTATTCAAAGCCACTTGAAGATCTGCAATAGCTCTGTGAATCACAAAAGGCTGTGTTTAGAAAGTAAATATATAGAATGCGCAGCGCCCTTGCGTTAGTGAATGGTGCTGCTCTTTTGACACACTCATGCACAGGATGGTGATGCACTCACGGCTATTTTTAGCCTTTACAGCGATGCGCAAACTTTGAGAGCTAATAAAGAACAGCATCTCAGATGTAGATGCTCAATAGTTTCGTTCACTTATAATATGTATTCAGAACAGCACCGGAGGTGCATTTTTACCAGAATTTGAATAAGAAGTGAATTAAACTACTGTGAACTTGCCTACAAACAGACACATACAGGAATTCCTGGAGAGTTCAGAATGTCAAAATAAAAGCGTGAGTGCACGATTTCAAAATATTACTGTTGTGTTTAAAATTAAGTCAATTATAATCATATTAATAACTATTTATTATTATTATTTTCATCATTTGTTTACAAATTATAACAACTAAATTGAACAAAAAAGAGAATTGAATCCTTGAAGTCCAGATGCAAGTTGAAGAAGTTGTTCTTCTATCCCAGTTTAATGTTGTGTCAATTATAAGCAAGACAATTGTAGTTGGATGTTTTAACATTTTGATGCTTCTGACCATTCTGATACAGCAACTTTAACTTAACCAATGATGTTAGTTTGTGGTGGGACTCTCTGTTTTGAATATCTGACCAATGGCAGATGGAGAGAGTATCCGGGAAACCAGTTTAAAAAAAGATGCAAGTTGAAACATTTATGGAAAAAAAGGGGGGAAAAAAGGAGTAGTTAGAGATTTGTGTCTCTTTACATATTAAAGAGTACTCCCAATTATTTCCACGCAATAATGTAAAGATATTCTAAATTGATTATACAAAAAAAACAACAACACTGGTATAGGCTTGGGATCGGTACTGAGATTTTTGATATTGGAATTGGATCGGAAGAGAAAAATTGGTATCGGTGCATCCGTAGTATAATTGGTGCTTGGGTTGGGGTCAGTAAAAGACATTGTAAGAAAACAATGACGGTTAAACACTTCAGCGTAGCTGACAGCAATGAAATTACATTAGAGTTAAATTCATGTTTACTACAGGTTCCACTGGTCAGATTAGACTGGTTTGATGATATGCAGCTATATACTAGGGATATTATAGGCTACACGTATATACCTGACCGAAACTCATATCATTAATGCATTTGGCAAGACAGAAGACCATTTTACAGCATGTAAGGTACTTGTTAGCATTAATCTTCAATGTTTCTGTGTTGGTTTACAAAAGGTTTGTTCTCAGTTGTTTTTTTTTTCTCGGTACAGTACTTTCTTTGGTCCGTTTCCCATGTCATTCTTGATTTACGTCAGCCATTGTTTGGTTCTTCTCAAATTATTCAAGCTGTTTGCCATGCTGCTTTTTTCAGGTGTATATTTTACAACACAGAAAAATAATCTGGGGTGTTAATCATTTATGTCAGTGTGCACAGAGAGAATTATCATGCAATGCACATTCGCAAAGCCAAACCATCCAATAGAGTATCTTATAATACAATAATGTAAAGTATATGGCATTATGAAACATTTGTATTTAAGCAGATTGCTTTTTCATGAGCAGTTTTTTAATAATGCGATCCAGTGAGCTAATTACCAACTTACCCTTTTGATGCATAGACACATTACTTCCTAAATTCATTGTGACATTATAATATTAAATTCCATCCTTTACAATTGAGATGATTCAAATTGTGTTCATCAGAATAAGAAACACCTTCCCTGATTCAAATCCATCAATGTAGTAAAATCAGATAGTCCTCAGGCCAAGGCGAAAGGGATAGTTTCATGTTTCTCAGATTCTGTGAAATGTTTAAGTCATTAGTTTCATGGCTGATTATGAACATTTTACACATCCTAGTAAACGTCATTACTCAGAGATTTACTCAATCAAACTAGGGAATGCGGTACTCACCCAACCCATAATTTTAATCCTCTCTCTTTTGCAATCTCTCTAACTCTAACTCTTGATCACTTCTTCAGGTGCTGTTTTCGAGCATTGAGGCTTGTGAGCTGAGGCCTGTGCATGCCCAGGTTCCTAAGAGTCTGCCCACTGGTTATGTCATCTCTAGAGGCACAGAAGGATGTATGATTTATTTATAGTTTTACTAAATCTTTTTATCTGAATGACACAAATTGACATTTATCCATCTGTATAAAGAATACACTTTTCTTTGACCAGTTATGCACTGTAAAAAATTATGACCTGCAATTGTTACCATGAAGAGCAATTTCTAACTTATCTAACCCTTAAAGGGACAGTTCACCCAAAAATAAAAACTCTGCAGTTTTCTGCATTCTCCTGTAGTTTTTCTGTGTTTCAGTGTTTTTCTGCGCATCTTTAAAATTAACTATGTTCTAAGATCTATTACCTTTTATTTGACCACTAGAATGCTCAGCTTTGAATAATTATCCTATGTCTAAATTCGCTTTATTTTTCCCACAGTAAATCTCAAAAGATGTGCGGTCAAACCCGTTGCTTTTACCACCAGTGACCCTGACTTCACTGTAAATACAGATGGAACCATTATCACAGTTCGTGGTATGGTGATTACTAGAAAGACGTTTTCTGTGTTGGTGCAGGATGAGAGAGGTTTTGACTGGAGAGTGGAAATTATATTGTCCTGTACAGATAAGGTAAAACTGTAGTCTGTATTTTTTAATCATAGCTCATAGGTTCTTCCATATGATTTTGATCAGCAGCATAAGGAATGTTACTTTATATGTTATGGTTTCAGGCATCTCAGAAGACTGGCGATGTGGTACACAAGCGTTTTAAGAGAAGATGGAGTCCGTTGCCCTTCTCAGTTGTTGAGAATGATGGCCCTAAGGAAATTGAGATGGTGAGTGAGCAATATAAACTAAATCTCCCCAATAAGTATTTTGTCACTCTACTCACATCTTTACTCACTTTCCTTTTCCTCCTCCCGTCCATTATCTTGGCTTGACCTTCTGTTGTACTTTCTGTTTTCTCTATATATATCTGATTCCTTTCAAGGCCAGCACTCATGAAAATGAATTTGCGTTGTTCAAAATTAGGTTATTTATTTTTATTGTCAGATAAAAGCGAATAAACAAATTAGACTGTAAAATTTGGTAACCTACTATTGTTTAGGAATAGTTCAACCAAAAATTACATTTCTGATTTGCTCACCCTCATGCTATCCCAGATGTGTATGACTTTCTTTCTTCTGCTGAACACAAATGCAGATTTTTAGAATAATATTTCAGCTCTGTGGATACCAAAAAGTTTAAGTTAAAAAAACTCCACATAAAGGCATCATAAAAGTAATCCACTCCAGTGGTTAAATCAATATCTTCAGAAGCAATATGATAAGTGTAGGTGGTGATATACACGATTAATGCAAATCACCAAAAACAAAAGAAGAATGTGAAAGTGAAAGTAAATATTTCTAGGAAAAAAATATTTAAATATTGATCTGTTTCTCATCAACACCTATCATATCACTTTAGAAGATATTTATTTAACCACTTAAGTCTTATGGATTACTTTTATGCTGCCTTTATATCCTTCAAAAGTTTGGTACCCATTCAATTGCATTATATGGACCTACAGAGCTGAAATATTCTTCTAAAATAATTTGTTTGTGTTCAGCAGAAGAAAGAAAGTCATACACATCTGGGATGGCATTAGAGTGAGTAAATGATGAGACAGTTTTCATTTTTGGGTGAACTATAATTTAAGGAGCTATTTTACCTGATCCAACCCTAAACTTGGGTTTTTTTGGTGTAAAATAATGCACTCAGGGTGATACAGTGACTGAATAATATCAGTTTATTTAGATGTATCTGCTGTACATGAAGCAAATTTATTTAGGTTAACAATTTTTTTGTGTAAAATAATGAGAGTCTGTAATGTCTGTAAGATGCTCTATAATTTACAATAACAGGAGCTCATGATGTGGAGAAGGAAATGTATTAATAACAGGAAGCTCAGGATGTTGGGAAGGAAAAAAATATTGTATGTGTGTGTTATTCATGTGTTTGCATATGTATTCTGCAGTTAGACTGGACACTGTTTTACTTTACACCCTAATTGTTATCATGCCTGTGTATGTTTTGAAATATTTGAATAGGCCTAGTTAGGAAGTCAAAATATCATGTCTCAAATAGCTCTCTTTACCAACTGGACATTGTTTGTCTCCACTCAGATTGCTTCCGACTCGTCAGTAAATCACAATGTTTATTATATGATCAGTGGGCCTGGTGTTACCACAGACCCTATAGGCCTTTTCACACTGAACAAGGACACCGGCATGCTGAGTGCAACCAGGGCCGTCGACCGTGAGCAGTATCCCCAAATAATTGTGAGTCTCTACATTCCAGACCTTATATACCGAACAATAGGAAATAAATGCAATGGTTTGGAATATTAATGCTGTGTCAGAACAACTGAATATATGTGCTTCTTTCACCCCTTTTGTTTTAGTTTACGGCTCGGGTGTTTGACAGAGTTAGCAACCTGGAAACTGATGATCCCTTGCCCATTACTGTGAATGTGGTGGATAAGAATGACAATGCCCCTGAGTTCTCTGGAAGTCGCTTCTTCTCTGTGCCAGAGCGTTGCAAAGCAGGTAAAGAAAGGAAGAACACAATAATGAAAGAGTATTTTTTTAAACTAAAGTGTGTAATTTTTTCAAAGTCAAATGTTCTTCTATCCCAGTTTAATGTTGTGTCAATTATAAGCAAGACAATTGTAGTTGGATGTTTTAACATTTTGATGCTTCTGACCATTCTGATACAGCAACTTTAACTTAACCAATGATGTTAGTTTGTGGTGGGACTCTCTGTTTTGAATATCTGACCAATGGCAGATGGAGAGAGTATCCGGGAAACCAGTTTAAAAAAGCATATATAACTCAGTAAAAAAAGAAACGTCCTCTCACTTTCAACTGCTTTTATTTTCAGCAAACTTAACATGTGTAAATATTTGTATGAACATAAAAAGATTCAACAGCTAAGACATAAACTGAACAAGTTTCACAGACATACTATGACTAACAGAAATGGAATAATGTGTCCCTGAACTAGGGTTAGGGGCAAAATCAAAAGTAACAGTCAGTATCAGGTGTGGCCATCAGCTGCATTAAGTACTGCAGTGCATCTCCTCCTCATGAACTGCACCAGATTTGCCAGTTCTTGTTGTGAGATGTTACCCCACTCTTCCACCAAGGCACTTGCAAGTTCCCAGACATTTCTGGGGGAATGGCCCTAGCCCTCACCCTCCGATCCAACAGGTTGCAGACGTGCTCAATGGGATTGAGATCCGGGCTCTTCGCTGGCCATGGTAGAACGCTGACATTCCTGTCTTGCAGGAAATCATGCACAGAACGAGCAGGATGGCTGCTGGCATTGTCATGCTGGAGGGTCATGTCAGGATGAGCCTGCAGGAAGGGTACCACATGAAGGAGGAGTATGTCTTCCCTGTAACACACAGCATAGAGACTGCCTGCATTGACAACAAGCTCAGTCTGATGATGCTGTGACACACCGCCCCAGACAATGATGGACCCTCCACCTCCAAATTGATCTCGCTCCAGAGTACAGGCATTGGTGTAATGCTCATTCCTTCGACGATAAACACCAACCATCACCCCTGGTGAGACAAAACCGCCAATTGTCAGCGAAGAGCACTTTTTGCCAGTCCTGTCTGGTCCAGCGAAGGTGGGTTTGTGCCCATAGGTGTCATTGTTGCTGGTGATGTTTGGTAAGGACCTGCCTTACAACAGGCCTACAAGCCCTCAGTCCAGCCTCTCTCAGACTATTGCAGACAGACTGAGGACTAATGGACGGATTGTGTATTCCTTGTGCAACCGGGCAGTTGTTGTTGCCATCTTGTACCTGTCCCTGCGTGATATTCAGATGTACCGATCGTGTGCAGGTGTTGTTACACGTGGTCTGCCACTGCAAGGACGATCAGCTGTCCTTCCTGTCTCCCTGTAGCTCTGTCTTAGGCATCTCACGGTACGGACATTGCAATTTATTGCCCTGGCCACATCTGCAGTCCTCATGCCTCCATTCAGCATACCTAAGACACATTCACGCAGATGAGCAGGAACCATACGCATCTTTCTTTTGGTGTTTTTCTGAGTCAGTAGAAATGTCTATTTAATGTCCTAAGTTTTTATAACTGTGACCTTAATTGCCTACCGTCTGTAAGCTGTTAGTGTCTTAAAGACTGTTCCACAGGTGCATGTTCATTAGTCGTTTATGGTTCATTGAACAAGCATGGAAAACATTGTTTAATCCCTTTCCAATATAGATCTGTAAAGTTAGTTGGATTTTTAGAAAATTATCTTTAAAATACAGTGTACGTTTCTTTTATTTGCTGAGTTTATATTTGGGCAATTACACTTGTTAATACTAGTGGCCAGAATTTACATACTTTAGCTTTAAAATGCACACTTGGTTTAACCTATAAATGTAGCAAATGATACTGTATAAATTGTGCATTCACACAGCTGGATCTGAAATTGTATTCTCAACAAGTATATTTGTATTCTGTTTTTCAGGTACCGTTATAGGGCAGGTGAATGCCACAGATAAGGATGAGCCCAAAACTCTTCACACCTTGATCAAGTTTACTCTACTCAACGCTACTGACATGTTTTCTATTGACGCTTCTACCGGAGTGTTAACTGCCAAAACCAACACCTTAGACAGAGAGGTATTTTCACTGTCATTTCACGAGTTGGCCTGCCCATATAATCTTTGGGTGATAAAGGGCAAACATATGTGGCTTGCTGTCCACAATGGAGTGGCTCGAGGAAGAGGCTCGACTCAAGCTCCAAATTTATCCCCCAAAAAGATGTTTACAATAAAGGACAGCGAGCACATGGATAAATTATGAATGCTTTGATTATTGTATCCTTAGAAATGTATGCAACCATGACAAAAAAGGCTGTTGTAAAACCTTTATTAAGCACAATTTTTAACCCCCCCCCCCCCAAATTGGGTGAAAGAAACACCAAATCAGAGGCTAAAAGAAGTGCTAGGTCTTGGTAAACAGCAATGAAGCAGCTGGCTTGCGGAGGCAGCTTTGCGCAAGGGCCTGCTCTGGGGGGAATGTTTAGCCAAAGGATGGTTATGCAGCTGTAGGGGACCATATCATTGATATACTGCATCTATTCAGCCAGCTTACAAAGGCAGCCTCACATAAGGCCCGATCCGGGTGTAAAGATTAGATTGAAGGAACTGTGTATGGCCATAGAGAGTTGTACTATAGGTATACTGTCAGATCAGCTGGCTTGCGGAGGTAGCCTTACTTGATTTTCTACCCAGAGACAGGGAAATATGGTGCTTGAAATTAACAGGAGGAGATTTGACTGCAGCTGTAATGCTTTCTAACAAATAAAATGTTTGCAATCTTTTGGTACCTCAAAAGGTAACGGTGAAGTCTTGGAAAGACACTTAGATAAAGAAAGCTAGAGGAAAACCTGCATACAATCCAGTGGAAATAATTCTCGCAGAGACTTGCTGGAAGTAATATTGGTGGATGGCGCAATTTCAGGCGTTGCTGTAGAAAAGACAAAATAGTCATATTTTGATTAAACTTATACTAGGAAGACATTTCACAACCCTGTGAAATAAGAAATAATCTGTGAAAAGTTAGCTCCATGGCCAATGGCGAATGGGCTGCTCTTGCACCAGTACAGGGAAAACCTCAGACTGCTAATGCTTATTTGAGTTGAAAGTATGTGGATGATGTTTCAGGGCCATAAGTCTAGAGAGAAGAGAAAATAAATATTAGTGACATTTAGAAACAATAATATGACCAACAGCATAAAATTATCTAGAAATAAAGAGAGCAGCAGCTCTCAGAATACAGAAATGCAGGAGGAAATGGTCTTCCTGGGAAAGATTTTACAGCTTTAGTGAACAATAGCATAAAATTGAGAAATAAAAAGAGCTGCAGCTCTGCACTGCATAAGAAAATAAAGGAGAAATTGTCTTGCTGGGAAATACAGCTTTAGAAACAATGTGAACGACAGCAGAAAAAGTCTGCAAACCCCCCCCAGGAAATCAGAGCCCAGGCTTCTGCTGGTGCTGCGTGTTCAGCTCCTCCAGCTTTCACACTGGGCTCTTCAAGCTCCAGTGCGTGAGGAGTTTTCTCAGGAGTTGTAAGACAGAGGAGGCAGCTGAAGTGCCACAATTAAGATAAGAGGAACCACCTGTGCACTAGAACCGGATTAAAACAATCAAGTGCGTGGGAATAAAATGTAGACAGTTAAGATGATAGAACCTGTGCATCACCATATGAAGCGGTAGCACTGGTATACAGTGAAGCATTGGCTGGTCTTGCAGAGGCAGCCTCAATGCAATAGGATCTGCTTCGGCAAGTAATGATTAAAAAAGGAAGAAAGCAGGATAGAAAACCACAGTTAAATTGGCAGCCACCATTATCACTGTGGCAGCTTCCGTTGAGTAACATAATGATTGTGATAAAATAGCTTATCTGATAAGAAGGACGAATGCCTCAAGTGAAGTAATAGGACATGGCATGGATCTGTCGCGGGTGGGCAGGGCCAAATGCCGAAAAGACTGTTGCTAGAGTGAGGTAAGCACCGGTTTATATACTAAGCAGCCTGCAGGTTGATTGGCAGATTAGATGAGCCAGCTCCTCCCCAACTCCATTTATTAGACAAACAAAAGGCATCCAGACAACATATATGCACTGTTTTGTTAATGGTATATTAAGAGTTGTTGTGGTTGTAAGTTCTTTCTATGTTATTGAGTCATGTAGTGTTTTCAGGTGCATGTAGCATGGGAATGGTTTTCTTGTATTTATGCGAAAAGTAATGTTTATGTTCCTCCCACTCAGGCTCAGGACAAAGTCTACGTCTCCACAGAGATTAGAGATATGGATGGGGCTCCTGATGGGCTCTTCAACAGAGGAACCGTCATCATTACACTCACAGACGTTAATGATAACCCACCCACCTTTAAAGAGAAGTTGGTAGGGCTCGTTTATTGTCTTTTCAGCAATAATTTTACAATGAACAGCTTTTCAGTTGCTGGAATCAAGTGTGGTATCTAATGTTTTAAGAATCTGTCAATTATGTGTAATTTCTTTGGTACAGTATAAGGCCCAGATCCAAGAGAACAAGGAAAATGTGCTAGTTCTTAGGATCCCAGTGGAAGATAAGGACTTGGTGAACACTACCAACTGGAAGGCCCTGTTTGAGGTCACCAAGGGAAATGAGAGTGGAAATTTCAGGATGGAGACTGACCCCAAAACCAATGAGGGGCTTCTGTATGTCATAAAGGTGAGGTAAAAGACGGGGGAAAAAAAGTTAGAATTGCATTATAGCACCTGTTTTAACTGTTACAAACCCAGAGAACCCCATCTCAGCCAACCCAGGAACCACAACAAAAGCTACATTTTTGAATTAACTTTATAATTTAGATGTGTGTGTATATATAGCATTTTCAGATTGATCACACTGTAATTTTGGCAACAGTTGGTCGAAAAATGTCTGTGCTTATGGAAATTCTAACCTCTGCCCCCAGTGGCCGAAACTGGAAGTGTCATTGGCGCCAAAAGCAAGTTGCATTTTTAATTGCAAATGATGTAATACAGTCAACAGAAATGCAAATTGTATGAACACTAATCCCTAACCCAATCCTCAACCATAAACCTAAACAGTAGTGGTGTAAAAATGTAATTTTAGAGCAAAATTGCAACATCAGATTACACTTACCATTGAAAACGTAATTACTTCCTGGTTTTAATGTGACCAGAACAGTGACTCATGCACACGCTATCAGTAGCACCACAGGAAATGGTGACCATATTTGAAGTGATGCAAAAATATGGCATCTGATTGGGGTTGGCACTTGTCAGTAAATTAACTCTATGGGTTAATTTCAGGGTACATGAACATTTAAAAGAAACATTTCACTTGTGATTATGTTGAAAATTTATTATGTTGTACATTTTATAATATTGTTTTAGCTGTAACAAACATGATTATCTTCCATATTATAGATTATTAATTCACCACATTTAGAAATACAGTACAGAAACACATTCGTTTTAAATTACAAAGAATATTTGTATAGAGGAATACACACATCTAAATCTATTTTATATATCTGACCCCTGAGTAAAACCCTACTTTTAAAGGACCTACAGTACTAGTACTAAAATGGTCTGTCAAGGTAGTAATAATATTTGTGTTAACTGTATGTGAAAATTAGCTTTTTTTTTTCTTTTTTGTGCAAGAAATAAACCCCAGACATTCTTGATAAATAAATTTTGCCTTTCACTAGTACGTTTATGTAGAGATAACTTATGCTGAGTTACATAGTGCTGCTCTTAAGAGCTCTTGTTCACTCTCTGACAGGGTCTGTGCTGGTCTTATTTATAGCAACATTGCAGGGTATGCTCACCATTTTACAGCTGTGTGTGAAAAAGCTTGTCTGCTTGATATGCATCTGCAGTTCTTCCACTGAGCATGAGCAATACTGTACCTGCCACACTGCCACACCCTGTTATACAACTGTGTTACACCCAACAAACAAATGTCCCATTGTACCTCATCCAAAAGGTGTTCTATTGGATTCAGATGCGGTGACTTGGAAGGCCAATGAAGAACAGTCAAATCATTGTCATGTTGATGGAAACCAGTTAGAGATTACTTTTGCTTTGTGACATGGTGCATTATCATGCAGGAAGTAGCCATTATAAGATGAGTAAATTGTGGACATGAAGGGATGCACATGGCCAGCAACAATACTCAAATTAACTGTGGCATTCAAGTGATGATTTATTTGAATTAATGGACCCAAAGTGTGCCAAGGAAACATTCCCCACACCATTTTACCACCAGGCTGGACTGTTGACACAAGGCAGGTTGGGTCCATGGATCCATGCTGTTGGTGCCAAATTCTGACCTTAAAATCTGTGTACCTCAGCAGAAATTGAGATTCATCTGACCAGACTAAGTTTTTTCTAGCCTTCAACTGTCCAGTTTGGTGAGCCTGTGCCCACTGCAGCCTCCGTGTTCTGATTTTGGCTGACAGGTTTGACATTTTGTGCATTCTGAGATGCTATTCTGCTCATTACAATTGTACAGAGTGATTATCCGAGTTAACGTAGCCTTTCTGTCAGCTCAAACCAGTCTGGCCATTCTCTGCTGACCTCTCACATCAACAAGGCATTTCTGTCTGAGTAAAGAGAAGAAACTGTTTTGTGTGAAAACCCCAGGAGATCAGCAGTTACAGAAATACTCAAACCAGCCCATCTGGCACCAACAATCATGCCACGGTCACTGAGATCACATTTTTTTAACCATTCTTATGATTGATGTGAACATCAACTGAAGCTCCTGACCCATATCTGCATGATATTGTACATTACACTGCTGCCACACGATTGGCTGATTAGATACATAGTCACACGACTAAGTAGATGTAGAGTAGATGTTTCTTATAAAGTACTCAGTGAGTGTGTATATGCTAGTGCATTCCTAAAAGTTAACTTTAACCAGATTCACAGTATTTTTCTTCCATGAAAACTGACTAAAAATATATATATGATTCATCTTACACTACATCAATGTTTGTCCAACCAAATGCTCTTTAAAATGAGAAAGCCCCTCACCTAATACCACCTGCAACCACCTAGCAAATAGTAAATCACCGTTCAGGGATGTGACAGAACTAAAGGCTCTTTTGGCACTTTTAAAAAAAAAATTATCTTATCACATGGCTCACTGTGCATGACACCGCAGAAACTCCCAGCATGTGGAGGCTCAAGCTACTCTCCTCAATCTACGCACAACTTACCACTCGCCCCAATGAGATCGATAACCACTAATTGCGACCAATTACAAGTGACTCTACCCTCCCTAGCAACCGGGCCAATTTTGTTGCTTAGGAGACCTTGCTGGATTCACTCAGCACACCTGGATTCGAACTCGACTCCAGGAATGGTAGTCAGCATCACAACTCACTGAGCTACCCATGCCCCCAAGGCTATTGGCTTTTAAAAAAATTGGGATGAGCCCTTTGATATGTCTGTCTTGAATATCCTGTTTCAATAGGAAATACATCAACACAGGAAAGAAAACTTTACTCGTCAAGCCATTTGATTAGGTCTTTAATCACATGTTTTTTTTTTGTAGATGTGCTCTCAGTTTAGATTTACATGATTCTAATTTCTGATATTTTCTCCTCTCAGCCGTTTGACTATGAAAAAACCCCAATGGCAAAGCTGGAAATAACTGCCCGTAATGAAGCTCCTCTGGTTGGGACTACCGCCAGCTTGCTCTCTGTGCCAGTCGAGCTCTCTGTGGGAAATGAAGATGAGGGGCCAGAGTTCACAGCACCCATTTTATGGCTCAAGGTCAAAGAGAACGTTCCCAATGGAACTTTAATAGGAACCTATACAGCTTTGGACCCAGAGACCAAGAGCGGCAATGGAATAAAGTATGCTATGTTTTGTGTTGGTGTGGCCATGTAATCTTCTGATATAAACTACCAGTAAAATGTTTATATAGAACTACAGAACCTTCTCTGTGATATAAATATACATCAAAGAGAGCTACAGTATAGAGTAACTTTTACATCACTTTATAATCATGACACTCTGTGTATTTGTGTGTAAGATACTATAAGATGACTGACCCAGGCTCCTGGATCACTGTGGTGGAAAACACTGGTGAACTGAGAGCAGCCAATACTATAGACCGCGAATCACCTTTGGTCTTCAACAATACGTACAACATAACTGTCAGAGCAGTGGATGAGAGTGAGTCTGAACTCTGTTTTTCCACAGGCTTGTCTTGTCCTCCTTTTGGGGAAATTTATGTGCTCAGCAATCTGTGGACATGTCTGAAATGGTAATGCATGTCTATGCGACACTGACATTTTTGTGTGTTTGTGAGTACACTCTGTACCACAAAAGGTGCGAGTTTGTTTTCCCTGGCTGTCATCTAATCACCATTTTACCCTGTAAGCAGGGTGTGGTTAGTTAGAAATTGCTTGACAGCACAGCATTTTCTCAGAATATTTCATCATGCTTTTAATTAAAAATGTAAAATGCATCATTGAGACTCACAATACTCTTCCTTCCTTTAGGTAAGAAGACTGGAACGGGAATGGTTATAATCCAGATCGAGGATGAGAATGATAACATGCCTGAGGTTCCAGGCTCTGAGCTGGTCATTTGTAGTAAGGGTGATTCACTGGGCTCGGCTCAGGTTGAAGTTGTGGACAAAGACGAGTCACCTTATTCAATTCCCTTCCATTTTGAACTCGGAGCAGAGCAAGATGGGAAATGGAGAATGAAGGATATTACAAGTAAGGCTAGAGAATTGTAAATTTGCTTGGGGTGCAGTTTTTAAATTTGTCATGTGAATCATTAGCTAAAGTTTAAAGGGATAGTTCACCCAAAAGTTACAGTAACTACATTAGTTACTGTGAATTAACAATGAACAATACAGCATTTATTAATCTTTGTTATTGTTAATGTTAATGTCAGCATATACTAATTAAGTTAAAAATAAACAACAGTATGGAACAATTTTTGTTAACATTAGTTAATACAATATGTATCATGAACTAACAATGATGATATATTTTTTTACAGCCTTTATTAATTTTTGGTAATGTTAGTTAATTGAAATACAATTGTTCATTGTCAGTTCATGTTAGTTTATAGTGGATAAAAATGTTGTATTGTATGTTGAAATTAAATGATGAAATGAACATCAATCAAGATTAATAAATGCTGTAAATTATTATTACTTGTTAGTTTATGTTAACTAATGTTGTTAACAAATGGAACCTTATTGAAAAGTGTTACCCTATCCACAATATTCCTGAGTCCTGTGATGCTTTGCGGTCGATGTGGACAGAACCTCCGTAAACAATCGTTATGTTATGTTCTAACGCAGTATATATTATGTACTGTTACTAATAAAAATAACAGAAACTTGATAACAAATGGTCACAGAGTTATAGCAAGGCGAGCTTGTTCTTCCTCACATATCTGTTAATAATTATGGGTTTCAAGATGATGGCCAAAATTGCAAATAGAAGCATTTTATTTATTTTATTGAGCTGACTAACCTGAGAAGCTATGTAGACTATTGGCGCCTTCACAGCTGTAAGGAGCGCTTTGCTTAGCGAGTGGTTTCTGATCATAACATTGCTTTTTTTAGATAAATCTTTAGTTTTGCTTGATTATTTGGATTACCATTAACAGCACACATTGTCCGGGACATTTTAAAAACATATTACAACATTTAAAAAGCAAGAATCTAAACACACGTCACACAAGCAAGCAGAGACCAGCTACATACAAAACGCCAACCTATCGCACTTTCGCTAGCCAACTGGAAATTCTGGCCACCTATTCCGGCCAATACAGTGGACTCACTGAGAATATTGTGGATACTATATAAAGTTTAATATAAATGCTGTGAAACAATATTGTTCATTGTTTGTTTGTACACATTTACTAATATTAACAAATAAAACCTTGGTGAAAAGTGGTAACGGATAACTGTTCTTTGAAAAACCACCTTGGCTGATTAACTGAAAGCACCACACTGTTCTTGGCTCAAGCTGCAGTCTGATCAAAGACATCATGTCTTTCCCTCCTTTGTTGGCAGGTAACTCTGTGGTGCTGCAACAAACTGTGGTCATGCCAAACGGTCTGTACAATGTACCTCTGCTGGTGAAGGATCTGCAAGGATTTGGGAAAGAGCAGATCATAAATGTGCGCGTGTGTACCTGTGACAGGGTGGAAAATGGACTGGGAGCATGTGCGGCTCGCAGTGCCTCGTCCTCTTTTGGCAGCTGGGGCGTCCTTGCCTTAATCCTCTCTGGCCTGCTGCTGCTACTGTTATGTGAGTGTCACAGATCCCCCACAATATATTTATATATATTTTGCATTTTCCAATTACATACAGTATATATATATATATATATATATATATATATATATAGAGAGAGAGAGAGAGAGAGAGAGAGAGAGAGAGAGAGAGAGAGAGAGAGAGAGAGAGAATAATATATAAATATATATGTGTGTATATATTTTTAAGCAATATCACACGAGCAAGAGTGCTATATGGCCCTACATCAGCACTGCTGTGATTCGGCTGCCGCCGAGTGCCACTTATAATCACAGCAGTGCTGATGTAGGGCCATATAGCACGATTGCGAGTGCTTATATACAACAGTTCAATGAACAAGTACATTTAAAAAAATTAGGAAAAACTGAGTACGGTCATAAAAACACATTTGTGCATGGAACTACTGTATTACGCTATGGATCAGAATCTGCTGTTGCTGGTTCAAAATAAATGATGCGTCCAAGCCTCCATTAGTAATTAAAAATGTTCACTTCAGAAATAGTATCACAGCTTGTGCTGTTTCTAACAAGTCATTCGATAAACAAGGATGGACGGATGGATGGATGTGTGTGTGTGTGTGTGTGTGTGTGTGTGTGTGTGTGTGTGTGTGTGTGAGAGAGAGAGAGAGAGAGAGCGATAGACAGAGAGAAATATATATAATGTATGTAAGAGAGTATATAATTTCAATTTTCTAATTTCATATTCATAAAATGAGTTATACCCTACTCTGCATGATTTTTTTTTTAAGTAAATGTAAATTCATGTTCCATTTCCATTCGATGTTTACATGGCTTGCTGGAACAGCATATAATTTGCGCAAGAAATCAATGCTATAATATTTTTGGTAGAACATACTATTTATTAAAACTAAATTCCTAAAATCTGTTTAATGTATACAGTGGGGTCCAGAAGTCTGAGATAAAAGTTCACTTCTATTTTGCATTCTTTTCTAATTTAAAAACAAATTTATACTGTGAATAATTTAATTTCAACAAATGTTTTTATTATAAATTAAATTACATTATGAGCATAACGAGTTAAAAACATACATGAATTTAACAATTTCATAGTATTTAGTATGAGCTGACATCCTGTAGACTTCACAAGTTTGTGCAAAACAGGATGATTCATGTTATCCAGCATGATTTGATCTTCCAAAGAGCATCTTGTGTGCTTCAATGGAAGCAAGGAATTCTGACCTTTCGTACAAAGTAGGTATGAGTAAGAAATAGTGCAGAATCTTAAACATTTCTTCTTGATTTTACATTATTGCTTTTCGGTAACACTTTACAATAAGGTTTCATTGGTTAACATGAATTAACAACAGTAGTTAACAATAAACATTTATTTTACAGAATTTAATTATTAATCTTAATAATTTAATTATTAATCTTAGTCAATGTTAATTTCGACATATACTAATTCATTTTTAAATAAAAACTTGAGTTTTTAACCTTAATGCACTTTGATCTAACATGAACTAACAATGAACATACATTAACAAATATTTATAAATTCTGTAAAAAATATATTGTTAATTGTTTGTTCATGATACCTAATACATTAACTAATGTTAACGAATGGAACCTTATTGTTAAGGGTTACTAGATTTTCTTTTTTTCACACTTTTAAATATCCTGAAGCATTTTGTTTATTTCCAGGTTTAAATGAATACAAAAACTACTGATAATCAAATGTTTATGACTTGGTAATATTTTATTGCACAACTGACATATTGAAATAGTTTTCTAAGAAACAGCAGAGTAAAATTGCTCTCTGTTTTTTCTTGCTGTTTCAGGTTTGTTGCTCATCTTCATGTGCAACACTAAGAGAGAAAAGCTGGACATTAGTGATGACACAGGAAAAGGAGGAATGCTGCTTAAATCCAACACTGAGGCTCCTGGTGAAGAAGTGGTAAGAAAAAGAACAACAACTTCTAAATTGTTAAATTGAGCCGAGAAACTGCTAAAGGTTCACCCAAAGATTAAAATTATGTCAGTATTTCTTCACCCTCATGTCATTTAAAAGTTTGACTTTCTTACTTCTTTGGCATACGTAAATAATCAAATGTTATACGTAAATAATCATACGTAAAAGTAGATGTTAGGCAGAATGGTAGCATCAGTCACCATTCACATATATTGAATCTTTTTCCATGCAAAGAAAGCTAATGTTGTCTGAGGGTATCATTGTTCCCCAACCCTGTTACTGGAGGCCCCCCTCAACACTGCACATTTTGGATGTCTTCCTCATCAAATGCACCTGATTCAACTCGTATGCTTTAGTAGAATGCTCTATTCAAAATGTGTAGGCTACAGTTGAGGGGGCACCAGGAACACATTTTTAATGTACATCTAAGACTTTGACCATATTTGTCTGTTAATGCTTTTCTCTCTTTAGAAAGATGAAGTTTTGATGAAGATCCCTGGGCCAGATGTAGTAGACGGTTCAGTTCATGGCTTTCAAGTCATGGATAGTAAGAACATGGGTTTAGCTGGAGGACACTATGGGCATCAGTATGTCTCGGGGGGAGGCATGTACAACAGCACCTCTCAGGAGTTTGGGACAGACAAATACACTTTTTCCAACCATAACAATAACAGTCTCTACGGCAACGCCATGTACCAGAAATACTCAAATACGAGCGCTCTCGACACATGGAGAACCAATGAGCGTTACTTGGTCAAAGTAAGCTAAACTTTTAGATCTTACAGTTTATAAATATTGTTGACATTTATTTGGCACTTGGTATTAAAATGTGTCTCAAACATCCTGATATCATGAATATTACACGACAGTAGCAACATTTTTGCAAAATAATATTACACGGTTCCTAACACATATCGCGGCAGTTCTGAGGTTTTTAAGGTTCATTGAATTTTAAATCAACAAATCCAACCTCCTTACCCTAAAAAGAGTCATAAAAAGCAAATGTGAGATGAAAAACAAAATTGCTGAAGCTAAAATGTCCTTTTGTAGTGCTTCTACAGTATGACACTTTTGGTTTATGTGTCAACTCAGGTGCTCTTCAGGACTCATACCCTGGTCCTTCACATCACAAGTGCAATGTTCCCTATGTCCCATACCAAAACTGGTATTGGAATTGGGTTTAATACTGCGCTCCTTTACTTTAACTTGTGCTTGTAAAAATGCACCATACAAAAAACCAATACCATCTGAGGTACTAATGTAATTCTGTAAATATTCAGCGCACAAATTAAAATTATGTTATGTGCTAGTGTGATTGTTAAACCACAAAGGCTGCATTTAATTAAATAAATATATAGTTTGCATGTACTGCACACTTCAATGTAAATGCGTGGAGCCAGTTTTGTGCCAATACTGGATGCTCACACCTTACAGTGCTTCTTGGTTCATACATGGAAAACACCATCATGAGCATTGCATGCTCTGCTTGTAGCAAATGACAGTGACCAGAGTGCTAATTCACTTTGTAGCACGAGGTACACACAGATATATATTTATTTAATTAAAAAGTAGCCTTTTGCAATTTAATAATCACATTGGGTCATGTATCGCCTGCTTTCCCGGAGGTGAGACGCTAGTGTAAATAACACATAGAAACAGAAAGGGTGTCACTCCAAAATATAAGCTTCTGCTAAATTTAAATGTAAAAAAGTATGACAGAAATAAATCACTCCTGTATGGTTATCTAATATTCACTGTAATACTACTACTATTACATAATGACAAAGTTATTGTGTTATATTTAATACAATATCTGACATCTGCTCTTTTATGCAGCAGTTTTTTGACAACAATAGTTTGTATAAAAGCACTTAAAATAAATAATCAAATGAAAATATAATTTTTTTTTAATGATTTCATTTAGTTAGACACCGTTTTGTTGAAAACATTAAAATAAACCGTTGAAATGGAATTCAGGAAATAATAATAATTTTAAAAAAAATTATTGCTGTCTGTACCGGCAAGTACCGAAGAGGTAGTATCAGTACTTGTACTCTTTCTCAATAAATAAATAAATAATTGTATCAGGACGTCTCTAGTTCTATAAGTTGCGCAATTTGATTGCATTTTAACAATCTTGTAAATGTAGTTGGTTATGTAATACAAACGTTCAAATGTATCGCCTTACAAGTCATTTACTGTAGTAAAAATGTTTAGATGTTATAAAATAGCGTTGTGTGAGGATAAAGGTGAAAAGTATGTGTTTATGAATGGATCTCATGCCGTTTTACTCGTGATTTGTGTGAAATAATTTTTTATTTTTTTTATAATAATTATTGCTGCACCTCTGGTGTTAATTTCAGCAGGAAACTGCCTTTATCATACAAGGCACGTATTATTCCAACAACCAAAACGATTTGACCCACTCACACCTGCACCACCGCTAAAGGATGTTAATAAATGGGTTCTCTTTGCTTTTGCATGTGGAGTTTTCTTTGCTTTGATGTTATCTTCATGTGACTTAACTTTTGATCCTTGCTTTGTGACAGAAATTGGCTTACTTTGGAGAAGAGGAGGAAGGGCGGTTCGCAGATGACCTGCTGAAGACTTATGGAAACGAGGGTCAAGGGTCTCCTGCAGGCTCTGTAGGGTGTTGTAGTATTTTGGGTGAACAGGACTCACTGGATTTTTTGAACACCCTTGGCCCCAAATTTAGACCACTGGCTGACGTTTGCACTAGGAACGTTCAAAGCGGGAATTAACACTCATACATGAATGAAATGAAAGAATATTTTATGCTGTATGCTTGGAGACTTCAAACAATGTCTTTTTGTTGAATTAATCAAATGGAAGTGTGTATATGTATGCACAGGTTTATTACCATTTGTACGAGTGTGTGAGTGTGTTATGATGAATGAAGCCTGTAATTATTTACTACATTTTGCTCTGGATTGCAAACCTCTGCCTTACAGAGCTAAGATAGGGACATTATCAATATTAGTACACAGAAAAGATGTTAGTCTCTCCAAGAGATTAATTGAAATTCTCAGTTGTATGAAGTATTACCCAGTCAATATTTACAAGAAGAGGATGAAGAGTTTTTTTGGGGCTAATACAAAGACTTTCCAACTGTGCATCATGGATGTTCTCATAAAATGTGTGGAATTCAGAGTACCCTTCAGCCTCAAAAGCACTGCCACCTGGACCCACAAAACTGCCTGTTTTTGTATTTGTTATTTTTTTTTTTCCATTATTGTCTTTAGAGTTAACATTACAGGAAATCCCAGAATGTCTGCCTTTAAATACTCCAGAACTTTAATCTGTGGGATTCACAGATATTCACTAAAAACAAATGTCCTCCACAGAGTTCACAAATTAATTGCTGGTTCCAGGAGCCATAAAACAGCGTAGTTGCAATGGGATTTTCTATTTCAATTAAACAAAACCAAATCTTTTGTATTTGAGTGTCACTTTGTGCTTTAAATTAAGATATTAGTAAAATAGGGTAAACAGATTTTGGAAGTACAGATTTGTTTATGTCTTTTTTTAGCTTTTTGATATTTCTGTCCTAACAGCATGTATTAAGTATTTTTCTGTTGTATTTGTGGTAAGCTTTATCAATAACAACTGATTAGAGGATTGAAGAGAGTTATTGAAGGGCTTTGTAAATATTTAAATAAAATCGTTTACCGACCTGATTTTTTAAGTAGTGTGAACATTTATGGTAACAATTAGCTTTAGACTCATAATATCAATCAGTCAAATGTTTCTGGTATAAATTTAAAGACGCTCACACACTGAAAACAGTGCCAGTTTATTGACAACGTTTCAACCCTAAATTGGTTTCCGTCAGGTCAAATGAGCAAACAAACATTTGTTTTTCTTCTAGACTAAAGGTGGGATACAAGTGGGTTGAGTCAGAGACAATTTAACCTGAGAAGGAGCACTTGTGTTTAAATTAATGTGAAAAAATGGATTGGCTAACATGGCAGCTGTAGAAAATGAAGTCCCAACTTACAGGTAAAAGAGCTGATCACCTTTTAGAAACAGTAATTTCCTTTCCGTTAACAAGCATGTGCATTAGCTGGACCAGTTTTTTGATCCATGATCTTAGTTAAAGATACAAAATTTGAGATGCCATTGTTGTCAGCTTTTACTGCTGTTTTGAAATATGTAATTTGATCAGAATCTTGACCCACCATTGTGGATATTTTGGTCTTTCCCCATTTAAAGTAGATAGTGTCGGAGCAGTACTTTTGCACTGGTTGTATCCATAGAAAATAGTATCCCAAGATGACTGCCGAGTGGACTGACTTGCCTTGAAAAGGATCTTTGGTAATTACGAGTGGGAAACTCAGGATTTTCTTTAAGCCCTGAGTTTCCGAGTTGGGGGCGTCAATTTAGGAATAATTGTGCAAATTGTGATTGGTAAATTTAATTTATTTCGTTTAATTGATTGGTTTCTGAATAAAATGGAAAGATAAAGGATTAATTACACACCTAATGCATGGGGTTGCTCTTAATTTTGTTGCATTAGTCCTAAAAAAGCTTCCTGACTTTGCTAGTAAGTGAAAAAAGAGAAAGAAATATGAAATTGCAAAATGGGTCCATTCTTTCTGACTAAAATAACTTCTACAACAGAATAACATCGTATTTCCGATTTCTGACCTTGTATATATGAACTTCCCTGGAGGACTTGAAAGCACCATTTTATAAAAGCCCTGTAAGAGATGCGCCATCAATTTATTGGTCAGTTTTCCTGGAAGAGAAAGACTTTCCATTTTAAATTTGTATAACTCCTCAGGAGTTTGAACAGACAAATCTGAACAAGGCATATCTGTAACCCCTAGCTACCTGATTGGAGGGGGATTCCCAATGGGAATGATTGTCAGATATGGTACAAAGGTTGGGAAATGTTATGGAATGTTGTAGAGCTGTAAACATAGACAGACTGTGGTGTTTTTCATTCTATTTTCATTACACAGTTACCAGCAGCAGTTACATAATGTTAAATATTAAGTGGATTACCTCTTTAAAAAAAAAGTTTAAAAAAAAGTTTAGTGAGATCAATATTCTAGGGGTGGATTTCATGGATCTCGTTCTTGATAGAGAATCTGATTTAAAGTCCTTTGCTGACTTAACTGACTTTAGTGAGACTGGGCTTTTAATATGTTGTTAGTGAGGTGGCTTTTTGAATTTTTATGTCTGTATGTCACATTTAATGGCCCTGAAGTCAAAGTGTAATATGTGCCAGAGCTCTGTGAAGGATCTCGCATATATCTTGGCCTTCTACAAAATGGAAAAATTGATACTACATGAAATGAAAAATCTCAGTCAGGCAGATTGCCAGAGAATTCATTCTTTATTCAATAAAATGCCCACAGTCTGAATGCAAAGAAGTCTCCTTCAAATTGAAAGAAAGAATTTCAAGCAGAAAGAGGTCACGTCTGTCTCAGATCTCATACAGCATGTAACCAGCAAATGTACTGAAGCGGTTTTGTGTCTCCCTCTTGGACAGTTCACTGTTGTTCAGCCGAACAAAGACCCTGTCTCCAACTTTCAGTTGCAGAACTGCACTGCTGCTTGCAGTATCTGAATGCAGGACGTCCACAGCAACTGCACTAGCCACAACCTACACAGAAAAATAGAAAGTCAACCAGTTTTTTTTTATTCTATCCTTTTAATTACCATTTATTTAGTAGTGATGATTTTATTAATCCTTTTACATATTTATTTGTTCCACAATATTTTTCTGATTGATTTTCAGTAATAGCATAAAAATTTGATGTTATTTTTATGCGTACTGGTACGCCCACAATGAATTCAGCAACAGGAGGTTGAAAGTTTGCTGCTGAAATCGGTCAGTGCTCACTGCAATTCTAGTGTGCATTCTATTCAAAAGTATTCGTCCCTGTGCCCTATTCCCTTCAAAGCTTTGGAGGACTAAAAGATGTGGGGATAAAAAAAAAAAAAAAGGATAATTCGGAACTCACTGTTAAACCTTTATTATCGGACATTCTATTTGATGTTATCTTTCATCATGACTATCATGATTGTTCTCCCTTATTCCTGGAACGTGGGCATTGCTTCATGACCTGAATATTTGACGTATAACTAACAACAACTAAAATAATTGACTCTTGTTATTGTTAAACAAGTTCAGTTTAACCACTAGGACCAACTTTCTAATTTTCTTATTTCTTATTTGTATATCTGTATAGCACATACACTTGAAAAGAGACACCCGATCCATGGTACTTCACCAATTTTGGGATAGTAAAGTGTCCAGTGGATGCACACTTCAGAATAATTGTAGTAGGTCATCTGGATATTTCTCGCCTACTCTTTTATGAATTCTGATTATTAACATTACTCACATACTGCTTTTGGCATTCTTTATATAGTTAGGACAAATGCATATTCGGATGCACTCTAAGTCTCGGAGTGAATGTAATCACTTCCTAGATTTAATTGGACCAACACCTATGTCTCGCTGATTGCTCACACAATGTGCCACCAGTAGCACCACAGAGAAAGGTTTATGCATTTGAATTGATGCAAAATTGTTTGGTGGAGGTTGCAGCATGTCTGTAATTATGGGTGCATTTCCTGTGTGATCACATTGCATGACCAGAGTGCACTGCAAATTGAGGCGATCAAGAAAAAGATGAAATATTATTCTGTTCTAGATGCTTAATTTTTCATGAAGACTGGCTTTAAGAGTGGCCTGCTTTTGACTCAGAAATATCTAGGTTACTATTGTAACCTCCGTTCCCTGATGGAGGGAACGAGACGTTGTGTAGAAGAAGGGACACTAGGGGTCTCTCTTGAGAGCCTCGTGCATCTCTGAACTTGAGAAAAGGCCAATGAGAAATTGACAGACAGAATTTGCATGTCCATTCAGAATTTTACCCTGAGGAGCCGAGAATGAGGTTTGACCGTAACAGTGCCTCGGTTCAGCGTTGTGGCCGGGAGAACACAACGTCTTGTTCCCTCCATCAAGGAATGGAGGTTACAATAGTAACCTACACGTTCCCCGTCTGTTGCTCACTTCAGTCGAAAAGAACGCCTTCCCCAATGCATGTTATAGCGTTAAGATGGCCTCAGCCGCTTTAACTCTATGAGAGAAACATAGAGAGAGAAAAGGCGTGGTTGGCACGGCTTGCTCCCATGCTTGGCATGACGCCTTGTTCCTGGCTGGGCCATCTTAACGCTATAACATGCATTGGGGAAGACGTTCTTTTCGACTGCCCAAGGGAGACGCAGGTCTGCTCGCAAGGGGTCTGGATGGGGAATTTCTCCGCTGAATTCGCAAGCCAGAGGGCAAGGGAGGAGTCATCCAGGGAGCCAAGTTAGTGCGATCTCATGGGATAAGAGTGCATGTGATTGCCTCAGTGGAGGGGAAAGGCTCTAGATGCAAGTGGTACACCCGGTCAGTTGTTTCCATGTTACTGAGTTCTACTGGCTCGGACCTGAGAGAACACAGGATGAAACCGACTCAACCCTGAGATTGTAAAATCTCGCAAAGTTATTGGGTGTTGCCCAACCTGCTGTTCTGCATATGTCTGCTAGGGAGGTGCCGTTGGCCAGTGCCCACGAGGATGCCACACTTCTCATCGAGTGTGCTCCATCCCGCAAGGGGGCGGGCACGGCCTGGTTGTCATAGGCCAATGTTATGGTGTCATCCACCCAGTGCGTCTAAAGCTCTGCGTGCAGTCCACATAAGTACGCAGGGTATGCACTGGAAACAGCAACGAAAGGGCTGGGTCTGCCTCCTCCTGGGGCAGCGCTTACAGGTTCACTACCTGGTCTCTGAAGGGAGTCACAGAAACCTTGGGCACGTAGCCTGGTCATGGTCTTAGGATGTGACCAGGCAGGTGTCGCTGACAGAGAACGCTTGCAGGTTCCCAACCCTCTTGATGGAAGCAAGCACGATCAGGCGGGCCGTCTTCAGGGAGAGGGCCTTGAGGCGTCCGTGGTGACCAGAAATCGTCGGGACACCTGGTGTAAGGGGACTCCTGCTCGTAGAAAACAGAGGTCTGTCCAGGGTTTGAAAGTCTGGCAGCAGGCATGGGTGATAAACACATGGTGCGTGCCACGCCATTATGCCCATCTCGGGACTCGAGTCTGGAGCCAGTGCTGAAGCGGTATCATATGCATTAACCCCAGTGGTGCGACTGCTGCAGAGGATGCCATATGCCCCAGGAGCCTCTGGAAATGTTTTAAAGGAACCGCGTGCCTGGCTTGAACAAGTTGAGGCATTTCAGCACTGCCTGCACACGCTTGTTGGTGAGGCGCACTACCAATGAGACTGAGTCTAACTCCATGCCGAGAAAAGAGATGCTCTGAACCGGGGTGAGCTTGCTTTTTTCTCAGTTGACCTGGAGCCCTAGGCAGACAGATCACGGCCCGTGCTGGTGGCGAGACAGTGCATGATGTGAGAAATGGCCTCCGTCTGCTTCTTCACCGCTGAGAACTGCTGGGCGTAGTCCTCAATGGTGTCGCCAAAGTAGGTGAACTGGGAGATGGGGGTGTTGAGGAAGCGCACTTTGTCCACGTCCCTCATCTCGACCAGGTTCAGACACAGATGTCATTCCTGAACCATGAGGATGGCCATCGCCTGCCCGAGTGTCCGTGCTGTGACCTTCATGGCCCTGAGGGCGAGGTCATTCACTGAGGGCAGTTCCTGCAACACGTCGGGGTCAGAACTACCCAAGTGCAGATCTTTAAGTGCCTTGGCCTGGTGAACTTGTAGGAGGGCCATGGCATGCAAGGTGTAAGTGGCCTGTCCGGCGGCACTGTAGGCTTTGGAGGTCAGTGACAACGTCATCCTACAGGCCTTGGAGGGGAGCACCGGGAGATCCTGCCAGGTGGCGGCGTTCTAAGGACACAGATGGATCGCAACTGCCCTGTCCACCTGGGGGTCCGCCGAGTACCCGTAGACTGAGAGCGGATGAGCGAGGGGGTCAGTTACATGTAGTAAAAGGTGCCCTCCACAACCTCATCAGCTCATCATGCGCCCAGACCCGAGGGACCAATCATTCCAGCGCCACGCTGAAGGCAGGCAAGCATGTCGGCCATCTGGGCGTCAGCCTCCTTCTGGGCGTGCCGACCCGAGGGTGGCTGCCCAATTGAGTCTTCCACGTCAGACGCTTGAACACTCTCCGATGCAGTGCGAGCTCATCATCCAGCTCAGGGTGCTCAAGGGGATAGGCAGACTGACTGTGAGGCAAGTCACTGTCACCCCGAGCCCGGGCAGAAGTGAACGAGCATGTTGGGTGGCGGGTGGTTCGTGGGGATATACCTTGCAAAACTGAGATCACTGCCATCCCCAAATCGCCTCCATCGCCAGCCAGGTCGTCCTCAGTCCCGTGGGAAGAAGGAGCAAAGCGGGGGGGCAGCTGGAGTGGCGTTCCTTTTTAGGAAAGAAAGCCGTGACCGCAATGTTGCCATGGTAAGGTTCTCGCAGTGAGAACATGAACCATCCACAAATGCTGACTCAGTGTGATCGCGGCCCAGACACACAAGGCAGCGCCTGTGACCGTAAGGAGCAGAGAACTCGACCGCATCCAGGAACTACACAGGGGTGGAAGGACATCTTTATAAAGTCGCGTCCTGAAAAGGACGTTCCACGCCGCTGTGTATTGCTCTTTTAGAGAAATAAACTGTTTTAGGAAAATATTCTCTTTTAAAAACGCTGTCGAAGCACCCAGGGGCTAAGCTGCACTGCTGTGCAGAGAAGGAGAAAGCTGTTATTATGTGCCATAGATCCAACAGCATACGCTCTTGCAGAGATTAACTGAACAGTCTCGTGATGCAGCTCTCTGATCACACAACCGCTCGACTCCGAAGAAAAATTCTGAATGAACAGATGCATTTCCCTCCATTTATACCCATATGTTCAGGGCAGGAAATGCAAATTCTGTCTGCCAATTTCTCATTGGCCTTTTCTCAAGTTCAGAGATGCACGAGGCTCTCAAGAGAGACCCCTAGTGTCGCTTCTTCGACACATTGTTGAAGTGAGCGACAGACGGGGAACACTGGATTAAGCACTCAGGGGTGAGCATGCTATTAATAATTTAACCAGTCTGACAGAAAGTAGTTTCCAATGCTTCTTTACAGAAAGAGTTAGGGTTTAAATTATAGGCCTATTTAGAATTTATGTGCTTGAAATGGACAGCAAAATTTCTATATTAACACGTGCAGCCAAAATCTCTTCTAAATGTCACTACTGTGGTGTAACAATATGACAATGTCAATTAAGCTTAAAACAGAAAATGTTTATAAAATGAAACATTGTGCCTAGCAATGTCCTCCAGTTATATATATTCACAATATACTGTACCATGACTAATTATGCTTAAATATAGAACACACAATGTTCAATCGCACCCAAAGTTTAGTAAACTTAAAAAGTAAAGCAACTAGCTACAAAACATTTTTGTGTTTACTTAACATCAAAACATGTAACTGCTTGTTTTGTTTTGTTTATCTGCTAAAACTGAAGTTGGATATTTTTTTACCATGCAAATATGCAGGTAACATGCGGTAAACTCACTGTTTGGTCATTAAGAACCAGGTCTACTTGAAGGTTTTTGCCAGTCTTCAGAATGTGATAGATGAAGTAATACACTCCTGCTTTTTTACAGGTGAAAGTCCCAGTCGAGGAGGCATAACTACTGCCCATATTTGTTAGCACATCAGTAAACTTGAGAACTTCATTTTTGCTGAATTCATCCTGCAGGACGGCATAAAATGCGTCTCCTCCATTTGATATAGAGCTCTTTCCTTCGGGTCCAGGTAGTCCAGGAGGGCCTGCTTTACCCGGTGGCCCAGGTGGACCAGCAGGTCCTGCTGCAGATGAAGCCAGGGGTATAACCAACCCATTGCTTCGGTCAGATAAACGATCTGTGGAAGGGTCACACACAATCCTGCAGGATCCAGGACTCTCGCTGAGACCTGGCTTAGTCAAAGACAGAACTGTTAGGAGAGCTGCTAACCAGTGCTTGGCCATGGCGAATTAACATACAAAGAGATGATGGCACTCAAATGTAAAGCCTATGAAAGAATGTCACACAGATTCTAGGCTGTGATTGGTGGAGTTTGCTGGTCATGTGATGGAACTGAGAAATTATCATCTGACCAAATTGTTTTAGCATCAGCAAAAACTAATATTATATATGTTTACTTCCCTAAACGTTTCAAGGAACTGTTGTGCAACATTGATGTCAAAAGATCAAACCACTGAACATTCTTAAATTTTTATTTATTATTCTTGCATAACTTGTCAAAACATATAACACACTTGTATGCCTTATACCTGTACATTGTAAAAAATTTGCTCAACTCACAATACATTGTTGTATTTTACCCAAGGAGAAATAAAAAAAAAAAACAGGAACTTTTTTAAATATTTTTTTTAACAGCATGTAGCAAAAAAGAGTTTTACTAACTTAATTAGAAAAGTTTACTTTACAAATTAAAAAGTAATCTTAACTGATGGACATAATGATGCAGTCATGGAAACGTCACAGTTACTGTTATAACCTCTGTTCCCTGAGGGAGGGAACGAGACATTGTGTCGAATGAAGTGACACAAGGGGTCTTCCTTGGGAGCCTCGAGTACCTCTGTTCTCGAGAAAAGGCCAAGGAGAAATTGACAGACAGAATTTGCATGTCCTGCCCCCGGACATACAGGTATAAAGGGAAGAGGGCATGCTTCTGTCAGTCAGGTTTTTGCACTGAGGAGCTGAGATTATGGTACGGCCGTTTACAGTGGTAGGTCTAGTGTCGTGGCAGAAGGGACACAACGTCTTGTTCCTTCCCTCACGGAATGGAGGTTACAACAGCAACCGTGGCGTTCCCCTTCTGTCACTCACTCAACGTTGTGTCGAATGAAGTGACACAAGGCGTCCCGTTCAAAAGCGCCATGCACTAGAACGTGTTACGTGAACTGCTGACACAGGTGCAAGCAGGCTGCTGCATGCTAGAAACAACTGTATTGGCTGAATGTAACCCTCCCCAACGCTCCCACAAAAGGTGTCATATACAGATCTTAGGTTCCCAGCACCCCTGAGGGGGGAAAAGGTGTTACATGACTAGCATGGGAGCAAGCCTGGAAGCCGCAGAAAATACATCACAGGGAGTTGCCTGAAGAGGGAATTAAACCTGTGGAGCCCTACCCTAGTACAGAACACTTGTGGCTCGTAGTGGGTATGGTGGCAAATTGCTCCGCTGAATTTGCAGGCCAGAAGGCTAGGAGAACATCCAGGAAGCAATGCTTAGTGGCTAACCTGGGAGAGAAAGTGCACTGGATCAACTTGGTGAAGGGAGCTGGGTGTAAGCGGAACACCCAGTCGGTTGTTCCGCATTACCAAGTTCTACCGGCTCGAACCTGATAAAACACAGGATGAGACCAACTCAACCCTGAGATTGTAAAATCTTGCAAATGTATTGGGTGTTGTACAGCTCGCTGCTCTGCAGATGTCTGCTAGGGAGGTGCTGTTGGCCAGTCCCCACGAGGATGCCACACTTGTCATTGAGTGTGCTCTAACCCGCAAGGTGGCGGGCACGGCCTGGGTCTGGTAAGCCAGAGAGATGGCGTCAATGACCCAATGAGCTAACCTCTGTTTGGAGATGGCATTCGCTTTCGGAAAGAAGGTCCTTCCTCAGGGGGATTTTCCAGGGAGGTGCTGTCGCGAGAAGCGTGAGATCCGAGAACCAAGTCCAGGTGGGCCAATAAGGAGCCACCAAGGTTACTTGTTCCTTGTCCTCCCTGATCTTGCACAGCACCCGTGCAAGAAGGCTCACTGGGGGAAATGCGTACTTGTGCATACGCCGGGGCCAGCTGTGTGCCAACTCGTCTGTCCCAAGAGGGGCTTCTGTCAGGGAGTACCAGAGCGGGCAGTGAGTGTTGTCCTGGGAGGCAAAGAGATCTACCTGTGCCATGCCGAATCGGCCCCAAATCAGCTGGACCACCTGGGGGTGGAGTCTCCACTCTCCGCTGAGCGAAACCTGTCATGACAGCGAGTCCACCGCCATGTTGCGGTTGCCAGGGATATGAGTGGTGCGCAGCCATCTGAATCGCTTCTGACTCCAAAGGAGGTGATGGTGGGCGAGTTGTGACATTTGATGAGAGCGCATGCCGCCTTGACGATTTATGTACGCTAACTTTGCGGAGCTTTCTGAACGGATCAAGACGTGCTTGTAGAAAGGGTTGGTGTCGAGGCAAGATGGAGACATGGAAGTACGCGTGCTTCAGGTCTACCGATGTGAACCAATCTAGCTGTCGAATGCAGGTTAGAATCCATCTCTGCGTGAGCATTTTGAACGGAAGTTTGTGTATGGCCTGGTTGAGAACTCGCAAGTCCAAGATTGGATGCAAGGATTCTCCTCCCGGCCCTCCACCGAGGGACAGAGTGGTCTTGGTACCAGCTCCGGAGTGAACGTCTGACTGCCGGTTTCATCCATGTCAGGAGCGCTTAGGAGCTTTTCTGGTCCTGGAAGGAGTCCCGCTTCCCTTTATACCCGTATGTCCGGGGGCGGGACATGCAAATTCTGTCTGCCAATTTCTCATTGGCCTTTTCTCAAGTTCAGGGGTATGCGAGGATCCCAAGGAAGGCCCCTTGTGTCACTTCATTTGACACAACGTCAAGTGAGTGACAGAAGGGGAACTTCAGTTTAGTTAGCAAAAATCATTTTTTTTAAATAAAGTTTTTATTTTGATATACAGCCATGATCTAAGTTACTTAAGCAGAAAAATAGACATAATAGATATTACATCATACAATAATTTATTTTTTATTTAATATATTATTTATTTATTTTTTTTAGATATTTTGTATTTTTGAATTTATTGACACCAGTTTGACAAACAAAAGTACTTCATAAATTCTGCTTATAAAATACATAGGCCAAACATATTGGGCAAACATCCAAAAAATTTTTTGTAAAATCTGTCTGTTTTTTGGTGCTAGGGGAGTTTAAAATACACCAGGCTTGTGCAGTATAAAAACACTGTGCATCATTATGCACAGATTCATACCACACACAATACATACCACATTTTCAATAAATGCCACAGAAAATAAAAAGTCCCCAAATGTCAAAGTCTTGAATGTCACATCACACCCACCCACATCTATGATCTGGCTAATGATGCATATTTAACAGAATCCTAGCCATCGAGCACGCAAGGTTAAAGGAATATTTGGTTGATGGTTAAGCTCCATCAACAGCGTTTGACACATTGTTTATTACCACAATTTTTTTTTAAATCATCCCCCTTTTCTTTTAAATAAACAAAAATTGAGGTTACATTGAGGCACCTTTAATTAAAATTAATGGGGCCAATCTTTAAAGGATTTAAAGGCAGAAATGTAAAGTTTATAATTTTATAAAAGCACTTACATTAATTCTTCTGGTAAAACACAGGTATAATTTGAGTTGTAGAGTTTTTAAATTTGCATTTTACAGTCATTTTAGGGTTTGTTGACATACCATTGTGTCAATGAAGTTGTAAAATTGGCTATAAGTTTACACAAAAAAAGCTAGTAAGTAATTTTGTCACACAAGAATCTTAAAACACATACTGTTTAAGTATTGTGGCAATAGTTTGAAACAGTAAGTATTTTAACCTTTACAGATTGGGCCATTTACTTCCACTTTGAGTGCCTCACTGTAACCCAGTTTATGGCTATTTTTAAAGAAAAGAAGGGGCAATTCAAAATTCCTTTTTGTTGTAATCAATGCCACAAATGCTGTCGATTGAGCTTAAAGGAAAAATTCACCCAAAAATGTAAATTCTCTCATTATCCACTTGATGCCACCCCAGACGTGTATGACTGTCTTTCTTCAGCAGAAGACAAATGAAGATGTTTAAAAGAAGATAGAGCTCTGTCAGATCCTTATAATAGGAGTATACGGATGCCAGCACTTTGGGGTCCAAATGTCCCATTTAGGCAGCTTAAAATCCACATGACTCCAGTCGATAAATGAATGTCTTCTGAAGCAAATAGATATGTTTGTGTAAAAAATAAATAGATAATTAATAACGTTATTAACTTTTAAAATGCGATTCCTTCCAGCTGCTGACACGGAGCGTGACGTAAGCACATCGGCGAGTTCACACGAGAATTTGGTAAAAATTTACAACATGCATAGAATGGTTGCTGATACACATAAATTGATATGACCAAAACGGAAAGCGCTTACAATTAGCTGTATTTAGAAAAATGATCAAAACCTGTCATTCACTACAGAAACTGTACTCTCCCCTCCACCATGTTGAAGGTTTAGGACTCCTCCCATCTCGGCAACTTGGGTATCATCTAGAATTTCCCACTTGAACTTCCAATTTCGCTTGGTCATTCATGTGCTTGGAACTCGTAAATATCATTTTTACAAGTAGACTTGAAGGGCACATAATTTTATTCCAGTGTTTCCAAGATGGGAGGAGTCGTGGCGTTTCTGGTGAGACTATGGTTTCTGTACTGAATGACAAGTTTTGTTAATTTTTCTAAATACAGCTAATTGTTAACGCTTGCAGTTTTGGTCATATTCATTTATGTATATCAGCAACCATTTCATGCATGTTGTAAATTTTTACACTGTGAAATAGCTTGAAGTTGACCAAAATTCCATTATCTTCAGCTAATTTTGTAAGTTAATTGAGTAACATGTATTATGCTGTCAAAATAAAAGTTCCTCAAACAATATGTACTGTATGAATGAACCTGTCATCATTCATGTTTCCTGTTCTTTCTGACAACAAAGGACTTGAAACCTACGTACTTGTAATTACCACTTCAGAAGTGTGAAGTACAATAATTACGATAGCACATGAAGGCAGCATTATTTACAACAGAAGAACAAACGTCACACGAGAGTTCGGCCATTTAAAACTGCATCAGATCTCTGGATGGTATCACCAATTTAAAGTTAAAAACGTTTTAATTAGCGACTGGTTTCTTACATAAACCTATTGATTTGCTTCAGAAGACATTCATTGATCGACTGGAATCATGTGGACTACTTTTATGCTGTCTAAATGTGATTTTGGACCGTCAAATTACTGGCACACGTGTACGTCCATAATAATGACCTGATGTGGTCATTATAATGGATCACTATCAGGTCATTATAGGTCACTATCAGGTCATTATAATGGACGTACACGTGTGCCAGCAATTTGACGGTCCAAAAATCACATTTAGACAGCATAAAAGCTCTATCTTCTTCTAAAAATCTTAATTTGTTTTCCGGTGAAGAGAGACAGTTATACACATCTGGGATGGCATCAGGGTAAGTGAATGATGAGAGAATAAAATTTTTGGGTTGAACTATCTTTTAACTTGTATTGAACCAAGAATATTCTTTTAACTGCTATTGTGTCCCTTCAATACCCAGCAATCCAAAACCTCACCACCAGAGGTCTCACTCACACACTTTGTGTTTGTTTTCTGATTTTTATGTAAGGTCTATGTGTGTCTAAAAAGATGAGCACTCAACATCTCACAGCTATTGACAACAACAGCATAAAGTCAGTAAAGAGCAATACAATAATTAAAAATAATAATAACAACAGTAACAGCATAGTTTATTAATGTTGCAAGCATGCTGGAAAATTGGTAAATTGCGGACAAATAAGCAAAATTGTTAAATATGAAATTGTTCAGACAATTGTTATGCTAGTTGGGACAATAAATGGGGGAATATTGTTGGTTCAACATGTTTATATATAGGTTTAAAGCAATTTGCATTCTTAGTTGTCTCATAAAACCCTGGATGCTTATTAAATGTTACTGCATTTTTTCCCAGTGCACTGTTGCAGATGGTGATAAGAGTGCATTTCCATTTCCTTTAACACAGATCCCTTCTTGCTTTCAGTTCTGTAATGCCAGTTCTCTCTGCATTCTGGAGGTTATGCAACTTCGGCTTCCTGTGTTTTGATAGGAACTGTTAACTGATATAACAGCAATAAGGCTCATTTAAATATGTTTACAATTACTACATAGACCAAATACTGTATGTAAACCCACCACTGAGAATCTCATTGTGTCTAAATATAACAATTATTATACTTATTATTTTTTTCAACCAAATTTTCCCCTATGATTTAATTAGTTGCCATCTATTAATGTGGTTTCTTTAAAGGGTGCTTTAGGAATGATAATTTTAACAAAATAGATCTTTAGTGAGAAAGTTTTCTGCTATTGTAGATTCCCATAGGATCTCATTAACAGCTTGGAAAAGGTAGTTTTAACATTCACTAAAATAACTAAAGAAGGGATTTCTGTCAGTTTCCTCAGAATTTGTGGCCACATTTAATAAAAGAAATATACAGTTGTGTTGCATCAGATGTGAGTTCTGTGGATATACCAATGTGATAGTTCACTCAAAAATGGAAATGTAGTTCTTTACTTTCCCTTCTTCCATTCAACACAAAAGGAGGTGCTAGGCAGAATTACAGCCTCAGTCAACATTCATTTTCAATGTATGGTGAAAAGATGCAATGAAAGTAAATGGTGACTGAGACAAACCATCTGCATAACATCTCTTTTTCTGTTCTACAGAAGAAAGTCAAAGTGGTTTAGAACAACATGAGGGTGAGTAAATGAGACTAAATGTAAATTTTTGGGTGAACTATTCCTTTAGTTGGCATGAGAGGTACAGAAGAGAGGAAGAGAAATATATGCATGTATCAATATTTAAATGGTCTTATGAATGTCCTCTCAGATGGATGCTATCATATCCCTCAGGGACTCGTTGATTTGTCTATAAATCTAATTTAATCATGTTCATCTCTATCCACCCTCAGCACAGTTTGATAACATCATTTAGAACCATTTTCTTTTTTACTGCCATGTGCAAACATTCAAAATGTCTCCAAGGGCTGCTGTTCAAGCCAAAGAAATATCTGCTTCATTGAGATGATTTAAGAAGACACTGGGAATAATGAAATGCGGGCTGGCAACTAACTAGCATTTTATTCTCAAAAAAAGAAGATATTTTTTGGGGTCTATAACAAAAATGATGCAATCGATGAAACCCCTTATTTAATGTGTGGTTTCCACCCATAACATCTAAAGCATTTTGACTCACAGCAGCAATGTGCCTTATTAAAACAGAAATATTGCCAGAAATCATTATATCTTTAAGACTACAAGAGACGGTTTTGTGAGAGAGGCTTTAAGCAGTATCATCAGTTTTGTTGAAGATGAGATTATATCACTGGTAGTTTGTACAGTCTGTATCAGATTGCAGGGCACAACACCATAAACTCAACTGCTGCAGGCTACCAGCTGCAGATAAATGCTAATGTTTAACACAATTTTAGAATCTCAGGTGTAAAGAAAACATTTGTAGTCACATATCTTGTTCTGTATATCACACAGAACCGTCCTATATAAATGCTTTATTTGCACCTGAGACTATAAAATCTTATGCAACATTATGTTAAACCTTCAGTGGTTTTCCTGGTGGAGACACTAAACAAGAAAACTACACAGACAAAAATAAAATACAAAATAAAAAAAAATGACATTACCATAGTTTTAAGACATGTGCCATGGTACTGCCATGGTATTCTTGGCAAAATCCTGGAGTACTGTTTAAATACCACTGTATATGAATATCATGATAAAAAATAAAATGTATATTCTGTAATATTATATTATTTCCCATTCCCACTGTAGGAGTATCTGATGCTGGTGTTCAGAAACACGTTGAAACAAGATATAATTTAGTCTCAAGTAGATGGTATTTAGATTAATGGGATTTGGGAATTGTTATTTGGATTAATTGGTATTGATATTTTAAACAAACAAAAATATGGTTCTGAAGCGCACTGGGAAAGGTTCATTTTGCATGGTCCAAGACTGTATTCTCCTGCACCAGTTCCCCACCTGTGGCCTGAAGAGTTCAGCAAAAATCCTGTAAATTCACACTAAACATGAATTTACAACTATTATACAGTACATAAAAATGCATAATAAAAATATTCAGCAAATTCCATTAATAAATATGTATTTATTAAACTACCTTTACAGTCATATAATATATTTGAAACTAACCTGCTGTAATAACATAACATAACATAACATAACATAAAACGCAAAAAATTTAAAAACCAACCTAAGCTGGTTAGCTGATCTTAGCTGGGATTTAGAAGGGTTTTGGGCACATGAAACCAGCTAAGCATCAGTTTGACCAGGCTGTGAGACCAGCTTAGGCTGGTTTTAGCTGTTTGTTTGTTTCAACAAGGTGACATGACCATGATAATTTAATACCATTGGAACGGTACATTTTGTAAGGAATAAATTGTTGTGCTATGACAAAAATTTTAATCAATAATTCAATTATTGATTACATCAGTGGCACTCAGGTTTTGTTTCACGACCCAGATTTTACATGAAATTTCAAGTGTCAACGCAATACTGAATTGTTTATTGTACAAAACTGAATTTGGTGGTTTGTGGTTTGTTTTAGTGGTTTTTAAGTGAACCTGTAATTTGAATAATCTTTATCCTTGTGCAGTTTGTTAATTGTTTTCAAGAATAATGGTATGTCACACAACCTGTCAATTTTGGCATCTGCCACATGCCAGAATACAATGGAGGTTTTGAACGCATAGTCACTGGCATCAAACCAACCAAAGGTCTTTCCCCGCCTTTTGAAATCTGAAAAATCTTTGTATTTTGCATCTTAATTACTCATTATTAGAGTTGTTATTATTGTTTATGTTGTTGTTATTGTTTAGCATTGTTTTTCCCTACTTTTTGGGAAACTATTAGAACAGACCTAGATTTGCTTGTAGGTTGTGGTATTGGTCGCGACCAAGGAGCTTTAAAATACTTGGAGAGAGCTATCTGTTAGCATCCCATTCATCTCTAGGCCAGTGCTCAGCTAGCTAGCACGATCTGAGGGTGACAATGTGAGCGCTCAGTTCTGGAATTGCGCGCCACGTGACTGATAACTCATCAATTGGGAGAGATAAGGAACAATCTCATGCTTTCAAGAGTAATTGGGTAAGAATAATTAGGGTAATTCTGACATCTCCCAGTAAGGTCTAACAAGGACCTGCTAACTAATTCCTCACCCACTGGTCGTGTGACCTACCAGTTAAGATGTCCAGAAAACCCATCTTGCAATATGGATGCAGATTTTTTTTCTGTCCTATGGTCCACCAGATGGCACTATTGCTCCTTTTAAATCATGCATCCTTCGTCAATACAAACATTTGGAAGAGAGCTGCTTTGAAAAAGAAATCAGTGGTGTCAAGGTAAGTTTTATCTTCTTTTTGCTTTTGTGCTCTTTATGTTGTTTAATTGATTCTGATTGAGGTTGACATACCAAAAATGATGCAACCAAAAATCAAACCCTTCTTTCCAACATATGCCTTCATTCTCTTAATCAACACCTTCCCTGTCACCTTGTTTCTTTGACTTTCTGTCTCTAGCTCTCTTGTTTGGATTACTTGATCAAGTACACACATTTAAAAAAAGATGTGATGACTCTATTTAAGATAACTGTTTAAACACAACCATTTATTTAAATCAAAAGGACTGAATATGTAATTAAGTGATATCAATCAGTGTGACATTTTAAAGTAAGGTACGGTAAGGGCTTTCCGCAGAGACAATCGGATGATCTAGACATGTGGTATTAGGATAAAGCGAATGGGAAAGAAAGGGGGAGTTGGCATATCTTGGACTGCTGGATCTGTTCACACACATTCATTTTACATCAGATGCTTGCCCACTGCTTGAGAAACTCAAAGGAGTTTATTACTCTCTCTGGCTGTTCTTTTGTTTGTGTGTGTGACACACAGTGAGAGTGTGCAAGTGCTTGAAGTCACAGCACAGAAACTGTTTATTTCAATGTGATTTCTCAATGACATTATCTTGCAAGATTTCATAGTCACAGACAGAAAGTGAAAGATACCAAGATAGAGAGATGGAGTCCAGCTTCAGTCCATGCCTGTGAACATGAAAACCCTGGAGAGGCACGCAAGCACACACACTTATACACAGCTCCACTTCATTCCTGTAAATGCTGGCACCAGGACAACTTTAGACAGGCCTTCAAGGACTACAGCTAGACACATCTCAGAAAAAAACAAACAAACACAGGAATGCAAACTCATATTATTTAACGGTCTAAGTCAAGATCTGCTCTATACTTTTATTTTTTATACTGCTTATTGTAATTACTAGGCTTGTCAATCGATTTCAGTAAAATGTTTTATCCAATTATTTAAATGATGTGCCATTTAATTAGTCAAATTAATCACGATTAACTGCATATCAGTATTTACTGAGAAAGGCACACGAATAAAGATAATTTAGTATATATATATATATATATATATATATATATATATACACATTTTTCTGTGGCTGCAGAGCAAGTCACATGACCACCGGTGCTACAATGGCGCCTCCTTCCAGGGAAGCTGTGGGCAGGGTTGGGAGGGTTAATTATAAAATATATTTCACTACAGATTACAGAATAACTGCTGTAAAATGTAATTTGAAATGTATTCTGTTAGATTACTCAAGTACTTTGGATTACTTCTTCAGCACTGGAAGATTTTATCAATTTTTATGAATGTATACAAGTGCCAGTACATTGTTATTTAAAAAAAAAAATTACATTCATGCATTTGGCAGATGCTTTTATCCAAAGCGACTTACAGTGCACTTATTACAGGGACACTCCCTCTGGAGCAACCTGGAGTTAAATGCCTTGCTCAAGGACACAATGGTGGTGGATGTGGGAATCGAACCAGCTACCATCTGCTTACCATTTCTGTGCTTTAGCCTACCACCACTCATCTATTATATATTAAGCACTGTTGCATCTCAAGTAAATGTATCTTGTTTTAAGGATTTTTAGATCGATTTACATGAAAACAATGCAAACATTTTAATCAAGAATTAGATTCTTGCAGTACATCTTTTCCATAATATCAAAGATCTTACTAGAGAAAAAAAAATATGATCATACATGGATTTTAATTTTAGAATTCATTCTAAAATATTTTCCTATCTTGTAGCAGGTGCATGTAAGGGCTAGAGATAGCATTTTAGCTTAGGATAAAGCTAAATGTTCACATGACAATTTACACAAGGAACTATTTCTGCTGCTCCAAACTTGCTTAAAAACCTCACAGAGTGCATACAACAATATCTTTCTCTGATTGTATGTGGATTCTGTTTATAGAATGAGGCAGAAAATATATTATTTGTATCTTTCTATCTGACGCTGAAGGCTACAATTGTTAGCATTTCTCATGTTAACATCTTTACAGTAAAGACATTGACAAACTATATATTATTGTAATTGTGTATTTATTTGATTCAGTTAAGCTGAAGAAACATGCTGTAATTCCTCTATTAAGCTCCCAAGAGGAAGTTCCTCAATTAAATCAATGATGTCAACATTTAAAGTCATAATATTGTATTCCTTTACTCCCCTACCCTGGTTGCAGGGACCCTGTGCCAACTGAGCACCACAATAGAGAAGACTGAGAATGCTAACTTATAGCTCTCTCCAGGCATTTTAGAGCTCCCGGACATGGCCTGACAAGAAAAGTTGCCTGTACTGCTAGAGTTGCACTGACTTCCCCCTACTGTCACAGATTCACAAAACTATCAAGGTGGCACATCAAGCTTGAAGATCTCGGATAGTAGGTAAATTCCTTATTACAGGTCTGGAGCATGATTAATAGTTATTTTTTACATACTTAGTTTTTTAACATACTTTTCACCTAATTATAGGGACAGTTCACCCAAAAATGAGAATTCTCTCATTATTTACTCACCCTCATGCCATCCCAGATGTGTATTACTTTCTTTCTTCTGCTGAACACAAACAAAAATTTGAATTTCAGCTCTGTAGGTCCAAACAATGCAGGTGAATGTTGACCTGCATTTTAAAGCTCCACAAAGGAGATAAAATCAGCATAAAACCCATTCATTAGCATTGTATGAACATACAGAGCTGACATATGTTTGTGTTCTGCAGAAGAAAGAATGTCATGCACATCTGGGGTGGCATGAGGGTGATTGAATGATGAGAGAATTTTAATTTTAGGGCGAACTATCCTTTAATTGCACAAAATGTGTGTGTTTAATTGATAGCTCTTATAAATACAAACCCTCACCCTACAGTAATCCTAAATGTTAAATGTGTGTAAATGTTAAACCAAATCTGTCTCTATTTTGCAGCAAGGGTTTGATAAAGTTCAACATTGTCATTTGCGAGAAAAGCGACAGTGCAAATCAGCAGACGGTGGAGGTTCATCGCACAGACAATCAGTGAGGGAAAAAAAGTTTTAAATTGACATGGCACAGCTAGCCACAATCACAATCACAGTAGAGTCCAAAAGTCCAAGAGACCACATTGAAAACCTGGCATTCAAAATCAAATAAAAATTTAAACCTGAAAATAGTTTTAGGATTTTAAAGAATTTAAAGAAGGTAATGATGTGCTCTGAATAGGTAATATTTAATATCCTGCACTCATTTCAGGTCATATGCAAGCTAATCAGTGAAAGCAAATTTTATGAACTCCTTTGTACAAAAGGTCAGATTTCCCTGGAGTCCGTGCCAGCTTGAATGCACACTGTCATTAAAGAAAAGCATTCCATTACCTTTCCTCAAAACACAGACTGTAAAAACAGCAAGCTTGCAATCTGAACACATATATCTTCATATACAGGGCCTATGCACGTAAAAAAAAAAATAACATTGCCTCTGTTCTCATCCACCCCTACACAACAATAGGGGGACTAAATTGACTGCATTGTAAACAAGTGAATTTAATGAAAAATCTCTTATCAGGTCCAATACACTTACCAGTGGGGACCATACAGCCTTAATATAGCAATAACATTTTTGCAAATGAATTATGCCAGGCAATATTTTCTCCCAATAGAACAGCACTATATCTATTATGTGTCTAATAGCAGCAATGCTGATGTCGGTTTCACTACTTATTACACTGTTGTAAAGTCTGAGAGAACCCAGACAAATTACCTCAATGTGAAATAATTAGTCAAACGCAACCCGTAACAGATAACGTTTGAAACTGAAGCAAACATCAACACGTAATGCAGATACAGTAAAAGAAAAAAAACATTAAAATAATATTTATATAAGCTTATATTCTTACATTAAGTTTAAGACTAAAAATAATAATGTATAGATAAAAACACTGCTTATTTAAGTCCTAACGATCAACATGGGTCAGAGATTGCATTAATGTATACGACACACACGTGTGAGAAAATACAAAGCATCTTATAACATTTACGTTGAGGTCACTCAGCTCAGTGATGAGGTCATCTGGGATCTAATTTGCATGCAGGGTCATCAGGTCACATAGAGCTGACTGCAGTTCCCCAAACAGAGGAACTGGAGATACACACACACATACATTGCCACAGAGAAACAAAAAGTGTGTCAGATGAATAGCAAGAGGGGGAAGAAGCATTGCTTTTTTTTCTCACCCTTCACACACAGTAAATGATGGGCAGAACATGAATTATGTAGAACAGCAGCAACTATCCAACTGAGCATGTATCTATTTACCCAGGCTGTCTCTTTATTCTTCAATGATTAGAAATTCTTGTTCTAATGTACAAAAATAGTGTGACAGCCAGGTATGAGACCACATCTGCTGCATGCTCGTGTATTCAGATCTCTTCAGTTAAAAGCATAAAAGACAGTGGGGCCTTCAACAGTGAAGATATGTGGTTAAGAATAGTCTTAATTGTGTTCTGCTTGTTTAAACACCAGAAACGTTTTGGGGAATGACAGCCTTGACTCTAAATTATCTATTTAAAAAGAAAGGCATCTTTGCACAGTTAAATGGAGTTCCAAATGATAGTTTGGGAGAAGCATCTACTCCTGTCAATCACAACACAATGGTTACCTAAACGACTTATTTATCGTGGTCTTGTTTGCCCCTGGTGCCGTAACTACACCATTCTGTGGGCAAAAAGCACTTTGCTTCCTTGACAGAGATTCAAAAGCATCCCTGTATTCTGACAAAATAATAAATAAATCCAGTAATAATATATAATTGAAGATGCTTTGCCAGTGACACATTGTTTGAAAGGTTCTTAAATGTGTGTAATAGACTTCTTTGTTTGCTGCCTGTCATGTCACATTTTTCTGACTTGCAGAATAGTCACTAGTGGAGTCACTGTTCATGTGGTACCATAATCTAATCAGCTTTGTCGGGGTGACCATTCCATTGGGTCCAGATGAATTAGTCATATGTAGGGATGGGAATCAACGAGTTGCAGTCGTCACCCTGTGACTCTTGTTTTTCGTTGTGCTGATGCGCACACTACAGGACTGTAGTGTGTCAACTACACAACCATTTGTCCCCAACTGAGGCCATGCATACACTGGAATTAAGATGCGATTTTGGGTGATACGATCACAAATGTACACCGCTGTTAACATCGCTGTTACACCTGGCCATCTCTTTTGACTGATTTCATGAGGACATACATCAATCACTATGTCTGTGTTTTACTCAATGATAATAAAGTGCAAAAGACCGGCACGCAGTTTCTCTTAATTTTTGACATGACATTTAGAGCATCATTTTGTGTTATTTTAGTGCAGTGCCTATAAGTGAGCTTCTTATGTGCATGCTGCTCATTTCTGTGTCCCTATTATGCATGTTCATGCATTAATTTTTTTTTCAAGATTGTATGCTTACAAGTATGAAATAATGATTCACGTCTATTTTTATATTCGTTTGTGTTAATTTGAAATGGAAAAAAAAATTAAAACTGCTGGAAATGATAAAGACTGCAGGTAGGGAGATGTGGGTGATGTTTTATTTTATTTTCTAATTATTTTTGTCTCCTGCTACCCAAACTTTGCTCTCTTCTTTACACAAACATTCACGAACGGTTCATTTTGCTATTTGCAGCAGGAAAAATGTAAGAAAAACAGCTGAAAATAATAAAGGCAGAAGGTAGGGAGATATAGGTGAAGTTTTATTGTATTTAAATATATATATATATATATATATATATATATATATATATATATATATATATATATATATATTATTTAATTGGCTGAGGCTCATTGTCGGTCTCTTGCTTGTCGGGACGGTGTGCAAACCTGACAACAAGAAGTCTAGATATGATTCATGAACACGTATTCTTCCACTGATCCGGACAGAACACAGTTCTAAAATACTGTGAGAGTGTTTTCAATAGCCTGCACCGCTACTGAATCTACTACAAAACACTTACTGCTGAATAGAAAGTTTGCAAACATGTGTTGTTCTCAGCTGGCTAAGCTTACAGAGGTGTCTTTTTTCTATGCTTTAAGTGCTTCAGAAGGCCTGTGAGTCACCTCTTGCTCTATTTCAAGTTGTTCTTTCCCTTCATCTGTCTTGTTTTCAGAGGCATAGTTCTTTTTTCCCCTATGCAAACCAGTGCTGTCCTATTAAATGCTAAATGTGATGGTCTGAATGTGGAACTTTTTCAAACAAGAACCTTGAGCGACAAACAAAGTGGCTTCATTCTCTGTGTGCTTACCTCAAAGAGAGAGCACTTAACCACTTAACACTGTGTGGACACACACATGCAATAAAAACAACACAGAGATACACCTACAAAAACATGCTGCAACAAACTTCCACACTGGCAAGTGAACACACATACACCTACATATAATACGAGAGGTTTTACAGACCCCTTGAAAGAGGCATTGATTTAGACAGGGATGGTAGGGACATGTCCCTTTCAGAAAATGGGAAATGTCCTGTCCATCATTTTGGAAATTTTACCACATAGAAAATACTTTTAACTTTAAACTTTGTTTTTATTTTTGTTTCTCAGTTTCATCATGTGTAAATTATTGTCCGACGTCTTCTGAAGCAGTGCATAAATGCTGTTGTCACATGGCACATATTACTTTTCTCAGCGCTGTTCAGGATGCACCAACCTCAGTCGTTTGTGATTATTGCATACATTTTTTTAATAATTTTAAAAAGAGATTACACAAGCAGATTTCCATTTGTATCTTAAATTCAATCCTTGAAATTAAAAGATTTAAACTAGTGTATTTTTCAAGAACAAAAGTTTCCTCTCTAAGTCAAAAAAGAGGTTTGTATGTGACCCAATGGAGGATTCTGCTTTCACGGCAGATGTTGCGCCCATTTTTGACTACCTAGTATGGTTACTGTATGTTTAGGGGAAGGTGCATGGTTGGGAGGGTTACTTTTGAAATGTATTCCACGACAGATTACAGAATACATGCCGTTTGTAACGTATTCCATTAGATTACTCAAGGTCAGTTACATATTCTAAATACTTTGGATTACTTCTTCAGCACTGGTAGATTTTTTTGCATGCTTTGACTATGAAAAAAATCTTATACTGTAAAAATATCTTATGTAGTGTTGTTTCTAAAACAAGATAAATCAAACTGATCTTGTTTTTAGGATTTTTAGATATTTTTTACAGGAAAACAATACAAAAATTATCAAGAATATGATTTTGCCCTAATATCAAAGATGTTACAAATAAAAGAAAATTAATTATGATCCAATGTGAATTTCCTTGATAAAAAAATATGATCGTGCCTGGTAACATAAGCTTGTAAAATGGCTAGAAATAGCATTTTAGCTTAGCGTAAAACTGACAATTTACACAAGGTTTATTTCTATTTCTTCTGCTCCAAACATACTTCAAACTTACTTCTCTGTCTGTTCATATGAATGTAACACATCATAAGAAACTGTTTCACCGCTGTTCAAATGCACTTTGGATCACATCATTTGTATAAATGTTTTCCACCTGAAAGGGCTAAATATTAAATGAAACAAATGACACCAAAATGCAATGTAATCTCTTCAGTAATCAAAATACTTTTTGAATGTTACTGTATTCTAATTACCAATGATTTAAATTACAAAGTTACTATAAGTTACTCTCCAACACTGGGTAAGTGTGAGGGTGGCTTTTAGGGATAGGGACCAACGACTCCCAAATATGGTTAGGGGTGGGCTTTAGCGATAGGGACCAATCAGGTAGCAGGGAGTACAAATTTGATTTCAGCATAACACCTGTAAGCACCCACTTGAGGAAGACACCTTTAAATTTGAATGACAGTGTCTGGTAAGAGGGTGTATTAGAGGTACTGGATTTTAAGATGCACAGAGAACTGAATGCCATCCCAAATTCGGAATATTAGTGGTGATCAGTTGGGCTGTGCAATACATAGAATTTTGCAACATAGGTGTACAAGAGTTATACAAGGAGCTTGTCAAAAATAATTTTTGCATTTTTAACAAATATTTAATATTTTCTGCACTAGGGTTGTGCCTGAGGTCAAATACCTTATTTGGAAAGGCACGAATAACGACTTCAAAACGAATAACGGATTCATCCGAATAATATATACAATATTTGAATGACTGATTATCCAAGAGGCACAATGATAAAGCGACATTTGAAATAAACATATACAAAATTAAAAAGAATTCATGAATCTGTGCAGCCATATTTCAAATCGGATAGGCACGGTTTTAACTCTGTTTGCGGTCATCTTATCAAGTGTAACATTAAGATACGACATCATGTACTCTTTCCACTTCATGAAATGTCTTTGATAATGTATCACATGATTCAAATGTGATTCCCATTCATTTATAGCCTAAACCTGAGCACAATGTTAAATTCTTGACCTGAAGATTTCATGTCGGAGCTCATCTATCCATCTGTAGCCTACAAATGCAGCTTCATCTGGTAAGGAAAAAGAAAAAGAAAATAATATTTGTTTTAAATAATAGTTGCATTATAATAATAATAATAATTCTTATTATTGTAATTATTATGATTATTATAATTATGAAAACACATATACAAGGCATGTTTTATTAATAGAAACGTCATGGTTACGGTTGTAACCTCCATTCCCTGAGGTAGGGAACGAGATGTTGTGTCGAATGAAGTGACACAAGGGGTCTTCCTGGGACGCCGAACATACCTCTGAACCTGAGAAAAGGCCAATGTCAAGTTGGCAGACTGAATTTGCATGCCCCGCCCCGGACATACGGGTATAAAGGGAAGCGGGGCAGCAAATGCCAATCAGGATTTTGCACTGAGGAGCCGAAAATAAGGTATGGCCATTTACAGTGCTAGGTCTAGTGTTGTGGCAGAAGGGACACAACGTCTCGTTCCCTCCCTCGGGGAACGGAGGTTACAACAGTAACCATGACGTTCCCCTTCTGTCACTCACTCGATGTTGTGTCGGATGAAGTCACAAGGGGTCCCTTATAAAAACGCTACGCACTGACCATGTTACGTGAACTGTCGAAACGGGTGCAAAGCAGGCTATTACGTAGCCCTCCCCAACGCACCCAAAGAGATTTTGCATAGAGACCTTAGGTTTCCCGCACCCCTGTGGTGGGAAACTGGTGCTACATCACTAGCATGAGAGCAAGCCCAGCAGCCACGGCCTTCTCTCTCACTATGTCTCTCACATAGGACGTGAAGCGGTTAGGGCCTATCTTAAGTCGGGTTTTGGTGGTCTTTCTCTGGGGGGAGCAGGAAATAGCACGTCGGGAGGCAGAATAGCATCCTGAGGCTTGGGTGCTGAGAGAAGACTCGAAGCACTTACCTTGCTCCGCGCACCCGGTAGGGGGCAGGTTAGAGACTGAGGAGGAGGCCTAAAGAGGCGTCTTCAGAGCTCGTCAGTGCTGGTGTGCCGGGGCTGCAATGCGGTACCGCAAGCGAGGGAGCTGCATCTGGGGAGTCCGCTAATTTCTTATTCTTTCAGGAGGGAAAGTAGAGTGGAGGCCACACCCTGCCCAGTCTAGGGGGAGGTAATGTGTGGAAAATACACTACGAGGGTTGTGAAGCCGGATGTGGGACACGGCATGGTGGTAGGTCCAGCCTAATGAGGGGGGACTCTAAAAGCACGGCGACTGGGGCAGCGGGGCTGCAGGAGGAGAACGCGGGTCCACCGGCAAGGGGAAAATACATCATGAGGAGTTAGCCTGAAGAGGGAGCTATGCACGTGCAGCCTGACACCAGTAGAGAGCTCCTGTGACTCGTAGTGAGTCTAGCCGTAATTTGCTCCGCTGAATTTGCAGGCCACAGGGCTAGGGAGGAAAAAACATCCAGGCAGCGATGCTCAGTGGCTAACCTGGGACAGAAGGCGCACTGGAGATCTATCTGTGCCTTGCCGAATCGGTCCCTTATGAGCTGGACCCCACCACTCTCCGCTGGGCGAAACCAAAGCCGCCCTGGTGATTTATGTACGCTACCATCGCGGTGCTCTCAAGGATCAGTGGATCAAGACGTGCTTGCCTGGGATTAATGGGAGAAACCTCCGTAGGGCAAGGGATTCAGCCATCAACTCCAGGCAATTGATATGCCAACGCTGCCGGGGTCCTTTCCAGTGCCCAGTGCACACGGCGCCCCAACCCTGTCGAGAGGTGTCTGTGGTTACCACGACACACCCGGACACCTGCAGAAAGCAGAGGTCTGTCCAAGGGTTGAGAGTCTGACGGCAGGAACGGGTGATTGTCACACAGTATGTGCCGTGGCACCATGCCCATCTTGAGACTCGAGTCTAGCCAGTGCTGAAGCGGTCTCATATGCATCAACCTGAGCGGCATGACCACGGCTGAGGATGCCATATACCCCAGGAGCATCTGGAATTGTTTTATTATTGTGGGACCACTGTGTCGAAGATAGCGAGGCACCTGAGCACTGACTGCATATGTGCAGCCCTAGTGATTAGTTCTAAACTTTATTAAACCCTAATATTTAATATGGTGTGGCAGAGAAATATGAAATTAGACTTATTAAATGTGAGATAATTATATTTTGCCTATATTTCAACTTGCATTTTGCTAATACGGTCAACATTTTGAAAATTGTCCCTACCAACTTTCAAACCAAATCTATGCCCTTGCCCCTTGAAATCGCTGGATGAGTGCAGTTTCTTTCCTTTGTGTATTTTCTGTTGAAAAATGTTTGGTAGGGTCATATTAAAGGGCATTTATTAATTGTAAAGTGATAAGCAATTTATTTCCATAACATATTTTTTTTGTAAAATAATATGAAACTCTACTTATTGATGCATTGAAACACAGTGGTGCTAAACAACAAGTCTGAAAATTATTTATTTAAAATTTGAAGATGATAACTTTAAAACACTGAGTTTTAAGAAACATTTCTAACTACCACACTTACAACATTAGATAAAGGGATAATCTCATAATTTGGTCACCCTCATACCATCCCAAATGCATGTGCTGACTGTCTGGTCTTTTTGAAACTTCAAAGGTCGTATCACCATCCACTTACATTTTAAGGACCTACTAAGCTAAGATATTTTTTCTATTTTTCTTTAGATGTGCTCTGCTGAAGAAAGAAAGTCATACACAACTGGGATGCATGAATGTGAGTAAATAATGAGACAATATTCATTTTTGGGTGAACTAACCCTTTAAAGTACTACCGTGCTGAATGTACTTCCATTTAAAAATATGTTGGTGTTTTGAAGCTTTAGAACCACGATACTACCATAGTATGGGCACACCATGCAACCCTAGTGCAAGATAGGTTATCATTATTTTTATTGTTTTCCCATAGGGGAAAGACTACATTTTAAATGTGTATATCTGCTAAAGGTTAATTATGAGTAAAGGTAAACTTTTAGGAGTATATAGATGGCCTTAAAATTAACATATATTAACTAAAAACCACAAAACTTATATTTTGATTTTATGGGGTCTTTAATTATGGCCATTTCCAAAATAGGTTTGTAACAGTAAATTGGTGTATCAAAATTGGGTGTGTGATTCAAGAGGTTTTCAGGAGCTCCCACTGAGAGCTGCAATGAATCTGTCGATCAGTCTGACTGAAGGAGGAGATGTTTTGATGTAATTTGTGTCTAAATTCTGAACAACAAGAAACATGCACAGCAAAGAATCCATCAGTGACACCAGCCTCTGTTTTGTTCACCAGTCACAGGAGAATCAAACACCAAGACATGATCCTTGTCACTTTGGAGCTTTCTGTCAGTCATCTCTCTCTCTCTCTCTCTCTCTCTCTCTCTCTCTCTCTCTCTCTCTCTCTCTCTCTCATCTCTCTGTCTTTGTTTATTCTGAAGCCCCTTTAGGAGAGTTATGAAAGGATTTCAAAACTACCAATCTTTGTCTACATCTCCCTCATTTTCACATTCTTTTGCTCTTTCTCTTACGCATAGCTAAAAGGTCTGTCTTTTTATCTATGACACTACGTTTTGCCCTTTTTAATTTTCTGTAGAACTACACAAAGTAAACATAAAGAAAGGTGTAAAACGACCACTTCAATGTTCTACATGTTCACAGCTCCTGATAGTCATTTATACTGGGCAAGGAACACTCTCCTGTTTCTGCTTTAAAATGGACCCCATGAGCCTCCTCAGAGGAAAATGTAATTGCTCAGAAGTTGCTCTTTTATACTGTAGCTCACAAGACTTAAAATTGAATTGTTATATTTCTGCTGCACTAATGTCACCAAACAGATTTGAAAAAAGAAACATGGTTTTCAATTTTTCCATAATATTGTCTATCATTGGTCGAACTAAAATTTAGTCCCGCCCTAAACTCACACCATTGGTTGAGCCGATGTTGCTTTGTCAGGCTGGTCAGGCCACTCAAGCAAACAGCAATTTTTTATAGTTCCACAGAGTCAGTTTTTACACTTTTAGGGGAAATATAAACATACAAATGGCATACTTAAAGTCGTCTCGGTGTAATCAGCTCGTATACTAAAACTATTTTAAGATCAGAAAAGTTCCACACATCAGGCCCTATTTTAAGAGTGTTAAGTCTTCAGCGCTGCAATACTGTATGTGATACATCCTACACGCAAAGACAATGTGCATGGCCATAAAATTTGATATTTCCATGCAAGCATGCGCTAAGCCTAGGCACAAGTGGGTCAGTGAAATTGTGTGCGCAAAGTGCTAATGGATCAAGTGCAATTTAATTTTAAGGTTGTTCGCCCTTTATTGCACCATCTGCGTCCTATCATATTGTCACGTCTAGAGGTGTTCATGTTAAAGTTTCCATGTCATGTTTTGTGTTAATGTCTTTTATTTTGGAATGTACTTCAATGTCATGTTATTTCCTGTTTCATTGTCATGTGATCTTGTCATGTGTTTACCATTTTCATGTGTCTTGTTCCTATTGGTTATAGTCTTGTTATTAGTTCTATGTCATTGGTTCATGGTCATTGTCTTGTTATCTTGTTTAATAATTTAGTCTTATGATTGGTTGTCTTGTTTACCTGTTACCCATGTCTGTGTATGTAAGCCCGCATGATTGCCATTGTCTCTTGTCAGGTACTGTGTGTTGTAACGTTGTTTGGAAGTCAACTCAAGTCAGGTCAAGTTATGTCAAGGTATATTATGTTGTGTTATTTCAAGTCAAGTTATATCAAGTCTAGTTTAGTCAAGTTAAGTCACATTCATGTTTATGTTTTGTATTATAGTCAAGTCAAGTCATGTTCATGTTTATGTTTTGTAGTCACATTTTTGGTTTTTACGCTTCTAGTAAAAAACTGCACTTGGGCTCTACACTTCATCATCATTGTCTGCTTGTCATTGCCAGCATTGTTACAGAATATGTGACTGCAAAATTTACCCAGCAGTTCAGCTTCTTCGTCTATGTCAGGGAATTGTCCCCTGGAGAAAAATGTTGAGGAAGTCTGTGCTCTGACCTGCAGGGTGGATTTTAATGATATGGCCTGCAAATACTTTTTTCAGTTTTGGGCTATATGAGCCGGTCAGCTCCATGATGCCTGGAGGTGAAATCCAATGGCCACTGGCTCAGTTCACGGACTATGTCCTGTCGCTGAGTGGTTCACCATTCACTGTGGGAGTGACTGATGATGGACTCAGCACTCCAACAAAGCCTGTCACATTCCATGAGCAGGGTCCCATGCCTGCCACGTTTGACAAGTCAGGGTCACACGTCATGGCCGCCGATGTCACAGCCACGCCTGTGTCTGCCCCATGCCAAGTCACAGCCACGCCTGTGTCTGCCCCATGCCAAGTCACAGCCATGCCTGAGTCTGCCCCATTCCACGTCACAGCCACTGTTTAAGAGTGGTTGTTTTGATTGCACCAGACAGCCATCTGTTCAACCTCCCTTCTGTATGCAGACTCATCATCATCATCTTAGATGAGACCGATGACTGTAGTGTCGTCTGCAAACTTCAGGAGTTTGACAGAGGGGTCCTTGGTGGCGCAGTCATTTGTGTAGAGGGAGAAGAGTAGTGGGGAGAGCACACATCCCTGGGGGGGCACCAGTACTGATTGTATATGTGCTGGAGGTGAATTTTCCCATTCTCACTGGCTGCTGCCTATCTGTCAGAAAGCTGGTGATCCACTGACAGATAGAGCCGGAAAAAGAAAGCTGGGTTAATTTAATCCACAGAAGAGCGGGGTTCATGACTGAAGTCAACAAATAGTATCCTTGCATAAGTTCCTGGTCTGTCTAGATGTTGAAGTATGAAATGCAGTCCCATATTGACAGCGTCATCCACAGACCTGTTTGCTCTATAAGCAAATTGAAGGGGATCCAGAAAGGGTTCAGTGATGTCCTTCAGGTGGACCAACACCAGTCTCTCAAATGACTTAATGGCCACAGACATCAGAGCGGCAGGTCTTTAGTCATTATATCCTTTTAACTGAGTTTTCTTTGGGACAGGGATGATTTTGGAGTGTTTGAAGCAGCAGGAAACTTCTCACTGAAGTGACCAGTGATCTGTTGAAGATCTGTGTGAAGATGGGGGCCAGATGGTCAGAACAGGATTTTAGACAAGTCGTTGAAACTACATCTGGGCCCTGTGCTTTTCTTATCTTCTTTTTCTGGAAGACCCAGAACACATCATCTTCACAGATCTTAGGTGCATGTTGAGTAGCAGAAGAGGGGAGGAGTGTGGTGGCAGGAGGTGTAAATGTTTGTATGCTCTGAAGGTCGTATCAGGCGTGGGTTGTGTGACTGGGCATTTCATATCTACAGTAAAACACATTCAGGTCATTAGCCAGTTGTTGATTCCCTACAGCGTTTGGGATTGTATCTTGCAGCTGGTAAAGTATTTTTATTTAGTCTGTAATTAAGAAGTTCACGTTTGAGATTTGCCTTTTTAATATCTCCAAAAATAATGATAAGTGAGTCCTGGTGTTGTTGCTCTGTGTCTGTGATCTGATCAGCCAGCTGTTGCAGTGCTGCATTCACGCATGCATGTGGAGGAATATAGATACTCACAAGAATACATGTGGAAAACACCTGCAGCAAGTAAATGGCTTACAGTTTATGAAGATCACCTCTTAATTAGGACAGCACATCTTCAGTGTTGTTACATCTTTAAGCCAACATTCGTTGACGTAAAAACACATTCCACTGCCTCTCGTTTTCCCTGTTAACTCCATGGTGTGACCTGCTCTGAACAGCTTGAAGCCTGGCAGATGTAATGCGCTGTCCGGTATTGCTTCACTCTTCAGCACAATGCAGCAGAATTTGCGAAGTCCTTGTTTTTGTGGTTGAGAAGTAATTAATCAGTCATTAGTTTTGATATATAACCAGTGTTGGGTTACTCTAAAAAGTAATTATTAACTAACTTCTAATTACATCTTCTGCAGTGCAATTAGATTACTGTTCTAATTACTCTGTCTGTAAAGTTACTTATTACTGATTAATTTCTAAAACCTTCATCAACGTCGACTAGATGAAACATGTAAGAATAGACATGACATTTTCAATTCTTTCAAATAAATAATATGAAATCAAATAAATAATTCATGATCTGGCCAAAGAATTGAAGGGGGCTGCATTAAATTGGAAAACATAAATTATAACATTAGACATTAAATTTCGATTTTAAATTCACTGTTGTTTTATGTAGAATTGTTCTATAGTCTATACAATATAACACAATTACATCAGAAGTAACTGTAATTAAATTACAGAAAAATTAAGAGTAATCCCTTTACTGTTTTTAATTAAAAAGTAATTTAATTACGGTAATTAATTACTTAGTAATGCATTACACCCAACACTGATCATAACATAGCAGTGTGTGAGTAATAGTGCAAAAAATTATCAACCATTTTACTCATGATTTGTGAGAAAGTGAATAAAACGCACAGTTGTTGTAGTGCCTCTAGTGTTAATTTCACCAGGAAACTGCAGCTAAATGCAGCACGTAAGTCAGTTTGCAAAAATGTACTTACAGTAACTTTCATTCTATGGGACTAGTTTGGCCTATTCATTTGAATTTGGTTGTGTAAACTTGGGTGATTGGGTGGCGGTGAAGCTATTAATGAGTTCTCATAGGGATTTTTCTTTCTTATAGCTAATTGTGGATTTCCTGATTGAAGTTCAAGAGAAACATTTTCATTTAATCCTTTTAATTTCAATGGTAAAGTGTTTCTAAACAGCTTCTTTTCCTCCTGACAATTGTTCCTGTATCCCTAAAACTCATTTTCTCTCTTTATTGGGAGAGAAGGATCCAAACAAGTTTACCCTTTTAAAAAGTGCATTAGTTTGAGACTATTATAGGTGAAATGGGAAAGATCATTTGACATTCTAAATGCTTGTGAAATACTGTTTGCAGATCTCAGAATTATGATGAATAAGCCTTGTTATAAAGCTGCAGCCGAGGTCAGATGCATAGACTTGATTCTCCATAAGAATCTATTAATTAAGATTAGCAAAGCAAACGAAGATAATCTCATTGTGAATTTATACAATTTAAATGTGTATGTGTGCTAGAGAGAGAGAGAGAGAGAGAGAGAGAGAGAAAACTTTCTCCAAGGTTGTTAAATGAAAGCAAAAGCAAAAGCAATCAATAAAATTGAAAAAGGCTCTTTGATTTCTTTAGATGCTTTATGTTGATATTTTTTCCTTTTTTAAGAATACCTTCCTGGCTGTTCTTAATAAATATTTCAAGTGGCTTCATTCTTTATCATCTTCTCTGACACTTTCTCAAATTCTGTTAATTAAAAAAAAACCTCCTTTAATTTTATAATATATTGAGTTGTGATGTGCTTTATTCAGAATGTTTTTGTAACTTTTCTAGTGCCTGTGATCATTGAAAATAAAATTTTATGTATTAAATGTGCTCATTGTGAAGGTGCCCCTCAGCTTTTGTGAGCAGCTTTGATTAGGTCATACGACACATTGCTTTAAGGTCAAAAATAGTTTTTGCTTTTACTTTTGTCAAAATAGTTTTTCAGTGTTGTAATGAGTGACATAGTTTTGTTATTTAGTTGTAATTATGTTTGCAGTTTGCAGTCTGGTGTGTGTTAGAAAAAAAAGAAGGAGACTCAGGAACAGCCTAGAGTTGAGTTGGTCCTTTCCATTTAGCTTTTGGTTTTGCAGAGGTTTGAAATAATCAGAGTTGAACTTTGCATGTTTTAGGTGCTTCCAAAATCCAAACTTTTATGACAAACGTTTATGTTGTGCAATGTGATTCTGCCAAAATGCTTTGTTCATATGTTCCTATTGCATGTTTCCAAGTAAGTTTCCAAGTAAGGTGCCAGCTTTCCAAATTTGTCCCACTTTCCAAATTTTTGGAGCCTATATCCCACTGGTGTCTGTCATCTCCATCTCTGTTTCTGTCCCACAATGAAAAACAAAAAACAAAAAAACAAAAATGGGGAAGCTGCAGCAGTTTAAGAACAGCAGGAGCAGGACAGCAGTCTGCAGATACATGAACTGTTAACTGACAAAGATCCTGGTTACCCTGATGGAGGGAATGAGACGTTGTGTCAATGTAGTGACAATAGAGGTCACTCATGATAGCCCGAGACACCTCTGATCTTTGATAAAAGGCCAATGGGAATTGGCGAGTGGTATTTGCATGCCCCTCCCCCGGACATACGGGTATAAAAGGATGGGATGTGTATACCACTCAGTAGGTTTTGTGCTGAGGAGCTGAGAATAAGTTCCTGGCCATTTCAGCGGGTAGGTCAGCATTGTGGCAGGAGGAACACAAACTCTCGTTCCCTCCATCAGGGAACGGAGGTTCCAAAAGTAACCAGGACATTCCCTAGCTGTCACTCACGCAACATTGTGTCAAAAATGTCATAACAAGCTGAACTCGGTTACGTGGATCACGAGACTGCTGTGTGACACTAGTGTGAGTGTCGAACAGCCCTTTTGGGGACGAGTTAACTACCTAAAAGGATAGGGACAGGCTTGTCCTAGTCTAGCTTGTCCCTCTTTTTTCTTTTTCTCCCCAGAAAGAGAGAGAATTCGCGAACCGACCGGGACACCAGTGTCCACGTCGGGGGGTGGTGTCACTCCCAAGGGGAAGACACCGTGGAGACCACACCCCACCCAGAGAGAGGGGGGGAAATATTAAGTGGAAATACGTTACATGGTCTTGCCGAGTCTAGTCGGAAGTATGTCATGTGGAGAAGTCCCATGGTAGGTCCTGCCCAATGGGGGAGGAAGCTCTACGTGCATGGAGATTGGGCCCTAGCCTGAGTGATGGTGTCTACCAAGGTAGGTGGTAGGCCACTGAGGTCTTCCATGTCCCGTCCAGGAGCCAGACATGGAGGTTCCAGAGGTCTGGTCACGGTTGCCAGATGGTGCCCCGTCCCTGAGAAAGAAGGTCCTTCCTCAGGGGAATTTGCCAGGGAGGGGCTGACGCAAGGAGCATGAGGTCCGAGAACCAAGTCTGAGTGGGCCAGTAGGGAGCCACTAGGGTGACCTGCACCTCGTCCTCCCTGACCTTGCACAGGGTCTGTGCAATTAGGCTCACTGGTGGGAATGCATACTGGCCAACTGTGAGCCAGTGCATATATGCCGAGGGGGGCCTCTGCCAGGGCATAACAGAGCGGGCAATGGGAGGATTCTGGGTAGGTGAACAGGTCTACCTGTGCCTGCCCGTATCGACTCCAAATAGCTGAACCACCTGAGGGTGGAGTCTCCACTCTCCCTTGTAGGTGACTTGTCGTGACAGCGCATCCTCCGTGGCATTGAGGTCGTCCGGGATGTGAGTGGCTTGCAGCGATTTGAGCTGCTGCTGACTCCAGAGGAGGAGATGGCGGGCAAGTTGGCAGCTGATGTATGCCACCGCCTTGGCAGTTGATGTATGCCACCGCCGCCATGTTGTGTGTTCGAACCAACACGTGCTTGACAGGCCAGAACCTCCGTAGGGCGAGTAGTATTGCCAACAACTTGAGGCAGTTCATGTGCCAACGTAGCCACGGGCCCATCCAGGGGGCGGTGACCGCGTACCCATTGCATATAGCACCCCAACCTGTCTTGGAGGTGCTGGTTGTGACCACAATGCGCCTGGAGACCTGTTTTAGGGGAACCCCTGCCCATAGAAATGCAAGATCGCTCCAAGGGCTGGAGAGGCGGTGAAAGATAGGCGTGACGGCCACTCGATGTGTGCCATTGCGCCATTCCCATCTCAGGACTCGAGTCTGGAGCCAGTGCTGAAGCAGTCTCATATGCATCGACCCGATCGGTGTAGCCACCGCCGAGGACATCATATGTCCCAGGAGCCTCTACAATAGTGGAGGCACACTTGTTCGTGAGGCACGCTCTCATCAAGACCGAGTCCAACTCCACACCGAGAAAAGAGATGCTCTGAACCGGATGGAGCTTGCTCTTTTCCCAGTCAACCTGAAGCACTAGCTGGCTGAGGTACACGAGCACCAGGTCCCTGTGCGCACACAACCCATCCCAAGAGTGAGCTAGGATTAGCCAGTTGTCGAGGTAGTTGAGAATGCGGGCACCCGCTCTTCATTTCGGCTGGAGTACAGCCTGTATCGTGTGCTTCCATAGAGGCGTGTTTGTGAGCAGCACTGCGAGCCCAGATACCAATCATCAAGCTGAGAGGGTACAGGGGAGAGCAGAGGGCTCCATTCTAGCCCAATGCTCGCGGTGGCCCGGGAAAGCATGTCCGTCATTTCAGTGTCCGCCTGTGACTGGGCGACCACACCCGAGGAGGGAAGCCCAGTGGAGGTTTCCGCGTCAGACAAGATGAGCCTGCTCTCTGATGCTGCGTTCGAGAGCCCATCGCCTTCGCGGCATTGAATGAGAGTTCGATCTCGCTCTGGGATGAGCCGATGCACTCATCCAAATGCCTAACCGGAGCAAACGATCGTGCAGGGGAATGGGAGAACCGCAGGGATTTAACCAGCGAAGGTGGTCCAATTGTGGTCTCCAAATCACCCCCAGTGCACTCTGTGCTGGCCTCAAACCCATAGGTAGAAGGACGGAGGCAGGGAGCCGATGGTGTTTTTTTTTTTTTTTATGAAAGCGAGCTGTGACTGCAACATTGCCATGGTCATGTCCTCGCAATGAGGGCATGATGCATCCACAAAAGATGTCTCGCCGTGGGCAGGCACCAGGAATAACAGACAATTGGAAATACCTCTTAAAAAAGAAGGGGTGATCTCTGCAGTGCACCCATGCAGAGAGGGGTGAAAGCTGCTGTAATGCGCTGTAAGGATCCAGCAGAGGTGAGGGATGGAAATCGCTTAACTCAGCTTGAACCATTCGGCTCTGAAGAGAAAATATAATGTGCGGTATGTACATCTCCTCCTTTTATACCCATATGTCCTGGGGAGGGGCATTCAAATACCACTCGCCAATTCCCATTGGCCTTTTATCAAAGATCAGAGGTGACTCAGGCTCTCAAAAGTGACCCCTAGTGTCACTACATCAACACAACATTGAGTCAGTGACAGATAGGGAAGTTACTATAACACTTAGATTTGTTTTCTGGTATGATTGTTGAAGTTTATTGTGTAACCATCTGTTCCCTTTCAAAAAGCTACACTTATGATGCTGCGCTGAGAAAAGCGCTTTGGGAACAACTTTAGGTGTGACCAGCTGTGAATATGTGTGCAACATGTCAATGAACATTGACCGGAATTTATAGTCTCTGCCGGTGTAATCATTAGATGCACCTGGGGCAGGGCTATAAATAGATGCGTCACAGGAGCATCGTCAGATCTTTTGTCTTCAGATCACTCTGTGTGTGTGTGTGCTATCACGAGCCTGTCAGAACTTTCTTTCCTCTGTTAGGAGTTAGAATTTGTTAGGCAGTGCACAGAAGACCTTTCTTTTTCTCTTCTTTCAAAAAAAAAACAATAAAGGGGGAAAAAAATGACAGAAGTCAGGGCAAACGATGTGTGTTCTCTTGTCTCCGCTCTATGGCTGAGAGGCACACACAGTTTTGCTTTGTTTGTTTGGGGGAAGAGCATGCTGCTCTCACATTGGGGCGGGGCGGGTGCGAGCATTGCGATCTGCTTTTGGGCAAAATGATTCGTGCTCGCCTTGCTTACTTCCGGGAGTCAGTGCCCAAACTTCATTTGTGGGGCTCTCGTATGGATCTGGCTGAGGAGCGAGAGACGGGTCCGTCCCTTTCGCTCGCTCTCGATGTGATTACTCGTGCAGTGACCAGGATTCAGTTAGACTGGCCATGCCAACAAGAGACCCCCAAACGTTCCAAGTGTCTCTTCAACATTAAAAAAAAATCCTGATAACAACCTGCTGATAAATGTAGGGCTGTAATTTAAGTTACTTTATTATAGAGCTCTGCTTTATGTCAGACACTTTTATGTCATTTAAGACTTAAAATGCATTTATTTCGAATCCTGGAAAAAGCAATAACACTTTGAGGGCTTTTTAAATTTTCATTTAAATAATTGTATCATATCGTGAGGCTTCTGCATCATATCGTATTGTGAAATTTGTGTACCGTTATATGCCTAAATGTTGATAGAGATCCCAAATGTTCTGTAGTGCAGCTTTAAATATACAGTATTGCACATTAAATGTTGCTTATTTAGTTCCATTGCATCATATTTGTGAGTAGAATTTATTCTATAAGCTCAATATTTTAAGTTAGACTTACTCAATTTATTAAATTTTTTGTTGTAAAGTTGATATTACAAAATTTTATACAAAAAATGTCATATTATTTTTGTGTCAATGTCAGGTTTTAATTAAAAAAAGTAAATATCTTTTTCAGTGCACAACATAACTTAAGGTCTTTTCACCCCTCTTTTTTGACAGACATCTTTATTACTTGAATTTAGAGCTGTAAGACCGTTGTGCTGACCAAAGAGCTGAGTTAATGTGCTTTCTGTTACCTGTCAATCATTTTTCAGTGAAATTACAACACAATATAACCACCAAAGGCATCTGACTGCAGTCATGAAATTAAGTAAGCATAGAGTCGTTAACCTTGCAACCTCATCACTTCCTGTGCTATTGTCAGTGAACATTTGCACACGTTGTTTCTGGGAAGATGAGCAAGATTGCAGGATGAGTTCACTATTCCATTGACTGCCAGCCAAGTTTGTCTTTGTCTCAGTGTTTGGCATCTGTCCATATTGCTCCTCATGATGGAGAAAGCGCTGTCCTTTTCCTAATTCTTTCCCCATCCAATCAGTAAGTGTTTCCTGCTCTTTCTGGTTTCCAGGCACATCTGCCCTCAAAGACTATCCAGTCCCTTGATGCAGCAGTCAGCATGTGTGTGTCCCTGTTGCTCTATCAAATGGCTTGTGTCTGCCCTGAGAGCACTGATGGCTCCTGCCACAGTGCACAAGTGAGGACCTTTTTCATTTTAATACTGTATATAAAAAAAAATAAAAGCTTAATTTTTGTAAATACATTTTTTACTTTTATTTTTAAGTTGCTTTTATTTTTAATGTCAATTTGGATTTCATTTATTTGTTCAAGATGTGTATGAAATCCCATATTAATATAATGAAACTGAAAACAATTTTGTTTCCGAGTAACGAGTAAAGCATCCAAAATAAACAAGGAGGTGAAATTAATTACCCCAACAGACTAATTAATGCATTTTGCCTAAAATATATTTTTACTAGGGCATGTGCTCTCTTAAAGAAAAGGTTCCATATAGGGTCCAAAAGGGTTATATCACTCGCTTCATATTTGGAACCCCTAAAATGTTCTAAATAAAACCATTTCAAGGGTTCTTTTGGCCAGGTGGAAAGATTCTATATAGAACCTTTGATTTCTGTTTATTTTTAAATTTATTTTTTGTTTTATTAACAGAAGAACGTTTAATGGTTATGCAAATTGCATAGTTCATATACTACAGTATATCACTAAGAAATAACCATAGTAAAGACATTTAAGTAGCATTAAGTAAAGCATTTTTAATAGGTTGTGTTTACAAAAACACAAGCAATAATTAACACAAATCATAATGCAATAGATATGAGAATTAACTTAATAAATCCACAGGTTTGTAATAATAAGCTAAACGTTAATTAGTTGTAATATTATTTATATAAAAATCATAAACATTAAATAATTTAACATTAACTAGAAGTTAAAATTATAACCATAAGTAAGATTAATAAACAAGTAAAAAACGACTATAATAAATAAATAAATCTAATGACCTATGAAAAGCTGTTAAACAATTTTAGAAGACACAGAATCATTTTGTTGCCACTTGGGGCATGCTTATAATGAAACACACTGAGTGAGATCTTTTGGATACAACAAATCAAACAAAACATCACTGTAGGTCCTCGTGGTGGCACGGTCAGCACGGAGGACAAGTCTCAGTTGCCTCCGCTTCTGAGACCATGAATCCATGCATCTTATCACATGGCTCGTTGTGCATGACAACGCGGAGACTCACAGCACGTGGAGGCTCATGCTACTGTCCGGACTTTGCTGATGATAGAATGAAGGAGGTGCACTGGGGGAAATGCATACTTGCCATCCATGTCTAGTGGGGCTTGGGACATGGAGCACCAGAGGGGTTAGTAGGGGTTCTCCACTGAGGTGAATATGTTCGACTTCAGCTTTGCCAAATATTTCCCAAATCCTCATCACTGTCTGAGGATCCAAAAGGCAAGATTTCTTTTTTTTTTTGTTGCTTCCAATCAGACAGAAGAGCATCAGTGGGGTGTCACAAACACCCCCCTCCAAAGAAGAAAAAAAGACCAAATGATTTCCATGCAACTTTTATTCATGCTGTGACACGCAAGAAAAAATGTAACAGATGATTATGTGGGTTATAAAAAGAGACAGTGTGAACATGGAAATGAAGAGCTGAGACAAATAGTGTATTTCATTCTTCTCAAGCTGAAAAGTTAACAAATTTCACTGAGGCCCATTGAACAAGTTGATAAGTACGTTTCACTTCGTCTCCTCCCACAGGCAAAGGTGAAGCCCCCCGACACCTACACACACACACACACATACACACAAACACATAGTAGTGAGCCCTATGCATGAGCGCCTCTCAACACGAGCACTGCGTGCCACAGAGGCACATTGACAGCGGCTTTAAGTGCAGAGCTAATTAAAGTGCTGAAAATAGAGGAGGTGATGAATGTCCTGTCAAAACCTGTATGTGTGTGTGTACGTGCTCGAGAAAGAGAATATGTGAAAGGTAGATGTAGTAGCTACACACTGAAGGAGAGAACGAGGGAAGAGAAATGTGAGAATCTGAAGTGTGTTCGAGGAAACAGTGTCTGTGTGTGGTAGTGCAGCTGGTGTGTGTAGAAGCAGCGAGGATCAATAGCGGACATCAGGAGCATGACACAGCATTTTTCAGTAATGAGGAAGATATTGTTATCAGTTTAATTAACTCAACTCCTTTTGCAGCTATTCCTGTCCATCAGCACCTACAGCCCACAGTGGGAAAATTCTGATGATCATACAAAATTGGTAACATTTTTTAACCTATTGTAGCCCCCACCAAATATCAATTCACGTCTGCAGTCGCTGTTCTCGATCAGTATCCTCATGAGGGGAGAGATGCCATGACACACATACACCAGAGTATATCATATAATTTCCCGAAGTTTATTGTTCAACACATCATTATATATTGTTCAGCAAAGCAACACTTCCACTAGACTAACCATTAAAATAATTTTTTACCTTATCTGGATGTGACATACATATTTGATATGAGATACATAAGGGCTTAGGACAGCGAGTGCAGATTCAAGAAACACATTTCTAAGAATGGCAGTTTGTCGACACACCCTGATACAAAACAGGAAACAGCTTGCAACACATCAACTGTCCTGCAGAACAGGACGAACACAGTTGTACTGTCTAAGAAATTGTTGAGAGGCCTTGTTATTTTACAACTATTAAATAAAACTTTAAATTATTTTTACCGTTCACTTGTAATGATCTAGGGACTTCTAATTTAGCTTCTTATTTGAAAAGAGTAGCATAAATTAAAGTGTACTTAAAATGTTTTGTTTATTTTCTGCTAACTGATATGGCAGTTGTCTTGGACTAATACTGGCACCTAGTGGTGTGGATGTATCAACCAATAGCAAGTTTTCCTTTTCCGACGCCATTGTAGAAATGTGCTATTCACAATCAGTGATGATTCATATTAAATTTTATTTTTTGATTAAAGGGGATGTTAACAAGATCAAATGAGTAGCATTTGGCTAGTTATGTGATCTCAATATGGTTGCCAAATTATCGTCATGTGAATTTGGTACACTTGAGCATTTTGAGCCCTGCAGTATGGGACGGGGGTCTCCTTTAAGTGTTTCACTGTCGGTCTGGGGTTGGGGGGGTTCTACTTGAGCATTTTGATTCTTCAATACGGGACATAATGTCTTGTACAGGACACCTTATTTGGAAAACCTGGGTCTCAAGTCAAGTGGTTTTTATTGTCGTTTCAGCCATATACAGTTAGTACAGTACACAGCGAAACGAGACAACGTTCTTCCAGGACCATGGTGCTACATAAAACAACATAGGAAAACACAGAACCACATGAGACTACACAAACTAAATAAAATACCTATATAAAATACCTATATAATGTGCACGTGCAAACGTGTGCAAAAAGTAAGGGACAGTACAATACAGTTCTAACAATGAACAGGACAATAGGCACAGTGAGAGACTGTGCAGTGCCAACCAGTACACAGTAGTGCAAAAAGATGACAGTTTTTAAAAATGCCAAATGTAAACATAACATACTATGAGATAGTGCTATAAGGACATAGCAGTTATTGAGGTAGCAGCCAGTTATAAAGTGACATAATTAAAGTGCAACATGTGTGTGTGTCAAACCAGTCTCTGAGTATTGAGTAGTCTGATGGCTTGGGGGAAGAAGCTGTTACACAGTCTGGCAGTGAGGGCCCGAACACTTTGGTACTTCTTGCCAGAAGAGTTTGTGTGAGGGGTGTGTGGGGTCGTCCACAATGCTGGTGGCTTTGCGGATGCAGTGTTTTTTGTAAATGTCTTTAATGGAGAGAAGAGAGACCCTGATGATCTTCTTAGCTGTCCTCACTATACTCTGCAGGGCTTTGCGGTCCGAAACGGTGCCAAAAGTCCCAAGTCCCAAACTAGGCAGTGATGCAGCTGCTCAGGATGCTCTCAATAGTCCCTCGATAGAATGTAGTGAGGATGAGGGTGGGAGATGTGCTTTTCTCAGCCTTTGAAGAAAGTAGAGACGCTGCTGGGCTTTCTTGGTAATAGAGCTGGTGTTGATGATAAACAAGGTTCTCCGCCAGGTGAACACCAAGGAATTTGGTGCGCTTGACGATCTCCACAGAGAAGCCGTCGATGTTCAGTGGAGAGCATTCACCTTGTGCTCTCCTAAAGTCAACAACCATCTCTTTTGTTTTGTCGACATTCAGGGACAGGTTGTTGGCTCTACACCAGTCCGTTAGCCACTGCACCTCCTCACTGTGCGCTGACTCGTCGTTCTTGCTGATCAGACCCACCACGGTCGTGTCATTGGTGAACATGATGATTTGAATCGAGCTGTGCATTGCTGCACAGTCGTGAGTCAGCAGAGTGAACAGCAGTGGACTGAGCACACAGCCCTGGGGGGCCCCAGTGCTCAGTGTGGTGGTGGTGGAGATGTTGTTCCCGATCCGGACTGACTGAGGTCTCCCAGTCAGAAAGTACAGGATCCAGTTGCAGAGGGAGGCGTCCAGGCCCAGCAGGTTCAGCTTTCCAATCAGGTGCTGGGGAATGATTGTGTTGAAATCTGAGCTGAAGTCTATGTACAGCATTCGAATGTATGAGTCCTTTTTATATAGGTGGGTGAGGGCCAGATGGCGGGTGGTGGCGATGGTGTCGTCTGTTGAATGGTTTGGACGCTACGCGAACTGCAGTGGGTCTAGTGAGGGGGGCAGCTGGGTCTTAATGTGCCTCATGACGAGCCTCTTGAAGCACTTCATGATGATTGGTGTGAGTGCAACGGGACGGTAGTCATTGAGGCAGGACACTGAAGACTTCTTTGGCATGGGGACGATGGTGGTGGCCTTGAAGCACGTTGGAATGACGTCGCTGCTCAGAGAGATGTTGAAGATGTCGGTAAGAACATCTGCCAGCTGGTCTGCACATCCTCTGATCACTCTGCCAGGAATGTTGTCTGGTCCAGTAGCCTTCCGTGGGTTGACTCTATGTAGAGTTTTCCTCACATCCGAAGAAAGAGCACCTGGTCGTTGGGAGGAGGGGTGGTCTTTAAATAGACCAACAGCTTTAAATAGTCTACCCATATGACTAGATGCATCACCTTTGCGTGTGTGTACATGATTTGTTTTTACATATTTTTCAAAATTACCAATAATTTATTTTGTGGGTAAAACTTTTTTTAAATAGGAAACAAATACGGGCTCTATTTTCGTGAGTGTGCAAACCGCTATGTGCTGTAAATGTGTGCAACTTCTTCAACATTTTTGAGAATGCTAACTCTTAGTGCTATTTTCGTGCCAGCGCAAGTGGGCAGGAGTGTTTGCGCTATCTGTTGGATTATGCTGCTACTTTGGGTGTATTGTATGTAAATGAATTGGCGCAGAGAGCAATTTTCTATTTTCAAAGTCGTTTCAAAAGCACTTGTTTTTCAAGTAATTTTTTTAATTCACAACAAAAGGGGCCAGTGGAACAATTTGGGAAGAGTAAAATGGATTTGGTATGATTTTTTTGACCACTTCGTTATTTTGATTATTTGAAGATTCAGTTGAAGTGTAATTTGAATGTTAAAATATTTTTTGTTATTCGTCTTTTATAAGTTAATCTACAGTAATTTTACTAAATCAAAATCGGTGTAAATTAAGTGCATTCCATTGTAATTACAGTAAATAGGCTACTAACCATGATTTGTGTGTCAGTAGATAAAAAACAATTATATTACTTACATTCTCTATAATTTAACTGAACCTAAATCAAAATCCTAAAGAGAACCACATTTTCACAAAAGGAGCATGTCACTGTCATAGAAATATGCCTGAAAATAAATCAATATTTCTATTCTTCTAATTCATTGTATACAGACCATTTATACTGCCAACTTCTTATAAATGTGCTGTCTTTGTTTAAATTGCTGCTGCTTGACAGGGAATGGACTATAAAATAGGACGCAGATGAAGCTGGAGAAGAATCTCAGAATAAAATTGCATTTGTCCCAGCACCATTAGCGCTTTCCATGTGCATTTTCACCAAACACACTTGCACCTAGACATAGTGCATGGTTACACAAAAATCCCAGAACTACATGGTCATGCCCATTGGCTTTGTGTGTACAATGCTTAGCGCTATCAGTATTAAAACAGGGCCCTACTATGCATGCCTTTAAGGCATTGGTAAGCAGCTTTTCAGGAGAACAGTACAGAGTTCACTAAACTGTATTCATTTATACACAGTATGAATGATTCAAGTTTACTTTTGATTGCTGCAACTGACATTTTTTTTTTGTTTTCCACATTATTTCTACTTTCTGACAAAGTCTAAGTGTATCTGCAGACCTTACTAACACAGTGCAGCATTGTGGGATATTTTAAAGTCCGGTCTCTTTGCTGAGTCTTTGAATAACTGAAGCAACTGCCATATCACAGTTAGGCTGAGCTAGATCATTGGAAGGATTCACAAATTAAGTTTCCTAATCTTATCTAGAACTGGCTTGTATCACTGCATCATTAGGCTATATAAAACTATTTTATATATAAAAAAGTCATAGATTTGTTTCAGTATAATGATTCTTGTACTTAAAACCAGCCTTAGCCTTAGCTTAAAACAGTTAAGACCAGCCTTAGCTGGTCTTAACTCTTTTAAGATGGTTTTAGATCATTTAAGTTGGTCTCCCAGCCTGGCTAAACTGGTGCTCACCTGGTTTAGCTAGGAAGATAGCTGATCAACCAACCCGATTAGATATAACTTGCACTAAACCAACTTTTATTCAGCTGTATATTGACTACACAATCATGGTTACAGTAGATAATCTACATTGTAGAAAAAAAACTAAAAACGATGTAAAGTAATGGCAAATGCATGTCAACAATGGCTGCCAAATGTTTACCATAAACTGGAATAACAGTTTTAGTCTGTGAAGTTTAATTAAAATGTTTAGATTGCAAAATGAAATAGGTTATTCAACCAAAATCTAAAATAACATGGTCATGTGTAAGTCTGTGGGAGAGAGAAAGCAGTAAGGCTTGTCACCTGGTCCATAATTATCTATAACACCTGTCTCTCATTATAGTGCTGGCAGAGGGAGACTTAAAAGGCATGCCAGAGCTTCAGAAAGGGGGAGAGAGAGTGACCAGTAAGCTACAGTACATCAGACAGAGCTTCGGAGATTATTTTTGATGCTCATAACGACGGTTACCGTTGTATGTTAATTAAAGATCTGACCTTGAACCTGCTTCGTTGTCTCCTGACTCCTCCTTTGCCAGAACAAAGAGCTTTTCTACAAACATCTTTAAATAGTCATTTAAAATAGCATGTTAACACTATAAGTTCAAATGACATGTTTACAATGTAATTTGAAAGAATGAAATTATTAGTTTTGAATGTTCATTTAAAAAAATAAACATTTGCAGACAATTAATTAAGCATGTTTTGACTGTAGATAGAAATAGCATTGTTAGACCATTGATTAAAAACATTTTCACTGTAAATATTGTGCCACACCAACAAACTTATTTTCATTTTTTTGTTAAAGTAGGTTTACTGCACACTGAATTTTAAACTTCATTTCAGGACCTTTTAAGCTCAAGCTGGACTACACCAGAGTGGTAACCTCCAAAACATTAATGTTACAGAAACTGTTCTAAATCTGAGCATTAAATACTTACAATCTCCCCCTTTTTCATCTTGCACCAAAACACATAAAATTAAGTTTAATATTTACTCTCCCCATCAAGTCTCATGCAAAGCATAGTGGGAAAAAGTCCACAGTAAAATACCGTAAATTTACAGTTCACTAACGTTTATATTAATAAATGTTAAAAACTTCAAATATGAGCTTTCTGGAACTACAAATATTTGTTATTAATTTGATCTGCTTTTGATTTATTTTAATTATTTTTAGTCTATAATGTTAAACACTATAACTACAAAATGCTTCATGATGACTTAAAGTTCATCATGAGTGACCTTTCCAGGAACAATCATTTAATTAGAAGACAGTTCACAGTGTTACTCACGCAAATTATGCAATAAACAGTAACTAAACTGCATGAAATATAGAATAGAACACCCCATTGTACATAACTGATATAAAATAAAAAGAAGATATGTGATGAAAATGTGATGGCTCATGCATGGAATTCTGGGAATGCCCAATTCTTTTTTTTCACTGTTTTCTTTTCACTTTTAACAAAAGTTTACAGTACATGTAATCCCTTGTTAGACATAATATACATTTTAACATTAATTATTTTTTACATAAATAACTTTTACTTTACATCAAAAAAGATTTTTTTACACTATTTTACTGAAAAATTAAATGTTTTGTCTTATTAAATATATTATAATTGTTTACTGTATATGTTAATGTTACTACCTGTTAACGAATTAAAGTTTTTTTTACAGTTGCATTTTTGCATTCTTTTTCTGTTAAATCACAGACATCCCAACATAAATGAATTAAGTAAATTTGGATACTAAATTTCAAAATTTCTACATGTTTTTCACTAAGTGAATTTTTCTTTAATTTTAATGAAGTAAACTGAACGAGCAGCAAAAATTTATTTTACTTTGGAGTTTACAGATTAATTTTGACACTAAATTATTTGTTGAGTTTCTTCATTATTATGAATACAGCATAAACTTAATACGTTGTGTTGCAAATGTAGCAAACACATAAATACAAAAAAAAACTAAGTAAAATATTTTATTTTCAATGAGCAATATTTGCTGAATGTCAATTTGTTGTGAATAAATGTATTTTTATGGGAATTTGACACTTTTATTAAAAAATGTGAAATGAATGTTCAATTATACTGTATTTTCAGGTTAAAATTTCAAATTTTCATGATGTTTACCTTAATTTTAAGGAGAATGCCTGTTCCCTTTACAAAAAGCTTCACTATGATGCTGCGCTTTGCTAAGCGCTATGGGGAACAATCTTATTGTGAGCAGCTTTGAATATGTGTGTAACACGTCAATGAAAATTGACTGGAATTTATAGCCTCGGCTGGTGAGATCATTGAATGCACCTGTGACTAGGCTATAAATAGAGGCGTCACCAGAGTGTCGTCAGATGATTTTTCTTCAGAGCATACTATGACTGTATGTTTCACAAACCTGCTAAAACCTCTTTCTTCCCTTTGTTAGGAGTTAGAAACTGTTAGGCAGTGCGCAGAAATTTCCTTCTTCCTTCTTTCTCTGTTCTTTTTGAAAGAAAAAAAAAAGAGAAGATATATATATATATAGATATATATAAGGAGAAGTGACAAATATGTCAGAGAACAAAGGCAAACGCTGCGTGTTTCCTTGCCAGCGGTCTATGATCGACAAGGACACGCATGAGTTTTGCTTTGTTTGTTTGGGGGAAGAGCACGCTGCTCTCGCGTTGGGGCAAGGCGGGTGCGCGCATTGTGACCTACTTTTGGTCGGAATGCTGCGCGCTCGCCTCGCTTACTTTCGCGAGCCAGCACCCACACTTCATTCGTGGGGCTCTCGCATGGATCTGGCTGAGGAGCGAGAGACGGGTTCTTCCCTTTCGCTCGCTCTCTCTCCCCAGATCCAGCCGGTCCTTCACGCGATCTCGAAGCGCGCTCCGGCGCTTCTTCGGTTCACGCGGAGAACATATCTTTTGGTTGAGAGTGTGAGCTATCCGCGTCAGAGCACTCCAAACGCGATTTTAAATCTTCGGAGGAGTTGCTCGACGTGATCACTCGTGCAGTGGCCAGGCTTCAATTAGACTGGCCACGCGACCAAGAAACCCCCAAACACTCCAAATTAGAGGACAGATTTCTGTCTGGTGGCCGAGGGAAGGGAACGCCTCATCAGTCCCTTCCCTTCTTTAATGATCTCCACGACGAGCTGTTCACGTGCGTTCACGTGCCCTCGATGTCGTTATATTCGACTATCGTGGGCGCTGACGCAAAAGGCTATTCGATGTTGCCGCAGGTTGAAGAGACGCTTGCGGGCTATCTCTCGCCGGGTTCGGCGTCATCACTAAAAAGCCCCGTCCTCCCCTCTAAGCCATGCAGGACTACCTCCATGCTAGTGGGAAGGGCTTATCAAGCAGCAGGTCAGGCTGGTGCAGCACTGCACACCATGGCTGTGTTGCAGGCTTACCAGGCTGATCTGCTGAAAGACCTGAGTGCGGGTAAAACGCTCGATGAAGAAGCATTTTTAAAGCTTCGTCGAGCCACAGATCTGTCTCTCCGTGCGACCAAGCAGTCAGCCCGCGCCATTGGCCGGTCTATGTCCGCTTTAGTCAGCACAGAGAGACATTTATGGCTTAACCTTTTGGGCATCAGAGACGGGGACCGCGTGTTCCTGCTCGATGCTCCGGTCTCTCCTTCTGGTCTCTTTGGAGACGCCATGAATTCGGTTATCTCCAGATTCCAGGAGGCAAAAAGCCACGAGGAAGCCTTTGGGCAGTTTCTTCCTCGCCGCACTCAGGGGGCAGGGCCGTCGGCCACCCGGTCTCACCCCGATGCCGTTAGGAGGGAAGCTCAAAAACAGAGCGTGGCGAGTCGTGCTCCCCCTCGCAGAGATAGGGGACAGGCTCGTCGTCCTCAGCAGCCCCCTAAGCAAGACCTCAGGGCTATAATTTCCAAGAGGAAAAAACCCTGACGGTCTTGTACCCAACCTTTTGGGGGTAGTTCCCTTCGGGAAGGGGCGCGTGTTTTATTCACCTCGGCCCTCCCGATACCCTCAAGAAAACCCTTCACTCCCGCCACCCTTGGTGTTTCGGGTGACAGGGTTTTCCAACAAAAGTTGGGTGTACCGTTGCTTCCTGCCTTAGTCCAGGACACGGAACACTCAACACCCCCTCAACAGGAAGTGCTGAAATTAGTTCCCATTTCAGAGAACCTGGCAGCGTGGAAACTTCTGCCAGATATTTTTTTCTTTGCTGTGGGTCTTAAAAGAGCGTCAGGATTTAATTCACTCGCCGCCTTTCCATGTTTCAACGGCGTGGTCTCACTACCGTAAACCGGATTTCTTTTTATGTCTGCTATGAATAGCAAATAAAAACTCAAATCTCCTGGTTAAAGGGGCCATGGTATGTGTTCCCTTTCTAGAGAGAGAGTTAGGTTATTACACAAAATACTTCCTGTTTCCCATGGAGGGTGAGGGGTGGCGTCTGGCTTAGATCCTAAAGCTTGAACTGCCCATGGGTGTTCAAGTCCTAGATGATGCCTATCAAGACGGTCGTGTCTCAAGCCCTACAACTCGTTTGGCTGGTCACCATCAATCTTGTGATGCACTTCTATACTTCATTTAGAAGTTCTTCCACAACATGGAAAGTTCCTGAGGTTCGCTTCCGGGGTCGAAGTCTTCCAGTGTCAGGTTCTTTTATTCGGCCTAGCCCTTTTTACCCGCACATTCACAACGCATGATGTAGCGCTGGCTCCTTGTGACTCCGGGGCATCTGCATTCTGAATTGTCTAGACGACTGGCTGATCCTAGTGCAGTTCCAGGAACTGGCAGTTCAGCACAGGGACATCGTCTTAGCTCATTGGTTTCGCTGGGGTTGAGGCTCAACGCCAAGAAAAGCGTCTGCTCTCCCACCCAGAACACTGTCTACCGGGGCATCGTATGGAGTTCAATCACAATGCGGGCACAACTGTCTCCCGCTAGGACTGACTCCATTCAGATCACCCTGAGCAAAGTCAGGCTAGGCCAAGGTTGCACTGTCATCAGTATCAACGATTTCCAGGTCTCAGGGCGACCACGTCCTCGTGATCCCTCTGGACCTTCTGCTCATGAGACCGTTGTTGTTGTGGCTCAAAAGCCAGGGGTTTTTCTTCCAAGGGCCAAAACCCCTAGGCTAATAAGGGTTACGTGCCTCAGGCTTCATCCCTTTCTACGTGGTTCAGACCCCGGTTTTTTGCCTTGGGTCCCACACTAGGTGCGTCTTGTTGTCGCAGGTTGCTAACAACAGACGCCTCCCTGATGGGCGGGGTAGCGGCCTTAAGTGGTCGTCTAGCTTAAGGGGATAGGAGGGTCGTCAGCTCGGTTGTCACAGTCACTGTCTCGGGTTGATGGCTGTATTTCTGGCCCTGAAATACCTCCTCCTGAGGCTGCCATGTCTTGGTGCGGGTGGACAATGCAGCGGTAGCCTCTTAAATAAATCATCAGGGAGATCCACGTTCTTGTCAGCTGTACTTCTGATGCGTCAGAATCTCCTTTGGGCCCAGGGCAAACTCCTGTTACTCAGGGCTATCTATGTCCCTGGACACCTAAACGTGGGAGCAAATTTTCTGTCCAGACATAACCTGCCGACGAGCAAGTGGAAATTCCACCCTGAGGTAGTGGAATAAATTTGGGAGAAATTTTACAGTGCAGAAGTGGACCTCTTAGCCTCTCAAGAGACTGCGCAATGTCCCCTCTACTTCTCTCTGAGTCACCCAGCCCCCCTGGGTCTGGACGCACTGGCACATACATGGCCCAGAATGCGCCTGTATGCATTTCCCTGGTTTCTCTGCTCCCGGAGGCCTTAGCCAGAGTTCGCCACCAAGGGTGATAGCGCCTTACTGGCCGAACAGGACTTGGTTCTCAGAACTGATGCTCCTCCTCGACGGCTCGCCTTGGGCGATTCCGATCAGGAAGGATCTTCTGTCTCAGGCACAGGGGTTGATACTTCACGAACTGTGGATTCTTCGTGTTTGGCCCCTGAAGGGTACCAACTGAGGAACACAGGGCTGTCGCCTGAGGTTATCGAGACCATTCTTAGTGCTAGGGCCCCTTCCACTAGAAGAATTTACGCCAATAAGTGGGGTGTCTTTGAAAAGTGGTGCAGTTCACATGATGCAGATCCAGTTAACTGCCAAATTGTTTCAGTTCTGGGTTTTCTGCAAGGAAAACTGTCAGCAGGCATATGCCCCGCCACTCTCAGGATCTATGTGGCCCTCTCCGCACACATTCCTGTGTTCTCATGGTTTAGGTGTTCAAGTTACCCCGGGCCCTTAGGTCCGGGGGTAGGATTTTCAGTTGGGATTGTGTTGCGGCAGGCTAGTTCCTTTCCGCACACATTCTTCAGGCCCTATGTCTGGGCTCCCATGCCCCAGAGTGCATTTCTGATCTCAAGTTTAAGATGGTCTGTGTACGGCAGGCTGGTCCTTTCCGTACACATTCCTAGAATCTTACGATTCATGCCTGAACAAGTTTGTGATGTGGCAGGCTGGTCCTTCCCGCACACATTCTTCAGGCCCCATGTCTGGGCTATCATGCCCCTGAGTTCATTTCTGATCTCAAGTTTTAGATGGTCTGTGTACGGCAGGCTGGTCCTTTCCGTACACATTCCTAAAATCTTACGATTCATGCCTGAACAAGTTTGTGATGTGGCAGGCTGGTCCTTCCCACACACATTCTTCAGGCCCCATATCTGGATTCCCTTGTGTTCCTTTATGATCTCAAGTCTAAGAAGGTTTGTGTACGGCAGGCGGGTCCTTTTCGTACACATTCCTAAATCTACCAATTTAGATCCTTATGCCTGAACAAGTTTGTGATGCGGCAGGCTGGTCCTTTCCGCACACATTCATCAAATTTTATGGTTTAGATGTTTTAGCTACCCCGGGCTGTTTGCCCTTGGGTCGATGTCTCAAGCCCATGTCTGAACATGTTTGTGATGCGGCAGGCTGGTCCTTTCCGCACACATTCATCAAATTTTATGGTTTAGATGTTTTGGCTACTCCGGGCTCTTACGCCCTTGAGTCAACATCTCAAGCTCATGTCTTAGACCTCTCGTGTTTTTTGTGAGCACACTTCACAACCGTAGGTGTCCGGACAGCCCCAGTGCGGCGGCGTGGGTATTCTGTTCCCCATAGCGCTTAGCAAAGCGCAGCATCATAGTGAAGCTTTTTGTAAAGGGAACGTCTCGGGTTACATGTGTAACCCTTGTTCCCTGAAAAAAGCGGAACGAGATGCTGCACTTCTTTGCCGCACTGGGACGTCCCAGGACTGCTCTTCAGAAAAATATCTGACGACACTCTGGTGACGCCTCTATTTATAGCCTAGTCACAGGTGCATTCAATGATCTCACCAGCCGAGGCTATAAATTCCAGTCAATTTTCATTGACGTGCTACACACATATTCAAAGCTGCTCACAATAAGATTGTTCCCCATAGCGCTTAGCAAAGCGCAGCATCTCGTTCCGCTTTTTTCAGGGAACAAGGGTTACACATGTAACCCGAGACGTTTTTGTCAGCAACACATATGATCAGTTAAGTAACAGGAATATTTTACATTTAGTGTGAATACATTTATTTGACACTTTTATTGAAAAATGTGAAATTAATGTTAAATTAAACTGTAAAAAATGTGTGTATTTTCAAAGAGAAAATAGAGTGTACTTCATATGCCTTTATGTGGAGCTAAACTCGAAACCTAGTCCACACGTATATGGATATTATACATATATAAAAGTTTTTGCCCTCTAAAAATTCTTGTTTATCTGGAAGATAGATGTCCTAAAATCTATGACAGCTAACCAAAACAAAACAAACTAGCATTCCTACATTTCTGTCAAATTCCATTACATGCCCAGTATTTTGAAACAACTGTTGTGCATGCGCATATTGTGTTCATGATGTCATATTTGTTCAAAATCCCTTTTACCTTTCCACTTTCATCACAGAAAACATTGTTTTGAAAAGTCTTCACTTTGAAAGGCAATTTCCAAAACTTACATTTTCAGTGACGTAAAATGCTGTTTAAGTGCGTATGGGAGGCCAAAATATAAATAAAACTGTAATTTTTCAGAAATAATCATATTTGTGTGGACAGGGCATATGATGGTATTAATTGCACTAGAATCCATCATTCCACCTTTTGAGAGAAGAAAAGAAAGTCCGTCAATATGGCTGGTTCCCCGTCTGTCGCTCACTTCGACGTCGTGTCGAAGAAGCGACACTAGGGGTCTCTCTTGAGCGCCGAAAGATACCTCTGATCTATGAAAAAAGGCCAATGAGAGTTGGCGAACAGTATTTGCATACTCCGCCTCCGGATACGGATATAAAGGCGAGAGAAATACGCTCGTTCATTCAGTAATTTTCTTCGGAGCCGAAGGTCGTGTTTATGCTGACTGCTGCGTATTACACTGCTGATCCTGCTTCTGATCCTCTGACGCTCTGCTGCTGTTGGATTTACGGCGCACTACAGCGGCTGTTTTTTCTCTTCTCTGCCGGCGTGCAGTTTGCCCCTGGGCGCTTCGACAGCGCAGAGTTTGAAAGAGTTTCTCAATATAAAGAGTTATATTTCTCATAAAGAGTTTATTTCTCTAAAAGAGCAATACATAGCGGTGTTGAACGCCCTTTTCAGGGCGCGTCTTTTTAAAGATGCCATTCAACCCCTGTGTAGTTCCTGGATGCGGTAGAGTGCTCTCCGCTTCTGACGGCCACAGGCGCTGTCTCGTGTGTCTGGGCGCCGATCACACCGAGGCTGCGTTTGTGGATGGCTCATGTTCTCACTGCGAGAACATGACCATGGTAACGTTGCGGTCGCGGCTTGCTTTCAATAGAAAGCACGCCACTCCAGCCGCCCCCCGTATCGCTCCTTCTTCCCACGGGATTGAGGACGATGCGGTTGGCGCTGGAGGCGATTTGGGGAGGGCAGCGGGTGCGCTTCCGCCGGGCACGTCCCCTCGGACCACCCGCCCCCCGACACGCTCGTTTACCTCCGTCCAGTCTCGAGGTAACGGCGACTCGCCTCCGGGCCGGTCTGCCTATCCTCTTGAGCCTGAAGCCGATGAGCTCGCCGCTCCATCGGAGAGCGCGGCGTCTGACGCTGACTCCTCCCCTGGACTGCCGCCTTCGGGCCAGCAGGCCCAGGTTGAGGCGGATGCGCAGATGTCCGACATGCTTGCCCGGGCCGCCGTCGGGGTGGGGTTGGACTGGAAACCTCCACCCTCCCCACACCCGTCACGGTTGGATGACTGGTTCCTGGGGTTTGGGCGCCGCTCACAGCCACGCCCCCCCCCCCGGTCCCGTTTTTCCCGGAAGTGCATGACGAGCTGACGTCATCATGGAGAGCCCCGCTCTCCGTCCGTCAAAAGCCCTGCTCGTCCGCTCTCGCTACCCTCGACGGCGGAGAGGCCCACGGGTACACGGCGATTCCCCAGGTGGATAGGGCAGTTGCGCCCCATCTTTGTCCCGGTGACCCTACCACCTGGCGCAGGCGCCCTGTACCCCCTTCCAAGGCCTGTAGGACTTCATCCTCCCTCAACAACAAAGCCTACAGCGCCGCGGGACAGGCAGCCTCCGCCCTGCACGCCATGGCTCTCCTGCAAGTCCACCAGGCCAAGGCGCTCAGAGATCTGCACGAGGGTAGCCCTGATCCCGACGTGTTGCAGGAACTGCGCTCAGCGACCGACCTCGCCCTCAGGGCCACGAAGGTCACCGCGCAGGCACTCGGGCAGGCGATGGCCACCCTAGTGGTCCAGGAACGTCATCTGTGGCTCAACCTGGTCGAGATGCGTGAGGCCGACAAAGTTCGCGTCCTCGACGCCCCTGTCTCCCAGCTTGGCCTCTTCGGCGACACCGTCGAGGACTTTGCCCAGCAGTTCTACGCGGTGAAAAGACAGACGGAGGCCATCTCACACATCCTGCCTCGCCGCAAACCTGCCGCCAGGGCCACTGCCCCGTCTGCTCGCCGAGGGCGTCCTCCTGCGGCTAAGAAATCTGCTCCGCCTCAACCCGGGCCCAGCTCTCAGCCCCTGCGTCGAGCACACCGCAAGAAGCAGACAACCCCCATCTCCCGGACTCCCTCGAGGACCCGGAAGGCTCCCAGGCGGTCCTGAGACGGACGACCCAGCGACGCAGACGTTAGCTCCGGAGGTGGTAAGACCACTCCGTCCCCTGGTGGAGGGCCGGGAGGAGAATCTTTTGTTTCTAAACAATTTAATTTGCCGCCCCCCCTTAGATGGGGTTGCGGTACCCACATTCTCAGTAAAAGAGCTATTTCCTGTGTCTCTGGGTCACCTGGCCCGCAAATGCCGTTCTCACGGCAGTTTGCCCTTAGATCCCGACAGTCCTGACCTCCTGGACACGGACCACCCGTCTTCAGCCCCACGACTGTCCCCCGGCCGGCCGGTTCCGACGAGTCTAGAGGACGCCTACCCAGGACCTCCTCCTCAGTCGCTAACCCGCCCCCTGCCGGGTGTGCGGAGCAAGGTAAGTGCTTTGAGTCTTTTCTCAGCACCTCAGCCGCGGGTCGCCCCGTCGCCGCCCAACGCTGCCCTACCTGCTCCGCCCCGCTGCGAAGCCCCGCCGGGTACGTCAAAATTAATCGTCCCTTTAGTGCCCCTAGCGCAGAGGTTGGACGCGTGGCTTTCACTTCCCAACCCGTCTCGCTGGCTGGCACGGACCATCCGACTCGGTTACGCAATTCAGTTTGCCAGGCCCCCGCCCCCCTTCATGGGCGTCCGCTTCTCCGCAGTATACGGCGAACACGCCCACTCCCTGCGCGCGGAAATCGCGACTCTTCTGGCCAAAGACGCGATAGAGCCTGTCCCTCCAACCGAGATGAAGAAGGGTTTCTACAGCCCCTACTTCATCGTACCCAAGAAAAGCGGCGGCTTACGACCAATCTTGGACCTGCGAGTTCTCAACCGAGCGTTGCACAAACTCCCGTTCAAAATGCTCACGCAGAAACATATTTTAACCTGCGTCCGGCATCTAGATTGGTTCGCAGCGGTAGACCTGAAGGACGCGTACTTCCAAGTCTCTATCCTGCCCCGACACCGCCCCTACCTGCGGTTTGCGTTCGAGGGCCAGGCGTATCAGTACAAAGTCCTCCCCTTCGGCCTGTCTCTGTCCCCTCGCGTCTTCACGAAAGTCGTAGAGGCAGTTCTTGCCCCGCTCCGAGAAGCCGGCATCCGCATACTCAACTACCTCGACGACTGGCTCATCCTAGCCCACTCGCGAGAGTTACTATGCGCTCACAGAGACCAGGTGCTCAGGCACCTCAGCCGTCTGGGGCTTCAGGTCAACTGGGAAAAGAGCAAGCTCACTCCAGTTCAGAGCGTCTCTTTTCTCGGGATGGAGTTAGACTCGGTCTCAATGTCCGCACGTCTCACAAAGGAGCGTGCTCAGTCAGTGTTGAACTGCCTCGCCGCCCTCAGGCCGGGCACAACGGTCCCCTTAAAAATTTTCCAGAGGCTCCTGGGGCATATGGCATCCGCCGCGGCGGTCGCGCCGCTGGGCTTGATGCATATGAGACCGCTCCAACACTGGCTTCGGACCCGAGTCCCGAGACGAGCATGGTGCCGCGGCACGCACCGGGTAACAATCACCCCCGCCTGCCGACAAACATTCAACCCCTGGACAGACCTCTGTTTCTTACGGGCTGGAGTACCCCTACAGCAGGTGTCCAGACGCGTCTTGGTCACAGCCGACGCCTCCAGATTGGGTTGGGGCGCCGTTTGCAACGGGCACGCAGCCTCAGGCCGTTGGAAAGGGGCCAGGCTGCGTTGGCACATCAACTGCCTCGAGTTGTTGACCGTCCTCTTTTCCCTGCGGAGGTTTCTCCCGTTAATCCGGGACGAACATGTCCTAGTCAGGTCGGACAGCACCACTGCGGTCGCGTACATAAATCGCCAAGGCGGCGTACGCTCCCGTCACATGTCACAACTCGCCCGTCGTCTCCTCCTTTGGAGCCAGCATCGACTCAAGTCGCTGCGTGCCACTCACATCCCCGGCAACCTCAATGTGGTAGCGGACGCGCTGTCACGACAACGCTTGCCTGGCGGAGAGTGGAGACTTCACCCCCACTCGGTTCAGCTGATTTGGGAACGGTTCGGCAAGGCCCAGGTAGACCTGTTTGCCTCCCGAGAGACCTCCCACTGCCCGCTCTGGTACGCCCGTTCAGAGGCTCCCCTCGGGGCAGATGCACTGGCACACAGCTGGCCGGTGGGGCTGCGCAAGTACGCATTCCCCCCAGTGAGCCTTCTTGCACAGGTGCTGTGCAAGGTCAGGGAGGACAAGGAGCGAGTCACTCTCGTGGCTCCCTACTGGCCCACCCGGGCCTGGTTCTCGGACCTCGTACTCCTCGCGACAGCCCCTCCCTGGCGAATTCCTCTGAGGAAGGACCTTCTTTCTCAGGGATGGGGCACGCTCTGGCATCCGCACCCAGACCTCTGGAATCTCCATGTCTGGTCCCTGGACGGGACGCGGAAGATCTAGCTGGCCTACCACCCACGGTCGTAGCCACGATCAACCAAGCCAGAGCCCCTTCTACCAGGCAACTCTACGCCCTAAAGTGGCGTCTGTTCGTCAATTGGTGTTCTTCTCGGGCAGAAGACCCACAGAGGTGCGCAGTTAGGTCAGTGCTCCTGTTTCTACAGGAGAGGTTGGAGGGGAGGCTGTCCCCGTCCACCTTAAAGGTGTATGTTGCTGCTATCGCAGCTCACCACGACCCAGTAGACGGCAAGTCTCTGGGCAAGCACGACTTAATCGTCAGGTTCCTAAGAGGTGCCCGGAGGTTAAATCCCTCCCGGCTAAACCTGTTCCCCTCCTGGGATCTCTCGGTGGTCCTCGCCGGTCTTCAGAGATCCCCTTTCGAGCCGCTAGAATCAGCCGGACTCAGGGCCCTCTCTCTAAAGACGGCCCTGCTGATCGCGCTCGCCTCCATCAAGAGGGTCGGGGACCTGCAAGCGTTCTCTACTAACGACACTTGCCTGGAGTTCGGTCCGGCAGACACTCATGTGATCCTAAGACCTCGACCGGGCTATGTGCCCAAGGTTCCTACCACGCCCTTTAGAGATCAGGTAGTGAACCTACAAGCGCTGCCCCGGGAGGAGGCAGACCCAGCCCTCTCACTATTGTGTCCAGTACGTGCTTTGCGTGCCTACCTGGAACGCACCCAGAGCTTCAGGCGCTCTGAGCAGCTCTTTGTCTGCTTTGGAGGACAGCAGAAAGGGAACGCTGTCTCCAAACAGAGGTTGTCTCACTGGGTGGTGGAGGCCATTCAGTTGGCCTACCACACCCAGGCCGTGCCGCCCCCCTTACGGGTGCGGGCCCACTCCACTAGGAGCGTAGCATCCTCATGGGCACTGGCAAGGGGCACCTCCCTAGCAGACATTTGCAGAGCTGCGGGCTGGGCAGCACCTAACACCTTCACGAGATTCTACAATCTCAGGGTTGAGTCAGTTTCGTCCCGTGTTCTCTCAGGTCCGAGCCCGTAGAACTCGGTACACGTCGACGATCTGACCGGGTGATCCGCTTGTTCCAGCGCCGTTTCCCTCTACCGAGGCAAAACAGTGCGCTTTTTGTCCCAGAGGACCCAAGTCCCTGGTTGATTCCTCCCTAGCACTTCAGACCCTCAGCAGTTCATCGGAGGAACGTGCTGGTCCAGTCCACTACGGGTACCTCCGGCTACCCCTACTGGAATAAGTGCTCCACAGATCAGGCCTCCTACGGGACTCCTCCTGTGTGTATTTCCGCGGTACGGTCACCTTACGAGCTGACCCGCGTCTCCCTTAGGCAGCCCTTCGCTGCCCTCCGGTCGCCGTGTTGTAGCAACTCCCCCCTCCTCGAGGCTGGATCTACCACCGCGCCATTTCCTCCCACATGCCCAAAGTAGCCATGTGGTGTATTTTGCCACCTATACCTCCCCTGCTGGGCAGGTGTGGCCTCCGCAGGGTCTTTTCCCCCTAAAAGAATAGGACTTCGGAATAAGACCCCCTTCCCTCGATGCGGTAAGGGCCCCGGCTGCTCTTGCTCTATGCCGAGAAAACATAGAGAGAAAAGAGGCCCAGCCAGGCTTGGCCCGTTCCCTAGTTGGGAGCGTCACCTTGTTCCCCCCTAGGGTAACCAAAAGGGTGCTGACGCTTTTTCGGGGCATTGGGGAAGAGTACGTGCAGCCTGAACACAGTTGGTCGCTTGTGCACGTGCAAAATACCTGCCCGCTTCTGTGTCAGCAGTACACGTACACGGCTCAGCGCATGGCGAGTTTTGAAGTGGACCCCTAGTGTCGCTTCTTCAACACGACGTCGAAGTGAGCGACAGATGGGTAACGTCTCGTTTACTTATGTAACCTCCGTTCCCTGATTGAGGGAACGAGACGTCGTGTCTTCCCGGCCACGTCGCTGAGCCGAGCCGCTGAGATGCCCGGAACACTCCCGGCTCCTCAGAAAAATCCTGAATGAACGAGCGTATTTCTCTCGCCTTTATATCCGTATTCTTATGGCGGAGTATGCAAATACTGTTCGCCAACTCTCATTGGCCTTTTTTCATAGATCAGAGGTATCTTTCGGCGCTCAAGAGAGACCCCTAGTGTCGCTTCTTCGACATGACGTCTCGTTCCCTCCATCAGGGAACGGAGGTTACATACGTAACCGAGACGTTCTATTTGCTCAGCATGTGGTGGTAACCGTGACAGCTAACTCTACTTTAGTATCTTTGTACTGAAAATTGTAAGTAAATTTTCACAGATATAATATAATTTGTGTGAGACTGGAAACACCCACCACCATATTCTGTGAAGCTGCAAAAGGCTAAAGTCTGAAAGAGATATAGTGATTTTTATTTGTATGCATCTGGAGTATAAGGCTGAAGTTGTTTAAATCAACTCCAGATAGTTGTTGTTTTCACTTTGATTTCCTCCCTCCTCAATCAGTGAGGCATATTTGGAGACAATTGTGGGCAAGAAAGGTAGCCACGCAACTCAGAGAAATTTAGCCATCAGTATGCATCAGTGTTGGGCTTAAATTATGCATCCTTAATCAAATCTCCACTTCAGGTTCTTAGACCTTTGCTGCTTCCACAAACGTCATCTAATTATGACACCACACAGAAAGCATAAATGCAGCGTGCATTCGTTGTTCCCCTCTAATCACGAAATTATATTCTTTAGCAGTGCAATATACTGTATGCTTTTATGGGGGGTTAATGAGACAGGTCATGTTAATTTAGGTATTGTGCTATGCAACTGTTTATCAGTTTAGTCTGATGAATGTATTATGAATTGGCTCTTCATTTATTGTGGCAGGTTTTCACAAATGTTATTATATGAGTATATGATCAGAAAGAGCGCATACACATATATTGGCGCATTAACATATTCAGACACTTTTGGGCACTTAGGGCCCTATTTTAAGAGTGCTCGCACTAAGTGCAGCGCTATGCCATAAGTCATATGTGCAATGTGCCAGTATGCACCAAGTCTAGATGGGTTTGGCAAAATCACACATGAAAGGCGCTAATGGGCTGGGTCAAGTGCAATTTAATTCTGAGGTTCCTCTCGAGTTATTGCAGCATCTGCTTCCTATATATAGTCCATTCCCACAAGCACCAGTGATATAAACAAAGACAGCACATTCATAAGATCTTGGAAGTGTAAATTGACTGCATGAAATTAATTAGAAGACTAGGAATATGGACTTTACAACAGGGTTGTATTGGAACACAGTACACTCCTACTGGTCGATTTTGATTTTGAAAATTCAAATAACTTATTGAAACAACCAAAAATAAAATTAAACAAAAATATTTCTAAATTCAAATTACACTTCAAACTAAATTAAAATGTAATCAAAATAATGAAGTGGTCAAAACAATCCTACCAAATTCAAACATTTAACCCTCTCCAACTTCTTCCTCGGGCCACATTTGCAGTGATATAAAAATCACTCTACGAAAACAGGTGGAAAAATACCAATACAAATTACATCATAAATACCATTGGAAATAAAAACATAATAATAATAATAATATTAATTGAAAAATTAGCCATGACCTATATATAGTTTAACACAAATCTCATACATCTGTGATTCATAAAATGGCTACAATAGGGACTGACATAATTTGATGTTCCACTACATTTTCAGAGTTTGGACATGAACTTTATTATCACCTGCTGGTCGAATCTCCAAAATTAAATGCAAGAACTGAGTTTAGACTTTGCGCTGAAAACAGACGTGGTATTGAAACGTCATGGCGCAATGACCTGCAGTATTTCTCAGGAAAATAGCAAATTGCACTTTGTGCCATTTCATTACCATACAATACAAACTCAGTTTGCACACATAAGCCCACAAATGGCACAAACACTCCAACCCACTTGTGTTTTGCGATGGCATAAAAATTACGCTTAGAATTTGCTCTCTTGAAAATTAGATAAAATGTAGCACATGGTCTTTGCACGTAGTCCTGCGCATTGGCCGCTTACGAAAATAGAGCACATAATGTTAGTCAAATTTACATTACTAATGTCTGAATGTCATTGCAATAGATACAAAATATCATAGCAAGCTGAATCTCAAGGTAATTTTCAGTGCATGTATGATGTCAGTTCCCCTCAAATAAACACAGGTGTTCTGACAGATTAACATAAATTGTAGTGTATCACATAAAGAAATAGTTTACCCAGAAATTTTAATTCTGTCATATCTTAATAACCCATATGACTTTTGTTCTTATGCAGGACACAAGAAGATGTTTTAATTAATATCTTGGCATTAGAACTTTTCAATACATCAATAGGGAACACTGGGAATAGTGTCTCTTTTTGAAAGTTTTAAAAAGGACCTAATTCTTTTGAAGGCATACAATAGTTTTTGCAGAAAAACAACATACAATTTGAGTTATGCTTTAGTGAAAATCTTGTCGTCTGTTGCACATTCATTAGTACATGAAATAAGCTTGTTCACAATAGCTCACAAGTTCATGCGAGAACTTGCTTGGTTTTTAGTGCTATACAATGCAAGTTCCCTCGTGAACACAAAACCCATTGTGAAATAAGCCATTGTGAGCTTATTTTTGGCACTGATTTTTGGATGAACTCTTCATTTAACAATGGACTTCCATAACTTCTATTAACATTTGAAAGCGTGAAAGTGTTTTTTCTTAATTTTGAACAATATACAGTAGGTCTATGTATTGTTTGATCATTTTAAACATCTTTTATTGTGAAACGTTTTGCTTGAAAACTATATTTCTGTAAAATTAATGCTACATGCTGTAGTTTGATATTCTGCTATATGACACAAAAACATTCATGAATTTTTTAGTATGTCTTAAGTCACCAAATACCTTTTGGGGCCACCATATCATTACATATAGCAGTCAGTAGAGGTGGGTAGTAACTCGCTACATTTAATCGATTACACTATCTTGAGTAACTTTTTTGGAAAAAATTACCTTTATGAGTATGTTTTATGGTGGGTACTTTTTACTCTTACTCAGATAAATTTCTAATGAATTTTTTTTACTTTTACTGTGTTACAATGGGTAGAGTTCTCGTCGTTACATAACTGGTTTTAATTTGCTAAGTGTTAATAAATGCGTAATTTATTTAGAATGCTTCTCCAACTTAAGAAAGCACAGCGAGGTAAGTTTTAGAGATTGTAATAATGTGGGCTTAATTTTCAGCGTGAATCTGTAACGGGCTCCTATGACCTCAGTTTCGAAGTTCGCATTTTTATATCAGCACTGCAACATATCAGCCCCTACTGTATAAATCCTTGTAAACATCCACGATAAGTGCAATTTTTTTGCCCTACCTGCGTTCTGTACATGCAAGTTTGTCTCATTTTTCACCGTTATAATTACTAGAAAAAGGTTTCCAAACTTCTCTTCTAATTGACAGATTCATCCAAATCTGAGAAGCATCCTTAAAATGATAATTCAGCCTTTAATTAATATTATATCATAATTTCCACACCTTCATGTTTTTCCAACCCCAAGAAACTTTCTGTATTCTGTGAAACCCAAAAGATGTTAGACAGAATGTTAGGGACTGACTTTCTCAGCCAACTTTCCTTTTAAAAATATGGAGAGAGAAAAACATGCAGTGAATGTAAATGATGATTAAGGTTAGCATTCTGTCTAACATCTCCTTAATAATAATTTTTCCAAAATGGAAAATTCTCGCATCAATTACTTACCCTCATGCCATCCCAGATGTGTATTTTGTTTCTGCTGCTGAACACAGAGATTTTTATAAGAATATCTCAGCTCTGTTAGTTTATCCTAAAATGCAAGTAAAAATGAACCAAAACTTTGAAGCTCAGAAAGCACATAAAGGCAGCATTAAAGGAATTCAAATGACACTGGACCGATCTGTCTTCAGAAGGGATATGATAGGTGTGGGTGAGAAAAAGATCAATATTTAAATCCTTTTTACTAATAAATCTTCACTGTCATATTCTTCTTCTTGTGTTTTTAGTGATTAAATTATTTGTGCATATCGCCACCTACTGGGCAGGGAGGATAATTAATAGTAAATAAGGACTTTATATTATATTATATATATATATATATATATATATATATATATATATATATATATATATATATATATAATATAATATATATATATATATATACTGTCTCTCTTTCACTCTCCCAGATTTTCGGATGGTATACAGTGTTGTGTATACTCTAAATTATTTTGTTTGCAAAGAATATGAGATGGATAGAGACCAATTTAAAAAAAACAACAACTGTATAAACATCCTAAGGTGGTTAGCTTGTCTCCCAGCCTGGACAAGCTGGTTAGGTGTTTTGATTTGGTGGTTTTAGGGGTTTTGGGAAACCAGCTTGGGCCAACCAAACCTGATGAAGACCAGCTTGGCCATGCTTGGGGAACAGTTAATTCAACTTAAGCAGTTAAGACCAGAAACCACTTTAGACCATAAAACAACCTTAGGCTGGTTTTAGCTATTGTTGCTGTTGTTGTTTTGTTTTATTTTTTAGTATGGGAATAAAAGTATGTTTATATCTGTAAATCCCTTAGCAGTGTACACAATTTGTGTATGTTTCTTTGTTTGACTGTTTTCACACAGTCAGAGATTGCATCTCAATTTCTTGATGAAGTTTTAAACATGCACTATGCTGGAGATGCCATATTCTTTGAGTGCCTTCACCTTACTCTCTGTTCCACTGGCCTGCAGCGAGGCAGCACGTCTCTGCCTTTGGCATTGTGTGAACAGCCCTCCTCCTAGAGCTCGGCACGTCTTTCTCGCTTTGTCTCGCTTTCTGTTTTCCCCATCTCTCCTCCAATTTACAACCCTATTCTTGAACACCTCAGGAAGCCAGTCACTATTTCCTGGAATGGGTACATGTTTGTGTTGGAGATATTGCCTATTCTTTCTTATTCTCTTATTTAATTTGTACAATAATTGACTGTTTTTGTCCCCATGCAAATGCGTTGCTTATTGCAAGTATTTGTTTTGAGAGTTTACAGCAGATACCCCCCCCCCCCCCCCCCCCCATCCATAAACATAATTATTTTAAAACTGTACAAACTAGATTCTACCCCCTAAACCTAACCTTCACAAAAACCTTTCTGCATTTTTATATAAAAAATAAAAACATAGTTTAGTATGGTTTTTAAGCGATTTGAATTATGAGGACAACAGAAATGTCCTCATACACCACATTTCTAACATAATACCCTTGTAATTACCAGTTTGTAACCTAAAAAAATGTCCTCGTAATCCACCCAAACCCGCCTACACAAACCATTTCTGAGCGCATACAACCAGCTTTTATTCTGACATGCCATCATACTTATTGACCTGCTAACTCTAATTTGCATGCTCTCATTCTGTTGACATGATCTTTTCTGTTATTACAGCATTAGTATCCTCTCTCTACTCTAACAGTCTGTTCCCTCAAATAATTTTCCTTTTTTGGTTTAATTCCTGGGATCTCATATACTTAGAATACAATTTTATCTTCTTCTCCTATTATAAAGTGCTGTGTGCTGCCCTCTTTAGGGAAATTATACCTGCAGTTTGAGGAACACATTATGGTGGATTTTCTGGATGCAACAATGCATGACATCTTTCTTGCCCCAGTCAATTTGGTGAAACCACTGTTCAGTAAGTGTACACTCGATGTCCGTTAATTGATGGCTCATTTTGTAGAAAACTGCCTAAGGTAAGTGTAGATATAAGTTTTTGGCTATTTGGCGCTTACAGCAGCAGTGATCAGCGCATAAAAGAAACATTTATATTGATGTCTCATCATATCTCACTGTGGGATTAGTGAAACAAAATAAACCATACAAATGCATTCATGAGAATGAGAGCTCTCAATTAATATATGATTGTCTGTTTAAGTGCTATTTGAAAGACTTTTATATTCATATTAATATTTCTACCACATTACCTCTAGGTGGCACTTATTTGCAACATGGATGTTTTTAGGCCTTATTTAATTTTTTTTGTAACATAAATGGAGAAGTGATAAATATGAAACGTTTAGATTCTAAGCTTTCAAATTATACTACATATGTCACATATAACCGGAGACTTAAACAATGTAAGCACAAACCTTTTTTGCAAAATAGCGCCCCCTTGTGGACCCACCAGCGGGTCCGCAAAGTTGAAGAGGGTAAACCAGTTGAGCTTCAGGAACATTATATGATTGTTGCTACCCAGAGGAAAATGTTATTGCTCTTTTTAATTTATTGAGGTTGCTTTTTATTTAAAGCTCAGGAGGCTTATTGGAGTGCTCAGTTATGTTTCATTTACAGTAAGTATCAACTTTGTCTCAGATGAATCTTCAACAATTTGGAGACATAAAAATAGACATTTGTTGTCCAGACTGATCAACCTGCAAATTCAGCATCCGTAGGTCAAAAGTTTTGTTGCTAAAATCGGTCTGTGCTTACCGAAATTCGTGTCACTGCCCCCATAGCCAAACTGGAAAGTGTTGAATGGATGGATATGCTTGAGCTCCAGTTTTCAGGTGAGATGTCCAATGAGTGATACCAAAAGCGAGTTGTATTTTTAGTCGTAAATTAATACAGTCTACAGAAATGCAAGTCTACTCCCTAACCCAAACCTCAACCCTTAACCCAACCGTCAGTGGAGTAAAAATTTAATTTTAGAGCAAAAATGCAATCTCTGACTTGCACTTTATTTTTCATGGTTCCTACAGATCAAAAATCCATAGCTGTTTTTCCGCCATAGGGCCGAACGGTTCTGAGCACATTACAGAACAATAACAGTAGCATTTCCACTTGAGCACGGTTTGGCAAGGCACAATTATAAACAGTTCTCGTCCTGGAATTTTTGGCACAGTTTGCTAAACGTACTCAGCCGTGTAGATTTAATTGCTTTAGTAAGTGGTGACTCACAAATTCCACTTTGCCAATGCCAAGGCAACTTTTAGTTATTTTTAGCTTGCCAAGTGTGCTAATATTTGGCTGAAGTTAATAAAAGTTAACAAAAATAGTGTATGTTTAGTGTATTTTCATGATTTTAATCTTTTTACGAGATTGCAGATTAGTAAAACCAGGTGAAGAAAGCAGTCCTAAAAACTGGAACATGCGATCATCCTTTAGTGCGCACTCGCTCCAGTGTTTAGATTTCACGCCATCGCCACAGACAGATCTGTTATGGACATTCTGCTGATTTCACCGCACCACAGTGGAAAAACAAGCGGTAACCGTTCCAACTGGCCGGGATCGGCACTTAACGGTATGGCTTTGAGATGAGAACTGTTTGGCCCGATGGTGGAAAAGTGGCTCATGCATCAGTAATGCTAGTGAAATGTATTTATGCTTGAATTGAATAAAAAATGTCTGATGGGGGATGGCACTTATGATGATATCTCTTCTTAAACTCTTGTAGAAATGTCTGGAGAAAAATCTGAGAAGCCAGGGGGTTAGGCAGAAGACTAAATTTGATCCCCATTAAAACTAATGTAAAATATGAAATTTACATTCTGAAATCAACACTATATTGATAGTGTTGATTTCAGAATGTAAATGTAATATTTTACATTCGGAAAAAACATGTCGATTTCCTATGCGATCACATTGTATTGCCACAGTATAGAGTATAATATAGAATAGAGCTGTAAAATAAATGTGTATAGTATAGCTCAGATGATTTGATCTTTGAAGAATTTAATGAGTAATGTTGGCAGTTATGTTCAGACCTAAAATATTTTAATTTGGTATCTTTGCTAATTTGAGCACAGACATTGATGATATCTCTTCTTAAACTCTTGTAGAAATGTCTGGAGAAAAATCTGAGAAGCCAGGGGGTTAGGCAGAAGACTAAATTTGATCCCCATTAAAACTCATTTCTGTCTATGAGTAACAACTGAGATATTAAAGATATTTCATTAGTTATTTTTCGTTCCCATGGGCACCTTTTATTCTGTGAATATATGCAATCTCTAGAATGATGCGATGAGTCCACAGACAGAAATGCATACTCTCTCTGACCTTTGAACTCTTCAATCAGAAGTTTTAGACTGCTAGAGGGCTGATGAGGAAATTCTCAAAGTTTTGTAATTAGGCCTGTTAATGAACAGTTTTCATTCAATTGAATGAGGAAAACTGAACCAATCATACAAACATCCATCGACCCACCCACCCATCCACCCACACACCCATCCACCCACACACACACTCGTACACACAAAGACAAACTGAGGCAAAAACTGGCTGATTTAGTCTATTACCTTCTTCATGGTGCTCACCAAATTAAAATCTAATTTAAGGGGCTTTTATATTAAAAAGTAAAATTTTTCCCACTGTCCTTCTAATTGTAGAAAGCTTCCATTCCATTAGGTATCTAATTTTTACCTGTCAGAAATAGAGCTGTATAATCTACCCTGAGGAGAGCTATTGCATGGCCCTGTAATTAGGCTTGGAGTGTTGGAGTGTGTGTGTGTGTGTGTGTGTGTGTACACATGCGTGTGCACGTCTGTGTGCCAGTGAGTGAAAGAAAGTATAGCCAGAATCATCTTTTAGTTCATTATTGCTGTCCTCATCTTTTAATGCATCTCTCCGCAGTATAAACTCATATTCTTTCAACATTGTTAGCCTGGGGTAAGTCATTTGCGTTCAGATAATCTAACTATATGTTGCAATATCTCACAATATAATGTATTCCCAAAATCATCACCTTTTTGAGGTACAGTCATTTATACTACAACATTTAGGCTCTGATTAGCATTAGATATGAACACATATGTGCAGGGTTGCTAGAGAAGGGAAATAAGTGTTGTTATTGGTTGACCATATTTCTTGAACAAATGACCACAATTGGAGGTGACTTGACTATATGAAAATATATTCCTCCCTATATTAATACACTTGCAGATAATGAAATCATGTTCCCTTTCAAAAAGCTACACTTATGATGCTGCGCTGAGAAAAGCGCTTTGGGAACAACATTAGGTGTGACCAGCTGTGAATATGTGTGCAACACGTCAGTGAACATTGACTGGAATTTATAGCCTCTTCCGTTGTCATCATTGGATGCACCTGTGGCAGGGCTATATATAGATGCGTCACAGGTGCATTATCAGATCTTTTGTCTTCAGATCACTCTGTATGTGAGCTTCATGAGCCTGTCAGAACTTTCTTTCCTCTGTTAGGAGTTAGAATTTGTTAGGCAGTGCGCAGAAAACCTTTCTCTTCTTTCTCTAAAAAAATTACAAAAATAAAAATAAATGACAGAGCAAGCGGTGTGTGTTCCCTTGTCTACACTCTATGGCTGAGATTGACACACACATCAGTTTTGCTTTGTTTGTTTGGGGGAAGAGTATGCTGCTCTCACGTTGGGGCAGGGTGGGTGCGAGCATTGTGATCTGCTTTCGGTCAAAATGCTTTGTGCTCGTCTCACTTACTTCTGAGAGTCGGCGCCCACGCTTCATTCGTGGGGCTCTAGTATGGATCTGGCTGAGGAGCGAGAGACGGGTCCGTCCCTATCGCTCGCTCTCTCCTCAGACCCAGCTGGTCCTTCCCATGATCCTGAAGCGCGCTCCGGTGCCTCTTCGATTTATGAGGGGGACCTTGAATCTCTTGAGTCTGCGGACTTTGAGCTACCTACCTCTGAGCATTCCGGGCATGATAGTAAATCATCGGAGGAATTACTCGATGTGATTACATGTGCGGTGGCCAGGCTTCAATTATACTGGCCACGCGAATAAGAGACCCCCAAATGCTCCAAGTTGGAGCACAGATTTCTGTCTGGTGGCCGGGGGAAGGGAACGCCTCATCAGTCCCTTCCCTTCTTTGATGACCTCCATGACGAGCTCTCTCGTTCATGAAGGAAACCATATACTTCCCGTGTCCACGTGCCCTTGACGTTGATATATTCGATTATCGTGGGTGCTGAGACGGGGGTATTCGATGATGCTGCCGGTTGAAGAGACACTTGCGGGTTATCTCTCGCCGGGTTCAGCATCATCGCTAAAAAGACCCTCTCTCCCCACAAAGCCATGCAGGACTACCTCCACGCTAGTAGGGAAGGCTTATCAGGCAGCGGGTCAGGCTTATGCTGCCCTGCACACTATGGCAGTGTTACAGGCATACCATGAGGAAGCTGTCTCTGAGCTTCGTCGAGCCACAGATCTATCTCTCCGTGCGACCAAGCAGATGGCCCGTGCCATTGGCCTATGTCTGCTTTAGTCAGCATGGAGAGACACTTATGGCTCAACCTATCGGGCATCAGAGATAAGGACAAAGTTTTCCTTCTTGATGCCCCGGTTTCGACCTTCTGGCTTATTTGGGGACACTATAAATATAGTTATCACGAGGTTCCAAGAGGCGAAAAATCACGAGTAAGCATTCGGGCAGTTTCTTCATCGCCACACTCAGACCCGCCCCGGTCCTGCTAGAAGGGAGGCTCAGAAACAAAAAGACTGGGGAACAGTAAAGACTGGGGACAGGCTTGTCGCCCTTAGCAGCCCCCAAATCAAGAGAAAGAAACCCTGACGGTCTTGCGCCCAGCCTTGTGGGGGTAGCCACCCTCGGGACAGGGCGCGTGTATCATCCACTTCAGCCCTTCCGGTACCCCCACGAAACCTCTCCATTCCTGCCACCTTTGGTGTTTCCGAAGTTAGAGGCTTCCAGCAAAATGTTGGGTGTACCATTGCTTCCTGCCTTAGTCCAGGACGCGGAACACTCGACATCCCCTCAACAGGAAGTGTCAAAATTAATACCCATCTCAGAGAAACTGGCAGCGTGGAAACTTCTGCCAGGTATTTCTATGTGGGTCCTAAGAACAGTAGAAAAAGAATAGAGAATTAAATGAGCTCGCCGCCCTCTGTGTTTCAACGGCGTGGTTCCCACTACAGTAAAACCAGAGCAGGCATGTCTACTGTGGAAAGAACTGCAAGATCTCTTGGTCAAAGGGGCCATAGAACGTGTTCCCCTTCCACAGAGAGAGTCAGGTTATTACAGCAAATTCTTCCTGGTTCCCAAGAAGGGTGGGGGATTGTGTCCAATCTTAGATCATTTCATTGATGTGTTGCACAAATATTCACAGCTGGTCACACCTAAAGTTGTTCCCAAAGCACTAAATCAGTGCAGCATCTCGTTCCGCTTTTATCAGGGAACAGGGGTTACAGTTAAGTAAGACGTTTGGAGATGGTCACTGAGCGCATTAACATGCACACTAATACGATTACAACATAATAACCAAACAAGTAACAATGCAAGAAGATTTTAAATAATTGTATTATTCTCAATTTGGAAATAAAAACATTGTCAAGTGAACAACATTTGAATTAAGACAGTATAAGAGCGCTGGTAAAGATGTTTCCATGAAATCAGTGTAATAAGCAAAAATCGGTGCAGACTGTTTTTTGTTTAAACCGTTTATGACTTTATTCCTACAAAGGAAAGGCATTCAAGGTATTTACATGACCATTCACAGTGTCAATCTGTGTAAGTTTTATGATTGTAAACTCGCTCATTATTTCACAATTCTGTTTAGTGCCATGTGTGATTTCTTCAGCAATAGTGGCACCAAATAAAAAAAAAAGAAAAGAAATAATGTCTGTTTTAAGATAAGTGGAAAGCCCACAGAAGCCTAAAATAAGTAATTATTTCAAGAAAACAAGACAGAAAAATAATACTGCACGTACCTACCTTTAATTGTTAATGTCAAGTCTTATTTCTATTGTTTTATACAATTAATTCAAATAAAAATCAAATATGTGAAAATGTCTTTACATATTGCAGTGGGCTGTCAATCTTTCGTTAGGGTTCAGCTGGTAATTTCCTCTCTGCTTGCAAATACACACACATAATTTCATTCTAACCGTAGGAGTGTTTTGCCCTTGAAATTGTTTGCCCATTACTGTCTCTGTCCATTTCCCTCCTTTTCACCACAAAAGTGGAACTGCCCCCAGATTACAATGTTTAATTTAATTTTGAATTTGGTTTCTCATAGTGAGAGAGAGGAATATTTGTCAGAGCCCCACTTTGACCTTCAGGCACACTATGATTACATTATGTTCTCATTAGCAGGGTACACTGAGTCAGTGGATGGCATTTTGCCTCCCAATGAGTGAGGCTGCTCTCCATCAAGTCCTCTCTGACCTTCAGTACGCTGCTTTATCATACTACTCTCAATACTAATTACTCACTTTAATCACTAATTAATTATTGAATAATCCATTATGGGTATGCGCGACAGGCTTATGAATATGGCATTTGTTGTTTTAATTGGATCGTTGTTGTTGTTTTGGTGTGAAGTAGGCCCCTTGTTCACAAATTGACTGACGCTGAAGGTGTAGAGGGTGAAAAAGTGGCAATAATCAATAACAAGTGGTAAAAATGAGGCACAGCGAAGAGACATCTGTCATAAAATGAGAATTTAATTTGAGAGAGAAAAAAAGCATTTACAGTGCCAAAAATGAAACCAAATGTAATTTAATTTACTCTATAATTAAAATGGTGAAATGACATGAAAATGGATGTAATGTGCAACATTGTCATTGGCATCTTTTTGTCTTCCAAAGAGTGTGCAGTTAAAGTTTCCTTCATTTAAATGCCCCCTGACAAGGCCAGAGAAAATGAAATCAGAGCACCTCCTCCCAGTACCGACTCAAATTAGAGCATTGCCTTCCTTTTATAACTAATGCAATCAGAGACAAAAGATTATGGTGCATTTGAAGTAATGCAGGAGAGAGACTAGGAGAGAAAGAGAGTGAGGGTGGTTTGGGGATTAAGCTGTGCAAAAATTTGTTATCAAGAGAAAAGGTCACAGAATTATATTACCCACAACCTGATTAGCAAAAGGGCCTCAGGCCAATGCATCAATACCTTCTTTCAGAAAGCCCTTCAGTCACACACACACACACACATACACACACACACACACACACACACACACACACAAATCGAGCATTACAAAGACAAAAACAGCACCAATGAAGGAGCCTCTAGGTGTAGTGGAGTCAATTGCAATTTTATATTTGTTTTTCAATGTGTCCATGTGTTTGTGTCTGAGTAGGAGTTGCCAGTCATTGTCAACAGTCTTTAAAGATCAATTACCAGAATGTCAGCCATGTGGTGATTTGGGGGACTGGAGGCTACATTAGCCGTATCTGACACAGTGAGAGACAGACAATTCCACTGCAGCACCAAACCATTCCCAGCTTGCTCTCTGGCGAACATGGGCAACTGCCATCAACTCCCTCTAGCCAGTCGTACTGACAGATCACACAAACGTGCTAGCACAGATTAAGACTACAAGCCAATAATTTACTCTGACACTGCAGAACCCTTTAAACTGAGAACCAGCAGAGATACACTGGTGCTAATAGATTGAGATGTGAGGAGATTCCTGCACAGCTGATGTCTCTTGAGATAAGTTTATTTGTCATTTGTATAAAAAAGCTATATGAATATTTGAGTCGTTATCCCCTGGAAACTCTGTCGATAGTTTCTAGAGAACATTCCAATGTTTCCATCATTGCTTTCTCTCCATCATTTAAGGTTTGGTTCACCCAAAAAAAAAAAAAAAAAAAAAATTCATAATTTACTCACCCTCATGTTGTTCCAAACCTTAATGACCTTCTTTCTTCTGTGAAACTCAAAGGAGATGTTAGGCACTATGACTCAATGTCTGGTAAAAAGATGCAATGAAAGTGAATGATGACTAAAGGCTGATTTTCATGAGGCTAGGCACCACACTTTCCCTATTCATTTGTGCTAGATACAAATATTTTATCTTTCCCCGGCTGCCGCTTGTCACTGACCAATCAGAGCTGAATTTATTCACAACCGATCAAACGACACGTAGCTTTTATGTAGTCAAAAACAACATGGAAACAAATGTACTCGCTGTTGCTGAATTTCCTCCTGACAAATAACATTTCTATGAGCGTTTATAGAGATATAAATAGGAAAACAGCCTCATGGAAAGCTGTGAGTGGACAAGTCGGTGTACCAGGTGGAAACAGAATGGAAACATGTACAGGGGTGTATAGAGTACTCAGAAAATATACTGTACTTAGGTGAAAGTATGGATACTGAGTGAAAATTTTACTCAATTAAAATTCCAAGTATCTTTCCAAAATAATACTTGAGTAAGAGTAAAAAAAGTATCCACATTAAATTGTACTTAAGGATTAATAAAGTAAAAAGTAACTTTTTTCCTAGTTAGAATGAAATCAAGAAAGAAGATTGTGTGAGTGTGGTGACCATTAGAGGCTCTACAAAAATGACTTTTATCCCCTTTTACACCAATCACGAATAAAACAGATGATTATCAGCACATAAACATATACTTTTCGCCCTCTTCCTCACACAATGCAATCTTATGACATATAAACACTTTTACTATAGTGCATGACTAATTTTAACATTTGCATTACATAACCAACTCTCGCATAGATTTGGTTGAGGAGTGAGAGATGGGTCCGTCCCTATCGCTTGCTCTCTCCCCAGATCCAGCTGATCCTTCTCGTAAGCCTGGAGCGTGCCTTGGCGCCTCTTCGGTTCACAAGGGGGACGCTGAACCTCTGTACATTCCTCGCACAATAATAAAGCGGCTGAGGAATTACTCGAGGTGGGTACTCGGGCTGTGGCCAGTCTATAGTTAGACTGGCCACGCGAACAAGAATTCAATTCACTCGCTGCCCTCCGCGTTTCAATGCAACGCCGTGAAACTGGAGCAGGCATGTCTACTGTGGAAAGAACTGCAAAATATCTTGGTCAAAGGGGCCATAGAACATGTTCCCCTTCCAGAGAAAGAGTCAGGTTTTTACAGCAAATACTTCCTGGTTCCCAAGAAGGGTGGGGGGTTGCATCCGATCTTTGAACTTCGAGGCTTGAATCGTTCCGAGGGCGTTCAAGTTCAAGATGCTAACCGTCAAGACGGTCGTGTCTCAAATCCAACATTCCGATTGGTTGGTCACGATCGATCTCATGGATGCGTACTTTCAAATAGAAAGTCTGCCACAACACAGGAAGTTCCTGAGGTTTGCTTTTGGGGGCGAAGCTTTCCAATATCGGGTTCTTCCATTCGGTCTAGCCTTATCACCCCGCACATTCACGGAACGCATGGATGCAGCACTGGCTTCTTTGCGACTCTGGGGCATCCGCATTCGGAATTACTTAAGACGACTGGCTGATACTAGCACAGTCACAAGAACTGGGATTACAGCACAGGGATATCGTCTTAGCTCATCAGGTTTCTCTGGGGTTGAGGCTCAATGCCAAGAAAAGCGTCCTCTCTCCCAATCAGAAAACTACCTATCTGGGGATCGTATTGTATTCTATAACAATGCACAATTGTCTCCTGCTCTAATGATGTCCATTCAGAACTCCCTGAGCAAAGTCAGGCTAGGCCAAGGTTGCACTGTTCGTCAGTATCAATGACTACTAGGTCTCATGGCAACTGCGTCCTCGGTGATCCCTTTGGGCCTTCTGCACATGATTCCGTTTCAGTTGTGGCTAAAAGCTAGGGGATTTCATCCAAGGGCCAGTCCCCTAAGGCTAATAAGGGTTACACGCCGCACGCTTCGCTCCTGTTAATCAGAGCAGCTTATATCCCTGGATACCTGAATGTGGGAGCAGATTTACTGTCCAGAAAAAATTACTGATGGGGGAGTGGAAACTCCACCCCTAGGTAGTGAAACAAATCTGGGTGAGATTTTACAGGGCAGAAGTGGACCTCTTCGCCACACAACAGACTCAATGTCCCCTCTACTTCTCTTTAAGTCACCCAGCCCCCCCTTGGTCTGAACACGATGGTGCATACATGGCCCAGAATGTGACTTTATGCATTTTTTCCCAGTTTCTCTGCTCCCGGGAGTCTTGGCCAGAGTTCGCCAACAAGGGTCCTGCCTCTTACTGATAGCGCCTCGCTGGCTGAACAGGATATGGTTCTCTGAGATAATGTTTCTCCTCGATGGCTTGCCTTGGGCGATTCTGGACAGGAGGGACCTTCTGTCTCAGGCGCAGGTGACAATATTTCATCCCCGGCCCGAGCTGTGTAACCTTTTTGTTTGGCCCCTGAAGGGTACCAACTGAGGGACACTGGGCTTTCACCTGAAGTTATCAAGACCATTCTAAGTGCTAGGGCTCCCTCTACTAGACGAATTTACACCAATAAATGGGGGTGTCTTTGAGAGATGGTGCAGTGCACAAAAAGCAGATACAGTTAACTGCCAGATTGCTTCAGTTCTGGACTTTCTGCAGGAAAAATTGTCAGCAGGCACATACCCCGCCACTCTCAGGTTTAAGTGGCTGCTCTATCGGCTTGCCACGCCTTGATTGATGGGGTGCCGTTGGGGAGACACCCTCTGCTCGCTCACTTCGTTCGTAGAGCCATGCAACTGAGACCTCCTGTTAGGACCAAGATCCCTTCATGGGACTTAGCAATAGTCCTTGAGGGTCTGGTTGAGACCCCCTTCAAACCTCTAGAGTCAGCGTTTGATAAACTTCTGACTCTCAAGATGTTTTTTCTTATGGCAATTACTTCTCTAAAAAGTATTGGGGACCTACAGGCTCTGTCTGTCTTGCCAGCCTGCTTAGATTTTGCACCAGGAATGGCTAAAGCAATTTTGCACCCTCATCCTGACTACCTGCCTAAGGTTCCTTTCTCGACTGTACATCCGGTCACTCTCGAAGCCTTCTGCTCCCCGGCGTTTACAACGCTGTGCAGGAAAGAAATCACAGACTTTGTCCAGTCCGTCCCCTTCACACTTATGTCCACTGCTCTAGCCAGTTGCGTAAGTCAGGGCAACTATTCGTTTGCCACTGGGGCCACAACAGGGAGGTGGCCGCCACCAAGCAGACTATGTCACATTGGGTGAGGGATGCTATTTCCCTGGCCTACGAGGCGCGTAGTCAAGCTTCGCCAGTAGGTATCAGGGCTCACTCTACCAGAGGGGTTGCCTCCTCTAAAGCCTTGGCTAGAGGTGTCCCTCTGCAGCTTGTTTGTGATGCAGCAGGCTGGTCCTCTCCGCACACATTCATAAGATTTTATAATTTGGATGTTCATGCCACTCCGGGCTCTTATGTCTTGAGTCAACATCACAAGCTCATATCTGAGACCTCTTGTTAGTGAGCAAAACTACACAACCATAAGGGGTCCGGACATCCACAGTGTGGAGGCATGGGTATTCTCGTTCCCAAAGCATTAACTCAGCGCAGCATCATAAGTGTAGCATTTTGAAAGGGAACGTCTGGGGTTACTTGACTGTAACCCTTGTTCCCTGATAAAAGCAGAACGAGATGCTGCACTTCATCGCTGCACTGGGATGCCCCAGGACTGCTCTTCAGACAAAATACCTGACGATGCACCTGTTATGCATCTATTTATAGCCCTGGTACAGGTGCATCCAATGATGTCACCGGCAGAGGCAATAAATACCGGTCAATGTTCATTGACGTGTTGCAAACATATTCACAGCTGGTCACACCTAAAGTTGTTCCCAAAGCGCTAACTAAGTGCAGCATCTCGTTCCACTTTTATCAGGAAACAAGGGTTACAGTCAAGTAACCCGAGACGTTTTCCCTCTCACATTTGCTTTGTATGACACTATCAGTTAGGTTTAGGGTAAGTAGGTCGGTTTTGTTCATTTAAATCTTGATAGAACATTAATCTTAAAAACCTTATCGTTTTAATTTCCCTTCGCAACTGCCTTCAGATGTGTAATGAAACACAATTTAATTTTGTAAAAACATTGCCACAGTCACTCAAAGTTCATTGCAAGGGAGAGGGCCTCACAAATTGCAGTGTCAGAGCACCCAGCCCCTTGAGAAAGAGAAAGGTAAAAATGATTTAGAATAAAGAATCCGAAGCTTAAATCAGATCCGAAATTCCACCTCTGCATATTATCAGATCTCCACACAGCCACATTGCAACACTCAATTTCAAATGACTGACCTCTGGTCTGTCATCTGTATTTTGTTGGATGCAGTGAAAAGGTGGCTTCAGTCCAGTAAGATGAAAGAAAATTATATGCAAAAATGTAGTGAGTACTTTTCAAGTAAAAAAAAAATTGAGGAGTACTTTGGAAATGTACTTAAAAGTGCAAGTATTCTATTTAAATGGCATTTGAGTAAAGTACAAATCCCAATAAATATTACTTAAGTATAATACTATAAGTATTTTTCTCAATTATGTTACACCATTGAACATCTATAGCTTATGTTTGAAAAATAGATAGACTGTGTATACAAATGTATACAAATGGGACATGGACCGTATACTTTAATTTTTAACTTAAGATAAGTAGAAAATACAATTTCGCAGGCGGGTTATTGGCAGTGTTTAGTGGATTTTGAAAGTTCATTTGTAGCCCTTCCATTTTAATTATTGAAGTGATGTTATTTATTATACCAATTTGAGATGTGAGGAGATTCCTGCACAGCTGATGTCTCTTGAGATAAGTTTATTTGTCATTTGTATAAAAAGGCTATATGAATATTTGAGTCATTATCCCCTGGAAACTGTCAGATAGTTTCTAGAGAACATTGCAACGTTTCCCTCATTGCTTTCTCTCCATCGTTTTAAGGTTTGGTTCACCCAAAAACAAACAAAAAAAAAAACATTTAATAATTTACTCACCCTCATGTTGTTCCAAACCCTAATGACTTTCTTTCTTCTGTGAAACTCAAAGGAGATGTTAGGCACTATGACTCCATGTCTGGTAAAAAGATGCAATGAAAATGAATGATGACTAAAGGCTGATTTTCATGAGGCGAGGCACCACACTTTCCCTATTCATTTGTGCTAGATACAAATATTTTATCTTTCCCCAGCTGCCGCTTGTCACTGACCAATCAGAGCTGAATTTATTCACAACCGATCAAACGACATGTAGCTTTTATGTAGTCAAAAACAACATGGAAACAAATGTACTCGCTGTTGCTGAATTTCCTCCTGACAAATAACATTTCTATGAGCGTTTATAGAGATATAAATAGGAAAGTAAGTAGAAAATACAATTTCCCAGGTGGATTATTGGCAGTGTTTAGTGGATTTTGAAAGTTCATTTGTAGCCCTCCCATTTTAATTATTGATGTGATGTTATTAAACCAATTTGCCAATAAAAATATGAAGTAACATGCAGTCTGTTTCTTTATTCATTAAAAAAATCATTCTTTTTAAGTTCCATGGAAGAAAGAATGTGCACACATTAAGGTTTTGCTTATGTTGCAGTGGCCGATATGGCAATTGTTTTGGAGTGTACTGACATATAGTGGCATGGATGCAGTAACATGCAGAAGCAATGTTAGCTTTCGGTTACAGAACACAACGTACCGAAACAAATTGTGCAGAGAAACTATGCACAATTAATACATTTATTTTTAATTGGTCAGTTGATTTGCAGTAATGTTCCTAAATTGTAAAAAGAGTACTATTATATTTCCTGTTGCCAAAAAGAGCCATGCAAAGTGTTTTTTTTCTTCTTCTTCTTCAGATTATAGACTTGTGGCCTTGACTTCATTAGTTATGAAGGCATTTGAGAGATGAATTAAAGTTAATTATTGTCAGAAACTAGCAAATGATCCCTTACAAATGCTTATAGAACTGGCAGAGGGGTTCAAGATGCAACCTTAACCCAGTTTGAATTCTTATATAAACACCTAAAGAGTAGTGGAAATTATGCCAGTTTTCATCAGCCTTTAATTCTATCCAGCCAAAACTAATTGTACATAAACTTATAGAACATTTTGGTGTGAATCCAAACTTGGCTGTTTGGATCCTTGACTTCACCAGCCGGTTGCAGGGAGTGCGATTTAACAACTGACTGTCGGGTATGATAACAACATATACTGGTTTTCCCCAAGGGTGTGTTCTCTCTCCTCTCCTTAACACTGATGAGTATGGTAGTCAGTTTGAAAATAGGCACATTTGTAAATTTGCTAAAGATACAGTAATAGTGAGTCTGTTGGGGGAGGAAGCACTAAAACTAAAGAGATGTACACTCACTGGCCACTTTAGGTACACCTGTACATCTGCATATTCATGCAATTATCTAATTAGCCAATCATGTGACAGTAGTGTGATGTATAAAGTCATGCAGATATGGGTCAGGAGCTTCAGTTAATGTTCACATCAACCATTAGAATGGGGAAAAAATGTGATCTCAATGATTTTAATAAATTTATATTTTTTCAAATTATGCGTTAAAGTGTTTCGATCATAACACAGCAGTGTGTAAGTAATTGAGCAAAAAATAAGTGTTTATATAGTCATAATCAGCCATTGTACATGTGATTTGTGTGAAAGTGAATAAAATGCACATTCCACCATGAAACTGTGGCGAACCATGAAACGTGGCACGTAAAATGTAGTTATAGGAACGTTCATTCTATGAGACTAGGCCGGAAACTTGCTGCAAATTCGCCACTGATAATTTTCACATGCAAATGAGCTCTGAGGCAAGCTTGTGGCAAATTGTCCATTGTTGCCAAAGGTTTGCCAGAGGTTCACCACTACTGGTGAAGAGCTGCAAACATCTGGCAAACATTTGCACCGAATCAAAAGCTCATTTGCATTTGAAGATAACGAGCTAAAAAACTTTGGTATGTTTGTTGCTAGTTCAGATTTTTTGTAAGGTCCCTTTGTGTTCCAATACAGAAAGTAACTCATGTGGGTTTGGAAAATCATGAAGGTTTGTAAATGAAGACAGCTTTTTCATTATCTTTTTAATATTGGCATCTTTATTCTCTGAAAACTTTGTCAGATATATTCCCAATGTGGAGAACATTCCCTCATTGCTTTCAGACTCTCATTTAAAAGTCTGTGAAGTGTGAGTGTGTTCTAAAGTTGATTTGTTCCATCGACTGAAGACTGGGCCATTTGAAGCAGCCCATTTAAATCAAAGAGAATTGTGGGGGATTGTTGGTTGTTCTGCAGACAGGTAAACTAAACAATGCCCTATGAACTGATTTCTGCCTTCTCTCTTCATCAATATTGTCAAGACCCCTCTCTCACAATCCCCCAACCCCACCCCATCTATGTGATAACGGATGTAAATCCTGACCCAGTTCATTTCTCCAGCTTCTCTTAGGCAGCCATTGAATCCACAGACAGACAGACAGAAGTTATAAAACTTTTATTCCAACTGCAAGCAGGGAGAATAAACAGCAAGAACAAAGCAGAGCCACAAAAGGGAATAATAGACAAAGGAGAGACTATGTGATAGAGAAGACAGCATGCTCCTTTATGGCTGACTGATGTGCTGTCCAGCTGAGCCTTTCAGTATTTTGCCTCTGTATACACAGGTCACAAGCCTTATTTCAGTTATACTGGTGAGAGACAGATACTGAAAGACTCGCCTGTTTCGAATGCGGGATTAACATGACAGGAATGCATATTTTATTAACTCTAACCCCTAACCCAAACCTTAAACCTAACATTGGTGGTATAAACATTTTAAAGCGAAAATGCAACCTCCATATCGCACTCACCATTGTTTATGTGTACATGATTACTTCCCATCAAGTTGTCATGTCCAATATCAAGGACAGTTCAAAAGTCCAATATCAGATTCACTTCACACAGAATGCGTTCTTGGGCAAACAGCTAAGGAAAGCAACTGAATTGAAAACAAGACATATTAACTCCCAGCCACCAATGCTAAGATACATACTCAATACGTCAATGAACACATGCATATCCCGCAGTCATATTAATCTGATTGGTTCATCTAAAATCAAACAATTTTTATTTTCTGCATGTCAAAAGTGAACTATTTTAAACACAGCATCTTACAAATGCATTGCTTATGGCCAGATATGCTTATGAAATGTGCTGTAAAAGCCAGCCATGTGGTGCATGTTGACATAGACCAGTGGATCTCATCCTTTTTTTGATCAAAGCCCCCCAACTTCATTCCCTTACCCCAGCCATTGAAAAATGGGTATAAAACAAATAAATAAGAAACTAAGGCAAGATTTCCTCAATTAAAACTTATTTTAGAATGAGAAAAATCTGCAGGAACTCTCCCTACAATGTATACTCGATCATATCAAAATCAAATCACTTGCAAATCACTCATTTGAAGTGATCATTGGAGGTCTTTTAAAAAAAAATATATATATTTTTTTAAACCAGTGTAGACTTTAAAACTATTATAAAAAAATTCAAACATGTTTTTAACACCACATGAATTTCAAATGCTGTATTAGGTCTACAGTAAACGTCTTTTTGATGCTTCAAGTTACTTTTACTCCATTTAATTTACTTATTATTATTTTCACTGGAAGATTTTCAAAATGTGTCAAATTGGCCGCTTGTGGACAGAAAGAAAACAAAATGACTCGGTCTCTCCTTCCTTCCAAATAAATTCAGGTTCAAATGAACGTCGGGGGAGCAGTGATACAACTATGACTACTGTAAATTGGTCGAACAACTTCATTTTAATGCTTGGTCCTTTTGCCATTTTAAGAAGACATATGTTCTCCTGAGAGCCATGGACTGTGCCTGGATGTGCGGAGAACTGGAGCTGATCAGACTGGGCTAGAGACCCGCTGAGAAATAGATTACAGTCAGTGCAGCAGTGCTGTGATTTGAGATGTCGACTCCAAGAGGATGTGAGTGTGTATGTGTGTTTGAACAGATAGAAAGAAATACAGACAGTGCACACTCAAAGCCTGTGGCGAGGATTACAAGGTTGGTGTTCTCCTGTAACCTTGTATGAAAAGATTTGTATTCAAATTTCCTTCTCTATTCAAACCAGGTCCTTTTAAGAAGATTGTCAATATTATTAACTTTAACAGCAATCTCTTCCATGAACATTCCAATTTTTCATGATTACTGGATAGGGATGTTAAAAATTATTTAATAGGGATTGCACTCATAACATTGATTTTAGAGCTGAGTTTAACCAGAGAAAATGTATTTTCACTCGAGAGTTGTCACATTGAAATCTCTATGACTTTTTAAGATTTTATTTATTTTCATGACTTTTCCAGGCCTGGAAACAATCATTTTAAAATTCCCTTATATTTCTAGGTTTATCATGAAAGAAAATGCTCAATCCAAAGAATACAAATTTCAAAGTTGTGTGTTTTATTGCTGCAGGAAAGTAAATAGACAATATATTTTAACATTTTGAATATAATATTATTTGTTATTTGTGATGTATTTTAAAAAAAGTAGAAATATAGTTTAAATCTAGTTTACAACATGTGCTAAGTTTGTGGAAATGTAATCTAAGGTGTTCTTATTGGTTTTTATAAATGTTTTAAATGTTTTTAGCATTTTCTGCAATACATTTTATTTACTGACCCTAAAAATATCAAGTGGTGTAACCATCAGATAAATAGTATTAAAATACTTACCTTGCACCTTGAATACACAAGAATGTACATGTGCAACTTAACCACTATTTTCAAGAAAGTTTTCAAAAAATGTTGTTAAGGTAAAAAATATATAAAAAATGTTGAGTCGTATCAATAAGTCTTCTCAGGGTTACTCTTTTTGACCTGAATTAAACATGCCTTTTCAGTAAAAACTTAGGGCACGAAATACAGCCAGAAACTCTAGACAGTTGATGTGCCAAAGTAACCGCGGGCCTGACCAGGAGCCGGCACCTATATGCCCATTGCACATGGAGCCACAACCCTGTTTGGAGGCATCTGTGGTCACCAGGATGCATCTGGACACCTGTTGTAGGGGGACTCCTGTCCGCAGAAAACAGGTCGATCCAAGGGTTAAATAATTGGCAGCAGAGGCAGGTGAAGACCACACGATATGTGCCACGGCACCATGTCCATCTCGCAAATCAAGATTTAAGTGGTCTCATATGCATCAACCCTAGCAGCGCGCCCACAGCCAAGGATGCTATATGCCCCAGGAGCCTCTGGAACTGTTTTAGATTCTAACTCCATACTGAGAAAAGATATGCTCTGAACCGGGGAGAGCTTGCTCTTTTCCCAATTGACCTGATGCCCTAAACGGCTGAGGTACCTAAGCACCTGGTCCCTGTGAGTGCGAAGTGCCTCTCGAGAGTGAGCTAAGATCACCCAGTTGTCGAGGTAGTTGAGTATGCAGATGCCCACTTCCCTTAGTGGATCATGGGCGGCCTCTGTGAAAACACGAGGGGACAGGGACAGGCCGAAGGGGAGGACCTTGTACTGGTATGCCTGGCCCACAAACGCAAACCGTAGGAAGGGTCGTGTCGGGGCAAATCGAGACACGAAAGTTCACGTCCTTCAGGTCTACCGCTGCGAGACAATCTTGATGTCAAACACATGTTGGAATAGGTTTTTTCGTGAGCATCTTGAACGGGAGATTGTGCAGAGCCTGGTTGAGAACTCACAGGTCCAAGATTGGCCTCAACCCACCTCCTTTTTTGGGTAAGTTGAAGTAAGGTTTGTATAAACCCTTCCCAATCTTTGATGGAGGGACAGGCTCTATCGCATCTTTTTGTAAAAGTGTAGCGATTTCCGCATGCAGGGTGCTGGCTTTTTCGCCGTGCACCGAAGTGGGCCGGATGCCGCTGAAACGGGGTGGACGCCTGGCGAACTGAATCGCGTAACCGAGTAGGCTGGACCTGGCCAGCCAGCACGATGGGTTGGAAAGTGTAAGCCGCGTGTCCAAGATCTGCATGAGGGGCACTAAGGGGATGGTCGCTTTTGACGTACCTGGTGGAGTTTCGCAGTGGCGGGGAGCAGGTAGTGTTGCGTTGTGAGGCAAATTTGCATCCTGACTCAAAGTGCTTACCTTGCTCCGTGTACCCAGCAGGGGGTGGGTTAGTGAGTGAAGAGGAGGTCCTAGTGAGGAGTCCTCTGGACTTGTCAGAACCGGCCGGCTGGAGTTGTGTGTGTTGTACAGTCGTGGGTGTGGAGGTGAAGTTTCTATTTCCATCGTGCCACTTTGCCTGTTAGGGTTTGATACCGGGGCACAGTGAGAACGGCATTTGTCATCTAGGTGACCCAAGTAATGAGGAAATCGCTCTCTTATTGACAATGTGGGTACTGCAGCCCCAAGGGGGTGTGGCAAATTAAAATAAGGAAAACAAGGATTTTCCACCAGGCCCTCCACCGTGGGAAGGAGTGGTCTGGTTACCAGCTCCTGTGCGAACATCTCGTCTCTTGGTTGGTCCATCTCAGGAACACTTGTGAGCTTTCACGGTCCTCGAAGAGGTTTGTGAGATGGGGAGCTGAGAGCTGGGCCCTGGTTGAGGCGAAGCCTCAGGGCCCTGATGTGTTGAATGGCCTCTGTCTGCTTTTTCACCACTGAAAACTGCTGGGCAAAGTCTTCCATGGTGTCGCCGAATAGACCGAGCTGGGAGATGGGGGTGTTGAGAAAGCAAGCTTTGTCAGTCTCCCCCATCTCGACCAAGATCAGCCACAGATGCCATTCCTAGACCACAAGGGTGGCCATTGCCTGTCCGAGTGCCTGCGCTGTGACCTTCGTAACCCAGAGGGCGAGGTAAGTAGCTGAGCGCATTGCAGTACATCTGGATCAGGACTACCCACGTACAGATCTTTTAGTGCCTTGGCCTGGTGAACTTGCAGGAGGGCCATGGCATGCAGGGAGGAGGCAGCCTGTCCAGAAGCCTTGTAGGCTTTCGCTGTCAGCGACAACAACGTCTTACAGGCCTTGGAGGGGAGTGCAGGGCGATCCTGCCAAGTGGCTACAGTTTGCGGGCACAGGTGCACCGCAACCGCATTGTCCACCTTGGGGACCTCCAGTGTACCACCCCACCGTCGAGGGTAGTAAGAACAGATGAATAAGAAGGTCGGTTCTGGGCAGTAAAAGGTGCCCTATTCCCTCCAGGAATAAAGGAACCTGGGGGGCATGGCTTTGAGCTGTGCCCTGACCCGAGGAACCATTTGTCTAGCCGTGAGGGTTGAGGGGAGGACAGAGGGTTCCAGTCCAGCATATCGGACATCTGTGCATCAGCCTCAAACTGAGTGGGCAGACTTGAAAGTGGCAGCTCAGTTGAGTCCTCCGCGTCAGACGCCGTGACGCTCTCTGATGTAGCGGCGTCATCATCATCTTGCTCCATGGCACATGCGGAGACATCAGACTTGCCATGAGGCCAGCTGGTCTCACGTCGAGCCGGACGGAATTAATCGACCTTGCTGGGGGGCAGGTGGTTCGTGGGATTTACCGGGGGGAACCACGTCCTCCGAACTCCCCAAATCGCCTCCATTGCCAGTCGGGTCGTCCTCAATCCTGTGGGAAGAAGGAGCAACGTGGGGCGGCTGGAGTGGCATTCCCTTTAAGGAAGGAAAGCCGTAACCGCAACGATGCCATGGTCAAGTTCTCGCAATGAGTACATGAACCATCCATAAACGCTACTTCGGTGTGATCGTGACCCAGACACACGAGGCAGCACCTATGGCCGTCAGAAGCAGACAGATATCTGCCGCATCCAGGAACAACACATAGGCAGAAAGGCATCTTGAAAAATGTGTCTTTAAAAAGATGTTCAACGTCAATGTTTTCACTCTTTTAGAGAAATTATTGCTCTTTTAGAGGGTTATTGCTCTTACGCTGTTGAAGTGACCAGAGGTGTGGACTGTACTGGCGTGAGAAAGCTGCTGGTAGTGCGCTGTAGATCCAACAGCAGTGCTCTAGAGGTGAGTGGAACAGTAGTGAGTTTCCCAGCTTGCTGATTACACAACCACTCGGCTCCGAAGAAAGAATCTGACTGAACAGATGCATGATCCCCACCATTTATACCCACATGGCGGGACATGCAAATTCTGTTTGCCAATTTTTCATTGGCCTTTTCTCATATTCAGAGGTATACAAGGCTCTCAAAAGAAGCCCCCCTTGTGTCACTACAATCGACACAATGTCGAGGGAGTGGCAGAAGGGGAAATGCTGACTCACTGACTCACACAACACTTACCACTTTGGCTACAGTGGGCAGTGTTTCGAATTCCAGTGAGCACAGACTGATTTTAGCTACAACCCCAATTCCAAAAATGTTGGGACAGCATGAAAAATGTTAATAAAAACAAAAAGTAGTGATTTGTAAATTATATTAATCCTTTGCTATATTGAAAACACTACAAGCACACATTATATGATATTTTACCCTGTGAATTTCATTGTTTTTTTATTTAAAGTAATTTCAAGTCAGATTATTGCAACATGCTACAAAAAAGTTGAGACTGCAATTTAAGACTAATAACAATTTGAGGAGTTAAAATTACAAGGCAATGTGAAACAGGAGATGTTAAACAATTGTGTCATAATACTGTATACTGTATGAGGACCCTTCAAAAACAGCATAGTTCTTCAAGAGCAAGGATCGTTCAAGACTTTTCAATTTGCCAACAGATGCTTCACCAAATAATCCAGCACTTTGAGAATAATGTTCCCCAAAAACAAATTGAAAAGATTTGGGGTATTTCTCCCTCTACAGTGAACAATATATTTAAAGATTCAAGGAATCTGGTAAAATCTCAGTGTCTAAAGGGCAACACAAAAACCACTTCAGAATTTTTTTTTTTTTTGGTCTGATGAGTCCACATTTCAAATAGTTTTTGAAAAACACAGCCATTGTGTTCTCCATGCCAAAGAGGAAAAAGACCATCCAAGCTGTTATTAGCATCAGGTCCAAAAGCCAGTGTCTATATGGGCCAGGGTGTGTCAGTGCCCATGTCATGAATGATTCACACATCTGTGAGGGCATTAATGCAGACAGATATGTAAACATTTTGTAGCAGCATATACTGCCATCCAGCAGTCTTTTTCAGGGACGTCTCGTCATTTTCATCAGGACAACTTCAAACCACATACTGGCCACATAATAAGCAGAGAGTGAGATTCTCCAATTGAGAATGTGCGGTGCATTAAAAAGCACACAAAACCTCAATAAAGTCCCCATACAATTGTGCAGCTGAAGACCTGCATAATGGATGAATGTGGTAAATTTCACTTTTTAAACTTAACAAACTTGTGTTTTCAGTGCCTAAATACTTAATAAATTTGATTAGAAGAAATTGTGATGTTTCATAGTGGTAAACACTCTACTGTCCCAACTTTTTTGGAGTGTGTTGCAATCATCTGATTTGAAATGACTGTACATAAAAAAAAAAAATAATAATAATATATATATATATATATATATATATATATATATATATATATATAAAGAAAAACATAATGTAATGTGTAGGTGTAGAGATTTCAACATAGCAAAGGGTGTATATAATTTACAGATCACTCCTTTTTGTTTGTATGAGCATTTTTCATACTGTGCCAACTCTTTCAGAATTTAGGGTTGCAAAGAAAAGTCAACCTATGTTTTGCGATTTCACTGTGAAATCAGCCTGGTGCAGGAGACTGACAGAGGAAACTTCAGACTTGCTGACCGTGCTGTCTGTTTGTCGATCTGTGGAACTGCAGTGCTAATTTAGGTCAAGTGCATGGTAAAATCAATGAAGCTTCCAGGCAGACAAGTCAAAGGTGATATTTCACATCTTAGGAATGTGAACAGAGAGAAAGATCAAAGGCGGGCATGGTAAAGCAGTCCATTGGCCTTGGCTTCAAGCTAAAATCAACTTTGTCCATACCTTTACAAAAAAAAAGAAAGAAAAAAAAAGAAAACTACAATAAAGGATTAATTATCATGCATGTATTGCACCATGCTCATGGAACAAGACTTTTTACAAAACAATATTATTATAGCAAAGGCTATTTACACTTTACACTACACAAATTTAAATGCTTGCTATTTAAATGCTATTTACATTTTATTGATTTTATTTTACCCCAGAGTAAATACTGACATACACTATTAACATTTTCTCTAGTAACTTACTATTATACTACAGTGTTTACTATTATATTGATGATACACACACACACACACACACACACACACACACACACATACAGCCTATAATATGAGTGACTATTCGGGTAGTATATATATATGCATCCGGAAAGTATTCACAGCGCCTCACTTTTTCCACATTTTGTTATGTTATAGCCTTATTCCAAAAAGGCACACACCTGTCTATATAAGGTCCCACAGTTAACAGTGCATGTCAGAGCACAAACCAAGCCATGAAGTCCAAGGAATTGTCTGTAGACCTCTGAGACAGGATTGTATCACTCTGACAGAGCTCCAGCTTTTCTCTGTGGAGAGAGGAGAACCTTCCAGAAGAACAACCATATCTGCATCATGTCTGGAGGAAACCAGGCACCACTCATCACCTGTCCAATACCATCCCTACAGTGAAGCATGGTGGTGGAAGCATCATGCTGTGGGGATGTTTTTCAGTATCAGGAAATGGGAGGCTAGTCAGGATCAAGGGAAAGATGAATGCAGCAATGTACAGAGACATCCTTGATGAAAACCTGCTTCAGAGCACTCTGGACCTCAGACTGGGGCGAAGGTTCATATTCCAACAGGACAACGACCCTAAGGCCACAGCCAAGATAACAAAGTAGTGGCTACGGGACAACTCTGTGAATGTCCTTGAGTGGCCCAGCCAGAGCCCAGACTTGAACACGATTGAACATCTCTGGAGAGATCTGAAAATAGCTCTGCACCAACGTTCCCCATCCAACCTGATGGAGCTTGAGAGGTCCTGCAAAGAAGAATGGGAGCAACTGCCCAAAAATTGGTGTGCCAAGCTTGTAGCATCATACACAAAAAGACTTGAGGCTGTAATTGGTGCCAAAGGTGCTTCAACAAAGTATTGAGCAAAGGCTGTAAATACTTATGTAAATAATTTTTTCATTTTTTTTTTTCAATAAATTTGCAAAGATTTCAAACAAACTTATTTCATGTTGTCATTATGGGGTATTGTTTGTAGAATTTTGAGGAAAATAATGAGTTTAATCAATTTTGGAATAAGGCTGTGACATAACAAAATGTGGAAAAAGTTAAGTGCTGTGAATACTTTCCGGATGCACTGTATAAATATATATATATATATATATATACACACACTGGTGGCCAAAAGTTTGGAATAATGCTCAGATTTAGATGTTTCGGAAGGAAATTGGTACTTTAATTCACCAAAGTGGCATTCAGCAAATCACAAAGTATAGTCAGGGCATTACTGATATAAAAAAGAGCTTACTTACTTACGCCTACCGCCCAACTTTGGGCATAGGCCACGAACAAGGGCTCTCCAGTCATCCCGGTCCTGGGCCAACTTCTCTAGTTGTCCCCATGTGTGGCCAGACCTCTTCACATCTGCATCCAGGTCGCGGCGCCAGCTGTTCCTTGGCCTGCCTCTCTTCCTTTTCCCTTGTGGGTTCCAAAAGAGGGTGTGTCTTACTATGCTTGATGCAGGCTTGCGAAGGGTATGGCCAACCCATCTCCAACGTCTTTGGAGGATCTCTTCCTCAATAGGCTGCTGTCCTGTTTGCTGCCACATCTCCAGGTTACTGATGGTGTTCGGCCAGCATACCCTATGGATTCGTCTGAGACAGGTGTTAATAAAGGACTGGATTTTCTTCATGGTAGTGACTGTTGTTCTCCAGGTCTCTGCACCGTACAGTAGAACAGGCTTTATCATGGCGTTAAAGATCCTGATCTTGGTGTTCCTAGGCAGCTCAGAGGATCCCCAGACTTTCTTCAGCTGATGGAAAGCTGCCCTTGCCTTTCCAATCCGCACCTTCACATCCGCATCTGTCCCTCCCCACTTGTCGACTACGCTGCCAAGATAGGTGAAGCTTTCCACTTCCTCTAGTGCTTCTCTTTCTAGCCTGATGGGAGCCGTGTTGTTGTTGTTGACTTTGAGGATCTTGCTCTTCTCTTTGTGTATAATGAGTCCAAAGCTTGCTGAATGAGTTGCAATGATGTTTGTCTTCTCTTGCATTTGTTGCTGGGTGTGGGAAAGAAGTGCCAGGTCATCAGCAAAGTCGAGGTCATCCAATTGTGTCCAAGGTGTCCATTGGATGCCATTTCTCTTCTGGGCAGTTGATGTCTTCATTACCCAATCTATTGCCAACAGGAAAAGGAAAGGTGACAATAGGCATCCTTGTCTCACCCCTGTTCGCACTTGGAAGGCATTGGTAAGCTGCTGGCCATGTACCACTCTGCAGGTCAATCCCTCATATGAGTTCCTGATGATGTTAGTGATCTTTTCTGGTACCCCATAGTGTCTCAACAGACTCCAGGTGGTCTGCCCATCCACGCTGTCAAACGCCTTCTCATAGTCAATAAAATTAACATAGAGAGGTGAGTTCCACTCCAAAGACTGTTCCATATAATCCGCAAAGTTGTTATCTGGTCAATGCAGGATCTACTCTTCCTGAAACCAGCTTGTTGGTCTCTGAGATGTGGGTCGACCGCATCTTTTATCCTGTTTAGGAGGACTCTATTGAATATCTTGCCTGGGGTTGACAGCAGTGTTATCCCCCTGTAGTTGGAGCAGGAACTAAGATCACCCTTCTTTGGGAGCTTGATGAGATAGCCCTCCTTCCACTCTGTTGGAATGTCTTCCTCCTCCCAGATGTTTTGGAATAGAGGATAAAGCATTTCCACAGTGGTCACTTCATCCACTTTTAAAACTTCTGCAGGAATGGTGTCTGGTCCGGCTGACTTCCCGTTTCTCAATTGCTTGATGGCCTTATACATTTCTTCCTTTGATGGAACGCCACAAAAGATAGGAAGGTCACAGCTGGCTGGCTGGATATTTACTGGGTTTAATGGAGAAGGTCTGTTCAAGAGGTCCTCGAAATGCTCTGCCCATCTATGCTTTTGCTGTTCTATCCCTGAAATAGCTTTTCCTTCTCTGTCTCTAACTGGCCTCTCTGATTGGCTGAATTTACCTGAGAGCTTTTTGATGTTTGTATACAGCTCTCTCATGTTACCATTTTGAGCCGCATATTCTGCCTCTGCTGCCAGTGCTTCCATGTAATTTCTCTTGTCTGCCCTTATACTCCGCTTTACTGCTCTATTTGCTTCTGTATACTGCTCTTGGGCCTTGGCTTTTCTATCACGTGTGCGGCAACTGTTTATTTCTGCCTTCTCCCTTTTCCTCTCATGGATCTTTTCTAAGGTCCCCACTGAGATCCATTCTTTTTGCCCCTTCTTCTTGTTACCTAGCACTTCCTTACATGTTGATGTTATACTCTTTAATGCTCTGCCATTTTTCATCCATGGTCTTTCTGTCGATCCGCTGCTGTAGGATCTGGGCCTTTTTAGAGAGTGTACTTCGAAACACTTCTAGCCTGGCTGTTTCTTTCAGAGCACTGATGTTATACCTTTGGTGTTGACTGGATTGCCCTGTCCAGTTCCGCCTCAGCTTGAGCTTCATGCGGGCACCCAGGAGATTGTGGTCGGATGCAACATCCGCTCCTCTTCTGACCCGTACATCTTCAAGCGATCGTCTGAACTTTTTCCCGATGCATACATGGTCAATCTGGTTTTCCGTCATCAGGTCTGGTGACACCCAGGTAGCCTTATGTATTTGTTTGTGTTGGAAGAAGCTCCCTCCTATGACTAGGTTGGTAGTAGCACATAGGTTGGCAAATCTCTCCCCATTCTCATTCATCTCCCCCAAGCCTTATTTTCCCATTATTTCCTCATACCCTTGGTTGTTACTGCCGATCTTGGCATTGAAGTCACCCATGGTGACGATGATGTTTCGTCTTGGGCATGCCTAGATGATGGTCAGCAGCCTGTTATAGAAATCCTCTTTTACGTCTTCTTCACTGTCATTGGTTGGGGCATAGCATTGGATGATATCCATGTTGATCCTCCTGTTCGTTGTGCGGAAGCAGGCAGTGAGGATCCGTGGGCCATGTGCCTCCCATCCAATGAGAGCTCTCTGCGCCATCTTTGTCAACATCAGGGCCACTCCCTGGCTGTGGGGTGCGTTTGCTTCCTCGTGGCCTGAGAACAGCAGCAGCTCCCCTGTGACTAGCTTCTTCTGACCAGCGCCTGTCCACCTAGACTCACTGATTCCCAGCAGATCTAGATTGTAGCGTCTCATCTCGGCTGCCACTTGAGCTGTTTTGCCGGTTTCAAACATGGTTCTGACATTCCATGTTCCGATGTTAGTGGTGGTCCTGGTGGAGATGATGGTTGTTGGCCTAGTAGCTTCCAAGGGGCTTTCCCTACTAGGCGTCATACTTTCTCCAGCTATGGGTCCATCTTCTCCCAGGGCCTTAGTTACTTTTGTATTTCTTGTTCGTGAATCTGTAACATTATTCTTTTTTTGGGGTGGGGTTGTTAGCCCCACGCCCAACCCCCAACCTTGAGGACCAGGTGTTACTCTTTGTCTGTCCTCTACCATGAGTCCTGCCCGGCTTGGTTGAACCTACCAGGGCCCGCCGGTATAGCCCTTATGGTCATGGAGGCACGCAAGCCTCCCCACCACGACAAGGTATCAACACACTGGGGAGGCATAAAAAAGAGCACCGTCATTATTTGAAAAAAGTCATTTTTGATCAAATTTAGACAGGCCCCTTTTCCAGCAGCTGTCACTCCAACCCCTTATCATTGAGTAATCATGCTAAATTGCTAATTTGGTACTAGAAAATCACTTGCCTTTATATCAAACAGAGTTGAAAGCTATATGGTTCATTAAATGAAGCTTAACGTTGTCTTTGTGTTTGTTTTTGAGTTACCACAGTATGCAATAGACTGGTATGTCTTAATGTCAATATTAGGTCAAAAATGGCAAAAAAAGAAACAGCATTCTCAAGAAACTCGTCAGTCAATGTTAAGCTTCATTTAATGATCCAAATAGCTTTCAGCAGTGATTGATATAATAGCAAGTGATTTTCTAGCATGATTATTCAAGGATAAGGTGTTGGAGTGATGGCTGCTGGAAATGGGGCCTGTCTAGATTTTATAAAAAATAAATAAAATAAAATTACATGCCACTGTCATTTTTGTCATGAATGAATGTCACTTTGGTGAATTAAAGTACCAAGGCCCATAAAGTTCCTTCAGAAACAGCAAAATCTGTACAATATTCCAAACCTTTGTTTGCCTCGGTATATATATATATATATATATATATATATATATATATATATATATTACAAATAGTCAAACTAGTCAATCAGTATTATTATTATTTATAAAGTCAATTAAATCAATGCAACTCATATAAGTATATATGACTCATATAGAATAATTCTAGACTAAAGGTGTCCCACTCTTTTATCCATCTCTATCTCAATGCCTGTTATTCTTAGCAGCAGTTGGTTTTAATTGCAGGGAGCAATGGATTACGGTTTAATTGCAGGAGAGTGCCTGTGTTGCTTTGTCCATTCTTTATACCTGCTGGTGCGATGTTCCACCCCTGCCATCAGAAATAGTAGTGCCTTTCATTTAAAAACCCACAAACCACAACTGTGAGCTTTATACCAAATGAAGGCCCCTCATCCACAACAATACAAACCATTAATGGCCTCTGGTCCACATAGCACTGGTTTTGTGATGAGAATCTAAAGAACAACAGCATCAGAAAAAGAACAGTGATATTTTGCTCAAGGCCTACATATTGAATTGTGATATTTTGTGACATTTAACAGTTGTCATTATGCTGAGTACCTATGTGTTGAAAACTGATTGATCACAGGTCTGTGGACAGGGTAAGCAAGTGTCACTTACCAGAACACAAGCAGAATGCTTAAAAATCGAAATCTGACTTTGTTTGAATCGAAATCTGAGCCCCTCAAAGAGTTTGAATGCTTTTACATATCAATGCATTAGATACAAAATATCCATTCAAGTGGCATCTGGGAGCAAATTATGCTAGGTCTTTTGTCAGAACAAGCTTCACTTCTCTGAGACATTTTGCATTATTTTTAGTGGATGTATAGAGTATGTTCACAGGTGTAGCTGATCACAAAAACTATTGACATATCACTGACATGGCTTCTGTCTATGTGCTTTGTGGCTAAAATATGCAGATATGAGAGCTTCACAGCATCAGCAACAGTAACTATGAGAAGCGGTGCTTATAGGTCTTCTCTCTTCCTGAGAGAATGCTACCTTCCAAGGGCATGAAAAATAAATAAAATAATGCACAGTTCCCCTTCTGTCACGCACTTGACGTTGTGTCGATTGTAGTGACACAAGGGGTCTTTCTTGAGAGCCTCGCTTTCCTCTGGATTTGAGAAAAGGCCAATGAGAAATTTGTAGACAGAATTTGCATGTCACGCCCCCTGGACATTGGTATTAAGGGAAGTGGACATGCGTCTGCCAGTCAGATTTTTTCTTCGGAACTGAGCGGTTGTGCAGAAACAAGCTGAGTTTCACTACTGCTCCACTGACCTCTAACAGAGCATTGCTGTTGGATCTATGGCACGTTTCCAGTGGCTTTCTCCTTCTCTGCACACTGTGCAGTCCACACCCCTAGGCGCTTCAACAGCGCTTCTGTAAAGAGTGTATTCCCTCTAAAAGAGAAGTATTTTCCCCTCTAATGAGAGTATTTTTCATTCATAAAAGAGTAATTCATAGCAGGCATTTAATGTCGTTTTCAGGACGCGTCTTTTTAAAGATGCCCTTCCGTATCTGTGTAGTTCCTGGATGCGGTCGATATCTCTCCAAATCTGATGGTCATAGATGCTGCCTCGAGTGTCTGGGCCACATTCACACCGAGGCAGCATTTGTGGATAGCACATATACTCACTGCGAGAATATGACCATGGCAACGTTTCGGTCGCGGCTTTCTCCAGCCACCCCCCGCGTCGCTCCTTCTTCCCACGGGATTGAGGATGAACCGGTTGGCGCTGGAGGCGATTTGGGGATGGCAGCTGACTCTGTTTCGCTGTGTACGTCCCCATGAACCACCCGCCCCCCAGCACGCTCGCTTGCTTCCGTCTGGATTGAGGGGAGGGCGGCTTGCCTCACGGCCAGTCCGCGTTCTCCCTCGAGCCCCCTGAGTTGGATGATGACAGTCTGAGGCTGATGCGCAGATGGTTGACATGCTTTCCCAGGCTTGCGGTACCCACATTGTCAATAAAAGAGCAATTTCCATCATCTAGCTTCATCTAGTCAGTGTGTGCCGTTCTCACAGCACTCAGGCACCAAAATCTCCACAGTCCCGGTTTCCCAGACGCAGTTATCTCGCCTCCGGGCCCGTGACTGTCCATCCCTGGTGGGCCGATGCTGACGAGTTCTGAAGACGTCCTTACAGGACCTCCTCCTCAGTCTCTAACCCACCCCCTGCCGGGTGCGCAGACCAAGGTAAATGCTTTTAATCTTTTCTCAGCACCCCAGCCTCGGGATGTGCTTTTGCCTCCTGACGCATTATTACCACTGCAAAGCCCCACCAGGTACGTCAAAATCGATCGTCCCCCTAGTGCCCCTCGCACGGAGCTTGGATGCATGACTTTCGCTGCCCATCCCGTCGTGCTGGTTGGCCAGGACCATCCGACTCGGCTATGTGCTTCAATTCGCCAGGCTCCACCTTGATCCGCGCCGAAAATACCAGCACCCTACACGCAGAGAATACAAGTCTGCTACGCAAGGATGCAATAGAGCCTGTTCCTCCAGCCGAGATGAAGAAGGGTTTCTATAGCCTGTACTTCATCGTACCCAAAAAAGATGGTGGGTTTCAGCCAATCTTGGATGAGTTCTCAACCAGGCTTTACACAAACTCCCGTTCAAAATGCTCACGTAGAAACAGATTCTAACCTGCGTCTGGCATCTTGATTGGTTCACAGCGGTAGACCTGAAGGACGTGTACTTCCACATCTCCATTTTCCCTTGACATCGACCCTTCCTACGGTTCACAATCAATGGCCGTGCATATCAGTACAAGGTCCTCCCCTTCGGCCTATCCCTGTCCCCTCGCGGGCATCTGCATACTCAGTTACCTCGACGACTGGCTCATTCTAGCTCATTCTCGAGAGTTACTATGCACTCACAGGGACCAGGTGCTCAGGCACCTCAGCCTCCTAGGGCTTCAGGTCAACTGGGAAAAGAGCAAAGAGCTTTCCCCAGTTCAGAGCATCTGAGTTAGACTCAAGGAACTCCTGTCTCAATGAGTCGATGCTAAAGTGCCTCGCTGTCTTTGAGCCTGGCACAGCGGTTCCTCTAAAACAGTTCCAGAGGCTCCTGAGGCATATGGCATCCATAGCTGTGGTCGTGCCGCTCGAGTTGATGCATATGAGACCGCTTCAGCACTGGCTTCAGACTCGAGTCTTGAGATGGGCATGGCGCCACGGCACATACCGTATGATAATCACCCATTCCTATCATCAGACTTTCAACCCTTGGACAGACCTCTGTTTTCTGTGGACAGGAGTACCCCTACAGCAGGTGTCCAGACGTGTCCTCAACTGGGTTGGGGCGCCGTGTGCAATGGACACACAGCCGCTGGCTCCAGAAGAGTGCCCCGCTGCATTAACACATCAACTGCCTAGAGATGCTGGCTGGATTCCTTGCCCCACTGTGGTTTCTCCCACTGATTCGGGGCAAGCACATCTCGATCCATTCAGACAGCACCGCGATGATAGCGTACATAAATCGCCAAGGCAGCGTGCGCTATCATCATATGTCTCAACTCGCCCGCCATCTCCTCCTTTTGTGTCAGCAAAGACTAAGGTCTCTGCACGCCATCCATCTTCATGACAGGTCTCGATCAGCGGAGAGTGGAGTCTCCACCCCCAGGTGGTCCAGCTGATTTGGGACCCATTCAGCATGGCATAGGTAGACCTCTTTGCCTCATAAAAAAACAATTCCCACTGCCCGCTCTGGTACTCCCTAACGGAGGTCCATCTGGGGACAGACGCGCTGGCACACAGCTGGCCTGGGGGCTGCGCAAGTATGCATTCCCCCAGTGAGCCTTCTTGCACTGGTACTGTCCAAAATCAGGAAGGACTGGGAACAAGTCACCATAGTGGCCCCTTACTGGCCCACTCAGACTTGGTTCTCGGATCTCACGCTCCTCTCGATAGCACCTCACGCTCCTCGCAACAGCACCTCGCCTCAGTGGATGGGAAAGGCGCTAAGTACAAGCGGTACACCCAGTCTTTTCAACCTGAAAGAAAAAAAAGCCTTCCCCAACATGTTTTATAGCGTTAAGATAGCCCCAGCCGCTTTTGCTCTATGACGAGAAACATAGAGAGAAAAAAGGCCGTGGCTGGCTGGCTTGTTCCCATGATAGTCATGTAGCTTTTTCCCCCTTCAGGGTTGCTGTAAAGCTAAGAACTGCATATGACATTTTTTCAGTGTCAGTAGCTCACGGTTTAGTGCATGGCATTTTTAAATGGGACCCCTTGTGTCACTACCATCAATACAACATCGAGTGAGTGACATAAGGGGAAAGTTATGGTTACTATTGTAACCTCCGTTCCCTGATGGAGGGAATGAGATGTTGCGTCCCACTTGCCACGGCACTAGACCTACCACTGTAAACGGCAGAACCTTACACTTGGCTCCTCAGTGCAAAAACCTAACTGACAGATGCACGTCCGCTTCCATTTATACCTGTATGTCCGGGGGCGGGACATGCAAATTCTGTCTGCCAATTTCTCATTGGCCTTTTCTCAAATCCAGAGGTATGCAAGGCTCTCAAGAAAGACCCCTTGTGTCACTACAATTGACACAATGTCTCGTTCCCTCCATCAGGGAACGGAGGTTACAACAGTAACCTTGACGTTATTATGACTAATAAAAAAAAAAAATTATGATTATATAAAAATGTGTATACATTTACATACTTTGAACAGAAACATTCTTTTATCCAAAGCGGTGTAAAAAAGAAGGAACATAAGCATTTTTTTGCAAGTTTTTTTTTAAACTTTATTTAAAACATTTAATAAATATAGAATGCAAATGTCTCGTGTTTGTGGAATGATTAAATGCTTGTGGAAGAGAGTTTTTAATGTTGAGAAGGTCTCAACTGATTGGGTGTGGGTTGGAAGCACATTCCACCACTAAGGAACAGAGAATGTGACAGATCTGGAGAGAACCTTTGTGCCTGTTTGCAATGGAACTACCAGGATTTCCTCATTATTTGATCACAGGGAGCTAGAGGGGACATAGACATGGAGGAGTGTGTTAAGGTAAGTAGGTGTAGTTATATGATATGTCCATATGGGACCAACTGTATTGGCTTAATTGTGCTAGTGAGGAGCCTGCCAACAAAGATTTACAGTAGTCAAGTCTTGGATATGGCAGGAGCTTGGACCAGGAGCTGTGCAGCATATTCAAACAGGAAAGGTCTGATTTTCCTGCTAAGTTTATATGTACAATACCTAGTGGTTTATGAGATGTGGCCAGTGATGTTTAGCTGGTCATCAAAGACCACTCCCAGATTTCTGGCTGTCCTGGTTGGTTTTAGTATTGCTGAACCAAGATAAATTGTGAGGTTGGTGTCAAAAGATCTGTTGGCAGGGAATACCAGAAGTTTTGGCTTGTCACGGTTGAGCTGAAGGTGGTGGACCTTCATCCAGCACAGGATATTGGAAAGGCAGTCTGAAGACAGTGGGGTCATATGGCTGGAATGGCAGGTGGAGTTGTGTAGCAATAAAAGGAGAAGCTATGTGCATTTTATTTGCAGACTATCTATGTCTATTCCATTAACCAGTGCATTGTGGGAAAACATGCCATTTCCTCAAAAATGTCTTTGTAAACAGTCAAGACTAACACACACAATGATTTCATATTGGGGTTTATTAAACAAACTATTAAACCACATGCAACAATGGCAGAAACCTTCTGTGAAGGTTGTGAGAATGTGCTAATGCAAAACTAAAGTAGCCTCTGTGCTTTGGAAGTCTTGTTACTCTAATTTGCGATTCTTTGGTGATTCCACTTAAGATCACAGCTTTAATTGCTGTGTATGTCACGATTTTGCTCTTACGACCACACCTGTCTTTTCTATAATTAAAAGCAAAAGTCAATGCAATCACACAACAACAAAACCCACAATGGCTCTTAGTTAATGAATGACATATGACAGTGATTCCTCAGGTGTAGACCAACACACCAATAGCACTGATTGATGGACAATTATGATGGAATTCCTTCAGTTAATTGTTTTTCTCTATTAAAATAATAATTTAAAATGCCTTTTTTTTTGGCTTTCCTCCATCATGTCTCCAAAGAAATTTGATTTCACAGCTCTCAAAGACAGACCTGTTACAGCTCTTATTATCATTTGTGCTGTTATTTGTGCCAATCATTTTTACACAGTTTTATACAGATATTCTAAACTTGTTAACTTTTTGAAAATTGTTTTTATGAAGTGGCCGAAAAAGCCATAAAATATTAGAGATGTGGTACTCGAGTTTGGACTCGGACTCGAGAGCCAACGCCCAAGCCTGCCTCTGTCAATGAGCCAGTTCTTGAAGCCTTGTCCATCCCAGAGCGTATAAAATTTCAAAGTGTATTATCCTCCCAAATTAAACCCGTTTTTTTACTGTGTGAAGCGTTTGCCGTTTAACAGCTGCTGGAAGTGACGTTTCAAACCCATGTTGTGTTGCTGCTAGCTTTAGCATGCAATCCACACTCAGTTCAACACTTATATCTCTATAATATACATATTGTTACAGCATTTTATGATGGTAAAGTGTTTAACTCACTTTTGTAAAGTGCTGTCTTCACAGACGTTTTGCTAGTTGTCATATTCTCTATTATTTACAATAGTTTTACCAGATAACCTTCACTGCAGGTAACTCCGCCCCTTCCACTATGCATAGCAAGCCGCGTGTGCTGAGTGCATGAACTGTCCAACATTCCACATTACGTTTTGACAGTTGAAAAAGTGTAGTACACTTGTTTTTGTTGCATTTTCAGTGTAACCATACTACTTGCACTACTTACACTTCAAAATGAAGTAAAATATGTAGAAGTGTGTGGTTTGGGGTGCACTTACGGTCTTTTAAGTCACCCACGTTGATTGGTAGACAGGAAACCTCTATTTTTCAGCGATGACAGACAACAATATTTATAGTATCGTTGTCTGTCTTATATAACATCATCTTTTGCAAATTTCACTTGGTTTGATATTTTCTCATCTAATGCAATGCCATTTTTAAGTGCGACATAAGTGTCCAAATAATGTTGTGTCCACCGTAGGTAGACTGCCATCACTATATGATGTTATATATATCGATCTCTCTCTATATATATATATATATATATATATATATATATATATATATATATATATATATATATATATATATACACTCACCTAAAGGATTATTAGGAACACCATACTAATACTGTGTTTGACCCCCTTTCGCCTTCAGAACTGCCTTAATTCTACGTGGCATTGATTCAACAAGGTGCTGAAAGCATTCTTTAGAAATGTTGGCCCATATTGATAGGATAGCCTCTTGCAGTTGATGGAGATTTGTGGGATGCACATCCAGGGCACGAAGCTCCCGTTCCACCACATCCCAAAGATGCTCTATTGGGTTGAGATCTGGTGACTGTGGGGGCCATTTTAGTACAGTGAACTCATTGTCATGTTCAAGAAACCAATTTGAAATGATTCGAGCTTTGTGACATGGTGCATTATCCTGCTGGAAGTAGCCATCAGAGGATGGGTACATGGTGGCCATAAAGGGATGGACATGATCAGAAACAATGCTCAGGTAGGCCGTGGCATTTAAACGATGCCCAATTGGCACTAAGGGGCCTAAAGTGTGCCAAGAAAACATCCCCCACACCATTACACCACCACCACCACCAGCCTGCACAGTGGTAACAAGGCATGATGGATCCATGTTCTCATTCTGTTTACGCCAAATTCTGACTCTACCATCTGAATGTCTCAACAGAAATCGAGACTCATCAGACCAGGCAACATTTTTCCAGTCTTCAACTGTCCAATTTTGGTGAGCTCTTGCAAATTGTAGCCACTTTTTCCTATTTGTAGTGGAGATGAGTGGTACCCGGTGGGGTCTTCTGCTGTTGTAGCCCATCCGCCTCAAGGTTGTACGTGTTGTGGCTTCACAAATACTTTGCTGCGTACCTCGGTTGTAACGAGTGGTTATTTCAGTCAAAGTTGCTCTTCTATCAGCTTGAATCAGTCGGCCCATTCTCCTCTGACCTCTAGCATCAACAAGGCATTTTCGCCCACAGGACTGCCGCATACTGGATGTTTTTCCCTTTTCACACCATTCTTTGTAAACCCTAGAAATGGTTGTGTGTGAAAATCCCAGTAACTGAGCAGATTGTGAAATACTCAGACCGGCCCGTCTGGCACCAACAACCATGCCACGCTCAAAATTGCTTAAATCACCTTTCTTTCCCATTCTGACATTCAGTTTGGAGTTCAGGAGATTGTCTTGACCAGGACCACACCCCTAAATGCATTGAAGCAACTGCCATGTGATTGGTTGATTAGATAATTGCATTCATGAGAAATTGAACAGGTGTTCCTAATAATCCTTTAGATGAGTGTATATATATATATATATATATATATATATATATATATATATATATATATATATATATATATATATATATAAATTCCCAATTCATCCACACTACACAGATTTATGTTCATGTCAGTGAACACAGAGTTCTAGCTTCTAGCATCTAAATGATTCATGAATTACTCTTAGACGACTATTTTACGAGTCCAAAAATTTGGAGTGAGTTGCTCCTAAATTTCAGAGTTAGGAGCTACTTTGAGCCTTAAAATTTTTTTGTAATTATGGATCCAGCTTTTATTTCCTCTGGGAAACTCTTAAGAAACTTTTGAAAACTGTAACTTGTGTCTTGCTAGTAATATAAAATGTGCTAACACTTCAGTTTGACTGGTGTGTTAGTTCCTGTGTGTGTAAATGCCAGTTTTTGTTAAAGACTACACACCACTGTTTAAAAAATGCTGTCAGCATTTCAATTATGCTTTTGATTTTCCCATATTCTTTTCAGTTTTCATTATTATAACTATTTATTTATTATTATTCTGAAGACCATCATCAAATCTTTAAATATTCATGAGACTTTGAAATAGTGAGTGATGTCAAACAAAAGAGCTGGAAATGTTGGTATATCTGACATTAGATTATGACCTTCGATGATTATTCATAACACACTGCTACAAATGATGTGATGTGTTTTCTCTGTTCAGAGAGAAAGAGAGAGCAAACATTGGACTGTGAACAAATCTAAATGTTAATAGACATTTTCCAATACAAGAAAATTATGTAGTGTTTTGTGCTGCATATGTTTATGTGTGTGTGTGTGTGTGTGTGTGTGTGTGTGTGTGTGTGTGTTTGTGTCATCTCTGCGTCTGAGCTGATAAAGAGGAAATTGTGCTGTATTTCTCACAGCTGGAAGCCTTCGAATGCTGCATCCAACAGTTACACTTTGCAAACCATTCAAATCAAGTCACACAAACACACACATGCACCGCAGCTGCATTTAATCAGAATCATTCAAAATTCTTACCTCTGCATGCGACTCTTTCGTTTGAAGATAGAATAAAAACTAAATTTTTCACACATTACTGTGAACGGCCATCATGGTCCATCTCTTATCGCAGTGCAGTTTCTGCAGGGTCTTTATAGACTAGTAGTGCTTGCTTTTGTTGTCGAAATTGAACTGAGATGATTTTGGCAAAGGGTTCAAATTCATTCTCATTTATATGAACATAATGCCAGTGATTAGCTTGGCAAGCTCATTAGCAGAGTGTTTCTTGGACAGTTTCTGATGCCTCGGAAAGATCATCTGCCTTCATCATGGGACAGTTTTGTACAATGAGTCCATTCTAAAGACCATTGCGTTTTGACAGTTAATTCTTCTTATTATTGGAAAATCACAATGTGCCATAAAATTCCAATTTTAACACACACTCCTGTCTCCTGCGTTCGAAGTGATGGCAGTCTACCTACGGTGGACACAACATTATTTGGACACTTATGTCGCACTTAAAAATGGCATTGCATTAGATGAGAAAATATCAAACCAAGTGAAATTTGCAAAAGATGATGTTATAACTTAGAACTAACTTCAATTTCTGTGCCATTTTTTTCTATTACTATTAGCCAACTGGTCTGTAAACCTCAAGCTTATCTAGTGGTCCTAACAGAGTAACCGCAAGTTCAGTTCCCCTTCTGTCACTCTCTCGACGTTGTGTCGAAGGAAGTGACACAAGGGGTCTTCTCGGACACCGAATCGTACCTCTGAACCTTGTTCCTGGATGCGGGCGATATCTCTCCAAGAACGACAGACACTGCCTCGTGTGCCTAGGCAGCGATCACACTGAGGCGGCGTTCGTGGATGGCTCATGTTCTCATTGCGAGAACATGACCATGGCATCGTTGCGGTCACAGCTCTCCTTCCTGAAGGTGAATGCCACTTCAGCCACCCCCCCCCCCCCCCGCATTGCTCCTTCTTCCCACAGGATTGAGGACGGCCCGGCTGGCAATGAAGGCGATATGGGGATAATGATGGACTCGCTTTCTCCAGGTAAATCCCCACGAACTACTCGTCCCCGACACGTTCGCGTGCTTCCGTCCAGGCTCGAGATGAGCGTGACTCTCCGCATGGTCAGCCGGCCAGCAGACTTCGCCCAGCAGTTTAGGCAATATCGCACATCTCCAATGGTTAAAAATTCTTCAGAAGCAATATGATTAATGTGAGTGAGAAACAGATCAATATTTAAGTCATTTTTTTACTATAAATTCTCCAGTAATTGGCGATATGCACAGAGAATGCAAATTGATAAAATTGCTAAAGAATTTGAAAGTGAATGTGGAGATTGATAGTAAAAAAATGACTTAAATATTGATCTGTTTCTCACTCACATTAATCATATTGCTTCTGAAGAATTTTTAACCATTGGAGTGTTATGGATTACATTTGTTCTGCCTTTATGTGCTTATGGAGATAAGCTGTTTGATTAAGCTGTTTGAATAAACTTCGTATGTGCGTGGAAAGGCAGCTGGAGGAATTTTTGGTGCCCCCCTAGGATAAGCTGGTGCCCTATGCTGACTGCGTAATATACATATAGGGAGTGGCATTGCCTGTCAATAATACCCTATTGAAGATAAATAATGCTAAGAAATTTATTCAGATGGTCCCTTACCAAATCCTTGAGAATTTTAGATATACATGCTTTTTGAGTTATTAATAATTAAAAGTATATATCCTTTCTTACATGCTGAGAACTTTACTGACCCATGACTGATAAAAAATAAAATTATTTTTATTTCTTCGGTTATTTATCTTTGTATTATATATGTATACATCTGTGTTGGTTTATATGTATTTTTATGTTTTGTTTTTAATAATATTATTATTTTTTTCCTTCACCTCTTCTCCTTGTCTTTATGAATCAGTGATTTTATTCATACATTGTTGGATCTGTGTAATTTTGTACATCTTATTGAACATTTAAACTTCTTTTAATTGGTTTCAATAAAAACATCCAATGTTTCATCACAATGTGTGGACTTTTCACACAACCCCTTACTCACCATATGAAACATTTACAAATTATATCAATGTTACATTAACGATCTGGAACAATCTAGCTGAGACATCCATCTGACCAGCTTATGGGACACATTGCATCTTGTATTGATTCGATATGGGACGCATCATTTCATATTTAAATATGGGTCAGTACAATATTTTATGGGATGTTTGACAACCAATCATACCTGGAGTTCTAATACATTATCATGAGCAAAGTGTGGATGTGAAAAAATCATGAGTTTATCGGAGAAGTTGTAAATCGGGAGAACAGCGGGAGGAGGTGTGGAAGAAACAGGAGAAACCCGGTAAAATCGCGACTGTTGGCAGGTATGCATCTGGGATGGTGTGAGGGTGAGTAAATGAGGAGATCATTTTCATGTTTGGGTGAACTACCCCTTTAACGTGTTCCTGAGAGAAGCTCATTTACACTCGATTACTCGATTATTTCTAGCGCTTGACAAAGGTAGCTGCTGATGAGAAGATTTGTAGTGAAAAGGAGGTACATTTTGGCCAGTTTCTCACTCAAAACTTATTGTATTGCTTCAGAAGATGTCAATTAGTCTTGACCCCTGATTGCAACTGCAAAGATGTACCTTAATCTTTCCCCATTTTATTTGTTAATCATTGATTTGCACAGTTTCAGTTACTGACCGTAAGTGAAACAAATGCACAATTTCTGAATTTATGCAAGTTTATACTTGCTCCAAAAACAAAATAAAAAAGAAAGAAAGAAAAGTGAGGACAGGTATGTGGGTTTTGCTTAAAGATTCTTTTGTTTCTGTGACTTTTCCAAGAAAAATAAATGCAGACACATTCACAACTAGTTATTGTCTAATGAGCTGTCCTCATGTCAACATCTCCTGTTCTAAATTAATTACTCAGGGGTGAGGTGTCGGTGGCAAATAAATCTAATTAACAGGCTCTGCACAATTTAATCAGGTACCCATGTTTATCAGAATGCTATTGCTGCTGTTTTCTATAATTTATTTCAATATTTTCATCTATAGACACCATGAGCATCTCTTATTTCTAAATAGGAGTATGAAACCTGAATAAATAGAGGAAGAAAGTCAAGTTAGGATCATCTCCCAGCTGCCCATTTTTCAGGGTTTAAAAGACTAATCTTGAGATCCTTATTTTTACTCTATGATGTATAATTTATGTTTAAAGAGCCTCAAAATCATAGACTTAAGTGTCTATGAGCTATTTTTGTTTTACTCCTTACTAAAGTATATTCTCTAAACATGATAACAAATGAGAGGCTCTTGCGCAAGCAAATGCACAAGATGTGCTTTGAGCTGCAATCACCCTGTAATTGTGTAGTTTGCTTCACCTAAGCTTTTATGTTGACAGGAATGGAAAATGTTAATGAAAAAGATACAAAGAGAAAGAAAAGATACAAAAATGTCAGTGTTAGACCAGCACTGTCAAAACAAAACAACAATAAAAAAAAGATTATTTGATCCATTGTAAAATTGAAAGTTAAAATCTGTGTAAATTGGAGTGCTGTTGGATCCTAAATGGGATTTGACAGAAGACATTTTCAAGTAGAGACAGATTTTTAACAAATACAGGTTTGCACAACAAACAAACATGGCTTCCCAAGGTCAAATGCAAAAGTGGTGGGGATTTTGATTCACTCCAGTATCTTTAGAATCTGTTCAAAAAATGATTCATTTAGATTCTATTATTGTTTCATTCAGTGACTATATCTGCAAATTACACCATTATGCCAATACATGTCAACAAATTAGTCTTTTGTGATTCGAAGGAGTCATTGCATTGAATAAAAAGCAAAAAGTAATTCACAAACGTAACAATTTTAATTATCTTGTGTAACAATTTTTGTGTCTACAAATCAAAACGTGTTTAAGCATCATAAGCATTTCCCCACAAATAACGACAAAGCATAACTATCATATTGTGAACTGCTGAACATGATGTTTCATCAAGCTATAAAAAAGACCACCATACTATCCTAAAACATATTCTTTCAATGTTTCAAACCAATGATATGGTCCTTCACAGCCTGTGCTCAAATTCTATTAGCTCAAGCTATAGTCAGTCCATGCCACAATTACCCAACATTTATTTCCAGTTATTTGGAGAATGTCTTGTAATCTTATATATATATATATATATATATATATATATATATATATATACTGAAACATTCATATAATTTTCATAACTTCATATCATATATTTAAAAGTTATTTAGGGATGGGATTTAATGGTTGTGATATGTTAGTATTTGTCGTTTATGCCTGTTTGTGTATGCATGTTCTTTATAATATTCACCAATGCCTGTTTTTATTTTTATTCCTAGCAGCACTGTTCCGGTGTTGATTGAATGCTTTAGCAATATTGCATGGATAACAGTCATTCCAATAAAACACATTGAATTGATTCGAATAGAAAAGGAGAGAGAGAGAGAGAGAGAGAGAGAGAGAGAGAGAGAGAGAGAGAGAGAGAGAGAGAGAGAGAGAGAGAGAGAGAGACCTACATTCAGAAGACACATACAAACCTACAGATGAAAAGAGAGATGATTTATGTTGTCTCCCAGGCTCTGTATGAGTTCTAGTATATATAAAAATATCTATTCATCTGTTTTTGTTTTACATGGAAGATAACTAATAATGAGTTGATTTAATCAGTCCAGCACTGAGCCAAACCCGGTACAGGGTGACCTCTCAACACTGACATAGCAGCCCCAGAAAAAAAGGATAAAAATATGTGAGAGAGAAAAGCGATCACAAATGATTATCAGTCCAGCGAGTGTTGTTGTTATTGATTTTACCATCTTCTCGTGGCTCATAAAAAGCATATAGTGAGAGTCCTTTTAGCCTGAGCTCACAGCTTACCAAGAAATCTGGCATCATCGTGCAATACCCACACAATTTTCCTCACTTTTCTCTTTCTTATTTTGTAAGTACAAACTTGCAGAAATGCAGAAATTGTGCATTTTTAAATAGGAGTATGAAACCTTAATAAAGAGTCTCGGAGGAAGAAAGCCAAGTTAAGATCAACTCCAAGCTGCCCATTTTTCAGGGTTTAAAAGACTAATCTTGAGATCCTTGTTTTTACTCTGTGATGTATAATTTATTTTTAAAGAGCCTCAGAACATAGACGTCAGTGTCTATGAGCTATTTTTTTTTTACTCCTTACCAAAGTATATTCTCTAAACATTGTATGATAACAGATGAGAGGCTCTTGCGCAAGCAATTGCACAAGATGTGCTTTGAGCTGCAATCACCCTGTAATTGTGTAGTTTGCTTCTCACCTAAGCTTTTATGTTGACAGGAATGGTAAAAGTAAATGAAAAAGACATAAAGAGAAAGAAAAGATAAAAAGATTCAGTGTTAGACCAGCACTGTCAAACAGAATCAAATTAGAGTAAACCAATTCGTGAACGCAAAAAAAAAAAAAAAAAAAAAAAATGTAATAAAAAAGATTATTTGATCCATTGTAAAATTGAAAGTTAAAATCTGTGTAAATTGGAGTGCTGTTGGATCCTAAATGGAATTTGACAGAAGAACTTTTCACCAAGTAGAGACAGATTTTTAACAAATACAGGTTCGTCAAAGGTGCCACAAACAAACATGGCTTCCCAAGTTCAAATTTAAAAGTGGTATGGATTTTAATTCATCCCAGAGTCTTTTGAATACGTTCACCAAAATTATTCATTTAGATTCTATTATTGATTCGTTCAGTCGCCATTTCTGCAAATTTTAACTTTATGCCAGTACATGGCGACAAATTAGTCTTTTATGTTTTGAAAGAGTCATTGCATTGAATCAAAAGGTAACAGTAATTCACAAACAGGGCCGGCGCTGACCAAATTGATGCCCTATGCAGTGTTCCAGGTGGAGGGGTGGGGGGGTTCACGTGATAAGAGCACGAAGTGATTAGCTGTGTTCTGCAACTGCTTTCGGGTTCTTGAATAACGTATAACATGCGAGTAAGGGCAGCTGGTGGACTTTCTGGTGCCCTCCTAGGATAAGATGTTGCCCCCCCCCCCGGGAGTTGGTGCCTTACGTAGATTGCGTAGTCTGCTTATACAGAGCGGCGGTACTGTTCACAAACGTAACAATTTTAATTATCTTGTATTTGTGTGTCAATAAATCAAAAAGTGTTTAAGCATCATAAGCATTTCCCCACAAATGACAACAAAACATATCTATCATATTGTGAATTGCTGACCATGACATTTCATCAAGCTATAAAAAACACAACCATACTAGCCTAAAACATAATTATGAGCATCAATAATATCATTATGACATTGTTGATCAATGTTTGATCATCATTCACTTTTATTGATTCACAACTTCACTATTACTTCACTAACTAGATGTCCTATCTCATTCAGAGTCAAATGACCGATATGACTGGTTCAGAGAAGGGCGTATTCTTTCAATGTTTCAAACCAATGATATGGTCCTTCACAGCCTGTGCTCAAATTCTATTAGCTCAAGCTATAGTCAGTCAATGCCACAATTACCCAACATCTATTTCCAGTTATTTGGAGAATGTCTTGTAATCTTATATATATAACAATCTTATATCTTATATTCAGTATATATATACACTCACCTAAAGGATTATTAGGAACACCTGTTCAATTTCTCATTAATGCAATTATCTAATCAACCAATCACATGGCAGTTGCTTCAATGCATTTAGGGGTGTGGTCCTGGTCAAGACAATCTCCTGAACTCCAAACTGAATGTCAGAATGGGAAAGAAAGGTGATTTAAGCAATTTTGAGCGTGGCATGGTTGTTGGTGCCAGACGGGCCGGTCTGAGTATTTCACAATCTGATGTCCATCCCTTTATGGCCACCATGTACCCATCCTCTGATGGCTACTTCCAGCAGGATAATGCACCATGTCACAAAGCTCGAATCATTTCAAATTGGTCTCTTGAACATGATAATGAGTTCACTGTACTAAAATGGCCCCCACAGTCACCAGATCTCAACCCAATAGAGCATCTTTGGGATGTGGTGGAACGGGAGCTTCGTGCCCTGGATGTGCATCCCACAAATCTCCATCAACTGCAAGATGCTATCCTATCAATATGGGCCAACATTTCTAAAGAATGCTTTCAGCACCTTGTTGAATCAATGCAACGTAGAATTAAGGCAGTTCTGAAGGCGAAAGGGGGTCAAACACAGTATTAGTATGGTGTTCCTAATAATCCTTTAGATGAGTGTATACTGAAACATTCGTATCATTTTCATAACTTGATATCATATATTTAAAAGTTATTTAGGGATGGGATTTAATGGTTGTGATATGTTAGTATTTGTCGTTTATGCCTGTTTGTGTATGCATGTTCTTTATAATGTTCACCAATGTCTGTTTTCATTTTTATTCCTAGCAGCACTGTTCCGGTGTTGATTGAATGCTTTAGCAATATTGCATGGATAACAGTCATTCCAATATAACACATTGAATTGATTAGAATAGAAAAGGAGAGAGAGAGAGAGAGAGAGAGAGAGAGAGAGAGAGAGAGAGAGAGAGAGAGAGAGAGAGAGAGACCTACATTCAGAAGACACATACAAACCTACAGATGAAAAGAGAGATGATTTATGTTGTCTCCCAGGCTCTGAGTTCTGGTATATATAAAAATATCTATTCATCTGTTTTTGTTTTTCATGGAAGTTAACTAATAATGAGTTGATTTAATCAGTCCAGCACTGAGCCAAACCCGGTACAGGGTGACCTCTCAACACTGAGACCCAGAAAATAAGGATGAAATGTATGTGAGAGAGAAAAGCGATCACAAATGATTATCAATCCAGTGAGTGTTGTTATTATTGATTTTACCATCATCTCATGGCTCATAAAAAGCATAGTGAGAGTCCTTTTAGCCTGAGCTCACAGCTTACCAACAAATCTGGCATCATTGGGCAAGAGGAGATTGATTTTGTCATGCAGATTGCAGTCCTGCTTAACTGGCATCATGAGTCCTTTATTTTAGGCCATTAGTCATCAGTGTAAGCTGCTGGAGCATCATTAGTCAAAAGAAAATGTAAGTATTTGTGGATTGGGGTAACAGAAAATGAAGAGCACTTCCAGAAGGAAGATTGATCTAGCAGGAGGTTATTGCTGGTAATGACACACATGATAAATGACACATCATTTTAACAATATAAGGCATGAAAATCAGAATACATGTATTTAATTATTTATTTATTTTAGACAAGTAATATACTATTGTTCATAAGCTAAATTTCTATAAACAAGAAGAAAACATAAATTACAATTTAAACACTACATGACCAATTAATTTGTCTGTTTTTGATCCGCAAATGAAAATTGTTACAAATCAGCCAAAACATGTTCAACCATTGCAATGCACAGACTAATAACCAGTCTGAAATGCCACAAAAACAAATATGTGTACACAACAGTGAAGCATCCTAGTACTGTTATACTGCCGTTATAGACCTACTGTGCTGCTGCTTGTCCAATTAAATTAGATAACCACACTAATGGTTGAATAAATTAAAATATATCACTGACCCTGTAGTTGTCAGTTCAGCTTACAGAGATAGTTTTTAAATCTGAGTCTTGCTCACAATTAAATGGGATATGTTTCACGTCTCAGTGTACAATGAAAGTGACAGTTTATTTCTGTTGTCAGCTATGATTAACATTTCCTTCTAGTAGAGTGGGTGATGGATGTAGAGCATGTCCACTGATACATCCTGTCTTTGGATAATATGGATCATTTAAAGACTTTTTTTTGTCCCATGGTCAAAGCTGTGTGCTTAACGTAGCCTGTAAAACTGTGAAAAAGTAAGCCTTTGAAAGTGTGTAAAACGATTAAAGGTAGAGAGAGAATATGTCAGCTTCCTTGAGTCAGCTGAGATAAGCTTGTTAAGTCTGACCTCTGACGCAACAGCCAGAAACCATTGCGACCAATCCCTCCTTATATATATATATATATATATATATATATATATATATATATATATATATATATATATATATATATATATAATTAATGTCTTTATCAGCAAATAGGGGTGCAAAGTTTCAGCACATGGTGCGGGGAGGCACATGTTAACAGTATGATGTCAAAACATTGAGCCTAATTATTATCAAATTTGCCATTAAAAGGAAAAGAAAACAGTTCACTCTTCTCAGTGGGAATACTATAAATTAGGAAAATGGCACCAGTCAGAGAACTTGAATAAAAATGCAATTAATACTTTATAGTTATTCATCTATCTGGTTCAACACATGTAAAAAATTAATAGATACAGAGGGTGTGGATTTGTATGTTAGGTCTGTTTCAGGCCGCACGTACAAGCAGTGGCTAAATTAAACAGCATTGCAACTACAAAAGCAGGCTAGCATTGTGCTTTCACACTGACAGCATTTCTGCTGTGTGACAGAGCTGCAGCTCTCTACAAAAAATATAAAGATTTGTGGGTTATATCATTGACTATTTGTATTCCTAATGACTATAAATTATAAAATTGGTATTGTGTGTTTGCTATTGATAATTATAACAAACGTGAATGTCGTTAAATAGAATTACGGAGGAGGGGGACCCATATGGTTTTTAATCTATTAATTATATATATATATATATATATATATATATATATATATATAGTGCAATATAACATAACATTACACAAGGTTATATTTCCGCGCCATGTTCATTCTCCATTAACCGCCTTTGCAAAAACATACTTGGATGAATTTGACCTATAATGAGTTTGTGGCACGGCGGAGGGTGGGGCCGGGTCGTGATAATACTCACCCGGTCCCGTATCAGGCTAATCAAGCCTACGAGAGGGATAAAGGCCAATGGCAGACGGTGGTGCGAGGAGAGAGAGATAATTTACGGACATGTCCGTCATGTGTTTTGTCTTTTGGTTTAAGTTTATCATTAAAATATTATTTTATATGATATAAAATAATATTTTAAGAGAGTTCCTCTCTTATTCAGGACTGACAAATTAACCCAAAGGTCTGTTTGCTTTGTCACGTGTTAAGTCATGAAGACATGCTAATCACTGAATTCAGTCAGTCGCCCAAACACTCTCTCTTTAATCTAAACATATGTTAATTACCCGGAAATCTATTCCATCATATCAAACCATAGACTCTTTTCAAAAATCTGCCCCTTCCTGCTCTGAACACATGTTTCTCATTCCACATAATTAGCCACAGATTGCAGAAGTGCTATTGTAGGGGAAATATTATTGTTGGACAGCAAGCAAAGTCTTTCAAACACAGGGGAAGGAAGGGGGAATCGACTTCAGTGTGGTTTGTAGAGGTCAAAGTTCACAAATGGTCTTAAAATCAGAGCCATACTAAAGACTTGACAGCTTTAAGAGGGAAGTCTATAATTCCTGGTGCACTGTATCCGACAGACTACTAAAGGAACAGTCTAGTTTTTAAAAGCCAGAACTTATTTAATCATAAAGGTTTACTTTGTAAAAGCCACTTTCTCATATAGCCTATAAGTATCTGTTTCAAGAGAAGCATAATATGATCATTAAAACACAGTGTATAATAGTAACATTATTGCATTAAAAGTAGAGTAGTAGGTATAATAACCTCTGAGAGTGGAGGTGAATAGCCGTAGACTTCTTTCAGGGGACCTTTGCTGTGGGTGTTTCCAAAAACATATTGTGTTTATAGCAGCTTTTGAAATAGCAGATAGCATCTTTTTAAGAAATTCACTCAAGGCTTATTGTCAAAATAAAAAGCACTGTTAAAAGCAGAAAAGATGAATCTTAAAGCCATGCTATTTTCTGGCTGTATTTAGAGTTGAGGAATTTAAATGTCCTTGATCTTTTAACATATAAGAGGTTGTGGACTTACACAGGACACCTTCATGTTCCTGTCTGGATTTAAATGTTTTTTTCTACATAAACATGTTCTAAAATGGAGACCCCCATTGTGTTTCATTTTCATGCTGTTGTGCTGTTTTGAAGGCGTGCTGGACTGTTTTTGCACCCATCTGTGCTATTTTTAATTGTTGGCCTTTTGTAAACATGGACATCTTTGATTGTATGTGCCTTTCCACACAACACCAGCGATGTAATCCACTGGATGGGTGAAACACCTGCAATCCTGTGTGTAAACGAACATGGAAGATGTGAGATGTGAAGGCTAACATCTTTGCTTTGGACTATTGAAGCACCTAACATCATGGATTGTATTACAGACACAATATGATTCAAGCTTTGCAAAGCAACTTTTATTGAAGGATGAGGCATTTAAAACACTATTGGACTGCAAATTCGTAGGTAAAATTTATATTCATGAATATTTAATATGTCATGACTGTTTAATATATTATGGTTTAACTTGAATGTTTAAAGTTTAATATTTTCAGATGAAATGTGTTGGGTGTATGTTATGTGTTGACCCTGAAATGTATTGTGGAGTTTGTTCATTTGCTTTGGCTTGCATTTAAAATATAGATGTACTGGAAGGGCTGCATGATATTAGCCAATCAGAACAGTGGTCTTTTACATTGAAGTCTTAAAGTGCCATACAGCATAAAACTGAGCATTTCAGACAGAGGGCCAGAGACAGATTGGAAAATTATAACTATTACTAAATTATATCTGTTTTGTGCAAAAAAACAAAAAAAAAAACAAAACAAAACAATTATAAAGACTATGTTATGACTCCTGTATGGGGAATTACAATGGTATTACAAAGTCAAAAAAGCCTCTCTTAGAAATATGAAAAATATATTGCAGCCTTCGAAGCCTTTCACTTCAAAGTCATAACCTGACATCGAAGGGAAAAAAAAAATCGAGATTCAGCCACACCTGCTTACATCATGACATTATCCTCAATCATTTATTAAAAATGTTAGGCTGTAAGAAAAAGACCACGTAGACACAATAGAACCAGTTATTTTGTCAATTCTTTTCTTCAATAATGAAAGTAGTTCAAAACAACGCAAGATCGAATGCAACATGATCACAGATTAATTCGGAATGCTGTTTCCGAAAGTTCCAGTACACTGCACACATTATGCTGACTGACAAGCTCCATCTCCCATCAGACATTTTTGCATCAGCTCAAATGTGTTTACCTTCCCTTTTGGCATAACTGGAAGTGTGTTGCATCAGCAGCATGGGTGATCCAATTTTGCATCCTGCATTGAAACCAGGAAGTAATTTAATTTGCATAACCAGTGACAACCGATATTCTGAAGTTGCATTTATTTTTTCCTAACATTACATTTTTATTCCACTGATGGTTAGGTTTAGGTTTTGATTGGGGGTACTGATTATAAAATATGCGTTTCTCTTCACAGTATTACATCGGCTCCAGCTGAAAACAACTCGTATTACAACTTGCTTTTGGTGCCCCTCCATGGACATTTCACCTGGAAAATTAGGTACACATGGAGACCTCCAAATGGGGGCAGAATCTCTAAAAGAGGGCGGGGTTACTCCAAAAGGGGGTTGCGCAAACTCCAAATGGGGACATCAATTCTACTCACAGTTAAAGCAAAGGGTTAGGTAAGGGGCTCCCTATTTATTTGCTGGCTGTTTAGAGCTCCTGCCCATTTTTGGACCTCTACCTGCAGCTTTATCCATCTCCACACGTGCCCATGCGCCCAAAAACAAAACATGTGTTTCACATTTTGTGAAGCACAGACGATATAGCTAAAAAAAAGTAAATCTACTGTTTCTTATTTCACTGAGAGATCAGTTGGCAAAAGGTTGTGCACAGACTAGTTGCCTAGAATGCTGTGAACACAGGCAAGCAGAGTGATTCAAGCATTTAGGCATCACATTGATGTTATAATAAATATCAGCACTCTTGGAATGAGACTTGTCAAATCAGATTAGAAGACTGAAAATATCTGTTATATATCATGTAGCTAATATTATTTGCATTTATAAGTACATTCTTGCAATAAATGGAGGTGCAAAGTGCATCTGATCCTACTTGAATAAGCTGTTTATTTTACAAATGTTAAAATAAAACTTTTACTAAGACAAACTCTTGACTTTTGGATGTCACAAATGGATCAAAGAACTATGCCACTGCTTCACAGATGTTATGGGAGGCAGTTGGATCCTCCTCAATCCATTTTTGTCTTTACACTTTTGCCCTATCATCACACAGATACAGGCTAATCTTACACTCATCTGTCCATAGAATTCTGTTCCAGAGCTGCACTGGCCCATCTCTAAATATTCTGCCAAATTGTAATCCAGGCCGGGGTTTTCATCTTCAGTGTGTGTTAAAAAATTCAGCTGTCAAATTCTTCTGCAAATAGTAGATAGAAGCACTTTAAATCACAGCATTCTGGATGTTGTTATTGAGTTCACAAGTAGTGTATCTGGCTGATCGTGCTGGTGCCCTTTGTTGAAGGTACCTCTGAACGTTCCAAACCGTCAAATCAATCCTGTGAATTCACCTGTTAAAGGTTCATCAAACGGATTCAGCATGCGGAAATTCTTCGCCATCGGATGTCCATCGCGAAAGTTCACGATTGGGCAGATTCCCATTGAGATAACTGTATATCACATACAGAATATTGCCATGCGAAGGCATGTGACCGTGCTTTAAGCCATTTGGCTTTAGCATAGTATCCAAAATATTGAAGTAGGCAAAACTGAAAGGTGACATTTTTTATTTGTTTTACTCAAGTAAAAAAAAAAAAACATTTCTGTTGTCACAGAGCATGGATATACAGCTAGAAGACTGTTCCAATATTTACAGAGGGCATTGTACCCGAATCATCTTGATGTGCATTATTGTCTGACCTTGGTAGGATTTTGTCATTTTAACGGCTCTGCTTATTTTGTTTCTGTGAAGTCAATGTCTTCCACATTTGCACACTGTTGTAGAGTGCCACTAGTTAATCTGAACTTTATTTTATCTGAGGAATCTAAGAGCTCACTTCCTTCCCACAGGCTGAGAGAAGATGAAGGCCAACAACAGATATTTTGGTGAAAAAAGTGAGTTATTGCATTTTACCGAATGAATCATTTCCACAGTTGGTCCAAACTCTCAGATAGGCTGTTTACCGTTTACTCAAGCAACTGTGATTTAACCTACAAATCTTCTTTCACTAAGAATTTGGTCCCCAAATCACGGCATGCTCAAACAAACAGACTTGAGACTTTAAATTAAACTGCCTAGTCTTGCAAAAACTGCCTAGACTGTGCTGAAAAGACCAGCTTAGACCGGGATGAATTTCCAAGTGGGTTGTGAACTCAAAATGTGTCACAGATCTGTTTTTGTAGGGTTTTTACATGAAAAAATACAGATAAATCCAATAAATAAAATCAAAATATATACATAATTGTGCATAGTTAAAGCTAAATAAAAAAGTCCTGTAAGAGGGTCAAGAAATGCTTCCAATCTTGTTGTTGATGGCAAACGTCAAATGTCCAGTAAAACTCAATGGCAAAAAATTGTATGTCACTTGGTATAAGCTAGCCAAATTAAGCAGATGCCAACATGAACAGGTTGCATGACATCCCCTTAGCCTCAAAAACCATGAACAAATCTGCACAAAGTATCAATATTATAAAAAATATTTTAAGGAAATTTTTTGCTTTTACATTTACTTTTGTATGACAATAATTTTGGTTCCCCGTCTGTCGCTCACTTCAACGTCGTGTCGAAGAAGCGACACTAGGGGTCTCTCATGAGCGCTGAATATGCCGCTGATCTATGAAAAAAGGCCAATGAGAGTTGGCGAACAGTATTTGCATACCCCGCCCCCGGACATACGGGTATAAAGGCGAGGGAAATACACACGTTCATTCAGAAATTTTCTTCGGAGCCGATGGTCGTGTATGCAGTCAGCTGCGAGTGACACACCAGTTTTCCTGCTTCTATCCTCTGACGCTCTGTTCTGCTGGTGGATCTACGGTGCATTCAGCAGCTTTCTCCTTTTCTGCACGGCATGCAGCGCAGAGCATTTAAAAGAATTTATTATAAAGAGAAATTTTCTCTGTAAAAGAGTTTATTTCTCTAAAAGAGCAATACACAGCGGCGTTGAACGTCCTTTTTAGGACGCGTCTTTTTAAAGATGCCATTCCGCCCCTGTGTAGTTCATGGATGCGGTAGAGTGCTCTCCGCTTCAGACGGCCACAGGCGTTGTCTCGTGTGTCTGGGCACCGATCACACCGAGGCAGCGTTTGTGGATGGTTCATGCTCTCACTGCGAGAGCATGACCATGGCAACGTTGCGGTCGCAGCTTACTTTCAACAGAAAGCACGCCACTCCAGCCGCCCCCCGTGTCGCTCCTTCTTCCCACGGGATTGAGGACGATGCGGCTGGCGATGGAGGCGATTTGGGGAGAGCAGCGGGTGCAGCTCCGCCGGGTACACCCCCTCGGACCACCCGCCCCCCGGTACGCTCGTTGACTCCCGTCCGTGCTTGAGGCAACAGCGGCTCGCCTCACGGCCAGTCTGCCTATCCTCTGGAGCTCGAGGTGGATGAGCTCGCCACTGCATCGGAGAGTGCGGCGTCTGACGCTGATACCGGGCCAGCACGCCCAGGTTGAGGCTGACACACAGATGTCCGACATGCTTGCCCGGGCCGCCGTCAGTGTGGGGCTGGATTGGAACCCTCCCCACACCCGTCACGGTTGGATGACTGGTTCCTGGGGTCTGGGCGCCACTCACAGCCTCCGTTGTTCTCGGAGGTGCATGATAAACTGACATCTTCGTGGAGAGCCCCTCTCTCCACTCATCACAAGCCCTGCTCGTCCGCTCTTGCTACCCTCGACGGCAGAGAGGCCCAAGGGTATACGACGATTCCACAGGTGGATAGGGCTGTTGCGCTACATCTATGCCCCAGAAACCCTAGCACATGGCGGGGTCATCCTATACTCCCTTCCAAGGCCTGTAGGATGACATCCTCGCTAATCTCCAAAGCCTACAGCGCTGCGGGACAGGCCGCTTCTGCCTTGCACGCCATGGCCATCCTGCAAGTCCACCGGGCCAAGGCGCTCAGGGATCTGCACGAGGGGAGCCCTGACCCTGACATGCTGCGAGAACTGCGCTCAGCGACCGACCTTGCCCTCAGGGCCATGAAGGTCATGGTGCAGGCACTCGGGCATGTGATGGCCACCCTTGTGGTCCAGGAACGTCATCTGTGGCTCAACCTGGTCGAGATGCGTGAGGCCGACAAAGTTCACTTCCTCAACGCCCCCCCTCCCAGTTTGGCCTCTTCGGGGACACCGTCAAGGACTTCGCCTAGCAGTTCTCTGCAGTGAAAAAGCAGACGGAGGCCATCTCTCACATCCTGCCCCGCCCCCCACCGCAAACCTTCCGCCACGGGCCCTGCCCCGTCTGCACGCCGAAGGCGTCCCCCTGCGACCAAGAAACCTTCTCCGACTCAACCCGGACCCAGCTCTCAGCCCCAGCGTCGAGCACACCGCAAGAAGCAGACGCCCCCCCGTCTCCTGGACCCCCTCGAGGACCCGTATGGCTCCCAGGCGCTGCTGAGACGGACAACACAGGGGCCAAGACATTAGCTCCGGAGATGGTAAGACTACTCCATACCCCGGTGGAGGGCCGGGAGGAGAATCTTTTGTTCAATTTTCATTTGCTGCCCCCCATAGACGGGGCTGCGGTATCCACATTCTCAATAAAAGAGCGATTTCCTTTGTCTCTGGGTCACCTGGCCCGCAAATGCCATTCTCACGGCACTCTGCCGCCAGATCTCAACAGTCCTGGCCTCCTGGACACGAATCACCCGTCTCCAGCCCTACGACTGTTCCCCGGCGGCCGGTGCCGACAAGTTTAGAGGACGCCTACCCTGGCCAGGCATATCAGTACAAAGTCCTCCCCTTCAGCATGTCTCTGTCCCCTCGCATCTTCACGAAAGTCGCAGAGGCAGCTCTTGCCCCGCTCCGAGAAGCTGGCATCCGCATACTCATTTACCTTGACGACTGGCTCATCCTGGCCCACTCGCGAGAGTTACTATGCACTCACAGAGACCAGGTGCTCAGGCACCTCAGCCGTTTGGGGCTTCAGGTCAACTGGGAAAAGAGCAAGCTTACTCCAGTCCAGAGCATCTCTTTTCTCGGTTTGGAGTTAGACTCAGTAACAATGTCAGCACGTCTCACCAACGAGCGTGCGCAGTCAGTGTTGAGGTGCCTCGCCGCCTTCAGGCCAGGCACAACAATACCCTTAAAACTAATCCGGAGGCTCCTGGGGCATATGGTGTCCTCCGCGGCGGTCGAGCCGCTGGGGTTGATGCATATGAGACTGCTTCAGCACTGGCTTCAGACTCGATTCCCGAGATGAGCATAGCGCCCCGGCACACACCGTGTGACAATCACCCCCGCCTGCCGCCAAACACTCAAACCCTTGACAGACCTCTGTTTCTTACGGGCAGGAATACGCTTACAGCAGGTGTCCCGACGCGTCTTGGTCACGACCGACACCTCTAGATTGGGTTGGGACACCGTATGCAACGGGCACGCAGTAGCAGGCCATTGGAAAGGGGCCCAGCTGCGTTGGCACATAAACTGCCTCAAGTTGTTGACTGTCTTTTTTGCCCTGTGGAAGTTTCTCCCATTAGTTCAAGACAAACATGTCCTGGTCAGGTCAGACAGCTCAAGCTGCTGCATGCCACTCACATCCCCGGCAACCTCAATGTGATAGCGGATGCACTGTCACGACAATGCTTGCTGGCGGAGAGTGGAGGCTTCACCCTCACTCGGTTCAGTTGATCTGGGAAGAGTTCAGCAAGGCCCAGGTAGACCTGTTTGCCTCCCGAGAGACTTCCCACTGCCTGCTCTGGTACGGCCGCTCAGAGGCTCCCCTAGGGGCAGATGCACTGGTACACAGCAGGCCGTTGGGGCTGCGCAAGTACGCATTTCCCCCAGTGAGCCTTCTTGCACTGTGCAAGGTCAGGGAGGATGAGGAACAAGTCACTCTTGTGGCTCCTTACTGGCCCACCCGGGTCTGGTTCTCGGACCTCGTACTCCTCGCGACAGCCCCTCCCTGGCGAGTTCCCCTGAGGAAGGACCTTCTTTCTCAGGGATGGGGCACGCTCTTGAGGCAACAGCGGCTCGCCTCACGGCCAGTCTGCCTATCCTCTGGAGCTCGAGGTGGATGAGCTCGCCACTGCATCGGAGAGTGCGGCGTCTGACGCTGATACCGGGCCAGCACGCCCAGGTTGAGGCTGACACACAGATGTCCGACATGCTTGCCCGGGCCGCCGTCCACGTCTGGCCCCTGGACGGGACGCGGAAGATCTAGCTGGTCTAACACCCACGGTTGTAGCCACGATCGACCAAGCCAGAGCCCCTTTTACCAGGCAACTCTATGCCCTGAAATGGCACCTGTTAGTGAATTGGTGTTCTTCCCGGGCAGAAGACCCACAGAGGTGTGCAGTTCAGTGCTCGTGTTCCTACAGGAGAGGTTGGAGGGGAGGCTGTCCCCTTCCACCTTGAAGGTGTATGTTGCCACTATCGCAGCTCACCACGACCCAGTAGACGGCAAGTCTCTGGGTAGGCACGACTTAATTATCAGGTTCCTATGAGGTGCCCGGAGGTTAAATCCCTCCCGGCCAAACTTGTTCCCCTCCTGGGATCTCTCGGTGGTCCTCGCCGGTCTTCAGAGACCCCCTTCGAGCCACTAGAATCAGCCGGACTCAGGGCCCTCTCCCTAAAGACGCCCTGCTGATCGCGCTCGCCTCCATCAAGAGGGTCGGGGACCTGCAAGCGTTCTCTGTTAACGACACTTGCCTGGAGTTCGGTCCGGCAGACACATATGTGATCCTAAGACCCCGACCGGGCTATGTGCCCAAGGTTCCTACCACGCCCTTTAGAGATCAGGTAGTGAACCTGCAAGCGCTGCCCCGGGAGGAGGCAGACCCAGCCCCCTCACTGCTGTGTCCGGTACGTGCCTTGCTTGCCTATCTGGACCGCACTCAGAGCTTCAGGTGCTCTGAGCAGCTCTTTGTCTGCTTTGGGGGACAGCGGAAAGGGAACGCTGTCTCCAAACAGAGGCTTTCCCACTGGATGGTGGATGCCATCCTGCTGGTCTATCACACCCAGGCTGTACCACCCCACCCCCCCCCCCCCCCCCCCCCCACGGGTTCGAGCACACTCTACAAGGAGTACGGCGTCAGACATTTGTAGGGCAGTGGGTTGGGCAACACCTAACACCTTTGCGAGATTTTACAATCTCAGGGTTGAGTCAGTCTAGTCCTGTGTTTTCTCAGGTCCAAGCCAGTAGACCTCGGTACACGCTGACGGTCTGACCATGTGAATCGCTTGCGTTCAGCGCCCTTTCCCTCAGCCGAGGTAAAACAGCGCACCTTCCTTCCCAGGAGATTCCACCCACCCTGGTCCCTGGTCGATTCCGCCCTAGCCCTCTTGGGTCCGCAGTTCAGCGGAGGAACTTGCCGACCCAGTCCACTATGGGTACCCGGGCAACCCTGTACTGGAATAGGTGCTCCACAGGTCAGGCCTCCTACACAAACTCCTCCTGTGCGTATTTCTGCATTACAGTCACCTTACGAGCTGACCCGTGTCTCCCTTAGGCAGTTCTTCGCTGCCCTCCTGTCGCCATGTTGTAGCAAATCCCCCCTCCTTGAGGCTGGATCTACCACCGCGCCATTTTTCCCACATGTGACTGAAGAGGCCATGTGATGTATTTCGCCACCTTTACCTCCCCTATTCGGGCAGGTGTGGCCTCTGCAGGGTCGTTTCCCCCTGAAAGAATAGGAAACCGGGTAAGACCCGCTTCCCAGCGATGCGGTACGGGCCCCGGCTGCTCTTGCTTTATGCTGAGAAACATAGGGAGAAAAGAGGCCCAGCCAGGCTTGGCCCGTTCCCAGGATGGCAAGCATCACCTTGTTCCCCTCTAGGGTAACCAAAAGGATTCCGACGACTTTTTTTGGGCATTGGGGAAGTATACGTGCAGTCTGAAACACAGTTGGTCGCTTGTGCACGTGAAATACCTGCCCGCTCCTGTGTCAGCTTTACATGTACACGGCTCAGCGCATGGCGTGATTTAAAGTGGACCCCTAGTGTCGCTTCTTCGACACGACATCGAAGGGAGTGACAGACGGGGAAACTCTAGGTTATGTATGTAACCTCCGTTCCCTGATGGAGGGAACAAGACGTCGTGTCTTCCCGGCCACGTTGCTGAGCCGAGCCGCTGAGGTGGCCGGACACTCCCGGCTCCTCAGAAAAATCCTGAATGAACGTGTGTATTTCCCTCACCTTTATACCTGTATGTCCGGGGGCGGGGTATGCAAATACTGTTCGCCAATTCTCATTTGCCTTTTTTCATAGATAAGAGGCATATTCGGCGCTCAAGAGAGACCACTAGTGTCGCTTCTTCAACACGAAGTCTCGTTCCCTCCATCAGGGAACGGAGGTTACATACGTAACTGAGATGTACTGTGTGGGGTGCCAATTGATGTCCAAGGTGAAATCTGGGTCCTCAAGCAACAGTACTATAGTATTGAAAATATAAATCTCCACCACATTGTAATAGTCATTTTACATCCAACTTAAGTCATATTTCCAAAGCATTGTTCGGACAAGCCTTGACAGCGACATTACATATAATTGCATGTTAAAACACAAGACGTCTAAATTATGTAAAATCACAGCGGTTCTCACTCAAAGCCTCCATAAAGTTGTTCTGAAATGTCTAAAGATCATGGTTAGATGTGGACTAGTTCTGTTAGAATTGAAATGCAATCGTAGTTCTCAAGTCTCTCTCCACTTCAAGGCCTGTGAGGACAAGGTCATTCACAGGCCATTACAGGCCTTTTCTCTGTGCTTGTAAAGCATGTAATCATGGAAGCAAGAACCATAGACCTTTTGACAGCACTTTTGGGGCTCTTTAGAGATTACACTCCTAATACTTTACCCACACTGTTGATGCTCTTAGATTCATGTAATTATACTGGATCTTTTAGATCTAGTCTTTTATTCTGGCTTTAAAATGGGAATGAGATTGTTAGTCTGTATCAGTGTTCTCAGTATATACAGATGAGAAGATGCCAAAAGCGGTGACATCAGCATGGGTCAGGAGATGTGACGTGTGGGTGTGGTGTCAGGCCTCAGAGAAGCAATTTTTTTTTTTAAATGATAAACAATAATGGATTTAAAAGAGGGGCATATCAAGTGTTCATATTGAATAAAGTGCCAAAAATAAGAGAAAGTGAAGTCTGGTGTACTCTTGGTACATTGGGACCTCTGTGTATGTCAGGTGCAAAAGGGGAAATGGTCCAGGTCAGAAATAGGGTCACAGTGGCCACATGAACTCCCCTCCTTATCCGTGGCACGAGGGGCATTGTCTTCTCCAGCGGCTCGGCATCCCTGGGGCTAATGTGCTTGAGGGGCATGGCTTCCCAGCATCCTGGCCCATCAGCCTCGATGTGTGCTTTAGTCCTGGCATTGCATCTAACTCATGCTGGGGGCTTTAATTCCCAGTGATGCATCTAATTTGCACTGGGAGAAAGTCCACCCATTCTGATCCGAGACCTATGAGGAGACTAATGTCTCTGCAGCACAAAAATTGCATTTTCCTAATCAGTGATCATTTTGAAACTGGGATGGGTGTTTTTTAATCACAAAAATTCACCTGCAATGTATGGCGCAATATGTCCATTGTTGGACATTGTAGGAGAAAAAAAATAACTAAATTAGCAAGCGTGTGAAAAGTGTGTTTGAAAGAATTTGTTTTCTAAGTGTAGAAGTTAAACACACCTGTGATGTTATGTGACGACCTGACATCAGCGATGCCCTGCCCCTTGGATCAGCTGCTCTTCTTAGGTTCCTGATGGGAGTTGTCAGGAGAGAGAGAGAGAGGAAGTGCGCAAATACTATTATTGTTTAGCAGTGTGTTATAAGACACACCTGAAGTTAATAGGGCTTTATCACCGCTGCTTTTAAAACCCGAGCTCACCCCTCTTAGAGAGGCTGGCCTCATTCCCCTGCTGCATGCATGCTGATATTCTTGTAAGGAAGTATAGGCCTCTGTGGAACAATAATGGGTGTTTCCCAATTTGTGGACATTTTCAAACCGGGATGGGCATTTCTAAACTATCCAATGAAAGTAGGGCACATTAATGTAACAATCAGTGGGCATTTCCAAACCATGATAGGCTTTTCTAAACTATCCAATGAAAGTAGGGAATCTCAATTTAGTAGGAAAATTGTGTAAAGCCTTTTTTCTGAAACATCATGAACACATCCACCACAAAGTAATTTCCACAACATCTTGAATTATGTATTGCGTTTAATAGCATTCTTTGATGAAAATGATGGTGTTGGACATGACATGCTAAACATTATTTTGGAATAAAATGGCAGGTTCCTTAATTTTATAGCTAGCATTTATGTGTCTTAAATATACAACATGTATGTACACTTTTTGCTTTAAAAAATTACAATTTGATTGGAAAAGATGCACCATAAAACATTCTGTCCACAAGTGATATACTTCAGACATCTAATATTCCATCTCACGCATGCTCTTCAATGACACTTTTGTCTCCTTGGTAAATAAGTACATAAACTTTTGATTAAATTTGATTAGAGGCAACATTTTTGGTTGTATTGGAAATTACGCCACAAATGAAGGGCAGTTGTAATGTATATAAATAATTTTCAAGCTATACATATTGAAATAGTTTATGATTATTACACTCTTTCATTATTCAAATTCAGATTATTATAGTTTAGTTTAGAGTGTAATAATAAAATTTATGATGGATTTTCATGTTAAGATTCAAAGTCTGGGTGGAAAAAAGTTTCCAAGAGAGCTTTATTGTGACCTTCATATAACAAAATGAAGTTAGTTAGTTTTATGAGATCTAAAATCAAACCCTGCACACAGCATGCCCATAGTTGAAGAAACACCATAATAAGAGTTTTAAAGAAGTGACTATGATGTACTGAGACTCTGATGTGATGAATTTGATTGTGCTGAAACCTTTCAGCTGTTTCAAAATAATGTGTAAAATGCAAAAGTCTAAGCAAGAAAAATATAATACCATCATTTTGATTATCAAACTTGAATAAGTGTGAATAAGTAAAAATATCATAGTGTCTTAGAAGAACAAGTTTGAAACCATAGTGGTGGAATGTATTTGGTGTAAAGTGAGATAAGTATGCATGTAACGGTTTTGTTTCATGCATGTTGGAGTGCATTAGAGGATGTGAAGGAAACACACAGAGAAAGATGCATTGTTTTTGTTAGAGCATACTGTATATAAAGAGAGAAATGAGTTGTGTGTGCGGCTGGCAAGCCCAGCAGGAGGGCACAAAGGGTGAAAATGAAACAATGGCACCATAAATGCTATGTTACCTGGGCAAAGGACGATGTGGCAGACATTTTGTGTGGTTCCTCAGTGGGTCAGAACCTGGCCGACTGCTTCAGCATGATGGGTGTGAAGTGCATAGTCAGGGTCAAACTGACCACTTTCAGGAGTGATGCACAAACACACACAACCAAAAAAGCATGAGGCGAGGGTTTCTGAAGCCACAACCCCATTAGAGCTCATGCACAGCAGGGGCCGCTTTGCCATGGCTCTAAATGAGTGTCAGTGTCAGCTCATATTCGTAATGGATACATAACTGTGTGTGTCCAGAAGCGATCGCCTTTATTTGAACTTTAGGTATTTTGTGCACATAATAAAGAGCGCTAGACCTGCAAAGGACAATTTTGGGAGCTTTCCACTTTCAAAATAAGTTTGTCATTGTCCTTTATAGATTGGTGAGTTGTTATTGTGTCCTTTACACAAACATGAGTAAACATTTAATAACATATTTTTGATGTAGTACACCCTATGCCAAACAGCCTTGGTGTAAATTTGTAGTGTAAGACTAAACTAATTTATAGTTCAAATGAAACATACTCTCGCTGAGCACTTTATTATGAACACTATGGTCCTAATAAAGTGCTCGACTTCTGCTGCTGTAGCCCAACTGCCTCAAGGTTTGGCATGTTGTGCATTCTGAGACGCTTTTCTTCTCACTACAATTGTACAGAGTTGTTATCTGAGTTACTGTAGACTTTCTGTCAGGTCAAACAGCTTTCTGTCTGGCCATTCTCTGTTGACTTCTCTCATCAACTAGTTATTTCCGTCCGCTGAACTGCCGCTCACCGGATGTTTGTTTGTTTTTGGCACCTTTCTGAGTAATCTCTAGAGACTGTTTTGTATGAAAATCCCAGGATATCCGCAGTTACAGAAATTCTCACACATCCCGTCTGGCACTAACAATCACGCCATGGTCGAAATAACTGAGATCGCATTTTTCCCATTCTGATGGTTGATGTGAACATAAACTGAAGTACCTGACCCATATCTGAATTATTTTATGCATTGCACTACTGCCACATGATTAGTTGATTAGATAATCGCATGAGTAAGTAGGTGTACAGGTGTTCCTAATAAAGTGCTAAGTGAGCGTATGCCACTGATGTGTGCTGTCTTCTATATAGGTTAAACCTCTGCTCACCCGCTATAAAGTTATCCTAATTTTTTTAAATGTCTCATTTGTTATCAGGTGGAATCCAGTTCTATTTCTCTCTTTTACATTTTTTACTTGTTCTTTTTCTTTTTAATCAGAGAAAACATATGATCTCATGACTCTCTGAGACTTAAATTATAACGCTGAGCAATAACAGAGCAACTGCCTGATCAATAATGCATATCTGAGTTTTACACTACAAATGCATAAAGTATCCTCTACATATCCTGAGCTCTCGAGACTTCAAATGTTTGATTGCTGCAGTATCCTAATGATGCTATACATCAATTCTGCTTGCCACGGTTTTAATAATCTTGCAAACAATCTCTCACAAAAATACAACAACTTGTGTCCATTTAAATTTCCCCCTTCTATCCTGACCGAGGCTGTTGTGTTGCTGTATCTGAGATTGGACAGTCATAATTAAGGTTTGATTTATAGTCAAAGGCCGGTATGGTAAGATGTGCTAACTTCAAGGTGGTCTACCTTGAGACATTCCCATTCATCTCAAAGGAAGTTGCTCGGCTGGCACAGAACCCTTAGGAAGTATGTTATTTGAAATCTGACATCTTTGCTCAAGGGAACCACAGATGTGTTTATAGCCAAAAACACCTGAGCCCTAAATGCCATGTGACTCATCACTCTGGAGCCACAGGAAAGGGCATCATGACAATGCTGATTGGCTGAACTACAAGAAAGCAAACAGTCCCAAGTCCTTCACTAGTTACAATCCTAAGCTGTGATGTGAATTGCAGCATAAAAGGATAAATAGCCTCTGAAATTTAGAAATGTAAAAATGTTGCATTTTGATTTTTCAAAGATACATTAACTTTAAAGACTGAGGTGATGCAGGCAGAGATCAGTGAGGTGCATTGTATTACAACCGGCTGGTAATTTCAGTCAGGTCTATCCTAAATTCAATGTTCAGGCAGTGGCATATGAACTATCCCATGTCTTATGGTTGGAGTTGTCATCAGTTCATTCTCTGAAGTCCATCGTAATAACAAATTGTCAATGACAATACACTAAGCATAAAGAATAAAGAACACTTACTAGAGCTAAGCATTCCAAGAAACCTCCGGCTGCACAAAAAATATAATTAAGTCAGCTACTTTCATCATGTCCAGCTGCGTCCCATTCACAATTGATCATTCATATACCCTATTCCCTTCAAAGAATATTACTCTCCACTGTGAGAGCTTCAGGTGGCTCAAAAGTTGATAATGGTCAGTCAGAACTCACTTTTGAAGTAATTCTTATTGGATGTTCTGTTTAGAACAACCCTAGAGCACGGATTGTGCTCCCTTTGAAATGTCCTGTGAAGGCATGATCAGCACCAGTTAGAACACAGCCAGACACGCTGAACAGTTGTAGGGGGAGGTCTCATTCTAGCAAGCATTTAATTGGACAAAGTTTCTCATCCTCTATATAACGTCATATTCTGCCGATTTTAAATCTTCTGAAAACTAATTTTGTCAACATTTAGAAGTAGACTAGCATAGATGAACTTAAAGCTAATATATATGGACTATAAGCAGCAAAACTTAAAATTTTCACCTGGGAACATAATTGCTATCAGGAAGACTCGCAGACTTGAGTTATTTGATGAATATAAAACAGAATAGTAATGTCTCTCTTTGGCGTAGGCCCTGTCTGGCGGTCCAAGGAAGTTGTACTCGGAACAATCATATCCTGCTGGAGATAGGAGACAGGATCGTAGAGCCTACCCCCGTGCAGGACGGGGCTCAACTGGTGGTGGTGGGGTGGTGGAGGTTGTCGTGTTAGCACACTGAAACAGCAATCTGATAGATTGTGAGCAGAATTCTAAAGCAATGGGTTACATGTGATTGGCTAGGAATTACCCAGCTTATGGTGCAATGATGTACAGCTGCTAGTCTTCTCGCTAGAACTACGCTGCGCTTACATTAATATCAGGAAGACTCACAGGCTTGAGTGAAGTTTAAGATGACATTTATTTGATGAATGTAAAACAGAAAAGTAATGTATCTATTTGGCCCCATCTGGTGGTCCAATGAAGTTGTACTCGGAACTGTCATATCCTGCCGGAGATAGGAGGCAGGGGCGAGGAGCCTACCCCCAAAAGAGAGAGAAAGTAGAAAACTACCCCCAAAAGAGATGATCCAGTCAGGTACGAACCAGGTCTTGTGTTAGGCATCCATTCTAGAGAAGAGGGAGGAAAAATAAAAGATGTGACCTAGTTTTGACATGAAATGTGCAATATATCTGGCATGGTTGTGCAATGCCTTTGCAATATGAAAATGCGTTTTTTTATTTTTTTCCTTCTTCCTTCCTTCTCCTCCTTGAGTTTGTCCTTGTGTTTTTTTCTTCCTTCTTCCTCCCTTCTCCTCCTTGAGTTTGAGTTTGTCTTCTCAACTCTCTGCCCCCGATTCAAAACTGCGGGGTGTAAGTGCTCCGCTAAATCCAGAACCCCGGTCATCTCACAGTCACGTCGGAGACTTCCCTCAGGAGAAGCCTCATCATCTACATCAACCGGAATTCTCAACCCAGTGCTAGAAGCCATGAGACCAATCGCAGAGACAGTTAAAAATATAGATTCCAGACTTTTGCTCCTCGAATCGTCGCAACTTACCTCACCTCCAGCTCCAGCACATACAGCCCCTATGCTGTTTTAGCTAGCCCTCCCGTCATGCATGCTGCTCCCGACTTCTCCTTGGCAAGCTCCTCCCCTGCTCACACGTCAGGTAGGAGTTTCGTTTCACCCGCTGTAGTAAAGGTCTCGTCTGAACTCCACTTTCATTGAATAATGTGTCTTAAAATCCTTTCTGTTCTTTACCATCAGATAAAAAAGTAAAAAGAAATAATAATTTTTATCTCACACTACATGGATGCGCTGAAGAAACAGAGATTCTACTGATGTTTGCTGAACCAGAACATTGTTAAATGCACATCGAAACTTTTAAGCATTTCTTATATAAATTAATGTAAATCAATCTTTTTACTTGTATATTGTACACATTATTTCAAACAGTGATGGCTCATATTTATAAATACATTTCATGATATAATATTAATTAATAGAATGTAGAATTGTATTTTTACAAAGTTCAAATATGATTATAATAATAATTACAAACAAATTATTAAACAATTAAATAGTCACTTTCACAAACTTTTTTCAAGAGAGGTTTTGTTCAGAAATTTGTTCACACACACCTGGCTGCTACCTCAATAACTGCTACCTCAATAAATGCCATTTCCATAGAACACTATTTCATAGTATGTTATGTTTACATTTGGCATTTTTAGAAAGTGTCGTCTTTTTGCACTACTCAAATTACAGATGTGTACTGGTCGGCGCTGCACTGTCTCTTACTGTGCCTATTCTCCTGTTCCTTTTAGTAATTTATGGTACTGTCCCGTACTGTTTTGCACACGTTTGCATGTGCACTTTATGTCGAAATGTTATTTAGTCTGTGTAGTCTCATGTGGGTCTGTGTTTGTCCTATGTTGTTTATATTGTCATCATGCATGGTCATCATGCATGGCATCATGGTCCTGGAGGAACTTTGTCTCGTTTCGCTGTGTACTGTACTAACTGTATATGGTTGAACGACAATAAAAACCACTTGACTTTACTTGAAATATTCCTTGTTCTGCACCTGATCAGAATGTGAGTTCCCTGTCTGTCGCTCACTTCGAAGTTGTGTCGAAGAAGCGACACTAGGGGTCTCTCTTGAGAGCCTTGCACATCAATGAATTTGAGAAATGGCCAATGAGAAATTGGCAGACAGAATTTGCGTGTCCCTTCCCGGACATACAGGTATAAAGGGAGGGAAATATGCCTCTGTGCATTCAGATATTTTCTTCAGAGCCGAGCAGTTGTGTGGTCAGCGAACTGCATTAACTTACTGTTCCACTCATCTCTACAAAGCGTACAGTATGCTGTTGGATCTACGGCACATTTCAGTGGCTTTCTCCTTCTCAGCATGTCACTGCAGCTTTGTCCCTGGGCACTTCAACAGGGCTGCTGAAAAAGTAATTTTCTCTAAATGAGCAATACACAGCTGGCATTGAACTTCCTTTTCAGGACGCGTCTTTATAAAGATGCCCTTCCACCCCTGTGTAGTTCCTGTATGCGGCCGTTTTCTCTCTGCTTCTTATGGTCATAAGAGCTGCCTCGCGTACCTGGGCTGCAATCACATGCAGGCAGCATTTTATGAATGGTTCATGTTCTCAGTGCGAGAACATAGCCATGGCAATGTTGCGGTCGTGGCTTTCTTTCATAACGAGAGAAAGCAACTTCAGCCGCCCCCGTGCGCCCAACCTCCTTCCCATGAGATTGGTGCCGGCGTGGCTGCCGATGAAGGCGATCTGGGGCGTACAGCGGGCTCGGTTTCGCTGGGCTCGAGGTGAGAGCGGCTCGCCTCATGGCCAGTCTGTTTACTCCCTCAGACACCATGAGCTGGATGATGATTTTGGCGCTGCATCGGAGAGCGTCACAGCGGCGTCTGATGCTGATGACTCGACTGGGTGGCCACCTCTATGTCTGCTCGTCCAGTCTGAGACTGACATGCAGATGTCAGCTATGCTTGCCCGGACCGCCGTGAGCACGGGGCTTGACTGGAACCCTCAGTTCCCCCTTATCCCTCATGGCTAGATGATTGGTTCCCCGGGTCAGGGCACTGCTCACAGACATTCCTTTCTTCTCGGAGGTGCATGACGAGTTGACAAAGCCATAACCTTTTACTGCCCGAAACCGGCTTCCTCGCTCCTCCGCTCTCACTACCCTCAACGGTGGAGCGGCTCCAAGCGGTCTAAGCCCTGCATGTCATGCCCCCCTGCAAATCCACCTGGCCAAGGCACTTAAAGATCTGCACTTGGGTAGTCCTGATACTTATGTGCTGCAGGAACTACGCTCGAAGACCGATCACGCTCCCTGGGACCACAAAGGTCACATGCTTGGCATGTTGCTTTGTTCCCACCTTGGTGTGCCGGGAACATAAAAGGTTTATGATGAATTTATGGTGCGTTGGGGAAGGGTACGTGCAGTCTGACACAACGCAACTTTGGCACGCAACTTTGGCACGCAACTGCCTGCCCGCACCTACATCAACATCGTACGTACACAGTTCAGTGCATGGTGTGATTGAATATGGACCCCTAGTATTAATTCTTCAACAAAACGTAGTAGCGAGCGACAGAGGGGGAACGTCTAGGTTACTGTTGTAACATCTGTTCCCTGATGGAGGGAACGAGACCATGCATCCTCCCGGCTGAACCTCATTCTCGGCTCCTCAGTGCAAAACCTGAATGGACAGACACATATTTCCCTCCCTTTATAGCCATATGTCCGGGGGAGTGACATGCAAATTCTGTCTGCCAATTTCTCATTGGCCTTTTCTCAAGTTCAGAGATGCACAAGGCTCTCAAGAGAGACCCCTAGTGTCGCTTCTTTGACACAACGTCTCGTTCCCTCCATCAGGGAATGTAGGTTACAACAGTAACCTAGACGATAACCATATTGTCCCATCCCTGGTAATGAGCTGGTCATTATCACTAAATAAACCCCTTCACGGCAATACAAGATCCCTCCGAACAGCGAAAACATTTTTTTTTAATACTTGGCCCTAATACTCTTCCGTAACTATAATATAATGAAATACTAGCAATTTACATGTTGTTTAGAAAACATTTTTAGCTACGGCTACTTATGAGTGGCCATCAATGGACAAACATGCATTTTAGAACCAGATGGTGTAGCTATGGCATCTACCAGCAGGGATTTACTGGGCCATTTTAACCACCCCATGGGTTGAACAGACAAAATGAAGGTCTGATTTATAGATTAAGGCTGGATATGGCAAACTGGTTTGACTTATTTGGAGATTCCTCCTTGGAGATAGACCGAGAGCTCATCTCTGAACAGCGTTATAAATCTCATAACATCCATTAAGCAGGAAATCGTGTCTCTGATAATTAAACATTACTGTTCATCACAACAGTGTGCACTCTGGAAACATCAATGCAGCATTATGTGAAATGCCCTCTCTTGATCTGAGCTCAAAGACCAGACCATTAATCTGCCCCAACTCCACATCCAAGATCGGCAAATAGAAATAAAAATGACATGCAGAGAGGACTCGTAAGCGAATGTTTCACTAACAATTAAACAGAGAAGAAATCACAACTCCATTTGTGTCATTCCGTCACTGTGATTATGTCTGGAAATGGAGGAGAGCAGAAGACAGCTCTAAAAATACAGAGCAGAGAACATGGTGTTGGCAGCCCTCCCAGCCTTTTTCATCATGTACAGCTACAGTTGATTTATATAAGCAGGACGCAGTTGACAAAGAGCAGGAATTGGCAGTGTCTCTCCTAACCCTTAGGGGGCACTGTTTCCATTTTAAATGAACAGTGGGTGGGTGATGGAGTGGATAAAATACGTTTTTTTTTTCAGGGCAGACAGTATATTTACTTTACTGTTTCTTGGTAAGCTTACTGACACCGTGGAGAGGGAAATTCCACAGGTTTGTATTTTTTCTCATTCTCTTTCTCTCTCCATGGCAGAGCTATATTTGAGCACCACTGAGAGCCTAAAGAGACATTCTTAAAGGGATAGTTCACCTAGCAACGAAAACTTTTTTTTTTTTTTTTTTACTTCCTTGGAACACAAAAAGATATGTTAGGCAGAATGTTAGGGACTGTTAAGGCCTCAGTCACCATTCACTATCGTCTGCAAAAAAAAAAAAAAAAAAAAAAAAAAAAAAAAGTCACTAAAAGTGAATGGTGACTAAGGCTAATTTTCTGCCTAACATCCCCTTTTGTGTTTCAAATGAAAATCATATTGGTTTGGAAAAACATAACGCTAAGTAATTCATGACAGAATTTGTATTTTGTGCTAAACTCTCTGAGATTGAGAGTGTAAGCTTGATTGAGAGTGTAAGCTTGGCTATGTTATCTATTTTTGATTAAATGAGATTAATCATTATCCAATCCTTACAAAGTATTTCACACTTAACAGCAGATCAAGAATCACATGGCAGTTAATTAGGCATCATGTGCCATTATTCATTTAAACCAATCCTGTTATCTTTGAGGTTTGCATCTCCTTTCAAATGTACTATGTTATAGTAGTACCCAAAATTATAAATGATTTGTGAATTATATATGATGATTTGAGAACAATTGCTTTTTAAAATAATTAAATGAAACCTAAAGTATTGAAAACAGCCTCCTTTCACTAAATATTCTTATTCAAAATGTAGCATATAGGCCTATTATTTAAAGTTTTAGTGACCCAAAAATGCTAATTCTTTCATCATTTACTCGCTTTCATGTCATCCTGGATGTGTATGTCTTTCTTTATTCTGCTAAACACAAATGAAGATTAGAAGAATATCTCAGCTCTGTTGGTCCTTTCAATGCAAGTAAATGGTGGCCAGAAATCTGAAGGTCGAAAAAGCAGATAAAAGAAATCCGTAAGACTCCAGTGTTAAAAATGTATCTTCAAAAGTAATTTGATAGGAGTGGGTAAGAAACAGATTTCGCTTCGTGTTTCTATGTATCAACAAGGTCATATATATATATATATATATATATATATATATATATATATATATATATATATATATATATAATAGCTGATCACTTTACAATAAATGTAAGCTTTAATAAAATTGTTGATTTTTACTTTTTAACTACAAACTTCCAAGTGTCTCCTTAAAAAAAAAAAAAGAATCATGCCTGTAATACAATGTGGGGATGAACTACAGCCATTATACCGTGTACTGTCTGTTGACGTGTAACTCAAAGTTTAAACAATTTAAACTTTGAACCCATTGCTGCCGATTTATTTAAGTGTCAGCTAATGATTAACAGACAATTCTAATGAAGTATAATTACGTGGGCAGTGCCAGCTCTAAAACCAGAACACAACATTAGATGTGTTTTTGGAATGGCATAAAAATCTTTCTGTTTCTGCCATACATGGATATGATAGAAGCAGTAAGAGTAGTATGAGAAGAATGCCATTCGGAGCTCGCCTGTTCTCTGCAGCACTTTTCATGTGGAGTTCAAAGTGCACTTAACGCTGGATATCAAGTGGATAGTCACACCCTTCCAGCTGATATTGAGGAGGATGAGGGTTTAAGAGTTTTAATTCCCATTGCAATGAATACTCACCCTATGAGGATTAGTTATTTTACTTAGACAGCCTCTTACATAGACTTTGGAAAACATTTAGTGTTACTTGAATTGGTACTATTTTAGTGCATGTCTTTCTTTATAATATAGAAGGCTTTTTTTAGGAAAATGTTAATAGAAATTATTGTTACATATTGTTTTTATTTTCTTAAAAAGGAAATAAATGCATTTTGACAGAAAAAAAAATATATAGTCAAATTTTAGCGCTTTCAAAATTACAATTAATCACAATTAACCATGAGAAATCACTCGATTAATCATGATCAAATATTTGAATCTGCTGACAGCACTAATTTAAATGGTAAAATAATTATGAAACATACAGTAATGGCAAAAATGGAAAATGAGGCACAAAAATATTAAATAATTGTTTTGGCCAAAATAAATGTAATTAATCGAATTATCAAATTACAACATAAAAAATGTTGTACAAAATAATCCGTAATAAATTGACCCAGATTAAATGCGACAAACTACCCTGATTTGAAATTTATAAAAAAAAAAAAAAAAATACCCATGTCATGTAAGAACAGTTCTTTCAATACAAAAACTGCCTTCATGATTCATTTGATACATTTCATGATACTTTATGTATCTCAGTGTGGTTTTATTGTTTTGACTTTTTTGTGTTTACCCAAGATCTATTAAAATAAATTAATATATTGGGGTAGTTTGGAAGATAGTATATAAAGTAAGTCACATGCATTATTCTAATTTAAGACTGTTTTGATATAGGTGTTTTAAAACAACATACACTACTACAAACTACTGCTACGGAACTCTATTTATGTAATTGGAATGAATTCAGACCCATATGCATTAGTTACTGAGATATAGCTCTTTTAACAACATCCCAGTGCGACAAGAAGACCTGATCTCCTGTACACAAAAACACAGAAGTATTATGCAGGTAAAACACGCACGTGAACTAAAGAAGAAAATACGTTTCTTGATTGAAATAAAAACAAATAAATAAATAAAGTCAGAGAGACATATAGAGCAAAATGAACGATTTGCAATTAGGCCTTGATGAAATCTCTCGGAAGCACTGCATAACGACATTGCAGTTAAATTGAGGAATCAAATTGCAGATGGGTCTATTCCTTTGGCAATGCAAACTTTCTGTGGGGTTTAATTAATTCAAGAATGTGATTATGCTGTGCCTACGTGCCCCAAATAATGTGTTGCTTCTAAATGCATTACTATTTTTGCTATTAACAAATTAAATTTTACTCCCCACTTCCCCAAACAGGCAGCAAGCCCAAAGTCCTGAACAAACACAACATGTGCATTTAAGCTTCTCTGTTTGACAAATTTCCCCCAGTGCTATAAGATTCAACTGATTAAATGTTTTAACAGAAACGTAAATAAATCTGTTTTATGCTTCTGTGTGATACACAGAACCAGAGTCCCCTGTCAGCATGCTGTGTATTGCTCTGGCTGCATAATAGTGTCTTTAAAACGTTTTGTGCTCTCCTCAGAATAAACTGCACACTTCAAGTGGCTGCATTTCATTACGTTGCAGTCTCCCTCCCTCCTGTTTTCTTAAGGACTCCCCGGACTACATCTCCCATTGTGCACTGCCCTCATCACTGCCATCTGTTCCTCATCTTCCTCACCTATCTTCCATTCCTTCATTAGTTCCATTTTGTATAACTATCCTAGTTTTGCCCATTCATTTGTCAGTCCTTAAAGTGTTACATTGTGTTGTTATTTTGTGATGTTTAGCTTTATAGTTTGTTCCACTCCGGCATTCACTATAAAAAGATTGAAAATATCTACTCCTGTGTCTCCTCTCTTCCTCTCCTTGAACCCAGCATTACACATTACAAAACTGGTGCAGATAAACTGACCTCTGATTTTACTTCTGCGGCTTGAACAATGTTTTTAACATGGGTGTAGATTTGGAAATGGGCGGTAGAGACATGTCCTAACCTAAATAAAGAGGCTGAATAATTTTTTGTTATATATATATCTTACTAGCAATCACAGTTGTGATGGAATGATGATAATGGAGTGGTGGTGGCATAGTGGGCTAAAGCACATAACTGTTAATCAGAAGGTTGCTGGTCGCTGGTTCAATCCCCACAGCCACCACCATTGTGTGCTTGAGCAAGGCACTTAACTCCAGGTTGCTCCGGGGGGATTGTCCCTGTAATAAGTGCACTGTAAGCCGCTTTGTATAAAAGCATCTGCCAAATGCATAAATGGAAATGGAATGATACATAACTATTGAGTCTAATAAGACCACATCCACACTAATAAGTTTCTGTTGAAAATGCATTGCTTCTTTGCTAAGTCTTTCATTCACACTGGAACAATGTTTTCCTCCACCGAAATTGGACAGTTTAGAAAATGCTCTCAAGTACCACATACTTTGAAAAATTATGATGTCAGTAAATGGGGGTGTGGTAACTATTTTTCATCCAAAAATGTATTAGTGTGGACTTAAGTGTCATGTTTTAGTGGTGTGTTTTTATTTGTAAAATGAAAGCATTATATATATCTTTATAAATAAATTAACTGTTACTTCTATGCTGTCTTACATCTATGCTGTCTCTTCTATTATAGTTTTTTCTCAATGCGTTTGCATTACAATGTTCTCCAAAATGTCAGGTGGCAGTTCTGAGAAAATGTCATCTGATCCAGCAAGCGATGGATTAATTTTGGGGCGGAACCATTCAGAACGGCATTCAGGCACCTCGTCACGGTATTCCAGCACCTCCGATTCCAAAAAGAAAGAAAAAAATAGTATCGTATTTACCTATTTTCACCTAGAGTGCCACTGTTTTAAAAGGACAGTTCATTAAAAAATGAAGAAAAAAAAAAATTACTCACCTTATGCCATCCTAGATGTGAATGAATTTCTTTCTTCTGCAGAACATAAACAGATATTTTTTGAAGAATATTTCAGCTCTGAAGGTCCTCACAATGCAAGTGAAAGGTGACCAGACCTTTCAAGCTCCAAAAATCACATAAAGGCATCATAAAAGTAATCTACATGACTCCCGTGGTAAATTAATGTCTTAAGATGTATAGATAATATGATAGGTGTGGGTGAAAAACAGATCAATATTTAAGTCTTTTTTTAGTATAAATCTCCACTTACACTTCTGAAGTTCCCTATCATATTGCTTCTGAAGATTACTTTATGTGAATTTTGGAGCTTCTAATGTCTGATCCCCATTCACTTGCATTGTAAGGATCAACAGAGCTGAGATATTCTTCTAAAAATCTTAGTTTGTGTTCAGCAGAAGAAAGAAAGTCATACACATCTGGGATGGCATAAGGGTAAATAAACGATTAGAGAATTATAATTATTGTGTGAACTATCCCTTTAATTTATTTTTTTAGCCTCAATATATCTACTTCAACATTTAAAACAATTGAAATCAAATACTTTTTAAACAAACTTTTTTTTTTACTCTGTAAAACATTAAGAAGAGCTGTATGAGAGCTTTTTTAAATAAAATCATTAAACTTGTGTTATATAACCCTTACATAACTTACATCCCCTTTAAACTAATTAAGGGTTTCCCCCCTAGATCTTTTTCAAGTGTACTTTTGGAAGTTACAGTAAAGCATTCTATTGTTTGTGTTTGTATAGCTGAAATTGTGTGCGCATATGGTATTATCAGTGTATTTTTGTGTGCATGAACATCCAGATGCATTGCTCATCTGGTGCCTGTACAACAAGAACTGGAGATGAAACTAATAATGTGACTCTGTTCATTGCAATAAAATAATCATTGCTAAAATTAATCTCAAGTCTGGATTTCACTGTCTCTATTCATTCAGCGTTTTTCAGGCCTACGTCTTTTATCTTGCGTGTAATTTATGATGTGGAATACCTTTTGTTTCATAACACCCATTCCCTCCTCTCCATTTTATTAAATTAATTCACAAGACAGGTTTGATGGTTCAAGTGTGGTGCATAAAAATCTTGCACTTCCAGCATTTTGAGCCATGTAATTACACGTCACATGTTAGTTACATGCTAATTACTATATATCCGGCCATTATGCCATTACCATTAGGGAGTTAAGTGTAATTCCAGGTCCATCTCACAGCCAGACCTTCTCTCAGCCGATTTACTGTAACCAAGGAAACCAGAATGAGGTGGTGACTGGCTCATTTTAGATAATTAGTACAGACCTCTTTGGCTACATTGCTACACTGGCTTAAAAGAAGGGCTTGCTCAAAACAACCCTCACAGACAAGTCAATCATGCCTGTCTTTGCACACATTTCAATTTAATTTCGGCCAAACATGGTACAAATGGCATGGTACGTTCTCCCCTTTAGTTGCACATGAACCTTGCAGTCCAAAGCTCCAGGCCAGTGAGAAAAGTAACAGTGCCACTACTGCAGTAAAACTGTTATCACATGCCAGCCATAAATGTTATGAGCCTGTGAATTATATGAGATCAATGGGGCATGAGAGGATGGCTAGAGAGAGTGAATGAGGGAGAAAGATTGATCAAATGAGCATGTAGCCCCATGCTGTGCTTCTCTGAAGGTGTATCAGCACTGTTAGGTTCTTTTGTGTTAGGATGAGCATGCAAAGTCCTTTCGCCCTTTCAGTGTCTCTTTGTTCATAGTAGTCAAGACATGTTTTTTTTATTAGCATGAACCCCATAGAACTACAGCATTCTGAGAGTGACACACAGAGAGAAAGTGTCAAACATGCAAGTCTGTGCTCACTGTGACACTGTCACTGTCAAATGCAGGTATTACTGGGAGAGGTAGTCATGCCTCAACTGTAAACACTGAAGGGGGTCGAACACGACATGGCAGGTTCTAAAATTCAAAACACTCAGCAACTGTTGGCGGTGCCCAGCTACAACTCCAGAGGTTGCTTGAATTTCTACAGCTCCATGGTGCGCAACTTGCACAGTTTTCCATTAAAATAGACCCAAATTGGTATCAAAGGACATAGATTACTTTTATCATCACTTGATGACATTTTGTGCATATGTTTCTTTCGTATAGCATACATAAAATGTTTTCAGTTACAAGTATGTCTTCTGTGGTTTGACAGCTTGAATGAAGCCCATTCAATGATACTTCCTGACCATCTGTCTTAAAGTGATAGTTCACCCAAAAATTAATTCATCACTTACTTACCCTCAAGTGAATGGAGACCAGAACTCCAAAAGCTCCAAAATGGAGATAATGTCTGCATAAAAGTAGTCCATGTAAAACAAATCCAGTGGTTTAATCAATGACTTCTGAAGCAATCCAGTTGGTTTTAGGTGAGAACAGAACAAATTGTAACTCTTTCACTGTACATCTTGACAGCTCTCTCCTTGTCAATCATGATTTAGATGATGACAAATCTAGATTAACTTCCTATAGCACCATTTAGCACTCTAAGCATGCATCAAGCACTAGGAAGTTTAATCCAGCTTGAAATCATATTTGCCAAGGAGACTGCTATCAAGTACAGTGAAAAAGGATGTTAATTTTGATTTATTCTCACCCTAAATCAACTGAATCACTTCGAATGAAATTATTAAACCACTGGAGTCGTATAACACCTTTGCTGACTTTATTTCCTTTATGGAGAATTTGGTGTTCTGGTCACCATTCACTTACATTGTATGGACCTACACAGCTGATATATTCTTCTGACAATCTTTGTTTGTGTTCAGCAGAAAAAAAGTCATACACATCTGGGATGAAACTAGCACTTGAAACTAGCACTTGCTGTACATCTAGTCTAAATAGAGTATACTGTGTTTTGATCTTTTGTCACTTCACTTGTTTGTTTATCTTTCATTTTCAATGTAATTCTTTGTTGTGCATTTACTGGCCATACCTTTTTGATGCGCTCATGTAAAATTTAATTGAGAGTGAGAGAGAAAGAGAGAGAGAGACCATTAGGGTGGAGTGAAATTAGGGTGATTTGTTTTAGCTTTCAAGAGAAACTGAGGCCCATTTGCTGGACATTCAAATGCGATGACTAAAAGACTAAATATACAAGTACAAGAGTACCCCACATCAAAATAATGGGCTTGTAGTATTTTGCAATGTGAGCAATAACAGTCTCATCTTTCCTTTCTTATTTTCGTGGCCAAAAGTACATATTTGTCTTTTTTTAAATCTTCAGATTTTCCCTCAAGGGGTTCTCTCTCTCTCTCTCTCTCTCTCTCTCTCTCTCTCTCTCTCTCTCTCCTTCTAACCATCCCTTTCAGTCTCTATCCCGTGTGTTCATCCTCTTTGGCTGTTTTATGTTTGTGTGTCTTCCTAAAGCCTCACGCATGTGTTTCGCCTCATGTACAGGGATGTGGCGTAAATCCAGGACTGAGAAAATGGTTAGGACAGTCTCTTGTTAGAATTATGGGCTGAAATAGAAGAATTTTCTACATGTGCTCTATATCTGATGGCCCACTCAGTGCCATGTCATTATAATGGCTTTGGTGGTGGACTATATTTGTCTGGTGATTTAAAGGAATAGTTCACCCAACAATGAAAATGCTTTCATCATTTACTCATTCTCATGTTGTTCCAATATGGCTTTCTTTCTTAAACAGAAGACCAAAGGAGATTATTTTATGAATATACCGGTCTGTAATTTATTACAATGGCAGTTGATATTGACTCACATTAAAGCTTAAAAAGAGGTTTCAAAATTACTATAAAAGTAGTCCATGTGACTCCTTTGTTAGTCTTTTGTAATCACACAATAGTTTTCGGTAAGAAAAAAAAGCACTATGAGAAAAGCCAAATTCAAGCCTTATCTTTTGCCTTTGAAAGTCTTGGAAAAATATGCATGAGGCACATAAACTACTTTTATGACACTTTTGGGTCCATTTTAAGGTTTAAAGTGAGTCACTATTTACTGCCATTGTATTGAAAAGAAGGACCTTCATTAAAACATCTCTTTTTGTGTTCAGCTAAAGAAAGAAAGTAATGTGGGATTTATAACTCATGAAGGTGAGTAAATAATTTTTGGGTGAACTATTCCTTTAATATGCCACTGTAAAAAAAATAAAAAATAATAATTAAAAAAAAGCTGACTCATGAACCTTTTTCCTGCATTCTTCCCCATATGGAAACAATCTCCAACAGCCTGCTCTGCCCTTAAATTCTTACAAGGCTTTCCTAATTTTCATAAAGAGAAAGTCTGAGTTAAAGCCAAATTATTATGGCATGCTGCTTTCTCTGGTCTAGGGTAACTGTAGCTGGCGAGGTCTAGGGAGAATTTTAAGAGCAGGCTCTAGGAAATGGGTTCCTCTAAGAGAGCTTAGAAACGGAGCCTCAGCAAATTTGATTATGAGTCGTAAAAGTGTGAATGTGACACAACTGCATGTATCAGAGCGATTATATTTAATCTCTCACTCACTCACTTGCGCACTTTCTCTCTCTCTCCTAGTCCCTCGCTCTCTCTTTCACTGTGAAAATGTATTTGAAACCATTTAAACGAATGGGGCTGACATTTGCAGGTCAACAGGGAGGAGAACGGATCACATAAAAAAGGTGGAGGCATTGGGAAGTCTGTGCGCTGAACATGACCAAAAGGAGGATGGTGGGAGGTAAAGCTTTGGAAGCTTGGGAAAACTTCTTATTGATAACTAAGAGTAAATGGGGGGGGGGGGGTGTAATTCTGTGTGTCCTATGATCTCTGAGGAGAGTCATTGAACAGGACTGGAAAGTGTATGATGTGGTGTTAAAAGAATAGTTATCCCACCTGAAATTAAGGTATCCCACCTTATTTTGTCTGTAAAACACAAACGTTGTAGTAGTTTTTGAAGAATCGCTATGTTGCTCTTGATGGTATATGGTAACCAGGGGCAGTTAATCCTCCCAAAAGGACAAAAAACATAATAGAAGCACTACAAATATACTGACCATCTGACTTGTGCGTTGTAGTCCATGCCTTCTGAAGCCATACAATAGGTTTGTGTGAGAAACAGACCCACATTTAATTAATTATTCACTGATTATCTTCACCTCAACCATTCGTTCCTGGGTGTATTGTAACCAAACGTGATGTACCATTTTATAATTCTGGACATGAAAGCGAACTAGACACATTCTTCAGGGAGGGTAAGTATTTTTAGTGAATAATGACATAACGCTTTACGCTGAAATGGGCAAACGGAGACAAAAAAAAAAATCTAAATGTTAATAAATACAGTCTTGATCAACACAAAAAAGGTATAGATTTAAAGCTTAAAAGCTCTACTTTACAATGCATGTAGGTATAATTACCAAAATTAAAAAGTGCTTTGAAATTTAAAGAGAAATCAGAAGTGTTCTGTTTTGCTATAATTTATTACAAATTTTGCACTGTACATATTATTGTAATCAGTTAAAATATCAAACTTATCAAATAGCCATGTGTCATATGTTCTTGGAAAGCAAGTATAATATAACTAGCCTATTTGTTTTACAGACCAAAAATATAGTGAATAGTAACTAAGTATAATATGTCTTTGACATACATGTTTTATGTGAACAGGTGTTGCTTGCTCATAGGTGTTGCCGTGATTTTGCTTATAACTTCACGAAAATAACAGAATATAAAATATAACACATCAAGCCCACCCTCAAAGTAACCGGATCCATAGATCATTAGATAACACACACAAAATACAATGTGCAAACAGCATCTGGCTATAGTTGATATCTGGCTACAAAAATGTTAGCTTTCCTAGGTTAGGTGATATCATCAGAAATGCTACAGCATCATGGGACGCTAAACAAATCGGATTGGTTTCTGATTGCTCCAACCAGTGGTGAAAGTCCTCCATATTTGGGCAAAGAGTCATGTGATCAATCACTCTACTTACATATGCTACTAGGAGATAGAACCAAATACATGACACAGACACAGTGATGACACATATGGAACAGAATGAAACTCATTCTGTGAAATCTTATTACTAAAATCATGTCTGTATGCTGTGCAAACATTTAGTCATTGTTGTTTGCAAATGTGTAATTAGTTATTATGTACGGCCCCCCACTTTTAGCCTACACCTCAACTGAACTTCGGCTGACATAAAAATATGTGCACTTTCGGCGCACGCATTAGTAGTATAGCATGGAATATAATCAATAGGTAATAGGGATGGGCGGTTGTATTGATACTTCAGATACTGATGTGGTATCAAGAATTTTGATCCTCACAGAAAAATATTGATTCTAAAGTTTTTTCAACTAGTGATCTCATTATTTAGATAACGTCTCGGTTACTGACGTAACCTCCGTTCCCTGATGGAGGGAACGAGACGTGTCGATGAGTTGACACTAGTGGTCGCTCCTGTGGAGCCCAGACATCGCTGATCTTGAGAAAAGGCCAATGGAAATTTGTGTGTGGAATTTGCATGCCACTCCCCCGGACATACTGGTGTAAAAGGAGTGACGCTGCAAACACACATCAGGTATCACACTGAGGAGCCGTGCTAAAGACCCTAAAGAGCTAAAAAGATGGGCAGACCTCTGTGTGCCTCGTAGCCAGCTCAGCAAGCCATCGCATAACTGACAGGTATGAAGCGGTCCCCTGCACCTAGGGGAACGGCTAACTGTTCTGGAGTATAAGGACTGGCTGGCCCAGCCGTGGCCTTCTCTCTATTGTTCTCCCCAAAAGGAACAAAATCATTCAGCTGGGGGCCAGAACGTCCACGGTTCACACGTCTTGTTTTGTACAGTAGAAGTCAGAATTTTACAAAAGTCATTAAAACAAATGTTTTAACCACTCCATAGATTTGATATTAGCAAACTATAGTTTTGGCTAGTCATTTAGGACATCTACTTTGTGCATGATATGAGTAATTTTTCCAACAATTGTTGACAGACAGATTGTTTCACTGTTAATACACTATATCACAATTCCAGTGGGTCAGAAATTTACATAAACTAACTGTGCCTTGGAAAACAGCTCGGAAAATTCCAGAAAATGAAGTCAAGCCTTTAGAAAACTAGCCAATTAGCTTCTAATAAGAGGTGTGCTAAATTTGAGGTGTACCTTTGGATGTATTTTAAGGCCTACCTTCAAACGCAGTGTCTTATTTAGGCAAGGCAAGGCAAGGCAAGGCAAGGCAAGTTTATTTATATAGCACATTTCATACACAATGGTAATTCAAAGTGCTTTACATAGTAGAAATTAAAAAGAAAAAAAAAACAAGAATAATAAAATAAGAATAATTAAAACAGTTTAGAATAAAAAAAATTAAAAAAAATAAAAATCTAATAAAACACAGTACAAACAGTCGGACACACAGTGGCACAGTGCTCATTCAGTAAATGCACAGCTAAACAGATGTGTTTTGAGTCTGGATTTGAATGTGACTACTGTAGGAGCACATCTGATCTCTTCTGGAACCTGGTTCGAGCTGCGGCTGGCATAATAGCTAAAAGCAGACTGTCCTTGCTTAGAGTGAACCCTTGGTATTTCTAGCTGATGTGATTCTAATGATCTGAGTGATCTGTTGGGTTTATATTCAGTGAGCATATCTGCAATATATTGAGGTCCTAGCCCATTGAGTGATTTATATACCAGTAATAATACTTTAAAATCAATCCTAAATGTAACTGGGAGCCAGTGTAAAGACCTGAGGACTGGTGTGATATGTTCATATTTTCTGGTTTTGCTCAGAATTCTGGCAGCAGCGTTCTGTATGAGCTGCAACTGTCTTATGGTCTTCTTGGGAAGGCCTGTGAGGAGTCCATTACAATAATCCACCCTGCTGGTGATGAAAGCATGCACAAGTTTCTCTAGGTCTTGACTGGAAACAAAGCATCTAATTCTTGCAATATTTTTCAGATGATAGTATGCTGATTTAGTTATTGCTTTGACATGACTACTGAAACTAAGGTCTGACTCTAGAGACACACCAAGATTCCTGACTTGATTTTTAGTTGTTTGACCCCTAGCGTCAAGGTATGCATTCACCTTGAGAACTTCATCTTTGTTTCCAAACGCAATGACTTCAGTTTTGTCTTTGTTTAACTGAAGAAAGTTTTGGCGCATCCAACTGTTTACTTCATCAATACATTGGCACAGGGAGTCAATGGGGCTGTAATCGTTAGGTGATAGGGCTAAGTAGATCTGTGTATCATCTGCATAGCTGTGGTAAGCCATTTGGTTCTTTCTCATTATTTGGCTAATTGGGAGCATATACAGGTTGAACAGGAGTGGAGCAAGAATTGAGCCTTGAGGGACTCCGCATGTCATGGGCGTCCACTCAGACTTATGGTCTCCTATACTCACATAATAACCTCTCCCTTCTAAGTATGACCTGAACCATTTTAGGACCATCCCAGAAAGCCCCACCCAGTTTTCCAGCCTTTCCAGAAGTATGTTGTGATCGACCGTGTCAAATGCAGCACTGAGGTCGAGTAGTACCAGTACTGATAATTTGCCTGTATCAGTATTTAAGCGAATATCGTTTATTATCTTTATGAGCGCTGTCTCTGTGCTGTGATGTGATCGGAAACCAGATTGAAAATTGTCAAAGTATCCATTCGAGTTCAAGAATTTGTTCAGTTGATTGAAGACAACTTTTTCAATGATCTTGCCTATGAAAGGAAGATTTGAGATCGGTCTATAGTTGCTTAATATTGTCTTATCCAGATTGCTCTTTTTCAAGAGGGGCTTGACAACTGCAGTTTTCAGGGAGTTTGGAAAACTCCCAGAGAGAAGTGAGGAGTTTATCACTTCTAGGAGATCTGCTTCTAAACAGTTGAACACACTTTTGAAAAAATATGTTGGAAGTGCATCAAGGGCGCAGGTTGATGTTTTAAGGTGCCGTACGGTTTCTTCCAAAATTTTGCCATCAATTTCTTTGAAGTCAGACAAAGTAACTACTTTCTCAGGTTGTGGTTTGATTTGTCTGACCCCAGCACAACTCAAGGATGTGCTGATCACCTTTCTGATATTATTTATTTTCTCAGAGAAGAAAGAAGCAAACTCACTGCACTTGCTGTCTGAGAGCAGTTCACAGGGAATCTGGCTTGGGGGGTTTGTCAGTCTCTCAACAGTCGCAAATAGAGTGCGTGTGTTGTTTAAGTTGCTGTTTATAATATTCGAGAAGAAAGACTGTCTAGCTTTGCCTAGTTCCATATTAAAAGCATGGATGCTGTCTTTGTAGATATTATAATGGACTACGAGTTTTGTCTTCCGCCAAATGCGCTCTGCTTTTCTGCATTGTCTTTTCATATTTTGCACTGCTGTTGAGTTTCTCCAGGGTGCTTTTTGACTGCCACTCTTCTTCCTCACTTTCACAGGAGCAATTTCATCAATTACACTTTTAACTTTTGAGTTAAAAGAATCAAGGAGAAAATCAACAGTGTCAGCAGATATTCTTGGTGTTAAAGATATAGCCTTCATAAATAGTACACTAGTGTTCTCATTTAAGCATCTCTTCTTGACAGACACAGATCTAGCTTCAATGGCAGGAGAGATCAATATATCAAAGAAAATACAGAAATGATCAGACAGTGCTACATCCTTAATAACAATCGATGAAATGTTTAGACCCTTACTGATAAGTAAATCTAGAGTGTGTCCATGATTGTGTGTGGGTCCATGTACATGCTGAGTCAGATCAAACGTTTTTAAAACAGTTTTGATTTCTTTTGTCATATTGGTTTCTGCATTATCTATGTGAATGTTAAAATCTCCAGCAATGGCAAAACAGTCAAACTCTGAGGTAATTGTTGATAACAGTTCTGTAAAGTCCTCAGCAAAGGCTGGAGAGTATTTTGGAGGCCTGTAAATAATGATAAGTAAAACGCGTGGAGCACCTTTTAAGACAATACCCAGATATTCGAAAGAAGGGTAATTCCCAAATGAAATTTGCTTACATTGATAGACATCTTTAAAAAGAGCAGCTAAGCCCCCACCTCTCCTGCCTTCTCTGCAGACACTCAGAAAAGTAAAGTTAGGAGGGGATGTTTCATTAAGGACTGTTGCACTACAGCTGTCTTCTAGCCAAGTTTTATTTAAAAACATAAAATCCAGGTTGTATGTGCTTATTAAGTCGTTGACTAGAAGTGATTTATTTTTAAGTGAGCGGATGTTTAAAAGTGCTAACTTAACAATCTTACTTTTTGACCCCACAGCAATCTTAGTTTGGTGTGTAATAGGCACCAGATTGGATGGGTTTGCTGTATGGCTTTTGAAGGCCTTAGACTTTCTATCATGACATCGAACAGCAATAGAGAAAGATACAGGCACACTGGGTTCCCACTTGTTTTGTAAACATTTGAGAAAGTTACTGTTATCATAGCGGGGACCCGACACATATCACTGAGAGCTGGTATCAGTTGTTTTTGGTTCACCTCGAGCAGATGGAGGAGGGTGTGAGCCCTTGCGTTGTGGCAGAGGCCGAAGAGCTCTCACAGGACGAGGGGGAGGGCGAGCTTTGCCCACAGGCTTTAGTGGTTTAGGGGCCTGCCGTTTTTTGCTTGATATCTGGGGGCTTGCAGCAAATGAGTGAGATAGTTTGGTTCCAGCATACACCAGTTCTTCCATTTTCTCTGAGAAGCACAGATGTGGAGATGCTGGAGAGAGGGATAACGTGTCTGGTGAGAGGGGCTGTTGCTGTGGTGTTATCGGCTGTAATATGCTGTCCTGGTCTCCCTGGGTGTTTTCCAGAAAGTCGTCCTTGGGTGCTGAATCTTGGAGCAGTTCTAATATGTCACAGTCTGTCTGTGGTGAGCTTTGTGGGCAGGGCTCAGCTGAGATTGTGTCCGTGAGCAGAAATTGTTTTGGCTGAGTGGTGTTATCACTGTCCTTGTGTGAATTGTCAACCAAATGTCCATTCAGGTGCTGAAGTGAAGTCCTGTGGTCATTCATACTGTGTCCAGGTGTGTGTGTGCCATTCAGATTGATTGGATTGGCACACACTGCAGAAGGATGATTGAGGGAGAAGTAGATATTGTCCTTTAGCACTCTTGAACCAAGTTTGTTTGGGTGGTGGCCATCCTGTCGAAACAGTTGCCTCTGACTCCAGAAAAGATTGAAGTTGTCAATGAAGTTCACTCCTTTTATATTACAGGTTTTTTGCAGCCATGTATTAAGCCCAAGCAACCGTGAGAACCTGTTTGTTCCTCTTGCTGGAAGTGGTCCACTGATGAATGTTTGAACTTTCAGTCTTTTAAGTGTTTCAAAAAGTTCATTGAAATCCTTCTTAAGGAGTTCTGACTGCTCTTTATGAATATCATTCTTCCCCACATGAATGATGAGTCGATTTGCAGTCTGATATTTCATCAGAATATTCTGAAGTTCCCTGTTTACATCAGAAGTTGTTGCTTGTGGAAGGTAGCACGTAGTTGTATCCCTGCTGCTAATGTTTCTGATTATGGAGTCACCCACTATCAGAGTCCTGGGCCCAGCTGTGCTCTGAGCTGAGTGCCGCTGTCTGCTCGACCTTGAGCGCCAGTTAGCATCAGTGTTAGCTACTGGCTGATTCAGTCTGTGTTTGATCAAATTTATTATATTTGGGGATTCCTCATTCATTAATGCTTCAAATCTGTTCTCAAGATGTATAGGCGGTGGTAGGAAACCAGTGTTTGCAATCCTTGTCAGAGCCATATCTGGGGTAGAGGATGCAACTGCGGCAATATGTGATGCTCTTGACAATCTGATGTCTCGAGTGCTTTTTGGTCTCGCTCCCTGTTTGTGCCATCGATTTGTAAGTCGATCGGCTTGTTTCTCTACACTCATCATGGCCTGTCGAGGAGCAATAGATTCATGGGACTCACCAGCTGTATGCTGAGGGCGTCCATGACGAAGCTCTGTTGTGTGTTCCGTCTGGTTTGGTGGTCCCGCAAGTAACTTTGTTTCAAGAACTGCAATCCTTTGTAAAAGTCTGTGGCAGTTAGTGCAGCAAGTAGATTCCAGAAGAGGCATTTTCTCTTATCCTTTTGAATGTAGGCAGTTGTGTTTTCCCTTCCCTGGAATGAAAACTTTCAGTGAGAGGCTGGTCGGATAAAAGAATTCTGCCTTTTTTTTTTTCGTAGTAGTAGTCCAAGCTTTTGAGCACTGTGCTGATTTGCTTAAATTAAAATTAGTTGATAAAAGGAGATAAAAAATAAAAATATAAAAGCGATAGAGCAAAAGTGCGGATCAGCAAGCAAGAGCGTCCGAACAGCGCGGAAGCAGGAAGTATGTGCTTTAGTAAAATAACGGTGAACAGATGACATGACTATCATGGGAGCAAGCCGGCCAGCTGCTGCCTTTTCTCTCTCTATGTTTCTCGTCATAGAGCATATAGCGGCTGGGGCTATCTTAACACTGTGAAATGCGTCGGGGAATGAGATCTTTTCCATTCCTATTCTTTCAGGGGGAACCAGATAGATGTCTGCTATGGAGGTGCCGTTGGTCAGTGCCCACGAGGATGCCACACTTCTTGTCAAGTGTGCTCAAACCCGCAAGGGGGCGGGCACAGCCTCGGTCTGGTAGGCCAGGGAGATAATGTGAATGACCCAGTGACCTAACCTCTGTTTGGAGATGGCGTTCCCTTTCTGCCATCCGCCGAAGCAGACAAAGATCTGCTTAGAACATCTAAAGCTCTGTGTGCATTTCAAATACCAGCACATACCGGATACAGCAACGAAAAGGCTGGGTCTGCCTCCTCCCGGGGCAGCACTTGCAGGTTCATGACCTGGCCCCTGAAGGGGGTTGTAGGAACCTTGCTAATGTAGCATGCCCGTTTCCCTTTATACAAGTATGTCCGGGGGCGGGACATGCAAATTCTGTCTGCCAATTTCTCATTGGCCTTTTCTCAAGTTCAGAGGTACGCAAGGCTCTCAAGAAAGACCCCTTGTGTCACTACATTCGACACAACTGCAATGACAAGTGTATTACCAGTCTCTCTCTGTGCCGGTGGTAAGAAAACAGATTTGAGTCTCCCTCATGTTTCATAGGACTCTTATTTTGAAGTGTTTTTCCAGATTACATTTTCCAGTATGCACTGCCCTCATCACTACAATCTGTTCCTCATTGTTCTCACCTGTTTGTCATTCCCTCATTAGCCCTAGTATGTATAAATACCTCTAGTTTAGTTCCTTCTTTGTCAGTTCTTGTTTGTTGTTGTTTTGAGTTCCTGTTTGTTTATTTCACTGTCATCATGTTTATTAAAGCCTGCAAATAGATTCTACATCTCCCGTCTCATCTCAGCAACTACTCGTGACAGAAGAACTGACCAACATGGATCTAGTGGCTGTCCGAATTCTGCTACTCAAGCAAGGGGACCGTCCAGTTGAGGATCACATCCGTGAGTTTTTAGAATCAGCGAATTTAGTGCACTATCCAGACCACTCTCTGGTGGTTTGATTCTGGACCGGTCTGAATACTGCAATGAAGGAACTGAGAAAGCTGTGGAGAAGGCTCTGGAACTTTGCGGCCAAACCTGCATCTTCAGCTTCTTGCTCCAAGCCTTCCTCAGCTCCTTGCTCCAAGCCTTCCACGGCCAACGAGCCAGCGCCCATGCCTGTGGCCTCAACCGTCCCAGCTCCCATGCCTGTGGCCTCGCCTGCTCCTGTGACTATGCTCCCAGCTTTCCAGAAAAGGAGAATAAAAAGAACACCTTCTCCCCAGTCGCTGCCAGTGCTCATAACCACAGAGATCGTTTCCCAGACGCTGCAAGTGCTCACGACCAAGAAGGTCATTCCCCAGTCGCTGCCAGTGCTCATGACCATGGAGGTCATTCCCCAGTCACTGCCTGTGCACACGACCACAGAGGTCATTCCCCAGTCCCTTCCAGTGCTCCCGATCACGGAAGTCTTTTCCCAGTTGCTGCCAGCTCTCATCAAGCCTCCCATGGCTCTGCCACCCATGGCTTCACCCCTTGAGCCTCCCATGGCTCCACCTGCCATGGCATCATCCCTCGAGCATACCATGACTCCGTCTGTCATGGCTCCACCATCAAGCCTCCCACGGCTTCGCCCTTAGAGCCTTTCATGGCTCCGCCCCATGAGCCTCCCACAGCTAAGCCTTCCATGGTTCCACCCTCAGAATCTTCCACGTCTCTGCCCGCTCCCCCAGAGACGACTCCTCCAGCAGTTCCGTCCATTCCTCCAGAGACTCCTCTTTAAGTGTTTCTGTCCACCACTCCAGAGACTCCTTCTCCAGTAGTTCCGCCTGCTCCTCCAGAGACTCCTCCTCCTCCAGCATTTCGGTCCGCTCTCCCAGAGACTCCTCTTACAGCAGCTCTGCCCACCCCCCCTCCAACGACTCTGCCGCCTGACCCAGTCCCTGCCCTGTGGCCACCTCCCAGGCCTCCTGACTTGGTCCTAGCTCTGTGGCTGCCTCCCAGGCCTCCTGACCTGGTCTCTGCTTTGTGGCTGCCTTCCAAGCCTCCTGACCCTGTCCCCACTCTGTGGCCACCTCCCAAGCCTCCTGACCCAGTTCCCGCTCTGTGGCCACCTCCCAAGCCTCCTGATCCTGTCCCAATTCTGTGGCCGCCTCCCAGGCCTCCTGACCCGGTCCCCGCTTTGTGGCTGCCTCCAAGGCCTCCTGGCCTGGTCATAGCACTGTGGCTGCCTCCCAGGCCTCCAGACACTGTCCACGCTCTATGGTCACCACCCAAGCCTGCAAATAGATCCTACATCTCCCGTCTCATCTCAGCAACTACTCGTGACATAAATAACTAGGCAGTCACTGTGATTTTGACAATGTTGGAAGCTGGTCTGGTATAATCTGGCCATATTATTCATTTATTATTTGTTTTGATAATGTCACAACCAGCACAGTTTGCTGACTCCCCTAAAACAAAACTTGTGAATAGCTTCAAATGACTTGTATAGCAGAAATAATCAAAGGGAAAACCAATCATAAAATTAAACTACAAAAGACTACAAAACTAACAGTAAACAGGAACTAAAGAAGAATTTCAACATAAAAGTCAAGACAAAACAACAGGGAATATGACAATGTTAGTGCATCGCAATGCAATGCGATGCACTAACACTGTTTTTTTATTTATTTATTTAGAAGTTATACACATGTCAGATGGTGTAACTTACATTGTGAATGTGCCGTTCCCTTTACAAAAAGCTTCACTATGATGCTGCGCTGAAGAGCGCTTTGGGAACACGTCTTAGTTGTGACCAGCTGTGAATATGTGTGCAACACGTCAATGAACATTGACCGGAATTTATAGCCACTGCCGTTGTAATCATTGGACGCACCTGGCGCAGGGCTATAAATAGAAGCGTCACTGGAGCATCGTCAGATCTTTTGTCTTCAGATCATTCTGTGTTGTGTGACTATCACAAGCCTGTCAAACTTTCTTTCCTCTGTTAGGAGTTAGAATCTTTTAGGCAGTGTGCTGTGAACCTTTTCTCCTTTCTCTTTCTTGCTTTCAAAAAAAAAGAAAATATATGACAGAAAGTCAAGACAAATGATGCGTTTTTCCCTGTCTCTGCTATATGTCCGAGAGGGACATGCATCAGTTTTGTTTAGTTTGTTTGGGGGAAGAGCATGCTGCTCTTGGAATGGGGCGGGGTGGGTGCGAGCATTGCGATCTGCTTTCGGGCAAAATGCTTCGTGCTCGCCTTGCTTAATTCCGGGAGTCAGCGCCCACACTTCATTCGTGGGGCTCTCGCATGGATCTGGCTGAGGAGCGAGAGACGGGTTCGTCCCTTTCGCTCGCAATCTCCCCAGACCCAGCTGGTCCTTCCCGTGATCTTGAAGTGTGCTCTGGCGCCTCTTCGGTTCATGAGGGGGACGAATCTCTACCCACCTCCGAGCATTCCCTACGTGATAATAAATCAGCGGGGGAACTGCTCGACGTGGTTACTCGTGCGGTGGCCAGCCTTCAGTTAGACTGGCCACGCCAACAAGCATCCTCTCCTTTCCCGCCGCCTCTGGTGTTTCGGGAGGCAGAGGCTTCCAACAAAAAGTTGGGTGTACCGCTGCTTCCTGCCTTATTCCAGGACGCGGAACACTCGACATCCCCTCAACATGAAGTGTCAAAATGAATACCCATCTCAGAGAACCTGGCAGCGTGGAAACTTCTGCCCAGTATTTCTATGTGGGTCCTAAGAACAGTAGAAAAAGGCTACAGAATAAATTTGCTCTCCGCCCTCTGTGTTTCAACGTCGTGGTCCCACTACCGTGTAACCGGAGCAGGCATGTCTACTGTGGTAAGAACTGCAAAATATCTTGGTCAAAGGGGCCATAGAATGTGTTCCCCTTCCAGAGAAAGAGACAGGCTATTACAGCAAATACTTACTGGTCCGATCTTAGATCCTTGAGGCTTGAACTGCTCAGTCAGGGTGTTCAAGATGCTAACTATCAAGACGGTTGTGTCACAAGCCCAACATCATGTTTTGGCTGGTCACAATCGATCTCATGGATGCCTATTTTCATATAGAAATTCTGCCACAACACAGGAAGTTCCTGAGGTTCGCTTTCGGGGGCGAAGCCTTCCAGTATCGGGTTCTTCCATTCGGCCTAGCCGTATTACCCCGTACATTCACAAAATGCATGGATAAGGCACTGGCTCCTTTGTGACTCCGGGGTATCCGCATTTTGAATTACGTAGATGACTGGCTGATACTAGCGCAGGTCCAATCATTTCCATTCAGAACACCCTGAGCAAAGTCAGGCTAGGTCAAGGTTGCACTGCTTGTCAGTATCAACGAATACTAGGTCTCATGGCATCTGTGTCCACGGTGATCCCTTTGGGCCTTCTGCACATGAGACCGTTCCAGCTGTGGCTAAAAGCCAGGGGGTTTCATCCAAGGGCCAGTCCCCTAAGGCAAATAAGGGTTACGCGCTGCAGGCTTCGTTCCCTTTCTATGTGGTTCAGACCCTGGTTTCTTACCTTGGGTCCCACTCTAGGTGCGTCTTGTCATCGAAGGCTGCTAACGACAGACGCCTCCCTGATGGGCTGGGTAGCGGTCTTAAGTGGTCGTCCAGCTCAAGAGGAATGGGAAGGTCGTCAGCTCGATTGTCACATTAACTGTCTCGAGTTGATGGCTGTATTTCTGGCCTCCAGAGGCTGCCATGTCCTGGTGTGGGTGGACAACACAACAGCAGTCTCCTACATAAATCATCAAGGAGATCTACATTCAAGTCAGGTGAATTCCCTGACACGTCGGATTCTCCTTTGGGCCCAGGGCAAATTCATGTCACTCATGGCAGTTTATATCCCTGGATGCCTGAATGTGGGAGCAGATTTACTGTCCAGACAGAAAATACCGACGGGGGAGTGGAAACTCCACCCTGAGGTAGTAGAGAAAATCTGGGTGAGATTTTACAGGGCAGAAGTGGACCTCTTCACCTATTCTCAGACAGTGCAATGTCCCTTCTACTTCTTTCTGAGTCACCCAGCCCCCCTGGGTCTGGTCGCAATGGCGCATACATGGCCCAGAATGCGTCTGTATGCATTTTCCCTGGTTTCTCTGCTCCCGGGAGTCCTTGGCCAGAGTTCGCCAGCAAGGGTCTTGCCTCTTACTGATAGCGACGCGCTGGCTGAACAGGGTATGGTTCTCAGAGATAATGTCTCTCCTCGATGGCTCGCCTTGGCGATTCCGGACAGGAGGGACCTTTTGTCTCAGGCACAAGGGACAATATTCATCCCCGGCCCGAGCTGTGGAACCTTCACATTTTGCCCCTGAAGGGTACCAACTGAGGGACACTGGGCTTTCACCTGAGGTCATCGAGACCATTTTTAGTGCTAGGGCTCCCTCTACTAGAAGGATCTATGCCAATAAATGGGGTGTCTTTGAAAAATGGTGCAGTACACAGAACGCAGATCCAGTTAACTGACAGACTGCTTCATTTCTGGACTTTCTGCAGGAAAAACTGTCAGCAGGCATATGCCACACCACTCAGGGTTTATGTGGCTGCCATTATGGCTTGCCACGCTCTGATGGACGGGGTGCCTTTGGGGAGACATCCTCTACTCACCCGTTTCATTCGTGGAGCCAGGCGACTGAGGCCTCCTGCTAGAACCAGGACTGAGGGCCTGGTTGAGACCCCCTTTGAACCTCTAGAGTCAGCGTCTGACAGACTTCTGACTCTCAAGATGGTTTTTCTTATGGCTATTACATCTCTAAAGAGAATTGGGGACCTACAGGCTCTGTCTGTTTTGCCAGCCTGTATAGAGTTTGCCCCAGGAATGACCAAAGCAATTTTGCACCCTCATCCCGATTACCTGCCTAAGGTGCCTTTTTCGACCTTAAACCCGGTCACTCTTGAAGCCTTCTGCTCCCCACCATTCTCTATGCCGGAGCAGGAAAGACTTCACAGACTTTGTCCAGTCCGTGCCCTTCAGACCTATATCCTCCGCACTAGCCAGTGGCTTAAGTCAGAGCAACTATTTGTTTGCCATGGGAGCCGCAACAGGGGGGCGGATTGTCGCATTGGGTGAGGGACGCTATTGCCCTGGCCTATGAGGCGCGCGGTCAAGCTTCGCCTGTAGGCATCAGGGCTCACTCTACCTGAGGGGTTGCCTCCTCTGAAGCCTTGGCCAGAGTGGTCCCTCTGCAGCATGTTTGTGATGCAACAGGCTGGTCCTCTCCGCACACATTCATTAGATTCTACAGCTTGGATGTTCATGCCACTCCGGGCTCTTATGTCCTTGAGTCGACATCTCAAGCCCATGTCTGAGCCCTCTCATGCGCTTGTGAGCACACTACACAACCGTAGGGGGTCCGGACAGCCACAGTGCGGCGACGTGGGTATTCTCGTTCCCAAAGCGGTCTTCAGCGCAGCATCATAGTGAAGCTTTTTGTAAAGGGAACGTCTCGGTTTACGTAGTGTAACCCTTGTTCCCTGAAAAAAGCGGAACAAGATGCTGCGCTTTTCTGCCGCACTGGGATGCCCCGGGACTGCTCTTCAGACAAAATACCTGACGATGCCCCGGTGATACATCTATTTATAGCCCTGCGCCAGGTGCGTCCAATGATTACACCGCCATAGGCTATAAATTCTGGTCAATGTTCATTGACGTGTTGCACACATATTCACAGCTGGTCACAACTAAGACGTGTTCCCAAAGAGCTCTTCAGCGCAGCATTTCGTTCCGCTTTTTTCAGGGAACAAGGGTTACACTACGTAACCCGAGACGTTTCCTTAAACACGCTAAATGGAACACAATTTCCTAATGGAACACAAAACTGTCTGAGAAATTCACAGAAATGTCAAAAAATTTGCTACATTTCAGGAGCTGGACAGTTTTCTCATATTAACATATTACAAATGTTAATCTTTAATATTTTTGATACGTTTAAATAATAAAAAAAATAAATAAAGTAGTTTATACATTTAATTTAAATATTTGAATATTCGGTTAATGTTTGGTCTGTTACAGTATGATACATGTTTTTGACATTTTGCACATTACTGTCAACTAAAATAAGTTATTTTTGTCAATTAAAATGATATGCAATTTTAGCCAGTAAAACTCACTAGAATTAATGAATATGGCATGGTGAAATATTTTGATCAAAAGACAAAAATTATTAATAAAATAATAACTGTTCTAATTGTGAACTGTGGTTGTATAAGCAAAAGCTAGGTAATTTTCTTGGATTTTATTTTCCTATTTTTCCATAGAAACAATAACAGAATACTGGTTTGTAAGGACGAGGATGAGTAAATAAAGACTGAATTTTCATTTTGGAGTGAACTATTTCTTTAATCATACCTTAAAGCAAGTTATTCAGGCTAACAGTATAACGACACACCTGGAGCCAATCAGCCAACAGGAATGTGTTTTACAAAGCTCTCAATCTGTTTCTCATGGGCTTTTACTGCATGCACTTTTGACCGAGTTTATCTGGGTGGGTTTAGAGTGCTGTCATTCCATGGGAGCGGTTGTTTTGAAGACTCATGTTTGTTCATGGTCCAAAATAACTCACAACTGCTGAGGGTAGTTTTAATAAGGTCTTAATTCGATCCTGATCCATCCCAGTCTCTCTCTTTCCATCTCACTTTCTTGTTCTCTGAGTATCTTATTCCACTCACCTGGTTGTATCTGCACTCCAGATGTCCACACAACCCCTTTCATCTCTGTGGGAACCCTTGTCAGTATGAAGTTATTTGTTTTAACATTTTCTGCCAGGGGAAAAAATCCTGGCAAGGTACTGCACTGCCTTTGTTCTACTGAAAACAAGTTGAAAAAATATAATTTCCTGGATTCGAACAGTGTGAACAAGGAGCAATGAAGTATTCTTTCTGAATAGACCACATCATAGAACAAATAGGCGTATGAACCCTTGTTTTAAGCTAGGTCTCGTTGACAATCATTTCATCTTTATTATACACAGAACACTCTTATGTTTGACAAATTCCTTCAACTCTTTAGACATTTACAGAGGATTAAGCTTTTTTCAAATAAAGTTCATTATTTATCCATTCTCCAAAAATCAAATAGCTTTCTTTCTTCTGTGGAACACAAAATAAGAATTTTAGTAGAATCTTTGAGCTCTTTCCAGTACATTGAAATTGAATGGTGACCAGGGGCTGCCACGATCTATAAAGCAGAGCTGCACAGTTTGGCCAAAACATCATATTGCAATATTTTCTCAAATATTGTGATGAACTTTGATATGCTAAACATGTCTTAAGCATCTCATATCACTGCTACTAATAAATCAAGGCAAAAAGAACAAAAAGACAAAAATTCACATTGGACAGGCAACTCTATTGTTCCAAAGGCTGTGCAAAAATTGTACAATCACAAGAGATGCCTTTTGTCTCCAAAGCATGTCAAGTTTTACCATGCTTTACTGCCAATAGAAATATTTACTCTTAAAGGGTGTTCACCCTTGCATCCACTGTAATAGAAAATAAATAAATACAATAATTGTATAATTCAAACCTTCTGTTCTTTTATTTTGTCGGAAAACTGAAGGAAGACCTTTGAGTTCCTTAACTGGACCCAATCAACTTGATTATTGTTCATTGAAAACTGATACTACTATTATTACTACTACTACTACTACTACTACTACTACTAATAATAATAATAATAATTATTATTATTATTATTATTATTATTATTAAAGAATACATGTTGTTGTTGTTATTATTAGGGGTGTAAGTCTTCATCATGATTCAATCTTATATCGATTCTCTTAGCCAGTGATCGGATGTTTGCAGATACCTCAAAGTCTGACACAATGCGATTTTGGTTCAATTCAGGGTCCTGCAATCAATATGAAATAATTTGGTGTGCCTATCAGTTACATTTCTATTAAATCACAAATGCAACCAAAATATAATTAGAAAATGTAAATGAGCTCTTGAAGGAGTGCAAATTTAGTATCCACATTCAGACATCCTCAACAAAATAAAGTACTTCTGTTGTTTTTTTATATTTATAAATAAATGTATATTAATTTAAAGTCACACACATGTCATTATCAATCATTTGATGACAGAAAATGACATGGGTTTTGTCTGTCCATCTTTTGGTCAAAATCCAAATTAGCTCTATACCTACGGCTTGTTTCTGACAGGAAAGTATTTGCTATCCATGCTTTTTTTAGACTGCTAGGTTGCTGCATTGCCTGCAGAGACTGTTCGCCTGGCACTTGTTGTACAATTTGAAGAGGATACGCACTTCGACGGAAATGTGTATTATGGTCGATGGAAATGCATATGGACATGTCTGGCATGAGAGTGTCAAAATAAAGGTGCATCTTAAAAATATATACATCAATGTTTCCATGTTGCATCGATGACATCACATTGCTGGTTATTTGATTGACACATCTATCCAGATTGATGGAACGTTACACCCCTAATTACTAGTGTTGTTGTTTTTATTGTTGTTAAAATTGATTTTTATTAGTTGTACATATGACGCGTGCACTATAATTTAAGTCTTCTAAAGCCATACAATAGCTTTATATGTAAACAACAGTAACAGACTGAAATTTAAGTTGATAATCACTGAAAATATTCCACTCCAATATTCCAAAGTCCTAAAATGTCATTTGAACATTTGCATATTCAAACATTCAAACAAGATGAGTTGTGCCTGGTTTGATGTCAATGATGCCGAACAGTTCTCGCATGCCATGCCCTGTTTATGCCTGATCGTGACACATCACTAGAATATGTGAATGCTGAAATGAGATTTGAGAGTTGTGGCAAAGCTCACGACTTTCAGAAAATAAAGATGAATCCCAGTCTCTGACACACAAATCTATTGTAGAATTTCAGAAGACTTGATATCGTAAGTCATATGGAGTATTTTTATGTTGCTTTTTTGTCCTTTTTGGAACTTGACAGCCTTTGGTCAGCATTCAATTTCATGTATATAAAAGAGCAGCCTGCTTAACATCACCTTTTGTGTTCCATGGAAGAGAGAGAGTCATACAAGTTTGGAACGACTTGACAGTGAGTAATGAGAGGTTTTTCATCTTTTTTGGTGAACTATTCCTTTTATGGACAGAAATAGAGAAAAAGGAGAAAATACGGAGAAAATGTAAAACAGTACATGTTCTCAATTTCTTAGTGTCTCTCTCTTTCTCTGTCTGGGGAATAAACATGTGGGATGGCTTCTTTAAAGTTCACTTTCATCACTTATGGAGGTGTTGGATGACTTTAAAAGCCCAGATAAAACATTTAACTGGCAGTAGCGACTTTACTTTGGACTTGTTCTGTGTGTGTGTGTTGTGTGTGTGTGTGTGTGTGTGTGTGTGTGTGTGTGTGTGTGTGTGTGTGTTGCTATGGAACATCCATTTAGGCAAAGTGTCGGTGCAGCATGTCTGTTTTACCTTTCCTCAAAGATAGCATCATCAGATACAGGCCTCTCTCTTTCTTCCTGTCTCTCTCTCTCTCTCTCTCTCTCTCTCTCTCTCTCTCTCTCTCTCTCTCTCTCTCTCTCTCTCTCACACACACACACACACACACAGTCATCAAAGTCATCTAACAGGCACGTAACTCTCTTAAGATAACTTTTTGTGCATAGTCATGCCACTATTTAGAGCTGAAATTCACTAAATATTCCAAACTGATGGCAGGCCGCGTGAAATATTTAAGAGATATGTGTGTGTGTGTGTACAGCATATGTTACTAATTTAATACTTTAAAGTTATCATTTAAAAGGGATGGCTTTGGTCTGTTCAAAATTCTGTCTTTTTAGAGCCGGATGGTCTAATCAATATTTAAAGACTATTTTGATTTGAGTATATTTAGCTGTTTTCAAGTAGAAAGATGGAAATGCAGAAAAGATTGGTGCTCTCTGGATACCTATTAAACAAGGCCACTAGCTGTTATCACCCCATTCTTATTGAGCGCTAAAACTATTTTACACAATCTTTCATTTTGAAGTACCCTTCATATTCTCAAAGTGTTTTATTACATTTACAAAAATGTGATTCACTAAAGTCTGAAATTTTCTTGTGTTATTGCCAGCCAAGAGTCAAGTGCAATCTATAATTGTTCAGCCTAATTACTAATCGTTCCTTTAAAGATGTTTACATATTTAACAGTGCATTTCTGTGTATTGAATTCTTATATCATGCCTTCCAGAGGTTTAACTGTTGGAAAATGAATTATTCTTATAAATTATTAATACATAATAAATTATGGAATGAAAATAATGCATATCTCTGCAAATTTGTACTGTTGAAAGTCATATATCATATGTTCATCAGATTCATGTATTCTGGGTTCTTTAAAGCATCAGTTTATAGCTGGTTTTGTGAAGAATAAGATGTTATTGGTGGAACTTATGGAACTTATGAAAGGTTCTCATATAGACCATTTTAATGACGTAAACAATAACAAAGGAATTAGAACGCTTCTGCTCATGTCTGGCACTGAAGCGTTTCCAGTAGCTTCATTTTTATAACCCAGAACTGTCAAAAATAAAATGACTCCCACTGTCGTTATGTATTAGGGTGCTTTCCATTCAAAAGTGATCATCCCTATGCCCTTCATGTCTTTACCATCCAGTGTGAGATCTTTGAAAGGAATGGGACTCAAATATGAGGGTATTTCAGAACTTACTTTTTAAGTCATTTTTACTGGATATTCAGTTTGAAGCAATCTTACATTAGTGCCATTTTTTCCACAGCATGTTACGGTTCGACTCACCTCAACTCTACTTGATCGTTCTATAGACACTTTTAATTTTTTTTTACTTTTCCCTTCAAGTAGGTCCGGTGGTAGCCGTGTGCAGCCAGAGACACTTCCTGAGAGACTTTTTCGTTTTACTCATCGCTAACGAGTCTGCACCTCGTTTATTGACCACAGCGTGGTTTTGCGCACAGCCATTTCTTTTTTCACTATTCGAAAGTCGCGTGAACAAATGATACTGGTATTGCTTTTGCTAACTTTAAAACTAGCGGGTTGATGTTGCGTGTCGGAAATCCAGTGACGCTGGTAGTGACGATTCTCTCTGATCAATCAGTGATCAGCAGGATTTTGACATCACATTTAGTATTTGCTCGGCTTGCTTGGTACATCGACCGAGGTGGTACTAAAAAAAGTATCAGGTACTAGGTAATATCCACAGTGGAAAACCCCAAAAAAGCGGGTCAAATTGAGTTATATATATATATATATATTCACTTTTTTTGGATCAAATAAATATATAAAATGTCAGTGAAAGTCCAATTTGGTAATATTTGTGCTGACCTGGACAGGCCGCCTCTGTCCTGCTTGCCATGGCTCTCCTGCAAGTCCGCCAAGGCACTTAAAGATCTGCACTTGGGTACTCCTGACCCCGACGTGCTGCAGGAACTATGCTCTGCCACTGACCTCACTCTCAGAGCCACGGAGGTCACAGCATGGGCACTCGGGCAGGCAATGGCCACCCTTGTGGTCCAGGAATGTCACCTATGACTGAACATGGTCGAGATGCGCAACGTTTACAAGGCTCGCTTTCTCAATGCCCCCGTCTCCCAGATTGGCCTCTTCTGCATGGTCCGTGCCCCGCCTGCCCACCAAGGGTGTCCCCCTGCGTCCAAACAATAGGCAGCTCCAGAGCTGGTACCAAGACCACGACGTCTCCCGGTGGAAGGACAGCAGGAAAATCTTTGTTTTGCCACATTGTTAATAAACGAGTGATTTCCTCACTTCCTGGGTGATCTAGCCGGTGCACGCCATACTCACGGCACCCCGGCACCAAAAACCACAGTCCTGGCTGTCCGGCACTGACAAGTTTCGAGGACGTCTTCACAGGACCTCCTCCTCAGTCTCTAACCCGCCCCCTGCCAGGTGCGCGGAGCAAGGTAAATGCTTTGAGTCTTTTCTCAGCACCCAAGTCTTGGGATGCGCTTTTGCCTCATGACATGTTATTACCTGCTCCCCCCGCTGCGAAGCCCCACGCGGTACATCAAAAGCGATCGTCCCCTTAGTGCCCCACGCACAGAGCTTGGACGCATGGCTTTCGCTGTTCAACATGTTGCGCTGGTTGACCAGGACCATCTGACTTGGCTAGGCGATTAAATTCACCAGGCTCTCACCTTGTTTCAGCAGTATTCGCTCCACTTAGATGCATGGCAAAAATGCCAGCACCTTACTGGCAGAGATTACAACTAGATAACTAGATTACAAATAGAGCCTGTCCCACCAGCTGAGATGAAGAAGGGTCTCTACAGCCCCTACTTCATCGTACCCAAAAAAGGTGGTGGGTTGAGGCCAATCTTGGGCTTGCGAATTCTCAACCGGGCTTTACATAAACTCCTGTTCAAAATGGTAACACAGAAACAGATGTTAACCTGCATTCGGCATCAGATTGGTTTGCAGCAATAGACCTGAAGGACGCGTTCTTCCACGTCTCCATTCTGCCTCGACATCGACCCTTCATACGGTTCGTGTTTAATGGCCTGGCATTTCAGTACAAGGTTCTCCCCTTCGGCCTGTCCCTGTCCCCTCACATCTTCAACAAGGTTGCAGAGGCAGCCCTTGCCCTGCTACGAGAAGTGGGCATCCACATACTCAATTACCTCAATGACTGGCTCATTCTAGCTCATTCTCAAGAGTTAGACTCAGTCTCAATCACGAACGAGCGCATGCAGTCGATGCTAAGGTGCCTTGCTCTCTTCGAGCCTGGCACAGCAGTCCCTCTAAAACATTTTAGAGGGACTGCTGGGGCATATGGCATCCTCGGCCACGGTGGTGCCGCTCAGGTTGATGCATATGAAACTGGCTTCAGACTCGAGTCCTGAGATGGGCATGGCTCTATGGCACATACTGTGTGTCAATCACCCCTTCCTGTCGTCAGACTTTCAACCCTTGGACAGACCTCTGATTTCTGCAGACTGGAGTCCCCCTACAGCAGGTGTCCAGATGTGTCGTGATCACCACAGACGCATCTCAACTGGGTTGGAGCACTGTGTGCAATGGGCATGCAGCCACTGGCTCCTGGACAGGGCCCCGGCTGCATTGGCACATCAACTGTCTAGAGTTGCTGGCGGTATTCCTTGTCCCGCGGAGGTTTCTCCCGCTGATTCGGGGCAAGCACATCTTGATCCATTCAGACTATACCGCGATGGTAGCGTACATAAATCCCCAAGGCATCGTTTGCTCTCGTCATTTGTCACAACTCATGCACGCGTTGTCACGACAGGTCTCGCTCAGCGGAGAGTGGAGGCTCAACCCCCAGGTGGTCCAGCTGATTTGGGGTCAGTTCAGCATGGCACAGGTAGATCTCTTTGCCTCCCAAGACAATTCCCACTGCCCGCTCTGGTAACAGAGGCCCCTCTTGAGACAGACGTGCTGGCACACAGCTGGCCCTGGGGGCCGCACAAGTACGCATTTCCCCCAGTGAGCCTTCTTGCACTGGTGCTGTGCAAGATCAAGGAGGATGAGGAACAAGTCACCTTAGTGGCTCCTTACTGGCTCACTCTGACTTGGTTCTTGGATCTCACGCTCCTCGCGACAGCACCTCCCTGGTAAATTCCCATGAGGAAGAACTTTCTTTCCCAGGGACGGTGCACCCTCTGGCATCCATGCCCAGACCTCTGGAACCTCCATGTCTGGCCCCTGGATGGGACACGGAAGATCTGATTGACCTACCACCTACGGTCATAGACACGATCAACCAAGCTAGAGCTCCCGCTACCAGGCTTGTTTACGCCCTAAAGTGGCGCTTGTTCGCAAATTGGTGTTCTTTCCAGTCTGAAGATCCGCAGAGATGCGCAGTTCAGTCAGTGCTTTCATTCCTGCAAGAGAGGTTGGAAGGGAAGCTGCCCCCTCCACCTTGAAGGTGTATGTAGCCACTATCATGGCCCACCACGACGCAGTGGAACCCGAAGTGAACCTTTGCGGGTTTGAGCACACTCGACAAGAAGTGTGGCATCCTCATGGGCATTGACCAGTGGCACCTCTATAGCAGACATCTGCAGAGTAGCAGGCTGGGCAACACTCAATACATTAGCGAGATTCTACAATCACAGTGTTGAGTCGGTCTCATCCTATGTTTTGTCAGGACCAAACCGGTAGAACTTGGTAAAACAGAACAGCAGACCGGGTGTTCCGCTTGCACCTAGCGCCCTTCACTAAAGTGATCCAGTGCATTCTCTCTCCCAGGTTAGCCACTAAGCTCTCACTTCCTGGATGTTCTTCCTCCCTAGCCTTCTGGCCTGCGAATTCACTGGAGGAATTTGCAACCAGACCCACTATGAGCCTCAAGTGCTCTGTACTGTGGTAGGGCTCCACAGGCCTAACTCCCTCTTCAGTCAACTCCCTGTGATGTATTTTCCATGGAACGGTCCCCCTGTCAGCGGACTCGCGTCTCCCTTGGGCAGTCCCTTTGCTCCCGGTCGCTGTGTTTGTAGAGCTCCTACCTCACCAGGTAGGACCTGCCACCACACCAATTCCATGTGTGGCTTGACAACCCATGCGACGTATTGGCCACATTTTACTTCCCCCCAGTCTGGGCAGGATGTGGTCTCTGCAGGGTCTTTTCCCCCTGAAAGTATATGAACGGAAAAGATCGCCTTCCCCGATGCATTTCATAGTGTTAAGATAGCCCCAGCCGCTTTATGCTCTATAACGAGAAACATAGAGATAGAAAAGGTATTGCTTTTTTGTTTCGTACAAAGTGCTATTTGAATTTAGAAATGCCTTTGGTTTAAGTTTTTCGTGTTTCAATAAATTAATACAATTTTTAAAGCAAAATCAATTAAGCAAAAATATTCACCGACCTTGGGGATTGATCATATAATCGAATATTGATATTTTAAATGCGATTATCATTAAAATGTTTTTACATATCGTCAAGCCCAAAAGGGAAGTTACATTTTTCATGAAGTAAAATTAAGTAATTTTATGGAGACCCCCACAAACACTTGTACAAATGTGACTAAAGAAGAATGAAAACTCAGTTCAGAATGAACTGGAGTTATTCTGTCTCATAAATCATATTCTAGATTCTGTTCCAGTCTGACATCACACAAAGGAGGGTTTGACCTTCCTTTTGTGAGATGGATGAAGCGATACTTTTTTGCCCTTACTAACAATTCAGCAGGGTTTACATAAATAATACATTTGATTTCATATACTGCAGCTGGTCATGGCCACAGTCTTTAATAAATATCTATGACAACAGACATACAGAGGGAAGAAGCATCATAACCAACAATGAGCTAATGTCTCTGTGCACTTTCATGAGGTTGCAAATGCATTATTCAGCTTCAGAATAGATGGCATCTCACTGCATTTTTCATGGTCCTCTCTGCTATGCCTTCTTTATTTTCTTCCTTGCACTTTCAAACAGTTCTTATTTTAAATTCTCACTGTGTGTGTGTGTGTGTGTGTGTGTGTGTGTGTGTGTGTGTGTTCTCACTCAGTCTCGTCAGGGCCCGAAGGTGTGATCGTGTGTGTTTCGCTGCAAATATTCTGGTGCATTAATAATATTATTTTAGAGTGGAAATGCATACTCTGAATCACGGTTGTCATTGAATGCATGAACGCAATTACTTCCTGATTTTCATGGGACCAGTATCCATGTCTCTGAGGCTGCTCGTCATACCTGTCAACACTCCTGTTTTTCCCGGGAGTCTCCCGTATTTCACACCGATCTCCTACTCCCCTCCCGTTTTATTATTTCTCACGGGAAACTCACGTAATTTGTATGGCCCAAACCTCGTTATATGAATAATCACATCAATATATTATTCCAAGTTTGTCCAGATGCCAAATTTTGTATAAAACGCATCCTACTCACACAATCGACACATCATACAAATTTCAACCCATTTGTGACCTCAACTTGGCAACTTACAACCCAATTGCACTGTTGCTATCTGCGCAGGTAGTAGACACGGGAAGTTGAATCAAGCATCATTGGTTGATGGAGCCTTTTGCAAAGCGTGTCGCACTGATTTTAATATCTGACACGGTGGAAAAAATTACGTTACTCAGCACATTAAATCACAATGGCACAATTTGTATGTACTAAGCCTGCCTCTGCTAGGGATGGGCAGACCGATACTAAAGTATCAATACTTCGATACTGATGTGGTATCAAGAATATCGATCCTCATATTAAAATATCGATTCTGAAGTTCTTTTTTACTAGTTATTCTTTACTTTAACTAGTGATCTTATTATTTAGATAACATGAATATTAATGCATCTCATAAGCTTTGAATTGGAAAATAATAGTTAAAGAGGCAGGACCCTTGTTGGCAAACTCTGGCCAAGACTCCCAGGAGCAGAGAAACTGGGGAAAAAGCATACAGGCGCATTCTGGACCATGTATGTGCCATTGCGTTCAGACCCAGGGGGGCTGGGTGACTCAGAGAGAAGTAGAGGGGACATTGCGCTGTCTGTTGGGAGGCAAAGAGGTCCAATTCTGCTCTTGTAAAATCTCAACCAGATTTGTTCCACTACCTTGGGGTGGAGTTTTCACTTCCCCGTCGGTAGTTTCTGTCTGGACAGTAAATCTGCTCCCATTCAGGCATCCAGGGATACAAGCTGCTCTGATTAACAGGAGCTTGCCCTGGGCCCAAAAGAGAATCTGCCGTGGCAGTCTGTTCAGCTGGTGTGAACGTAGACCTCCTTGATGGTTTATATAAGAGACTACCGCTGTGTTGTCCACCCGCACCAAGACATGGCAGCCTCTGGAGGAAGTATTTCAGGGCCAGAAATACAGCCATCAACTCGCGACAGTTAATGTGACAATCGAGCTGACGACCCTCCCATTCCCCTTGAGCTGGACAGCCACTTAAGACCGCTACCCAGCCCATCAGGGAGGCGTCTGTTGTTAGCAAACTGTGACGGCAAGACGCACCTAGAGTGTGACCCAAAGTTAGGAACTGGTGTCTGAACCACATAGAAAGGGTACGTAGCATGCGGCACGTAACACTTATCAGCCTAGGGGATTGGCCCTTGGATGAAATCCCCTGACTTTGAGTCACAACTGAAATGGTCTCATGTGCAAAAAGGCCTAAAGAGATCACCGAGGATGCAGTTGCTGATACTAATGCTAGTTACGTCGCCCCCCCCGTAGGTACGTTGCTTGCACCTGCATCAGCAGTTCACGTAACACGGTTCAGCTTTTGTGGACCCCTAGTGTCACTACATTGAAACAACGTCAAGTGAGTGACAGAAGGGGAACATCTCAGTTACTGTCATAACCTCCGATCCCTGATGGAGGGAACAAGACTTTGTTTCCCTCTTGCCACAGTGCCGTACTAGCCGCTGAAATGGTCGTGAACATTTCTCGGCTCCTCAACACAAAACCTGAATGGATCCTGCATTCCAGCTCCCTTTTTATACCCGTATGTCCAGGGGAGCGGCATGCAAATTCCACTCGCCAATTTTCATTGGCCTTTTCTCAAAGATTCGAGGTGATAGGGGCTCTGAAGGTCAACCCCTAGTGTCACTACATCGACACAATGTCTAGTTCACTCCATCAGCGAATGGAGGTCACAACAGTAACCGAGATGATTTTACAATGATGATATTTTATGGGTCATTGTTATTGCATCTTCTTAACCTACAGCAGCTGTTGTGGATATTAACTTTTTTTTTTTTTTTTACAAAGAAATTTTGCAAACTCTAATTTCCAAAGTGCTGTGGCTTTGTCAGATATGAGGTCAATTGGTAAAATATGATCTAACAATGATCTTATATGATCCAGACCACCATAAACGATATAACAGGAGGAACGAGGAGCCGTCTTCACCACTGCAGAGCATGGACTACTGTTTGTGAAAGGATAAGTGAATAAAAATAATGTAATTCTGCTAAAAGTATGTCTTTGCATTTATTTTGAATGGAGTAAATCATATTGTTTAATCAAAAACTGATTTTATTAAGTTTTTATATGGAATATTATCATATTCAATTAAAATATTATTTTTTATTGTATTTGGGTTAATAATTTAAGCAGTTAAGACACATAGTTTATGTCTGATGTTTGGTTTCATTTCTAAGTACCCAAATTCTTAGGTTTTAGAAGTGTGTTAAACGTGGATGTGTATACATCAACCTGTTATGTGTCCAACATAATCACACAGGCTCATTGAAACAAGTTTAACCATGTTTTGCCAATATTTCAGAGAATAACCCATATAATTTCCTCACTGTAAACCATATACAGGTGCTGGTCATATAATTAGAATATCATCAAAAAGTTGATTTATTTCAGTAATTCCATTCAAAAAGTGAAACTTGTATAATGTATACATTCATTCCACACAGACTGATATATTTCAAGTGTTCATTCCTTTTAATTTTGATGATTATAACTGACAACTAATGAAAACCCCAAAATCAGTATCTCAGAAAATTAGAATATTGTGAAAAGGTTCAATATTGAAGACACCTGGTGCCACACTCTAATCAGCTAATTAACTCAAAACACCTGCAAAGGCCTTTAAATGGTCTCTCAGTCTAGTTCTGTAGGCTACACAATCATGGGGAAGACTGCAGACTTGACAGCTGTCCAAAAGACGACCATTGACATCTTGCACAAGGAGGGCAAGACACAAAAGGTCATTGCTAAAGAGGCTGGCTGTTCACAGAGCTCTGTGTCCAAGCACATTAATAGAGAGGCGAAGGGAAGAAAAAGATGTGGTAGAAAAAAGTGTACAAGCAATAGGGATAACTGCACCCTGGAGAGGATTGTGAAAAAAAACCCATTCAAAAATGTGGGGGAGATTCACAAAGAGTGGACTGAGTCAGTGTTTCAAGAACCACCACGCACAGACGTATGGCAAGACATGGGTTTCAGCTGTCACATTCCTTGTGTCAAGCCACTCTTGAACAAGACACAGCGTCAGAAGCGTCTCGCCTGTGCTAAAGACAAAAAGGACTGGACTGCTGCTGAGTGGTCCAAAGTTATGTTCTCTGATGAAAGTAAATTTTGCATTTCATTTGGAAATCAAGGTCCCAGAGTCTGGAGGAAGAGAGGAGAGGCACAGAATCCACGTTGCTTGAAGTCCAGTGTAAAGTTTCCACAGTCAGTGATGGTTTGGGGTGCCATGTCATCTGCTGGTGTTAGTCCACTGTGTTTTCTGAGGTCCAAGGTCAACGCAGCCATCTACCAGGAAGTTTTAGAGCACTTCATGCTTCCTGCTGCTGACCAATTTTATGGAGATGCAGATTTCATTTTCCAACAGGACTTGGCACCTGCACACAGTGCCAAAGCTACCAGTACCTGGTTTAAGGACCATGGTATCCCTGTTCTTAATTGGCCAGCAAACTCACCTGACCTTAACCCTATAGAAACTCTATGGGGATTGTGAAGAGGAAGATGCGATACGCTAGACCCAACAATGCAGAAGAGCTGAAGGCCACTATCAGAGCAACCTGGGCTCTCATAACACCTGAGCAGTGCCACAGACTGATCGACTCCATGCCATGCCGCATTGCTTCAGTAATTCAGGCAAAAGGAGCCCCAACTAAGTATTGAGTGCTATACATGCTCATACTTTTCATGTTTATACTTTTCAGTTGGCCAACATTTCTAAAAATCCTTTTTTTGTATTGGTCTTAAGTAATATTAAAATTTTCGGAGATACTGAATTTGGGATTTTCATTAGTTGTCAGTTTGAATCATCACAATTAAATGAAATAAACATTTGAAATATATCAGTCTGTGTGTAATGAATGAATATAATATCCAAGTTTCACTTTTTAAATGGAATTACTGAAATAAATCCACTTTTTGATGATATTCTAATTATATGACCAGCACCTGTATATTCTTTTATAACTTATATTAAATTTAACAAACATTATTGCAATCTATAAAGCTTAAAAGATTATTATAACTACAGCTCTGCCTTTTTACACCATTGAAATCACTGAAGAACCCGGAAGTAATTTAATCTATATATCTGTTTTGGCAAATGTAAAAGCATGTCTAAATAGGAAGTATAAATATGGATTGTGTTTGATGTGCAATTGACATGCTACAATATATATATATATATATATATATATATATATATATATATATATATATATATATATATATATATTAGCTACTCTTTGTTTTTCCAGGAATGTATTCCTGTAATAGATGGGTGTATTATTTTGCAGGCATCAGAGTGAAACCATAATGCATCTGGATCAATACACCCCTTACCCAAAATACAGTATTTTGGGGGATTTAGCTCTAAATGGATGAGCATGTATTCTAGGGGTAGCCAGTTCTTACAAATGAAAGCAAACACACACACACACACACACACACACACACACATTTTTTTTTTCTTCATGTGTGACATTGCTGTCAATAATTTGGTTCTCACATTTCTGTTTGAACAAGGCTGAGTTTAGAGAGCTTTTGTTTAAGATTTGACAGTGTAGTACCACTTAAAAGAAAGAAAATGGTAATTGCCTTACAAAGAAACACTCATATGCACACACTAAGACAGATAAATATCAATTTTATTTTCATTTATTATGTTGTTTGGAATGGTTCTCACGTCTTTGAAAGTGCTGGGCTAGGTTTGAGTGCTTCGATTAAGGGTTGACAGTGTGATATTCTTTTGATTATGGAGACACCGTGAAGGGGTTTATTCTGCCTCCAGAGATGAAAATTAACTGTCAACGTCCGATAGAACTGTGTTGAAAGGATTGTGCTGAAAAGTAGTCTCTCTATATTCTTCTGTCTCATTAAAAAAAAAAAAAAAAATAGTTGATGTTGAAGAGACTTTTGTATTTTATTGTATGTGCAAAATCAGCAATTTTTCAGCTGATTGTTTATCAAGGTTGAAAGGGTTAATTTTAAATATAATCCATTACAAATACTTATCATTTAGTCAAAAATAATCAGTAACTTACCACTCCAATTACAACATTAATAAAGTAATGTAAACAGACAATTTTAAATAAAATTAATTTGCCGAAACAATCTGGGAACACTTATAACTAATTAGAACACATAATAGGTAACCTAGCTAACATGATTTTCGTGTGGGCCTTACCTTCAAATGCTTCTTTAAATTATGTCAGGTCCTTGGAAAATGACAGCATCTTCACAGCTTGAAGGAATAAATTGCACTGGGCCTCATTTCCCAAAAGCATCGTAAGTCTACGTAGATCGCAGAATCCATCTTACGATTCATCTTAGTTTTGCGGCCCGTTTCAAAAAAGCATCATAACTTAAAGTACTTGAAAATGTTCATAGATTAACTAGTGCTCTGTAGTACTCATACAGCGCTAAGAAAATACATACGTTTTATTTTATTTATTTTTGTATTAAAAAGGCTAAAATAATAGTAATAATAATACAAATAATAATAATAAATATAGCTGCAAGCAGCCATTACCGGGGCCAAGCGCAAAGATGATGACAAGACATGCCAACATGGCTGGAATGGTCAGACCAACTGCAGCAAGTAGCACTTAAAGAGATGTAAAGATGAATTTAGGCAAATGGATGAAAAATCATAAACATTAACTAAAAATATGATTTAATTGATTATCACTTTCGACAAATAGGTGGTGCAGTTGATGCGGTTTATGATTTTTGGACAAACCGTTCATAAGTTATAAACAAAAATAGCCATTTTTTGTATCTCCGGACCAGTAGGTGGCGCTGCACCGAAACGCAGCATGTAGCCTCATGTCATGCTTGTGATGACATGTACCAAGTTTGGTCTGAATACAATTAAGCGTTGCTTAGATACAGCCTTACATTTGTTTTTGCAAGTGCTACTTAAAATTTGTTTGTGTGTTTATTGAAATGGTTTGACGAATCAACTTGAATTCCATAACTTTTTGTCGGCACTGCTTGAAGATGATCTGGTGCAATTTTGGTGAAAATCGGACAAGCCGTCTAGGACGAGTTCACAAAAGTAGGTTTTTTGGACAAATTTTTATGACGGAAAATGACGTCATAGGGTGCAATCGAATCGGCATGAGCTCAGGAATCAGAGGAAAAAAGAATTTTGTTGATAGGCCTTACGGTTCAAAAGTTATTAGCATAATATTTTTTAAACTTTGGACAGGTGGTGGCCTAGAGGGAATGAGTTAGAGACACCAAAATTGGTGTATTTGATGTTGGGACTGTCCTCTATCAGAATGTCAGACCGTTACAACTTTCCCGCATACGCTTCTATGGGCTGCCATAGACGCCCAGTCAGAAGAAGAATAACAATAATAACTAGGTGGCGCTGTTTCGAAACTTCTCTGGCTCCTTCAGGGCATCGTACTGATGACCCATACCGAGTTTTGTAACAATTCATTAATGCGTTCAAAAAATACAACATTTTAGCACTTAATTCAAATTGGCCGACAGCCAAAATGGCCGATCTGAGAAAATTGGATATCAGTCGACTCGGCATGATGCCCTGAATGTAACAAGACCACTTTTATGATTTTTGGACAAACCGTTCAGAAGTTATAAACAAAAATAGCCATTTTTTGTATCTCCGGACCAGTAGGTGGCGCTGCGCCGAAACGCAGCATGTAGCCTCAGGTCATGCTTGTGATGACATGTACCAAGTTTGGTCTGAATACAATTAAGCATTGCGGAGATACAGACTTATGTTTGTTTTTGCAAGCTCTACGTAAAATTTGATTGTGCGTTTTTCGAGAACGGTTTGACGAATCAACTTGATTTCCATAACTTTATGTTGGCACTGCTTGAAGATGATCTGGTGCAATTTTGGTGAAAATCGGACAAACCGTCTAGGACGAGTTCGCAAAAGTAGGTTTTTTGGACAATTCAAAATGGCGGAAAATTTTTTATGACGGAAAATGACGTCATAGAGTGCAATCGAATCGTCATGAGCTCAGGAATCAGAGGAAAAAAGAATTTTGTTGATAGGCCTTACGGTTCAAAAGTTATTAGCATAATATTTTTGAAACTTTGGACAGGTGGTGGCGCTAGAGGGAATGAGTTAGAGACACCAAAATTGGTCAATTTGATGTTGGGACTGTCCTCTATCAGAATGTCAAACCGTTACAACTTTCCCGCATACGCTTCTATGGGCTGCCATAGACGCCCAGTCGGAAGAAGAAGAAGAAGAATAAATATAGCTGCAAGCAGCCATTACCGGGGCCAAGCGCAAAGATGATGACAAGACATGCCAACATGGCTGGAATGGTCAGACCAACTGCAGCAAATAGCACTTAAAGACATGTAAAGATGAATTTAGGCAAATGCATGAAAAATCATATACATTAACTAAAAATATGATTTAATTGATTATCACTTTCGACAAGTAGGTGGTGCAGTTATGAAATGTATGTGGTGTGGTCAGAGTGAGGTGACAATGAGACATATAAAGTTTGGTGTCAAAATATCAAGGCATTGCAGAGATAAAGCCTGAATAGTAATTTTGGCAGCATGCGTAGGCTTTGATCCAGCAGTTTACAAAAAAAGTTTTGTCTATCGTCACGAAATCCATAAATTGTAGTTGGCATGGTCTGGAGATGATACGATTTGATTTTGGTGAAAACTAGAACCCTAACAGTCTAGGAGGAGTTTAAAAAAGTAGGCACTGAATGAAAATCAAGATGGCGGACAGGAAGTTTGGCTGATTATGGGAAAATTGTAATCTATGTTTTTGGCAAAACCCAAAGAATCAATTGAGAACAGTGTGATTACAATAGGTAAATTTATGCAAATGTTATTAGCATTTTTGGAAATATAGTTATAACTTTTGACCAAAAGGTTGCGCTGTCTCAAAATATTTTGAGTACCTTCAGGACATGCTGCTGATGTCACATTCTGAGTTTCGTAATGTTACACCAATGCATTCGTTAAGTATAGCATTTTAATCACAAAATTGTATGTCAATGGTAATTTTGTGTTTTGTTCTATTATAGCGCCACCAAGTGGCACAATACCACAATTTCCATATGTGTCCTCTGAGTGAGCTCATACATGTGTATGTCAATTTTGGTGAAAATATCTCAATTTGCTTCGGAGTTACAGACATTTGTGTGAAAAAACAGGTCAAAAATGACTGACACATGAATTTGATTGGATTTTACTACCCCTTACCATCAATATTTTGAGATTTGGGCATTGGCATATTACCAGCGACCTATGTTTTCAAACTTCTGACAGTTGTTTCGTCTCGATCGGACTAGCGGTTTCGAAGATATCCGCAAATGTTTTTTAAGCACTAAATTACAACGCTGCACTAATCATATGCCGAAACTTGGCAAGTCTGGTATCGTTGGACTCGGCAAGGATTCAGGAATCTAATAATATGACTCCCGTGAAAATAAGTCAACCCCAGCCAGAGTTATAAGCATTTGAAAATTTAATTTTACCACTAGGTGGCGCTGTTTCGAAACTTCTCTGGCTCCTTCAGGGCATCGTACTGATGAGCCATACCAAGTTTTGTAACAATTCATTCATGCGTTCAAAAAATACAGCATTTTAGCACATAATTCAAAATGGCCGACAGCCAGAATGGCCGATCTGAGAAAATTGGATATCAGTCGACTCGGCATGATGCCCTGAATGTAACGAGACCACTTTTATGATTTTTGGACAAACCGTTCAGAAGTTATAAACAAAAATAGCCAATTTTTGAATCTCCGGACCAGTAGGTGGTGCTGCGCCGAAACGCAGCATGTAGCCTCAGGTCATGCTTGTGATAACATATACCAAGTTTGGTCTGAATACAATTAAGCGTTGCGGAGATACAGCCTTACGTTTGTTTTTGCAAGCGTTACGTAAAATTTGTTTGTGCATTTATCGAAAACAGTTTGACGAATCAACTTGAATTCCATAACTTTTTGTCGGCACTGCTTGAAGATGATCTGGTGCAATTTTGGTGAAAATCGGACAAACCGTCTAGGACGAGTTTGCAAAAGTAGGTTTTTTGGACAATTCAAAATGGCGGAAAAAATTTTAATGACGGAAAATGACGTCATATGGTGCAATCGAATCGTCATGAGCTCAGGAATCAGAGGAAAAAAGAATTTTGTTGATAGGCCTTACGGTTCAAAAGTTATTAGCATAATATTTTTTAAACTTTAGACAGGTGGTGGCGCTACAGGGAATGAGTTAGACACCCCAAAATTGGTGTATTTGATGTTGGGACTGTCCTCTATCAGAATATCAAACTGTTACAAGTTTCCCGCATACGCTTCTATGGGCTGCCATAGACGCACAGTCGGAAGAAGAAAAAGAATAATAACTAGGTGGCGCTGTTTTGAAACCGGGCTAGTCTGGTATTGTTGGACTCTGCAAGTATTCAGGAGTCTAATAATATGACTCCCGTGAAAATAAGTCAACCCCAGCCAGAGTTATAAGCATTTGAAAATTTAATTTTACCACTAGGTGGCGCTGTTTCGAAACTTCTCTGGCTCCTTCAGGGCATCGTACTGATGACCCATACCGAGTTTTGTAACAATTCATTCATGCGTTCAAAAAATACAGCATTTTAGCACATGATTCAAAATGGCCGACAGCCAAAATGACCGATCTGAGAAAATTGGATATCAGTCAACTCGGCATGATGCCCTGAATGTAACGAGAACACTTTTATGATTTTTGGACAAACCGTTCAGAAGTTATAATCAAAAATAGCCATTTTTTGTATCTCCGGATCAGTAGGTGGCACTGTGCCGAAACGCAGCATGTAGCCTCAGGTCATGCTTGTGATGACATGTACCAAGTTTGGTCTGAATACAATTAAGTGTTGCGGAGATACAGCCTTATGTTTGTTTTTGCAAGCGCTACGTAAAATTAGTTTGTGCGTTTATCAAAAACGGTTTGACGAATCAACTTGAATTCCATAACTTTTTGTCAGCACTGCTTGAAGATGATCTGGTGCAATTTTGGTGAAAATCGGACAAACCGTCTAGGACGAGTTCGCAAAAGTAGGTTTTTTGGACAATTCAAAATGGCGGAAAAAATTTTATGACAGAAAATGACGTCATATGGTGCATTCGAATCATCATGAGCTCAGGAATCAGAGGAAAAAGGAATTTTGTTGATAGGCCTTACGGTTCAAAAGTTATTAGCATAATATTTTTGAAACTTTGGACAGGTGGTGGCGCTAGAGGGAATGAGTTAGAAACACCAAAATTGGTGTATTTGATGTTGGGACTGTCCTCTATCAGAATGTCAAACCGTTACAACTTTCCCGCATACGCTTCTATGGGCTGCCATAGACGCCCAGTCGGAAGAAGAAGAAGAAGAAATATAGCTGCAAAGCAGCCATTACCGGGGCCAAGCGCAAAGAAGATGACAAGACATGCCAACATGGCTGGAATGGTCAGACCAACTGCAGCAAGTAGCAATTAAAGACATGTAAAGATGAATTTAGGCAAATGGATGAAAAATCATACATTAACTAAAAATATGATTTAATTATCACTTTTGACAAATAGGTGGTGCAGTTATGAAATGTATGTGGTGTGGTCAGAGTGAGGTGACAATGAGACATATAAAGTTTGGTGTCAATATATCAAGGCAATGCAGAGATAAAGCCTGAATGGTAATTTTGGCAGCATGCGTAAGCTTTGATCTGGCAGTTTACAAAAACAGTTTTGTCTATCGTCACAAAATCCATAAATTGTAGTTGGCATGTTCTGGAGATGATACGATTTGATTTTGGTGAAAACCATAACCCTAACAGTCTAGGAGGAGTTTGAAAAAGTAGGCATTGAATGAAAATCAAGATGGCGGACAGGAAGTTTGGCTGATTATGGGAAAAATGTTATCTATGTTTTTGGCAAAACCCAAAGAATCAATTGAGAACAGTGTGATTACAATAGGTAAATTTATACAAATGTTATTAGCATTTTGGGACATTTAGTTATAACTTTTGACCAAAAGGTGGCGCTGTCTCAAAATATTTTGAGTACCTTCAGGACATGCTGCTGATGGCACATTCTGAGTTTCAAAATGTTACACCAATGCATTCGTTAAGTATAGCATTTTTATCACAATACTGTATTTAAGTCAATGGTAATTTCATGTTTTGTTCTTTTATAGCGCCACCAAGTGGCACAATACCACAATTTCCATATGTGTCCTCTGAGTGAGCTCATACATGTGTATGTCAATTTTGGTGAAAATATCTCAATTTGCTTCGGAGTTATAGACATTTATGTGAAAAAACAGGGCAAAAATAACTGACACGTGATTTTGATTGGATTTTACTACCCCTTACTATCAATATTTTGAGATTTGGGCATTGGCATGTTGCCAGCGACCTGTTTCCAAACATCTGTTGGTGGTTTCGTCTCGATCGGACAAGCGGTTTCGAAGATATTCGCAAATGTTTTTTAAGCGCTAAATTACAATGCTGCACAAACCATATGCCGAAACCTGGCAAGTCTGGTATCGTTGGACTCGGCAAGGATTCAGGAATCTAATAAAATGACTCCCGTGAAAATAAGTCAACCCCAGCCAGAGTTATAAGCATTTAAAAATGTAATTTTACCACTAGGTTGCGCTGTTTCGAAACTTCTCTGGCTCCTTCAGGGCATCCTACTGATGACCCATACCGAGTTTTGTAACAATTCATTCATGCGTTCAAAAAATACAGCATTTTAGCACTTAATTCAAATTGGCCGACAGCCAAAATGGCCGATCTGAGAAAATTGGATATCAGTCGACTCGGCATGATGCCCTGAATGTAACAAGACCACTTTTATGATTTTTGGACAAACCGTTCAGAAGTTATAAACAAAAATAGCTATTTTCTGTATCTCCGGACCAGTAGGTGGCGCTACGCCGAAACGCAGCATGTAGCCTCAGGTCATGCTTGTGATGACATGTACCAAGTTTGGTCTGAATACAATTAAGCGTTGCGGAGATACAGACTTACGTTTGTTTTTGCAAGCTCTACGTAAAATTTGATTGTGCGTTTTTCGAAAACGGTTTGACAAATCAACTTGATTTCCATAACTTTTTGTTGGCACTGCTTGAAGATGATGTGGTGCAATTCTGGTGAAAATCGGACAAACCGTCTAGGACGAGTTCGCAAAAGTAGGTTTTTTGGACAATTCAAAATGGCGGAAAATTTTTTATGACGGAAAATGACGTCATAGGGTGCAATCGAATCGTCATGAGCTCAGGAATCAGAGGAAAAAAGAATTTTGTTGATAGGCCTTACGGTTCAAAAGTTATTAGCATAATATTTTTGAAACTTTGGACAGGTGGTGGCGCTAGAGGGAATGAGTTAGAGACACCAAAATTGGTCAATTTGATGTTGGGACTGTCCTCTATCAGAATGTCAAACCGTTACAACTTTCCCGCATACGCTTCTATGGGCTGCCATAGACGCCCAGTCGGAAGAAGAAGAATAATAATAAGAACCGGAACAGACACAATAGGTGCCTCCGCACCTTCGGTGCTTGGCCCCTAATAATAAGAACCGGAACAGACACAATAGGTGCCTCCGCACCTTCGGTGCTTGGCCCCTAATAAGAACCGGAACAGACACAATAGGTGCCTCCGCACCTTCGGTGCTTGGCCCCTAATAATAAGAACCAGAACAGACACAATAGGTGCCTCCGCACCTTCGGTGCTTGGCCTCTAATAAGAACCGGAACAAACACAATAGGTGCCTCCGCACCTTTGGTGCTTGGCCCCTAATAATAAGAACCGGAACAGACACAATAGGTGCCTCCGCACCTTCGGTGCTTGGCCCCTAATAAGAACCGGAACAGACACAATAGGTGCCTCCGCACCTTCGGTGCTTGGCCCCTAATGAATGCATAAATGGTTAGTCAATATTGGATGAACAGATTGTTGCAGAGAACTGTAAAAATGAGAAGGAAAAAAGTCAATAACTCGCTGCTGTGTATGAAAATTGTTTGTTCAGTATAATGGCTCCTCATCCTCATCTCCTCTTCCTCTCCGACACCTAAGGGCACTCTCGCCCATGCTTGTGTAGTACTGAACATGTTGAGTATCATTGCTGTCACTTTTGGGAGTAAAGAGCAGATCTCCCTTTGAATGGTGAATGTCCTTAAAGCACAGCTTCCATACGTTTCTTTTTTTTTTTGCGCTGTGCAATAACACTTTTTTTTTTTTGCGCTCTGTAATAACACTGAACCTCGTTATATTCAATGAATGCTTGTTGTCATTAGCAGGACCATACAAAGGGCCTCCATTGTCTTCACTGATCCTGGATCCTGGTTTAATCTCGACCCACAGTGCATTTCTTTTTAAATTATATATTAAAATGCACATCTGATGAACGAAGTAAAGATTGTGTAAAATAAATATATAGTTGTACACAAAATGATTGCAAAACAAAATGCAATTGTGTGGTAAATTATGTTGTACAATTAAGAAATATTTGTATATTTCCAGCGAGGTAAATTACAAACTTTTTTAAAGTTACGCAAAAAATATAATGACGTCGCAATGACGAGCAGCACTATACGGTCACATTTCAGCACTCCACATTTATGGATGTCAAGCGTGTCCTTGAAGAGGGGGCAGGAATGTCAAAATTTCCACAAAAATATAGCATTTTCTCCAGGGGCCATCACGATGAAACAGCACTTATAATGGCTCCACCTCGTTTGCTTCGAGAGTACAGTGGTGATGTAAAACAGGTGCTCTTTGCACATGCGACAGTACAGTGAGTAGTGCTCCTGACTCACGTGAGTCATGAGAGGGACCAGAAGAGATGTCGGGCATCTGATCACATCTGTACTACTCCAAAGCAAGCAGCGATCTATATTAGTTTATGTCAGGAGGATAATTTGTTTCTTATGTTATCAATTAAAAATTGTAATCCTGCTAGTAATCCTTTAAAAATTTTAATCTGATTAATGTGAGTGTTTTTATGTTAATGTTTCAGATTTAAATGACACAGTTTTTACTTCAGCTATGCTGTAGCGCAATATTTGTGCACAATTACACTAGTTGCCAATGTGCTAAAAAAATTAATTAAAAGGGAAACAAGGCTATTTCCCAGTCACTCAAGTTAGATGCTGTGTCAGTAGCTGATGCTGTGGGAGCCCCTCCTATGGCTGGTGACCATACGTACCATCACATACATTTTATTGGCTGGTGGGGAATAGATGCTCCGCCCTATTATTGTAGAGCCCATTGCCACACCATCAGAATTTTCCTCTTTTAGGGTCATGTAGACATCTCTCCTGCTCTTGAACCCTAAACCATCGCTTCACTGTTCTAATCTGCATGTAGACATTTGCTTCAATTTTAGAGTTGAAATAACTGCCCTGGATTTACATTTGTAACCCAGATGTTTTTACGCATAAATCTCACAACATTTTGTGAGACTTCTGAAACCAATAATATCATAAGTAATGTTGCTTCAAGTAACTCTATCTTGTTATAAGGATGTTTAGATATTTTTACTTCAAAGCAAGACATTTTTAAAAAAAAATTATATTGCAGTGTGGCATGACATATCTAAAGGCACCACATTTTTATATGCACAAATGAGAGTAAGATTTGAGAGCTATAGCAGAGGGCAATATTTGTTTTTTAAATAAAAATGTTTTCAAGTATTTTCTTTTTGGGGTGAACTATACCTTTAACATTATCTACATTATGTCAACCAATCTGTGTTGCAAGCAACTTAGCTCCTTAGCTTATTTTACTCTGTAATATTCATTATATATGACTGCACTCTAAACAACCTGAATGTGTCTGAAACTCAATGTGCAATCCTACAAACCCCAGGTCTATCTCATCACTGTTGCCTGGTTCTTGAGAGATGGAAAAGCAAATAGTGTGATATATCAGTTTCACATCTGTTGGCATGAGGATTCCACTCTCACTGGTAAATCACAGCTTGCGTGGAACTCGCCGCATGTAAAAGAGACATCACAATGCCACTTACAAGTAGCAAGCTGTCAGCCATGATTACCAATCACCTTGAAATGATAATTATCTTCCATTTGCTGGGAGTTATCCCTAAGCAAGATAGACAGGTCAGGGTTTAAAATGGATGTTCAGGACTTCTCTCCTAATTCAATATTTACCTGGTCATTAAAGCTAGCTTGAAAGAATCACAGCGCTTTTCTTTGATATGCATGGTTATTATGCAATACACTGATTAAAAGCGACAATCAGACTTGACTGATTTTTTAGGATGCCATTGCATAGTGACAAGAAACATACTCTTTTATCCTTTTGATACAGGCTTTGATCCTAATCCTTTGTTCAGAAAACCCATTTAATGAAAAATCACCAGCAAACAGCTGTCTGACATTTAAAACAACCTACCAAAGTTTGCTTGTTATAGGTGAAGGCATTCACATCGCATTCAAAAATATACATAACATTAGCATCAATCACAAGACAATTCATGCGAGAAGCAATGGCACTGGGCATCACTGATGTCTAAGTTATAATTACACTTCATTGGGAGGCAAATTTTAATTGACTAGTTAGTTTAAATGACTGCAGGATTTGAGTTTAGCAAAATGATTATCAATTTAGATCTGTTCCTCACACAAAACCATCACACACAGTTTCTTGAAAATATTTCATGCCACGAACTTTGCAAACTTCTGCTGTTAGCCGACTATCGTATTTTCTGGAATATGAGTTAAGTTTTCTTTTCTTTTTTTTAACCTCTGAAAGGTCTTGCAACTTGTATTCCGAAATGACTTATTTGCATTATTTATGCGTAATTGATGTTGGCCGGTTTAACACGATGCACATTAAAACACATATGCCAAAACACAAACATATGAAAACATCAGAGATGGTGGAAGCGTTTCACAGTAGACTATACAGAGCTTTTATAAAGTAATTTACTCAACCAGTTTAAATATTCTGTCCCATCATTATATAACTTTTATAATAAACTCTGGACCCCTGTCAAACGGAACTACTCTCATGCCAAAAAAATTATGTTTCATCACACTCGTAGTTAAAAAATTCAGTGAACTGGAACATTAGCGCATATCAAAGAAGGTTGTGAATTTCATAAATATCCACAGATCGACAATCGCTAATGTTAATGAATGAAAAGAATACAACAAGCATATTGTTTAAATTATCTACTAAAAGCTTTTTATTTCTGTACAGCACAGAGTTACTATACATATGTTATAAACATGTTTAGCTTACCTTGACACACATCCCGAACTCTAGGTTGATTAAAACCAAACATTGCTTTCTTGTGGTTATTGGTTCCAGAATACCAGTTCCCCTTCTGTCACTCACTCGACATTGTGTCGATGTAGTGACACTAGGGGTCTCTCTTGAGAGCCTCGGTTACCTCTTATCTTTGAGAAAAGGCCAATGAGAATTGGTAAACAGAATTTGCATGTCCCTTCCCCGGACATACAGGTATAAAAGGAGGGAACCTTTTTGTTCAGACAGATTTTTTCTTCGGCTGAACCCTCCTAGGCCATGCCTGTTCCCCTCATGGGATCTCTCCATTGTCCTCTCGGGCCTTCTGAGCCCCGTTTGAGCCGCTAGATTCAGTCGAACTAAAGGCCTTCTCTTGAAGATGGCCCTCCTGCGATCAAGAGGTTTGGGAACTGCAAGCGCTCTCTGTCAGCGACACTTACCTGGAGTTCGGTCCGGAAGACTCGCACGTAATCCTAAAACCCCGACCGGGCTATGTGCCCAAGGTTTCTACGACCCTGTTCAGGGATCAGGTAGTGAACCTGCAAGCGCTGCCCCAGGAGGGGGCCGGCTGCGTGCTTTGCTTTGCACGCACCGCACTTTGAGCACACTCTACAAGGAGTGTGGCATCCTCATGGGCACTGGCCAATGGCACCTCTCTAGCAGACATATGTAGAGCGGCGGGCTGTACAACACCCAATACCTTCGCAAGATTTTACAATCTTTGGGTTGAGCCGGTCTCATCCCGTGTTTTGTCAGGTCCAAACAATTTGGTAGAATTTGGTAATACGGGGACAACTATCGTTTGCGCATTGCGCCTTTCCTCTCCCCTGAGGTGAAGATGTGCACTCTACTCCCCCAGTCGAGTCCACAAGTCACGGACCTAGGGTGTCCTTCCTCCCTAGCCGTCTTGCTCCGAACTCAGCTGAGGAAGTTCGCAACCAGACCCACCGCAGGCATTGACTTATCTGCGCTGGAATAGGTGCTCCACAGGTTCTGATTATTCCGAAAACTAATGTGATGTATCTTCTGCAGTATGGTCCTCCTGTCGGCGGACACGCGTCTCCCTTAGGTAGAGACCCCTCTGCCCCCCGGTCGCTGTGTTTGTAGAGCTCCTCCCCGTAGAGGCAGGACCTACCACCGCGCCACTTCCATGTGTGGCTGGCAAGCCCAAGTGATGTATTTGGTACATGTTAACCTCCCCTGTTGGGCAGGATGTGGTCTCCGTGGGGTCATTTCCCCCTGAAAGAATAGCATCGTAAAAATACGCCTACCCCGATATGTGTTAAAGTGTTAGATGGCCCCAAGTTAAAGTGTTAGATGGCCCCAGCCGCATCTAACACTCTATGGAGAGAAAAAATAGAGATGTGGGGAACTATATGATGTCTCTTGGGGTGTTGGGGAAGGATACGTGCAGTCGGATGCACCTGCTATTTTTGCACGTAACAGCTTGCTTGCACCTGCATCAGCAGTCCACGTAACACGTTCAATGTTGTGGCGTTTTTAAATAGGGACCCCTAGTGTCACTACATCAACACACCGTCGAGTGAGTGACAGAAGGGGAAAGTCTCGGTTACTGTCGTAACCTCTGTTCCCTGATGGAGGGAACAAGACGTTGTGTCCCTCTTGCCACAACACTGTACTAAGCCGCTGAAATGGTCAGGATTTTACTCTCGGCTCCTCAGCTCAAAACCTGTCTGAACAGATGCATGCTTCCCTCAATTTATACCTGTATGTCCGGGGGAGGGGCATGCAAATTCTGTTCGCCAATTCACAATGGCCTTTTCTCAAAGATAAGATGTAACCGAGGATCTCAAGAGAGACATTACGAAGTTTCCTTCGTTTGTAAAAGAAATATGGGTTGCATAATTTTAGGTCTGAGAATTTTCTTTCTGGAAAGGATTCTGAATCAATGAGTGAGTTTTAAAATTAATTAAACTACAAAGTTTTAGCATACTTGTTAATTCAACATTTAGCAGAGTGATTATTTTCTCTCCAGTAGTCTGGTGGAAACACAGAAATAAAAGACAAACTGCGACCCTAGTGTCGCTGCAGTGGTGTGGGGTGTAATGACGGTGTGGATATGCTTTTTTCATGTGGATGACCCGGGTTCAATTATGCCATTTGTCCCACTTTTTCTCATAATGTTTCCTGTCTCCACTCTTAATATTTCCTTTAATACTACTTATAATAATAAAATAAAGTTGATATAAAGGTTAATTTCTTAGCAGTTATTTGGTCAAAGTGAAGGTTGTGGAGTTGAGAGAAAGGTTTGATCAGGTTAAAATTAACCATGGTTTTATTAAAGAAATATTAAATATTATAGTAACCACGTTTTTTTGGCAGAAGAGATATTTTTGAGAACTGTGGTGTTACTACAGTAATAATTTCAAACTTTGGAAAACACATCTCAAGTTCCCTGCATGATTCTGTAGCGCTCCGTCCAGCTGTGTATGAGCACAAGAGCATATCATCTGTGGAAGGCTGTTATTTCTTGGACAGAGGAAGCGTCCAGAGGACGCTTGAGCAAAGAAGGACAGGTGGATCCTATGCGGAAGACTTTTTTGTCAAAACACCTGATGCACACAGAAATTCTCCTCCCATTTAACATCTGGTACAATAGTTATAATTCCTGTTTCACCTTTTCTTTTAGATTAACCATAATTGTTACATACTCCAACACTGCATCTTGAATTATTTGGATTTATTATTAATATATTAATTAATTTTCAACAACATAACATCTAAGGTGTGTCAGCAAGGACATTCTATTTTACAAATATATATGGCTTTGATTTCTTCTAAAAGTGTGGTGCAAGGACACAAGGAAAGGAAGCAAGGATCAAATATGTGTTGTCTGCACAGCCCCAAACTGTGCTGACTGCCCCCTGCTGCCACAGATTCGCAAAAATATCAAGGTGATACATCAATCTTGAATTTCTCTCACGTTAGGAAAGAATTTTTCACTAAATTTACATATAGGTTGGAGACATTTTTCTTTTCTCTTAATGAGTTATTGTTCATATAACTAATTACACAAAATTAAGGTGTTGAATCGACAGCTCTGCTTAAAATATACATTTACTTAAAAACAAATTTAAACCACCTAAAACAACAATTAAATTGAAAGCCAAAACATGAAATTAAAAAATTGAAGTCTCTCCTAAGGATACATACGATGCTGGAATGGTCAAAATTTAGAATCTTAGGATGCCTTTTGGAAAAGCCTTTGCATTGGAAGTGCCTTAAAATACCTTAAACCGCTGCCTCCAGAGACATCATACAAAGTTCTGATGCAGAGCAAGAGTGAGAGGTCAATCCAGGAGCATTAATCCTGAATCTCATATCCTGATTACTGGATACAAAAGATAAACCTACTTCTTACATGCAAGACAACTCAAGGCTGCTGGGCGTTTTCTGTTTGAACAGAACATGAAATGCACACAATGACATAAATGATTAATTTGCTCCTCCATCGTTCTCATGCCAAGATTTTCTCTTTAAAATACACACACACATGACATGGTGAGTGTGTCAGCTAATGCTTTTGTTTCAGACGAGAGCTGTAATTAAATGTGACAGGCTGTGTGTGGGGAGGATGTGTCGATGGCTAATTGCAGGTCTTGTTTAGTGAATAGGCTCATTGATAGACATCCGCAGGTCTGCATAATGTCATGTAAATGGGGCATGATGGTGTCTTAACCTCGTCTAACCATCTCCGCTCATCTGTAGGGTCTCTATCCCACTGATCTGTCCCTTTCCCTCTCTCTCTCTCTCTCTCAGTGCTTCATGAATTAATTCAGATGCTGAATGTCAGGGAGCTTTTGGATCAGGATATCTAATTGCTGAATATTTGTGCAAGGTCCAGGAGTGTACAAAGAATGCTGAAATTTGTGAACGAGGTGACAAATCTTTTAGGAGCAGCTTGGCTTTATGAATGTTGCATTAGTAACACTTTATTTTGATGGTCCCCTTACAGATATTCAACTGACTATAAGTGACTTATCAATTGACTTGCTATAGCTAGTAAACAGCGTTTCAATTTTGGCCTACAGAGCTAAAATATTCTTCTAAAAATCTTAAATTGTGTTCTGCAGAAGAAAGGAAGTTATACATATCTGAGTTGGCATGCGAGTAATTGATGAGAGAATTTTCATTTTTGGGTGAACTACCCCGTTAAAGTAATAGCGCAGCCATAATTTAATATTCTGTCATAATTTCCCTACCCTCATGTGTTCCAAACCCGTGTGACCATTTGTATTATGTGGAACACAAAATATTTTATACAGAATGTTAGGGACTGACAGTCTCAGTCACCATTCACTTTGAAAATAGGGAGAAAAAAAAAACATTAATTGAAAGTACATAGTGACTAAAGCAAACATTGTGTCTAATATCTCCTTACTGCATTGCATAGATGTAAGAAAGTCATACATGTCAGAAAATAAACCAGGATGCAAGTGCCATTTAATCAGCAGGCAAAAATCAGTACAGGCAGAAGGTCAGGCGATTGGCAAACAGAGGTATCAGGGCTAGAGGCAAACTCGTGGTCAAACCAGGCAAAGGTACTTTAACAAGAGATCAGGCAGACTATGAAGGCTTGGTAAACTATAAGACAGAAGGAATAGAGCATATACTTAACAGGGATGGAATGTGACAGAGTCTCTTAAAAATGGTGTAGTGATAGCTGTGGTTACGAGGTGCAGGTGAGGCTGATCAGTGTTCAGGTGATTGGGATCGAGGTGGTGCATTGTGTTGTGGGAATTGGAGTCCGGGGCAGCCATGTTTGGAGGCCGCATACTTGCTGGGAAACTGGGTTCATGACAATATGGGTTTGGAACAACATGATGGTGAATGATGACAGAATTTCCAATAATAATAATAATAATAATAATTCTGTAATACATGATAAATGTGCTTGCTGTAAAGTTCAAAATGGCTTAATGTTCATCAGACATTTTATTGCAAGCAATAAAAATGCTAATATTTAATTTTATTAATCGAAAATGTTTTACCTGTGGCCATATTTTGGAGAACTCTTAAAATGTTAAAACTTATATTTGTCTCTGTTTACTGCATTTGATGTCAGAGATAATGCAGGATAAAGGACAGGTGAAGGGCTTGGGACTGAGTGCATTTGTGTGGTGTCATCAGCAAATCAGTGTTTTCAGGATATAATTTTTTTGTGGCTACAGAGTATATGGCAACATGATTCACTCAAAAAAATTCCAGAACTGAATGTCCATGAGCAAAGATGCATACAGGTTGTTTACTTACAGGGCTGCAAGAACTGCCCGAGCAACTGCCTTTGAGATAAATGGGAATGCTAATAGAACACACACCCACACACACACACACACACACACACACACACACACTCTCTCTCTCTCTCTCTCTCTCTCTCTCTGTGTTATTATATAACTTGGTTGGCATGAGAAAAGATAAGGGCTGATGTTTTTAATCAAAATAGTCTATTGGTGCTGATCTTGGGCAATGGCGCCATTGATATCAAAAGCACAACATATATTGCATTGTTCCAGGAATAATAATCCTATCACCCAGTCACACGAATCCAAACAATACAGTTCCTCTCAAATCAGGGGCAATTATTGGTTGATAGGAATTTTGTCTTAGGCCAACTTAAAATCAAGTCAAGTCTATTTTATTTGTATAGTTCTTCTTACAATACATATTTCAAAACAGCTTTACATAAAATAGTGCCTGAATGCCCAAGAGAGCAATCCAAAAGTAACTGTGGCAAGGTCCTAAAATGAAAAATCCTAAAATGTTTTGGTAGAAGGATCCCAACATTCTTATGGTTTTAAAAGTTTGATGTTCAAAAATAATGTCTCCACATGTTCAGAATAATTTGCAGCTACCTGTGCTACATGTGTTGACAAAATAGAGGTGTGCCCACAGTTTTTCAATTTTTTCAGCTTAGTATGCCTCAAATATGTTTTTCCTGATCTGCTCATACACCTCTTCCTTTCTGTATTTCATTAATCAGCAGGATGCCTATGGGTTTTATTGAATTTCTGTTTTCATATTTTTTTTAAAAACATTTTTATAACTACATTCAACATGGAAAAACTGCCTTTAAACAACTGAGAAATGCTAATTTGTGTATTTTTTTTTGAAAATGGTCAATAACTCTTGTCCACTAATATGACGCATCACAATGTTTTATACTGTTTGTACTTATAACCCAGTAGTACTTGTGGTTTTTAGGACTATACTGACACCCTTCATCCTTGATACTAAACCTGTTGTCATTCCCTAAGCATCCAATTTTGACACTTGTGCAGAAGCCATCCGGGACTGAATAATGATGCCTCTGGCATCCTCTTACTGACGTAGTGAGAAACCCTGTTTTGTTCGATGAGAAAAATTTGTCATCAGTTTTCAATCATTGAACATTATTTAATGTGTTTAACCTGAATGGTTGGTTTTTACCCAACCGCATATTTATGCCTAAACCTAACCAGTTTTCAATTATAGAAAAGACGTAGCAAGCAGATAAATTATAGTCACAATCATTTATTTAAAAAAATGCACTATAATAATATTCTACAACATACAGCATTGTGTGAGTAGCAGAGTGAAACTGAAGGTTTTAATTGGTAAAAATATTCCCCCTCCGTGAAGGCATCCCGATCCTGTGTCAACCTGATTCTACTGGTATGTCTCTTTAATAAAATACACGTACATTTGAACTTGAGGTTGTTGTAATCGGTCACAAGACACACGAGAGCCAATGGTAAATACTTGAGCTTGTGACAATCGGTCGCAAGCAGGGCCGGACTGGGAAGAGAAATTGGCCCTGGATTTTACATAGAAACTGGCCTTTCAGCTTATCACCGCCAGTTCAGCCAAGTTCGGCCCCGTTTTGTGGTCAACTGGTCCTCCATATAGCCCGTCCACCCCTGGTCACAAGACACGTGAGACCCAATGGCATCATTGCTGAGTCTTTGACATCAAACCCATGTCATTACACTTGAGGCAGCAATTTTGTATGTGATAAAAACTTGTGCAGGATGTGTTATGGTGGACATCGGGTGACTGTGTTTGGTGACGAAAAACATACATTTAGGTTTGTTCATCACATAAAATTATAGTAAGACTCGGAATACAAAGTATGTATCTGTACAGACAGATTCAATTGAAATATAAACAACAGATTAAATATTAACCACTGTGAATAAATGTTGCTGATTTGCAGGGGTGTAAAGTGTACTGAAAAATCATACTCAAGTAGAAGTACTGTTACTTCTCAAAAAATGCAGAGTGAGTAGAATAAAAGTAGCTGTTCTAAATACTACTCAAGTAAGAGTAAAAGAGTAGCTCATTTAAAAGTACTCATGAGTAGTGATTGTTGAGTACTGAGTTGCAAAACCTTTGCCCCATTATAATGAACACTGTATGCCAACATTTAAAATACATCACTTATCTATATTAAACACTACATGAATCTGAATCCAAAAAATAAAAGGGACACATGATAACAGAAATTAAAAGATTAAAAAAATATTTTCAATACACTGATCACCATTTTAAATAATAATGTATGAAACAATTACATTAATATCAGTTTATGTTTAGGGTCTAAATTTCCCTTAATACCGACAGAGCGTTATTGTTGTGCATAAAACATATTCAAAACAATGCAAGGAATGCAAAAAAAAAACAAAAATGCTAAATAAGCAGGATCACTTGGCACATCATGTCCTGCACAATAGAGGAGGTAGAGCAGACATGGGAAAAGTTGTTTGTTACATGGGCTACATCACACTCATAAATGAAGAATTCTCCCAAAAATGAAAATTCACTGATCATTTACTCACCCTCATGCCATCTTGGATAAGTATGACTTTCGTTCTTCTGCAGAACACAAATTAAGATTTTTACCAGAATATCTCAGCTCTTTTGGTCCATACAATGAAAATGAATCTGTGCTCAAATATTGAAGCTCCACAAATCACATAAATCAGCATAAAAGTAATCTAATCCATGTGCCTCCAATAGTTTAATCCATGTCTTCAGAAGAGGTATGATAGATGTGGTGAGAAACAGATCAATATTTAATTATTTTTTTACTATTAATTCTCCTCCCTGCTCTGTCAATCTCCACTTTAACTTTCACTTTCTTCTTCTGTTTTTGGTGATTCACATTCTTCATGCATATCGCCATCTACTGGGCAGAGAGAAAATGTCTAGCAAAAATTTACTTAAATATTGATCTGTTTCTCACCCACACCTGTCAAATCAATTCTGAAGTCATGGATTAAACCACAGGAGATGTATGTGTACATTTATACTTATTTTATGTGCTTTCTGGAGCGAAACACCCCTTTAGTTTTAGTCTGTGTTTTTCTCCGTATTATAATACACACATCCCTATTATGTATATTCTTGCACTGATTCTTCAGATAAGGAACAAAATATGTCCTACATACAAAAGTCAAAATCAATGTTAAAATGTTGTGTTAAAAATCAAGAAATTCATAATAATAAAAATACTGTAAAAGTTAAATCTAAAGGATGTGTATACTTATGACATTTATTACTTATACTTTTAAATTGTTTCATTCTAAAAAAATTAAAATGCATGCTCTAAACTTGGAAGCACATGTAACTTAACCCGTCCTCAGCAAGATGTCACAATGTTAAACTGCCAAACAATGTTTTTACAAAAAAAAAAAAAAAAAAATCATAAATATAATATTATATCAAAGGCAGGGATCTGTAAAATATCAAACAATACATTAGGTACAATTTGAATTATATTTTCCATAAAAATCAAAGTTGTGTCCTCACTTTGCATAACCCTGAATAAATCAGACAATTTCATTGTCAGCTAAAACTCTGAGTACCCCTTTCCCACTTCCTGTTCATGGTAGATGCAACAGTAGGACACTTGGTCTGGTAATTTTTATGTTTTTATATATTTCAAACAAACAATGTTTAAACCTCTGCGGTCACAGCTTCAACATGTCAACACTGTCATTCCATTTGAATATTGTGTGACGAGGAGGAGGGTGGGGTCCTCCGGGGGAGGAGCGAGCTGGTATCCGCCAGAAGGCAGAGGAGCGGTTGAGAACAGCACATCCGGGAACTGGCGGACAAGTTTCTCTCTCTCTCTCTCTCTCTCTCTCAAAATGTTTCCAATTTAAAGTACTTTGGTATGATTGTGTTAACAAACAATATTGCCAAAGCATTAATACACAAAACAGATAATGACAAGACAAATAATAATAAAAAAACTGTAACACATAACAATAAAGATAGGATTAAAATAAGGTGCCAGGTAATTAATCAAATCAAATAAAAACTGGAATAGCAATATACACTATACAATATAAAATAAAATAACATTTAACAGGACATTATGAACATAAGAGGAAGCCACACGGCCGGCTCTGAATCGTGCTAATCAGCCGGAAGGGGGATAAAGACAAGCTGGAAGCACCATTAGAGAGAGGGACGCACGCAGCTTTTTTTTTTTTTTTTTTTTATGTTGGTTTTAAGTTGAGTTTGATGTTAAAACTGTACTGTTCAGCCGGTTCCCGCCTCCTCCTTGCCCATCCTTATAATTTTACATATTGCTATTAAGGGATACATTTTGGCATTTTAGTTAAGGTTATAGGGGCAATTTCACTGAGGAAAAAAACTAAATGTCTCAATTGTACAACACATACAACAAACCACAGTATGTCATAATATTCAGAATAGTGTGAAAACAGAAAAAAAATATTATAGAATGTATTTTATCACATAACTCCTTTTCTGAACCCAATTATTAGATAATTAAAGACTTTACACTCTTGTTTGATTGATTAAATTAAAATAGCATGCTTTTTAGTGTGTCTAATAGAGCTGACAGGAATTACAGCAAGATGTAAGTTATGAAGTAAATAAATGTCAATTTTTTTTAAATAAAAACTTTAATTTTTTTTAAACCTGTTCCCTTACATGGTTCATTAGCTGAGACCTTGTCTACAGATATATCCATTTCAAATTAATTTATAATTAAAAAATGTTTTGTCCTTTATCTCAAGAATCAGTTCTTGGATTCAATCCAAACAAATTTTTGCATGTTGTTGCACTCTGGACTGTAACTGGACTGGTGAGCTCTCTGCCGGCTGTGACCACCGTGTTGTACCGCTTAATGTCACACCTGTGATCTGCGGCGTGAGAGCTGCAGGTCGTTGTGGTTTATTTCATGAGCAGAGACCTCTTGTTTAGACATTTTATCTTTCCACTTAAAAATCATTCTGTTAGGACTGTCTGGTGGATCACTCTCCTGTTGATCCATACTGTCACTCTAAACTATACTAGTTACTTGGGCTCTGTAGTTGTCTGTAGTAAGAATATTGTGTTTGTTGTTATATTGTCTGGTTTGCGTGATTTGTTTACTTGTAATTTTATGTTTGAGTATTGGCTGAAAGCACTTAAATGTTATTATTATTGTCATTTGTAGTGGTAGTAACTTGGTCAATTGCTTGACACAGGTTGTCATGTGATGTCAACATGGCGGCACCAATGAGGGGGTAACCCTCATTATAGTTATAGTCTATCAGATTAGATAAAGACTGATAGACTCTTTTTTTTAATTACACTTACTTTTTTTTACTAAAACTTACTTAGTGCTATACTGTACAGTGTATACTGTACTGTGTAGTAGTTGTACTGTGTAGTTCTAAAGGAACCTCACAGACCAACAACGTGCCACCGCAGAGTGATCACGGTACCCTGCCAGCCCCCAAGTGAAAAAATCCTGGCACCGTCCCTGAGTGTCACGACTGAAACAAGGAGGACTCAATCGCAGGTAGACAGGGGACTACTCAAAAAGGCATACAATCACAACATAAATGTGTAAACAATGACCCAAAAATCTTGACATGACAGACTAAGCATGGAACAAGACAAGAACTTGAAAAAGCAGGCAACAGCAAGGCAATACAGCCCACAACAACTAAACACAGACAGGTATACTTGAAAACATAAGGTAAAGGAAAACAGGTGGAAGCATTTAACCAACGAATGGGCAAACGAGGAATCACACTAAACAAATGCTCAAATAACTAGGTAAAAGAGATGGGCAGGGTTAACACAAGAAACAGAGAGCACTTGAGGGTAAAAAAACAACAACATGGATTCAAACAAACACAGGTGACAGAATCCTGAAACCAATCAAAAGAAATTAACATGAGTGTCAGGATGTATGACAGCAATTGGATGACTATTCCTTTTAAGTAATGTACAAAGTGTAACATGTTCCCTTAATTTTAAAGAATAAACTTTACAGCAATGTTAATTATCATGGAGTTAGATTAACGGTTGCCTGGAAATAGCCTGGAAACCAACAACCGCATGGCATTGCTAAATGTTGGAACATTATTTGGTGTCAAGTCGAGCCCCATAGCCCTGAGGTTATTGTTGATGTTATTCCAGGCAATCATTTATTTGAAAAGCATGTCAGAGTGCTTCACATAGTGCTTGATTGCTCTTTTACTTTACCACCACCCTTGATATACACACACTTCAATATTGAAGTGAGATTAATGGGCCTAGAACTGCCTCCCTGTTCTATTCCAGACCATTCTAGTCAGAAGGTGATTAGTCACTCTTATTTATGTAGCTGTGTGTTTTATGCAAATTACCATTTATTATTGTCTGTGACTGAGTATCTAATGCTGTAGCAGTTGGAAAACTACTGCTGGCTAAGCAGGGTGAAGAGGGGCCACCACTGGTTTCATCTGATTCTGAATGATAACTTGCACACACGTTTGTTTTTATATTATGATGGTGACTTTCCATAGACTTCTATTGTATAAAAAATACAAAATAATAAATGACTTAAAAAATCTAATTAGTTCAGTATAAATAATTAGATTTTTTAAGTCATTTATTATTTTTTAAGTTTAAAAGGGGTGTGTGGCATGGGGCGTGGTCATGTTTCAGTCTGCGGGAGAGAGAGAGCGGTAAGCCTCGTCACCATGCACACACCTCACCCTCACCAGTTTATTTTTATCCAATGCCCCGCCTTGCACCAAGTGTTGGTGGATCGAGGATTGAGAACAACCTCTGTGAAGCCGGATTGAGTGGGAGTTAGGGGAACTGGGGGAAGGGGATAGATCATATTGGTCTCCCTCTGCATCCCTATAACAAGAGACAGGTATAACAAGAGGCAGACTGACACATGACCATGCCCCCACACCACAGTGTCTGTCGTGACCCCAAAATGTCAAAGAATTCAGCTTTTACTATTGGGTCATTTAGTCCCTACAATATAGGCAAAACCTGACCCACACAAATAGCCTGTTTGGGTATAGGCCTAAGTTAATTCCAGTGTTTTGTTTTGTCATGGTTTTATTTTTCAATTACCCTCCTCTAAACAATAAAACTGCAGGAAGGCTAAATGTCCAGTCATAGGTCTCCTAAATCACACTGGGATTGTGTATCAGATCAGACCCACCCACATCAGCACACACACCATTTCCCAGGAGTCAATGAGATTTATGCCCTGTTCTGATCTAAGTAAGTCAGCTGGATGCCCCATGGCCTTCTGGTTAAAATTAACAGTCTCTGGTAGATACATTATCAGTGTCCTGGCTGATTTTGCCGTTGCGCTTGGTCACTCAGGCTCGCTGCTGTTTATAATTGATTAGCCTCCCACAATGTTTTCTCATTTAGCGACCTTTGTGAAACATGGTCATGGTCATAACCCAGAGCTTTCCCTCTACTTCTCATCACCTCCACCCTTTCCCTCCATCATAAAGGAACACTCCCATAATCCACAGTGACAAATGAGGTGAGAGAGGGAAAGATTGAGAGACAGAGATAGACAAAGTGAGAGTAAGATGAGAAAAAAGACACTATAGGGCAGAAATTCAACCTTCAGACAGTAGCGCTTGCATGACTACTTATTTTTCAATGTACAAGTTATTCTTGGCTGATTGAATTTTTTTTACACATAGATAATTGAATAGTGTATACTGTATGAAGAAATAGATTTGTGCATGCTACATGATAAAAGGACCATGGTCTAAAGTTTGAAAAGACCAATAAGGTTGCCATTTTATTTTGCTTGTCACACATGGACATTTAATAGTATTTTTGAAATATATTTAAAAGTAGATCGAAAGTTTTGCTGCAGAAATCAGTCTGTGCATACTGAAATTCAAACCACTGCCCCAGTGGCCAAAACTGGAAGTGTTGTCGAAGGATTGGGCAAATGTGAGTTCAAGTTTCTGGATGAAATGTCAACAAAGTGGCACCAAAAGTGAGTTTAGTTGTAGTGTAAACTATGAAATGCAGTCAGAAATGAATATTTTATTACATCAACCCAATAACCCAAACCTCAACACTAAACCTAACATGGAACTCTGCATCATGCCCACCATTGTTTATGTGAATACTATTACTTCCTAGTTCCCATGGGACCAGAACCCGTGTCTCTGAGGCTGCTTATGCAACACACAATAAGTTGCGCAAAAGGAAAATGTGTTCACATGTGAATTGAAGCAAAAAGGTCTGGTGGGGGATGCCACTTGTCAGTAATTTGGCTGAATGAGGTTGGGTACATGAATTTCAGAACTAAGTCAATTTCCCATATGATGATGTTGATTTTGAGATTGCATAACCAGTCAAATGCCACTCATTTTAACTGGGTAACCTCCCTGTTATCGTAAACTTTAACTGATGGATAAATTAACCATGGAGCTACAACAGGTATTTTTACATTGGCATTGGTAAGCGAAAACCTTTTTGTGATGCTGCATCCACACCAATAGGTGTCAGTGTCAAAGACCTCCATCAGATCAGCCAAACAAGAAAATTACTGAGTGCCCCTTCAATAGTTCCTATTGTCCCTAACACTAACCTTATCCTGTCCAGAAAAGTAATAGACCGGTCAGTGGGTCTTTGTTTACCTTATGTAAATGACTGAGAGTGTTGAAGCAGAGTGAAGAGAATATCCATGCTCAGAAGAATCAGAGAAAACCAGTATGTCACTTTTTTCAGGGTGGTTTGGAGGAATTGTGGCTTGTACGTGAACATACAACAGACCATCTCAGATATTCACATCGCACATTAGCTTCTAATACACTTTATGAATGCCACATGCTCCAGGTTCACTTTATTTTCACTTATTTTTGAACATATTCAAAATATACAAAACACATGTTATGCAACTACACTGTGATGCTGTCTGTGGACAGAGGAGTTTTCCTCCTGCTGTCACCATGCACAAACCAAACTCAACTGTAATCATGTGATACAAAACTAGCTGACTCAGTGTATCGACTAGTAAGAGAACTAGTCAACTACTCAGTGCAATCCCTAATAGCCATAGACTAAGCCCTGTACTCTATGCTTTATGTTGATGTATCTGATGTTGGATCAGCTAAAACTCCAGAAGGTAAATCCACCGACAACAGGTCCTATGCTATCATACCAAGTCATGGGGATTTTGAGATCATCCCCTGTAAGCCTCTGCAATGTCCCTTGTAAGTCTGATTTTCAAATGGAAAGAAAGAGAAATATCTTACATTTCTAGCTCAAAGCCTTTGGCATATGGAGCTGTCCTTGACATTTTAATTACCCAGCAGCCAGGTAGGACCTATATATCACCATGTTTACACTCCCAGTATCGATCTTGATGTAATAGGCCAGAGATTTCTCCCCATCAAATTTCTCATCACACATTCTCCACCTTTCTTTCCCTCCTCTTCTTTAACACTCATCTCTTGAGAGTAGAGAGGGAGATGTGGGAGGTCATCTACTCATCTCCCATTAAACACAATCTTTCAGCATGTTACTGTCTGTGGGTGTGTGCTTGTCTGTGTGTGTCTTTTCCGGGGCTGAAAACTCAGTAATTAGATACTGATGCTCTCTAATGGATTTGACTTAGTGCATTAAGGTGCAGACGCAGTCCCTGAGGAATAATCACATAAAAACAACAACAATGACTCCAAAGAAAGATCAGCTTAAAAAATAGTTGGCAAGGGCAACCATTGATAATAAAAAGATGGATAGTGAGAAGGAGAAACTATAATTATAAAATGAAAACACGACAGACATATTTATAGATATATTTGTTATATACGATTATTTACAAGATGCATCAAATACGTTTATTTCAAGCTGTGAAAATACTAGCACATTTTGAACAATGATTTGATCTTTAGTTGGATTTACAGTACAATACAATGATTTGAAGGAAAGCAACAATGTGTTGTATATGTGTACAGTAAAGCACCTCAAATCCAAAACAAATTTGGTATCATTTTATTTTAAGTGTCCACAATAATGCACTAGTTAAGCATGAATAAGATTAATTAATGAATAAGCAATAAGTAATTAATGCATAACTAAACATAGAGTAAGTCTACCTTAGTCATAATTTTTATCTAACTAAATGTCTTATTTTTGTGTTGAAAGTTATGAAGTTAATGCTCTAATTCAGATATCAATACATATCATGCATTAAGTTTACTAAACAATTTGTTAATCCAGTAATTAAGGCTAATTAGTATTGGCTTTACAAAGTCATTACTAATAAAATATTACAATATTCTATTAATGACACCTCAACACCCTGTTCTAAAGTGAAAAGTTTACCTATTTAACTTATAGGTTTGATTTATTTAGTAGGTGGTATTTACGTTTATTTAAACAGAGGTGGGTGTGCTAGATTTACTCTGTTACATTTACTTGAGTAACTTTAAAAAAAAAATTTAAAAAAAAAACTTTTAGAGTAGGTTAAAAGTGTGTACATTTTTTTTTACATTTACTTAGTAGTTTCTACATTCCAGTAGTTACATTACTGGGTTTAATTTTAGTTGCTGTGTAATTTATTGAGAAATTATTGAATGGGACATTTACGACAGCAGAAGTTCAAATAGCTACATGCAGAAGGTAAATCCACTGACAACAGGTCCTGAGCTGTCATACCAAGTCAAGAGGATTTTGAGATCATCCCCTGTAAGTCTCTGCAATGTCCCTTCTAAGTCTGATTTTCAAATGGAAAGAAAGAGAAATATCTTCTCTTTCTGCTGTCAATGACTGTCACTCAATCACTGCTGCAGCATCAAACTCTTTAAAATGAAATAATTCTTCGCTCCGCACATTGAAAAAAAAGAATAGTTTTGTCATGCAATGCCTTCATTAAACACCAAGACAGCTGATATTTCAAGATTAAAATCACATCTACAATTTAAGGCAGCATGCTGAGGTAAGTTTTGGCTCTAATCCTAATGCAGGATTTTCTGTGTAATGAGATGGTCATTTTCAGGGTGATAAAGTAACTGGGCTCTAATGACATCAGTTCCCATTCGCTCAATTCGACGTTGTGTTGAAGAAGCGACACTAGGGGTCTCTCTTGAGCGCCGAATATGCCTCTGATCTATGAAAAAAGGCCAATGAGAAGTTGGAAGACAGTATTTGCATACTCCGCCCCTGGACATACGGGTATAAAGGCTGGGGAAATACGTTGGGTTCATTCAGAAATTTTCTTCGGAGCCGATGGTTGTACTGCAGCGAGCTGTGAGTCACACACCCATTCCTGTTCCTCTGACACACTCTGCTGTTGGATCTACGGCGCACTACAGCGGCTTTCTCCTTCCTTGCACGGCAGTGAAGTTTGCCCCTGGGCGCTTTGATTATTTTGACATAATTAAAAGAGTGATATTTCTTTTAAAAGAGTGTTTTTCCTTTATTAGAGCAATACACAGCGGAGTTGACCGTCCTTTTCAGGACGCATCTTTATAAAGATGCCATGCCACCACTGTGTAGTTCCTGGATGCGGTAGAGTGCTCTCTGCTTCAGATGGCCACAGGCGTTGTCTCGTGTGTCTGGGCAGCGATCACACCGAGGCAGCGTTTATGGATGGTTCATGCTCTCACTGCGAGGGCATGACCATGGCAACGTTGCGGTCGCAGCTCGCTTTCAATAGAAAGAACGCCACTCTAGCCGCCCCCCGCATTGCTCCTTCTTCCCACGGGATTGAGGCTGGTGATGGAGGCGATCTGGGGATGGCAGCGGGTGCAGCTCCACCGGGTACGCCCCCTCAGACGACGCGCCCCCCCAGCACGCTCGTTGACTTCCGTCCGTACTCGAGGCAATAGCGGCTCGCCTCACAGCCAGCCTGCTTATCCTCTAGAGCTCGAAGTGGATGAGCTCGCTGCTGCATCGGAGAGCGTGGTGTCTGACGTGGATGTCTCCCCTGGGCTGCCGCCTTCGGGCCAGCACACGCAGGATAAGACTGACGCTCAGATGACCGACATGCTTTCCAGGGCCGCCGCCAGTGTGGGCTTGGACTGGAACCCTCCATCCTCCCCACAGCCATCGTGGTTGGATGACTGGTTCCTGGGGTCTGGGCGCCGCTCACAGACTCAGCCCCTCCGGTCCCGTTTTTCCCGGAGGTGCATGATGAGCTGACGTCATCGTGGAGAGTACCGCTCGTCACAAAGTCACTCGTTCATCCGCTCTCGCTACCCTTGACGGCGGAGCGGCCCACAGGTACACGGCGAATCCCCAGGTGGAAAGGGCTGTTGCGCTCCACTTATGCCCCGGAAACCCTACCACCTGGCGGGGTTGCCCTGTGCTCCCCTCCATGGCCTGTAAGACAACATCCTCGCTGACTGTGAGGGCCTACAGTGCCGCCGGACATGCCACTTCCGCCGTGCACGCCATGGTTCTCCTGCAAGTCCAGCAGGCCAAGGTGCTCAAAGATCTGCACGGGGGTAGCCCTGATCCCGATGTACTGCAGGAACTGCACTCAGCGACCGACCTCGCCCTTAGAGCCACAAAGGTTAAAGTGAAGTCACTCGGACAGGCAATAGCCATGCTCGTGGTCCAGGAACGTCATCTGTGGCTGAACTTGGTCAAGATGCGTGAGATCGACAAGGTTCGCTTTCACGACGCCCCTGTCTCCCAGTTCGGCCTCTTTGGTGACACCATTGAGGACTTCGCCCAGCAGTTCTCCACAGTGAAGAAGCAGACGGAGGCCATATCTCAGATCCTGCCCAGCCGCAAGCCTGCCGCCATGGGCCATGCCCCATCTGATCGCCGAGGGCGTTCTCCTGCGGCAAAGAAACACCCTGCTCCGCCTCAACCCAGGCCCAGCTCTCCGCAGGAAGCAGACGCCCCCCCGTCACACGGACACCCTTGAGGACCCAGAAGGCTCCCAGGCACTCCTGAGACGTTCGACCCAGAGCCCGAGATGTTAGCTCCGGACCTGGTAAGACCACTCCGTCCCCCGGTGGAGGGCTGGGAGGAGAATCTTTTGTTGAATTTATTTCATTTGCCGCCTCCCCTACATGGGGCTGCGGTACCCACATTCTCAATAACAGAGCTATTTCCTTTGTTTCTGGGTCAACTGGCCTCGCAAATGCCGTTCTCACGGCACCCTGCCGCCAGATCTTTACAGTCCCGGCATGCTGGACACGGACCCCCACCTTCAGCCCCATGACTGTTCCCTGGCCGGTCTGTTCCGACGAGTCTAGAGGATGCCTACACTGGAACTCCTCCTCAGTCGCTAACCCGCCCCCTGCCGGGTGTGTAGAGCAAGGTAAGTGCTTTGAGACTTTTCTCAGCACCAGAGCCTCGGGATGCGCCCTCGCCTCCTGACACCGTACTACCTGCTCCGCCCCGCTGTGAAGCCCCGCCGGGTACGTCAAAAATAACCGTCCCCTTGGTGCCCCTAGCGCGGAGCTTGGATGTGTGGCTTTCACTTCCCAAACCATCACACTGGCTGGCCTGGACCATTCTACTTGGTTATGCAATTCAGTTTGCCAGGCCCCCGCCCCCCTTGCCAAGTCCCTGCGTGCGGAAATCGCTACTCTTTTACTCAAAGATGCAATGGAGCCTTCCAACCAAAACGAAGATGGGTGTCTACAGCCCTTACTTCATTGTACCCAAGAAAGGCGGCAGCTTACGACCGATCTTGGACCTGCGAGTTTTCAACCGGGCTCTACTCAAACTCCTAGAAACACATTCAAACTTGCGTCCCGCATCTAGATTGGTTTGCAGCGGTAGACCTGAAGGACACGTACTTCCACGTTTCAATTCTGCTTTGACACGACCCTTTCTACGGTTTACGTTCGACTGCCAGGCATATCAGTACAAAGTCCTCCCCTTCTGCATGTCTCTGTCCCCTCGCGTCTTAGGGTTAGGGTTAGGGTAACCCTCTTTCCGATTCAGAGCATCTCTTTTCTCGGCATGGAGTTAGACTCGGTCTCAATGTCAGCACGTCTCACCAACGAGTGTGCGCATTCAGTGCTGAGATGTCTCACCACTCTAAGGCCAAGCACATCGGTCCCTTTAAAACATTTTCCAGAGGCTCCTGGGGCAGCGACTCGCTGCATGCCACTCACATCTCCGTCAACCTCAATGTGGTAGCGGACGCCCTATCACGACAACGCTTGCCCAGAGGAGAGTGGAGGCTTCACCTCAGTCGATCCAGCTTATTTGGGAACGGTATGGCAAGGCCCATGTAGACCTGTTTGCCTCCCGAGAGACCTCCTACTGCCCGCTCTGATACACCCGAACAGAGGCTCCCCTCGGGGCAGATGCATTGGCACACAGCTGGCCTGCGGGACTGCGCAAGTACGCATTTCCCCCAGTGAGTCTTCTTGCACAGGTGCTGTGCAAGGTCAGGGAGGACGAGGAACAAGTCACTCTAGTGGCTCCCTATTGTCCCACCCGGGCTTGGTTCTTGGACCTCGTACTCCTCGCGACAGCCCCTCCCTGTCAAATTCCCCTGAGAAAAGACCTTCTTTCTCAGGAACAGGACACGCTCTGGCATCCACACCCAGACCTTTGGAACTTCCATGTCTGGCCCCTGGATGGGACGTGGAAGATCTAGCTGGTCTACCCCTTCTACCAGGCATCTTTACGCCCTCAATTGTCGCCTGTTCGCAAATTGGTGTTCTTCCCATGCTGAAGACCCACAGAAGTATGCAGTTAGGTCAGTGCTCTTATTTCTGCAGGAGAGGCTGGAGGGGAGGCTGTCCCCTTCCACCCTAAAGGTGAATATTGCTGCCATTGCATCCCACCACGAAGCAGTAGACGGCAAGTCTTTGGGTAAGCACGTCTTAATTATCAGGTTCCTAAGAGGTGTCCGGAGGTTAAATCCCTCCTGGCCAAGCCTGTTCCCCTCATGGGACCTCTCAGTGGTCCTCTCAGGCCTTCAGAGACCTCAATTCGAGCCACTAGAATCAGCTGGACTCAGGGCCCACTCTCTAAAGACGGCCCTACTGATCGCGCTCACCTCCATCAAGAGGGTCGTGGACCTGCAAGCGTTCTCTGTTAGCGACACTTGCCTGGAGTTCGTTCCGGCAGACACGTTTGTGATCCTAAGACCGCGACTGGGCTACGTGCCCAAGGTTCCTACCACGCCCTTTAGAGACCAGGTAGTGAACCTGCAAGTGCTGCCCCGGGAGGAGGCAGACCCAGCCCCTTCTTCGCTGTGTCCGGTATGTGCTTTGTGTACCTACTTGGACCACACGCAGAGCTTTGGACGTTCTGAGCAGCTCTTTTTATGCTTTGGCAGACAGCGGAAAGGGAATGCCATTTCATTGGCCTATCACACCCAGGACGCCCCCCCCCCCCCCCCCTTATGGGGCCGAGCACACTCGACAAGGAGTGTGTTGCATCCTCATGGGCACAGGCCAGGGGTATCTCCCTAGCAGACATATTTAGAGCAGCGGGTTGGGCAAAACTTAATACCTTCGTGAGATTTTACAATCTCCGGGTTGAGTCAGTATTGTCCCATGTTTTCTCAGGTCATCAACACGCTGATGGTCTGGCCGGGTGGATCACTTGCACCTAGCGCCCTTTCCCTCGGCTGAGGTAAAACTGTGCGCTTTCTCTCCCAGGAGATCCCAGTCATTCGGATCCCTGGACGATTCCTCCCTAGCCCTTTGGTCCGCAGTTCAGGAACTCGCTGACCCAATCCACTGCGGGAACTTAATCTACCCTCTACTGGAATAGGTGCTCCGCAGGGCAGGACTCCTAGGCGTACTCCCCCTGTGTGTATTTTCCGCAGTACGGTCCCCTTTTACGAGTGGACCCGCGTCTCCCTTAGGCAGTTCAGGCTGCCCTCCGGTCGCCGTGTTGTAGCAACTCCCCCTCCTAGTGAGGTTGGATCTACCACTGCGCCATCTCCACATGCCGTCTAAAAACCCATGTGATGTATTCGCCACCTTTACCTCCCCTTTCAGGCAGATGTGGCCTGCGCAGGGTCTTTTCCCCCTGAAAGAATAGGAAAATGGGTAAGACCCCCTTCCCTCGATGCGTGTAAGGGCCCTGGACGTTCTTGCTCTATCCGGACAAGCATAGAGAGAAAAGCCCAGCCAGGCTTGGTCCGTTCCCAGGTTAGCAAGCGTCGCCTTGTTCCCCTGCCTAGGGTAACCAGAAGGATTCCGACGACTTTTGTGGGGCATTGGGGAAGGGTACGTGCAGTCTGACACAGCTGGTCGCCTTTGCACGTAGAATACCTGACCGCTCCTGTGTCAGCAGAACACGTACACAGCTCAGCGCATGGCATGATTTAAATTGGACACCTAGTGTCGCTTCTTCAACACAACGTCAAAGTGAGCGACAGACAGGCAACGTCTAGGTTATGGATGTAACCTCCATTCCCTGATGGAGGGAATGAGACGTTCTGTCCTCCTGGCCACGTCGATGAGCTGAGCCACTGTAGTGGCCGGACCATTTCCGGCTCCTCAGAAAAATCCTGAATGAACTCAATGTATATCCCCGCTTTTATACCCATATGTCCGGGGGCGGGGTATGCAAATACTGTCTGCCAACTTCTCATTGGCCTTTTTTCATAGATCAGAGGCATATTCGGCGCTCAAGAGAGACCCCTAGTGTTGGTTCTTCGACACAATGTCTCGTTCCCTCCATCAGGGAACGGAGGTTACATCTGTAACCTAGACGTTTTTAAGTGTACAATTTTAAATCAGTGGAGCAATATACCAGTGTGCTTTGTTCCACATGTCATGAACAGTAGTTATATATTTACCCCGCAACCTCATGGGGGTACTGGAAACTATCGCAGCTACTTCAGGTGGATTAACTGTATATAAACATCCAAGTTGAGTGTAAATAAATACCTTTTCACTCAAATGCGGGCGCCAGGGTTGGGGAGTAATGGAATACATGTAACGGGATTACACATTTAAAATACAAAATATAAGTAAATGTATTGCACTACAGATACAATTTTAATAATTTGTAATTAGAATAGTTACGTTCAAAAATTATTTTGATTACTGAAGAGATTAGTTTGCATTTTATTGGCATTTATTTAATTTAATATTTATTTTTGTTACGTATTGTAGCAAACTGAGGCAATGACGAAGGCGAAGTGTAGGACCCAAGTGCAGATTTATTAACTAAGATGGAGATACAGGAACTAGACATAAACTAGGAACTTGGAACAGGAACAGGAACAGACTATGGCTCAGATTCTCTAACTAACATTAAACTACTGACAGGCAAACAGCGGGATAACATCAGGCAAACGTCGGGATTACAACAATACTCGACAAGTGACAAGGTAAACATGGGGACTTAAATACAAAAACAAAGGGAAACGTAAGCCAATGGAAAACTAAAACACAAAACAAGATGACAAGGCAATAAACTGAAACCAATGACAAACTAGAACTGATAACAAGGTAATTAACCAATGAACCAATGAAAATCAGACACATGGAGGGAAAACAGGACATAAGACAAAGACCAGGAAACAGGAACTTAACAATAATTTCAAAATAAAAGTACATGAACAAAAGACAATATGGAATGTAACAATTTTCAGATGGAAAAAAATGTATACATATAAATGATGCTAAGTGCATTTGAACAGTGGTGAATCACTTTCTTATGGTGTGTAACATTCATATGATCAGACAGAGAAGTAAGTTTGAAGCTAAATGCTATTTCTAGCCATTTTACATGCATATGTTAGCAGGCACAATCATATTTTTTGCGATCTTATGGTGAAGAGAGTGACTGTGTCCGAAATCGTTCACTCATTCACTATTTCCTATATGTGACTGGCAGTTAGTGAACTATATCTAAGCAGTGAGTGAATGAAATGAGTGAGTGATTTGGATGCTGACGTATACACTGAGCATAGGATCTCTGGGACTGTTGTAGAAACAATGTCACATATGTTAAAATACTTACTTGTTATTCTTATTAAATAATATATTAATACAATAAATCTTCATTCAGTTTGCCATTTTTAATATATACTGTGTGTTAATAGAAAGTTTAAAAACATTTTATCAAATAAAGATTACATTTTAAAATGCATCTGTATGTTTTCCCTCTCTACATGTTATTATGTTATTTTAATCAAGTAATGATTTTTCAAAAATGATTTACTACTTTCAGCATGAAATAAAACATTGCTGATCTGAAACAGTGAAGGAAGGATTAAACTCCCAGCTGGTACGTCTTCCCCATGGTGGATTATTGGCAATTAACCGTTGTCGAGTGTACATTTGATGTACACTCGAAATTAGAGTGCATTGTGGGTAATATTGAGTGAACAAAAGTAGGGAATGACTGGCTCACTCAGAATTCAGGCACTCCTATAAAATGGCAGACTGAAATATTGAACTATATAGTGGATCGAGGGCGGTTTCAGACACAGCGTGTTTTCCACAACCAGGTTGGTCCCCTACGCACTAGGCTGCATACTCTGCATTTAGAGAGTGGCAGTACTGCTGTACAGAACTAACGATCTAAATACATACAACACTAAAATCTGTAACTACACTGAAATAAGAATCCACACCAGACTTTAGCATTATATATAATGTCCTTGTTGGACATTTTCACATTTTCACTGTAATAATTACTAGAAATGCTAGTCATCCAGATCTGACAAGAGCTCTTAAAAGTTAAAAGTTCACCCAAAAATCAAAGTTCTCTAATCATTTACTCACCATCATGACACCCCAGATGTGTATGACTTTCTTTCATCTGCTGCACTAAAATTAAGATTTTTAGAAGAATTTCTCAGCTCTGTAGGTCCATACAATGCAACTGAATGGGTGCCAACATTTTAAAGATAAACAAAATCACATAAATCAGCATAAAAGTATTCCATTAGACTCCACTGGTTAAATCAGCATTTTAAGAAGCGATGTGATAGGTGTGGATGAGAAACAGAAACAGATCACTTTCCCATTCTTCTTCTTGTGTTTTTGGTGATTCGCATTCTTCTCTGCATATCACCCCCTGTTGTCTAGCAAAAAATGACAAATTTTGATCTGTTTCTCACCCACACCTCTCATATCACTTCTGAAGATATGGATTTAACCACTGGAGTCTTATGGATTAATTTATGCTGCCTTCATGTGATTTTTTGAGCATCAAAATTGTGGCCTACAGGGCTAAATATTCTTCTAAAAATCTTTGTTTTGTTCTGCAGAAGAACTTATCTTGTCTTACATATCTGGGATGGCATGAGGGTGAGTAAATGAAGAGAGAATTGTAATTTTTTGGGTAAACTATCTCTTTAAAGTGATAGCTCAGCCATAATGTAATATTCTGTCATAATTTCCCTACCCTCATGTTGTTCCATCATTATGTGGAACACAAAATATATTAGACAGAATGTTAGGGAATGACATTCTCAGGTCACCATTCACTTTCAAAATATGGAGAGAAAAAAAAAATCACTGAAAGTAAATAGTGACTCAGGCAAACATTCTGTCTAATATCTCCTTATTGTGTTGCATATTAGACAGAATGTTGTTTGGAACAACATGATGGTGAATGATGATAGAATTTCCATTAATAATAATAATGGAAATTATAATAAGAATAATAATTCTGTAATACATATTAAATGTGTATTATGTAATGGAATAGAGGTGTATTATGTCATTTGTGAAACTAGTTACTCACACTTGAGTACTCTCTTAATTTGATACTTTCTTACTCTAATAAGTAATTTATGTTAGTACTTTTACTTCTGAGTACAGGTTTTGGCTACTCTACCCACCTCTGTATTTAAAATAAACAGTAATTATGACTAATTAGTATTGGTTTTACAAAATTTCTAAAATTGTAAAGAAAATTTGACTCCTTGTTCTGAAGTTAAACATTTACTTACACAAGTTATTAATTTGTTTGGCACTCATTAGGTAATTACATTATTTGCAGTAATTTCTTGCAATTTGAATGTGCAAAAAAAAAAAAAAAAACAGTGTCGTGGCCGTGGGGACACAATGTCTCATTCCCTCCTTCAGGGAACGGAGGTTACAACAGTAACCTAGACGTTCCCCATCTGTCGCTCACTTCAATGTTGTGTCAAATGAAGCGACACTAGGGGTCCTTATTCAGTCACGCCATGAGCTGAACCGTGTATGTGAGCTGCTGACGCAGATGCGGGCAGGCAGTTGCATGCCAAAGCAACAGGCTGCATCAGACTGCACGTACACTTCCCCAACACTTCCCCAACTTTTTTTATTCCCGGCATCACACAGGGGGGCAACAAAGCGACGTGCCAAGCATGGGAGCAGGCTGCGCCAGCTGCACCTTTTCTCTCTCTATGTTTCTTGCATAGAGTTAAAGTGGCTGGGGCCATTTTAACACTATCACATGCATAGGGGAAGGCGTTCTTTTCCAACTCCTATTCTTTCAGGGGAAAAGACCCCACAGAGACCACCACCTGCACAGGCTGTGGGGAGGTAAATTGTGGCGAAATACGTCACATGGGTTTTCAGGCCACATGTGGAAATGGCACGGTGGTAGATCATACCTGCTGCGAGAGAGGAGTTGCTACAAACACGGCGACTGGGTGGCAGCGGGGACTAACCAAGGGATACTCGGGCCCATCCAGTAGGGGGACCCTACTGTAGTGTTTAAGACAGCAGGTGTAGGCCACTTAGATCTTCCGATTCCTGTCAAGGAGCCAGACGTGGAGGGTCCAGAGGTCTGGGTGCAGATGCCAGAGGGTTTCCCGTCCCTGAGAAAGAAGGTCCTTCCTCAGGTGAATTCACCAGGGAGGGGTTGTCGTGAGGAGCGTGAGATCCTAGAACCAAGTCCGTGTTGGCCAATAGGGGGCCACCAGAGTGTCTTGTTCCTCGCCCTCACTGAACTTGCACAGCACCTGTGCACAGCACCTGTGCAAGTAGGATCACTGGGGGAAATGCGTACTTGCACATCCCCCGGGGCCAGCTGTGTGTCAGCGCGTCAATGCCGAGGGGAGCCTACGGAGTACTAAAGTGGGCAGTGGGAGGTCTCTTGGGAAGCAAACCGGTCTACCTGTGCTTTGCCGAACCGCTCCCAAATCATCTGGACCACCTGGGGATGGAGCCTCCATTCTCTGCTGAGCGTGCCCTGTCTTGACAGCCCGTCACTGCCGTGTTGAGGTTGCCCAGGATATGAGTGGCACGCAACGACCTGAGTCGCTGCTGGCTCCAAATGAGATGGCAAGCGAGTTGCGACATATGACGAGAGCGCACGCCGCCATGGCGATTTATCTACGCTATCGTGGTGGTGCTGTCTGAGCGAGGTGGAACCTCCGCAGGGCAAGAATTTACAGCAATTCTAGGCAGTTCATGTGCCAACCCAACCCTGTTTTGAGGTGTCTGTGGTGACCAGAACGCATCGGGACACCTGCTGTAGGTGATCTCCTGTCCGCAGAAAACAGAGGTCTGTCTGAGGGTTGGATGTCTGGAGGCAGAAAGAGCTGTCTGAAGAGTCTGAAGCCAGTGCTGAAGCAGTCACATATGCATCAACCGAGTGGCATTGGCAGTTCAGCATCGGCTTTGTGCGCTCGTTTGTGAGGCACGCTGTCATTAAGACTGACTCTAACTCCATGAACTCTGAACCGGGGAAAGCTTGCTCTTTTCCTCGTCGACCTGAAGCCCTAGACGGCTGAGGTGCCTGAGCACCTGGTACCTGTGGGCGCACAGAGACTCTCGAGAGTGAGCTAGAATCAGCCAGTCATTGAGGAAGTCGCTCGCAGCAGCCAGGGCAAGAATAGCAGGCATCTGGACGTCAGGCTCAGTCTGGATGAGCAGACCCAAAGGTGGCAGCCCATCAGATGCTGCTGTGATGCTCTCTGATGCAGTGGCGAAATCATCATCCAGCTCACGGGGTCCGAGGGAGTAAACAGACTGGCCATGAGGCGAGCCGCTCTCACCTCGAGCCTGAACAGAAGCAAATGAGCGTGCTGGGGGGTGGGTGGTTCATGGGGATTTATCTGGCGAAACCGAGCCCGCTGCACTCCCCACAACGTCGAAGTGAGCGACAGACGGAGAACCCTAACTTGATTAGCTTTGTAAAGCCAATACTAATTAGCCTTTATATTGGTTTCCTTTTGTTTAGTAAACTTGAAATATAATCCCTATAAACTGAGCATTAATTACATTACATTCTACTCTAAATAGTTGTTTAATAAGTTTTAAATGATGGCTAATATAGCCTACACTATAACAAATTTCTGTATTTTTAATGGTAAAAATGCTACAGGAAAAAAAGATTTTTAATTGATTAATGAGTATTAACTGCAAAATATACAGTATTTTTTTAATATATATTTTAAAAGATGATACAGTCATTTTTTACAATAAAATGTAAATTGTATAAATTGTAAATTTTAGATGTAAAATTATGATTTTCCTGTATAATTAACAGTAAATATTTACATTATGTTTCACAAGAGAGTACATATACTTTTTACAGTAAAATATTGTTAAAATTACAGTAAAAACAATAATCTGGTGTTCCCGCAATTCCCTGCATGACCCTTCATATTTCATCATATGTTATGGTAATAGCTACATTTCTTCTTATTTTTAATATGAATTACATACATTGGGGTGTTCTGTTTTATATTTAATGTAGTTTAGTTTACTGCATTATATTAATTTAACATGTGTTACCCTGATGGTGTTAAGTGTTTGTATGAGTGACAAAGAGCACTGTCTCATGTTTATTGGTTATTGCTCCTGGAAGAGTCACTATTGGTGAACTTCATGTCATCATATGCTCTTATGTAATTTTTTACAGTGATTAACAATACTTTATAAAGTAAAAGGCACATTTCAGAAGGTTAATATCAAGTTTATTACATTTTTCTGTAAATTAAATTTTTAATTTTTTTACAGTGCCAAAGTAGTCATGTAAAATACAACAATTTTTTAAAAATATAAACTGTAAAATATACAAGTTGTTCTGTAAATTTGTTTTTAACTACAGCAGGGCAGATAAACATTTTAATTTATGGTGTTACAGATGTTATAACTTGCATCATTGGTGGAATTTCTTTTAATTACGCATAACATTCAGCACTCGTGGATTCATGCCTATCAGTGAATGCCCCGCATGTCTTCACAACATTGCAATGACAACCCATTACTGTAAAGTTTGTGCAAGTCTCTCACGGCAATAATGACAACATGGACACGTATAAGGATAAATATCAGAGTTGTGAACAAAATTCGCTAATTACTTAATTCAATCATTAAACTTGTTGTTCAATGTCTTCTGAAACATTAAAACAAGACAGACAATTATATATATATATATTTACATGTATTAACAGTTCGGCCCTCTGTCCAATCTGGCCCTCGATCTAAAATGAGTTTGAAACCCCTGCTCTACATTCAATTCATTATTAATTATTATTTTATTCATGCATAAATAGTGCATTATTTTGAACCCTTAAAATAAAGTGATTCCCAAGTTTTCTCTTGACTATAAAGTATATTTCAACCAACCCAGTCTCATGACAAGCAGTAATACTAGTACGAAAATATAAGAAATTACATGCTATATCTCAGTTATTATAAGGCTTTTAGTCAAAAGTTTAAATACACAGTGTCTCATGACAGAGAGTGCTTCCAGGGTGGAGTATAATTTTTAAGGTGCTCTATGGTCAAGAGTTCATAATAGTCCAAAAATACTAAAAGCTGGATAACCATGGCACTCTTATTAAATAAAAAGTCTTTATTATCACATGGCTTAATACAAAAGGTAAAATAGCTCTCTTATATGTTTCGGTATGAGCCTTCCTCATGGAGAGAAACAAATAAATACACAAATGTGTGTTTTCTCTGGTGTAATATGTTTTTGTTTTTTTAAACACCTTGTTCCAAATTCAATTCAATTAGAATTATATTTGTGAATTATATCCTTCGAACTTAAATTCAAATACCATCATAGTTTTGCTTTAGCTTGGGTAAACAAGTGAACAAAATCAAACCACACTGACAAACCTTCAAGCAATAGACAACTATGTAATGTAAGTACACTTCAACCCAAATTTGTCATAAATGTCATGTCAGACAAATTTTCAAATTACAATTTTTAAAAAATGTCACATTTTTATTGGGCCAATTTTTCACATGTTATAAATATTATTACTGCACAATTTATAGTTTGCATTTGCAATATTACTTGGTCAAAACAATGGTTTGATATTTTTGTATATTACCTTTTTACATTTTTGCTGTTTCATAATTGCTTTAGTGTTTAAATTTAGCTGAAAAGCCTATAATAAGCAGTTTTATGTCAGGTTCCATTGTGACAACCTACCCAATTTACTGTGACAACATGCCCCTTTATGGGCACATGTTGTCATAAAAAAGTCAACAGGGAGCCCCAGTCTCCCCTGTTTGTGTGTATCAAAAATACATAAATTAAAATGTGAAAATCCAAAGTGATCTCACGAGAATGCTTATGTATTGTAACGTAAAATTTTGAACTAGCAAATCTACATTCTCTTACGTTTGCACAGACACCGAAACGTACAATATTGAAGTATTATCAGCATCTAGACATTATAATTTTACATATTATCACCATTAGAAACATACAAATGTTTATGCGTACTGTTTGAATATATTAATATTGAATTCAGAATCAGAATTAGTTTTATTGCCAAGTGTCCTAACATGCACAAGGAATCTTTTTGGTGATAGGAAAAACAAGCAAGCAAGTGCACACAGTGAGACACAGTATATGACTCTTTAGCTCAAGATGGCGCCGAGTATGGCTGCTGCGTCTCGGGCTCCGTCAAAACACTGCAGTTTATTGTTTGTTTTGTTTACAGTTTTGTGTTTTTTTGTCTTGGATGTTGTCTGCCTTATTGTGTACGACAGACAAACGCTTTTGGACATTGGTTCGGCAATCACACACCGAAAACAGGACTTCACATTCCTCAATGCCGACCCGCGGTTTACAAACACGCCAGCGGAGTCCTTTGTCTGGGCTGCCCGGCCGCGGAAACGCAGAAGGAAAAGAGGAAAAAGAGCCGGCGTTCTCATCAGAGTAAGACGTCGCGCAAATCGCTCCCCGCTACCCAGTATACTACTGGCAAATGTTCAGTCTCTGGACAACAAGCTCTGCGAGCTGAGAGCGCAGATCTCTTTCCAATGAGAGACGAGAGATTGCTGTGTTATCTGTCTTACGGAAACCTGGTTGTTCCGGAGATTCCAGACTCGGCCATCGAACCCACGGGTTTCTCCGTGCACCGAGCGGACAGAGCGAAAGACCTCTCAGGTAAAAGCAGAGGTGGAGGTGTATGTTTTATGTTTCATGGTGTGATCAGAGGAATGTACATTTTATCAGGTCTTTCTGCTCTCCTGATCTGGAATTTCTCATGCTTCTGTGTCGACCATTCTGGCTACCGAGGGAATTCACAGCGGTCATTATCACTGTTGTGTACATCCCCCCACAAGCCGACACAGACCGGGCACTCAGGGAACTGTATGGGAGTATAAGTCAGCAAGAAACCGCGCACCCTGAGGCCGCATTCATTGTTGCCGGGGACTTTAACAAAGCCAACTTTAAAACAATAGCACCAAAATACCATCAACATATCAGCTTCAACACACGAGGGGACCGGGTTTTGGATCATTGCTATTCTCCTTTCCGGGATGGCTACAAATCCCTCCCCCGCCCACCATTTGGCAAATCCGACCACTCTTCCGTTCTGCTTCTGCCCACTTACAGGCAGAAACTGAAACGAGAAGCACCCGCCCTCAGAACGATCCAGTGCTGGTCGGACCAATCAGACTCTGCACTACAAGACTGTTTTGATCACGCGGACTGGGAGAGGTTCCGGTCTGCCTCCGATGACGACATCGAGGTTTACGCTGATAGCGTAACGTGTTTCATCAGGAAGTGCGTAGAGGACATTGTTCTGACAAAAAATATACGGATCTACCCCAACCAGAAACCCTGGGTTAACGGTGATGTTCGCACGGCACTTACTGCGCGGACCACCGCTTTTAATTCTGGGAATGCGGAGGAGCGTAAACAAGCCAGTTATGCCCTCCGTAACTCCATCAGTGCAGCCAAACGCCAGTACAGGCACAAAATTGAAGGACAGTTCAACACCACTGACTCCAGAAGTATGTGGCAGGGAATTAACACCATCACGGACTATAAACGAAATAAAAACTCCGCCATGAACACCGTTGCCTCTCTCCCGGATGAGCTTAATACATTTTATGCTCGTTTCGAGGACAACAACAACACCACTCTCGCGGAGAGAGCACTCGCGGCCGATACTACAGAGGTTGGTTCACTCTCCGTCTCTGTTGCGGATGTAACCCGATCCTTCCGACGGGTGAACATTCGTAAAGCCGCGGGTCCAGACGGCATTCCGGGCCGCGTCATCAGAGTATGCGCGAACCAACTGGCTGGTGTTTTTATGGACATTTTCAACCTGTCCCTCTCCCTGTCTGTAGTCCCCACATGCTTCAAAACATCAACCATTGTGCCTGTACCGAAGCAATCAAAAATCACCTGCTTAAATGACTGGCGTCCTGTTGCCCTTACCCACATCATCAGCAAATTGTTTGAGAGGTTGATCAGAGATTACATCTGCTCTGTTCTGCCCACCTCTTTGGACCCATTGCAGTTTGCCTACCGCAACAACCGCTCCACTGATGATGCCATTGCATCTACAATACACACTGCTCTTTCCCACCTGGAAAAAAGGAACACATATGTGAGAATGCTGTTTGTAGACTACAGCTCAGCATTTAACACCATAGTGCCCTCCAAGCTTGATGAGAAACTCCAGGCTCTGAGCATAAACAGCTCGCTGTGCAGCTGGATCCTGGATTTCCTGTCAGGCAGACGTCAGGTGGTTAGAATGGATAACAACATCTCCTCATCACTGACCCTCAACACTGGAGCCCCACAGGGCTGTGTTCTCAGCCCACTCCTGTATTCCCTGTACACACATGACTGTGTGGCGACACATAGCTCCAATGCCATCATTAAGTTTGCTGATGATACAACGGTGGTAGGTCTGATCACTGACAATGATGAAACAGCCTACAGAGAGGAGGTGCACACTCTGACACGCTGGTGTCAGGAGCACATCCTCTCCCTCAACGTCAGTAAAACGAAGGAGCTTGTGGTGGACTTCAGGAAGAAAGACAGGGAACACAGCCCCGTCACCATTAATGGAGCACCGGTGGAGAGAGTCAGCAGTTTCAAGTTCCTCGGTGTCCACATTACTATGGAACTCACATGGTCCGTCCACACTGAGGCCGTTGTGAAGAAGGCTCACCAGCGCCTCTTCTTCCTGAGACGGCTGAGGAAGTTTGGAATGAACCACCACATCCTCACACGGTTCTACACCAGCACTGTAGAGAGCATCCTGACTGGCTGCATCACCGCCTGGTACGGCAATAGCACCGCCCACAACCACAAAGACCTGCAAAGGGTGGTGCGAACGGCCAGAAACATCATCGGAGGTGAGCTTCCCTCCCTCCAGGATATATATAAAAGACGGTGTGTGAAAAAAGCTCGGAGGATTATCAGAGACTCCAGCCACCCGAGTTATGGGCTGCTCTCACTGCTTCCATCAGGCAGGCGGTATCGCAGCATCAGGACCCGCACCACCCGACTACATGACAGCTTCTTCCCACAAGCAATAAGACTTTTGAACACATGATCTCTCACGATCAACAATCAGCACTGCACTTTATTAATCTTCATTCTGTCAAATATATTCTCCCCAATTCAATTAGTGTATATATATATATATATATATTTATACCCTTATCTAGTGTATGTGTATTCTACATTGTGTGTATTGTGTACATTTGATATGTAAATTGTTGTGTAAGTATGTGTACATTTGTTATGTAAATTGTGTTGTGTAAATATGTTGTTTATTGTAAAGTGGTTTATGTCTCGTCACTGTCATTACTGCAATGTTGCTCGGAACTGCACACAAGACTTTCACCTACTGTTGCACTCGTGTACACAGTAGTGTGACAATAAAGTGATTTGATTTGATTTGATTAAAAAATATGACATATAACATAGAATGATATTGAAGTAAATATGAGTGAATTTACATATGTACGACATATTTATACATTATTGCTATATGGGCATCCTGAAGGCAGTTTAATTTTTTATGTGGTAAATGGCCAGAGGGTAAAAACTCTTCTTGTGCCTGGATGTCCTGGTGCTGAGTGCTCTGTAGCACCGCTCAGAAGGCAACAGTTCAAAAAGGGAATGGGCAGTGTACAGTATATGGGGTCAGAGTTATTCTACCTGTATGTTTCCTCATTCTGGAGATGTACAGGTTTTGGAGGGTGGGCAGGAAGGCACCATAAATCCTCTCAGCAGTCCTGACTGTCTGCTGTAGTTTCCTTCTGTCTCATTTGGTGTCTGAACCAAACCAGATGTACACAGGAAAGACTCAATGACGGTCGAGTAAAACTGAGTCAGCAGCTCCATTTGCAGGTTGAACTTCCTCAGCTGGCAAAGGAAGTACAGCCTCTGCTAAGCCTTTTTCACAATGGAGTCTACAGTAGTGGCCACAAATATTGGCACCCTTGGTAAATATGTGTAAAGAAGGCTGTGAGAAAAAATCAGCATTGTTTAGCCTTTTGATCTTTCATTCAAAAAATTCACAAATATATATATATATATATATATATATATATATATATATATATATATATATATGTCCTCTAAATGCATTGGCCATAATTATTGGCACCCTTTTACTCAATACTTTTTGCAACCTCCCTTTGCCAAGATTAAAGTTCTTAGTCTTCTCTTTTACTGCTAAATGAGGTTGGTGAACACTTGGCAAAGGATTGGAGACCATTCATCCATACAGAATCTCTACAGATCCTTCAAATTCAGAGGTCCATCTTGGTGGACTCTTCTTTTCAGTTCACCACACAAATTTTCTATGGGGTTCAGGTCAGGTGACTGGGATGGCCATGGAAAAACCTTGATTTTTTTTTGTCAGTGAACCATTTTTGTGTTGATTTTGATTTTTTGGACCACTGTCCTGCTTGAAGATCCAACCAGGGCCCATTGTAAGATTTATGGCAAAATCTCTGGTGTTTGCTGTCAAAAAGCTCTTTTTTTTTTGTTTCATCTGACCATAGAACCTGGTCAAAGTTCCAGTAGTATTTAGCAAACTGAAGACGCTTGAGTTCATTGTTGGATGAGAGCAGAGGCTTTTTTTCTTGAAACCCTCCCAAACAACTTGTGGTGATGTAGGTAATGTCTGATTTTTTTTTAGACTTTCTGACCCCAAGACCCAACTAATTTCTGCAATTCTCCAACTGTGATCCTTGGAGATTCTTTGTCCACTTGAACCAACCTCCTCACTGATGATGGAGACAATTTTCCAGGCCAATTCTTAACATCTCCAGTTGATTGGAACTTCTTAATTATTGCAGTGAGGGTGGAAATTGGTATTTTAAATGCTTTGGCTATTTTCTTATAGCCACTTCCCATTTTGTGAAGCTCAACAACCTTTTGCCGCACATCAGAGCTTTATTCTTTAGTTTAACCTACTGTGCTGGATGATTAAGGGAATTTGGTCTGTGTGTTACCTCATATTTATACCCCTGTGAAACAGGAAGTCATGGCTGAATTTTTTGTATGTTCCTAGTCACCCAGGTGCACTAAACATTTTTAAATATTAATGGGAATATACTTCAGATATATTTTACTCCAAATAATTTCTAGGGGTGCCAATAATTGTAGCCAATGTGTTTTTAGAGAAAAATATTTATTTAATAATGAGATATTTCTATGGGGGTTCTCCTGAAGTCCACTATCATCTCCACTGTTTTGAGTGTGTTCAGCTCAAGGTTGTTGTAACCGCACCAGACAGGCCAATGACCGTGGTGTCATCTGTAAACTTCAGGAGTTTGACAGAGGGGTCCCCCTGCAGTGCAGTCATTTGTGTACAGAGAGAAAAGCAGTGGAGAGAGAATGCATCCCTGAGGAACACCAGTGCTAATAGCGAGGGTCCTGTATGTGATTTTCCCAAGTCTCCCTAGCTACTGTCAGAAAGCTGTTGATCCACTGACAGATTGAGGTTGGCAAAGAGAGCTTGGTCAGTTTGGTTGAGAGAAGATCAGGCTTGATGGTATTTAAGGCTGAACTGAAGACCACAAATACCTTGCATATGTTCCGGGTCTATCAAGGTGTTTCAGGATATAATGCAGTCACATGTTGACAGAATCATCCACAAACCTGTTTGCTCAGTAAGCAGGGGTCCAGTGATGTCCTTCAGGTAGACAAAATCAGTCTCTCAAATTACTTCATGACCACAGACATGAGAGTGGCAGGTCTGCAGTAATTAAGTCCTGTGATGTTGGGTTTTTGGGGGACCGGAATGATGGTAGAGCATTTGAAGCAGCAGGGAACTTCACACTGCACATCGGGGCCAGTTGGTCAGCGCATACTTTCATTCAGACAGGCAGATGAGACACCGTCTGAGCCTGAAGCTTTCCTTGTCTTTTGTTTCCGAATATCCTGGCACACATCCTCTACATAGACCATAAGTGCAGGTTGAGTAGCAGGAGTACAGGGGAGGGGGTTTCCAGGAGATGTTGCTGTGTGTGTGATTTGAATATCAGAGTGGGGGAGGGGTGTGAGACTGGGCTTTACAAACCTACAGTAAAACACATTCTGTTTATCAGCCATTTATAGATTCTCTACAGAGTGAAGGGGTGGTGCTTATACTTGGTAATGCTTTTCAGACCTTTCCACATATTTATGGAATTAATCAGTTAATTGCATTGCATTTATAATCAATTTGATTAGTTAACATTTATTTAACGCAGTTGACATTATAATATGACATTGTAACAGTTCAGTTCTGTGTGATTTCTGCTGCCCTATACAATGTTTTAAAGGATTATATCACTTTAACCATTGTACTCGTTTAATCATTCATTAAGCGTTTAATTGTAATATTTGGCCAGCGGACTCAAAAGAAGTTTTTAGAAAATGCCACAAAAAAAAAAAAAAAAAAAACACAAAAGCACCATAATACAATAATACATTTAATTTATTTTATTTGTTCACTATAATCCAATTTTCAGATTCAGAATTGTCTGAGGAATAGACCCATATTCAGGCCTTTTATTCAACAATATCAATCTCCATCAATCGAAGAGCCCCTGCCCTAACTGTCAATACATTGCTTTCAACTTCATAATTAAAAAATTGCCGCCTCAAGAAGCATGAACACAGGTTTTACGGCAGTGATGTCAAATGCTCATTGGTTCTCAGGTGTCTTGTGACTGTTTACAAATGCCGTATTCTGTGATGTACATTTTTTAATGAGATATGACAGATTAACAGCACCATTGCCGATTACATCAGTAGAAGATTTCCAGACATTAAAAACTTAAATTTCGCTCTCTACCTCACACAAAGCTATTGTATGCCAACAGGGAGCACATCGAATGGAAAAAAAAATTGCACATTTTTTTAATAAATTATTTAGATTAAATGTATCTGCCTGATGCCTGTTTTATATGCTTAATAAATGTTTATGGTTAGGTTTAGGAGTAGGGGTGGGATTTAAGGCTGTAAAATATATAAATAAATTAATTATTGTCTTGTTGTCACTGTACATTCATCTATTTGTAACATATTTTTATATTGTTGAAAAGTGGTTATGTTTAGGGGTTGGGGTAGGTTTATGGGATCTAAAATATCTATAAAACAATAAAAATGACAAATATATTTATAATAGATTTGTCAATATTTTAAGTTTCTAAAGCTGTAAATACTTAAGAATGTTTACATCTATATTGAAAGTTTTAGTGTTTATTCAAACATACAAGCATGTATGTTTAAATTTTAGAAATTCTAACATACAAATGGCTGTGTATATTAATGAGATTAGGCTGTAAAATAATTAACATCTTGTTATTTCCTCATTCTATCTGTCTGAATTGTATTCTTTCACTCTGTCTCTCTTTCTTTCAGGGGGATACACAGCAATGTGTTTATAGTACTGATAATGCTGTGACCTCACAGATACAATCCCTTTGCTGACATCAGACATGTTCTGTTTTTGTGCATCTCCACAGTCACTTTCTCAGTTAAATGATCTGTGCTTCTATGTTTTTTTCACTCTCACATTAATGTGGCTTACGCTCTGTGGTGTTCCACTGTACAAAGTGAGAACAAAGGATTAGATTAGTGTGCCTCAAAACCTTCACTGCAACAGAGGACATAACTATGTTACAAAGATATCGCAAATGGCATTTGGTTTGAGAACCAACACTAATTTAGCACTGCGCTGTACCAATTATATTGTCATTTCACATTCATCTGCTTCATATATGTTTTGTTTTTTTATTTTATTTCAAGGTTTACATGACTAGAGTTTGAAAGCCTTTTTACAGTGGGGTTAAACAATTTTAAGTCCACTTGAGAAAAGTATTATATTTAGTCTTTTCTAAATTAATTATGTTATTTTAAATTATGAATTATAGTACCAGAACAACAATTTGAGTGAATAGATAAATTGAAAAATCATTATTACAGAAATACTTAGTATTTGTTATGTCCTCCTTTTGCTTTAATGACAGAATGCCCTCAAGCTGGCATGGCCTGAAACCCTTGGATAGTTTTAGTTGGTCTCCCCGGGCTGGTCAGCTGATTTTAGGGTTTTAGGGTATGTTTAAGCTGGTCAGTTTGAGAGACCAGCTAAAACCAGCAATGTTCATCAATATACAGCTAAGTCTTTTTTAGAATGGATACTCATCAAGTTTGAGCAAAACATGATGACCCATGTTACCCTAGCAATATTTGTGAATGTTCCAATGAGCATTTTGTGCTTCAGTGGAAGTAATGGAAGCAAGCTGATTTAGTGACCTAGAAATTGTTCAAGAAATTGAGTCAAGAATTTTCCACATAATTTTTTTTCAAAATCCTAAAATGTTGTCCATTTTACACCCCAGATTTAAAAGAGGACTTTTGAACCCCACAATATATTTTCTTCTCACTAACTTCTCAAGGGCTTTGTTTCTAAAACACACACATACACACACACAATGGAACTGGAACAAGCTCAGAGAAATTCTAACATGAAAGCTGACATGTATAAAGTTTCTCAAGCAAACCTTTCTGAGAAACAGAGAGGGTAGGAGAGAAAAGGAAAAAAGAATGACAAGTAAAACATCAGGCAGAAGAGTAGAAAATAGGCCCTTTTCCCTGAGTTTGGTGATGTATTTGTTGCTTTAAAGACCCTCAATACTGCTATGACGTAGTTTATGGTGTCACTACACAGCCTTCCTCAAACTGGCTTCAGCAATCCACATTACGGATTTGTATGAAAAGCTCAAAAGTAGAAAAGAGGTACAAGTTCTTTTTTAAAGATATCTCTTCAATTACGTATATTAGAAAGATTATTTTCAGAATTAATGAATCCATTGACTTTTTTTAAGGTTGTGTGACAAATAAGATATGCTAATTGTAAAATTCAATTGTTTATGTTGACATGAACCACTGTAAGAAATTGCTGTAAATATACATGAAACTTTCACAGCAAAAGTACTGTAGTTAAGTTTTATTACAGTAATAAACAATGCATTGTGGTATATGTGATCTACAGATGCACTCTGCAGTTTTTTACTCTTTTATATTTTATACACTGGCAGCCTTTTATTTTAGTTTTTCTGTTTCAAAAGTGACTTTTTCTATGCAATTATTCCCATAGGGGCTGCACCCCTGATTCTTCTCTTTACTGTTGTACATGAAACGGGTGTTGAGCGGGTCGAATCCAATGAAACTGTCAGCTGACTTTGTTCCCTTCTCACTCAAAGTGTTCGCTTGTTAAAGAGTGGCGTGCTGTCATAGCAACCATGATAAGTTCTGTTTCCATTTGTCCTACTAAAGCTGTCTAATTTAAATGAGGCTTGTTTAAAGGAGGACACTCTGAAAACTGCAACCTTCAAAGGACACGTACTACCTAGCATGCAGCCTTCAAAACGAGACACAGCCCATATCCATGCATGTGTGATTAGGGAGTAATTTATCTTTCCTTTTTTTTTTTTTTGAGAAACTAACTGTAATGAAAACAAAGGAGATATTGTTCAATGCAAATGGACTGTGTGGATATCAGCTTTGTTTTGATGCACATCAGAGTCAAACCAACTTATACTCTCGTATTGTCTATTGCAGATGTGCCCAAACTTTTTACCATGAAGGGACAAAAATCACACTTGATTTAGGGCCATTGGCCGAAATAAACGTTGTATTATAAAAAACTCAGGACCTGAAATTCATTTCTGAAAATGGTGGGGGTGCTAAAAAACTAGCAGGCTACAAACACAGACTCTAGCTAGGTGCCAGCAGCAATAGTAAAATTCACGCAGATTAAACAGTAGAAAAGAGGAAAAAGCTGAAACGCGGTAAAATGACAAAGGATATATGATGAACGATGAATATAATGATGAACGTTTGAGAATAAGAATAAGCAATGCTAAGCAGCCTGAGCAGGCTACAAACAAACTCTCGTGCAACGTGTGGTCAGCAACAGGAAGTCTAGTGACATAAACACTTCTCTCCTGGATTAAACCTTTCTCTTAAACTGCTCACCCGGAGTGGTCTGCTTACCAGCTCTGGAGCAAACGTCTTGGTCTCTGGGTCATCCGGCTCAGGAATGCTTGGGAGCCTTCCGGGTCCTAGAGGGGGTTTGTAAGATGAGGGGCGTGCGCTTCCTGTGTGGTGCTCGACGCTGGGGCTGAGAGCTGGGCCCAGACTTAGCTGCGCGCTTCTTGGTAGCCGCTGTAGAATGCCCTCAGCGGGTAGATGGGGCACGGCCCGCACTGGAAGTGCGACTGGGAATGATGTGAGGGATGGCCTCCATCTGCTTCTTCACCGCTGAGAACTGCTGGGTGAAGTCCTTGATGGTGTCGCCGAAAAGGCCAAATTGGGAGAAAGCGTTGAGAAAGCGTGTTTTGTCCGTTCCATACATCTCGACCAGGTTCAGCCACGGATGACGTTCCTGGACCACGAGGGTGGCCATCAACTGCTCGAGTGACAGCACTGTGACCTTCGTGGCCCTGAAGGGCAAGGTCAGTCGCTGAGCGCAGTTCCTGCAGCACGTTGGGGTCAGGACTACCCAAGTGCAGATCTTTAAGTGCCTTGGCCTGGTGGACTTGCAGGAGGGCCATTGCATGCAAGGCAGAAGCGGCCTGTCTGGTGGTGCTGTAGGCTTTGAGGTTAGTGAGGACGTCACCCTACATGCCCTGGAGGGGAGCACCGGGCGTTTTCAGGACACAGGTGGATTGCAACTGCCCTGTCCACCTGGGGGACCGCCATCGAGGGTAGTGAGAGCGGATGAGTGAGAGGATCGATTACGGGCAGTGAAAGGTGCCCTCCACAAGCTCGTCAGCTCATCATGCACTTCCGGGAAGAAAGGAACATTCGTGGCTGTGAGCGGTGCTCAGACCCGAGGAACCAATCATCCAGCCACGAAGGCTGTGGGGAGGATGGAGGATTCCAGTCACCGAGCTGAAGTCAACGGGCGTGCCTGTGGGCGGGTGGTTCGTGGGGACATACCCGGCGAAACCGAGCCCGCTGCCATCCCCAAATTGCCTCCATTGCCAGCCGGGTCATCCTCAATACCATGGGAAGAAGGAGCGACGCGGGGGGCAGCTGGAATGGCGTTCCTTCTTAAGAAGGAAAGTCGCGACCGCAACGTTGCCATGGTCATGTTCTCGCAGTGAGAACACAAACCATCCACAAACGCTGCCTCAGTATGATCGCAGCCTAGACACATGAGGCAGCGTCTGTGACCATCAGGAGCGGAGAGAACTCAACCTACACAGGGGCAGAAAGGAATATTTATAAAGACACGTCCTGAAAAGGATGTCCAACGCTGCTGTGTATTGTTTTTTTTAGAGAAAAAACACTCTTTTAAGAAAATTTCTCTTTTAATAGCGCTGTCGAAGTGCCCAGGGGCAAAGCTGCACTGCCGTGCAGAGAAAGAGAAAGCCGCTGATATGCACCGTAGATCCAACAGCATACGCTCAGAGATGAGAGGAAACCAATTGGAACTCGCAGCTCGCTGCTCACACAACCGGTCGGCTCCGAAGAAAATTTCCTGAATGAACAGACGCATTTCCCCCCCTTTATACCCATATGTCTGGGGGCGAGACACACCAATTCTGTCTGCCAATTTCTCATTGGCCTTTTCTCAAAGTTCAGAGATGCAAAAGGCTCTCAAGAGAGACCCCTAGTGTCACCTCTTCAACACAACGTCGAAGTGAGTGACCAACGGGGAACTAAGATTAATACAAGACTAGATTATTGTAATGCATTACTGGGAGGATGTCCAGCAAGTTCAATAAATAAACTTCAGGTGGTTCAAAATGCACCAGTCAGCGTGCTGACTAAAACCAAGAAATATGACCATATTAGGTCCATTTTATCGTTGTTACATTGGCTACCTGTTAAATTTAGTTTCATTTTAAAATTCTGTTAACTACATACAAAGCTTTGAATCTAGCTCCACAGTACTTAAGTGACCTTCTACCATGCTATATTCCATCCAAGTTCATTATGATCATAAACTTTGGCCTTTTAATACTTTCTAAAATATCAAAATCCATAAAAGGATGTAGAGCCTAACACTGTTCAGGACGCAGACACACATACTGAGTTTAAGTCTAGACTAAAGAATCATCTATTTAGCCAGGCATACACCTAATTTATTTTTCACCACACAATTAGGCTGCTTTAGTTAGGTCTGCCGGAACCTGAACCATTGATCATCTATAAATCTGCAAATATTTTTATGGCATCTATGCTATATTATTCTATTTGTTTCCATGTCTCAACCTCGGGACTCCTATCCTGAGGTCACCAGAACAGGCCAGATCCAGCTCCATTCTTGCAGGGTATCAGATTCCACTGCTACGTCTCTCTGAGTGATGATGACAAAATGCAGCCGGTGCCCGCCAGACATAACTTCAATCTATTACGATGGACCTCAGAGGATGAACTGACGCCATCTCCAACCATAAGACATGGGAAAGTTCATATGCCATTGCCTGAACTTTGTATTTAGGATAGACATCACAGAAATTATCGGCCAGTTGTTTTTCAAAGCACCTCTCTGCCTGCATCACCTTGGTCTAATGATGGACAACACTCTTAAAATGGAATACATAGACTATCAGTAAATTGCCAAGAAAAGCCTTCATCAGCCAACTAACAAAGGGCAGTGTATTGATATGAAATTCTGCAGTTAATCCAGGGTGAACTTCAAAGATATTAGTCATTAATCTTACAGTTCTTAAAAAAATCTTTGTTACTATGTAATATTGGCACTAAATTAATGCTGTTAACCAGAGGGGAACTGGTGCCCACAGTGAGTCTGGTTTCTCCCAAAGGTATTTTTCTCCATTAACCAGCATCTTATGGAGTTTTATGTTCCATGCCACAGTTGCCTTCAGTTTGCTCACTGGGTTTCTAAATACAATTATTATTTAATTACTTATTTTTATACACACTCCATAATCATATTTAAACAAACTACACAATGATTATTCTAATACTTTATAGATATTACGGTTTCATTTTCTGTTAAAGCTGCTTGGAACAACGTGTGTTGTGAAAGACATTATACAAATAAAAATGACTTGACTTGATCTCAGGATCAATACATACCATAGACTACTTTTTATTTTTCAAAGCAGTGAAAGATCATGCTAAATTATTTGTGCATAAACTAATTAATATTCATGAGCCAAGCCTTTGCCATTTCATGACATAACAAACAGCATATTTCAGCTGGTAGCACAGAAAAGGAGTTATATACCATTTACAATGCCATTTATCAATTTACAAAGTCATTATTCTGCAGATCTGTGCCTGTGTTTTAACTACAGAATCTATACTTCCTGGTTTGTGTGCTTGGTGTGTGTGATATATACTCAATAAATGTGATATAGTAGACTAATTCAGTTACATTGTGATTACAGGGGCATATCTCAGAGCTTTCTATCAGGATAAGAACAAGATGAACGAGACTTCGAAGGTGAGTGGGAGGAGAGAGAGAGAAATAAAGAGAGAGAGTACAGAGAAGATATTGAGGCATTTAGGATGACAAACAAAGGAAGGAAGTCAGATTAAAAGAGGAGAATAACATGGTAAAGGAGACAGAAAGGAAATAAATGTTGTTGTTTGTGGGTATCAAAAAAACACTGACACAAAAACACTCACACATCCATATCCACACCCTTATACACTTATACACACAGTGGAACTGTTAGCATCTATGTGAAGACAAGCAGGAGATTAGTTAGTCAGCACTGGGGACCAGCTCTATGCCTGGGGACAAGCCGTAAGGGCCTCGCTTTTAAAAAATCATCACTACTTCACCCTGATGCTCGCCCCTGGCAACCACTCAGCGCCTGACTCTGCAAATCCTCTAATGACGTTACCTCAAACAGCCTCTCTTCTGTCATGAAGAGTTAAAGGATGAGACTTTTTGCAAAAACTACCTCTATGATGATTTTTTTTTTTTATCATAAGTGCCTTGGATTTGCAATCAGATCTGTTAATAAACATGTAATAAATATGGAATGTAAAAATTGCATAGTAGGAAACATTCTGGACCAATTAACATAACTAATCATGCTACTGTTCATTTCTGTGACTTTGTGCTTCTTTTTTCTGTACAGTCACTTTATTTGGTTCATTTGACATAAAACAAGTAATACAATTTAAAAATAGATTGCGGTGGGGATAAAAATATGACAGAATAAATGACAGAATGACAGAAAAATTGAGAAAGTGACCTTTCATGCCACTGATCTCAGGAAAACATGCGTATTTTTCCATGTAGGAATGTTGAGCCGGAATCACTGTACTGGGAACTTTTCTGTCTCTCTTAGGGGCATCTTTTTATCTTCCTATCAAATTATTATTATATTATTTTATTTTTTTACAGCATTTGCAACAGAAAAGTACAAAAAAATGTAAAGTTCTTGGGTAAAACTTTGGGTCTTAGACACACAAACAGGACCAAACATTCAGAGAAAAGAAGGAGAGAGATTTGTAGCATGATTTTCCCCACTGGCAGTCTCAAAGTTAGCATGTTTCCATGGTGATCAATGTCTTCCAGCTGTGCTTGTGATGCCTGGGGTAGGAGGTTGTATTGTTGGAGAACTGGACCTACTAAAACAGTCTAATGAGATGTGTTCATATTCAATTGTGTTAATTAAGAGTCTAATTTTGGCATCTCAATAATATGTTAGATTAAAATGAGATAATGTGGAAGAGATAGCGATATCTTGCAATATGTATTTTTCAACTTATCTTTTTAAAGACTACCCTCCTGATCTCCTTTTTTCTCACTTTCTGGGTGAACATTTCTGAATGGTTAAGAATATGTGACAATTATTTTTCATTGATTCTTTGATTGATAGAAACTGTAAAGTAGCCTTCCATTTTTCCCAAAGGCATTGTGAAACAACAACAGACTTGAGTCAGAGTAAATTTGATATTAATTGATGCCAATGGAAATGAGACTCTGGGGGATATAAGTACAGTTGGTACAACATGTCTAACTGTTTATCTGGGTGTCAATTATTCAGCTTACAAAATATACTCAGGTTTTCAGACAACTTATTTCCATGTCTGTAATTGATGTAACATGCTGTAATTGTTAAGATCGAGGCCAATTACACCTAGCATATATTTCACATTTATTCCCCATACTATAAATATATTTAAATTAATAAATGTATAAATGTATAAACATTGTACATAATCATAAGATTGAAAAGGGCCCTGATAACCTTATTCTTGGTATACTATACTAAGGGACTTCCAGCCTTAACCCTTAAACAGGCAACATGCCAACCCGGTATCACGCCGAGGCGTGAAATAGACACGCCGGTCCACTCGCGGATGCGTGTCTATTTCACGCTTTGCCTCCTCCAGGCGTGTACATGACACGCGCGCGTCTACGTAGAATACCGGCAGGGGGCGATCGTTTCCTCGACGCCAACAACTGTCCGCGCACCAAAGAGGAAACGATATATCGCGTTCTCCAGTTCCGGTTAGCAGGATATATATTTTTGTACATAAATACACTTTTTAAATAAAAATATATATATATATATATTTATTTATTTACTTACATCAGCACAAGATACTCGACAGCCCCCACACACACACACATATAACAACGTTAGGCTACAGCAACGTTAGGATTTCTTCATGAAAGCAGCACTGTAATGAACCTTTATTTGTCACATATGGTCACAAGTGAAAGTAACCGGCGAAATTGGCTGGCATCCCGCCCGCACGAACGTGCAACGCGACGACAACGGTATCGCTTCCTCTTTGGTGCGCGGAGAGTTGTTGGCGTTGAGGAAACGATCGCCCCCTGCCGGTATTCTACGTAGACGCGCGCGTGTCATGTACACGCCTGGAGGAGGCAAAGCGTGACACCGACACGCATCCGCGAGTGGACCGGCGTGTCTATTTCACGCCTCGGCGTGATATCGGGTTGAACATGCACAACAAGATACATACACTTCAGTTTCTTATAGGAGTTATTGTTAAGTCAGCCTGACCTAAAACCAACATGGCCGCCCATGGTGCAGGACATGATGACTCTGTGATAATTAATTATGTTTTAATCTTACTTTTCTTCAGTATCCCCTCAGTTACATAGCAAGATTGAGGGAAGAAAAATTATGAATCCACAATATTACATGTACACATTTATTACACACACACACACACACACACATGTCATACATGCAACTGTATAGTTAAAATGTTCTCAGTTTTGTTACACACACACACCAACCCGGTATCACGCCGAGGCGTGAAATAGACACGCCGGTCCACTCGCGGATGCGTGTCTATTTCAGGCTTTGCCTCCTCTAGGCGTGTACATGACACGCGCGCGTCTACGTAGAATACCGGCAGGGGGCGATCGTTTCCTCGACGCCAACAACTGTCCGCGCACCAAAGAGGAAGCGATATATCGCGTTCTCCAGTTCCGGTTAGCGGGATATATATTTTTGTACATAAATACACTTTTTAAATAAATATATATATATATATATATATATATATATATATATATATATATTTATTTATTTATTTATTTACATCAGCACAAGATACTCGACAGCCCACACACACACACACACACACACACACACACACACACACACATATAACAACGTTAGGCTACAGCAACGTTAGGATTTCTTCATGAAAGCAGCACTGTAATGAACCTTTATTTGTCACATATGGTCACAAGTGAAAGTAACCGGCGAAATTGGCCGGCATCCCGCCCGCACGAACGTGCAACGCGACGACAACGGTATCGCTTCCTCTTTGGTGCGCGGAGAGTTGTTGGCGTTGAGGAAACGATCGCCCCCTGCCGGTATTCTACGTAGACGCGCGCGTGTCATGTACACGCCTGGAGGAGGCAAAGCGTGACACCGACACGCATCCGCGAGTGGACCGGCGTGTCTATTTCACGCCTCGGCGTGATATCGGGTTGCACACACACACACACACACTTGTAAGATATGTTTACAAACAGGGGAAGTCAGAAACTAGCTGAACTTGTTTTAAGGTTTGCCAAAAGAGTGATTGATTTGACAAATGGGTTAAGGCCACTGAATATTTGGTTCAGAGAATGCGGTTTGGTGTTTTAGCAATTCAGAAAAACTGTATGCCCAAATGATTAAAAAAATGACATGAAATTATTTTTTGGTACTAATTTTCCACTCTTGCCTGTTCTTATGTTAAAGCAAATTGCAAGGACAAATCAGTGTCCACATGAAAGCAAGGATGAGTGGAGAGAAATAATATCAAGGATGTATATGAGGATGGAGTTGAAGGAAATAGATAGGGAGATAAACAAAATATAAAATATAACATTTTACATTCACTTTGACTTTTCTGGTTAATTGTCTGGTTAATTAAAATGTAATTAGAAATTAGACTGGAACTGCCCTACAAAGGCAAAATGCAAAATTGAGTTATGAGTGAAAATAGGTCTCTTAGACAATAATCTGTCCTGTGACAGACGAGTTTGGCTCATATGCTGAGATTCAAAGAAAACTTGATGTGAAAATGCAGTAACAACAAATTCCACATAAAAATAATTCAAGAAATTTTTTCAGTTTCAGTGTTGGTGTAGTTACTGAGTTTGGCCTTTGTAGGGTAGTAAAGGGTATTGATATTTTTACCAGTGAAACCAAAGTAATTTAGGTAAATATACAGGAGTTTGGTTGGATGGATGGATGGATGGATGGATGGATGGATGGATTGAAATTAATGCTATGTCAGCACCAAAGGTTATTTTCATGGTAAAAAGTGTAGTTTAAAACACAATTACAAAAAAAAACTATCACAGCACCGGAAAATAGTTGTAAATAAAAGAGATGTAAGACGTGAGGTGAAGACAGCATCTCTCAGCAACCACAAACTAACAACAGTGGAATCTGAAGCACGTGTTCCGCAAAACACTGTATTCAGCCATGGTCACGAATGATACCATCAGCTAATATTGGCTGGGATGGTGCTTTACAGTTCAGGTCAAGTATCGTTAAAAAAAACAAGATGCAATTTTGGGGAGCTGAGGTGGAGGAAGAGTAAGATATTTGATGAGCAGGAAGAGGAAGCCTGTGGTACATTAACAGAAGCCACATAGATTCACTGCTAGAAGCACCACCTGGCTTATTTATGGGCTCTAAAAACCTAAACATTGCACAAAAATATCTCCTATAACCGTTCTCACTCGCATGACATCTCTAACTCTCTGGTTTGCAGCAGAGGCTTCTTGAGTATGTCGTTGCTTTCAGCAAATTTATGGTGCTATTTTTTATTGGTTGGGGCGGTCTACAGCCCACCCTCAATGTTTGTAACACAGCCCACCCAAAAAAATTTTTTAACTAATGCACAAATTGTTAAAAATTAAATGTTTTATTTAATACCGCGTTTGCCAAATGTTTGATTGGATGAGCTCAGCCACCCCTGCCTACATCCAGCCCTGGTTGTTGGGCTTATAGGCATGTGTGAGCTCCTTTTTCCTGGTGTAATTTTTACAGAGGGGCACAAAAAGCCAGTTGTGAAACGAGTTGTTTTCTACTGTACAGGCTGTAATTCAGTGAAGAGGAATATTTATAATAATAATAAACTTTATTTTATAAAGCACTTGTAAAAGCAGCTTCTCAAAGCGCTGTACACAAAATAAACAGTACATAGCACAATACAAATAAAAGTAGACATCAGCAAGCAAATGCTAGTTTTAAAAAGTATGTCTTAAGTTGAGCTTTAAATATGTCATAAGTCTGAGCTTGAGTTCCAAAGTGTAGGAGCATAGACAGAAAAAGCCCTGTCACCCATAGATTTTAAGCAGATTTGTGGAACAGTCAACAAATTAGACTGTGAGGAGTGCAGTCTGTGATTTGGGATGTAAGGGATTAACAATGCAGAAAAATATGTAATATGTAAGATAAATAAGATAAATAAGGAGTGATATGATTCCTTGTCCTGGTCCCAGTCAGGATCCTGGCAGCAGAGTTTTGTACATATTGGAGTTTATTGAGTGTGGATTTAGAAACTCCAGCTAAAAGGGCTTTACAGTAATCTAACCGAGAGACAACTAATTAATTTATCAGCTTTTCAGCTACAGAGAAATTTAGCATAGGTCACAATCTTGCTATATTTCTGAGGTGAAAAAAGGAGCTTTAACAGTACTCTGTACAAAAGAATAAAATGTAAGACTTGTATCAATAATAACTCCAAGGTTCCTCATTATATTTTGAGTCTCCAAAACAGAGCCATCAACATACAGAGACAACAAACCAGCTTTGAGAATTTTATCATTTTAGCGCTATTCAGGCAAAGAAAATTATAATAGACCATGTTTTTATCTCAGAAATACAGTCAGAAAGAAAACAAATATCAAGGTTTTCACCAGATTTTGAGTGAATATAGATTTGGGTATCGTCAGCATAAAAGTGATAATGGAGGCTGAGCAATTGCAACAGATGCCCAAGTGGAAATAAATAAAAATTAAAAAGTAAAGGGCCAAAAACTGAGCCCTGAGGAACACCAATGAGTACAGAACTAATGTCAGACCTGTAACCACCCATAGAATTAAACTGAGAATGGTTGTTAAAATAGGATTTAAACCAGTTTAAAACTGTCCCCGACACACCAAAAACATTTTCAAGGCAGTTAAGTAAAAGACCATGATCAACAGTATCGAAGGCAGCTCTAAGATGAAGAAGGATGAGAATGGAAATTGCTCCAGAATCAGAAGCCATCAACTTAAGTCATTGGTAACTTTGACCAAAGCCATTTTAGTACTGTGAAATTTAATAAAACATGACTGAAAGGGTTAAAAAGGTTATTAAATGTAAGATGGTTACACATTTGAGAGGCAACAACACGCTCAAGTATTTTTGCCCAATCTTTAGTAGCAATCTTTAATGCTGCTGGAACAACCCCAGTCTCCAACAAATCATTTATAATACTAAGGATAGCAGGGCACCAAACATCAAAACAAGATTTAAATAAACTTGTGGGAATAGGATCAAGCAAGCAAGTTGAAGGTTTCATGCTATATACCTCCCTTGTGAGAGCCTCAGAATCAAGCTGAGAGAAATGAGTGAAAATAAAACCAGCAAACCCAGATGGACAACATCGTGAAGCGGTGAAATCAGATATGACAGAAATTTGTTTGTTAACATTATCGATTTTAGAATGAAAAAACTGAAGAAAAGAGTTACTTAGTTATTGAGAAACAGGCAAGGTGGTAACAGCACTGATTTGAAGCAGTCTATTAATAGTTTGGAACAAATGTCTGTGATTTCCTTGATTGTTTACAATAGTCTGAAATAAGATGATCTTTCAGTCTCAATTAATGCTCTGTAATCACCCAGAAGATCCTGCCAAGCTTGATAATAAACAATCCATCCAGTAAGGCGCCATTTACGCTCCATTTAACAACAAGGAGCCTTTCAAGTATGCAGGCTGTCATTATACCAAGAAGCAAAATGGGTAAAAGTGACCTTACGTGACCTTAGGGGAGCAAAATAATATAGATTAGTTGCAAGAGTGGAATTTAATTGTAGAACTTTATGCTCCTATGTTGTAGAATGTGGATCACTTAAAGTGGATAAAACAGAGTTGGTCTTCCACTTCCGGAATGTTACTGTTCAGATGGTAGGTTCACATGAATGACACAGTTCCAGATTAAAGAAGACAGCTGAATGGTCTGACAGGAATGTATAATTTATAAACTGTATACCCCAACCCAAACCTAACCATCAGTGATGTAAAAATGTAATGTTAGAGTGAAAAATGCAACCTGCGAACACGATTACTTCCTTGTTTTTATGCAATTCCGAACCCTGGTCTCCCATGCTGCTGACACAATGCACATTCGCACCACAAGGGAAGGTAAACATGCTCGAGCTGATGCAAAAATGTCTGATGGTTTCTGTAGCTCAACTTAAAGAGCGTGATCATGGGTTTGATTCCCATGGAACACAGAAATTTATAAAATCTTGGATAAATGTGTCTTCCAAATGCAAAAATGGAATGTAATTTCACCGATCAGCCACAACATTAAAACCACTGACAGGTGAAGTGAATAACATTTATTATCTTATTACAATGGCACCAATCAGAACCAGCGGTTCTGAGATCGCTGTGGTGGGTGGTGCTCGCGGAAAACCCCAAGAAGTGCGTGATTGTGTGGGTAGAGGTATGGTATCTGGGGTTCCACTTGGGTCAAGGGCAGGGCGCTTTTGTATGCACCTAATTTCTCTCTCCCTTTCTTATAACAGACGGATGCTTCAGACAGAGGACTGGGGGCCGTACTCTCACAGATGGTGGAGAGGGAGGAGCGCCCGGTGCTATACATCAGCTGTAAGCTCTCCTTGAGGGAAACTAAGTATAGCACGGTGGAAAAGCAGTGTCTGGCCATCAAGTGGGCAGTAATCACTCTCCGGTACTACCTGGTGGGGCGGGCCTTCACCCTATGCTTGGAACACGGCCCACAGGGGTGTGGTGGAGCGCCTGTCCAGAGAGAAGGAAAGTGGTAAGGGTGCTTACACCTGAGCTAAATTATGTATAACACCTGGAGAGCGCCATAAAAACAGCCACACCACCGCTAGACATGAGAGAAAGCGGCACATCAGTCCAGTGTTGGCGTGCTTCCCTAAACTTTAGAGAACTGAAATATTTATGTTTATTGAGATTTTTTGTGTTATTTGTGAAGCTATTTGTGTGGGCTCAGCAAAGCTCTGAAAGTGTGCAAAGTGTGGCAGAAGTCAGAGAATAAAAGCCTTACCTTGACACTGTCTGTGCTTCCCAACACATCCTTCCCATTACCCCTCACAATAGTGTAACAGTATATTTTTGTAACTTCATTTTGCAGTAGGTAAGGTCGTACTGTAAATACTTTTAAAGGTAAAAATACTGTAGCCTTTGATCATTATAGTAAGTTACTGGTAAACTGCTGCCAGTTAGTTACTGTAAATTCTAAAAGATTTTTTTTTTACAGTGTAGATTTTACATAAATTTAGCAAGACAGAATTAGTTTACTCTTGGACACTGATGTTAGGGGTTTTACTGGTTCAAGACCAGCATGTTACAGTGGCTGATGTGGAACCAATTTATCTGGGCCAACACCATTTCTTTGGTGGAAATTTGCAGAGCAAGATCTGTTTGGGCACTAACTCTGACTTGGGCACTGTATCAGTCACAAATGTTTAAAAGAATACAAAGACAAACTAATTTATCTGGACATGTTATTAACAAAACAGCTCTTTGTTGGGTGTACAATAATAACTATTTCAGGTCTGTGAGCACAAGTCTGCAGACATACATTTTTTCATAGCCGCAGGGAAGGACTTGCAGGCTTCTGAACTATCCTTACTTTGCAAAACTTTATAAATGTAAGTCTCAGACCCACCGAGATGAGTTTAAGCAGCAGCAGGGAAAGGCAGAACATGGCTGATTTCATGCTGAGATTATAAGCATCAAAAAACTGGAAAACACACAAACATTCTCAAACATACAGGCAGGAGGAGATCTTAGATGATCTTAGTTGATTTATTAGCCTGTGATGATATCTGCATAACATTACCCTCTTGCAAAAGAGAAGAAATGTTAATTGTTTCACACTGATAAAACTGTGTGTTCAATTTAGTTTAAAAGCACTGCGTCTGTGCACACAGCATATAAAGCTGATTTGCTTGAAATTTTAATGTCATTATGAGCCCTTTAATGTTTCTAGCAAAGATACTCAAGACAAATGCCTTGCTAGAATCTTCCTTCAACTATGATTTCATTGACTGAGAGTAATGGGAATCGTAAGGAAGTGAACGAATTTATTCCAATTACTATTAACGGTTCCGGTTCCTCAACGATTCCTCCATTCCTCAATGATTTCACAACATCTTTTAGTACTTTTGAGTAAGAAATAATTAGGGGGGAAAAAAACTGCCCTCAGCAGTCTCTTGCCAAATGATGAGATAATTTCAGATTTCAACACATCACAATAGAACAGATTGGAACATGCTACTTCTTAGTCTTTCTTTCTTTCTTTCTTTCTTTCTTATAAAAACATCTATTACAACAAAACTTAATGTGTCAGTCATTAACTACACATATGAACAAATAAATCAATTTAATTTATACGAGCCTTAAGTACACATACCATAGTAACAATTAATTACTTGTTGTTCAGGAAGTGAATGACCACTCTGACTAATTCATGTGTTTTTGTTAAAAAAAACAAAAAAAAAAACATATGGTTCAGTTACTGTATTTATTTATTTACATTTTTTTTTTTTCATTTAGCTGAGAAATATTTGGCATTTCAGAGCACCACAGTCAAGCAAATGATGTCTTTAGTTTGAATGGTCTCATATTTGCCATTCGACTTTGAAGCAAATAGTCAGAATCTAGAGATGATGCTCTGAGGAGTCTTTTGGCCCAGTTTAAATCACTCAGTCTTTCATTCTCTCCAAATATCACTGTGTGATGTTGCAGGGTTTGACTCTGGGCCCGTACTGTTTATCTCATACAGATTGAAATGTGATGAATAAAAAAATTATTTTTCTTTTTAAAAATACCTTTAATGGATTAAAAGGTTGCTTTCACTTATATTACAATAAAGATTTGGTGCAGACTCAAGTCTGTTTGAAGTTAGACTTTTGTTGATTTTGTTGGTGCAAAGGAAGTTTTTTCGCTCTCTGGTACAGTTCACGATTATTTTAAAAACCGTCCAAAATTGAGGAAAAGAATTGCTACTTATGACATGATTTGCATCTTTGCTACTTGTCACAATTACAAATTAATTACAAAATAACTCATTACAATGATCCAATTAATTTTTTAGTCAAAATTTAGTGTTAAACATTATATTTTAAATGTAATCAGATTACACTTAATGACTTTCAATTACGTTAATTAGTTTTAAGTACATTAATTCGATTATGCATATTTCTAAAATAGTTGTGACGAGGCAGGCGAGGAATGAGGTTCTAAACGCAGCTTTTAACTAAACAAAAGATAAACAAAGTTACTTAGAATATAACAAAATAAAACACAGAGAACCAAGCACAGTGACACATGTGAAGACTGACAAAAAAAACTGGGAAAATAAGGGCTTAAATACACAAGGGCAATCAAGGGAACAAGGAACACCTGGAGAAAAAAATCAGGAGAAAACCAATCATGAAAATTAACTACAAAGGTCTACAAAACTTACAGGAAACAGGAACAGGCAACTAACAAAAAATCTAAATAAAAGTCTAAACACAAAAACACGGAACACGTGACAAAAAACAAATTGTCCATAGGGTGTGGGGGAAGGGGTGAAACAGGCAGTTCAAGGGGTCACAAGGGACAAGGGGAGCAGAATAACAAAGCAAAGTCAGGGAAGTTTGAGACCAAGGCAGAGCCGGAGTAATGGAGAGCCAGGGTGATGCTGCAGTCTCGGAGGCCCAAGCTGGAGCCAGAGTTTCAGAGGGATGAAGCAGGTGGAGCTGGGGCCACGGAAGTCTGAGGCAGAGCCGGTGGGAGTGAGGTCCAAGGTGGAGCCAGAGACCAAAGAGGCCAGAACAGATAAGGCAGATGGCCAGGTCCAGAGCAGGTCAGGTGGATGGCCAGGACACCAGAGCAGGTCAGGCGGACAGCCACGAGACCAGAGCAGGTCAGGCGGATGGCCACGAGACCAGAGCAGGTCCGGCGGACGGCCAGGAGACCAGAGCAGGTCAGGCGGATGGCCATGAGACCAGAGCAGGTCCGGTGGACGGCCAGGAGACCAGAGCAGGTCAAGCGGATGGCCAGGAGACCAAGGAGAACAGAGCAGGTCAGGCGGACAGCCAGGAGATGACCTCCATGGTTGTGAGCATTGGCAGCGACTGGGGAATGACCTCCATGGTCATGAGCACAAGCAGCAACTGGGGAGAAGGTGTTCTTTTCATTCTCCTCCTTTTCCGGAAAGCTGGGAGTGGATGAGGCCACAGGCATAGACGCTGGCTTGTTGGACGCGGCAGGCGTGGGTGCTGGTTCATTGGCCGTGGCAGGCATGGGCGCTGGCTCGTTGGCCATGGCGGGCGTGGACACTGGCTCTTTGGTCGTGGCAGGTGTGGGCGTTGGCTCGTTGGCCGTGCCAAGCGTGGGTGCTTGCTAGTTGGCCGTGGCAGGCTTGGGGCAATGAGCCGTGGAAGGCTTGGATGAGGGAGCAGAAGCTGCACATTTTGGCCTGGGGTTCCCACCAAAATCCACTGTGTTAAGGGATCCACAAAGGGGAACGCTAGAGAACGGCCAAAATTATTGACAGGCAGAAAGCGTCACTGTACATGGTCGGCAGACACAATTTTGTTTACTGTTTACAGAGTCTAGTGAGAACATATCTCAGGACACTTACTTCATCAATATCTTTCAGGGAGGAGTACATTTCTTTGCCTACATTTCCATGAAAAAATCACTTACAGCACCTTTAACTCCCTAGTTAAAGTGGTAAACAGCTGCCACAGGTACTAACAGTGGTACTCACGTTGATGATGCAAACATATCATGGTCTGGACCCAGTAAATACAATTTGTGAAAAGATCAATAAGGGCAGGGAGGGGGGGGGGGGGGGGGTCTACCTCGAGGTCGGACCAAGCAATCAAACCTAGCATGAAAACAGCGTTAGTGTGCAAATTGGTGTTTCTATGCTGAAAAAGCATTTTTGCATGTCGGTGCATGTGCAGGCAAGTTTGAGTGTGATATTTGTTTTGTTTCAGGCTAAGTGAGTACCTGTTTCAGAATATAATTGCACTGTATGTCTAATGTGGACATACTCTGAGCTGAGGCATGTCACCATGGCAACCATGAGCTGGAGGGATGTTTTTTGGCCATATGTATGCAAGTTATCAGCAGGATGTGGCAGCAAAGTCCTCTGATCAAGGCTTCAAAATGTGATTGCTCTCTCTCAATTTCTTTCATTCTCTTTCTTTGCTTTTCTCATTGCCTTCACACGGACAACTCTTAGCTGACAGCTAGATTGTAGTTTTACAGCCTGTTGTGCAGTTCGCTCTTGTTTATAGTGAGATTTCTCTGAAAAAAAGACACTCTTCTGATGTGCCTAACTCTGTCTCGCCCATTAAAACTTGTGTGTGATTTTAAAGCCAAAACTTTGTCTCAAATACAGCATTTCTTCAGGTACTTTTTATAAACATACTAAATACTTTTATGACTGAGATCATAAAAAAATGCAGAAACACACTCAAAAGGGGAAAGTAAGGGAAATAAAGAGGGGGCAAGAAAAAAGTTAAGGGCATAATGACTCTTGGAGATAAGACACATTTATTTGAAGCTAATTGCATTGTCTGGTGGCATAGAAAGAGAACATCATTAGTGTCTTTAAATGTAATCATTCTCAAGAGTGAGTACAATGCGCTAACAAATACACACACATACACACCCTATAATGCCATCCATCACCATCCCTTATTCATTCCCTGTCTTCTTTTCTTTAGGGCTGTGTATTCATTTGGAAGCATCCTTTTCACTTATGTCTAGAATTACATTCTATCTCTCTTTCTCTTTAGAAACCCTGCCTAAGCGTGAAATGTTTTCCGCTTGACTTTGCACAGCCCCTTGGTTATACATGGCCTGTTATTGGTCAGCTGAAAATTAGCCAGTCTGTTTCTTGCTTGTTCATTAATATGCATGAGATTGTGATGTTAGACAGTAATGAGGTGTTAGTTGAGGTGTTAGCAAGACTTATGTTGTGGTGATATTTTAATTCATCCCAGTGACTAAACTTTTGATTCAATTTTGCAAAAAGGTTTGTTTTGTGTTTCCATAGGTACACAGTATGTGGCAACCAGTGAGTGTCTTTTGTTTATTATGAGTCATTGATTGTCATTGATTGATTTTCTTGGCAGATTTGGTCATTTAAACAAATGAGTCTTATTAACCTATTACAATTTCTTATTTATTTATTATTAAATACAATAACTAAACTTTCCTTCTCAGTTGTTTCTTTCTTCTGCTCTAGCTGCTGTGCTACTCTAGCTACTATAGGAACTTGGCAGTGCAATACCGCAGAATTAGTTGACTTTCTTTTGAGAAATTACTTATTGTGTTCCTCATAAGTCACTTTGGATTAAAGTGTCTGCTAAATAACAAAATGTAAATAGGCCAGAAACAGTGTCAAACAGGGTTGGGGAGTAACAGAATGTAACAGGATTATGTATTTAAAATACAAAATATTAGTAACTGTAAAATACTACAGTTACAATTAAGAAAGTGTTTCATTGTTTAAACGCTCCTCGTATTGCATAATTTATATGGATAAATGTTTTCCAATACAATAGACTAAATATTAGATGAAACAAATGACAATAAAATGCAAAGTAATCTCTTCAGTAATCAAAATACTTTTTGTATGTAATTGTATTATGATTACCAATTATATTAAGATGTGTTACATTCATATGAGCAGACAGAGAAGTAAGTTTGAAGTATGTTTGGAGCAGCCAAAATATAAATAAACCTTGTTTAAATTGTCATGTGAACATTTAGCTTTATGCTAAGCTAAAATGCTATTTCTAGCCATTTTACATGCACCTGGCACCTTTACATAACCAAGCACAATCATATCAAGAAAATCAATGTAAGATCATATTTTTTCCTTTTCTATTAATTTCTTTAATATTAGGGAAACATCTTATTCTTGATGATAATTTTTGGTATTGTTTGTCTGTAAAAAAATATCTAAATATCCTTAAAAACAAGATCGATTTTGCTTGTTTTAGAAGCCACACTGCATAAAATATTTAGACCTTTTTCAGAAAATTATTTATTTATTTTTTAATTGAAGTGTAATTATTCTTACTGTACTGGCAGATCTTATCACTTGTTATTAACATGTTTATAGTACAAACAAGTGGGAAAAAAATCTGCCAGTATTGAAGTAACTCAAAGTATTTTGATACTGTTACATACCTTCAGTAATCTAACAGAATACATTACAAATTACACTTTACAGCATGTATTTTGAAGTGAAATACATTTTAAAACTAACCCTCCCAACCCTGGTGTTAAAGAACTATAAGCATAACATCTTTATGTCCTATAATTTGTGTTTGTTTATCAGGCATTTTTACATATTAATTATTAAATGAGGATACTTCTTTTGACCCCATACTCCAAGTTGTCCAGCTTGACACACATGAAGAACTGAATGAATAACATGCCCCCTTTTTTCAGTCTTTGTCAGTCAGCAGGTCTTCGTTTATTTCAAATCTGCAGTAAAATCTGACAACAGTGGTATCATAAATTGTGCTGGTTTAGCTAAGATCACAAAACAACAAAACAAAAAATGCTATTTTCAGGCTGATCCAGCTAATGTGAACGCACATTCTTGAGTTAACTGACAGGCGATGTCTCCATCAAAAGGTGTTTGGCTCCTTTACATTTATGGCAGGATGATCTCACAAAATGTATGTGACAATGGAATCATTTTTGCGTTATTCATTACATGGCTGCATTTGGCTGCATTTTCACAGTTTTGATGAGTAAAATGTACCCGTCTTATCTAAAACTTTAGCCTAAACCTAACCAGTAGTGATCTAAAATTAAAGGAGCTGTAGACAGAAAACAGGCATCCTTACCCTTATTTAATGCCTAAACCTAATCTATAATGTCCAAAACAAAATGAGAAATGAAAAGCACATTTACTGAAACAGCCACGTCATTTTGTGTCACTTCTATGGCACTTTCACTCCGAGCATCCTTGGCAGGGCTCGAGGCTTGTTCTCCAAGTCCAAAGTCCAACACTCTATCAAGTGAGCTACAGTACCGTATAAGCTAATCAAATTGGAATAAGTGTGTAAATCTAGGTGAGTCTGTAATACAAGCATTAAAATTAAGCTTTCAAATGATGCATCAGAGTAAAAGTGTTTCGATATCATAACATAACAGGGTGTGAGTAGGAGATTGAAAAATAAGTGTTTATAAAGTCATAATCAGCCATTGTACTTGTGATTTGTGTGAAAGTGAATAACACACAGTTATTGTAGAGCCTCTACTGTTAATTTCACCAGAAAACTTCAGTGAAATGTAGAAAGCGGCATGTATAATTCAGTTTGCAAAAATTTAGTTGGTAACGTTCATTCTATGAGACTAGTTTGAATTTAATTTCTACACGCACCATTTTGGGCGTTACAGTTTCTCCCATTCAGTTCTCTGATGATTGGCTTCTTCACAGCACACACACGGATGCTATTTGCTTGCGTCTTTGTAGGCAGGAAAAAGAAAAACAAAGCCATTATGTACTTCACAAGACTTCAATTAATAAACAGTATGGGTCAGTGCATGGAAAAAAAACACTGAAAGACAACTAGTTCTATGTGGCCTGTAACAGGCATCTGACAGGGGTCACTTTAAAGTATTGAATTCTGTCTGTTACAAAGATTTAACGTTATGGTTACTGTTGAAACCTCCATTCCCTGAGGGAGGAAACGAGACGTTGTGTCGAATGAAGTGACACAAGGGGTCTTCCTGGGACGCCGAACATAACGGAGGTTACAACAGTAACCATGACATTCCCCTTCTGTCACTCACTCGACGTTGTGTTGAATGAAGTGACACAAGGGGTCCCATAAAAAAGAATCACGCAATGACCGTGTTACGTGAACTGTCGAAACAGGTGCAAAGCAGGCTATTGCATGCTACAGGCACCTGTACCGGCTGGACGTAGCCCTCCCCAAAGCCCCCAAAGAGATTTCGCATAGAGACCTTAGGTTTCCTGCACCCCTGAGGGGGGAAACAGGTGCTACATGACTAGCATGGGAGCAAGCCCAGCAGACATGGCCTTCTCTCTCACTATGTTCTCTCACATAGGACGTGAATCTTAAGTAGGTTGCCTTTCCCCGGGAGAGCAGGAAATAGCACGTTGGGAGGCAGAAGAGCGTCCCGAGGCTTGGGTGCTGGGAGAAGACTCGAAGCACTTACCTTGCTCCGCACACCCGGCAGGGGGCGGGTTAGAGACTGAGGAAGAGGCCTAGAGAGGTGTCTTTTGACCTCGTCAGCGCTGGCATGCCGGGGCTGCAGTGTGGGGCCGGAGGTGAGGGAGCTGAGTCCGGGGAGTCCACTAATTTCCTATTCATTCAAGAGGGAAAGACCCTGTGGAGGCCACACCCTGCCCAGTCTAGGGGGAGGTAATGTGTGGCAAATACACCACGAGGGTTGTGAAGCCGGACGTGGGACACAGCGTGGTGGTAGGTCCAGCCTAATGAGGGGGGACTCTACAGGCACAGCGACTGGGGCAGCGGGGCTGCCGGAGGGAAACGCGGGTCCACCGACAGGGGAACCGTACCGCGGAAAATACATCACGGGGAGTTAGAACTATGGGAACTATGCCAGTGGAGCCCAACCCCAGTACAGAGCACCTGTGACTCGTAGTGGGTCTGGCCGCATATTGCTCCGTTGAATTCGCAGGCCAGAGGGCTAGGGAGGAAAAAACATCCAGGCAGCGAGCTCAGTGGCTAACCTGGGACAGAAGGTGCACTCGATCAACTTGGTGAAGGGTGCAAGCGGAACACCCGGTCGGATGTGCCGCGTACCGAGTTCTACCGGCTCGGACCTGACAAAACACGGGATGAGACCGACTCAACTCTTAGATTGTAAAATCTGGTAAAGGTATTGGGTGTTGCCCAACCCGCTACTCTACAGATATCTGCTAGGGAGGTGCCATGGGCCAGTGCCCACGAGGATACCATACTTCTTGTGGAGTGTGCTCGAACCTGCAAGGCACGGCCTGGGTGTGATAGGCTAAGGAAATACCATCAACAACCTAGTGAGCTAACCTCTGTTTGGAGGTGGCGTTCCCTTTCCGCCATCCGCAAAAGCAGACAAAGAGCTGCTCAGAACATCTAAAGCTCTGCGTGGGGTCCAAAAAGTTACACAAAGCACGCACCGGATACAACAACGAAAGAGCTGGGTTTGTCTCCTCCCAGGGCATCGCTTGTAGGTTCACAACCTGGTCCCTGAAAGGGGTCGTAGGAGCCTTGGGCACGTAGCCCTGTCATGGTCTCAGGATAGCTTGAGAATGTGCCGGACCGAACTCCAGGCAGGTGTCGCTGACAGAGAACGTTTGCAGGTCCCCAACCCTCTTGATGGAGGCTAACGCGATCAGGAGGGCCGTCTTCAGGGAGCGGGCCTTGAGCTCAACTGAATCAAGCGGCTCGAAGGGGTGTCTCTGGAGGCCCAAGAGGACCTCTGAGAGATCCCAGGAGGGGAATAGGCAAGGCCGGGGAGGATTCAATCTCCGGGCACGCTTCAGGAACCTGGTAATCAAGTCGTGCTTAACTAGGGACTTGCCATCTACTGCGTCATCATAGGCTGCGATAGCAGCTACATACACCTTCAAGGTGGAGAAGGACAGCCTCCCCTCCAGCCTTTCCTGTAGGAATAGAAGCACTGAACGAACTGCATACCTCTGCGGGTCTTCAGCTCGGGAAGAACACCAATTCGCGAACAGGCGCCATTTTAGGGCGTAAAGTTGCTATGTGGAGGGAGCTCTGGCTTGGTTGATCGTGTCTATGACAGCAGGTGGTATATCCACTAGATCTTCCACATCCCATCCAGGGGCCAGACGTGGAGGTTCCAGAGGTCTGGGCGCAGATGACAGAGGGTGCCCCATCCCTGAGAAAGAATGTCCTTCCTCAGGGGAATTTTCCAGGGAGGGGCTGTCGTGAGGAGCGTGAGATCCGAGAACATGGTCCGGGTGGGCCAGTAGGGGGCCACCAGGATGACCTGTTCCTCGTCCTCCCTGATCTTGCACAACACTGATGCAAGAAGGCTCACTGGGGGAAATGCGTACTTGCGCAGACCCGGGGCCAGCTGTGTGCCAGCGCGTCTGTCCCGAGAGGAGCTCCTATCAGGGAGTACCAGAGCGGGCAGTGGGAATTGTCTTGGGAGGCGAAGAGATCTATCTGTGCCTTACCGAATCGGTCCCATATGAGCTGGACCATATGGGGGTGGATCTTTCACTCTCCGCTGGGTGAAACCTGTCGTGACAGCGCGTCCGCAGTTACGTTGCGGTTGCCAGGGATATAAGTGGCACGCAGCATCCTGAGTCGCGGCTGACTCCAAAGGAAGAGATGGTGGGAGAGTTGTGACATATGACGAGAGCGCGCGCTGCCCTAGCGATTTATGTATGCTACCGTTGCTGTGCTGTCTGAACGAATTAAGACATGCTTGCCTCGGAGTAGTGGGAGAAACCTCCGTAGAGCAAGAGATACAGCCATCAACTCCAGGCAATTGATGTGCCAATGCTGCCGGGGTCCTTTCCAGAGGCCAGCGGCAGCGTGCCCATTGCACACGGTGCCCCAATCCTGTCGAGAGGCGTCTGTGGTTACCACGACACGCCTGGACACCTGATGCAGGGGGACTCCGGTCCGCAGAAAGCAGAGGTCTGTCCAAGGGTTGAGAGTCTGACAGCAGGAAGGGGTGATTGTCACACGGTATACTCGAGTCTGTAGCCAGTTCTGAAGCGGTCTCATATGCATCAACCCGAGCGCCGCAACCACAGCTGAGGATGCCATATGCCCCAGGAGCCTCTGGAATTGTTTTAGAGGATCTGTAGTGCCAGGCTCGAAGAGAGAGAGAGAGGCACCTGAGCACTGACTGCGTGTGCTCGTTGGTGAGCCGCTCTGACATTGAGACTGAGTCTAACTCCATGCCGAGAAAAGAGATGCTCTGAACTGGGTCAAGCTTGCTCTTATCCCAGTTGACCTGAAGCCCTAGACGGCTGAGGTGCTTGAGCACCTGGCCCAATAACACTCGAGATTGGGCCAGGATGAGCCAATCGTCGATGTAGTTGAGCATGCGGATGCCCGCTTCCCTTAGGGGGGTAAGAGCTGCCTCTGCGACCTTCGTGAAGACCCGAGGGGACAGGGACAGGCCAAAGGGTAGGACTTTGTACTGATACAACTGGCCGTCAAACACAAACCGTAAGAAGGGTTGGTGTCGAGGCAGAATGAAGACGTGGAAGTACGTGTCCATCAGGTCTACCGCTGCGAACCAATCTAACACAAGTTAGAATGTGAGAATCTGTTTCTGCATTTTGATCGGGAGTTTGTGCAAGGCCCGGTTGAGAACTCGCAGGTCCAAGATTGGTCACAACCCGCCACTTTCCTTGGGTACGATGAAGTAAGGACTGTAGAAACCCTTCTCCATCTCGGCTGGAGGGATGGGCTCTATCGCGTCCTTGAGGAGCAGGGTTGTGATCTCTGCTCGTAAGGTGCTGGCTTTCTCGCCACGAACGGAAGTGGAGAGCCAGGCGAACTGAATCGCGTAGCCAAGTCGGATGGTCCTGGCCACCCAGCGCGACGGATTCTGAGGTGCGAGGTCACTAATGGGACGATTACTTTTGACATACCGGGCTGGGCTTCGCAGTGGGGGGGAGCAGGTAATACTGTGTCGGGAGGCAGAAGAGCGTTCCGAAGATTGGGTGCTGAAAAAATACTCAAAGCACTTACCTTGCTCCTCCGCACATCCGGCAGGGGGCGGGCTAGAGACTGAGGATGAGGTCCTAAGAAGGTGTCCTCGGAACTCGTCAGCGCTGGCCTGCTGGCGCTGGGGAGTCGCAAGGCCGGAGGCGAACGAGCTGCGTCCGGGAGCCTGGACTGTAGAGTTTTAGGGCCGGGGTGCTATGAGAATGGCGCGCACCGGCTGGATGACCCAGGGAGTGAGGAATGTGGGTACTAAAGCCCGAAGGGGGTGCGGCAAATGAAAATAAGGGAAACAAGGATTCTCCTCCCGGCCCTCCACCAGGGGACAGTGTGGTCTTTGTACCAGCTCTGGAGCGAACATCCGACTGTCTGGGTCGCCCATCTCAGGAGCGCTTTGGAGCTTTTCTGGTCCGGGAAGGGGTCCTGGAGATGGGGGACGTACACCGCCTGCAAGGTGCTCGACGCTGGGGCTGAGAGCTGGGCCCAGGTTGCGGAGCTGCCTGTCGTTTGGTCGCAGGGGGATGCCCACGGTGAGCAGGTGGGGCGCGGGGCGTGCTAGTTAGGTGGCGCCGCGGCATGACATGAGATATCTCCTCCGTCTGATTCTTCACCGCTGAGAACTGCTGGACGAAGTCATCGACGGTGTCGCCGAAGAGGCCGAGCTGGGAGACGGGGGCTTTGGGAAACCTTGCCTTGTCAACGTCGTGCATCTTGACCAGGTTCAGCCAGAGCTGGCGCTCCTGGAACACGAGGGTGGCCATCGCCTGCCCGAGTGCCTGAACTGTGACCTTCGTGGCTCTGAGAGCGAGGTCGGTGGCAGAGCGCAGTTTCTGCAGCACGTCGGGGTTATGACTACCCAGGTGCAGATCTTTCAGTACCTTGGCTTGATGGACATGCAGGAGAGCCATGGCATGCAGGGCGGAGGCGGCCTGTCCGGTCCCATCCGCCTCAGACTAGTCGAGTCTTCTGTGTCAGACGCCTGGATGCTCTCCGATGCAGTGGTGATGTCAACATCCAAGCCCAGGGGCTCAAGGGAGAATGCCGGCTGGCCGTGAGGCGAGTTGCACTCATCCCGAGCTCGGACGGAAGCGAGTGAGCATGTCAGGGGGTGGTTCGTGGGGATTTATTCGGCGAAACCAAGCCCGTTATCATCCCCATATCGCCTTCATCGCCAGCCAGGTCATCCTCAATCCCGTGGGAAGAATGAGCGATGTGGGGGACGGCTGAAGTGGCATTCACCTTCAGGAAGGAGAGCCACGACCACAAAGCTGTCATGGTCATGTTCTCTCAGTGAGTACATGAACCATCCATGAACGCCGCCTCAGTGTGATCGCTGCCCAGGCACACAAGGCAGCATCTGTGGCCGTCGTTCTTGGAGAGAAATTGACCACATCCAGGAACAACACAGGGGTGGAAAGGTATCTTGAAAAGGACATTCAAGGCCACTGTGTATTTCTCTTTTTGTGAGTGGAAAACTAAGACTCTTTTAGAGAAAATAAACTCTTTTAGGAGGAGGACACTCTTTTAACAGGAAGAAAGCGCTGTCGAAGCGCCCAGGGGCATAAACTGCACAGCGTGCAGAGAGAGAGACTCCAGCTGGAAATGCGCCGTAGAATCCAACAGCAATGCTTCTTGCTGACAGAGGTGAGTGGACAGTAGTGAAGCTCTGCTTGCTTGTTGCACAACCATTCGGCTCCAAAGAAAAATTCTGACTGGCATTCGCTGCCCCACTTCCCTTTATTATTATTTAATTTATTTATGATTTATTATCCCAACTTGATACTGGCCTTTTCTCAGGTTCAGAGGTACGATTCGGCATGCCAGGAAGACCCCTTGTGTCACTTCATTCGACACAATGTCTGAGTTTACAAGACTACTGTAACATGATTGGCAATGAACAGGTAATTTGATAAAAAAATAAACCTTATTGAGCCTTCATATGATGATACAATCATCCCATTATCCTTCACTCTTTGATGAATGCATTTGAATTCTGTCCGAATAGTTTTCTGTCTTCTACATAGCATTTATTAAATAGGATAAGGCATTGCATTGACCTTGCAATCTCACAAGACAATATTTTCTTAAGAGCATGCATTCGTATATCTTTTGAATGCATTTTTCTTTTGTATAATATGAAATCTTGAATTTTTTAAATGTTCTTTATCCCTTGTTTAGAACGTTTTGCCTTTCTTTGAACAGCTGGGCCATCCAGCTTTAGTCACATCTGACTAATTCAAGTTTAGATCTGGGATGCAGAAAATCTAAGTGCAGATTATTCTTCCCATAATCCACTGCTCTCTCATTCAGTGTGTGGAAAGAGATTAGAGCCAAACGCGGCCAGATGTGACTAAAGCAAGCCACCATCTACTTAAGAAAATCTCTTTACAGTTTCTTTTTACAGAGATGAAGGTTGAAACCTTTCAGTCTGGTCTGGGGTCATCAGAAAAGGATGAGACAAGGGAGGGTCCCTATCCTCCTCCATTTAATAACATGTATTATTGAAGGTGAAGTGTAAAAGCATCTTGTTTAATGCATGAGATTAACAGCTCAGCTCTGGAGGACTCCTCCTGAATTTGGCATAGTGTAAAAACATATCCATTTTACATAAAAAGACCCATGTTTGTGGATAAATTGTGAAGAAACGATACCCTATGTGACAGCCGTGCAAAGGTAAGATACTATGTGCAAGAGCAGTTGAGGCTTGTGTAAGTGCTAGGCTAATGTCCCACAGAGAGCTAGCTGTGAACTTCTAAGTGCAGATCCAAGCATTCCTTCAACTGCCTGCAATACAGCACCTAACCCAATTCCCCTTACGCTCAGAGCTAGTATAAAATCACATTAACATCTGCTGAAAGGAGAGAGTGCCAGGGTTGCCGCTAATGTCTCCTAGATAGGTTGTGGTTGTCTTAGTGAAAGAAATTCAGGAAGACACTATTTCAGGGACACACACATACACCCACACTGAGTTCAAGGTCTTTCCACACAATATAGCCAGAAAAGATTTCCAGTTATGTGTATATTCAACAACTGCCTCATCTTTTGGACAGCTAGCCCCTTCTTACTTTTTAGACATACAGAGCTGCTTTTTAAAACTGTGGAAGCACAGATCACTTATCAATGGCAAAATGTGTATGTAATTGTTTTATTTAGGTTTCAACAAGCTTCTCCTTAAACAAAGCATTAAAATGACTTAAAGGGATATTCCGGGTTCAATTCAAGTTAACCTCAATTAACAAAATACTGGCATAATAATGATTAACAACAAAAAATTATTTAAATTTACCCCCCTATTATTTAAAAAAAAAAAAAAGCTAAATTCTGGGTCACAGTGAAGCACTTACAATGGAAGTGAATGGGGGCCAATTAATAAACTTTCAAATACACACTTTTAAAAGTTTAGCCACAAGACGTAAACAATGTTAACATGTTAGTATGATCAAATCACTTAAAAACCTTTTCTGTGTAAAGTATGTGACAAGGATCTTTAACTCTCTGAAGAAGGAAGTGGGAGCCTGGTAAACAATCCAATGTGAGTTTTTTATATACAATGCTCTGTCAGTGTAAGACACATACTAATGACTTTTCAGCACAATCAGAGTCACCCACAGTCAGGGTCATGCATCCCTCTCTCCCCTTCCGGCAGTCTGGACACCTTTTTTATCCCTCTCCAGCTCTCACTAAACACAGAACAGCAGTTAGAGATAATTTCCCAGCGGTGTCAATCCTTACCGTTCTTCCTCTCCCGGCCTCGCTCTCCACAGAATTCATTTTGCCACGCCTACATCACCACAATTTATGTCCAATTTCCAATTATGTCCAACTTCGTTGCCATGACGGCATAATGCTGTAAACCTTTAAACAATTGTAAAAATTACCTTTAAACAATCATAAAAAATTTAATTTAAACAACTTTACAGCTCAACACATGAGTTTTGACAGAAGAATTAATTTAAGTGGTTTTATATAATTATAAGCTTACAATTTCTGCATTATTACCCTCATAAAATTGACCCCATTAACTTCAATTGTAAGTGCTTCATTAGCCTAGTTTCCATCAACCTTTCGCACTATTTTGTTATCAACAAAGTGAAAAATTAAAATTGCGACATTTGCTGCCTTCTGCCCGTTTCCATTCAAGTGGCCTTTTATCAATAAAAAGGGTTTGCAAGATGATGTCATGCCTAAAATAAAACTTTGTGGCATAAGTTTTTGTTTAGCGCAAACGAAATCTGCCCTGAAGCCGTTTCCATTCTGAAATGTGTGTTTATCGCTAATTTGCCTCCCAGATGCCCCTATTTTTTTTCCACCGAAGTTTTGGTAAAATGGGGAGATTTTTGAGACAATTAAATAAAATTAGCCAGTTTACTATCATTTTAATTTCACAAATAAAAGCAAGAGGAGGAATTGCAATCAAAAGGGAACAGTTGCCCTTCTGATTCTGTAATATTGGTCCTGATGTTGCGCATATCGCAGGTTGGCACCGATTCCGACCGAAAGTGAATCATCATGGCCCTGTTCAAGCTGGCAACCTGCACCAAGAAGTGGCATAAACTTTCTGTCTCAGTATAAGGACCATCAATCAATGTCTATATGCGGTGTGCAAAGCAATTAAAGAAAAAAAAATATGCTGTGTAATATCAGGGTTTACACAATATTTTTAACAATTATCTAATCAAAAGCATCACCATCACAACTGCATTATGTCCCACATATTTCTCCAGGAACTTTTAATGACCAACTGAACTTGATTATCATCTAAAATGTTTAGCTTCATAATACAAATTTATATTTTCTGAAGAAGCAGTAGATGCAATCCGAGGTAAAGAAGGTTAGATTTAAAATATTTAGACATTTTAAAATGTTCAAAAGCTTGTTTTCTGAAAGTGAACTCGTTGGAAAAATAGTTCTGATAGTTTATATTCTTGAAAAAAGTGCAGAACATTCTGAGAATGTCATTCAACCGACTTTATTCATCTACAGAACAGGGTAAAGCTAATTTAAGTTTGAGAAAAGAAAAGGCATATATAGGTCTAAAAATATATCTATATTTTTCATTTGGTAATTAATTTTTTAATTTAATGCTTTTTGGAAATGTAGTTATTGTAACCTCGATTTTGCTTTTTTTATAGAAAAGGAGGGATGAGTCAAAATAATTGTCTTGATAATCAACAGTGCTACAAATGCTGTTGATTGAGCTTAAATTATATTGTATCCTTTAAACCAAAGTAATTGACCAAACCTACTGTATTTTACACTGTATGGCAATGGCAAGAGACACGATTGCTTGAACGTTCATGCTAAACTTCGTTTGAATATCTGGACACTTTCCACCATTTCAAACACTGTCAATCGTGTATATCACCATCTCAATTATTGGCCATTTCTTGCAAAATCCTGCCTATTTGAGAACTTGACCAGTCATCATAAAGAGAGGCCAGGCTTCAAATCTGTATATAATACATTTATTGAAAGCCCAATATCCAATAAACAATCAAATGCCAATAAAATCCCCAATTAAAATTGTGCTCCAAGTGCTATCATAGACTCCCAGTGAAGCACGGCATATGGAGCCTCTTTTACAACATCGCTTTTGCTCCATTGAAATCAATGGTACAGATACAGAGTCAATGGACTTTGACGCTTACAGATTTCAACACAAATCATGTTAATCATACGAAGTGAGATGATATAAAATTTTATGTGTACATCAACAAAAAATTTTAATTGCACCAAAAGTGAAATGGATGGATCATTTATACATATGTAGATAAACATGTCATTGTTTAATTTTTGTATAAAACGAGAGGAAGCTGTGCAGTCTATAAGCAATATAATCATCATTGACACACACACACACACACACAGTAAAGCACAAAACTATCCAGTTGCAGAAGATATCGCTTCAGTCTGAATGAAGATTTCAGAGATGTTGCAGTTAAAATCCAACGTCTGCAGCCTGAGGCCTTTTCTTTTATGAGTTGAACTCGTGTTCTGAGTGGTCTGAGAGAGAGAACGAGAGAGAGAGAGAGCAGCCTGCAAAGATATTACAGCTCTGACTTCTCTAAGGCCGTGTATATGTAAGTGATAATGGAGAATGTAGAGTGAGAATGTGATATTGTGTGTGTGTGTGTGTGTGTGTGTGTGTGTGTGTGTGTGTGTGTGTGTGTGTTACGGTTGAAGAGATCAGCTCTCCTGCCAGCAGCAAAAAGGAATCATGGCCAATCTATTGCAGATAGACAGAAGTAGATGAGGGAAGAGAGCAAATAAAAGGGAATGTCGAGATGTTGAAAACGGACTTGGCTTTCTGAGGGGCCTGTGCTGCCAGGCCCAAACACTTCAGCAAATGCAGCATTTTTTCCCTTGAAAGAACTACTTTATAGACCACAAGAGATCACCCTCTCTTTTCTCTTCCCATCTCCGCTCATGACTTGTACACATTCACCCTCCTGATCTATCAGTAATTTATAGTTTGCTCATAATTCAAGATGCTTCAGTTTGACCAGGCTAACAAGCACTCACTAACACTTATATTTTTATTGTTAATTAGCTAACAAGACACACCATTGTGTTGCAAACCATTCAAATTATATCTGATTACACTTTGGTCAGTTTTGGAGTGTTTTTAAGAGTTAACATGCAGAATTATCTTTTTTTATTAAATTGCCGGTGTTCAAATTTTGTGGAAATTCACTGAGCTTTGAGCAGAGTGTGTCTGCTTGTTACTGATGCAGTCTTAACATTCGCTGACACAACTTAAATAAACAGGTTTTATTAATTGAATGTACTGACTGGCATAATATTTAAAATCCAAATACTGATTTTGTTGGGTTATAACTGGATGAAGTTTGAGGAAAAGTGAAAAAAAGTTATACATTTTTTTTTTATCATGAAGATACTTAATTGGAAGTACTCAAAAAAGCACCAATAATGCAAAAACAAAAATACCACCAACAACATTTCGACACACAGACAAACCACACACTCCAAAATGCACATGGGGCAAATGCTAATTATAATCTTTTTTTATAGTTGTGTCATTATGGTTTGTCTGAAATTTTGTGCTGATAAAGCAGAGAGAGAGAAACAGTGAGGGGACAGTGGGAGGTCTTCAGTGGAGATTTGTGCATTAGCATTAGACAAACACAAGCTATGACTGCATTCTTCATTATTAATGCTTGGAATAGATCCTGGGCTTGGAGTTTCTGCAGGATTGAAGCTTGATGTTTAAGTTTAGTTTTAACCATTTTTCATTTATGTCCAGAAAACACAGAAAAACACACTGATGTCCCTTAATTCCTATATTCAACTTACTTATATACATTTTATCATTTTAGCAGCATTTGTGGATGGTTCATGTTCTCACTGAGTGAACATGACCATGGCAACGTTGTGGTCGCGGCTTTCTTTCAACAGAAGGAACACCATTCCAGCCGCCCCCCACATCGCACCTTCTTCCCACGGGATTGAGGACGATGCAGCTGGCGATGGAGGCGATCTGGGGATGGCAGTGGGCTCAGTTTCGCCGGGTACGCCCCCATTAACCACACGCCCCACAGGCACGCTTGTTGACTTCTGTCAGGGCTCGAGGCAACAGCGGCTCGCCTCAGAGCCAGCCTGCCTTTCCTCTTGAGCCCCAAGAGCTGGATGAGCTTGCCGCTGCATCGGAGAGCGGTTCGACGTCTGACGCAGATGACTCGACTGGGCTGCCGCCTTCGCGCCCAGCACGCCCAGTCTGAGGCTGACGCCCAGATGTCCGACATGCTTGCCCGGGCAGCCATCAGCGTGGGGTGGACTGGAACCCTCCGCCCCCCCCCCCACAGACTTTGCGGCTGGATGATTGGTTCCTCGGGTCTGTGCACCGCTCACGTTCATTTCTTCCCAGAAGTGCATGATGAGCTGACGAGTTCATGGAGGACACCCTTCTCCACCCATCACCAATCCTCTCGCTCATCTGCTCTCACTCCCCTCGACGGCGGAGTGGCCCACGGGTACATGGCTGTCCCCCAGGTGGACAGAGCAGTTGCGATCCACCTGTGCCTCGAGAACGCCGCCATCTGGCAAGGTCGCCCTGTGCTCCCCTCCAAGGCCTGTAGGATGACATCTTCACTGACCTCCAAAGCCTATAGCGCCACCAGACAGGCCGCTTCGGCCCTGCATGCCATGGCCCTCCTGCAAGTCCACCAGGCCAAGGCACTTAAAGGTCTGCACTTGGGTAGTCCTGATCCCGATGTGCTGCAGGAACTGCGCTCAGCAAACGGCCTCGCCCTCAGGGCCACGAAGGTCACAGCACGGTCACTCCGGCAGGCGATGGCCACACTCGTGGTTCAGGAACGTCATCTGTGGCTGAACTTGGTTGACATGTGTGAAATAGACAAGACATGCTTCCTCGACGCGCCTGTCTCCCAGTTCGGTCTTTTTGGCGACACCGTCGAGGACTTCGCCCAGCAGTTCTCTGCGGTGAAAAAGCAGACGGAGGCCATCTCACACATTCTGCCCGCCGCAAACTTGCCGCCTCGGGCCACACTCCGTCTGCTCACCGAGGGTGTCCTACTGAGGCTAAGAAACGTGCAGCTCCGCCTCAACCCGGGCCCAGCTCTAAGCACCTGCAACGAGCGCCCCCACAGGAAGAGCACGCCCCCCGTCTCACGGACCCCTTCGAGGACCCGGAAGGCTCGCGTGACTTTCACTTCCCAATCCGTCACTCTGGTTGGCCAGGACAATTCGACTCAGTTATGCAATTCAATTTGCCAGGACTCCCCCTTCAGGGGCGTCCACTTTACGGCGAACATGCCAAATCCCTGCGCGTGGAAATCGTGACTCGCTTACTCAAAGACGTGATAGAGCCTGTCCCTCCAACCGAGATGAAGAAGGGTTTCTACAGCCCTTACTTCATTGTATCCAAGAAAGGCGGCGGCTTATGACCGATCTTGGACTTGCGAATTTTCAACCGGGCAATGCACAAACTCCCGTTCAAAATGCTCATGCAAAAACACATTTTAACTTGCGTACAGCATCTAGATTGGTTCGCAGCGGTAGACCTGAAGGACGCGTACTTCCTCGTCTCAAAATTGCCTCGACATCGACCCTTCCTACGGTTCGCGTTCGACGGCCAGGCATATTAGTACAAGGTCCTCCCCTTCGGCATGTCCCTGTCCCCTCACGTCGTTATGAAGGTCGCAGAGGCAGCCCTTGCCCCGCTTCAGGAAGCCGGCATCCGCATACTCAACTATCTTGACGACTGGCTCATCCTGGCCCACTCCCGAGAGATACTATGTGCCCACAGGGATCAGGTGCTCAGGCACCTCAGCCGTTTCACCCCAACTGGGCCATTGGAAAGGGGCCCTGATGCGCTGGCACATCAACTGCCTAGAGTTGTTGGCTGTACTTTTTGCCCTGCAGAGGTTTCACCCTCTAGTTCTGGGCAAACACGTCTTGAGTCGATCAAACAGCTCTACCACGGTAGCGTACATAAATCGACAAGGTGGCGTACGCTCCCGCCACATGTCACAACTCGCCCGTCGTCTCCTCCTTTGGAGCCAGCAGTGACTCAAGTCGTTGCGTGTCACTCACATCCCGGGCAACCTCAACATGGTGGCGGACGTGCTATCACGTCAACGCTTGCCCAGCGGAGAGTGGAGGCTTCACCCCCAGTCGGTCCAGCTGATTTGGGAATGGTTCGGCAAGGCTCAGGTGGACCTGTTTGCCTCCCGAGAGACCTCCCACTGCCCGCACTGGTACGCCCAAATGGAGGTTCCCCACAGGGCAGACGCGCTGGCACACAGCTGGTCCACAGTGCTGTGCAAGTATACATTTCCCCCAGTGAGCCTTCTTGCACAGGTGCTGTGCAAGTTCATGGAGGATGCGGAACAAGTCACTCTAGTGGCCCCCTATTGGCCCACTCAGACTTGGTTCTCGGATCTAGTACACCTCGCGACAGCCCCTCCCTGGCAAATTCCCCTGAGGAAAGACCTTCTTTCTCAGGGACAGGGCACACTCTGGCATCAGCACCCAGACCTCTGGAACCTCTGGATGGGATGCGGAAGATCTAGCTGGTCTACCACCTTGTCATCGTAGACACGATCATCCAAGCCGGAGCCCCCCCTACCAGGCAACTTTACACCCTGAAGAGGCGCTTGTTCGCGAATTGGTGTTCTTCCCAGGCTGAATACCCACACATGTGCGCAGTTAGGTCAGTACTCTCATTCCTGCAGGAGAGGTTGGAAGGGAGGCTGTCCCCCTCCACCTTGAAGTTGAAGCTATCGCGGCCCACCACGACACAGTAGACGGCAAGTCTTTGGTTAAGCACGACTTAATTATCAGGTTTCTAAGAGGCGCCCAGAAGTTAAATCCCTCCCACCAAGCCTGTTCCCCTCCTGGGATCTCTCAGTGGTCCTCTTGGGCCTTCAGAGACCCCCCTTTGAGCCGCTAGAATCAGTCGGACTCAGGGCCCTCTCCCTGAAGACTGCCCTCCTGATCACACTCGCCTCCATCAAGAGGGTCGGGGACCTGCAAGCGTTCTCTGTCAGCGAACCTACAAGTGCTGCCTTGGGACGAGCTGCCAAGCAGAGAGAACAAGAGGCTAAAGCCATCCAAGGGGACCAAGAAAAGGAACTCCAGCACACTGAAGCGCAACTGGAAAAAGCCAGGTTTGAGTTGAAAGACATGAACTCTTGAAACAAGGCCTTGGAAGGCCATCTGGAAATGTCCAGAACTGAAGCTGAAACCCTGACCCAACAACTTGACCTCACCAAAGATGAGCTTGACATGGTCAGAGATCATCTGAAACATTCTTATGACTTAAGGCATTAGAATGGACCAGCATCCCATAGCAGCACCCCTGTTCAACAAAGCAGCATCCTCCAACCATATTATTGACAGAAACAAGGGACCACAGCACAAAACATCCAAGCAGAACTTCCAAAAACCCTTCTCCAACAACAGTAAAAGCTGGCAAAGAACATTGGCAAGTTCACACCAAATCCAGCTGAGGGTCACAACATCCATGCTTACCTGGTGACATAGGCTTCCACCTGAATATGGAACTAACCTGAGATGGAAAAAAAATCAACTTCAAAACAATCTTCCTCTGAAACCTGCATTCCATGGTGAGCTATCATCAAGGAGTCACAGCCTGTCCTCACATGATGACAACTCAACAACTGCTTGACTTAGCATATAAGACATTTAAACAAAATATTACCTCAAGAAAGCCTTACCTCTCAAAACCAAGGGCTACCATTAGAAGATATGTGGCATCACAGCATAGAGCGTAGTAAACCTCATGGCAAACAAGAGCCACAAAGTTGCTGACTGAGGAATGAAGGCTCCCCATATTGTCCCCAAAATGAGCTAAATCTGACTAAACCTCCCTTTGGTGAGAAACTGAGAACTCCTCAATTGAAAAATCGATTAAAAAATAAATAAAATGTTTACATATTTTTAGAGCTATAGTTATGGTCCATCTCAAGTAATTATCAGTAGATTCTTATATTCAACAATATAAGTCTATGATGGATAGCTTAGTAAACTTTGAAAGTGTGTGCGTACGTCAGAAGTACACTAGGATCACGTAGACATTTAGGTGATGTCTGCTAATGACATTGTATGCTGTCAACACAAAGCACTGTCCTTGTTTTTAAATTAATATATGTCAAAGTCTAAATACTGCTTCTTTTGACAATTTGAGGAATAATGTGGCTGACCGTGATTTTAAAAAAAATCTGTCAGTATGTAATTTAACATTCTGTCAAGAAAAGCAATTTTGTTCTATTTGCACTGCTGACATAGCAGCCAATGTATCCCTACTAGAAGTTAGAAGTTAAAGCCTAGTTAAAAACTTTTGAATCAGTCATTATATTCAAGTATTCTCATCATATTAGGTCTTGAGGTATTGAGGCCACATTTCCTTTTTTTTTTTTTTTATTCTGAAATATAGTTTTATTTCTAATTTAATTTATGCTTATTGGTTGCTTTTATTCTGTAATTGATTCTGGGTTATTCATCAGTGTAGGGACTATGTTTTTGAAGAACTCAATTGCCCTGTTTCTAATTTCATTGTCACAGGTATTGGCTTATTTTACCAAGCATTGTTCAAGGTGAATCGATGTTTCTTTATCATGTTTCCTTGTATGCAGTGTGGTATTTGCCCTGCTAATTAAATTTATGATTAGCTCACATTAATATGGTCAATAGGCACAATTACTCACTTATATACAGTATTCCATTTTATTGCACTGTTCACCTCAACGGATATGAATAGAATTTGTCATTCTGGAAGGTATCAATGGAATTCTCTAATTAAATTACTAAATCATTATGATATCACTAAAGTCTCTAAGCTATTGTACTATGCTGATTATATTTAAGAGCATTTGTTCATTTGTGGACGTGTGCTTTCCTGACCTCTTTTCTCTCATATGATTATATTGTCATTGTATGGGATTTTCCACTGAAAATCCTCATTTAAACTTTCCAAATTGAAGACTGTTGAGTTTTGTCCACTTATTGCCTTTCTCTTATTTCTAAACAATTCCATGAAAATTGCAGATTTAAATCGCAGTGACCAAATCAAATACAGTGAATACAGTGCAGGTTGAACGTCAGTAACATCAAACCTTGTTGGTCTTGCATGTCTCGTAAAAAAAATGTTTTGTTGCCATATTTCATTTGAGTTGATCAATGATATTATTTGAGACTGAACCAGTATAGTTCAAAAACTTCTTCTTGTGACATTATAGGTCACTTTCTGTGGCTTCAGATCAGTGAATTGGTCTCTGAGTTCTTTATAGCAGTGGTCCTGTTGGATTGTGACCTAAAAATAAATACGATCAAGACTAAATGAAAGTTGACGACTGTGATTTTTTTTTTTACAATCACTGTTTTTAAACAGATCCCAGAAAAATCATCCGTCTTCCATTGGTTGTAAAAACAGATAGTCTCCTTCCAAAATCACATCATTGCTCAAGCCATTGTTGCTGTGTCAGACTTAGTGTCACAGAGCCACAGTGATACACCTTTAGAAATCAACCTACAAATGTTTTATTTATAGCTAACTCTCCATATTAAAAAGAAATTCTCTTATCATTTACTCATTTATTTACTCATTTATTCTTTCTTAAACCACTCGAGTCATATGGATTACTTTTATGCTGCCTTTATGTGATTTTTGGAACTTGAAAGGTCTGGTCACCATTTACTTCAATTGTTTGAACCTACAGAGCAAAAGTAACAAGCTTTGTTTGTGTTCTGCAGAAGAAAGAAAGTCATACACATATGGGATCGCATGAGGGTGTTATTGATGAGAGAATTAAATTTTTTTGGTGAACTATCCCTTAAATCTAATATACGATAAGGAAATTTAACATACAAATACAGGTTCCCTTAAAACAAACTAACATTGTTTATGCCAATCACCATGTGCTTTGTGCAGTGAATTAGTGGTTAATGAGAACATGAAACAATAAAAATAAATTTCTACAGAACTTGAATGTAATTGAAAAAGGTTCTATAGCATCAAGCCTTAAAGTCTTTTTGGTTCTAATTGGAACCTATACATTTAAGAGTGTAGGCTTGAGTGTGGATCGAGTAAGTGTCTAAGGTTTAATCTCTCTGATGCAACTAGTCCCTGAACCCAAATAAATCTCCACTCACTTCTGATGCTTCAATCCTCGTGATCCTTTCTACTACTGCCAGATCCCTTTTCAGCCTGGCCATTTTGATGAGACTGTTCTGTTTTTCTCTGTTCAGTTCTTGTACACAGACCATCAGCAGGTTTTTGACCTGAATGGACTGATCTTGGAGGAGCATTAAGCCTTTTGTACTTTTTGAAGCTGATGTACTTCAAACTGACACAGCCTAAAACTGCATCTCTCTTTCTTTCTCTCTCTGTCTGCATGTCAGTAAACCATGGCCAGTTTTTTTTTCCCATATCAACCCACATAAACAGATTGTAACGGTATTAAAGCAGTCAATCAGTCTCATCTCTGCTCTAATAGACATATTAATCATCTGAGCCAAAACCATATTAGTTATGCAGCTCAGAACCATACTGTTCATGTGGCCTCCACATGATCTACAGTATCACTCTCAGAAATATTATTATTATTGTGTGTGTGTGTGTGTGTGTGTGTGTGTGTGTGTGTGTGTGTGCGTGTGTGTGTGTGTAATCCCTAAGGAGTTTTCTGATAAGAACATAGAGTTTTTAATCCTGCGTTCATCCAGTTGTTGGACAGAATATCTGTCACCACAGTGGCTCTGTAATCCTTCAGTGCTCACGCTTTCTCATCTATCAAATTTTGTAAATTTCTACATCATAAACAAATACATCTACCTCGGTCCATCCTTGCACCTGCTCGATCCATCAACTCTCAGACACTTTCAATACAGCCAGAAATGAGCTGGATAATTAGACTCAATATTAATGACTCACAGCTGATATTTATGAGCTAATCACCAAGGGTTTGCAATGGAATCTGTACATCAGCAGTCTCAATACTGGGCAAAGCCAGTTTCTGCAAGATGTAATGGATTCCTCCTCTCTAAAATCAATATGGAGATTTGTTTTGTTCCTATGGTGTGAGATGAATATACATCCAGAATGGCATATCAAAGATAGGGCTTTGTTGTCTCTTAATCTATGAAAGTAAAGAGAGTTTAATAAAATCCAACGTTTGATTGGATCTTTCAAAAGCCTTTGTTTAATTGAAATATAAAATTTGTAGCAGTGACTTTATCATGGTCAGGATCCTGTGGTTTTGTCAGTCCACATGTGAGTTAGTAAATTCCTTCTTTGTCTTTTGAGTGTGTGTGTTAATGCCTAATAACAGTGTAATGGCAGTATAATAACATCCTAAAGAAGCTTAATGAGAGGCCGGTGCAGCGGGGCTGGGGGACTGTGCAGGCCATATTTGGTGTCACATCATAAGTGCATGCCTAGGGAAATGATTAACGTAATGCAGCGGACACTGCTGCAACTCTGATCTGATCTTGTGGCAGGAGGGATGCTGGTGGGCCTCTAGCGAGAATTCTTTAAGCTTGATATTCAGCTGGTGAATGTAGGTCAGGAGATTAATCTCCATTTAGCCACCTTGAGCTGTTTTTCCACACTTTAAGACTCAACAAACACTCTCTTGGATATGCCCTTCTCTTATTTCTTAAAAGCACACTGACATACACATAGGCAAGCCTAAGCTGTAGAAAAATCACTACACTACTGTGATCAAGACACCTCAATCATCTCTTTAACATGCCAAAAGTGTGCTTGACTACACCGCACAAATATGCTAGGTTATAAAGTTCTTCTCCATCATTGTATCAATATTTGATGAATTACTGCTAACATGATCGATAGATAATGTTCACAAACATGTATTTTAAATCAAATTAATTTTACCACATGGTTTCATCAGGTGCTTAGAACGCAGTACAATGTACATAAAAAAACATTCTGCCATATATTCGTTAAAATAGTTATAAAATACACACAGCCACACTTCTGCAGGTATTAAAATCACTGTTAGATCGAATGTTGCTATATCAATAAATATAAGCAATCTTACAAGCTACAACCTTGTGAATTAACGTATTCTCTGTCTCTATATTTTAGAGACTTGCAATAATTCTAAAATCCTCTTTGAAACAACAATAGCAAAGTTTTAATGTTAGGTTACTTACTTTTATGAACGCAAAACTTCCCCAAGAAAAACTATTCAATAAACTGAATAGGAGTATTTCCAAATCTGTGGAAAATTAAATAAAACAAAATTTTGAACCAGTTTTACACATCAGACTTGCTCACGAGCACCCCTCGGAGTGCTAAAATGTAAAATGGGACACCCTACGGTCTTGTGGACTTCGTGAGAACGCGCAAATGAAGGCCACGAGACTGTTAGTCCACATCAAGTGTGACCTTTGGGACAGGGCCTTCTTGTTTTCTCCAAAGGTATGAGAATCTAATTAAAATATTCCTTTAATGGTTCCAGTGACTACCAAAATGAAATCTATATATGTTTTAAAGTGTTTTAATATGCAGAGGGTCATAAAAGTAATTATTGCTTAAGAAATGGGTTAAATTTAAAACCCATTGAATTGCTAATGCTAAACTAAATAAAAAAATTATAAATTTCAAGTGAGCTATATAGTATAGGTTTGAAAGTAATGTTTTAACAGTTTAGAGCAGTGAATCCATGTCAGAAACATATTATTTAGCTATGAGTATTTTAGAGTTACACTTCTGAGATTATCTTTTTTTCTCTGTTCAATCATATTTCAGTGAGTGTGCACATGCGTGAGTGAAATGTAAGCATGTACATGTGGTGAACATCAGTTAAGATGGCATTCCAGGGACCAGTTTATGACAGGGCCCCATTCTAACTGCTGGTGTGGAAGAAGATGTGCCACACTGTAATTGGATCCTTGGTGAATGAACATAAACAAATGTTCATTTACCATCAGATAGGATGTTAAGAAAGCTTCCAGACACCTCTCACCTCAAAAAGTGGGACCTTCTGCCCCCACCAAGCATTCCTAAGGTAGGCAAAAAGTGCCATAAATTTCTTCAGGACCTCCTGGATGCAAAGCAATGGAAGGGCACAGAGACCTATGCATACCTTATGTTTGGAGAATTCTTAAATTGATATATAAGCTACAACACAACCACTCCATTTCATGCAAAGCACAGTTTATGTTAATCGTGTTTATGTAATATGTGGACGATGACTTAACTGTTTCTTATCGTGTTTGGTCTCTGTTCCAGATGATGCCTTTAATAATTTGAAAGAGGTTTGGTAAATAAATAATGCATGGGTAAAATGTTTAAGTCACTGTTTTAACACTGTACAATATGCTATGCAAATGAGTTCCACACTATGTGCAACACCTTGGCTTCTTTAGACACCAGTGGCCAATCACACTCCACGATCGGAAAAGTGCCAGATTTCAATCTCCTCATCAGAAAGGGTTAAATATGTCCCCCAGGTAGACACACCCTTGTCCTGCATTTCCAACTTGATGGGGAAGGAGACATTTGCAGACATACCACGTTCTGAGTTTCTGACCTGACGAGGAAAGAGGCTACAAGATAGTTGAGGTTAAGCTTTTGCGAGCAAAACCTTTTAATTGCTTTATTGCTATATTGCTGCACTCTAGCTGAAAAAGGGCCCCAGCTTTGAGGGACCTTATCTGACCCTTACGGCCCCTCCAGCAGCGCAGCCCAGTCCACAAAGAACCTCTGCATGGGCAGACATTCCCTGTCCCACATTTGTGAAATCGTTTGTTTTATTGTTTAATTGTTTAGCATTCCTTTTTGGTTATTAGTTTGTTATCCTTTAGCAGTGAATATTCATAATTAGCATTCCCCGTCTGTCGCTCACTTCGACGTCATGTCGAAGAAGTGACACTAGGGGTCTCTCATGAGCACCGAATATGCCTCTGATGCATGAAAAAAGGCCAATGAGAAGTTGGAAACAGTATTTGCATACCCCGCCCCTGGACATACGGGTATAAAGGTGAGGAAATACTATGAGTTCATTCAGAAATTTTCCTCGGAGCCTTGGTCGTGTCAGCAGTCAGCTGCGAGTTACACACCTGTTCCTGTTTCTCTGACGCTTTGCTTGCTGTTGGATCTACGGCACACATCAGCGGCTTTTCTCCTTCTCTGCACGGCAGTGCAGTTTGCCCCTGGGCGCTTCGACAGCGCAAAATTAAAAGAGTTTTAATTCTTAAAAGAGTGATTTTCTCTGTAAAAGAGTATTTTCCTCTAAAAGAGCAATATACAGCGGTGTTGAACGTCCTTTTCAGGACGCGTATTATAAAGATGCCATTCCGCCCCTGTGTAGTTCATGGATGCGGTAGAGTGCTCTCCACTTCAGACGGCCACTGGCGTTGTCTCGTGTGTCTAGGTTGCGATCACACCGAGGCAGCGTTTGTGGATGGTTCATGCTCTCACCCTGAGAGCATGACCATGGCAACGTTGCAGTCGCGGCTCGCTTTCAACAGAAAGCATGCCACTCCAGCCGCCCCCCCCGGCATCATTCGTTCTTCCCAAGGTATTGAGAATGATGCCGCTGAAGGCGATCTGGGGACGGCAGCAGGTGCAGCTCCGCCGGGTACGCCCCCTCGGAGCACCCGCCCCCCAGCATGCTCATTCACTCCCGTACGTGCTCGAGGCAACAGCGGCTCACCTCACGGCCAGCCTGCCTATCCTCTAGAGCTAGAAGTGGATGAGCTCGTCGCTGCATCGGAGAGCACGGCGTCTGACGCAGACGACTCCCCTTGGCTGCCACCTTCGGGCCAGCACGCCCAGGCTGAGGTGGACGCGCAGATTTCGGATATGCTTGCCCGGGCCGCCGCTAGCGTATGCTCCCCTCCAAGGCCTGTAGGACGACGTCTACACTGATTGCTAAAGCCTACAGTGCCGTCGAACACGCCGCTTCCGCCCTGCACGCCATGGCCCTCCTGGAAGTCCACCAGGCCAAGGCGCTTAAAGATCTGCACGTGGGTAGCCCTGATCCCAGTGTGCTGCAGAAACTGCGCTCAGCGACCGACCTCGCCCTCAGGGCCACGAAGGTCACAGCGCAGTCAATCGGGGAGGTGATGGCCATGCTCGTGGTCCAGGAACGTCATCAATGGCTGAACTTGGTCGAGATGCATGAAACCGACAAGACTCACTTTATCAACGCCCCTGTCTCCCAGTTCGGCCTTCTCGGCAACAACTTCGAGGACTTTAACCAGCAGTTACCTCTGCGGTGAAATCTGCAATCTCTCACATCCTGCCCCGCCGCAAGCCTGCCGCCATGGGCCATGCCCCGTCTGCTCGCCGAGGGTGTCCCCCTGCGAAGAAATACCAGGCTGCTCCACCTCAACCTGGGCCCAGCTCTCAGCCCATGCGTCGAGCACCCTGCAGGAAGCAGACACCCCCCCCCCCGTCGCAAGGACCCCCTCGAGGACCCGGAAAGGCTCCCAGGCGTTCCTGAGACGGACAACCCAAGGACTAAGACGTTAGCTCCGGAGCTGGTAAGCAGACCAATCCATTCCCCGGTGGAGGGCCGGGAGGAGAATCCTTTGTTGAATCTAGTCGGGGCTGCGGTACCCACATTCTCAATAACAGAGCTATTTCCTTTGTCTCTGGTTCACCTGGCCTGCAAATGCCATTCTCATGGAACTCTGCACCACACCTCAACAGTCTCGGCATGCTGGACGCGGACCCTCCGCCCTCAGCCCCATGACTGTTCCCTGGCTGGCCAGTTCGGACGAGTCCAGAGGACGCCTCTAACAGCCCTCCTCCTCAGTCACGAACCCGCCCCCTGCCGGGTGTGCAGAGCAAGGTAAGTGCTTTGAGTCTTTTCTCAGCACCAGAGCCTCGGGACGCCCCGAGGGGTATGTCAAAAATAACCGTCCCTTTGGTGCCCCTAGCACGGAGCTTGAATGCGTGGCTTTCACTTCCCAATCCGTCACGCTAGCTGGCCCGGACCCTGTTACGCAATTCAGTTTGCCAGGCCTCCGCCCCCCCCCCCTTCATGGGCGTCCGCTTTACCGCAGTACACGGCGAGCATGCCAAATCCCTGCGTGCGGAGATCACTACCCTTTTACTCAAAGACGCGATAGAGCCTGTCCCTCCAACCGAAATGAAGAAGGGTCTCTACAGCCCTTACTTCATTGTACCCAAGAAAGGCGGCGGCTTATGACCGATCTTGGACTTGAGAGTTTTCAACCGGGCTTTGCACAAACTCCCGATCAAAATGCTCATGCAAAAACACATCTTAACTTGCGTCCAGCATCTAGATTGGTTCGCAGTGGTAGACCTGAATGACGTGTACTTCCACGTCTCAATATTGCCTTGACACCGACACTTCCTTCGGTTCGCGTTTGAAGGCCAGGCGTATCTGTACAATGTCCTCCCCTTCGGCATGTCTCTGTCCCCTCGCGTCTTCACCAAAGTCACAGAGGCAGCTCTTGCCCCGCTCCGAGAAGCCGGCATCCGCATACTAAATTACCTCGATGACTGGCTCATCCTGGCTAACTCCCGAGAGTTATTATGTGCTCACAGAGACCAGGTGCTCAGGCACCTCAGCCGTTTGGGGCTTTAGGTCAACTGGGAAAAGAGCAAGCTCACCCCGGTTCAGAGCATCTCTTATCTCGGCATGGAGATAGACCTGATCTCAATGCCGGCACGACTCACCAACGAGTGTGCTCAGTCACTGTTGAAATGCCTAGCCTCCTTCAGGCCGGGCACAGCGGTTCCTTAAAACTTTTCCAGAGGCTCCTGGGGCATATGGCATCCTCCGCGGTGGTCGCGCCACTGTGGTTGATGCATATGAGACCGCTTCAGCACTGGCTTCAGACTCGAATCCAGAGATGAACATGGCACCGTGGCACGCACCGTGTGATAGTCACCCCCACCTGCTGCCGAAAACTCAAACCCTGGACAGACCTCTGCTTTCTTTGGGCAGGAGTACCCTTGCAGCAGTTATCCTGACGCGTCCTGGTCACGACCGACGATTCCAAAATGGGTTGGGGCGCCGTATGCAATGGGCACGCAGCTGCGGGCTGTTGGAAAGGTGCCCCGCTGCGCTGGCATATCAATTGCTTAAAGTTGCTGACTGTTTTCTTTGCCCTGCGGAAGTTTCTCCCGTTAGTTCGGGACAAACATGTCTTAATCAGGTCAGACAGCACCACCGCGGTAGCATACATAAATCGCCAAGGTGGCATATACTCCGCCACACTCGCCCGTCCTTTGGAGCCAGCACCGACTCGGTCGCTGCGTGCCACTCACATCCCCGGCAAACTCAATGTTGTAGCGGACCCGCTGTCACGACAATGCTTGCCTGGCGGAGAGTGGAGGCGATACAGCTGATTTGGGAATGGTTCGGCAAGGCCCAGGTAGACCTGTTTGCCTCCCGAGAGACCTCTCACAGCCTGCTCTGGTATGCACGAACAGAGGCTCCCCTCAGGGCAGACGCACTGGAACACAGCTGGCCCTCAGGTCTGCGCAAGTATGCATTTCCCCCAGTGAGCCTTCTTGCACAGGTGCTGTGCAAGATCAGGGAGGACAAGGAATAAGTCACCCTAGTGGCTCCTTACTGGCCCACCCGGGCCTGGTTCTTGGACCTCGTACTCCTCGCGACAGCCCCTCCCTGGCAAATTGGAATTGTCCCTGGAAGGACCTTCTTTCTCAGGGACGGGGGCACGCTCTGGCATCTGCGCCCAGACTTCTGGAATCTCCATGTCTGGCCCCTGGATGGGATGCGGAAGATCTAGCTGATCTACCACCTACCGTCGTAGACACGATCAACCAAGCCAGGGCCCCTTCTACCAGGCAACTTTATGCCCTAAAGTGGCGCCTGTTCACAAATTGGTGTTCTTCCCGGACTGAAGACCCACAGAGGTGTGCAGTTAGGTCAGTGCTCTTATTCCTACAGGAGAAGTTGGAAGGGAGGCTGTCCCCTTAAACCTTAAAGGTGTATGTTGCTGCTATCACAGCTCACCACGACCCAGTAGATGGCAAGTCTCTGGGTAAGCATGACTTAGTCATCAGGTTCCTAAGAGGCAGCCGGAGGTTAAATCCCTCCCGTCTGTTCTCTTCCTGGGATCTCTCGGTGGTCCTCGCCGTTCTTCAGAGATCCCCCTTTGAGTCACTATAATCAGCAGGACTCAGGGCCCTCTCCCTAAAGATGGCCCTGCTGATCGCGCTCGCCTCCATCAAGAGGGTCGGGGATCTGCAAGTGTTCTCTCTCAGCGACACTTGCCTGGAGTTCGGTCCAGCAGACACACATGTGATCCTAAGACTGCGACCGGGCTATGTGCCCAAGGTTCCTACCACACCCTTTAGAGACCAGGTAGTGAACCCCTTCGTTGCTGTGCTCGGTACATGCCTTATGCACCTACGTGGGCCGCACGCCGACTTCAGGCGTTCTGAGCAGCTCTTTGTCTGCTTTGGCAGACAGCGGAAAGTGAACGCTGTCTCCAAACAGAGACTCTCCCACTGGCTGGTGGATGCCATCCTGTTGGCCTACCACACCCAGGCCATGCCCCCCCTTGCAGGTCCGAGCACACAAGGAGTGCTGTGTCCTCATGGGCACTGGCTATGGGTGCCTCTCTGGCAGAGATATGCAGAGCTGTGGGTTGGGCAACACCCAATTCCTTTGTGAGGTTTTACAACCTCAGGGTTGAGCCAGTCTCGTCCCGTGTTTTCTCAGGTCCGAGCCAGTAGAACTCGGTACACGTTGACAGTCTGACTGGGTGAATCGCTTGCGTCCAGCGCCCTTTCTCTCAGCTGAGGTAAAACAGTGCGCTTTTCCCTCCCAGGAGATCCCACTGACTTGGCTCCCTGGATGACTCCTCCCTAGCCCTGGAGGAATTCGCCGACCCAATCCACTGCAGGTATCTCAAATCTACCCTGCACTGGAATAGGTGCCCCACAGGTCAGGCCTCCTATGCGGACTCCTCCTGTGTGTATTTCCGCGGTACGGTCACCTTACGAGCTGACCCGCGTCTCCCTTAGGCATTTTTCGCTGCCTTCCGGTCGCTATGCTGTAGCAACTCCCCCCTCCTGGAGGTGGGATCTACCACTGTGCCACATTCCACATGTTGCCTAAATCCCATGTGATTTTACCTTTACCTCCCCTTTCGGGCAGGTGTGGCCTCCGCAGGGTCTTTTCCCCTTGAAAGAATAGGAAACTGGTTAAGACCCACCTTCCTCGATGTGTGTAAGGGCCCCGGCTGCCCTTGCTCTATGCCGAGAAACATAGAGAGAAAAGAGTCCCAGCCAGGCTTGGCGCGTTCCCAGGTTGGCAAGTGTCGCCTTTTTCCCCTCTAGGGTAACCAGAAGGATTCCGCCGACTTTTTTGGGGCATTGGGGAAGGGTATGTGCAGTCTGAAACAAAGTTGGTCACTTGTGCATGTGAAATACCTGCCTGCTCCTGTGTCAGCAGTACACGTACACGGCTCAGCACATGGAGTAATTTAAAGTGGACCCCTAGTGTCGCTTCTTCGACACGACGTCGAAGTGAGCGACAGATGGGGAACGTCTCGGCTATGTATGTAACCTCCATTCCCTGATGGACGGAACGAGACATCGTGTCCTCCCAGCCATGAGGTGGGTTATCTGTATATATATAAAAAAAAGAGATAAGGAGAGTTTTCAGGAAACTGGTTTGAAAAGTCATTGTTTTTGCCAATTTGTTTGGTGATGCCAGCAGCACAGAAATAAAAGACTTTCTCCTTTAATTCAACAACACAAAGCCAGAGTATAAAAGAGCATTTTATACATTTTGCAGTTATATAAGTATGAATTCCATAATGACATCAGAATGGTAAATGTCAACTGTGTTTACTGCACATATAGTCTCTCTCTCTTTCTCTCTCTCTGTTTGTGTGTGTGTGTGTGTGTGTGCGTGCAACAGCTTGTACACAGCCTCTGATCAGCATCTACTGTATGTATCTGTGGCCTTTAAAGTAAATTAATTCTAAATTACTTCATTTAAACTCCCAGCTAAACCATAACTTCAATATGCAGTGGGTTGTTTCATTACCATATTTCTGTAGCCTCATTATAAGCTGAGAAATAACACCTGATTAAAACAGATTGTGAACACAGGCAGTGTTGCTGTCCCTCAGTCAGCATTAAAGCTGAAAAATACTGCTGGCCACATGAAAATAGAGGTTTCACATTGGTAATTGGGGTGTGCAGCAAAGCCCTTTTCTGTATCTGTTGCAATGGCAAAATTGTCTTTGTATGTATTCGGATATAAACGGATGTGGGCAAGGCTTAAAGAAATGCGTCAAACTAAATGAAAAGGCCATTTTTAAATGTAACTCTATTCTTTTTTTGTTTCCATATATAAAATATGGATATGGATATAGGACTATTATTATTATGATTATTTTTACTTTTTTTGCACGCAGAACAGCGCGTTGCTCACTCTTAAGTGCAAATATTTCAAATGAAACATTTTGCGGTTTCATAATCACATATGATTCTTTGCAGGTGACTGGCATTGGCTTTGTTTTAGAAAGAAATCACTCTTATTGATAAGAAACTTCCCCCCTCCTTCACCTCACACACTGCTTGCTGTCTGATATATGATGGTATCATATATCTCGCTCGAAACCTTGATTTAAACTTGAAATCACACCACACTCTTAGAAAAAAAAAAGGTTATTTGGGGTTCTATAAAGAACCTTTTCACCTGGCTCAAAGAATCCTTTAAGGTTCTTTTGATAGAACCCTTAAAACATATTCTATATGGAACCTATAGGAATGCATGCACATTATCATTTATAAAGTTTACACGTTAGTCATATTGGCTAAACAGACTCAATATTGTGTTGTCATTATAGTTATGTTCAGGGTTGGGCAGTAACGGAATACATGTATCAGGATTACATATTACTGTAGTCCACTACAGCTACAAATCATTGGTATTTAGAATACAGTTAGATTCAAAAAGTATTTTCATTACTGAAGAGATTACTTTGCATTTTATTGTCATTTGTTTCATTTGATATTTAGTCCTTTCATATGGAAAACATTTATACATATAAATGATCCAAAGTGCATTTGAACTGCGGTAAAACACTTTCTTATGATGTGTTACATTCACACGAGCAGACAGGGAAATTTGAAGTAAGTTTGGAGCAACAGAAAGAGAAATAAACCTTGTGTAAATTGTCAGATTTACACTAAGTTAAAATGCTCTTCTAGCCATCTTACATGCACGTTACCATATACGATCATATTTTTTAATCAAGAAAATTCACGTTAGATCATAATTTCTTTTTTTCTAGTAAGACCTTTGATATTAGGGCAAAAATCTTATTCTTGATAATAATTTTTGTATTGTTTTCCTGTAAAAATATCTAAAAATCCTTAAAATAAGATTGATCTTGTTTTAGAAAAAACACTGAATAAGATATTTAGGTTTTTCAGAGATTGTATTTTTAACGTGTATTTTGTGTACCAGTGCTGAAGAAGTAATCCAAAGTATTTAGAATACGTTACTGACCTTGAGTAATCTAATGGATAGTAAACTACACATTACAGATTACATTTTACGGCATTAAAAAGACATTTAAAAAGTAACCCTCGCAACCCTGTTTATGTTTATTTAAATGATCGCTCTATCTTTGTGCTTGTTGTAAGTCTAACGAATATTTAATTAACTATTAATTTGTAAACATTATTCTTGCCTTTCCGAATAAGGTATTCAGCTTTGGGTTCATCCTATATTGGTAACAACAAGAATGTTTAAAACAGCTACATACAAAATGAATCAACAGCAGATGGAATTAAAAACTCACACAGGGATCCTCAACACCAGCTTTGGGTTTGAGTCATCAGCATTTACATTGGTTTGAGTCATAGAACGGCAAAACTCGTGAATATATTTCACCAAGATGAAAGCAAAGCCTGCTGCAAGGCATCCACTCACTGTAGCAACATTTACCACTTAAAGAATATCCCTCCGTGGTCATATTTCATGAAAATTGTGATTTTCCCAAAGTGAACTTAGGAAAGAGAGATGCAAGGCATATGAGACACTGGCATCAGACTCCGTTGAGCAAAGGCGTAAAGATGTCAAGGTGGTGTTTTCCTGCAAATCCATCAAAGCTGTAATGCAGAGAGAAAACACAGTAGAACTTCCAATGAAGAATACACAAACAACAGGCTAATGAATGCAACTGGAAAAAGAACCAGACAAGAGCCAATTTAGGTACTCTGCTCTTAACTCTGTGTATATGGAACATAAAAGATTGTGAAAAGTTACGATTCTGTGTTTCATGGGAGTGTGCATTCCTCGTCTGTCGCAAAAATAATTTGGGACGTTTTATTTTTATTCTTCCTCTGCTGTGACATTCTCACCATTTTCCAAGCGATTTACCTGTCCACACTGAACATGAAACAGTGAAACATCTATGTGATGTGGAACAATCACAAAATATAACTGATGTTTAATGTACAGTTATGTACAGTTGGTTGATCCAAGATGGCGTAGCATGCAGCGGCCGCTCCGGATCCAAAATGGTGCTATTTTTGTTAAATAACCCGACTTTTTGCAGCACATGGACATGGGAGCAGCCGGTGTTCATGTCTACCATCACCAGACACTGCTCAAATATAAGATTCATGCAACAACCAAGCTGCCGGTGGCCGGGGAGAGGACATCGTAAGCGGTGTGCGAGGAAGCGGAAACGCAGCAAGAGGGCGGGGGTCCATGCTAGGCTAAAAACAAACCCTAGCCGGCCGGCTCTCTCATCTATTCTGCTCTCAAATGCTTTCTCCCTGGACAATAAACTGGACTACATCCGACTCCAGCAGGCTAGGCAACATGAGTTTAGAGACTGCTGCGTCTCTGTTTTCACGGAGACGGGTCATTGTTTTTTTTTTCAAAATGTCTAGGGACATACATCCTAAGGAGAATATCTAGGGACTTTGACTTCAGCCTATACTAGAAGGTACATTGTGTATTAGGCTTGGTATTAATGCCTTTTCATGCATCGATAATCTGAAGATTTTCCAGATGATTATCGATATATATCAGGATTTTTTCAGATATAAATAGGGCTTCTTGTTGAACAATAGTATTTGTCTCTTCAGACATATTTCTCAAGACAACTTTGGTATTGTGTGAATGGCAGGGTAAAAAATGGGGGTTGCACACCAGATGCATCTGGTGGACAACATGGCGCATTCTAAAATTTTAAATAATTATTTTATTTTCTACAAAAGGTACGCACACAACGCTAATGCTCAGTCAACATTCTGTAGCACCATGAAGAGCAACATAGTTTTCCATTAAATTAGACCCAGTTCATAATCAAGATTATTTACTCTAGTCATCACTGGATGATTTATTGTTTATATGTATCTATCAAATAGCCAACTCAATGTATTTTCAGTTACATTGTCTGCTGTTTTGTGGTTTGACAGCTTGAATGAAAGACCTACATATAGAGAAATTGCATTATAAACATCGCCATTTCATCATCATCGTTTCATTAACCTGCAAATCCATCAATGTCACTTTGTTCATTCATGAAGATGTACCAAAACTTTCGTAACTTTGGACTACCATTGCTTCATCTATTCTTGTGAGTGTGTGCTTCAGTAAATGGCATATTGCCCACCCAATGCTTTTATGCCAAAATGTTGCCAACTGAGTGTATTGGAAAGCACTCAAACTGGGTGTGGGAGGGAGGGGCCGGGTCGTGATTCCACACACCCGGCCCCTAATCAGGCTAACTAGCCCTTGAGAGGGATAAAGGCAGAACGAAGACGACAGTGCGACAGAGAGAGAGAGATTTACGGACAGCTGTCTGACACCTGTGTGTGTGTGTGTGTGTGTGTGTGTGTGTGTGTGTGTTTGTGTCTTTTTGGTTGAGTTTTATATTAAAATATTATTTATATTGTCAAGCCGGTTCTCGCCTCCTCCTTTCCATTAAACTCTTTACACTAGGCTTCTAATTTAAATGTATCGATGTTTCAAAAATATATTGATAAAATAACATGCTGTTTAATAATCGATATATCGATATTTTATGACATCCCTATTGCATAGAGATATTTTAGAGAAATTGTTTGTTTGTTTGTTTGTTTGTATTTCAAACACCTACCATCAATCTCATAAACATCACTTTGTTCAATCTAAAAGAAGTGCAGAAACCTTTGTGTGTAACATTTGTCTGTACGGTGATTAGATTCACTGTTTTGGACTGACTCCTCTATGCACATCACTGACACGTGCCTTGTCCTATGGTATGGAATTTCTCGTCCAGTGTGTGACCCGCTTTACACTTTCTCTCATGGTGCAGACACAGAGGTTTCCCCCCTTCTCCCTTAATAAGAGAATCTCTGAATGAGAAACCAAATGAACAAAACAATGGCCTTGTTGCTCATTTCTTTTCATGGTTGTGACTGGTTAGGCCAAAAACTCCTCAATTATTGTCACTTTATCACGACACAGCAGATTAGGACACCGTGCTTTTGCTTGATTGATAAGAACAGAGGTGAGTGTTTAGACACAAGACACATCCTGTTTTTTGTCACCAGTTGATAGCCTGTCAAATCTGCACATATTTGAATACTTGTGTATTATGTGTGTCTATGCACATATGTGTGCTCAGTTCACTGGGCAGGAGAACATTTATGTGAACTCGGCTCATGTTTAACAAACACAATCCTTTGCTCAACCAGATCAAAGCTACAGTGTATCTCTACCGTTCAATGGGAGGTAAAACCCTGACATCTAAACTATACCTATTTCCTTCTTTTCAAACAACGGTTCTCAAAAAAAGGCTGTATCCATATTAAAATCCTTATTTGTATGTAAATATATAGGCCTACGCCTGACAACATATTTTGCACCATGTATAATCCATATTTTCAAATAAATCCATTATCACCCCCTGAAGACACCACAATTTAAAATTATGTAACATGCACAAAATGCATTCCACTCCAGTGGTATGGGTTGAATTAGCGTAATGTGTGACACTGAATAATGTTGAATACCTTTACTCTCTGTGTACACACAATTTTTTCCTCTTTGCATTCTTTAATAAACAATCAGATACCCACTAATGGTCAAATGATAGCCAGCAAGCTAGCTAGCTGTTTTCCCTAACCCAGCATTCCATGTCTTGCGTTTGAATGTCATATTGAGGTAATTTTTGGGTAATTCTAACCCTAACCCATAACTTGACTTATTTGTCATTGTTTAAAGATATCTTTGAGGCTTATCACACATTGCAACATCATGCAACTTGTGAATTGCTGTGGAAATTGCTTCGCTGAAGGTGTGAATCATAATCGCTGAAGGACTTGCCTTCCAGAGCTGTGAATCGCAATCTCTGTGTGAGTGTGAATTGCAGCAAAACTGCCCAGGTAGATTTGTTAGGATGAAATTGTAAGAAGCCACAGCTAGACAGATCAGAGAAAATTCCTACTTGCACAGTGAAAATGGAAGCGGAGCAAACAGCAAATGTCCAGTTGTAACAAATGAAGCCAAATTGCCATTCTATGATGATCGGGACAAGGTTAATTTAGTTCATAATCTTTTTATTTTAATATTATTTTAAAATATACTTAACATTTTAGTTTTATTTATTAAAGTTTTATTTAGTTTTAGCACTGGTTAAAATTTATTTGTGTTTTTTTTTTTTATTTATTTTTTATTTTATGGACATATTTATATCTCATTTTTATTTATTTTAGTTTCAGTTTTAAAGTGAGTAATTTGAATTTAGGAATCATTTGAGGAACCAACAGAACACTGTCAGAGTTTATCAATTTACAAATAAGCAAGACCTTTAAAGGGGTCATGACATAATTTTTTTTTTATTATTTTAAAATATTTCTTAACGTTAACATTTTTGCACCAAAAAAAGTCATTTTTGTAAAACATGATAATTTTCCACCCTCATGCTGACCTTTTGTCAGAAACGCCTGGATTTGGCGCTGCTTCTCCTTCTCCTAAGAATTGACAGTGAATGCCCACTGTTATAATTGGCTCTCTTCTTGCCATCTAACTGCTCACCACTAGTTGGAAGGCTACAGGAGTAATTAAAGGTAAAGTAAGCATTGATATGTTGTTGTGGAGGCGATCAGATGCAAATATCTACCTCATTTTGACATCACAATGTGGAGGAAGTAGAGAATGAGTCATTTTGGCTGCATGGTTTCAACAAATGCTCTTTTTGCAGTGAGAGGGAAGTTTTGAGTTCTGAAACTTACAGTATGTTTTTTTATAGTACAATGACCTCTTAAAGGTTAAAAGACCAAATTTGATTCCTTATGTCATGACTAAGCTTGCACGTTGCCATATATTCAACAACACTTTCAGCTTTGGCCATTGGTGACAGGAGTTAGCATTTCAGTTAACACAGACTGATTTTAGCTTAAGAACTTTCGTTCTAGTTTTGTTTTTTTGTTTGCCTTTTTTAATTTACTTTGTGTTAATAACGGGGGTTGTTAACTTACCTCACTTCATGAAAGAACAATTTTGGTGTGCTAAATGAGAACCAGCAGTCTTTCCATCTCCTATAGCTACAGTATCACTTCTCTGAAGTGCACTAGTTGAAATGTCCAATGATTTTCAGGTGTTAGCTTCATTAACATAATCGTTGGACAGGTAGAGGGATACAGAGCAACAATTCCTCTTCTGTCACTCACTCTACGTTGTGTCAATGTAGTGACACTAGGGGTCTCTCTTGAGAGCCTCGGTTACCAATTATCTTTGAGAAAATGCCCATGAGAATTGGCTAACAGAATTTTCATGCCCCTCCCCCAGACATATGGGTATAAAAGTAGGGAAGCGTGCATCTGTTCAGACAGATTTTTCTTCGGAGCCGAGCGGTTGTGTTTCAGCAAGCGGAGTAAACCCTGTTAGAGGTACATCGCATTTTTAGCTGCTTTTCTCTTCTTCTGCACACCAGTGCAGACTACGCCCCTGGGTGCTTCGACAGCCCTTCTAAAAGAGTATATACATCTGAAAGAGTATATGTCTCTAAAAGAGTACACACATTGATGTTGAAAGTCTTTTTAAAGACGCATCTTTCTCAAGATGCCCTTCTGTCTGTGTGTCATTCCTGGATGCGGTCGTTACCTCTCCGCTTCTGATGGCCATGGCCACTGCCTCACATATCTGGGCAGCGCTCACATTGAGGCAGCGTTTCTGGATGGTTCATATTCTCACTTCGAGAACATGACCATGGCAACGTTGCGGTCACGGATTTCCTTCTTCCGGGGGAAAGCCACTCTAGCCACCCCACACGTCGCGCCTTCTAACCATGGGTATAGGAACGGCGCGGCTGGTGCTGGAGCCGATTTCAGGAGATTAACGGGTGCGGTTTCGCCGGGTAAATCCCTACGGACCACCCATTCTCTAGCACGCTCGTCTGCCCCCGTCTGATTCCGAGATGAGACCTGGCCCTCTCCTCTGAGTCTGATGTCTCTTTTGGAGCCTCCGAGGTGGATTAGAGTTTTGCCACTGCATCGGAGAGCGTCTTTGTGGACTCCGATGCTGAGGACTCGACTGGGCTAGCGCCTTCGGGTGTGCCAGCCCAGTCTGAGGACGACAGCGAGCGGTCCGCTATGCTTGCCTGGGCCATCGTGAGTGTTGTGCTGGACTGGTCCGCTCTCACTACCCTTGACGGCGGGGCAGTCCACGGGTACACAGAGCTCCCCGTGGTGGATAAGGCAGTTGCAGTGGACCTGTGCCTGCAAAACACCGGCACCTGGCAGGATCAACTGTCACTCCCCTCCAAGGCCTGTAGGTTGACGTTGTCTCTGGTGACCAAGGCCTACAACCACTGGACAGGCCACCTCCGCCCTGCACGCCATGGCCCTCCTGCAAGTTAACCAGGCCAAGGCGTTAAAAGATCTGCACCTTGGTAGTCCTGATCCTGATGTGCTTCAGGATCTGCATTCGGCGACCAACCTCGCCCTCCAGGCCACGAAGGTTAAAGCCTTCTGTCACAGTTCCCATCAGGTCTTGTTTTGTAAATAATATATCACTAAGAGTTACTTTCTCCATCATTTTATCACTGACAGGGAAGTGCACAACCTCTTCGGCTCTATCATAGGAGAAGCTAAATAGTCAGCTTTAGTGTGTTAAGACAGTTCCAGCCATAGAATGTTTACGGGAATGCTGCGTATCCTAAGCTTGTAGGAATTACTTGGTAGAAGGGCTCTGGCACTGTGGCGTGTGTGTCAGTGTTATGACACTAGGTGGACAAATTACAAAGTTTCCTGTTCACACCAGTGTTTATGCAGTATTAACAATAAATGTGTTAATCGCAATTAAGAAAAATTCCTGCGTTAAATGTTTTACATTAAACGCATGCGTTAACGCATTCATTCTGACAGCTCTATGCCAAACTCAAGTAGATTTCACTCCTGCTACAAAATCTCATGCTTGACGGCACTATTGTGGGCAGTGTTTGTGGGGGTGCCAAACAGATTTGCGGTACGCCACTGTGGATGAGGTTTCAGCCTTAATCAGATCTGGTGCAAGAGTAGGGCAAGCAATAATGTTATGGGTTAACACTCTGTGGGATGCAAATAGTATAGTTGGGAAGTAAAATAAATCAGTTTTGGCTCTGTCTGAGACAATAAAATAAACCAGACTAAAAATGCCCCATTTCTATAGTCCTGCTTGTGTGTGCATGTTTCTACCTTAGATAGACAATTGTACCCCTGGAAATGAAAAATATTCTGAATGTGTTTTATTGCCATTTCTCTATGCTCCCCTTTAGCACTTGAAGCAAAAGCATTTCCATCAAGTGCTGGAATAATTTACCAAATGCATTCCACACTTTTCCCTTTCCTCACTGGAGTAAGAATTGGGAGCAAAAGAAGCCACAGCATTGAGGTATTTTGTGGCCCTTCCTCGTTTGTATGTTTTTGTTGTGTCCTGTTTTGGATTGGAGGTTGAGTCAATGGGGAAAAGTGGGCAGGGTGATGTATCTTTGCATTTGAGCGATGGTTTTAGCCCACCCCTCGTGTGTACTTGAAGGAACAGAGCACTGCATGCTCTGGGACTAGTCCAAGACTGACGGATACCCTGGGGTTAAACCTGCTGTAAACACCAGAGAACGAGCCCCTGCTATTCATCCATCATTACTGCAATTAATCACATGCCGTTCTTTTAACATGCAAGAAGTTTCATGCTTTTTTTAAATGCACCCAGATGGAGTAGCTGAAGCAGACAGGGCGTGCTCAGGGTGTCAGCATGTTTAAATATGGAGCCTTCGTATTCAGGGACATTTCTGTTACTTCTACAGCTACTTAAAATGGTGCATGCTAATGTATTTTTTATGCAAACGTGTGTCTGCAATTGAATGTCCATTTGTTCACTGTAAAAAATGTCTGTAATTTTAATGGTAAAAGACTGTAAAAATGTTACAGTAAAAAAAAAAGTATATACATTAAAATATCTTAATATATTTAAAAAGACAATAGAAAAAAAAAAATGTTTTTAGATGTAAAATGTTTTCCCGTATAATTAATGGTTAACATTTATATTATGTATATGAGTTCATGTACTTTTTACGGTAAATTATTGTTCAAATTATGGTAAAACCAGTAATCTGGCATTCCCAAAATTCATTTAATTTCATTCATTTAATTATATTTTATGGGAATAGCTACATTTCTTCTTATTTTTAATATGAGTTACATATATTGGGGTCTTCTGTGTTATATTTAATGTAGTTTAGATAATGTTTTTTGCATTATTTTAACTTCACATGTGTTACCCTGAAGTGTTTGTGTGAGTTACAAAGAGCACTGTCACTTTATGTTTATTGGTCATTGCTCCTGGAAGGGCCACTATTGCTGAACTTCATGTCATCATGTGCCATAATTACTATGGTGATTAACAATACATTATAAAGTGAAAAGCAGATTTGTAAATATAAATGACTAATGCAATGTAAATATACTGTAAAAACAACAGTTTTAACTGTAAAAAGTACAGGTTGTTCTGTAAAGTTATTTACATTTTTATTGTATTTATTAAATCATTATTCTGGCAACCACAGCTGGCATTTATTTATTTATTTTTTTCATTAAATTTTGGATGCCTACACACTAGAGTTTATGCTGCATCAAAGAACCCTGCAAATCCACTGATTTCAATAAAGAGGGGATGTCGGAATGATATTAAAGAAAAACACGAATGCTTGTGAATATAATGCTTTGTCATGCAATCAAAAGTTGAAAATCTTTAAACTTTAGCCGTTTTTTTTAAGCCACATCGACACTCATTTGTTTTCGTATGAAAACCCTTTCAGTTTCCTAACATCATCTTTTAACGAAGTATGTAGTAATGGAGAAAGTTTTGTAAACGCTTAATTTCTTTTAAAGGAAAACCTCCTAAAGTATACGAAAGGCATAAACATAACAAAATCAATGTGATTTCAAACAAAACGTATAAATGTGGATGTGGCCACAGACAGCAAGACCATTTGTTCTTTCGGTTATCCAATTGGCTGTATTACTGTTTGATATCCAGTGTCGGGTGTAATGCATTTTAAAGTAAAAAGTAAAAGTAAAGCAAAGGAATACACTTAATTTTTTAGTAATTTAATTACAAATCCTTATGATGTACTTAGTTACATGCTGCATAGACCTTCAACAATTCTATATAAAACAATATTGAAAAAATGTGTTTTCTAATTCAACGCGGCCCCTTTAAATGCATTAGCAATATACCTTCATGCGTGAGCTAGTGCCGCTATGTTGAGAAATCCCTCAAGTGAAAAGATTTCGGAAGATACGAGTGGCTGTTTTAAAAATATCTCAACTACTGCTACTAATGGAAATATCTCAGCTACTACGAGTTAATGACAAATGCAAATAAGACAAATGCAGATCTGATGTACCTACTAAAGCGCCTGACACAGCAACATTGATATACACTTTTAAGACATTGCAGGGGCTGTTACGGGTTAATTACGGGTTAATTAATTAATTTAAAAGTAATTATTTAATTTTTTTGAGTAACTTACCCAACACTGTTGATTTCAATTTGAGCGGGCTTCTTCAACACCCTCAAAACACTCCTTACAGAATGTATGCCTACGTGTCAAGGACTCTTTAACAGATTTCTAGTGTGTAGGCACTTTTCTACATTTTGAAACTCACAATGCACTCAGGTCATGCATTTTATCGAATTGTGTGTTCCATGGGAATCAAACTCATGACCTTGTCATTGCATGCTCTACCAGCTGAGCTACAGGAATCAATAGCATGTTATTAATCATACAGTGAATTTTCAGTTCAGTTCAGTATAATCTTAAACAAGAGTTTCCAATTATATCTGTGCAAGTCAACTGTCTGGTCAGTTAGATGTTACAAGTTATTTTTTCCCCCATATAATTTATCCATCTGCCATTTACAAAATGGTTAATATGAGATATTTTGCTTCTGAAAAGGTCAGTCATCTCATATTAGTGATTCCTTTAATCAGACAAATTTCAGAGGGTGTGGTAACGGCACTTTGATCTTTAAAATATGTGGAATGCAACAGTTCTCAGAGCGAGAGTGCACATACAGAGTGCAGCAACAGTCAAGCACAAAAACTGCTTTTTTGACATATACAAGCCACAGATCAGTAATGTGATTTTGCCTTTGTCCTTTTTTTCAGTAGCAGATCGCTTCTTTGTTTATAGGATTTAGTTTCCCATCTTTGTTTATAGGATTTAGTTTCCCATTACCCTTCGTCTGTTCACATAAAACACTGCCAGTAGGCTGAGCTTTTAGCCTGTTCTGCTGCTCACTGGCTGATGGAGTGGATCTGTCTCCAGGGTGACTAATATCTGACCTTCCACCAGTAGCCCCTTTAGCCCTTGGACCTACCCAGAGGCACGAGTGAAGCAAAGCTCTGATTCCAACCGAGTCAGCGCCTCCCTAAATGAGAAATATTGACCGGTGGTGAGCTGCAGGGAGGGCTAGGGACTTGGATGCAGTGCGAGGGAGAAAATATTGGGTTTGTTTCCTCAGATTACCTGTCAGGTTAGGTCTCCAGTCTCTCCTCACTCCATTCTGTGACATTGTGTTATGTTCTCATCGAACACACATTAAGTGCCTGACAATCTAATCTTCCCCAAAAGAAGCAGAGTACTCTAACTGGCAAAAGTGCCTATTTCAAAGAGCCTATTCAAAGGGAACTAAACAATATGACTAAAAATCTCTCTTGTGATGACACTCCAGCTGGTTGATTAATCAGTGTTCAATGGTGGGAAGAAAAGCAGGTGAGTTTCACAGAGAAATTTCTAGCAAACAGATATCTAGATTTAATTCTTTAGATTAAATCATTTCTATTTTTCTTTGAGATTACTGCTGAAAAGACCAGCTTAGACAGTATGAATTGAATGAAAATGCTATAGTCATTTACTCACCCTCATGTTGTTCCAAATCTTTTTGACTTTTTTCTTCTTCTGTGAAACACAAAATAATAGACAGACAGAATAAATGCCTTAGTCAACATTCACTACATTGCATCTTTTTTGTTCTAATAGGTTAGCTTTTGAAGAAGTGTCTGTAATGCAGGAAAAGACATTTCAACCAGGGCCATTTCTGAGCATATGAGGGCCCAGAAACTAAATCCCACTTGGAGTTCAAACCCCTGTTGCATGATATTACACAATCTTGAAATTACATTCACTGTGGTAGTACTGTGGTATTCTTTGTAACGTGTGCCTTGTAGTACAGTGTTTCCCAATCACTGTGCCATGAAATATTGTCAGGTGTGCCATGTTAAATGAACAAATTCCACAAAATAATTAAATACATGAAAAAAAAAATAATAATTCAAGGATCCAAACTTGGAGTTTCCAAACTTGAAACCATAATCAGTCACTTGTGATTGTGAAGAGCAATGATTAATGTGGAAAAGTGAGTGATATTTATACGTGTTAAGGGTCTTTCACATGACTCATGTGAATACATTGAAATCTTTGTGACTTTACACCAAAGTGTTTTTCACACACACGTTTTTGCTTCAACAATAATGTCTTTGAGAGTACTAAGCAACAAGAAATATTTAAAAACTGTCCAAATTCTTGAAGAGACATTGAATGTCTTATTTCTTTTAATTAAATGTTATTTTATCGTTTACGAATATCAGAGACCCCAGTTATTGAACTAATTTAAATTCACCAAGAAAACGCTTAGACCTAAACATAAACAAGTAATTTTATTACTTTCTGCTATCAAAGCAAATGCAAGCTTTTTTTTCTCTTCCAAATTTTCAATGTTTATTGTGCTCTCCTCCCACTTTTTTATGCGGCAAACTCGTAAAATTGTCCTTCTGTGACACTTTCTGCAACTCAATGTGGAGGGCAATGTCGCGCTTGATGTTGGGTTCAGCCTCCAGAACCAAATTGAAACTGTCACGATAAGTCATCTGTCCGAGGCAAAGACAAAAAATCGAATGACAATTGCCTCGGCATCAGTCTCCCTTGAAGTGGTTGATTACGCACAGGTGATCACCCAGTTTAAGTCAACACGATCCAGGGGGAAGGTTTGAGTTGACGAGTGATTTCTTCATATTTTAATTGTATGTTTTTTGTAATATTGCATTGTTCATAAGTCATGATTTAGTGGCCTCCACTGTCATTACAGGGGGGAAAAAACGTCTAGGTTACGTATGTAACCTCCATCCCTGATGGAGGGAACGAGACGTCATGTCGAAGAAGCGACACTAGGGGTCTCTCGAGCGCTGAATATGCCTCTGATGCATGAAAAAATGGCAATGAAAAGTTGTCAGACAGTATTTGCATACCCTGCCCCCGGACATACGGGTATAAAGGCAAGGAAATACTATGAGTTCATTCAGGATTTTTCTGAGGAGCCTGGAGTGTCCGGCCACCTCAGTGGCTCGGCTCAGCAACGTGGCCGGGAGGACACGACGTCTCGTTCCCTCCATCAGGGAATGGAGGTTACATATGTAACCTTGACGTTCCCCGTCTGTCGCTCACTTCGACGTCGTGTCAAAGAAGCGACACTAGGAGTCCACTTCAAATCACGCCATGCGCTGAGCCGTGTACGTGTACTGCTGACACAGGAGCGGGCAGATATTTCACGTGCCAGGACGACAAGCTGTGTCAGACTGCACGTACCCTTCCCCAATGTCCCATAAAAGACGTCTGAATCCTTCTAGTTACCCAAGCAGGGGAACAAGGCGACGCTTGCCAACCTGGGACGGGCCGAGCCTAGCCGGGCCTCTTTTCTCTATATGTTTCTCTCATAGAGCCAAACGGCTTGGGCCCTTACCGCATCGTGGGAAGGGGGTCTTACCCATTTTCCTATTCTTTCAGGGGGAAAACACCCTGCGGAGACCAAACCTGCCCAGGAAGGGGGAGGTAACGTGGCAAAATACATCACATGGGCCTCTTCAGTCACATGTGGGAAAGAATGGCACGGTGGTAGATCCAGCCTCGAGGAGGGGAGAGTTGCTACAACACGGCAACCAGAGGGCAGCGGCAACTGCCTAAGGGAGATGCGGGTCTGCTCGTAATGGGACCATACCGCGGAAAATACACACAGGAGGAGTCCGTGTAGGAGGGCTGATCTGTGGAGCACCTTTCCCAGTGCAGGGTAGATTTGAGATACCCGCTGTGGATTGGGTCGGCGAATTCCTCCACTGAATTGCAGACCCACAGGGCTAGGGAGGAGTCATTCAGGGAGCCGAGTGAGTTGGATCTCCTGGGAGTGAAAAGCGCAGACCGTCAGCGTGTACCGAGTTCTACCGGCTCAGACCAGAGAAAACACGGGACGAGACTGACTCAACATCTGAGGATGTAAAACCTCGCAAAGGTATTGGGTGTTGCCCAACCCACAGCTCTGCATATGTCTGCCAGAGATGCGCCCCTAGCCAGTGCCCACGAGGACGCAACACTCCTTGTTGAGTGTGCTCGGACCCGCAAGGGGGGGGGGGGCACGGCCTGGGTATGGTAGGCCAACAGGATGGCATCCACCAGCCAGTGGGAGAGCCTCTGTTTGGAGACAGCATTCCCTTTCCACTGTCCGCCAAGACAGACAAAGAGCTGCTCAGAACGCCTGAAGTCATGCGTGCGGTCCACGTAGGTGCGTAAGACACAACCGGGCACAGTAACGAAGGGGCTGGCCTGCCTCCTCCCGGAGGAGCACTACCTGGTCTCTAAAGGATGTGGTAGGAACATAGCCCAGTCGCGGTCTTAGGATCACATGTGTGTCTGCCGGACTGAACTCCAGGCAAGTGTCACAGACAGAGAACGCTTGCAGGTCCCCGACCCTCTTGATGGAGGCGAGCGTTGTCGTGACAGTGCGTCCGCTACCACATTGAGGTTGCCAGGGATGTGAGTGGCGTGCAGCGACTTGAGTCATGACATATAGTGATAGCGTACGCTGCCATGGCGATATATGTACACTACCGCGGTGATGCAGTCTTACCTGATTAGGACATGTTTGTCTCGAACTAACGGGCAAAACTTCCAGCAACTCGGGGGGATTCTTTCCAACAACCCGCGGCTGCGTGCCTGTTGCACACGCGCCCCAACCCAATCTGGAGGCGTCGGTCGTGACCAGGACGCATCAGGACACCTGCAGCAAGGGTATTCCTGCCCGCACAAAGCAGAGATCTGTCCAGGGTTTGAATGTTTGGCGGCAGGCGGGGGTGACCATCACACGGTGCGTTCCGTAGCACCATGCACGTCTCGGGACTCGAGTCTGAAGCCAGTGCTGAAGCGGTCTCATATGCATCAACCCTCGTGGTGCAACCGCCTTGGAGGATGCCATATGCCCCAGGATCCTCTGGAAATTTTTAAGGGGACCGCTGTGCCCGGTCTGAAGGTGGCGAGGCATTTCAGCACCGACTGCACACACTCTTTGGTGAGACGTGCTTAAATTGAGACTGAGTCTACCTCCATGCCGAGAAAAGAGATGCTCTGAACTGGGGTGAGCTTGCTCTTTTCCCAGTTGACCTGAGCACCTGGTCTCTGTGAGTGCATAGTAACTCTCGGGAGTGGGCCAGAATGAGCCAGTCATCGAGGTAATTGAGTATGCGAATGCCGGCTTCTCGAAGCGGGGCAAGGGCTGCCTCTGCGACTTTCGTGAAAACACGAGGGGACAGATACATGCCGAAGGGGAGGACTTTGTACTGATTCGCCTGCCCATCGAACCGCAGGAAGGGTTGGTGTCGAGGCAGAATTGAGACATGGAAGTATGCATCCTTCAGGTCTACCGCTGCAAACCAATCTAGATGCCAGACGCAAGTTAAGATGTGTTTTTGCGTGAGCATTTTTAACAGGAGTTTGTGCAAAGCCTGGTTGACAACTCACAAGTCCATGATCAGTCACGATAAAGTAAGGGCTGCTGAAACCCTTCTTCATCTCAGTTTGAGGGACAGGCTCTATCGCGTCTTTGAGTAAGAGAGTAGCGATTTCCGCACGCAGGGATTTGGCATGCTCGCCGTGTACTGCGGTAAAGCGGACACCCGCAAAGGGGGGGCGGGGGCCTGGCAAACTGAAGAAGGTTTGTGGGAAGAAGGAGCAATGCGGGGGGGCGGCTGGAGTGGCGCGCTTTCTGTTGAAAGTGAGCCGCGACTGCAATGTTGCCATGGTCATGCTTTCGAAGTGAGAACATGAACCATCCACAAACGCTGCCTCGGTGTGATCGCTGCCCAGACACATGAGACAACGCCTGTGGCCGTCTGAAGCGGAGAGCACTCTACCGCATCCAGGAACTACACGGGCGGAAAGGCATCTTTAAAAAGATTTGTCCTGAAAAGGACATTCAACGCCGCTGTGTACTGCTCTTTTAGAGGAAAATACTCTTTTACGAGAAAATCACTCTTTTAATAAACTCTTTTAAGTCTCTGCGCTGTCGAAGCACCCCAGGGGGAAAACTGCACTACCGTGCAGAGAAGGAGAAAAGCCACTGAAGTGTACCATAGATCCAACAGCAGGGAAAGCATCAGAGGCACAGGAACAGGTGTGTGACTCGCAGCTGACTGCATGCACGACCATCGGCTCCGAAGAAAATTTCTGAATGAACTCGACGTATTTCCCCGCTTTTATACCCGTATGTCTGGGGGCGGGGTATGCAAATACTGTTTGCAACTTCTCATTGGCCTTTTTTTTAGATCAGAGGCATATTCGGCGCTCAAGAGAGACCCCTAGTCTTGGCGGGGGAACTCTTGGTTAGTGTGCACTCTGTGGTGATATGCTATATGAGACAGATTGTTTTGTCTAAAATGTAATTGATCTCAAACAGCAAAAGACCTGGTAATTTACTAGATGCTGGCTCTGTGTGGCACGGTGGAGGGCGGGACCGGGGCGTGATTACGCACGCCCGGTCCCGTATTAGGCTAATTAAGCCGTCAAGAGGGATAAAGGCCACTCGCAGACGGCGATCGAGAGAGAGAGCTCAATTACGGACATGTCCGTTATCTTATGTGTTTGTCTTTTGAGTTTTCCATTAAACCTTTAAGTTATACGTCAAGCCGGTTTCTCGCCTCTTCCTTGCCCATGTCCTTGATCTGTTTTACACTCTGCAATTGGATATAACAAGTTAGTTTGACAGGACAGTTTTACTTTACATTCTAATTGTCATCATTCTATATGGAAATAAAAATAATAATAATTATAACAATAAAATGTTTTGTAGTCGAACCCACCAGTCTCTTGCACATGAGACTGGAACAACAAGAGGGAGAGTAAATTATGAACTATACCTATAAAGGTTAAGCTGGAACAGATCATGACTGCTGTTCATCAGAAATGTCTAGCTAATGTGGTTCGTAAACCATGGTGAAACTAGTTAATAAGCCTGGTGGGGACACCAGCATCCCAAAATGAGGACAAGAATCTAAAACACAACATATGCTGTTCTTTTCAGCAGGGAAGAAGGATCAGTTATCCACATTTAGGTATGAGGTTCCCCTGTCGTTTCACCAGTTTACCTTGGCTTAACATGACAGGACGACCACAGAAAGTAAAGTAAACAACATTCTATCCTACTCCCAAAAGCTTAAAACTTTTAATTAGGAGGAACTATTTCAACAAAAAAGTGAGAGTGAAAGGCAACAACACAAAGTAAACAAATAAAAGAGTAATTAACAAATTACTCAGTGCCTGTTCCAGAGACACCATAAGACCAATTAGTGTGGAAAGAGAGATGGAAAGGAGCTGTCTGACTGGTGACAGAGGGGACAGCCATAACAAGCAGGTGTCCACATGGGACAGAGATATGAGGACATCTGTATTCCACATGAACAAACCTGATCACGTTCCCTCTGAAAAAGCTTGACATTCATTGCTATACACACTGACGTTTGCAAAATCCCAGGAAGCTCTTTGCCTGGTCAGGTTTTTGTTGTCCATTAAAATCAGTTTTATATTGCACCTGTTCCAGGCTGCATTCTAATATGAATCATGACACCTGTGATTCCACAGAAGACTGTATTGAATTGCATCTTGTATGAAAAATCCTTAAATAGAGAAGTGAAATAAACAAAATAAAATAAATAATTATATTTATAATCAGCATGAAAGCAAGGCATTGGGGAAGGCAGCCCTCTGCACAGATACACTTCCCACTTCTGGACCTGCAAGGACGCTAGTGTGCATGCATAAGGAGAGTAGAGGCGTATTATGCATTTTAAAATACGGTGACCATCAGGGATGTAAAGTAACAAAGTACAAATACTCACGTTACTGTAATTAACTACTTTTCCCCAATAATTTTACTTTTTTATGTAGTTTATACTTGTACTTTTACTTGAGTACACTGTAAGTGCTGTAACTGTACTTTTACTGTGCTATTTTCCCACCGTCTGTGTTCGCTACTTCCCTGTCCTGATTTTATTGTTATCTATCAATGTGATTGGCTAGAGAGATTCTTGTGACTCCCGGCAAATCAAATCACACGTACAAAAATTTAATGGCAGCTGCAGATTTGGCGGCATCTGTTATGGATGCCTCAAGCACAGTTCAACACCAGAACATCACAGCTGCACCTGAAAGGTTTTTTTGCAGTGAAAAAGGCCAATTGCATGACTGTGTCAAGTGAGTTTAACTTGCTCAAGCCATATATCATCATTAATCCTGCCTCTATTTGAAGAAACATATCAAGGTAAATTTCATATTTCTGCTAACTAGATTCTGTGTGCCTATCACATAGCCTGTAATTTAACTATCTATCACTGAGAATATTAAGTTGATGCGAGAAATTAAGGTAATTTTATCAATGCTGTTATCAATAGGCTGGGCAATAAAATGATCTAGATCTTTATCGGAAAAAAGAGAGATGTCCTCGATTATTTTTAACCTATGATCTAGATCTAGAACAGGGTTGTTCATTACATCAATCGAGATAACAAGAGCACCACTGGTTGGTTGATCTAGATAAAATATAAAAGATTGACTTTTTATTTCCTGACGTCTGTAGATTCACGCTGGTTGACTGATAGGTGGCTAATGTTTGAGCTCTAATGTGGTTACACGCCTAAATTATCAAATATACTTAATAATTCCGCCAATGCCCATCTTGGTGAAAATGTAAAAGCAGACGTTTATGTCTAAAGCGAACTAAAACAGTGGGACAAAAAGCGTATTTGCATCAAAATGTAGGACTTGAAGTGTACATGTATCCGTATTTGTATAACAAATTACCAGGAAAGTAGGGATGATAAAATAATTTATAATTATGTTTAGCCTTTATAAAGATAGAAAAGTATCAACATTTGTAGAGCAATACTTCAGCAGAACATTCCACCAGTTACAAACTTCAGAAAATTGTGCATCAAAATTGTTCTTAAAAATAACATTTTCTTATTATTTACTCACCCTTATGCCATCCCAGATGTGTATGACTTTCTTTCTTCAGAGGAACACAAATTAAGATTTTTAGAAGAATATTTCAGCTCTGTAGGTCCATTCAATGTAATGAAGGGGTGCCAAAATGTTGATGCTCCAAAAAGCACATAAAAGCAGAATAAAAGTAATACATACAACTCCAGTGGTTTAATACATGACTTCAGAATTGATATGACAGGTGTGGGTGAGAAACAGTTAAAGGCTGTTTTTTGCTAGAAATTCCTCTCTCTGTCCAGTAGGTGGTGATATGCATGAAGAATTTGAATCACCAAAAATACAAGAAAAAAGTTAAAGTGGAGATTGACTGAGTAGGGAGGAGAATTATAAGTAAAAAATAATTATATATTGATCTGTTTCTCACCACATCTATCATATTGCTTCCGAATACATGGATTAAACTACTTTTATGCTGATTTATGTGATTTGTGGAGCTTCGATATTTTAGCACTGATTCATTTTCATTGTATGGACCAAAAGAATTACTAGAACAAAAGATATTCTTGTAAAAATCTTAATTTGTTTTCTGCAGAATAAAGAAAGTCATACACATCCAGTGATCCTGCTTATTTGGCATTTTTTTGCATTCCTTGAATAGATTTGAATATGTTTTATGCAAAAACTGATTTTAATGTAATTGTTTCATACATTACTATTTAAAATGGTGATCAGTGTATTGAAAATAACTTTTTACATTTTTCATTTCTGTTATCATGTGTCCCTTTTATTTTTTGGATTCAGATTCATGTAGTGTTTATTATAGATAAGTGATGTATTTTAAATGTTGGCATACAGTGTTCATTGTAATGGGGCATAGGTTTTTTGCAACTACTCATGAGTACTTTTAAATGAGCTACTCTTTTATTCTCACTTGAGTAGTTTTTAGGACGGCTACTTTTACTCACACTACATTGTTTGGGAAAAGTACGTGCAGCGTAGTTCTAGCGGGAAGACAAGCAGCTGTACATCATCGCACCATTAGCTGGGTAATTCCCAGCCAATCACATGTAAGCCGTTGCTTTATAAGTCTGCTCCCAATCTATCACATTGCTGTTTCAGTGTGCCAACACGGCAACCTCCACTACCCCACCAGCACCAGTTGAGTCCCATACTGCACAGGGGTAGGCTCCTTGCCCCTGCCTCCTATCTCCGGCAGGATATGATGGTTCTGAGTACAACTTCTTCGGACCACCAGACGGGGCCTACATTACTTTTCTGTTTTATATTCATCAAATAAATGTCATCTTAAATCTCACTCAAGTCTGCAAGTCTTCCAGATAATTTTTCAGTACTCTTTCCACCCCTGCCTGGCAGACATTGTGAGAAAAAGGCCATTTGCAGAATTCAACAGTCAGGTGAAAAATGAATTCCTGCCTATGTTTTTACCTCTGCAGAAGTGCCCCACTAGAACAGCCACCTTTCTTTGCCCTTTAACTTAATATTGAGCATCAATTATGTTGCCTGCTTCATGAAACAACTACTGACTCAATAATACTCATTCATCAACTCTAACCAGCACATCAGTGCATTTTCTCATCAGCTTGTGCCTTTGTCTCAGCTTTAGCCTCTGTGGCTACTTTAATTTCAGTACTGAATCGTCTTCACCCATGAGGGGCAGCAGCCGGCCCAAGGTTGAGAATTTGTGGATTATGAATAATATAGAGACAGAAGAGTCATATTTCCCCTGACACAGCCTCCCCTTTGTGTATTACACCCATTTGCACTATAAAGTGAGCAAGAGGAACACTTGTTATTGAGATGAGGTAGTGTGTGTGCGCGCGTGTGTGTGTATGTGTGTGAGGGAATGAGAGAGAAATAGAGGATTGTACTCTGTACACTCAGCTGCAGTCTATTCTAGTCAACATCAAAAGAAAAATTTTACAGAAAACAAAAGGATTTCAAAAACCGGATAAAGAGTGTTAATGCCTGACTGTGCACCTAAGAACAATAAGTCCCATAGATTTATGGGTAACAGTAGGTTTACAGTCCACAGGAATGGGTGATCTTATGCTGGAATTTATCTCCTGTGGACATTTAGAGGAAGGTGGTGATGTCATTTCAGGCTGACTCACTCTGAAATGGAGGATTTTACTGTTAAAAATGTAATGTTAAAAAAAGAGCTGCCAGTGCTGGATAGATTACTTCTGATTTGTAATCTATTGATTACAAATTACATGATTAAAATTGTAGTCAGTTATGTAATCTCTAATCTAATTTATTTTGGATTACTTTAGGATTACTTCTGACCCAATTCTTGTTTGTTTGATGTCACATGCATATGAGTAGTCAATCTATTTTTACATGATTTGTGTGTGTGTGTGTGTGTGTGTGTGTGTGTGTGTTTTACCCGCTACTAGTCTGTTTCTGAGTAAAATTTAAAAAAAAAGCACTTTCGTTCTTACTCCTGCAACTTTGGAATTACAATGCCACCTCTATGTGGTAGTCGATCAGACCAGTTATATTTGTGAATCAGTGTCACAAAGAACATTCTCAAAAGTTGTCGCAAAATCACATTCATGTTTAAGCCGAGTACAAATTGAATTGTTCAATTTAATGTTGCCACGCGTCCTGAAAAGGACGTTCAACGCCTTCTGTGTTTTGCTCTTTTATGAGTGAAAACTCATAGAGCGGGTCTGCCACCAATCGTAGGGTTGGTGGTTCGAATCCCAGCCCATATGACCATACGACAGTGTCTTGCCGAAGTGTCCTTGGGTAAGACACTGAACCCCAAGTTGCTCCTGATGGCAGTCTAGTGCCTTGCATGGCACCATTGGTGTATGAATGTGTGTGTGAATGGGTGAATGAGTCAACAGTGTAAAGCGCTTTGAATACCGATAAGGTTAAAAAGGCGCTATATAAGTGCAGATCATTTACCATTTTAGGAGGGGAAAACACTCTTTTAGGCAGTGAAAGCACTGTCGAAGCACCCAGGTGCGTGGACTGCATAGCGTGCAGAGAGAGAGAATACCAGCTGGAAATTCGCCGTAAGATACAACAGCAGTGCTTCTTGCCAGTACAGGTGAGTGGAAAAGTTTTAATATTATAAAATATAAAAAATTCATATGTCCTATGATTTTTGACTTCGGCCATTTTTAATTTTCTGAAAAACCTACTTTTCCAAACTTGTCCTAGGCCGTTTTTGTCCGATTTGCACAAAAATTGGCCTGCATCATCTAGAGACACTCACGACAAAAAAATATTCACAGCATTTTGATAAACTGTACTGTTTTCGAGTACAGTTCGAATTCGACGAAGAGCATGCCAAAATGGACGTCAGGGTATATCTCTGTGAAGCTTTAGCATTTTCAGTTCATATTCAAACGTATTATTTGTCATGTGCACCATGACTTAAGGATGCCTGCTCAGTTTTGGATTTTTAAAATAAATGTTTATTTTTTATGATTGAAAGTTTAATTTTCTAACTCCTCATACACTGTTCATCGTTATATATGTATATATGGTGGTATTTTTACCAGCTGAGAACAAAACGAAGAGCTAATAAAATGTCTAAAGGAGTCAAAGCAGCAGCAAGAATTCACAACCTTCTATGATGAGAAGAACCAGGTATGCTTGAGGTAAGCATTTGGCAAATTACTTCCTGTTTATGGTCCGTTTAGATGTCTTTGGTCCATGTTGCGTTTATATATCAATCAAACCGCACCAATGTTCGTTTGGAAGCGGACCGAGTCTGCTTCTTTGGTGCGTCCCAAGGTTGTGTTACAGAGTTCACACTTGTTCAAATGAACCGCACTAACAGAGCAATCACACCAGAGTTCATTTTAATCTAACCAAACCTGCCAAGTGTGAACACCCTAACTCTCTGGAATCCATTTCTCATTATCCCCGTACATAGCACTGATCACCTGTTCAACTTTTTCCAATCTATTCAGCTATTTAGTTCTCATACTCACTCTGGTCTCACACAGTCTTCTGTCCATCTGCCTGATCTGCTCTGGTCTTCTGGCTGTCTGCCTGATATGCTCTGGTGTCCTGGGTCTTCTGGCCATCCACCTGATCTGCTCTGGTCTTCTGGGTCTCCTGAATGTTTGCCTGATCTGCTCTGGTATCCCTGTTCTCATGGCCGTCTACCTGTTCTGTTCTGGCTCCCTAGGTCTCCTGGCCATTCACCTGACCTGGTCTGGTAACCATGGTCTTATTGTCCATGCCATGTCACAGCCACACTTGAGTCTTCTCCATGCCATGTAACATCTAAAAACTTGAATAACCAACACTCCTGCAAACATGAAAAAAATGGATTATAAAATCTGACTTTCTATAGCTTGGTAACTTTGTCCTGCTGTCCTGTTTATGTTTTGTTGTAAATTCTAGAGACTGTTGTGCATAAAAATATTATCAGATCAGAAGTTATAGAGATACTCAAACCAGCCCATTTGGCACCAACAATCATGCTACGCTCCAAATAACTGAGATCACATTTTTCCCCATTCTGATGGTTAATGTGAACATTAACTGAAGCTCATAATATGCATCTGCATGATATTATGCACTGCACTGTTGCCACACAATTGACTGATTAGATAATCGCATGGATGATTGTTGTTGCCAGATGGGCTGGTTTGAGTGTTTCTGTAACTGCTGATCTCCTGGGATTTTTATGCACAAGTCTCTAAAATGTACTCAGAATGGTGACAAAAACAAAAAACATACAGTGAGGGTCAGTTATGTGGAAGGAAACACCTTGTTGATGAGAGGTCAAAAAAGAATAGCCAGACTGGTTAGAACTGACAAAGTCTATGGTAACTCACATAACTGCTCTGTAAAATTGTGGTGAGAAGGGTTGGTGTGGCTTTGGCGGAAAGAAGGGGGACCTAAACAATTTTAGGCAGGTGGTTTTATTGTTGTGGCTGATCTATATAACAGCTTTAATAGCTCCAATGTAGTTAACTACTTTTTGTTAGTTGCTTGTAGAGTAACTACATACAATTCCAAAAGAGTAGCTTGTAGGCTTGGCTATATTCTAAGTCTGCTCTGAAGCCATTTTAGAGAATTGTATGATGAATTCATGCAATAATGGCAAAGCTGTCAAATAAAATATGGCACATGGCTCAGGTCTGACTAAATGACATTTGATGATGACTCACAAGACATGCAAGAACAAGTGAGGCTTGATGTGTCCAACCTTCACATACACATAATATTTCAGAGCTGCATAATGCATATAGATTGATAAAAGTAAATAATGATTTATATAGCAAACAAGTCTACGTTTAAACTACTTTAGTGGTGCGTTTATAGTGCTTAAAATGCTTGTAGTATTTTGTTCTCTCTGGAGCTAGACAGCTTACAGTCACAATTAACTATTGTAAAGGAAAGAGCTGCTTAAAGTTTCTTATTTAAACATATTTAGTGTTCCATGGAAGAAATAACAGCATATGAGTTTGGACCAAATTTAAGTAAATAATGAAAATAAACTAACCATTATTGGAGTAAAAAATTAAACAATTTTGGGTTAACTGTTCCTTTGACCAGCATAAACCAGCACGGAAATGTTGGTCTAATATGATCTTTTAAGCAGGGCTGCTAATTGCTGGTTTGTTATGATGACCTCGGGAGAGATGCTGGCCCTAAACCACCAAGTGGATGCCTTTTGTCTGTTAGCCCTTTTTGCAAATATATGATTCCAAATCCATGTCTCATTGTGATTTCCATGTGTTTGCTCTGCCTGTAAACCTCACCAGTTAGTCTGTCAAGCTACTTTTGAGTGTATCTGCATGTGCCACAAATTATCCCCTCCAACAGACTGTTTGATTGTGTTTTTACTCACACAGACACACACGCACACACACACTCTAAACCATCTAGGCTCTGAGAGTCCATTAAGAGCCAGTGATTTAGAAGCGTTTGGCTGTGTTTACATTCCTGCCTCTCTCTGAGTTGAAATGGTGTCTGAGTGGAGAGCTGAAAGTCACACAGTCAGACACTCTCTATACACATTCACTCATTATGAGACCCACGCTGCAGCCCAAAGGACTCAGTTCAGCTTAATAGTTGGCTTCCAGATGGACTTGTTTGGGCAAAGTGTCCAATCAAGAATGTGCAAAAATCTATTTTTGGTAGATGCTTATTCTATTGGATATGAAACATGAATTGCTTTTACATATAATGTGGTAAGAAATATTTGCCCACAAGATCATCAAACGAAGTTGAAAAAGAGTGGAAGAGGAATAGCAATGAAGAAAAATAAGTTCTTTAACTTTGTCTAAGGTTGGACTCTTTTTAAACATACTGTGTGCTCATCTTAAATGTGCTTCTCATAGGAATTTACTTTGAGACATGTAATTGCTTTTGGCACATAAGAATATATGTTAAATTCAAAGGAGGCACTGAATAAATTGTGAAACTGTTTTTCCATTGCTCATCTTGAAACAGTCTAGAATCACCCTCTGGTCATATCATTGCAGTGATCTGACCAAATCGCCCACATCTGGAATACAACCAAAGAAGGGAATGTGGGTTCAGAAATGTAGTTCAACAAAGAAAGCTTTCTTGCTTTACGGTTCTCTCATTTTAACATGAATTTTCTCGACTTATGATTAATTGCAACAAAATAAACTTGGTTTGGTAAAGTTGACATGACACTTATTTGATGAAATGATATTGATCCACAGTATATATTTTCTCTTTTGGCATAAGCCCTGTCTGACAGTCCAATAAGATTGCTACTCGAACCATCAGATCCTGCCGGAGATAGGAGGCAGGGGGCGAGGAGCATCCCCCTGTGCAGGATGGGACTTGACTGTTGGTGGTGGGGAGGTGGAGGTTGCCGTGCTGGCACACTGAAACAGCAAATAGGTAGATTGAAAGCAGGCTTTTAAAGCAATGGCTGATGTATGATTGCTAGGAGCTAACTAGATAATGGTGTGATGATGTACAAGTTTCCCGCTGGAACTACACTTACACTTACATTTCTATCAGAAAGTCTTGCAGGCTTGGTAAAGTTTACATGACATTTATTTGATGAAATGATTGCAAACCACAGAATATATTTTCTCTTTTGGCATAAGCCCCGTCTGGTGGTCCGAAGAGATAGCTACTCAAACCAACAGCTCCTGATAGAGATAGGAGGCAAAGGATGAGGAGATTAACCCAAAAGGAGAAACCAGATACTACCCCCCAAAGAGAGGAGTTCCAGATGAGTTATTAACCAGGTCTCCGTGGCTGAAGTTTCAGTCTGGAGAAGAAAAAAGAGAGATGTGATAACTGATAAATACATTGATGCATGCAATTATGCAATATACCTGGTATGGTTGTGCAATACCATAGCAATAAGATATGCAGTGGTTGTGTTTGCTAATGACCCTTTTGAGAAAGGGGGCATGAGCCCTCCGACGAGGTCAGACGTTGTTTGTGGAACATCTTTGCCAAAAGATGAACAACGTATCATACTGCTATACAATAAGGGTGACGATGTTGTGCAATACCCTTTGTTGAAAGATAAACAACATTTGATTATGAGCAAATTTGCCACATGATGCTGAAATGGGCGAGTCAGCGTGGTGAATGGGCATGAATTTTAGAAGCATCTTTAAGTCTGCTTTGTGTAGATGCGAAAGATGTGATGTTTGAATCCGAAGCCCCTGATAAAGCCGGTAAAACCAGCAAGATGACACATTGTCCAATATATGTAAAGCTTCAGTCGACTGAATATTCGGTATCTGCTTTGCAAGAAACAGAATATATTTACAGTGAATGGAATGGAGAGTAATATGCATTGGTAACTAAAAATTAGTTACGCATTTAGACAAACATATTTGTAGAACCAATGTGGAAGAATTATGAGGAAGCTTATGTCTTACCTGCAGATACAGAAAATTAACTAAAGCAGAATTGAAATAATGAGCTTTGGAATTCCAAACACTGAAAAGTAATCCGGAACAGGTTTTGTCCAGTGAAAAACAAAACCTTACTTACCTGCTACTAAATGTAACTGACCCAACCACGACCACATTAAAAGTGAACAGGAAGACTGAAATGCATTGATACTTAAAATAAAAATGAAATGAAATATTGCCACTTGAATTTAATGTTGATGCAGGTGAGGGTTATGATGAACAGACAACATTGGCCACAGAAAACCTAAGACCCATAAACCATCCTCTAAATGCATTTGATGAAGATGATTGAGAACTTAGTGTATTTCTGATGGGGACCAGCTGCTACCTTAAGGCAATGATTTTGATGGACTATGCGAGGAGTGCATGCCTTCCAGCACAGGGCCGTGTATTCCGGTTGTGGTAGATATGGTGGCTCAACTGAGGGAGGTCTCCTATGTGACTGAGATCTGGATGAAGATCCAGATTTGCTGGATGTTTATGCCCCATAGGTTTGATACAGGCCAGAAAGGAAGGCGGGCTTCCCAAAATGTTATGTAAGAGCTGGGTCACCTGTGGCTTGGAGAGATAGGGATTGATGGAGATGCCTGGTTAACATATTTATTTTCATTCCAAGAGGGCCACGATCCCACTGAGGCTCTGGAAATTGCAGACGCGCGCTGCGGTGAGGAGCTGCTGATCTTAGATATAAGGTAAGGAGCAAGTGACTAAATCCTTATCCAGGGCTGGGTATTAGATCATTGAGGAGTGAAACTGACTCGACATCGGACATAGTAAGCTGTAGAATGAATTGCCGTGTTGGCACACTGAAACAGCAAAAAGGTAGATTGAAATCAGGCTTTTAAAGCAATGGCTGATGTATGATTGGCAAGGAGATAACTAGATAATGGTGTGATGATGCAAGTCTCTCACTAGAACTATGCTTACATTAAAATTTTTTGTCAAAAGTGCTGAGAGAAAACTGGGTATAAGCGTGTACTAATCTTCACTTTTACATGCAAACAGAGCTGCATTCATTCTAAACAAGCAAAAGCTGCCACAAGGCTCTCTGTCTGGTAATTATACAGTTCTGTGTAAGGCAGCACAGCTGGGAACAGATCACTTTCAATTATTATATCAAACATTAATTATTAGCCCATTACCTACACAATAGAGTGCATATCCTAAGTGCTCCCCCTCGCATAAACCCTCAAAAACGAGCTTTTCTGACTGAGAAAAATGTGTTAAGAGACATAAATCCTCTCAAATACAGATTAGTCCAGCAGAAAAAAAATGCAAACTTTCCAAAATCCATCAAGACATGACAATAAAGCCTTACTTCAAGTGAAAATGGAGCCAAGGTATGCTTCGGTTTTTAAAAAGGCATTTTACCTTTCAAAGTAAGTTTACACCCACCGTTTGCCCTAAAACGCTTTCCTTTTTGCTCCACGCTTCATCAGTTTTGGGAGAGGCCCATTTATTTCACTCGCCAAATTGCTCACTCATCTGGTTACCATGGTTGCAGCAGATCATCCTCTGTTTGAGGCCAGAGATAGTCTGTCAGCATTGATGGGCTGTCACACAAAGAATATGGAAGAGTATATCTCAAATTGAAATAATAATAATACCTGTCTATCATCATCAGCCTCCAGATGAGCCTCAGCACTTCCTGGATTTCAGTATCCCACAGTGCATTAATGCCACACTGACCTTGATTGAACCCAACACGACAGCCACACACCAAAAGCAATTATACATATTCCTGTGACCCAGTCATCATGGACAGGCATTTGACAATATCATGAACAGTTTGATGGTGAAAGTCAAAAGAGGGAAATGTCTTGCTAAAGTCTATTCAAAGGTTAAGTGTGTCATTTCTGCACTAGTGCCACCATCTGGAATTACAAAAATAAAGTGTGTTTTCAAACATCCTTTGGAAACTCCCCTTATACTCATCACACTCTTTTACATTCTCTGATTCCCTACGAACAGATAGGCCATACTAAATAAAAGGTGATAAATGCTTAACATCGTAATAAACAAGACCACAACAACACATACACACCATACAGAAAGTGTTGCAGAGGAATTGTGCCATTCGATAACATCACCAGATTGAACGACGGCTGGGTGTGTTAGCGACCTGTGCGGCAATTTCGGTATGGGCGCTCTAGGTTGCCAGAGCAATCTCATAATTGGTGTTGTGTGTGTGTGTGTGTGTGTCCTCCACCTTGAAAATAGGATGCCAATGTTCACTTTGGTTTTACTCTGTTCCCTGTATGTGTCTAGTTTAGCAAATTTTGGCAAAGCTAAATTAATTTTACTGTGTACACATCTGCTATGGATGATCATTTGCCCCCGGCTGAACAAGTAGCCACACCCCAATCTCATGCTTTAGGTTGAGCTAGAAAGGGATGGGAGAAGCTGAGCGGGACGCTCCAAAAAATAAACATCAATGTATTGAAAGTGCCTGGGAGGCTCATATTTTATTTTTTTGGTGGAGGTAAACCCACAAATGGTTTTCTTATAATTGTCAATGAACAATAATCTGGGCTAGTAGAATAGTAGTATTTTCACATAAATAAAGGTACATACTTTAAATCATGAGCCACGAGAATGTGTTTTACAATGGTTTTACCACAATTAAATTCTATATTGTAACACGGATCACAAGACTGACGTGGAGGGAGGACACAGAGGCAGGGGCGTAACTCAAAAGGTAAGACTTTAATAATTGGGGAAACAGTGTAAAAACAATAGCTATTCAAATAGGGCTCTCTCTCATAGGCCAACACTGGACTGGCATTCTCCCCCACTGGTAGTGCTGTGGCTCTTTTATGCCGCTCTCCCCGTGCTCACTGAAATTAGAGACAGGTGTTAGACATAATTTAGCTCAGGTGCAAGCGCCCTTACCGCTTTCCCTCCCCGGACGGGCGCTTGACCACGCCCCCGCTGCCACATACCCCCACCGCCCGACTCAGGCCAGGGCGCCATCTGGCCTGCCAACCACTCCCCCCCCATTTCTGGAAAGGAAGTCGGCGACAGCCATCTGCACCCCCGGTCTGTGGACCACCTCGAACTTAAAAGGCTGGAGAGCCAGATACCAACGGGTGATCCGGGCGTTAGTATCCTTCATGCGGTGGAGCCACTGCAGTGGGGCATGATCCGAGCAGAGAGTGAAGGCCCGCCCCAGCAGGTAGTAGCGGAGTGTGAGGACCGCCCACTTGATGGCCAAACACTCCTTCTCTACAGTGCTGTACTTCGTTTCCCTCAAGGAGATCTTCCTGCTGATGTACAGCACCGGGCGCTCCTCCCCCTCCACCACCTGCGAGAGTATGGCCCCCAGCCCCTTGTCTGAAGCGTCCGTCTGTAATAAGAAAGGGAGAGAGAAGTTAGGCGAATACAATAGCGGCCCTCCACAGAGTGCGGCTTTAACTTGTGTAAATGCCTGTTGGCACTGCTCCGACCATTGGACCGGATCTGGAGCCCCCTTTTTAGTGAGGTCAGTCAGTGGGCTGGTGACATCCGAATAATTAGGGACAAATCTTCTATAATAGCCAGCCAGCCCCAGGAACTGCCTCACCCCCTTTTTGGTCTTAGGTCTAGGGCAAGTCGCAATCGCCGCGGTCTTATCAATTTGGGGACGCACCTGGCCATGACCCAAGTGGAACCCCAGATACCGTACCTCCACACGCCCAATCGCGCACTTCTTTGGGTTTGCCGTGAGCCCTGCCCGCCGCAGCGACTTCAGGACCGCCCTCAAATGTTGAATATGCCGCTGCCAGTCATTACTATAGATAATAATATCATCTAAATAGGCAGCGGCGTAGGTAGAGTGCGGGCGGAGGACACGGTCCATTAGACGCTGGAACGTGGCCGGGGCCCCGAACAAACCGAACGGAAGTGTCACAAATTGGTGCAATCCGAATGGCATGGTGAAGGCTGTTTTTTCTCGGGAAATTGGTGTCAAGGGGATCTGCCAATAACCCTTTGTTAAATCCAGGGTCGAATAAAAGCGAGCAGTACCTAACCGATCTAGCAGTTCATCAACCCGAGGCATTGGGTACGTGTCAAATTTAGACACTGCGTTGACTTTTCGATAGTCCACACAGAACCGGACAGACCCGTCACTCTTGGGAACAAGAACGACCAGGCTAGACCAGTCGCTGTGGGACTCCTCTATTACTCCCATATCGAGCATTGCATCCAATTCGTCCTGAACAATTTTCTTTTTATGCTCGGGGAGGCGATAAGGGCGGCTACGAACCACTACCCCCGGCTCGGTCTCGATGTGGTGTTCGATGATGTTCGTGCGACCCGGTAGAGGAGAAAACACGTCTGCAAACTCTTTTTGCAACTTGGCAACCTCTGAACGTTGGCACGGGGAGAGGTGGTCTCCACAAATGACCGGGGCATTGTGATCGGGCTTTGGGTTCACCTCCGGTCCGAGCTCCGCCCTCTCAGGGACCACCGTAGCCAATGACACAGGGACCGCCTCCCTCCATAATTTAAGGAGATTGAGGTAGTATATTTGACGCGCGTCCCCCCTATCGGTTCGCTTAACCTCATAATCGAGATCCCCCACTCGTCGTGTGACCTCAAAGGGCCCTTGCCACTTGGCGAGTAATTTGGAGCTCGATGTGGGGAGCAATACAAGAACTTTGTCTCCCGGTGCAAATTCCCTTAGCTGAGTACTCCTGTCATACAGCCGGCGTTGGCGTGCTTGAGCCCGGAGCAAATTCTCCTGTGTTAGTTTCCCCAGTGTGTGGAGTTTTGCTCGAAGATCAAGAACGTACTGAATTTCATTTTTACTACTCGAAGGTCCTTCCTCCCAGGCTTCACGGATGACGTCCAGCACTCCGCGCGGGCGCCGCCCATACAGCAGCTCAAACGGGGAAAATCCCGTGGAGGCTTGCGGGACCTCTCGTACTGCAAATAACAGGGGGTCAAGCCATTTATCCCAATTCCTAGCGTCTTCGTGTACGAACTTACGAATCATATTCTTGAGCGTTTTATTCAATCGTTCCACTAGGCCATCTGTCTGCGGATGTTACACACTAGTGCGAATCGACTTAATGCCCAATAGTTCATAAAGTTCGCGGAGTGTTCGTGACATAAAGGTCGTGCCTTGATCGGTGAGGATTTCTTTCGGAATCCCCACCCGAGAGATTATTTTGAAGAGTGCCCCTGCAACACTACGTGCAGAGATATTGCTTAGAGGCACTGCTTCCGGATATCGTGTTGCGTAATCCACCAGGACTAATACAAAACGATGTCCGCGTGCTGTCCGATCTAATGGCCCGACGAGGTCCATTCCAATTCTTTCAAAGGGAACCTCGATTAATGGAAGGGGGCGCAATGGCGCTTTTGGGGTGGCCGGCGGATTTACCAGCTGACATTCGCGGCACGCCGCACACCACCTGCGGACGTCGCCGCTAATGCCCGGCCAATAAAAATGGGCTATTAGACGGAGCAGTGTTTTCCTTTCACCTAGGTGACCCGCCATGGGATTATAATGAGCCGCCTGGAACAACATTTCCCGACGGCTCCGTGGAATTAACAATTGAGTTATATTTTCTTTTGTCTGAGTGTCCTGCGTCACTCTATACAACCGCTCATTTATAATCGCGAAATAGGGGTATGCGAGAGCGATGTCCGGCTGGAGACGCTGACCATCAATTGTTTTCACCTGATCAAAACACGTGCTTAAAGGGAAAATCTGCTCCAAAGGGAAATCTACGTCAGGGAATTCCCTGCGAAGGGGAGGGGCGGAAGGCCCGCCCCTTCCCTCGTCATCCCCATTCGGAGCAGCCGAGGATGGCCCCGGCTCCGCCTCCCCTGCAAAAGCATCGCACATCGCACATCTCCCCATTTTAATGCAGGACCCATCCTTCCCAGTTCCCCCCAAAACATCCTTAAATACAGGCCAATCGGTCCCCAAAATCAGAGGATGGGTGAGGCGGGAACTAACCGCTGCCTCCACTTTATGTTTTTCCCCTCGAAATTTAAGCAGCAAGGTCACCATCGGATAGCTGTGAACATCCCCGTGCACGCACCTCACCCTTACCCGCTTAGCCGTGCCCAAAGCCTCGGGTTGAACCAAGCGTTGATGGATGGTGGTCTGATTACAACCGGTATCCAGCAAAGCTTGGTGTGTACCCCCCTGGATTCTTACCGGAACCCGGTACGCTCCAGCCCGATCGGGGGCAGCATGTGGGAGATCGGCGACCCGGACCACCGCCCCCACCTTCATCAACGGACACCGCTCGCGGAAGTGGCTCGGGTCCCCGGACCTCCGACAGGCCGGCCCAGACATCACACCCGTACCTGCTTCGACGGACGCCCCCACCTGAGGGGGAGAGCGGCTGTAGGTGATGGAGGAGGGATGGGCTGATGCTGTCGGTTGAGTTGTTGGTCTTAACCATGCTCCTCGCCTGCGTGGGGCAGCAACGGGACCTGGAGAGAGGACAGAGCGTGAGGGTTGGGGTTAGTGGGGAAGAGCGGAAGTAAACACAGGAGGGGGAAGAGAGGGAGAGAGAGAGAGAGAGAGAGAGAGGGCTTGTCCGCCCTTGGGATCGCCGCGATATGGTCCTCCGCTAACTGGACGGCAGCTTCCAGCGACGCCGGGCGGTGGCACTGGACCCACTCCGCCGTTCTCCGGGGCAAGCGTTGGATGAACTGTTCCAGCACCACCTGATCGACAAGACCCTCAACGTCGCGGTCCCCCACTAACAGCCACCTCCAGCAGGCATCACGGAGTCGCTGGGCAAAAGCAAACGGGCGGTCGGACTGCTCTAGCTTCATGCCCCGGAAGCGCTGTCGGTTTTCCTCGGGGCTCCGACCTACCCGCTGCAAGATGGCTTTCTTCAGGTCGGCGTAGGCCAGGAGGCTTGTTGCCGGCAGTTGTTGCGCCGCGAGTTGGGCTTCCCCGGACAGAAGAGGAATGAGGCGGGCTGCCCATTGGTCTTGCAGCCAGCCCCAGATTTCCGCCGTTCTCTGAAACAAATCTATAAAGGCTTCTGCATCATCAGCCGCCCCCATCTTCTGTAACGTGGGCGGGGGCAGCGTGGCACGGGCGTCCGGGGTCGCGGCTATGGCTGGTGTGGCCTCCTGGCTGAGCAGGCTCCGGATGACGTGGCGATCCTCTGCTTGAGCCCGCGTGATCTCGAAGAACCGCCGATCTTGGTTCTGCCTGAGCTCAAGCAGGGTCTGTTGGTGGCTCTGATGGAGGTTAGCGAGGGACTGGAGGACTTCGGCCAGCTGGGAGGACTCTACGGGGTGATCCTTCTCCATCGTTGGAATTAATTCCCGGGTTTCGGCACCAGTGTAACGCAGATCACAAGACTGACGTGGAGGGAGGACACAGAGGCAGGGGCGTAACTCAAAAGGTAAGACATTAATAATTGGGGAAACAGTGTAAAAACAATAGCTATTCAAACAGGGCTCTCTCTCATAGGCCAACACTGGACTGGCATTCTCCCCCACTGGTAGTGCTGTGGCTCTTTTATGCCGCTCTCCCCGTGCTCACTGAAATTAGAGACAGGTGTTAGACATAATTTAGCTCAGGTGCAAGCGCCCTTACCGCTTTCCCTCCCCGGACCCGCTGCCACACACACACACACACACACACACACACACACACATATATATATATATATATATATATATATATATATATATATATATTTTTTTTTTTTTTTTTTTTTTTTTTTTGGGGGGGGGGCAGGACATATCGAAGAACTCAACTATTTTTAAAATAGCTGACGCAGTACGCGTCACACACAAATCATGATTTTCTGCTTGCTAGCACTAGTCAGAAACAGGTGTTATTTGGCAGAAAGACATTTTCATTCTAGACAGCATTTTATTGGATAAATAGAGTGAGTGCAGTGTGAGTCATCAATATTTTTAGTCCATATTCTCAGAAAGATGTCAATTTTAAATGTGAACATCTGCTAAAAGTGATTTTTTCCATTAGAACAACACTAGCATATACGTAGATGGCCTCAAAGCTAACAAAGCCCTCTTTAGTGTAGGAAAAAAACCCTTTTATTCTTATAGTTCAGCTGGTAGACCATGGTGCTAGCAATGGGTTTAATTCCCAAAGGATGCATACAGATAAAATATCTAGCTTTGATGCACTGTGAGTCATTTTGGATAAAAGCATCTGCCAAATGCATAATGTAAAATCACTGTAATGCACAGTGGCTTATGGCTTATAGCTTGCCACAACAGACTGATCACACTGTGAATTTGGCTTTAGTAGGTCGATAGTTTTGCTGCTGAATTCGGTTTATGCTTACCGAAATTCGAACCACTGCCCCCAGGACGGGTTAAACCTACCCAAGGCCCTGGGTTAGCTCATGAATATTAATGATGTCACGTGATTTACAACTCTACACAGGTTAACCAATGTCATAATAAACAAATTGATACTCATGAGCTACAACCCTATACATTCGCTCATGACCCAAAGAGTTGCATACTACAACAATATGTAATCACAGAAGACACACTGATGACTAATATGTCAAAGAACACATAGTGAATACATCATCCATAGATAGACAGAAATAATTTTGTTTAGACTGAGGATAGATACATTTACCATGCAATCATGTTAAAACTACTAAAACAGTCAAGCAGAAATCTACATAGAATTAAATGTCATTCACCACTTCATGAAACCACTCAAAATACCCTCTTCATGGTTTTCTGTAAAGCAAGCCCTCAAATAAATAGCAGGTGTGGGGGGAGGGGGGGGGGGGGGTAACTTCAGATCAGTAATGCATGTAAATACATATTTTTGTAATGTGAACCAACCTCCCCATGTTAAAAAAATGTTTTTTTCATAGAGACAATTATAAAGTAAGCCATATGTAGGTTGATTTCCATCGAAGAATTTAACTCTAGCTCTGTAGTGCTTTCAAATATTTGTTTGAATAAGATGTCAACTTCTGGTTCAACCAATTGCATGACTTTGGGGTGGGACTATCTGTAATAAGCTATTTAGCAGTGAATTTATTCAGTTTTGCAAACAACCGCATACAAAGAGTGTTAAGGAAAAATGTGTAGAAATTATTAACAGAGTTTAGAGGCACGGGTGGTACGAAAATTACATAATTCATATTAAAATTCGTATTTGATCTTGTGTACCCGGGTGGGGCGGGGCCCTGGGCTAAAGCCAATGTTACCCATTGGGTTAAAGCGGCCCTGACTGCCCCAATGGCCGAAGCTGGAAGTGTTATTGAAGTAAAATGTCAACAAATGTTTTCTTTCTTTTTGTAAATAACGTAATACATTTAGAGTCAATAAGACTGCATTTTTTTTTATAAACCTACTCCTTAACTCAAACCTCAACCCCAATCCTAACTGTCAGTGGAGTAAAAATGTCATTTTAGAACAAAAATGCAACCTCTGATTGTGCTCACCTTTGCTTATGTGAACACGATTACTTCCTGGTTTCCGTGTGACCAGAACCCCAGTCACAGAAATTGGTTATATTATGCATATCAGTAGCACCACAGGAAAAGGTGAACACATTTGAATTGATGCAAATATGTCTGATGGAGGATGGCGCTTGTCAGTAATGTGAAAGATGGGGGATGCTGCTTATCAGTCATTCAACAGAATGTGCTCAGTTTAATGAAACATGAACATTCAAGATACATGATACTTAAAGCATTATGCCAATTTTCCTTGTGATCACATTGGCCCCAATGTTATAAAATAATTTCATTTATTAATAGCAGTAATCACAATATACAATAATTTTTGTCAAATTTATATAGTTTGTAGCGTAACTGTAGGCTGTTTAGCAACATGCTGTATTAATATAGTTCTTGAAGTGGGAGAAAAAAAAAGTGCAGGTACTCTCTTTTTTAGTATTAAACTTGATTTGTTTTAAAATATACATATAAAATACTCTGTGACTGTTTTTGTTTGCAACATATGTTTATTTAAAAATAAGTAAATAATCTTGGGAATTTATAAACTGAACTGGTGCCAGAATTTTTTTTTTTTGTATTTATCTTAACTAACAAATTTTATTGTAACTAACATGTTAACATGTAAAAACAAAACAGTTAATAATATGTTTATTTAAATTAAAATAGTATTTGATTCCATTAAAAGAGGTATTTAAATTACATTTTCATGGTCTAGCTGTAAATTCCTTCTTAAGATCCTGCTGAAGAACAAATATGGCCTTACATCCTCAACTAACAAAAATTATTTGATTAGCTTAACTTTGAACATAAAAACATAAAAAGTAGGGTTATTGTTTATTGTTTCATTAGATCTGCTAAAGTCTATATCTTTGTCGATATCAACACACATAAAAGAGCAATGGTAATCTAATGTAGAACTGTCATTTTACTCAAAATAAATGTAGCCTAAAACTGAAAAAGAGCATTTTGTCTGTTTTTCCTTTTAACATTTGTATTATCCTCCCATTCAATGAAGGCAGAATTTTCCTTCCTTATCCTGCACACATTCATTTGCACACAGGAGCCAAATACTTCTGCAGATAATAATCATTAGAAATGGTGAACAAACTGATTTGATGATCTTCAGGATTGAAAACAATGTCCAAACACTGTCAGGATATATGCACAGGCAAGTTCAATGGCAATTCACATAATCTTTTTACGAGCACTACAGAAAAGAATGGAGAAAGAAAATTTATCTTTTTTTTCTTTGAAGGTTGGGTTTTCATTATTGTTTTGCCTCTTGTGAAAAAAGGCTGTGCATATGAGCTGACATCACTTCTGTAACAGCCTTTTTTTTAAGTCTGTAGTTTTGACTGCACCCAGCAGCTAAACAATTTGCATAAAAACATTCGAGTGAATAAAGCACGATAAAATGTGCTCACCCAAAAGTTTCTGTTCATGTTATGGAGAAGAGTGAAACTGAACTATGTCCAGACAAGCTTAAACGTAATCGCTTCTCCGGAACTGGACCATGGATAGCTTGGTGAGCACCGAGGCTGTTGCACGTGTTGATTGTTGTTAAACTCACCATTGAGTTTTGCTCAGAGAATGTTCTGATTTTATCAAAATCATTTGGAAGGTCAGATAAAAGTGATTTGCAGGCTGCATCAAGTCACTGACTTACATTAAATAAAGACATTACATCGTACCGGTTGAATCTGAGAAGTGGTGACACACAAGAAAAACTGCCGGTACTCTGCAGAGTAAATTATAGATGTGCAGGTACTGCGTAATGCCCCACTTCAAGTATTGCTATACAATTGAAATGGGGTCATAGGTGTGTGTGCATCTATTTTATATACAACCAGTCTGATTTTAGAGCCTGACCTGTCAATTTTATTAAGAATGACCCTGTTTTTGCATGCATCTATCTTTTGATTACTACCATCTGAAAGGGATTGTCAACATAAATACATGCTTTTAACCTGTACTCTCTCTGCCCTTCTGTCTATAATAGTTATAGAGAACTACACAGACCTTACCAGAATTCTTGCAAATATAAATTAAAGAGCTGATGGGAAACAGCAGCTCAGCCATGAGTGAGGGAAGGAGGCAAATGGCTTTCCTGATGTACTACATGGCTTTTCACTTCTCCATAACAGTTCATTATTTAATATTTCTCCTGGCTGCAGAATCTAACTACTCTATCACTGCATGTATAGCCATCTTTAGATGGTTACATATAGATATTAAAGAAGTCACAGCTATTCTGCTATGGCGATGCGAGAAACATCATGGTTACCCTTGTAACCTCCATTCACTGAGGGAAGGAACAAGACTTTGTGTCGAATGAAGTGACACAAGGGGTCTTCCTGGGATGCCAAACATACCTCTGAACCTGAACTAGCTGTAGAACGCAGGTAAGGAACTGTTTCTGCATGAGCATTTTGAACGGGAGTATATGTAAGGCCCGGTTGAGAACTCACAGGTCCAAGATTGGTCGCAACCCACCGATTTTTCTGGGTACGATGAAGTAAGGGCTAAAGAAACCCTTCTCCATCTTGGCTGGAGGGACGGGCTCTATCACATACTTGAGGAGCAGGGTCGTGATCTCTGCTCGTAAGGCGCTGGCCTTCTCACCGTGCACGGAATTGTAGAGAACACAGCTGAAACGAGGCGGGAGCCGGGCAAACTGAATCTCGTAGCAGATTTGGATGGTTCTGGCCAGCCAATGCCATGGATTGGGAAGTGAAAGCCACGCATCCAAGCTCCGCGTGAGGGGCACAAATTGGACAATCGCTTTTGACGTACTGGGCGGGGCTTTGCGGCGGGGGGGAGCAGGTAATAGCGCGTTGGGAGGCAGAAGAGCATCCCGAGTCTTGGGTGCTGAGAAAAGAATCAAAGCACTTACTCTGCTCTGCTCTGCTCATCTGGCAGGGGGCTGGTTGGAGACTGAGGAAGAGGTCCTAGAGAGGCATCTTCAGAACTCGTCAGCGCTGGCCTGCCGGGGCTGAGCAGTTGCAGGGCCGGAGGCAAGGGAACTGAGTCTGAGGAACCGGGGCCGGGGTGCCGTGAGAACAGCGCACACCGGCTGGATGACCCAGGGAGTGAGGAAATTGCTCTTTATTGAGAATGTGGGTACCGCAGCCCAAAGGTGGTGCGGCAAATGAAACAAGGATTCTCCTGTAGTATCTGGTGGTCTTGGTACCAGCTCTGGAGCGAACGTTTGACTGCCTGGGTCTCCCATCTCAGGAGTGCTTCAGAACTTTCCTGGTCCTGGAAGTGGTCCTGGAGACGGGGTGTGTACACCACCTGCGAGGTGCTCAACGCTGGGGCTGAGAGCTGGGCCCAGGTTGAGGGGGAGCTACTTGTTGTTTAGCCGCAGGGGGATGCCCACGGCGAGCAGGCGGGTCGCACTGGTTTGCCGGTAGCCTGTCCGGTGACACTGTAGACTTTCAAGGTCAGTGATGACGTCATTCTACAGGCTCTGGAGGGGAGTACTGGGTGGTCCCACCAGGTGGCAGCATTCTTGGGACACAAGTGGATCGCAACCACTCTGTCCACCTGGGGGACCTCCGTGGGCCGCCCCGCCATCCATCAGCACGTTAGCCTCAGACTGGGCGAGCAGACCTGAAGGTGGCAGCCCAGACGAGTGTGATGCTCTCCGATGCAGCGGCGATATCATCATCCAATTCCGGGGCATCAAGGGAGAATTCCGGATGGCCGCGAGGCGAGCCGCACTCATCCCGAGCTCGGACGGAAGCAAGCAAGCGTGCAGGGGGGGTGGGTGGCTCGTGGGGATTTACCCGGCGAAACGGAGTCCGTCGTCATCCCCAAATCGCCTTCATCGCCAGCCGGGTCATCCTCAATCCTGTGGGAAGAAGGAACGACGAGAGGGGCGGCTGAAGTGGCTTTCTCTCATGAGAAAAGAAAGCCGTGACAGCAATGTTGCCATGGCTATGTTCTCGCACTGAGAACATTAACTATTCATAAAATGCTGCCTGCGTGTGATCGCAGCCCAGGCACGCGAGGCAGCTTTTATGACTGTCAGAAGTGGAGAGAAATCAACCGCATCCAGGAACTATACAGAGGCGGAAAGACATCTTTAAAAAAATCGCGTCCTGAAAAGGACGTTCAATGCCTGCTGTGTATTGCTCTTTTTATGAGTAGGAACTCAAACACTCTTTCAGGCAATGAAAGTGCAGTCGAAGAGCACAGGGGCGTAGACTGCACAGCGTGCAGAGAGAGAGAACGCCAGCTGGAACCGTTGATCCAACAGCAGTGCTTATCGCCAGTAGAGGTGAGTGAAACAGTGATGAACTCAGCTTGCTGTTGCACAACCGTTCGGCTCCGAAGAAAAATTCTGACTGGCAACTGTAAACGGCCGTACCTTATTTTCGGCTCATCAGCCGGCGGCATTCAAATTCTGTCTGCCAACTTGACATTGGCCTTTTCTCAGGTTCAGAGGTACATTTGGCGTCCCAGGAAGGCCTCTTGTGTCACTTCATTCGACACAACTTCGAGTGAGTGACAGAAGGGGAACAAGCTGTTGGGATTACCTAAGCTCAGAGTGAGGTGGATTGTTTTGATTGAGATGGGAGCGCGTGGCAGAGCAGGGCTTCTGGGTTATTGTCCTGCAGGAGAACCATAGGGGACTGGAGAGCATGACTCTAACCCTGCAGCCCTCTCTCTCTCATGTATTAAACATCGGCTGCCACTCAAACTTTAACTGCAGGTTCACAGTGTAATTGCTTCCTATTTTAGTGAGGTCGATACTGACTGCATAGCAATGAGACAACAGCTGCACACGGGTGTGCACACGCTCAAGCATACACAAGCAGTGACATGTTTGTGCAGACTCTTTCTTGCTCTGTCTCTCTCCCTCATATATACATGGACGCACACACATACACACACACAGTCACAATTAGAGTGAGCTTTCATTAACATTGATTAATGTAATGCATCTGCTCCTTACAGTGACGAAATTTGGCTCTCAGGCATACAGACTTGATCATTAGCAGTGAATACATGATTCTAACCAATCCAGGCTCATTCTGACCTGTAAGAACGAAGTCAAAGCACTTTGAAGGCTTATCTGGGGTCAGGTATTAGGTTGATGTTGATCTGGGATCAGATGAGACTCAGATGAGCTGGCTGCACACTGCTTAAACTAACTGATTGTAGATCTGATTTAGGAACAGGCTTAGAGGATTTGACACTCTTAGTGAAAGACTAAGCGCTCACCCAAGCAAGATTCTGTGTGCTAGTGTTTGATCGTCTTACTTTTAAAAGGAAACTGGAATTCAATGGAATATCACTTTACTTAAGGCAGGTACATCTTGAGGCAGGTAATCTTTGTGCCCAATTTGGTTTCATACAGTATTGAAAAACATTTCTAGCATTTTATATAAAAATATGTAAAACTGTTCATGTGGTTTAACAAACCATCAAGTAAAACGTAATTGTAATGCTTTCTTTGCACCTTGAATACATTGAGAGTATAAAAAAACTTAATCATTAATTTTCAAAACATTTTTCAAATAAATTTTTTAAGGTAATTAATATATATTAATATAAATATTAGGAATTTTTGAGACAAAAATACCAAGGTTTCTCAGTGTTACACCACATGACAAAATGTGCATTTTCATAAAAATGTCAAAATAAATATGAGATTTTTTTTAAAGCTTCATGCATAATCTTGAGGGTCTAAAGGCTGAGCTCTGTTTTATGGTTTTTATAGTCAACATAAACAAGAAAATGGCTACCAAATACATGTTGGTTTCACACAATTACTTTGATATGGTGGACAAAAGTGTTTTTAAATATAAATCATATTTTAAAACAATTGTTTCACTGCATATAAGAAATAACAATAAAAGATTTATTCAACTCCTATAACTCACATGACTCCTAGAAGAGATATGTTCAAGTAAATGGTTTGTGTGAAATGTATTTTTTTTTATGTATTTTTATTTTAATAGATCTGGACAACATTAGCATAACTTCATTGACCCTTAGGACACATGGCCATAATATGCACCTGCTACCCTCTATTATTGCATATTATGATGAATTATGTGAAAAAGAATCCACGTTATGATCAGTGTTGGGTAAGATACATTCAAAAAGTATTCCACTACTGATTACTGATTACTTCTCGAGGTAAGTAATCAAGTTACTTTTTACTTTGCTTTGAAGTTACTTTCTAAAATCAATCACTATTAATCACTAATAGCTCTTTTAGTACTTAAATATTGACAGAAAATAACAGATCCAATGCATTTCTAAATATACAACTTAACTTTCTTAATATGAAGGTGGAGAAATATCTTCAGGTGTGTGTGTGTGTGTGTGTGTGTGTGCTATCTACAACCTTCTTAGCTGTGTGTGGCATGTACTGAATGTGAACATTATGCTTGTTTACCTGTATTTGTGTTGGTGTGAAAGACTGGTCTGAAAACATTTTTGAAAACACATTTGCAAACAACAACTTTGATAGTAAAACCATTGTGTATTTGAATGCTTGTTGTTTCTTTTAAGTGTAAATATACAGGTTTGCTTGTGTGTTGCATCATGCAAGTGTATGTGGGCATGTACAGTATGTCTGATTGTTTGTGTGTTTACATGTGCAGCATGTGTGTGCTTTACACAAATTTACAGCAAGGGGATTATTTCTACCTCCCTGCTTGTGCTCAGATGAATTGAGTATCCTTTATCACTTGCGCATCAGTAACGCTATAGCATTGTGCATGTGTTGTATTGTGTACAGTACATAAAGAACATAAAGAGCCATTTGCTTAGCAATGTCTTTTTCAAGATGCGGTTCCGCAATTGTTTCCACCTTGTGAGCAATATATCCCTCTGTCAAATGTAAATGTGTGCTATTTTTCTATACACCTGAAGCCGATCCCCTCTCCACCCGCGGCAGCTGCATAGGGACAAATGAGAGAGACACGCGAGGATGGGGTAGAGCGCAGAGATTTGAGGAGGATTTGTCAGCGGCCCAACCTTGCGTTCCTCTCTCCTCCAGCCAGGGCTCGCTGAGATTGATTGTTTATTACTTTATTTTTGTTTTCAATTTTAATAAACAACTACACTTCGCCATAGTAACGCTGCTCACTGAACTCCCTCGACACGTGTCCTCTATGACTTGGTGGTTTGTTAGAGTGCATGCTCATTAGCTGACACAACAACACACATAAAAGTACTAACAGAGGTGGGTAGTAACACGCTTCATTTACTTAATTGCATTTACTTGTGTAACTTTTTTGGGAAAAAAATACTTTTAGAGTAGGTTTAAAAGTGGGTACTTTTTACTCTCAATCAAGTAAATTTATAATGAAAATAAATGTATTTTTACTTTACAATGGGTGGTGTTCCTGTCGTTACATTACTGGGTTTAATTGTAATTAATGTGTAATTTATTGAGAGATTATTGAATGGGACCTTTACGACAGGACGTTCACAGCGGTGCGTGCTGTTACTCACTGTCACTCAAGATGAGTCCATCACTGCTGCAGCATCAAGCTCTTATGCTTCGGTTTTTATGTGTACATTTTTAAATAAGTGCAGCAATATATTAGTGTGCTTTGTCTGGCATGTCATGAGCAGTAATTATGCATTTACCCCACACACTCGTGGGGATACTGAAAACTATTGCAGCTACTTCGGGCTGATTAACTGTATAAATCCAATTACACATCCAAGATAATTGTAAATGCCTTTTGCTCTGCCGTTTGCACGACTGACAACTGTAGCACGAACAGACAGCATTTCTGCATGTGCACATTCAGGTGCGCGGGGTGTGAGCATGAGAGATGTGCGCGCGCAAGGCGATCGTATGGCGAAGAGAGTGGCTGTGTCCGATATCGTTCACTCTATTTCATATATAGTGAATGGCAGTGAGTACATTATATCTCAGCAGTGAGTGAACTAAAATAAGTGAATAAATTCGGACGAAAGTGCCGGAGCTCTGTGGCTGCCGCAGAAACTACGTCACATATGAAAATAAGTTTTAAAATACTTGGGCCTTACTTGTTTTTCTTATTAAAATAATATATTAATACAATAAATCTTCATTCTGTTTGCCATTGATAATATATATTTTAATATAAAGAGTAAACAAATTTGATCAAATGTACATTATTGTATTTATTTGTTATCCTTTAGTATCATTAAACTCCAATACAAGCTGGGTAGCATTTCTCATCCGACCATAAACAGCACCAAAGTTATCATAAACTACATGTTATAACTGAATATTTAAATCATCAACAGAATTATCATTTCCACTGTGTGCAGTCTCCTGAGTTAAAATAAAATCACCTCATTGAAATATTTAGTAAATAAAGAATTCTTCAATTTTACGGCAAAAATCTGTATAAATATAAATAGAGTAATTTTTTTAATTTGTCTGTATATTTTGTCTCTCTATATGTTATTATGTTATTTTAATCAAGTAATGATTTGTCAAAAAGTACATTCAGCATGAAATAAAACATTGCAGGAGTTAATGAAGCTGTAAACTCGCACTTATGTTTTCACCGTAATAATTACTAGAAAGGTTTCCAAACCTCTCTTCTAATTGACAAATTCATCCAGATCTGACAAAAGCCCTTAATGGGATAGTTCACCCCAAAATTACAATTCTCATTATTTACTCACCCTCATGCAATCACAGATTTGTATGACTTTCTTTCATCTGCTGAATAAAAATGAAGAATTTATCTGCTGTTTTGGTCCATAAAATGCCCCTAGTGAATGGGTGCCAATATTTTAAAGCTAAAAAAAAAAAAAAAATCACAAAGGTCAGCATAAAAGTAATCCATATGAATCCAGTGGTTAAAGCAGTATATTCAGAAGCGATGTGAGAGGTGTGGGTGAGAAAAAGATCACTTTCACATTTTCACATTCACAAAAAAATGCCAAATATTGATATGTTTCTCACCCACACCTCTCATATCACTTCTGAAGATATGGATTTCATTACTGGAGTCATATAAATTGCTTTTATGATAACTTTATGTTCTTTTTTTAGCATCAAAATTTTGGTTGCAATTCACTTGCATTGTATGGACCTACAGAGCTGAAATATTATTCCAAAAATCATTATTGGTGTTCTACAGAAGAAAGGAAGTCATACACATTTGGGATGCATGAGGGTGAGTAAATGATGAGAGAATTATGATGAGGTGAACTATCCCTTCAAAGTGATAACTCAGCCATAATTTAATATTCTGTCATGGACAGTCTCGGTCACCATTCACTTTCAAAATATGGAGAGAAAAAAACAGTCAATGAAAGTAAATAGTGACTCAGGCAAATATTCTGTCTAAAATCTCCTTATTGTGTTGCATGGAAGAAAGAAATCATAAGGGTTTGGAACAACATGATGGTGAATGGTGACAGAATTTACATTAATAATAATAATAATAATAATTCGGTAATACATATTAAATATGTATTATGTAATGGAATATAGGGGAGTTAACATCCATTATGTAACTTTTGAAAGTAATGAGTTACTCACTACTTGAATACTCTTTTAATTGGATACTTTCTTACTCTTACTCAAGTAATTATTTATGAATGTTACTTCTACTTGAGTATTTTTTTAAAGTAATCATACTTTTACTTGAGTACAGTTTTTGGCTACTCTACCCACCTTAATTAATATTAAGTCTTAGCAATAAATGAATGAATAAATACAATCCAAGTAACGTAAATGTATTCAGGTCTGTAACTGTAAACAGATTACTTCATTTTTAAAAGTAACATGTTACATTACATAATTACATAATTAGATTACAGTAACACATTAATTTGTAACACGTTACAAATTACACAACACTGGTTATGATCATGAAAAGTGTAACAGACAAGCTTTTTTTCTACACCAGTCTTTGAACTAGTAAAGGAAATTTGGGCTGTTTCTATGAAGGATGCTTAAACAATGGTGTAAGTTGTTTCAACACAAAGGCATTTTATGGGCAAAGCTATGAAAAATGTTTGAGATAAAAACATGTACAGTACATGTTGTAACTCAAGGGTCGACAACCAATGATGGCACGTGGAGGGGTAAACACTGGCACACCAGCAACAGTGAGAGAAGAAGACTATTTTATTTAGATAATTTCCGCACCTGCATTCCAATCTTGATGTAATCCTTCTCATAACCATGCAGTGTGTTTTCATGAGCTACATGGGAGGCTACACAAAATGTTAAAATGTGAGGAGACTGCAGTATACCCAACAGTAATATATATAATAGCAAATAATATTTGCGTTTAAATGTAGCTTGCAGTAAATTTAGCTTCGTCAGGGTTCATGGTTATGATGCGTTTCATTCAAGATGGATGAGTGATATTCCTACTTGATATCTCCGACCATAAATGCATTCCATTCCCCAATATTCGGAACTGCAATGCTCCTGTTAGCTTAGCAGGGGTTTGAATCTCATTAGAGATGTCTCCAAGCAACCCACCTGATAAACAATACTGCAGCTCTAGCATTTGTGCTTCAGGTGTTCGATTATCAACACAGATTATAATGTTTTATACACCTGTTTCTGCAGGAATTGGTTAAACCAGCTTTAATATCATGTAATGTGGAAACGAACTCATTTATCGATATTACTTAATAAAGTGAATGTTTATCACTTACTTTGTATATCTCCCTGAGCGTCTACATGTTTGTGTGTCATCATGCCCATGCATTTCGGCGAAATTGGAGTTGAGAATTTCTGCACGAACCTATAAGCTGAGCCAACAAAACTTGATCCGACACTATATCATAGTTATGTTCATCACTTAAAGCGCGATTGCGTCACTCAAGGCCAGCTAGAAGGTCTGGACTGGGACATATCCTAAAGATCACGCCCACCAAGAACACATTAATCAATCTGATTGGCTGATGAATCTGACTTTAGTTTCTCATTCATTTGCACTCTTGAGGGATTCTGTAGAAATTCTGAAGGCCTGATGGGGTGGAGCTCAAACCCACGCGCTGTTTCGGGCATGCGATTTGTGAAACAGATGTCATGCTCTGCTTGTAAGCATCAATGAATAAATTCTGATTGGATAAACTTTTCGTTTTTCTCTATTTGTTTGTAGATTAATTAAGAGTGGAAAGCGATTAAAAATACATAAGAAAAAAGGTGATTAAGAATGAAAGGCATCTGTCAACAGTCTCCCGTATTTCACACCCATCTCCCGCCCCCCTCCTATTTTGTTATTTCTGCCGGGAAACTCCCATAATTTGTACGGCCCGAACCTCGTTATATGAATAATCACATATATTATTCCAAGGTTGTCCAGTTGCCAGATCTGCATTATATATACAACTTTATAACATATTAAGAATTAGGGCTGGGACGATTCATCGACGTAATCGACGTCATCGATTACAGAAATATGGCGATTTGTATAACATGCGTCGGGTGTGTCTCAATGGAATAATTTAAATGCATCAACCGGTTTAAACATGGATTCCCCGAAGAACTATTTCTGTGGAGATGATCAAATGCAAGAAACAGAATCTCAAAGTCTTCCTTCATGAGAAATAAGGGCTTGTGAGTTAACCAGAGAGCCTTAAAATAATGTGTGAAAATTAAGAATATAAGGCAGATATATTTTACTATTGCTAATATAATATAATATAATATAATATAATATAATATAATATAATATAATATAATATAATATAATATAATAGCTATACAGGTTAGCTGGGTTAAAAAAGAAGCAAAAGAAAACAAAACATTGAAAGTCCAATGGATCAAAAGTAAATCGGACAAATAAGAGAGATATATTTTAGTTATTTAGACATATTTTGATAATTAAAATATTATTTTAATTATTTTATCATTTTATTTGACTGTCATTCGTACGTTTTTGAAGCCAGAAAAGGAAACCATATACCCTTATTTTATTATATGACCCAAGCTAAATTTGTATAAATGACTTTATTGTGTGCATGAAGCACACATCGTGAGTTTGTGTGATAATTAATCATCATATTCGTGAAACACCTAAAACAGACAATTAATCATCATAGTCCTAAAACAGTGATCATAGTCATAATCACATTTATTTGTTTGACAATTAATTGTCAGCCAAATTTCACTATTATGACCCCTAATTTTCATTATTAGGTTCCTACCTTGTGAATTTTGTTACAAATGTTTATTTTACTGAGAGTTGATTTGAGAATGCACAAGTTTTAGTTATTCCTGTTAGAAAAACATTGTTAGAAACAAGTGTTTCTCAAATTGCTCTAATTTTACTGTAAAATAATTTTACGTTGGACTGCTAAACTTGAGGTTGCACAATGTTTTGATATTCCTCCTGAAAGTGACTTGAATTTTACATTTTGTTTAATTTATTTTGTTGTTGGATTGCAAAATGTAGATTGCACTTTCCTTTTACTCGAATTGAACAAGTTCTTACTTAAAATCGCTCCAAAATAAAACAAAATTAATCTACATTTAGCAATCCAACAACAAAATAAATTAAACAAATTTAAAATTTAAGTCACTTTCAGGAAGATATCAAAACATTGTGAAACCTCGAGTTTAGCAGTCCAACATAAAATTTCTCCAAAATAAAATTAATGTTGGACTGTAAAATGGAGATTACCAGTTAAGACAGGGCTATTTTTGTTGCAGAATAATGCCCTGCAGTGCACACTTTCTTTCTTGTACATTTGTTTGCGTTTAAGAGAAGATCATTTATTAAAATATTGAAATATGAATGAGGCGAGTTTTTTATATTTATTGTGGGTTAATTAATTGTTATGTTAATCAAGAAATAATAATACAAATCTTTGGCAAATTAATCAGTAGATTAATCGACTAATCGGAAAAATAATTGCTTGATTAATCGATAAAAAAATGTATCGTTAGGTGGAGCCCTATTAAGAATACATATCTATTACGTATATAGACTTTAAGTGTTTGAGGTTGTATACTGTTGGTTTTATAATTTCATGGTCGATATACTGATGTACATGGGTGATGAATTGTTTCCATTGAAAAGGGCACATAAAATGCTAAATCCCTATTGTATCTACATTCTCATCCCCACTCTGCCCTTATGCGTATGTAACTGTAGAAATGAAGTGAAGCAAAGAAGAGTGATTAAGAGAGTGGAAAACTGTTTAAGAGCATTTACCGTGAGAGTAAATGTAGTGTAGGCAAGAGATATAGGGTAGCCTGCACTAGTGGCAGAAAAAAAGAGAAGGAATTAGAAGTAATAATTTCTGTTGTGACTGAAGACTCCATTATCAGTTTAACACGCATTGCCTCATTATCGAAATGCTGCAAAGGGCTCCGAGCCGATCCTTCAGCTTTCCTATGAAGGGAGTGGATTAATATGGGTTTTTAGTGTGGCGGGAAACAGGGGCTCAACAATCTGTGCAGTCCCTCAGCGTACATGACACATAATACACATAATACACCTAGTGTCCCACACTTTAACATACACAAACATGCACACCCTAATGTATACAAACACACACGTTTATGACGGTTTCCCACACCCTGTCTCTGTCATATGAACGCACACAAAGCGTGACGGGGAATGGTGTAACCAACAGCAACGAGCAGAGTGGGGAATTGAGAGAGAGCCTTGTCACACTTTTGCTTCTCATGCCCATGGGATTGTTTCTCTCTCTCTCTCTCACTCTCTCTCTCTCTCTCTTTAAGGAAGATGTCTTGTGTTATGACAGGATTATAAAAATAAATAATGAGCAGGAAGTTTGTTAGAGAAAGAACACGTGACATTTGTGTGTGTGTGTGTGTGTGTGTGTGTGTGTGTGTCTGTGTGTCTGTTTATAAAGGAGTACTGAGTCCTGCAGCTTTACAGATTGGCAATACAAAATCTGTTTTCGCAATATGTATACAGACAGGTAAGTTTTTGGTGCATTTAGAGTAAGATCCATGCTTTCAGAACAGGCCATGCCCGCACACTGTGAAAGACATAAAGAAACATTCTGCAAATTAAGCATTTGGATGAATGACGTAAGGTACAGTCGGAGCAGGATAAAGACTACACTGGTATCATAAATTGCGCTTCTTTACCTCAGATTATGCTAAAAGAATAATTGTTCCCCTCTTGTATAGCTAATGTGCATGAATGTTCTCGGATTGATTGACAGGCAATGTCTGTATCGAAAAGGTGATTGGCTCATTTAACTAAAGGCAGGACTTCCTTTCTACATATGATGACAGTTGGTCAATGTTGGGCGTTCCAATTTCTCCAATTCATATTTATAGAAGTGACCTATCTCTGTTAAAGAGTCTCTGGGATTGCAAACCACATAAACCTTACACCTCCATAAACAGAGTACATGATATATGTTCACTTCCTGGTAACTGTTTTGAAGCAGAGGCTGCAGCCAGAAGATGATTCTTTATCTCTTGCCTGTGTCTGAAAATGTGGCATGTCAGCACTCAGCAAAGCTCAGCAGCAGAAATATGCTAAATTAACAAAAAGCAAAAACAATTTTTTTTTTGCTTAATTAGGGTGACCATACGTCCTCTTGTACCCAGACATGTCCCCTTTTTCAGAACTTAAAAAAGTGTCCGGCCGGGATTTCTAAATTTGTGAAAATGTCCAGGATTTGGGAATTGGCTTTAGTTGCATTATGATGTACATCTAGTCTATTACTTCATTGAGTGTGCGTGCATATTTGCATTGCTTTAACCCCACTTTGGAAGTGAAGCCTTCTCGCACACCAATTGGTCAATTATAAGAGTGTAGCAGCAATTGGCCAAATTCCTGCCTGTCAATCTGTCTGTGAACGCACAAAGCGCTGTTGTGTTCGGCATCATACAGTTGCTTGCCAGTAGCAGCAAATGACAGCTGAGTGGAGACAATGCCCAAACGAAAGTGCAAATTAGACTTCCACAAGAAATTCCCATGCTTTCGTCCAGGTCGAGATCCGTGGGAAGCAGAATGTATGACATGTAAAGCTGGCACTTATGTGTCAGTTGCTAATAAAGGTGTAAGTGATTTAGAAGCACACATTAGCTCTGCGAAGCATAAAGGGTCAGCAAAAGGTGAAAGTTCATCAGGTAAATTATCTGGCAACTTTTTGCGACCAGGTAAAATTGTTGTCACATTGCTTCATTTTCCATGGCCATTAAAAATAATAGTAATAGTAAATGAAGGTTCACTCATGGCATTAAATATTTTATTTTAGTACATGGACATTCAAAAGAATGTTGGAAATTTGTATTTATTTAAAAAATATTTATGTTATGCTAATAGAGTGACTTTTTCACTGTATTAAAGTTTGCATTCATAGTAACATTGTTGAACCCTATTATTTCACCCCAATCCCCAAAACCCCTGTGCGAAACATGCTCCTCTTTTTGTAAAACCAGAATATGGTCAAACTAGCTTAATAAATGTCTAATCAAATGATCCTCTGGAGAGCACACTCCAAAAACTTGCCTGTATTTCAGATTTACGCATTTCAATTCCATTACATTTAATTGAGTAATCTTAAACAAAAATAATACATTTTTATAAAACTTAATTCAATTTGTTTAGAATTTTTGTTTGTTTGAGTGAATGAAATTCTATCCATTTCTCAACCAAAATAATGTTTAATACAAATTATATTCATTAACAAAACACAGCAAAATGTAGTAAACTTCTGTATTCAAAATTTGAACCTGAACCACAAATCCACTTATGCACTTTTTACATCATTTACATCATTCATTCATCCTTATCCTAGGTAAAATCCTTTTCTTAAATCCATTTCCTTCTTCTTTTAGCCTTTGAGCCTCTGAGCTCTGACTGAATTACATGGCAGAAAACATTTTTCTAATTAAGAAAAGAACAGTCAATTGGCAACAAAAAGTAAAAAAATGTATGCATATAATCATGTGCCCAGATCATAATTAGGAATATTCCTTCCATCTGAGGAATTAAATCATGGAGTACCACTTGTTTTCTCCTGAAGGCAGTAAGCAAAACTCTCTGTATAGGCAATGTGCAGCATATACAGACAGAGAACAAACCACACTTACCGAGAGCAGACAACACAAGATGAGAACACATTCTTGTGTACAAACACAGCTTGATTGAGTGCAAATCCAAAGATGGGGATCTCAAGACATGTTTTTCTAAGTTGCAAACTTCGTTTAACTTGACACACCAACCTAAAAACAGTATGTTTATAAGGCAACACAACCGGGAAGCTCAAAAATCGTCTGTGTGACGCATGTGTACTCTGACGTGTCCTTAGACAAGATCTTCAAGTAAATCTCAGGCTGACTTATGAATAACTGTAGGCCAATATAACTGATTTATACTATTATGTAAATACTATTCTATTCATAGACTTTTTGAATAGTCTTTTTTAATTCTTCACATGTGTGCCAAAAGAATATAATGCATTTTGAATATCTGTACTATTATTTTTTATTATATACATATTATTTATAATTATTTAATCATTATATATTGATTTTTTGTTATTTTAGGGGCTTTTCAGGCAAATATATATGCATGCAGTTAATTGTGATTAATTAAATTAATTAATCGGCATACAATGTAATTAATTTGATAATTTTTTTTATCAATTGTCAGCTTTAGTTAAAATACAACATTTTGGCTGAGGGTGCACTGCCTCCTGGTGCAGTCCCTGTGAGATTTGCTGGATCAACAAGATCCACTGCGGATCCAACTCGAAGGAACTGCTGCTAATGTCTTGGTGCCAGATACCACAGGACATCTTCAGCGGTCTTGTAGAATCTATGCCTCGGCAAGTCATTGCTGTTTTGGCGGCACGTGGAGGACCAACAGCATTTTAGCAGGTGCTCATAATGTTTTGGCTCATCAGTGTATATACAGTAATGAAGACTTTTTTCTGTTCTTTTCCTTTTTCTAATTAAAGCTATTCTGAGAAAACCCATCCATCAGTGCAACAGATCACAGACACAGTTAAAATGTGACTAGTGTTTTTACACAGGTAACCATTATATTAAAATAAACAGGCTTTCACAGTGAATGGCTTTGCAGTCATTTAACTGATGTGAGTGTGCTTAACCACAGTATCACTTTTTGTCTGTTTTATGTGTATAACCGTGGCCTTCTGTTTTTATATTAGTTGCTGCACATTGTCGTCATAAACCCTGCTATTCAAAATAATAAAACACAGCTCTTGTAGTGAAATATGAGCGTCTAAGCCTAAAAATCTGTTTCACATGCAAATTTAACCCTGCAATAAACTCAAAAGATGAACAGCCATCAACTGTATGCCAAACAATGGTAATGCCATAAAGATTTCTGAAATATATTAGAATTGTTTTTGGCACTGGTGTCTTTAACTGCACTGTGTAGTTATATACACACACATTGGGAACATGGTAGTTTGTAATAATAGACATTTAAATATGTAGCAAAAATACTGTATATGCTACCATAATATTTCTGAATGCTGTTCTAGAATTATATGTGAAACACTGCCACAAAGAATGCATCCCGAAAAGAATTAGGACAATATTTATTTATTATATGAAAATACAAAAATGAGCAGTTAAATTCAGGAAATGCCTAAAAGGTAGTGACTCTGAATTATAAAGCAATACCAAAAGTGAAGTAAACATTTTCACTCGTTACATAACACTTAAATCAACTAACACTCCTAACATGTTTGCAACCTGTCTGAATGGACCAAGCTGGTAAAAATAGACTAATAACCAGTGGCGTAGCCAAGGGGTCAACCCAAATTAAACCCAGGTAAGGGTTAAAATAAGATTATTCTTTGAATTCAAATATTTATTAATAAAATAGTAATTAAATTCTGAGTTCTGAAAGTGTGAAAGAACTGTTTGAATAAGCAGCCTTTCAGTTATTAAGGAAAATTTGTAAGAAAATTTGGCCCATCCATTTTTACTGAGGTCCACCCAAAAGTAATTTTCTGGCTACACCCTTGCTAATAACAACTAATATCTAGTCACTAATCAAAGTAAACCACTCACTCTAACACCACCACCTTGTCAAATCCAAATACACTTGAAATTACTTGAAACATGAAATTATCTGTAAATGTGCTGGTTTTTAGCAAGTGCTAAGCTCAGTTATATTAAAGATGCATCTCTGTGCTTGCAAAAATCATGACACTTGTGGTCTTTACCAAAGAATTTAAGATTCAACATGATTACACAGGAAATCGGCATGCTGCTTCCGAACATTCATGTACCCTGAAATCGACCCATTCTAATAAATTACTGACAAGTACCACCCCACATCAGACATTTTTGCATCAATTAAAACATGTTTATCTTTCTCTGTGGTGTTATTGAGACATAGGTTCTGGTCCCATGGAAACCAGGAAGTAATCATGTTTACCTAAACTATGGTAAATGCATTTAGGAGGTTGCATTTTCACTTCAAAATGACATTTGTCCTCCACGGATGTTTAGGATTAAGTGTTGGGTCTCGATTAAGGGGTAGAGTAAATAAGATGCCTTCCTGTTGATTGCATTTCATAATTCAACTAAAACTACTTACTTTTAGCGCCATCCTGTGGACATTTGATTTCAGTAAGCCCAGACCCATTTTAGCAGCAAAAAGTTCAACCTCCTGTCTCAGTGTGGTCAGTCTGGATTAATAGTCTGAAAAGAAGGTAATTATTATTATAAAGTTAGTAAAATTTAGTTGTAACAAAAGATTTTTAAAAAATGCTTGTTACTGTATTATTGCAGTTATTTTTTAAGCAATGCAAAGAAAATAAAAAATGCATAAACTTCAAAGTTTCTTGGTCTTAATAAATTGTTAATACACTCATAGTGTGGTATGTTAATATAAACATGCAAACAAATTATAGTATTGGTTGCCTTTGGTTCCATATGCCATTTTTCATATGCCTTTAATATGTATACAAAAAATTAAATAAACAAAAAGACCCCAAACTAGCCTCAAACAAACACATAGGGTTTTCTCCTCATTACAGAGTCCACCACTTGCCAGTGGTACATATTCCCATTAAATACTACTGTGGTTTTCCTTCAGTGGCTTAGTCCCTTTAGAGAGTTTCATGTCTATGAAAGAGGATCATCAAGTTTTGAACAGCAGGCTCACAGTCAAACAGTCATGCTTTGTGCCCCACTGAGAGTTGCATGATAAGATTTTAATTGTTTTCCACGATAATGTAATGCCAAGATTAAGTAATGGCAAATTAATAGACATGTTCATAAACACCCGATCAAAGATAGCATGGCACTGGATGTTTTTGTGGTTATGTAACACTGAGATGGCATTATCATTAAAAGTAGCAGACATAAACAGTAAAAATCCTGCAAATAAATTGATCTTATGTGAAATTGCATTTATTTTGTGTGTGCTGTGTTTCCATCCAACTCAAATATTTGCAGCTCAGATTCATAGTCCCAATTTTAAATTGAAATGATGTAGAATGCTTTTAAGCAAATACTGTCATCTCCTAGCAACAGATTTTACCTGAGGCGAACAGGCTATATAACAAATATCTGGAGTACAGAGGTACAACAAGCAGAGGAGTAGCACGTCTGACAGATGCTGTAGTTTAATGAATTTAGAGAGGTGTGCCAGACCAAGCCCTTTGTTGATGATGTCAATGTTCTCATCTAGTATTTCATACCAATGCATACATCACACTATACTGAAAGAAGAAGGCCATCCACACAAACACGCAGCTAGCCACAGAGTCAACACGCACTCATAGCCTCCTATTATTGTCTGGAGAACACTGCAGCACCATACACTGGGCAGACATGCTGGTTAAATGGCTGTCATGGTCGGCTCTAATTAACCAAGTAGATCTTCAGCTTAACAACATCCTGGCCGCAGTATCTCCTGAAGATGCACGATTGTCTTTTGATATTTACAAGCAGTCGAACGAGATAACGCACATCCATAATCAACGAATCACAGCTGTTAAATATTAAGCCACATCGAAGGACGGATTATTTGTATCATCTAACTGCTCTGTGCCTTTCCAAGAAATGTATTACAATTTGTTTTCAGCTCTTGATTTTAAACTGCTGTTAATAATGTCTAAGTTGTTGCAATGGATTTAAACTACTTACAAAAGTTACAGTGCATAAGCTAAGGTAAAACATTTAGTCTGAATCAAACAGCACTCTGGAAAGTGAACAGTGTCCTTGGACCATTTACTGACGTTTAATTATTATTGCATACAAAAATGGCAAGAGCGCTCACACAATGGCAAGTTCAAATTTGATTGGCTGGCTTTACATAATTTTTGGGAGATAGGGTGCACAGGTTTTTATCTAACCACCAAAAGAAAAGTTCAGTCATGACAACTCTTGGAATGATTTAGCATGTTAATGTGGGTATACTATGACATATTGATAGGATTTGTTCTTGGTGGACCAGATTTACTACACTGCTGCTGCAGAGCTAATATGAAGACTTCCTACTGCTAGAACATACTAGCTAGGGTTCCATCTAAATGTTTAGCATTTTTAAGCACATTTCTAAAAGCTCTACTAAGGAAAGTACGAATCCTTGTGCATTTTCATCATGCACATTATCTTGAGGAAGCACGTCTTGTCTTGATGGAGCAGCTGAATGTCCTCCTTGCTTCGTGGAGAGTTTATTTGCATGATCGGAGCAACTTTACCTCATTTTATTAAATGCTGCCAGGAGATATCTGGTAATATCTGATATTACGAGAGCAGAAATAGATGCGATGCCCATATGTCACCAGCCTCCATATACATGAGAGCGGCCGTGCTCAAAACTGTTCTGACATAATTTAAAGATCAGCTATGGGTTAAACACTTCCGACTGCCAAGGGCTATGCATGAAGAATTGTGTGCCAAGATCTGACCTTTCGTTGAGCCAGTTTCATCAAGCTATCGCACACTCATAATACCTGCACGACTGTCCAAAACACACCATCGTTTTGCAACAAACTGTTTCCATCACCTTAATGTGCATTTTAACTAATGCAAAACTCTAGAAAATCCACCTCGTCTTGGCACATAAATTTTGATGCAAATTTTGAGAGTTTATTAACATATCAAGCGTTTCCATTCAGGAATTCTTTTGCCCGGTTTGATAATACGCATAAAAATTGTTGGATGGAAACCCAGCTACTGAGTTGTTAGCTTGTAGATGTACAGCTGCAAAGTTAGGCAAACACAAGACATGATTCAGAATGTAGAACATGCTGAAGTACAATTAGACATACATGCAATCCCCATGTAATAGATCTAGACATGTGAAGCTAGGGAGGAGGAGTGTTTAGTAGGGCGCTGCAGTGAAAAAGGCTTATCTGCAAAACTGAGCAATTTAAATGTCAGACAAAGAAAGAGAGTTGATTGACAACTCATTACATGCCTAAGGCCCTATCATCTTACACCATGCGAGCCGATTGGCTTAACACAACTCATGTGAGCGAGTTGGTTGGCTAACAGATAAAACGCTTAAAGAAATTTTCAGGTTGCGCCATGTAGTTTTATGACTGAACTTCAAGTCATTTGTGTTATAAAGTTGTGTTTACATGTTCTCACACAGACAAAATGAGAGCTTCCTAGGATCTTTGCAATGTTCATGGCACCAAATCCAGAGAACATAAGTAAAGTGGAGCAGCAACAATTTCCCCTCCAAGCATTCTAAAAATCACTCTGCTTCAGAATAACTCTGGGTTTTCCATTTCCAGCTTCCTCCCTGCTCACTGATAAGAGAAGAAACCCCGCTCCATGTGCGCTCCAAGGATAATTAAGTATAATATGGCATAAAAAATACAACAAAAATTGTTATTAATTAATTACCAAACCAACAATATATATATATATATATATATATATATATATATATATATATATATATATATATATATATATATATATATATTGGCCATGGAGCCAATCATGGTAGCAGTGCAATGCATAAAATCATGCAGTTACGGGTTAGGAGCATCAGATAATGTTCACATCAACCATCTGAATGGGGAAACAATGTGATCTCAGTGATTTCAGCCGTGGCATGATTGTTGGTGCCATACGGGCTGGTTTGAGTATTTCTGTAACTGCTGAAATCCTGGGATTTTAATGCACAACAGTGTAAACAGAGTTTACTTAGAATGGTGCTAAAAACCATAAACATCCAGTAAGTGGCAGTTCTGCGGGCGGAAACACCTTGTTAATGAAAGAGGTCAACAGAGAATGGCCAGACTGATTCGAGCTGACAGAAAGGTTAAGGTAACTCAGACAACCCCTCTGTACATTTGTAATGAGCAGAACAGCATCTCAGAATGCACAACACATTGAACCTTAAAGCGGATGGGCTACAACAGCAGAAGACCACAGCGGGTTCCACTTCTGTCTGCCAAGAACAGAAAGCTGAGACCGCAGTGGGCAAGGCTATATTTTTCCAGTCTTTAACTGTCAAGTTTTGGTGAGAACTTATAGCAAGAGAAAACAATGATGCTCAGATTGTCAAAAAGAAGCTCCTCGCTCCATGCAAAATAATGTCACTCTGCTTCCACTCTCTGATTGAATTTTTGGAGCAAGAACATTTTTTGTTTGAGGTGCCTTATAAAGTAAATATAAATGTTCTCAAGAACTATACAGTATACTGTAAGTCCAAAAGTACAAGACCACTAGTGACATTTTTTTTAGAAGATATTTTTTTAATTACATGTTATATGGTCAGCATAACAAGTTGAGTGGAAACTGACCTTTAAAATGGAAGTAAATAATAAATCAATTGAAAAAATATTACATGAATTTATTAATACTTGGTATTCCCCCTTTTTGCTTTAATGACAGCAGCATGCACTCAAACTGGCATGGACTCCACAAGTTTGTACAAAACCTGATGATCCAAGTTATTCAAAAATTATTTGAGAAGTCTGACTTTGTACAGAGTTAACATGGTCAATGCCACAAATATGCCCACATTTGATTTGTGAAATAAGTACATAATGTTAAATATTTCATAATCATTGTATTTCACATATATTTTCTTTGTTGAAAATGTTCAAAATCCTTTCATTTTATTTTTTATTTCCAGGTTTAAATTTTATTTTAAATTCCAGATTGTCGATGTGGTGTCAGACTTTTTGACCACAATTTCATATTTACTCAAACTTAAAAATCACGTAAAATTAAAATGTTTGTCATGTTTCATGTCAGTCAGACAACCTTTTCCTGTCTAGGCAGGCAATTCTTAGCCAGAATAAGCATCAAAGTGGAACAGAGTTCATGGTGATCATCAAAAGTCCACGAGACTACATTTCAGCTAACTTTTTAGTACCACTGCTTCTGAATCCATAGGTCATAAGTTGAAATCTTAGAATGAAAGTGAAATGTGCCATATGCACATGCATCAGCACCACTTGGGATTTACTGATGTGTCATCCAATAACGCATGCTGAGCTTCCACATTCTGAAAAAGGGCCTTCATTTGAAGCCTTCCCTCCTTATTATTGCTGATTCCTGACAGTTTTAAAAGAAGTGAATCAGTTTAATGGGGGTCTAAAAAAAAAGCAGTTGCCAACTGTGTGGAAATCGATGAGTTAATGACTGATGTTGCGGCTATAGAATGGCACAGAATTCACTGTAAAGGCCTGTTTCATAGCTTTAAATGAATGGACAATCACATGCCAACATACACAATCAATGACACTCCCTCAGTCAAAGAAAAGTGATGGGAAGAGGAAGGAGAGGGAGAGAGAGACTTATTTAGCTATACTGTTCAGCAGTCATGTGGTAAAACTAGGGAAAAGTGAGGATTTTTGGAGTTAATTAAAAACTCAACCCATAATCATAATGCATGACTTATCTGAAGGCAGTGAGAAGGGGCAAGGGAGAGGAGAGGGGTGAAGGAAATCAGAGTAGATGTTTGATCTTCCTATTAGAATTTAAAAGTGAGGCCTGTTGGGCGATGTGACAGGTTCGTAATTTCTGGGCAATGGAGGAGTCAGGAGGCAGCGAACTGTCAACATGAGTATTTTATTACTCTTCAGCATTGCATAAAATCTTTAGCAAAAAGGGTTCTTTGCAGCCAAAAACACACAAGCGAGTCTTTGATAATCTGGCGGGTGAGGATAGCCCACTTGATTGCAAGGCACTCCTTCTCAATGGTGCTGTCCTTCGTCTCCCTCAAGGAGAGCTTGCGACTGATGTACAGCATTAGCTGTTTCTCCCCCTCCCCCCCCTCCCCCACCTCTTGCGACTGCACAACACTACAACTGCTTCCGGATATCACGCTGCATATCGATCAATTGCGATCAATTCTCATGGTCCATGACAGAGGGGACCTCGGTTAGCGGTAGAGTGCGTAATGGCACTTTTGGGGTGGCCAATGGATTCACCAACTGACATTCACAGCATGCCACACACCACCTGCAAAAGTCCTGCGAGTGTTTTTTGTGTCCTAAATGGCCAGTCATTGGATAATAGAAAGCCGCCTGGAAGAGGGTTTCCTGACGGCTCTTCGGTACTAATAATTGGGTTGTATTCTCTTTTGTTTGAGTGTCCTGTGTCACTCGATACAACCAATATTTTATAACTGGAAGATATGGGCGAGTGCGACATTAGGCTGCACTTGTTGTCCATTGAGTACTCTCACTTAGTTAAACACGTGTTTGAAGGACTCATCACATGACTACTCTAGAGGGAAATCCCCTTCAAGGAACACCCTGAGGACGACATCTCCCTCCCTTGTGTCATTTTGGTATAGAGCAGATGTAGACAGCCCTGGCACCACCTCTCCAGCCATAGCATCACATGTCACACACCGGGACATCATTCCACAGGACCCATCCACACATATTTCCCTTTCCAGGTGACGAGCCTCACTGCTCTCTCTCTCCCGCAGACAGATACATGACCATGCCCCCATCCCCAAAGGCAATTTTGCATGAATTTATTTTTACTTCTGCCTCTCAAATGCCACTTCTAGGGGTTATTGGGGGAAAAGTGATACACATATTTCTGCCTGAAAGCTGTTCTCACAGAGGGGAAAGAGGGAAGCCTAGGGCTTTGATCAGTGGAGGGAGAGTGACAGAGACTTAAAGGCAGCTGTTGTGTTGTCATCTTAATGCTTCTGGGGGGAATGATACAACAGCCTCACATCAGCTCAAAAGCAGCATTGATCTGCTGAATGTCATTGCAACTGCTCAGCCCAGCAAAATACTGGCTTAGGCCAACCCCCCACATCAAAGTAAGTGGGTGACAGGCCACGTCAACCCTCTGATACTGTCTCACTCAGTCCATGCTTCATTTGCAGGGCTCATTTGTGTCAGAGTCTAAACCAAAGGCTTATTTACAGCTTTTACAGATTGGCTCTCGCTCTTTGATTGGTCCCTTCGTCATGCCAGGCATTGCGACTGAAAACAAGAACTTTTTTCCTCTTAGATCCATTAAAGAATGAAAAGTTATGCTGGTGTTTGAAAAGGAAAGCAGCTAAAAGCTGAACAGATCAAAGCATCAGGGTGATGGAAATCCTGATTTAAAAAAAAAAGAAAAGAAAATGTACAGTGGGTAAGCAACCAGACTGAGCCTTACAACCACAGTGAGTACCACCACGTGAAAACTTTAAATTCTCACATGTGAGAGACATTCGCAAAATCATCGCCAGGAGGCGCAAAGGGACACTTTTGTCACCATTGTTTTTTCTTACTTACATTAGTACATACACATTAAATATAAAATATATATTCACGTTATAGTGTTTTTATTTTTATTTATTTCAGTATGCTAAAATTATGACATACAAGGTGTTATTTAAGAATAACGTCGTTCTATGTGCATATCCAGTTTAATTGTATCCAAATTGATGATATAAATATAATCGACACATGTACAGATAACTGACATGTCTAAATAAATGAGCAAACACCCACAAGTGTTTGTATCCCTGCTCTCTCTCCCTTCATCACTGCTTGACTTTGGCATGTGAATAAGTAACAAGTGTCGCTTGAAAGATAAAACATTATTAAAAGAAAAATTTAATTTTGGCTCTGGTCAAACAGCAGTATCACCTTTTCATGATTTAGAATTAGAAACAAAAACATTGTGCAAATTGACCCCCGCTACCCAGCATTATACTGGCAAATGTTCAGTCTCTGGACAACAAGCTCTGCGAGCTGAGAGCATGGATCTTTTTCCACCGAGAGACGAGGGAATGCTACATTCTGTGCCTTACAGAAACTTGGATGTCTGTGGAGATTCCAGACTCAGCCATCGTACCTGTGAGGTTCTCAGTGCACCAAGCAGACAGTGTAAAATACCTCTCAGGTAAAAGCAGAGGTGTTGGTGCATGTTTTATGATCAACAAATCCTGGTGTGATCAGATAAATGTTCATTCTATCAAGTCTTTCTGCTCTCCTGATCTGTAATTTCTCACGCTTCTGTTTCGTCTATTCTGGCTACTGAGGGAATTCACAGCGGAAATTATCACAGCTATGTACATCCCCCCACAAGCTGACACAGACCGGGCACTCAAGGAACTGTATGGGAGTATAAGTGAGCAGGAAACGCACACCCTGTGGCCACATTCATTGTGACCGGGGACTTTAACAAAGCAGACAGACCTTGCATTTCTGTGGGCAGGGGTCCCCTTACTGCAGGTGTTTAGGTGCGTCATGGTTATGACAGATGCCTCTGAGCGTGGCTGGGGTGCCGTGTGCAATGGGCATGCAGTTGCTGGCTCCTGGACAAGGCCACGACTGCATTGCCATATCAATTGCCTCGAGTTACTGGCAGTATTGCTTGCCCTGTGGAGGCTTCGGCCGTTGATCCAGGACAAGCATGTGTTGGTTGCTTACATCGCATGTCACAACTCACCCACCATCTCCTCTTCTGGAGTCAGCAGCGACTGATGTTGTTGCAAGCCACTCACATCCTGTGCGACCTCAACAGCATAAAGGACATGCTGTCAGTCACTGTCAGTCGATCATGGCGGTTATGCTCAGGAGAGAGTGGAGAGTGGAGACTGCTGGCCCCAGGGGCTATGCAAGTATGCGTTCCCTCCAGTGAGCCTACTTGCACAGACCCTGTGGGAATTCAGGGAGGACAAATAGCAGATAATCTTAGAAGAACCCTACTGGCCCAGCCAGACTTGGTTCATGGACATCACACTCCTTGTAACTCCTCGTTTTTCTCCATTCACTTCTATTGTAAGTGCCTCACTTTTTCTTTTGTAAAGAAAAGGAGAGATGAGTCTAAATTAATTTTTATGATAATCAGTATTATGCCACAAATACTGTTGATTGAGCTTAACTTGTATTGAACCTGGAACATTCCTTTAAATGTTGAGATGTGGGAATTGTATTTTGAATTTTAGGTTCCAATTTTGTGAATTTTGTGTTAGAAAGTGTACCTGACATGACAAGTCTACTCATATTACACATGGATAGCATAGGCTTCGTGGAGTTTGTAAATGAAAATGCTAAAATGCGGTTAAATAGAGAAAAACAAAAATTTTAATAAAATATAAAAAGTTTGCATCCCCTTGATTCTTGGTTTTGTGTTGCCTTCTTGAGCATCAATGAATGTTTGCACCTTTTGTAATAGCTGTGTCTGTGTCCATCAATTGTCCTAAGTGTCAAAAGCTGGATGTCTATATCATTGAGCCACTGTTGCAAAGAACTCAAATGTGCAGAATATAATGGGAAACCAAAGAATGTACAGTATTTTTCTTAAGAAAAGTGGGCAGCTTCACAGCTCAGGACTAAGCAGACACTCATGAACAGTTATTACACAAACATTACACAAGTCATTAATTATAGAGAAAGCAACACACCATGTTAAAGGGTTTGCTCTCATGTCAGGAGATCTAAAGCTCACAAGCAATCTTTCTCATGAACGTGCACAGGAGATCAATGGTCGGTGAAGTGTTTCACTTAATAATACATTAGATTTCAGTTTATTTCTCACCAAACCTTATCATATTCCTCCAGAACAAGACATGAGTCGCATACAACAATCTGTTAGACTTCTGAATTATATTTTTGAAGCTTGCAGAGGTGGTCACCATAAACTGCCATTATATTATATCACTGGGAACAATTTACTTATATTTTTTACAATGTCTCCCTTTCAAAGAAAGAAAATCATATGGAGTTATAGCAACACAGGGGTGAGTAAACTGAATTTGCATTTTTGGGTGTATTAATCCTTTTAGAAACTGCCCCCCAAGGGAATGTAAACTTTAGAACAGGATCATTTGTTTAAATTCAGTTACCAATGTGTCTTGTGGAATATACAGTATGTGAATATCTGTTGTCAGATAGCTTCTTCAAGGTAGTACTAAATTTTTTATGATACCCCTTTTTTTTTTTTTTTACTTATAACACATGGACGCATCAGGGTTTTAGGTGAACAAGCAGTGCATAGAACTGCCCCAAATATTCTACGAGTTAACAATCATGTCTGTGTTAAATTACCCTACTATTAGCAGTGGGCTTTCCCAGTGTTTTCGGATTTAGCATTTGCAGTCAAGTCGTGAGATGTAACTTCTCAGCGAGTGCTAATTATTACTGTGTTGACTAATTTTTTTCCCAAACCAGTCAGCATATAGAGACAAAATAGAAATCTCAGTATATATTATTTATTTAGATAGGGATCATTTTAGATCAAACTAAACGTCATGTTTACTGTTGTAACCTCCGTTCCCTGATGAAGGGAACAAGATAATGTGTCGATTGTAGTGACACAAGGGGTCTTTCTTGAGGGCCTCGCGTATCTCTGAACTTGAGAAAAGGCCAATGCGAAATTGGCAGACAGAATTTGCATGTCCCACCCCCGGACATATGGGTATAAAGGGAGCGGACATGCATCTATCAGTCAGGTTTTTGCACTGAGGAGCCAAGAATAAGGTACCGCACGTTACAGTGGTAGGAATAGTGCCATGGCAAGGGGGACACAACATCTTACAACAGTAACCATGACATTCCCCTTCTGTCACTCACTCAACATTGTGTCGATTGTAGTGACACAAGGGTTCCCATTTAAAAATGGCATGCACTAAACTGTGTTACGTGAACTGATGAGACAGGAGCAAACAGGCTGGAAGCAGCTGTGTCGGCCACACATAACCCTCCCCAACGCCCCCAGTAAAAGTTGTCATAAACCGCTCTTAGGTTCCCAGTACCCGCACGGGAACAGGCAACATGACTTGACATGGGAGCAAGCTGGCCAGCCACGGCCTTTTCTCTCTCTATGTTTCTTGTCATAGAGTTTAAAGCGGCTGGGGCTATCTTAACGCTATAGATCCGTCGGGGAAGGCGTCCTTTTCCGTTCCTATTCTTTCAGGGGGAAAAGGCTCTGCGGAGACCACAGCTTGCCCAGACTGGGGGGAGCTAACTTGTGGCCAATACACACGGGGGTTATCAAGCCACACGTGGACATGGTGCGGTGGTAGATTCTGCCTGACAAGGGAGGAGTTACTACAGACACGGCAACTGGGGGGCAGCAGGGACTGCCACAAGGAGACGTGGGTCCTGCCAGCAGGGGCACCGTACTGCGGAAAATACATCATAGGGACTTGCCTGAAGCGGGAACTATGCCTGTGTAGCCCAAGCCCAACACAGAGCACTTGACTCGTGGTGGGTCTGGTGGCGAATTCCTCAGCTGAATTCGCAGGCCAGAGGGCTAGGGAGGAAGAACATCCAGTCCCAGATCAGCTGGACCGCCTAGGGATGAAGCCTCCACTCTCCGCTGAGTGTAACCTGTCATGACAGCTCATGCCATCGTGTTGTGGTCACCCGGGATGTGAGTGGCGTGTAGCGACCTGAGTCATGGCTGACTCAAAAGGAGTAGATGGCAGGCGAGTTGTGACATATAACGAGAGCTCACGCCACCTTGGCGATTTATGTACACTACTGTCGCGGTGCTGTCTGTATGGATCAAGATGTGCTTTCCCCGAACTAGCTGGAGAAACCACCGCAGGGCAAGGAATACAGCCAACAACTTAATGCAGTTGATGTGCCAATGCAGGCGGGGCCCCGTCCAGGAGCCATCGGCTGTGTGCCTGTTGCACATGACGCACCAACCCAGTTGAGAGGCATCTGTGGTGACCAAAACATGACTGGAGACCTGCTGTAGGGGGACTCCTGTCTGCAGAAAACATAGATCTATCCAAGGGTTGAATGTCTGATGGTAGGAAGGGGTGATTAACACATGGTATGTGCCACGGCGCCATGCCCATCTCGAGACTCTGCAGGTCTGAAGTCAGAGGATCTGAAGGTAGTGCTGAAGCGATCTCATATGCATCAACCCGAGAGGTGCGACTGCGGCCGAGGATGCCATATGCCCCAGGAACCTCTGGAACCGTTTGAGAGGAACCATGCGTCTAAGCTCGGTGCGATGGGCACTAATGGGACTATCATTTTGGATGTAGTGGGTGGGGCCTCGCAACGGGGGAGAGCAGGTAATAATGCGTCGGGAAGTGAAAGTTCGTCCTGAGGCTTAGGAAAGACTGAAAAGCACTTACCTTGCTCCGCGCACCCAGCAGGGGGTGGGTTATAGACAGAGGAGGAGGTCCTACAGGGATGTCTTCGAAACTCATCAGCACTGGCCACACCCAGGGGCAGAGGCTGTAGAGAGGAGGAGAAAGCTGCTGGCATGCACCATCAGATCCAACAGAAGCTCTATTGCAGAAGTGGGTGAAGCAGTCGTGAACACAGCTCGCTGATCACACAACCGCTTGGCTCCGAAGATAGAATCTGACTAACAGACACACTCCCTTTATACCCATATGTCTGGGGGCGGGACATGCAAAATCTGTCTGCCAGTTTCACATTGGCCTTTTCTCAAGTTCAGAGGTACTCAAGGCTCTCAAGAAAGACCCCTTGAGTCAATACAATCGACACAACATCGAGGGACAGAAGGGGAACTAAATTGATAGGACAAATTGAAAATGAAAAAAAAAAAAAATAATAATAATAATACTTGAAATAATAACAACTCAGGTTTTAATAACTAACACAGCTTTCACTTTCTTTTGCCTATGATTGAGTGGAGGGGAAAAAAAATCAACTAATAATTTAAAAAGTCAACAGAACACAATAAGAAGTTTCTTGAAGGACAGTTTTGTCCTCATATGCAACCCGTTACCGGCAGAGTTGTAGAAATCTCTGTCATAATGCCACAAAAATGGCGAGGTGTTCATACAGTGACGTGAATTGGTATACAGAAAAGAAATGCTACATTGTCAGCCTTTTTCAATAAATGAAAACAGTTGCTTCATAGGTATTAGTTATTTCTTTATCCTAGTGCTGGTTTCAAATCCACCTTAGTGGAGTTCAGGTCATGTCCGTGTCTTTAAACGATTGAGTCTGAGTCCAAAAGGGGCCGAGTCTAACTCAAGACCGAGTCCACAACAAGCTGAGTCCGAGTCAAGTCCAAATGACTCTGTTCATGAATCTGAATTACAATTGTAACCGTAAACTCATCATCAATATTTTAGGATTATTTTAACCTTCACAACTGAGAAAAACTATTTGTCAATATAAATGCAACAAAAACACCTCTGATGCATTTCATAATCAAGATTAGTATCCTGTTGAACAAATTTCAAAGAGTTTTCAGAATGAAAGCATATGCTTTAGGTGTATGAAGAAAAAACTGTCCTTCAACACACTTCCTATAGCATTCTGTTGACATTTCAGTTATTTGTTGATTTATTCCCTCCACTCAAACATTGACAATAGAAAGTGAATGCTGCGTTAGTTATTACAAACAGATATATTTTTATTTAGAATTTATTTTAAAAACCAAATTCTTTATTCTAAATTGTTCATTCAATTTAGTTTAGTTTTATCTAAAATTATGGTTGAGATATATGTAATGTACACATTTAATGTGTTTAATACATTTAATATATTGTAATATTAAAACATTTAATAATACTAGTTATTCATATATAACTATACATATATAATTTAATAACACTAGTTATATATAATATTAGTTTAAATATCCCTAATACGTAGCTTATTTGATTTTGTCTCGATATAGTCAACATTTTCAGTTAGAAATGGCTTAGCGTAGTAACGCTGTAACATCTGAACAGGCTCCCGTCCACCAGAGGGAGCCCTCACCTGAATATTGAACTTTTGTCACTTCATGTTCCTGCCACATCAGTTCCTGTTTGAACATTCACTGTGTGTATAAGCCATGTGCTCATAGTTTATCTTTGCAAAGTATTGCCAGTTATCTGCCTTACCAAGTGTTTGTTTCTCTGCCGGCAGACGGAGCATACAATGTGGCATACATTTGTCCAGAGGTATGGCTACTTTGGCACCCTTTGAATGTTTTGTCGTCAGAGTGCTGCAGGTATAGCTGCAGGCCAGAGACCTCCAAAAGTGGCAGGGTTGCTCTAGAAGGGGGTGTGGTTACTCCAAAAGGGGGTTGCACCACCTCCAAAAGGTGTCGTCACTTCCCCTAACGGTTAAGGTTAGGGAAAGGGTTATATTAATAATGGAGATTTGGAGCTCCCATCCCTTTTAGGAGCAATGCCTTCAGCTATATCCTTCTCCAATTTTGGTGATTCTTTAGCCCCCCCTTTGTGTGCCATCATTTGGCCATATACTGTAGTGTATGATTCTAGAAGACAGGGACAAGAGAAATGAAGTTCAAAGACATCTCAAAACCATCTACAAACAGTTTTCCAATCTCTTGACTATTTTCCCTCAACCATACAATTATCAATTAATTAAATAATAGGAGGGTTTTTTTTAATCAGTTATATTTCATTAAAATCATACATAAACTAGAACATGGCAATCATTCAAATAAGGAACAGAGGCAAATGACTGCAGGATTGCATTCTAGGGCATGCAAAGCTGTGTATGGATCGCTAATTGCTTCATTTACAGTCTGCCTGTCATGTGTAGGATGTATTTAATGACAGATGCACTAAAGAAGTCAGCACTAGTAGAGATAAGTGCAGCTCCATAAAGAAGAGTTAGTCTACATCATTCATTGAGTCATCCCATGTCCTCACCCTCCACTTCAGAGAACAATAGCCAAATTATACAATTAACCATTAGTTAGTAAGATACAGGTTTTTTATTTTTATTTCAGTGCTTGTTCCGAGAATTAAAAAAATCCATGTCTATGTTCAGAAAAGGCACATTTGGTGCTTTTGAAATGGTTCCAGGAAACAAGCTCTCATCGTCATTTGAAAGACATACAAGTGTTTCTAATAGTGAGTGCAGGCAAAAAGGTTTGCCATCATCCTCAAATTAATGGCAGCATAAAATAGAGAGTTTCTTTGAGCTTGAAGTTAATAGATGTTCTCTGGCTCTTAATAATTTATGTTTGAAGTTCGGTAGAAATAATTGCATCTACCGTACAGTATATCAGAGGTTTTAAATTAACTTGGCTGGGTAAGCAAACAGGTGAAGGTAATTTTATACTCATGCACCCCATGCAAGGGCCCTTCCAAAAATACATATGGGAACACATGAAAATATCTCCAAAAAAAGTACATAAAAAAAATTAAAATACTAAGTTGGTATAGACAGAAATTTTTTAATGAAATAAAAAAAAACTTTGCATGTAACAAATAAATCATAAGAGTGATTCTTGAATAACCTTTATAACAGCATTGCACAGTGTACTGTAATAAATTATTCATTTGGTCATAAGTGAATAACAGAGCACATAGCTTTAAACTATTGAAATACATTGGGGGTCTATTATAATATACCTACAGCTGATTTAATGTGCATTTATGAATGCTACTCTACTCATTTAGCCGATAGAAGAGCTAGAACAGCTCTGCACAAGATTAATATCAGTAAGAAGGCAGTGCATCATCAAACACACAGGAGACTATAAAATAAAAGTTAATAATTTGCCAGCTGTATTTAGAGGTATAAATAATAAACTTAATTTTGTCCCCACTGATTCCATTTTTTTTTTTTCAATCTCTTTTTTCAAGAAAATAAATTAAGTTTTCAGTCAACAAAAATCCATTAAATGAAATTGAACTGTAGTCATTACCCACTCAAGTGGTGGACTGTGAAGAGAAATCAGCATAGGATTTTCCTTAGAGACTGGTCCAAAATAGGTTGGGGGGATGGGGGGGTTTGTGTTGCTGTCCTTTTTCTGCATATCACTGCCCCCGTCGTCATATCGTGGCACCGTTTTGTGGCCCATTCTGCATAATGCGGTGGTTCATTTTAGCTTAGTACCGGTTCTCCCGATGGCCAGTCCGCCCCTGATCAGCCCCAAAGTGCGTCGGCCCACCAGGAAAATTATAACAAACCCAGCCCTGTCAACACAAACAAATGGTCCTGGATGAGAAATCTTTAGCATGCTCTTGAAGGTTCATCATTTGGGTTGACTGATCACCATCAATGAATCCAACAGGACAAATTCTTTCACACAAACAAAACACCTGTTTGAAACTGTTATATACTAAAATATGTTGCGTTTTATGTATTAGGTTCACACTGAATTCCACTTATAATACAGTAAAAACCCAGATAGCACACGTACATCTCTGAGACATCTGTTTTTATATCTTTTTGTCTGAAAAGAATCACAATATAATTGCTAAACATCTTAAAAATATCATATTTACATACATTGTCAAAGACATCTGCTAAATGTCTTATTTAACTGCAATTTAACAGCTTATTTTGATTTGAATTTCAAATGTTTGCCAGAGGTTTGCAGCTCTTCGGCGGTAGTGGTTAATCTCTAGCAAACCTTTGGCAACAATGGACAATCTTCGGCAAGTTTTCCACAAAGATCAGTTGCATGTGAAAATTATCAGAGGCACATTTGTGGCAAATTTGCAGCACGTTTGCTGCAAATTTGCCATGAACTCTCGATTTTCATAAGGTTATTGTCATACTTCTTATATATTGCAGATGAGCAAACAACGTAAAAAATATGTCTTCCAGATGTAAACACACACTTCAAATAGATGTACAGTGGCGACCAAAAGTTTGGAATAATGTACAAATTTTGCTCTTATGGAAATAAATTGGTACTTTTATTCACCAAAGTAGCATTCAACTTTTCACAATGTATAGTCAGGACATTAATAATGTAAAAAAATACTATTACAATTTGAAAAAGAAATGTCTGATGTCTGAAGACCTAATGTCTGTGTTTCTTTGCCCACTCTAAACTTTTCTTTTTTTTTCTCTGTTTCAAAAGTGGAACTTTCCTGTGCCATGCTCCTCTCCACTCCTGCAGATGGCACCAAAGCCCCTAACCGTTCTACCCTCTGCTCATTAACCCTCATTCCCTTCACCTGTGCATAGGCCTATATATGGATTTTGAGTTGACCAGGAGCCTCTCTATTCAGTCTGTTACCCTACCTAGACCTCTTAATATTACAGCAGTGGATGGCAGCCCTCTGGGTTCCAGACAGGTTTAGTCAATGTACCCCACCTCTCCAGCTAAGGGTTCAACTTTTCACAATGTATAGTCAGGACATTAATAATGTAAAAAATTACATTAATTACAATTTGAAAAATAAATTTCTGATGTCTGAAGACCTAATGTCTGTGTTTCTTTGTCCACTCTAAACTTTTCTTTTTTTCTCTCTGTTTCAAAAGTGGAATTTTCTTTGCAATTCTGTAAGGGATCTCCTCTTTGGGGTGCTGTTCCCCTCCAGACCAGATCGCCTTGGGCCTCCTGTGCCATGCTCCTCTCCACTCCTGTAGATGGCACCAAAGCCCCTAACCGTTCTACCCTCTGCTCATTAACCCTCATTCCCTTCACCTCTGCATAGGCCTATATATGTCTGTTTGTTTGCCAACGTGTTCAGTCTTGAGCCTTGGACTGTGTTCCTCCTATGACCAGCTCTCAAGTTAAGCCTCGCCCTTGTTGTACCTTTTTGACCCTTGTGCCTCTGGCTCAAGCTTGTGCCCCTGTGGAAGCTTGGCTTTCCCAGTTTATTTGTACTTTTTGACCCTTGTGTCTCTTTTGTTTCTCAGTTTTGTTGAAGCTCGGCTTTCCCAGTTTATTTGTACTTTACTAATTTCAACAATTAAAAAGATTATATTTTTTGAAAGAAACGCAAGTATCCAGACTCTTTGCTCTTCTGTTCCTGGGTTCAAATATTGGGGCGTTAGCTCAGTGGTAGAACACCAAACACTTGAGCACTACAGATTTAAAAGACCTGGGTTCGATCCCCGCCTACAGCAGCCCTGTTACAGCAAGACTGAACCATAGAAACGAGCCCAGTGGAAGAGTCTTCATCTAACCTTGAACGGATTCTGTCAGCTCTCTCAGACCAAGCTGTGACCATTCAGATGCATGACCAGGCTCTGTCAGAGATCCTTCACCTTCTGAGTCAACAGTCCCAAGCCACCTTTCACCATGCCTTGTCTCCTGAGCTCAAGGACAAGCTGGCTTTCCGAATCCCTTTTGACTTGGCCATTCGGGTAGACCATCGCCTTAGAGAATGCCAAAAGGAGTAACAGCAGGAGGTCAGATTGCTGGAGTCTGCGAATCTTGTGACCCCGAGCTGGGTAGAACTAGTATTTCCCAAGCAGAGCTCAACCGACAGTTGAGGGAAAGATGCTATCTCTATTGTGGCAGATCAGGCCATTTTCGCTCCGCATGCCCTGAGTTGTCGGGAAAAGCCAACTCTTGTCCAGGAGGAGGGGAGCCAGGATGAGAATAGGAACCATCCCCTGCTCGGCGGCCGCTGGTTTGACCTCCCATGCCACCCTTAGCCTTTGTAGACTCTGTGGCTGCCGGGAGCTTTATGGATTTTGAGTTGGCCAGGAGCATCTCCATTCAGTCTGTTACCCTACCTAGACCTCTTAATATTACAGCAGTGGATGGCAGCCCTCTGGGTTCCAGACAGGGTTAGTCAATGTACCCCACCTCTCCAGTTAAGGGTGGGGCAACACCAAGAACAGATACGGTTCCTTTTGATTCACTCTCCTAAGCTTCCTCTAATTCTCGGCTTCCCATGGCTGACTGCCCACAACCCTCACATTGACTGGTCCCGAGGGGTTGTTAGAACATGGGGAACCAACTGCCGTGTCTCTGATTCTGCCTTCTGCTGTGTCCCAGATCCACAAGGAGCATTCCCAGAACCCTTGCCAGATATCTGCAGGCGGAATTGTACCACTGCTCCCGAGACCCTGTCCACGGAAGTCTTGGCTCTTCTCAAGATGGAGCTGGACAAACTCAAGTTTTTAACCCATCTTCCCGAATTATCCCGAGTACCTCTGAGTATGCAGACCTCAATTAAGTTTTCAGTATAAACAGAGCTGCCTCACTGCCCCCTCATAGACCTTATGATTGCGCTATCGAGCTGCTTCCCAGTACCTGCCCACCTCATGGAAGACTCTATTCCCTCTCTGGTCCTGAAAGATTAGCCATGGAGAAGTACCTCAAGGAATCTCTGGACAGTGGGTTCATCCGCCCTTCCACCTCACCTGCAAGAGCCAGTTTTTTCTTTGTTGAAAAGAAGGATGGCAGCCTCCGACCCTGCATAGACTACCGAGGCCTTAATTGCATCACCATCAAGAAACGGTACCCTCTCCCCCTCATGTCCACATCTTTTGAGATCCTGCAGGGTGCCACCATCTTTACCAAACTGGACCTCCGGATGCATATCACCTGGTTAGAATCCGTGACTACGATGATTGGAAGGCAGCTTTCAACACCCCAACAGGCCACTATGAATACCAGGTAATGCCATTCGGCCTGGTGAATCTTTATTAATGACGCTCTCAGAGAGATGCATTACAAATTCATGTTTGTCTAGCTGGACGACATTCTCATTTTCTCTCACAACCCCCAAGAATACGTTCAGCATGTTCGGCAGGTCCTAAAGCAGCTACTTAAGCATAAACTCTTCGTGAAGTTGGAGAAGAGTGAATTTCATGTCCTGTCAGTCTCATTCCTCGGCTTCTGCGTGTCCAAGGGCTGCCTCCAGATGGATCCTGGCAAGATTTGGGCAGTCTTGGATTGGCCCTGTCCAAATTCTGTGAAGCAGGTACAGCACTTTCTTGGCTTCTTTGTACCGTGTTCCTCCCGTGACCAGCTCTCAAGTTAAGCCTCACCCTTGTTGTACTTTTTGACCCTTGTGTCTCTTTTGTTTCTCAGTTTTGTGGAAGCTCGGCTTTCCCAGATTATTTGTACTTTTTGACCCTTGTGTCTCTTTTGTTTCTCAGTTTTGTGGAAGCTCGGCTTTCCCAGTTATTTGTACTTCACTAATTTCAACAAGGCATCTATTTCTCAAACTAGATACTATGATGTACTTATCCTCTTGTTTAGTTGTACATCTGGCCTTCCACATCTCTTTCTGTCCTTGTTAGAGCCAGTTGCCCTTTGTCTTTTAAGACTGTATTGCACAACTTTGTATGAAATCTTCAGTTTGTTTGACAATTTCAAGCATTATTTTGCCATCATTCTTCAAAACAATTATTGTTTGACAAGTGTCTAGAGAAAGCTGTTTCTTTTTTGCCATTTTTTACTTAATATTGACTAAGACATGCCAATCTATTGCATACTGCATAACACAAAGACAACGTTAAGCTTCATTTAAACTATGTTTTATATAATGGCAAGTGATTTTCTAGTACCAAATTAGCAAACAAGCATGATTACACAAGGATAAGGTGTTGGAGTGATGGCTGCCGGAAATGGGGCCTGTCTAGGTTTGATAAAAAAATGACTTTTTCAAATAGTGATGAAAATGTAATGTCCTGACTATACTGTGTGATCGGTTGAATGCCACTTTGGTAAATTTATTCTGAAACAGCTAAATCTGTACATTATTCCAAATTGCCAGTTTACATGTTCAATCAGGATTACTAAAAAAAACAGGTTTCTTTATAAAAACAAAAAGGCTAAAATTTTATCAACAGAATTCATTCATTCATTCATCTTCAACCGCTTATCCTGTACAGGGTCACGGGGGGCTGGAGCCTATCCCAGCTAACATTGGGCGAAAGGCGGGGTACACCCTGGACAGGTCGCCAGTCCATCGCAGGGCCACACATATACAGACACACACTCATACTCACATCCACACCTAGGGCAATTTTTGGAGACACCAATTAACCTAGCCTGCATGTCTTTGGATGGTGGGAGGAAGCCGGAGCACCCGGAGAGAACCCACGCAGACACGGGGAGAACATGCAAACTCCACACAGAAAGGCCGGGGCAACCGGGGTTTGAACCCATGACCTTCTTGCTGTGAGGCGACAGTGCTAACCACTGCACCACCGTGCCGCCCTCAACAGAATTCACAAAGCTTATTTACTCATTCATAGAACACACACATACACACAGTGTATATACCTTCTGTAATATAATTACAATGCCACATGACAGTTTGATAATAACAAAAACATACAGTAAATATAAAACATTTGGACGTTATTTGTGTAAAATGGTATACTTTCTATGTTAAGCATATCTCATTGTCAACACAGTAAAGAGGCAAGCATGCAAAGTGTAGACTCTGTTAACATATTGCATATTGCTTAGCTGTTTGTTCCCAAAAAATAAAAATAAAACGTACTAATTACACAACAAACAAAATGCTAACTAAATTACTTGTTGCTGCAAACTAAGGTGATAAGTCCAAAAATGGCATTTCAACAGAACAGTCTGCAAAGCATGCAGTTCTCTCAAAGTTTAAGCCTTCTGTTACCTATAGTAAAAGTATAATGTATAATGATCTAGGCCTCTCAGGTAGCCTACATATTGACTGATTTACTGTTCTACGAAAGAAAGAAAGAAAGAAAGAAAGAAAGAAAGAAAGAAAGAAACCACACATTCCAGCTTTGGCATTGTAAGACATGAGTACTACGAAATTACCACTATGCAACACCAATGTTTGTACTTTGATACAACTCATTGCTGTTCATTTTGTTTACTAATTTTTCTTCGATTACTTGCAATCCCAAAGATGATGAAACAATCTTTACTTCCATCTGATTTCACAAATACACACATTAACAACTAGCTAACTAACTAACAACTTGGTTAGACAAGTGCACTAATCTGCTGCATGTAACCACATAGTTGACAATGTGTTGTCACCTGGCATACTGCACCTTCTCATACAGCTTGCCTAGTTATTTTTAGAATGTACCATATAATTTAGAACGAATACTGCAGGCTAAATGATATACCGTTAACTCGAAAAATAAATGTATTTAATAGGAAAAACACTGTGAAATCAGTAAAGAAACACGATGGCTATATCAGAATGTCTGTACTTTCATAGCATGTACTAAACTTAAAAAATAACTTACTTCTTTATTGTTGATGACATACACGGGCTGTAGTATAAATATATTCAACCTAGTCTCACAGAATGTTACTATAACAAAATTATTGGCAAACTGACTTTTACATGCCACTTTCTACATTTCGCTGCAGTTTCCTGGTGAAATTTAAACTAGAGTCACTACAGCAACTGTTCATTTTATTCAGTTTCACACAAATCATGACTGCAACGGCTCATGGCTTTGTAAACCCTTTTTTGCTCTCTTACACACTGCTATGTAATAACATTTAAATACTTTTACTATAATGATACATTTATCACTTGTATTACAGACCCACATACTGTACATTTAAAACACTTACTCCAACATGCACCATTAGTTTGCATAGTAGATCAGAGTGGTGGACTTTGGACTCAGAAGATTAGGGTAATGTTGCACCAGCTGTGCGAAAGGTCTCACGTAAGTTGCGGCATAAAGTTTACACTAAAGGCTCAGTAACTACTAGTTAGTTTGTAACTAAATCGGTGCTTAATTTGGTTGCACCACCTGTACTTAAGGCAAGACTTAACTAGTAGGTCGTAAGCTCTCCGTAAAGTCACACAAGTTTACCTGTATTGATCCAATAAATAGCCTTCAATTTTGTACACATAAGTGTTGAAAAGCTGAGAACTTCAATTTAATCTTGTCACAGTTGATGTTCAAACCTCGTTTGCTCACATATCTGTCAGCTGTAATAAATGATATCCCCATTAATATACAAATCTAATAAAAGTAGATTTGATAAATAGTATATTTGCCCTGTGTAAATAACAATATCTTGGAACTGTATCAAAAATAAATAAGGGGTGATAAATAAATACTAATACAACAGGCTGAAATAGTAGACATTTATTAATTTTTGTATCCTGTATATTTTGAATGCGTTGAAACTTGACACTGGGCGACACACCCTGAAAACTGCATCATTAGATTGGTTTCATGCTGAAAAGCCACTTAAAAGTTGTTTTATTTTTGCTCTTTCTTAAATGTAAACGAGTGTAAATGTCAACATTATAATGTATGAAGAAATAATTGATGCCTATCATGCAAAACATTAGCTCATAGATGTCATAAAATATCAGTCTGCTTTATCCTTCCATCCGTTACTCCTGGTTGGAGGCTTCCATAAATATTTAGTTCATATGTAGAGTGAACTACATATGAACTAGCATTAATGGCGCAATGCTCAAATATTTAGTAGTATGTAAATTGTGCCCATTTACGCCATAATTACGCTAAATTGAAACTTACGTAAGTTACGTAAGCCCCAGGCACGTAAGTTGACCCATGAGCAGAAAGTGTCTTAGAAGCGACACAAAATGCCATTTTTTTTTTATGTCGCATTTGTGAACACTATCGGTTAGGTGTTGGTTCAGAGCAGGGGTTTTCAAAGTCTTAAACATAGCTATATGGCTTTATAATATATTTGCGAGTGCATAAAACATGTTTTGGGCATGCACACACACTACAGGTGAAACTCGAAAAATTAGAATATCGTGCAAAAGTTCATTAATTTCAGTAATTCAACTTAAAAGGTGAAACTAATATGTTATATAGACTCATTACAAGCAAAGTAAGATATTTCAAGCCTTTATTTGATATCATTTTTATGATTATGGCTTACAGCTTATGAAAACCCCAAATTCAGAATCTCAGAAAATTAGAATATTACATGAAATCAATAAAAAAAAAGGATTTTAAATACAGAAATGTCAGCCCTCTGAAAAGTATAATCATGCATATGTACTCAGTACTTGGTTTGGGCCCCTTTTGCATTAATTACTGCCTCAATTCGGCGTGGCATGGATGCTATCAGCCTGTGGCACTGCTGAGGTGTTATGGAAGACCAAGATGCTTCAATAGCGGCCTTCAGCTCTTCTGCATTGTTTGGTCTCATGTCTCATCTTTCTCTTGGCAATGCCCCATAGATTCTCTATGGGGTTCAGGTCAGGCGAGTTTGCTGGCCAATCAAGCACAGTAATACCATGGTCATTGAACCAGGTTTTGGTACTTTTGGCAGTGTGGGCAGGTGCCAAGTCCTGCTGGAAAATGAAGTCAGCATCTCCATAAAGCTTGTCTGCTGAAGGAAGCATGAAGTGCTCTAAAATGTCCCGGTAGATGGCTGCGTTGACTCTGGACTTAATAAAGCACAGTGGACCAACACCAGCCGATGACATGGCTCCCCAAACCAACACAGACTGTGGAAACTTCACACTGGACTTCAAGCATCTTGGATTGTGTGCCTCTCCATTCTTCCTCCAGATTCTGGGACCTTGGTTTCCAAATGAGATGCAAAATTTGCTCTCAAATTTGGAATTTGAGAGCGCTTGAGACTCTTCTGACGTTGTTTGTTGTTCAGGAGCGGCTTGACAAGAGGAATACGACATTTGAAGCCCATGTCCAGGACCCGTCTGTGTGTGGTGGCTCTTGATGCAGTAACTCCAGCCTCAGTCCACTCCTTGTGAAACTCCCCCACACATTTGAATGGCCTTTTCCTGACAATCCTCTCCAGGCTACGGTCATCCCTGCTGCTGGTGCACCTTTTTCTTCCACACTTTTCCCTTCCACTTAACTTTCTATTAATGTGCTTTGATACAGCACTTTGAGAACATCCAACTTCTTTTGCAATTACCTTTTGAGGCTTTCCCTCCTTGTGGAGGGTGTCAATGATGGTTTTCTGCACAACTGTCAGGTCAGCAGTCTTCCCCATGATTGTGAATTCAACTGAACCAGACTGAGAGACCATTTAAAGGCTCAGGAACCCTTTGCAGGTGTTTTGGATTAATTAGCTGTTTAGAGTGTGACACTTTGAGCCTACAATACTGAACCTTTTCACAATATTCAAATTTTCTGAGATTCTGAATTTGGGGTTTTCATAAGCTGTAAGCCATAATCATAAAAATTATATCAAATAAAGGCTTGAAATATCTTACTTTGCTTGTAATGAGTCTATATAATATATTAGTTTCACCTTTTAAGTTGAATTACTGAAATTAATGAACTTTTGCACAATATTCTAATTTTTCGAGTTTCACCTGTATGTGAATGAGAGCAGGGAGATTTCCTGAGAACAGCATATATTTGAGAACGCGCATTCAGATTTGTGCGAGAACAAAGGAAATCCATGTGTGAGTGGAGAGATTTGCACTCGTGCAACCGGTACATTTATGCGCTTCTCGCATGATATGATTTCATTCATGACATTTCATATAATTATAACATCATAAAGCTATAGTCTATTTGGCTGGACTATGATCCAATTAAGCTATTAATTTCTATTTATCTTGACAATAAATTTTTATTGTATTTATGTATCTTTTGATTTTACCTGGTGAATTTATCATCAATCTCCGCACCTCCCCTGACATGCTCTGACACCCCCCTGGGGAGGCGCGCCTCCAGTTTGAAAACTGTGGGTTTAGGGTAAATATGTCTTTTTTGTATACCTCTCATTTGCTGTGTCAACAACAGAGCAGCACCCATTCACGTAAACGCACTGCTCATGCAGACAATACATTTACTTATTAATTTAACAATATTAAATTAATCCTTTGCTATTCACAAAACTGTTGTATGGCTTCCAGATACTTTTAACATAATACACTCAGGGTTGGGAGGGTTACTTTTGAAATGCATTCCTCTACAGATTACAGAATGCATGCTGTAAAATGTAATTTGTAATATATTTCGTTAGATTACTCAAGGTCAGTTACGTATTCTAAATACTTTGGATTACTTCTTCAGCACTGGTAGTTTTTTTCACTTGATTTGACTATAAAAACTCATGTTTTATGTTACAAAATACACATGTTAAAAAATACATTCTTTGAAAAACCTAATTATCTCACTCAAAAAATATTTTAGCCTATTTGCAAGATTTATCCATTTCAATTGAATAACAAATTTACACCTAATTGAATTGCCTAATCTTTAACAAAATAAAATGTATACTGTAAATCTTACAAAATTCAAGTTTTATTAATTGCATTTTCTTCAAGACTATTCAATTCAATTAGCTGGAAATTTGTTATTCAATTGAAATGGATACATCTTAAAAATAGGCTAAAATATTTGTTTGAGTATATGCAGTGAAGCAAAAAAGAAATTATGATACAATGTGAATTTTCTTGATAAAAAATATGATTGTGACTGGTAACAAGGTCAAACACAAGGTTTATTTCTATTTCTTCTGCTCCAAACTTATTTCAGACTCACCTCTGTCTGCTCGTGTGAATGTAACACATCATAAGAAAGTGTTTCACCGCAGTTCAAAAGCACTTTGGATCACATCATTTATATGTAAATGTATTTTCCATCTGAAAGGACTAAATATTAAATGACATTAAAATGCAATGCAATCTCTTCAGTAATCAAAATACTTTTTGAATGTAACTGTATTGTAATTACCAATTATTTAAATTAGTGGATTAGTGGAATACAGTTACTTATATTTAGTATTTTAAATACTTAATCCTGTGACATGTATTCCATTACTCCCCAACCCTGTACACAAATCACATGGACTACTTTAATGGTGCTTTTATGCTTCTTTAATATCATATTGGAGCTTGACAGTAATAGCTATGACACAAAATAACACAAATATCAGAGCACTGGTAAACCCTCTTCATTAACGCGCTAATGACAAAGAGAATGAACACTTCACTTCTGGATATGTGGACTTTAATGTTACGGAATTATTTTTCCATGTGAGGAAATTTCTGTTACTGGATTTTAAAGTAACAGTTTATTTAAAAAATTTCAGCCAAGATTTCTGCCTTTTTTCTCTTTCGACTAAAACCGAAAATAGCATTTTTGCCAAAAATGTCCTTTTGGTGCCCCCTGCAGTACATTTTAATTGGAAACTAGAGCAATATGTGTAATGAAGCACGTAATTTCGCAAAAATGTTGCCATAGTCGCTAAATTTCCATGAGACCAGGCTGAATACATTCCTGCACGTAATTCTTCTGCCATGTCTGTGTGTTCTTGTACTAACAAACGCAACAACAAAAAAAGTTTTCTCTGTTGTACAACTTTCTTGGTACCAATAACACAATACACTTGAAAAGAGCTGCCCAGCTCACAGTTCTCCACCATTTATTCTGAATTGGATGCTTCTTCAGCTCCCTTAGCCTTAGGGGATAAAAAAGTGTCCACTAGATTTACACTTCAGAATCTCAGCAGTTGCAGTAGGTCATCTGGGTATTGTTTGCCCACTGTATGAATACTGAGAATTAAGACCTCCTACACATTTGACATATTGCTTTTTGCATAGAGTTTTGCAGGGAAGTATGCATGTTTTGACAAAGGTTATAACAGCTCAATTCAGAATGGGCTAGTCTAAGAAATTAACTTATTTATTAAGGGGCAATATATGCTCCTTGGAATCGATTTTCTGTAGCATTTTTAAACTTCATGAGAGCTCTTACTTTATGATGTCATAACAATAAACACTCTCCTCAGATACATTTGACATATTTTTCTAATTCCCATGTTTGATTATACAGCTCTCTACAGTCTACCATCACAGTACATTTTCATGTAAACACTGTATCAAGTGTTAGTGTTTTGTCTCACATTCTGTGTTTTCAGAGCTTATTTGATTTTATTTCATCTAAAAACTACATGTTTGCAACACATTCGCCACTAAAACAGCAAATACATATATCTGACAGCTACAAGTAACTAGATACAGGTGTCTTCAGTGGTGCTAAACCTAGAAAGGCCTAAAATTGAATGTTACATACTGTATATCATGTGTTTGATAAAAGGTCTACATAGACAAATTAATTCACTACAAGAACATTTTCTTCCATATTCTAAAAATCTGCTGCATTTTTGTTACTTTTGGTGGCCTTTTTGTCTTGAGCCCTGGTTAATTTCTAGCCCTGAAATTGGCAAATCCGAAATCCAAGTTGAGATACAGCATACTTGTGAAACACCAGACTGATTTGGCAGAAAATTGGCAACATGACGGTTATTTTGTCTGCTACAGTTAGGGTGTGTTCACACTTGTAGTTCGGTTCACTTGTTCCGGACCAAAAGAAAATGATACATTTAGTCCTGAATTCATTTGGAATTCACTATTCAGGCGGTCTCGGTCTACTTGTTTTGTTCGCACCAACGTTCGGGTGACAGCGTTCACACTTTTTCAAATGAACCGCACTAACAGAGCAATCGCACCAGAGTAGTTTTAATCTAATCAAACCTGTCAAGTGTGAACACACCATTAGTCTCTCCTTTAGAAGTGTACGAACCCCCAGAAGCTGAAGCTGGAACTACAGTTGAATGCATGTGCATGTACATGTTTACGCGACACACTGTGCATGCACAAGCTGAGCAATCATCCAAATTAAATCCATTTTGATTTGAGTTGTAATTACATTAATATACTCCTAAACTTAACTCGAAGTAACTTTTTTCAAAAGTTTTTTTTTTCACTTACTACTTTGCAAATGTAGTATCTCGCTAGTTGGAGATCAAAAGCGAGGTCAGGTCAAAGGCACAGCATGGGCAATATTGGGGGCATGAACATTTTCCGCATGGTAGCACTTGTCCAGAATTCGGAATGTCGGGTCAGAATTTTTGTATAAAAATGTTGGAAAATTAAATGCCAGTTCCCCAAGAGATCATGTAGGAATCACATTGACTGCAGCTCTGGATGAAAGGGAAGAAGAACTGAAAGGAAGACACACAGAAAGAGAAAAAGATGTCTCTCACACACTGATGGGAGCAAAGCTTCACTGATTTAGGACATTTTGACCAGTTTGGCTCAGTACAAAGTGTAGCATGGCTGTGAGATCACAAGACATCAACCGAAGCTCACTTCAGTCCACACAATACATAAATAAGTGAAAGACAAGCATAAAAGATGAGTGCGCAGCAACCTCAGACTACTTCAAAGAAAAGAAAAAAAGATAGAGCAGAGATGAAAAAGAGGGAGCGAGAAAGCTGAGAGCTTCCCAGACGTGTGACACTGTTAGTACACCGGTACACTGCCCATACACTGACCATGAAAGACAACCTGAACAGAATCAAACGCACACATCCTGATGCCAACACATGCACATTTTTTTGCAGGAATGTACATGCACATGCACACACTGATACATATTCATTAAAATATTTTCTTTCCGCTCTCACATCCACATTCGGTCAGCTGGAAGAATTTTTGATCCCATGAAACATACTATACCGTGCACTTTATGTGACATCTTGTGCATAGAGCTTGAGAAGGAAAAGCAGATGAATAGAATACAAAGGAAAGAAAAACATAGACATTGTGATTCAAACTGAAGCAAAGCCATGACTTAGAACCCAGAAGCTGCTTTATTGCTTATATATCTTGGTCATGTTCCTCTGTGTAAAACTCAGGTATTCATATTACTGGGTGGCTCAGTGTTCAGAGAAGAGCATGATTTCCTTTGGGTTCCTCAGCAAACAGTCATCATTATTCGTTTTTAACGCTAATGTTGCCCAATAAATTCACTCACACCTCATTCTCTCATACACTCTCTCTCTCTCTCTCTCTCTCTCTCTCTCTCTCTCAAAACTAATTTGTCAGAAATTACATTAAAAGAAATTACAACATTTCCAAAGCATGTAAAGAACATATAGAGAAATTGTATAGCAATCAAATACAATATAGGGTAAAGTAAAATAAACTATATTGAAATACCAGTGCTTGCAAGGCAAAAAAATAATAGTTTTTTTAGATGAACATCTAATTAGGTACACCTATTTATTTATGCAATTTTCTAATCTATCCAATCATGTGGCAGCAGTGCAATGCAAAAAACAAAACAAACAAAAAATCATGCATATATAGGACAGGAGCTTCAATTAATCAGAATGGGGAATGGATCTCAGTGCCAAACTGGCTGGATTGAGTATTTCTGTAACTGCTGATCTTCTGGGATTTTTGCACACAACAGTCTCTAGAGTTTACTCAGAATGGTGGCAGAACCAAAAAATATCCAGTTTGCGGCAGTTCAGCGGATGTAACGCCTTGTTGATGAGAGAGGTCAACTGAGCATGACAAGACTGGTTCGAGCTGACAGAAAGGCTACGGTAACTCAGATAACCACTCTGTATAATTGTAGTGAGCATCTCAGAATGCACAACTCATCGAACGTTGAGGCGGATGGGCAACAGCAGCAGAAGATCATGTTGATCCACTTTATTAAGACCATAATAATATAATAATAATAATTGATCTATTGTCACACATTATACATACACTTTTTGCATATATACAGTGAAATAATTTTTTTCACATATCCCAGCTAAGCTGGGGTCAGAGTCCAGAGTCAGCCATGATACGGCACCCCTGGAGCAGATAGGGTCAAGGGCCTTGCTCAAGGGCCCAACAGTGGTGTCTTGGTGGTTATGGGGCTTGAACCTCCGACCTTCTGGTCTGTAACCCAGAGCCTTAATCGTTGAGTCACCACTGCCCCCCTATAGTGATCCTAATAAAGTTCTCAGTGGGTGTAGATGGATGTGCTAGTTTTTCTGTCTAAAGACAGATTAAGAAAGAAAAAACTAATCAAAATAAAGTATGCACAAAGATGTAAGAATGAGACTGGTCGGAACTGAAATATGCAAATAGTGTATTACAAGGACAATGTTGCTGTCAGTTTCATTTTCAATTCAAATTCTGTCAGTGCAATGTAAGTCAATGGGAGATTTTCAGAATCTCAATTTTCTTAAAAAGTATTAAGTACAAAAACAAAAATACATGAAGCAAATACATAATTAAATGCTAACATACAGTAGAACTGCAGTGTGTTAATTGTGTTTATTTAGAGTCCCACAGACACCCTACACCAACCCCTACCCCTAAACCTAACCCTAATCTCCCTTTAAAAAAAATAACCATGTTATTACTGCAGTAATCCTAGAATCACCATTATATTTTGTAGTAAAATCATAGTAACCATGAAATTAAACATTGTTACTATATTAACACCATATTACTGTAGTAATACCATGGTTAATTTAATTAAAACTATGGCTTCTGCCAAAAAACATGGTTACTACAATATTAATATAGTAAAACCATGGTTAAATTTACCCGGATCAAAGCTTTCTCTCTGACCTTCACTGTGACCAAATCACTGCAAGGAAATTAACCTTAATATTAATTTGTATTTATTATTATAAAAGTAAATATTAATAATGGAGACAGGAAATAGGATGGGGGAAAGTAGAACAAATGGAGGAACCAAATCTGGGTCATCTGCATGAAAAAAATACACATCCACACGTCTTTATACCCCACGCCACTGCAGCATCTCTAGTGGGTGGAGTTTGTCTACGATTTCTGTGTTTCCACCAGACCATTGGAGTGCAAATAGTCACTCAGAAAATCGTCTTAATTTACTCACCTTCATATTGTTCCAAATTCGAATTAGTCTAAATGTATTTTTTCCATAGAAAACAAAAGCTGTTAGGCAGAATGTTAAGGGCAGAAAGCCTCAGTCACCATTCACTTTCATTGAATGGGACTGAGGCTAACAATTAGCCTAAAATCTTTTGTTTTCTACAGAAGAAAGACAATTATACACGTTTGGAACAACATGAGGGTGACTAAATGATGATGGACTTTGCCTTTTTTGAGTGAGCTATCCCTTTAAGTGGTTAGTGCTTAATTAAGGCTTAAACAGAATAAAAAGTAATGTGAGAAATTTCAAAATAGTGTTCACTTTGCACTCACTATAAATAAAGAAAGAAATTGCTCAATTCCAGTACAGTATATATCCAGCAATGTTGTTTTGTATATGTTTATATTTTTGTGTCTGTTTTTTCAGCAGTATGAACACCCTCTACATTAATCTGCTGTCAAAAGGGTGTGGGGATATTAATGTATTACACACACGCACACATACACAACCTCTGTTTAATATTTCATGTTTTCATGCTGAGGAAATGCAAACTAAAATAAAAGTGTTTGATGGAGTTCTTCTCTTAAAGAAAGGTCCATGAATCATAAAACAGCATTTTGTTCTTTAAAACCTCAAATTAAATCTCCAGCAATGTTGTTTTTATTAAGTTATCAATAAGCATATGCTTAAAATATTACCCTTTGCATTAAGTAGGAGTCAATAAAGTCCTCCATGTCCTTCATGACAATATTCCATTTATTAATACAAAAAAAAATGTTAGGAAATGCACTCAGTATTGAGTAGCTCTTTTATAGTAAGACGTTTCACATTTAGTTAGTTTCACAAAGCTGTGAATATAGTTTTACAGTAGCTGATAAACACACACACACACACACACCCCTATAGTAGGGATATGGATTTACCCATTATATGGGCATGAGATACAGTATGTACACTTCTTGAATATTCCATATCCTGCATTTCAATTACTATTACATGAACATGTTCCAGAATATGTTTATAGAATCTCATGTTTTTATTTCAGAATATGCTTTTCTCTACACAATGTATGAGTAATATACCCACTGTAACATGGTAATCCACTCCTAAATTGGTTCCTCACTTTGATGTGAAATTCAATTAGAAAATGTTTCAGCAATTTGCCAATCGGACCAGCTTATTGATTCGATACTGGACGCATCATTTAAACTTCTGAAGCAAATCAATAGGTTTGTGTAAAAAATACATTGATAATTAAAACTTTATTAACTTTGTGTCAAGTAGAAAAATCGCTTCCTTCCAGCAGTTGAAGCATCAGTGATGTTAGCGCAATTGCACGTTCACACGTGAAGTTGAAAGCGTTTTTAAAAAGTCAAAAGACATCCATCTACCGATCAAGAGAGGGGATGTGAGAGAGGATATTGTAAAATTTTTTGGTTTGTTAAGTCACCTTTTTACTGTCTCTGATGACTGTCTTATTTCTCCCCCAGTGGCATTTGCAATCTAGTCATAGAATCATGTTATATTAATGATGTTTTTGCTAAATAATTTTTATGTTGCCTGTTTCTGATGGAATGAACACTAGAGTCATTAAAACAACAATTACTTGTATTCACTTTTGAACAAAACACGAGTAAAACATTTATCAGTTCATAAACACTTTTCGCTCTATTCCTCACACAATGCTATCTCCTGACTCCTAAATATTTTTACTATAGCATATGACTTATTGTAACATTTGCATTACATAAGCAACTACATTTACAAGCTTGTTTGAGTGTGATAAAATTGCGTGGTATCTAAACTGACAGTGTTGTATATGCAATACAAAGGATCAGGGTAAATTTCACGAAGAGCACGAGGGTCAGCACTTGAGCCGAAAGTGTCATATAAGCACCAAAAAATGACGTGGTTGCTTCAGAAATTTTGTTTTTCATCTCTCATTTGCTTTTATGACACTATCGGTTAGGTTTAGGTTTAAGGGTTAGTGTATGAAGGTAGGTTTTGTTGATTTAAATCTTGATAGAACATTAACCTTCAAACTGTTCAGTAGAACATTTTACTCATTTTTAACACCACCCTGAACCACATGATTTTTTTTTTTGCAGAGGTGTTTCCACAGTCACGCAATGTTCGTTGCATGGAGAAGTCACTCACTAATTGTGATGTCAGAGCACCCAGCCCCTTGAGATAAATATTTTGGTTTTGTGATTTGCCTTCTAAGGTTTGCTACCAAACCTTGCTGCAGAGCAGATGGATGAATTCAATCAAATTCATAATAAATATTTGCTCATATTTAATAATTTGTATTATTATTTTTATCATCATTATCTTTGCTGGTTTTATAGTTGTTATTATAATTCATAGTTGCCTAACAACAACAACAACAATAATTATTCAGCAAATAGAAAGTAGAAATTCATAGATGTGATTAATATATGAAGGTAAGTGTAGAAATAAATAACATGTCTACATTTATTTAAAAAATCCTTATCCTTATATATATATATATATATATATATATATATACTGTATATTTGCAATGTGAAAAATATTTTTTTACTTTATAACTGCCCAGTCTGTAGAAGTATCAGGCTTTTAGAATAAAGATTAGGACTAAAACCGTCAGTGTTTCTCTATAATGCTCATAGCTCTGAATGAATACATTACAGTAGGGCAGTCACATACGGTCTAGTCGCACAAATATTTAAATGTATTCGAAGATTAAATCAGATCTGAAATTCCGTTACTGGAGATGGTCAGAACTCCACACAGCCGCTGTGCGACACTCCATTTGAACTGACTGACATCTGTTCTGTCACCCGTCATTTGTCAGATGTAGTGAAAAGGTGGCTTCAGTCCAGTAAGATAATAAAAATATAATGAGAACTTTTCAAGTTTAAATAAAATACTATAGTACTATTTTTTCTTCGGAAATGTAATAAAGTAAAAGTAAAAGTATTTTGTCTAAATTGCACTGGGTCACTGGCAGTATGGAAAAACAATGCTAAATATAATTTAAAAAATAACCATATAATCATATATAGTTAGTAAACCAAAATATAAAAGCTTATCACCTTTTAAAGGAGGGGGAAATGCTTCCCAAATCTTTTGGTCAAAGATGCCAAAAAAGACTGGTTGTATGATTTGATATCCTTGAAAACCTTATGAATTAGATTAGAATAATTCTAGCAATAAGTATAAACAGGGTTTGTTCCGACCACAATGTGTTTTGTGCAGCCAAGAGCATAAAATCATTCAAATTAAATTTTGTAATAAACAATTTTTGTACAATGTGGGGTTGCAACTTAATGTCTTAAACTTAATCTAAAAAGCAAAACCATTTTGGTATTTTAGCAAGCCTCCTCCAAACTGTGATCAAATGTACCTTCACGTTCTGAATCACTTCATTCAATTTTGCACAACTGTGCAAATATTCAAACCCACCACTAAATTTCTGATTTAAAATTTGTCTGCCAAGATTTTAGCTGTGCTGGCCTGACTGAAATCATTGTATTGATGTATGACAGAAGAAGGCTGATGAAACTAGCTCACCAGAAAGTGCTGTTACATTGCAGTTCTGTTATTGACTAGCTGTCCTGGGGCTCTTTCTTCATCCAAAGTACAAAGTCTCAACATTATTGATTACTATGTGATGACTGTGCTATGGGAGTAGTATGTTGTGTATCTTTGTGTGCAATACTGTATAACGGTGCTGAAGTGGTAATCATTTATCAAAAAATGTGTTCCAAATTTGTACTGGTTATGTTTCAAAATGCTATTTTATAGTATTACTGTTATTGTAGAATATTGTTACTATAAAATGATGCATTGATGCTCTATGTACAGTACATGCAGAATGTATCCATTTGGTGTACCTGTAGATTTTTGCCCTGAGATCTTGCAATACATTGACTTAAACATTCAGTAATATAAATGAATTAAAAAAATCATTATCTTAAAAGATATGTTTACATGATTTCCAGAATGTTCTCATTTCACATTCATACTTATAATGTGGTGTGCTTACGTGATCATGTCCACATCAGGAACGAAGCAAAATGTTGTTTATGCCAGAGTCCTCACATTAAAATACAGCAACATAAAAAATAACAGCATTATGCTGTCAGGGGAAGATAAATACATCGCCTGCATTTTGCTCATTACCTAGCTGATGTTAGACTAGTTAATGGGTATTTGATTGCATTTACATTTATTCATTAAGCAGATGATATTATCCAAAATGACTAACAAATGAAGAATGCTTTAATGCAAATTATAAAAAGAAAACTGTAAAAAAAGAAAACATATGTTTTTAGGGTGTAAATATAATAAATGGATGGATGGATGGATGGATGACTATTGTCAGATTTTTAATTTGATTAAATTTTTGTCTAAATTTACATATACTTAAATATTTATCATTAAAAGTAGTGCATTCTGTTCCAAGGCATTTGCTTCTATGATATAATATGTAATAAAAAAATAAAGACAAATTATTGAGACAGTGCAGTCCTTCTGTGCTCTTCACATTAATGTTAGTACTAACAATGGTATATTTCGCTTGAAGGATACATTTTATACTCCAAACTGGATTTGTTTCCTAAGCAAATCAAAAATTATGATGTATGTCATCATAATTTACTTCTAAACGATTATGAGTAACAAGAAAAATGTGTTGCTGTTAAACACATTAGGTTAATACATCCCTCTCAAAAAATTACTAATACAGGGAATGATGAAATTTGTTAATTTAATTTATTTATATGTAGCCTACAGATTCAAAAGAAAATGTGAACATATACACTACCGTTCAAAAGTTTGGGGTCACATTGAAATGTCCTTATTTTTGAAGGAAAAGCACTGTACTTTTCAATGAAGACAACTTTAAACTAGTCTTAACTTTGAAGAAATACACTCTATACATTGCTAATGTGGTAAATGACTATTCTAGCTGCAAATGTCTGGTTTTTGGTGCAATATGTACATAGGTGTATAGAGGCCCATTTCCAGCAACTATCACTCCAGTGTTCTAATGGTACAATGTGTTTGCTCATTGGCTCAGAAGGCTAATTGATGATTAGAAAACCCTTGTGCAATCATGTTCACACATCTGAAAACAGTTTAGGTCGTTACAGAAGCTACAAAACTGACCTTCCTTTGAGCAGATTGAGTTTCTGGAGCATCACATTTGTGGGGTCAATTAAACGCTCAAAATGGCCAGAAAAAGAGAACTTTCATCTGAAACTCGACAGTCTATTCTTGTCCTTAGAAATGAAGGCTATTCCATGCGAGACATTGCTAAGAAATTGAAGATTTCCTACAACGGTGTGTACTACTCCCTTCAGAGGACAGCACAAACAGGCTCTAACCAGAGTAGAAAAAGAAGTGGGAGGCCGCGTTGCACAACTGAGCAAGAAGATAAGTACATTAGAGTCTCTAGTTTGAGAAACAGACGCCTCACAGGTCCCCAACTGGCATCTTCATTAAATAGTACCCGCAAAACACCAGAGTCAACATGTACAGTGAAGAGGCGGCTGCGGGATTCTGGGCTTCAGGGCAGAGTGGCAAAGAAAAAGCCATATCTGAGACTGGCCAATAAAAGAAAAAGATTAAGATGGGCAAAAGAACACAGACATTGGACAGAGGAAGACTGGAAAAAAGTGTTGTGGACCGATGAATCCAAGTTTGAGGTGTTTGGATCACAAAGAAGAACGTTTGTGAGACGCAGAACAAATGAAAAGATGCTGGAAGAATGCCTGACGCCATCTGTTAAGCATGGTGGAGGTAATATAATGGTCTGGGGTTGCTTTGGTGCTGGTAAGGTGGGAGATTTGTACAGGGTAAAAGGGATTCTGAATAAGGAAGGCTATCACTCCATTTTGCAACGCCATGCCATACCCAGTGGACAGCGCTTGATTGGAGCCAATTTCATCCTACAACAGGACAATGACCCTAAACACACCTCCAAATTGTGCAAGAACTATTTAGAGCAGAAGCAGGCAGCTGTTATTCTATCGGTAATGGAGTGGCCAGCGCAGTCACCAGATCTGAACCCCATTGAGCTGTTGTGGGAGCAGCTTGACCGTATGGTACGCAAGAAGTGCCCATCCAACCAATCCAACTTGTGGGAGCTGCTTCTGGAAGCGTGGGGTGCAATTTCTCCAGATTACCTCAACAAATTAACAGCTAGAATGCCAAAGGTCTGCAATGCTGTAATTGCTGCAAATGGAGGATTCTTTGACGAAAGCAAAGTTTGATGTAAAAAAAATCTTATTTCAAATACAAATCATTATTTCTAACCTTGTCAATGTCTTGACTCTATTTTCTATTCATTTCACAACGTATGGTGGTGAATAAGTGTGACTTTTCAGGAAAACACAAAATTGTTTGGGTGACCCCAAACTTTTGAACGGTAGTGTATACATGGATAGTTAAATAGATAATAGATAAATGATGAATATGGATTTGTGGACATGTACAAAATGTTTTGTGAACTTTTAGGTTTTTAATCTGTAAATGAAATGGCAACAGAATCATTCACTGAATCACTAACAAACTTGTCTGTTACTATCAGAGACAAATTAGGACCCTGATTGGCTGCCGTGTGTCCCACAGGCATTGTGACTGGTTGAGATTAATGTCTGTCATTGTGAGGCAGTTACAGTAGTAGCACCCATGGAAAAACAGACTGGGAGTGTGAAATATGAGCCTATTTACAGAGGAAGGCCCAGGGCTATGACTTAACATAAGCACCATGCTTCAGTTTCTGCTCACCTGGAGATCAGCCCCCAGCAGGGCTTTAACTAATACACCTGTCACCCAATTTTACACACCTACACACTCACCCACACAAACATGCCCCAAAACTCCCACATAGCCTCACTATGTGTCTCTATCTTTTTCCTTTTGTTTTCACATTCTTTCATGTACAAAGACATGTGCACCTGGTCTAGGAAAGCTCATCGGACTCCAATTAAGATTCCACAGCTGATATCAAGAAGTGACACCACAAACACCTGCTCACTTACACACCTGCACACAAACACACAAACAGACGCTTCTCTAAACAAACACACACACACACACAAAGGCATGAAAGACAGCAAAAGTGTCAAGCATTCATTGTGTTGTGCCGCCTCAGATTTTTGAACAAAGTGATTTTTGAGCCATTAAAAAAAAAAAAACGTACACAATTATTTCAGGTTAAAAAAAAGGTTTGTCTAAAACTTTGGAGCTGAAATCTCCCATTAACATGATTACATTTGGTCAGTCACATCTTCAAAATGTCACTTTTTCACTTGGAACATAAAAGGAATTATTATCAAAATGTGGAAAGTGCTCTTTTCCAGACATCTAGATTACAAAGCGTTACAGTTACAGTTTTGCTTAGATTATTAAAAAAAATAAAACTATATGCTGAATGTGGGGGTATAAACCCAGATACTCCTTGCATGCTAAACGTCATATTTACCTTTGCATGGTGAATTGCAATTGTTGTCTGTAGTAAAAATTATTTCTAAAAGTATACCTCATCCACAGTGAATATTCAGTGTAGCTATGTACAAAAGCACCGCCCACACAGAGATCATTGCCAAAGCAATCAACTTCCTATTTGTCAGTGATGCGAACTTGTACCCCACGCAAAATTCACGTTGGAAAATTTCTTTAAATATGAATAAACCTTTAAAATGTCTAATTTCTGCACCACTTAATGCTGTCAAACACAATTGCAACAGTAATGTTTTCAAACAGTTTTCCCCAAATACTACCCAAAATTGCCATTGGTCAAACAAATGGATGGCCCCACCCCAAATCCACACCATTAGGCTCGTTTAAAATGCCAAACGACTCACCTTGAAATTAGACGAGAGTAGGCGGCTCCACTCAGGGGAGGAGTGAAATAAGTGCTGTCAAGTCGGACAGTTCTCGTATTAGATCAGTCATCTACAATATCAAAGGCAGATATAGCTTGTTTCCCCCAAAAGCCATGTCATTTTAATCAATTTTTCGTTTAATAAAGACACATATTTTAGATATTTTATAAATATCATAATAATACCATATCTCACTGTCAGAATGTTGTGAATTTTCACACATAATTTATACACATACAAATATGATATCAGAGAAGAGAACAAAACATGCTCATTGGTTTAAACAACTGTGTTGTTTTGTTCTTTGTTCTTTGGAAAAGCTGTGCGGTATTGATATCACTTCTCAAGTTTCCCCGGAAAGAGGCTCTGACATCATCAGCATGATAGAAAGGGGAGTGGGTGTATGGGTGTAAACTAAATCCTATTGACTATCTTTAAAATGGTCTTTAAAAAGTAATTTGACATGTCCCATCCCCACTTCCTGTTTCAGTAGGAAATACATCAAAACACCAAATCGAACTACGCTCATCAAGGCTCTTCGTGCAGACTTTAAGCTGAAATAGGAGAAAGTATTTTAACATCAAAAAAATTACAATAGCTTAAAAAAATCAAAAAATATTGACTGCCACTGGTGCCCACTCAGTGAAAATACAGTAGGTGCATGACGGCCCTGGTGTGGAGAAATTATACTGCACACGTTGACAGAAATATTGGACTAATAATGTTAAAGGTAGAATTTTAAAATAATGTCAAACATAATTTTTGATAGTTTTAAAGTGTGAAACAATCTGCTCCTTCCTCTTCAGATAGCGGGGCTCTTCATTCAGATCACACACTTAATTTGCAGCCCTCAGACTAATGTACAAATTACACCCCATATCAAAAGGCACGCAGGGCTGACATGTCCTACAAAGAACTTGATTAAAGCTCCACATAAACACCCTTAGAGATCCACATGCATGTAACCTCACACAATTTATTAGGCAGAGCAGTGAAAAGATATTTTCTCTCAGAAGATCAAATCAGGACCATTAATTGCCAGCCGAACACACACACACACACACACACACACACACAATTTGCCAGTGGCCTATTGAGGATTGGCAGGTTTTCATAGCACTTCCTATGGGCTCTTTGACTTGCATGAAGAAATGAGACAGGTTCTCCACTAACAAGCCCACATTTTTATTTCCTCTTCTGTCAGATGGCTCTTATATTAATCTATGGTGCTTTGAGACAGCAAACTCATGCCATGCAATTTCCATTTATTTCTTGCAATGGAGAGATCTTATTGATCAGCGGATGCCTATGTGTGCATGTGTGTGTGTAGGATGTGTATTATATATTACATGCACGTCCATCTCAAGGACATATTTCAAACAGGAGGCCTGTCAGTCAACTGTTGGCTGGATTAAATTGAAGAAGCTTTGTGCCATTTCTTTTCCTCCCATCCTACACACACATACAAATAGACAAACACCACCCACAACAACCTGCGTAATCTATCCATCACCATAGAATGATTGTTTGCCTAGTTGGTTTAATGTGTGACTTCTGGATCTATGTATGCATACTCTTTTTAATGATATTTTTTTAACATGGTAAACACACAGAATTGGCTTTGATTGAACGATAGAACAGAATATTTGCAAGACAACAGAGATGGATAAAACTGGGTGTAAATATATATTATGCCGTTTCAGCATTTTCTCCTATTTGTTATTAACAGATTTGGATATTTCAGCCACACACTTGCAGATTCATAAAATCAAGCATACCACAATGCAATCATCTTGGGGCCCAGTGGGGTCCTTTTCCAGCATGACAAAAGCATCTGTGCATAAAGCGAGGTCCATAAAGAAATGGTTTACTCTGTCCGTTGTGGAAGAACTTCTGAACAAAGCCCATACCTGAAACCTGTTTAACACTTTTGGGATAAATTGGAACACATACTGTTAGCCATGTTCCTCTGGCCAACATCAATGCCTGATATTACGAATTATATTACTCTGTCCAACATTTTCCTCCTTCCCAAACCCCTCTATGGACTTATGTGAAGATTTTCTAAAAAAAAACTTTATCTGAAAGCTTGTTAGCATAAGATGTAGTATCTTACCATCAGTGATTGATCCATCTGGGTCCTTAGTATGCTTAGATACTTTTAGTTATTTTGGGTCTGTGTCTTTGTTGCCATTAAAAGATGCCATTGCACACATGAAGTTTACTTCCTCTCCTGTTGATGTGGTCCCTTGTCATTTTGTAAGGAAGTAGTAGACATCATTGGTCCAAGCATCTTATCTATTATAAATAGTAGTCTTTCTAATAGTATCGTCAAAATCAAATCAAAATCAAATCCCTTCATTGTCACTTAACCATATACACAAGTGCAACAGTGGGTGAAAGTCTTGGGTGCAGTTCCAAGCAACATAGCAGTCATGACAGTGATGAGAAATATACCAATTTACAACAAACATCAGATTTACACAACACAATTGACATATCTAATATACACATAATTACACACAACATAATATACAAATAATAACAATGTATGGTAAACAATACACACAATGCACAATATACAATAAAAATAGTATAAATAAAATATACTGTAGGTTGTATTGTGTTGTATTGCCATTCAGACTGTCGGCTGATAGTCAGTTGCCAGTGTGTTGTTAAGAGAGAATATAATTTATGACGGTCCAGTGTGATATTAATAATGTGCAGTTCTGATGTAAGTATATTGATCATGTTAAAAAGTCTGATTGCTTGGGGGAAGAAGCTGTCATGTAGTCGGCTGGTGTGGGTCCTGATGCAGCGATATCGCCTGCCTGATGGTAGCAGTGAGAGCAGCCCATGGCTCGGTGGCTGGAGTCTGTGATGATCATCCAAGCTTTTTTCACACACTGCCTGGTATAGATGTCATGGAGGGAGGGAAGCTCACCTCCATTGAGGTGTTTGGCAGTTTGCACCACCCTTTGCAGAGCTTTGCAGTTGAGGGTGGTGATTTTGCCATACCAGGCAGTGATGCAGCCAGACAGGATGCTCTATACAGTGCTGGCATAGAACCGTGTGAGGATGTGGTGGTTCATTCCAAACTTTCTCAGCCATCTCAGGAAGAAGAGGCGCTGGTGAGCCTTCTTCACAACAGCCTCAGTGTGGACAGACCATGTGGACACCAAGAAACTTGAAGCTGCTGACTCTCTCCACCAGTGCTCCATTGATGATGGTAGCAGAGGAGGATCCTGTGAGAGGACATGCACTCCTGAGCTCCTGCTAATTAACAACAAAAAACAAATATTTTTGCTAGTTCAACCAGGATTTTATTGGATTTTTTGCAAGATTATTTGCAAGATCATACTGGATTATATTTACACTGATTTGAATCAATATCATTTGGATTTAAATTACTTTTCAACAAACTTGGATTTTTGGAACAAACACTCTGGAAATCTCAGCATTTTAAGGACTCCAAATAACACCTGAAACAAAGCACCAGCCAACAGAGAAGCTGCATTTACAATCTGATGGTATCAATGTGCAGTGAGTACCTTTAAAATCTTAAATATTGGAAATTTAAGGGAAACAAATAGCTAAGTTTAAAACAAAAAATAAACAATGTGAGAGCACTAGGTCTGCTTTCCCAATCAACAACAACCCAGGATTTTGTTTCTGGAGGTGCAAAGTGGAAGGTGTGAAAGCATCTAAATCAAACAAAGGGCTGAACAGCACACTGAGAAGTCAATAGTCTGAGAACAGCTAATCCAATAAAAAATTCTGAAACCTGGATAGCCTCACACCTGTTTAAAATTCAAAGGCCTAAAACAATCAAGATGACAATGGATGGATATGCCTCATCAGAAGGGTGCGACCTCAACACTCTGACCATCACATATCCTGACGATGTAACAAGTGAGACTGCAAGAAAGAAATTCAAAACTAAATTAATCAGAGAATTCCCAGAAAATTTTAGAGCACACTTCATGGAAATAAATGAAAGAAGAGTAAAAAAAGACCTGCTCTTTTATACAGAGTACCCAAATGCCTGGCACTCAGCACTCTGCTCCAATTTTAAAGACTTCAAAATGGGTGGAAACAGAGCCATGAGACAACTGTATCTGGACACTATGCCAAAGTTCAACATCAACCTGTATCACAATGAGGACAGACTTGAGCAATTTGAGAGACACTTTGCTGAACTAAAAGTCCTAGCTGAGAAGGAAAAGTCTTCTCTCCCATCAACAACAGCAGCAGAGGAGGTCACATCTTCACCATCACACACACAAACCGTCCCTCTCTACCCACACACACCCAGATCAACAGTTTCTAGTCAGTGCAGTCAGTGCGTTCCACTGGAAATGGAACTCACCGAATTCAAAGAAATCAAACTCCAAGAAACTGACACTTCTCAACATCTAAGAGAGGAGTTAAAGGCTTTCAAAGAAGAATACCACACCACAATAGGACTGTTGGAAATGAAAATTAAAAAAAATCTCCTAAAAGACAACAATAATATAAATGGAAAAGTGTCTGAACTGAGAAAAGAACTGCAGGAAAAATACACACTTATTCATATCATTAATGAAAAACTGGAAGACGTAAGCAGAACCACCGATAAAGTGCATTTCAATTACTCATCCACAGACTCACAGACAGACAATGAGCAACCAGCTACAGAGAACAGTCAGGAGACCAGCAACAGTACTGTCACACAGCCAGCTCAGCGCAGTCCTCCTCAAACACAAAACCCTCAAACCCCTCACCACACCCCAAAGCACTCTCAGAAACCTCAAATCCGGAAACTACAAACACCAAAAACAGCCATTCTTATAGACTCAAATGGTAAGTTCTTGCACCACCAAAAGCTATTCCTTAAACACACAGTTGGCAAATTCTGGTGCCCCACAACAGACAGCACACTCCAAATCCTCTGTCAGTCCACTCTGCACAACCCACAGAACATTATCATCCACACAGGAACCAACAACCTCTATACCCAGAGGGAAAGAGTTGCAGATAGTGTCAGAAGAGTGGCTAAGAAGGCTCGAAGGGAATTCCTGCAGGCCAACATCACCATCTCAATCCTGCTACACAGGAAGGACTATCCTGTCAACCTGTTCAATAGCATCAACCAGAGGATAAGAACTGCATGTTCCAGCCTTACATCCATCAACGTTGCCCACCACCAGAGTCTAACGACTGAGGATTTATATGACCATGTGCACCTAAGCCAGGAGAGTGTGAGAGTCTTTGCTAAAGACCTAAAAGATTCATTAATCTGCAGAAATTCCCAATCTGCACCCACACAACGTCGGCTTACAAATTCCAACAGTCATCACGGCAACCAACTTTCAATTACACAAAGGGGCCCAAAAACCAGACACACTCCAATAAGAAGAGAGCAACCAACCAGACCACAACACACTGAAGCCCAAACAAACTCTCATCCCAGCTCCAGTCAACCTACAAACATGGCCCCTCACACACAACATCAGGAGGCACCGGACAGAACATCACAGCCCTTTCCACAATAACAGCAGCTCACTTATGCCGATGTAGTGAAGGGCAAAATACACACGGACTCCTCAGACATTACAGAGGTGAGACATCTTCTACATCTCATCTGTAGAATACTGTGGTAAGCAATCTGGACCACCAAAACACCTCACTTTATTTCATTATGACTTCCTTCACTATAAGCTCTTGGAATATTCAAGGTCTCTACGCCACAATCTTAGGGGCCAAGACTTTAAAATCTGAGTTTCTGAAACACATTTATAACCAGGGCATAATTATTCTGCAAGAAACATGGTGCACATCAGATGTGTGCAGTCACTGCCCTTTAGGATACAGGGAAATATTATTGCCATCACTTAAAAACTGTAACGTGAAACGTGGAAGAGACTCTAGTGGGGTCATCATTTGGTACAAAGAGTTTTAAAAAACAGCCTATCAATCATGAAAAAAGACTCATCACATGTTTGGCTTAAATTTAAAAAAGGCATCATAGACTGTGACAAGGACCTTTACATCTGTGCAGCCTACATACCTCCATCAGAGTCTCCGTACTACAAGGACAATCATTTTGATCAGCTTCAGACGGAAACCAGCCAATTCCAGATTCAGGGGAATGTGATGTTATCTGGGGATCTAAATGCAAGGACAGGTTCAGAACCGGACATTATAGATACCCATGGGAATAACCACATACTGAAAGCCAACACACATCTAACCCCCACCACTACAACATGGAACAGTCCGGACAGTACAGTTAACAAAAACGGCAAGGAGTTAGTGTGTCTCTGTCGAGGCCTGGGTCTGTATATGCTTAATGGTAGGATCCGAGGGGACTCTTTAGGTCGATTCACATACTGCTCAGCTCTTGGGGCTAGTGTAGTCAACTATGCCATTACAGACATGGACCCCTCCTACATACGTGCATTCACTGTCAGACCACAGTCTACCTTGTCAGACCTCTGTCAAATTAATGTGTTCCTAAAGAAAATCCAATACTATAGAACAGACCAAGGGCCCAGCAACCTGTTCCAACCAAACCCAACATACAAATGGTCCCCAAAATATGAGTCTGAATTCCCTAGTGCAATTTGCTCCAAAGAAATGTCCAACCTAATCAATAGATTTCAAACAACACAGTTTATGGCTAACAAGATCGATGTAAATTCCGCAGTACAACAAATAAATGACATTTATCAAAGGTGCTCAATCAAAGCAAATTTACTCCGTACAAACAAGAAAACTAAACTTAAAACTGGGGATGGAATTTGGTTCGATAAAGAATGTAAAAGAGAGCCACACAAATCTGAAACCAGACAAAACTATTGTGATGCACTCAGGGATTATAAAAATACAATATGCCACAAAAAGCAACAACACCTAAACCACACTCTTAATGAAATTGAAGACTCAATTACTAATAATCAGTTCTGGGAAAAATGGAACAGCCTGAATAAACAACACATCCAGGACATAGCCATACAAAATGGAGAATTATGGAAAAACTGTTTTAAAAACTTATTCAAATAAATTTCCCCAGAAAATCAGAGTCAATTGGAATCTACAATAAAAAATAACCAAATTCCTTTAGACTATCAGATTAGCAGAGAATAATTGTCAGATGCACTTGAGAAAGTAAAACCCAGAAAGGCATGTGGTTTAGACAACATTAGAACAAAATGCTGAAGCACAGTCCAGAAGTAATTCAGGAGGCCTTGTTAAAAGTATTCAATCTAGTTCTGCAATCTGGCTATTTTCCTGACACCTGGAATATGGGCTTAATACACCCATTACATAAGAGTGGAGACAAATTCGACCCAATAACTACCAAGGCATTTGTGTGAGCATCAATCTGGGGAAGACTTTCTACTGTATCCTGAACGCCCAAATACAGGCCTTCCTTACAAAGCACAATGTCTTAAGTAAGAGTCAGATTGGATTCCTACCAAACCACCGCACCACCGACCACATTCACACGCTACACACGATAGACAACCAGCACGTTCATCAAAAAAGAAAAGGTAAAATTTATGCATGCTTTGTTGATTTAAAAAAAAGCATTCGATTCCATTTGGCATGATGGTCTATATTATAAAATTCTACAGTCCGGCATTGGGGGTAAAATGTATGACACTAACAAATCTATGTATTCAGACAACAGGTGCGCAGTTAAAATTGGCAATAAAAGAACAGAATTCTTCAGTCAAGGGTGAGGAGTGAGACGGGGCTGCAGTTTGAGTCCAACTCTGTTCAACATTTACATTAATGAGTTAGCAGTGCTACTGGAACAATCTGCAACACCCGGTCTTACTCTAAATTCTGAAGTTAAATTCCTGCTCTATGCAGATGATCTGGTGCTGCTGTCAGCTACTGCACAAGTGCTACAGCAGCACCTGGACCTGCTGGAAAACTACTGTCAGAACTGGGCCCTGACAGTCAATCTGAAAAAAACGTCTTGGTTACGTTACCTCCGTTCCCTGATGGAGGGAACGAGATGTCGTGTCGAAGAAGCGACACTAGGGGTCTCTCTTGAGTGCCGAATATGCCTCTGATCTATGAAAAAAGGCCAATGAAAGTTGGCGAACAGTATTTCACATTGAGGTTGCCGGGGATGTGAGTGGCGCGCAGCGACTTGAATCGCTGCTGACTCCAAAGGATATGACGGGCGAGTCGTGACATGTGGCAGGAGCGTACGCCGCCTTGGCGATTTATGTACGCCACCGCAGTGGTGCTGTCTGACCTGATCAGGATATGTTTGTCTCGAACTAACAGGAGAACCTTCCGCAGGGCAAAAAAGACAGTCAACTTTTTTTGGCAGTTGATGTGCCAACGCAGCTGGGCCCCTGTGGAGGATGCCATATGCCCCAGGAGCCTCTGGAAAAGTTTTAAGGGGACCGTTGTGCCTGGCCTGAAGGTGGCGAGGCACCTCAACAATGACTGGGCACACTCGTTGGTGTGGCGTGCTGACCGAGTCTAACTCCATACCGAGAAAAGAGATGCTCTGGACTGGAGTAAGCTTGCTCTTTTCCCAGTTGACCTGAAGCCCCAAACGCTACAATGCTGAGGTGCCTGAGCACCTGGTCTCTGTGAGCACATAGTAACTCTCGCGAGTGTGCCAGGATATGCCAGTCGTCGAGGTAATTGAGTATGCGGATGCCGGCTTCTCTGAGCGGGGTAAGAGCTACCTCTGTGACTTTCGTGAAGACGCGAGGGGACAGAGACAGGCCGAAGGGGAGGACTTTGTACTGATACGCCTGGCCATCGAACGCAAACCGCAGGAAGGGGCGGTGTCGAGGCAGAATAGAGACGTGGATGTACACATCCTTCAGGTCTACCGCTGCGAACCAATCTAGATGTCGGACGCAGGTTAAGATGTGTTGCTGCGTGAGCATTTTGAACGGGAGTTTGTGCAACGCTTGGTTGAGAACTCGCAGGTCCAAGATTGGTCGTAAGCCACCGCCTTTCTTGGGTACGATGAAGTAAGGGCCGTAGAAACCCTTCTTCATCTCGGTTGGAGGGACAGGCTCGATCGCGTCTTTGAGCAAAAGAGTAGCGATTTCCACGCACAGGGACTGGGCATGTTCAAAAGCAGACGCCCATGAAGGGGGGTGTTATTATAGTTTTTATTTGATTAATTGCCTGGCACCTTATTTTAAGTCTATCTTCTATTTTTACATTTACATTTATGCATTTGGCAGACACTTTTATCCAAAGCAAATTACAGAGCCCTTATTACAGGGACGATCCCCCCGGAGCAACCTGGAGTTAAGTGCCTTGCTCAAGGACACAATGGTGGTGGCTGTGGGGATCGAACCAGTAACCTTCTGATTACCAGTTTACCAGTTATGTGCTTTAGACCAGTACACCACCACTCCACTATTTTTATCTTTGTACAGCACTTTGGTCTACTTTGTAGAGTTGAAAGTGTTTATAAATAAAATTTTATTTGAGTTAATCTTGTGTCTGAATGGGAGCAAATCCCTGCAGCCATTTTCCTACATCTAGTGGAACGCTTCTGCAGAAGAGTGGAAGCTGTAAAGGAGGACCAACTCCCTATTAATGCCCTGGGTATTGAAATTAAATGTTCAGCAAGCACATATTTTTGTAATCTTTGGGTCTCTGCATAATTTTGGCTATGCATTCATGCACACATGCACAAGAGCATGTGGAGTTAAAACACAGAGATGAGAGGAGCTAATAATGTGCCGGAGAGCTGCTAAAACACTGAATCATTAACATATCAGAATGTCATGGCTATGTAATGACCTAGCTGCAGAGAGAGAAAGAGAGAGTGAGATGATCAGAGACAGCAGTGAATTATCCCGACGATCACTCAGTTACAGCCCGCAAACAACTCATAGGCTACGTCTAATTAATAGCTTTCATATTCGTACCTCCCTCTCGCTCACTTCATCTCCCTCCATCTATTGTATTACAAAATTCTCCAAAATCAAACCTCAAAAATAAACATGAACAAATAAAAGTTTGAGGCACTTCCATACAAAATCTGGACATAATACTTTACAAGTGACATCAACGGAAAAATAATTAACTTGAGAATGGCTGCACCCAATAGCCTACTTTTTTAGAACTAGTGAACCTACCTGTTAGAAATATAACAGTATAAGCATCTGCTCCAGGGTGGGATATAAACAAATTAGAAAACAAATTATGAACAGCGACAGCTCAACCCAATATCCTGTCATCATTCATGTCACCCTCATGTCTTCCTTGGAACACAATATGAGACATTTGTTATTTTTCCTGATAAAGATTAAAACTGGGGGGTTGAACAAGCTTCAAACAAACAAACAAACAAAAAAATAAGTTCTTCTTCATTCTTCATTTAATGGTAAAAAGAAGATTTAATCTGCCAAGCAATAGTATACTGTTTGCGAACATTCAGACCGCTGTGGGAGGCGTTTAGAGGAGTATTTAAATATGAGGACACCACATGTAAAACCTAAAATATTTTTACATTAAAATGTGTTATCAATGATTTTATGGCTCATTCTATGAGTAGAATTAACATGAGGTCAGTAAAAAAAAAAAGCTGTTTTAATCAATCTATGATGATTTTAAGTAATTTATACAGTAGAGAATTTTTCATTTGTCTTGTTTACATTCTGAATTCATGACGCTAATGCGCCATATACCTGGCCATAATATGCACCGATTACTCTGTTATTATAATTTACAATGTCACTGATTCTACTGCAAAGATAGGTTAATAAAAGTATGTTAATATTCAGAAAACAGACAAAAGATTGGTGATAGAGTCATATCTTACTTTGGACAGAATGATGAATGGTTTTCGCTGCAGATGGCACGTGTGTGAATGGGCACTTGAGAGTTTTAGAGCAGATTTGATTCCTTTTGTAGACTAATTAAACAAAAAAAATCACATGACATGGTCTTACACGCTGGTTTAATACAGACTAAAACTCAAAAACAAAGTAGTAGGTGGAGCTTCAGGTCACATGGACCAATGCCAGTAAGAAGGTATTTAGAATTTTTCCTAAAATTTTGCCAAATTTCTCATTCGTGAAGTTTGTACACCTAGTATTTTTGTAAGTGCCTGGATATCGTGCCTCTGGGCATGTATTGCCTACTGTTTTATTTCAACATGGAGTATGTTGCCTAATGGGGGCTGCCATGTTGAGATCACATGGCCAGCCACATTTTTTTCCTGACAAACCTCCATTGTTTTTGCATGATGCTGCATTCATATCAGAGCCCTTCAATCAAGGTGAGCCTACAAGCTTAGAAAACTGACAAGGAGACAAGAGGCCATTTTTTTAATGAATGTATAAGGAGAAGATGCTTCAGTGTGTATAAACTTCTTTTGTGAGGAATCAGCATACTAATCTTAAACATGTTTTTACACACAAAATAAATCCTTTTGGAATGAACTCTGTGTGGAGTTTATTGCCGTAAATTTGCTGTTTTATAAGAGAAGACACCGAAAATTTTGCGACATGTGGATGTCAGTTATCGGTTCTCCCCATTAATTTGTATGTTATTGGCAAACAGTGACTTACAGTCATAGCATGCTAGTTGACTTTTACGCTGTCTCCATGATAGATAGGTTTTTATCTCAGTAAATAAAAGAATCTCTTTTTACTCTGTCAGTTATCACTCAAAGACAACTGCCTTATCAGTCAACATAACATGAACAAAAAATTTGGGTGTGAAAAAAATCGCCAGTACATAAATAGAACAAATAAAATATTACAAAATGTGACCTCAAATAATCTGTGCAGCATTCATATTTCCATAGTAACACAGTGACACTAACCATAAAGCTTTGAGACAATTTCATTGTCATTGAACTCCCAAGCTTGGCAGGAATGTGTGTGTGGTAAAAGCGAAATACATTTTTGTCTAGAAGGTAACCTCCCGGTTTAATAAAGTCTTGTGAGAGCCACATGCAACGTACACACATTGTGTTTATTGTGTTTATATGGAGTCCTACAGAAACCTTGCTTCTAACCCAAACCATAACCCTAACACTAAAGGCCAATTTATTCTTCTGAGTCTAACCTACGCCGCAGGCTACACGTAGCTAAATTGGTTACGGTGTAGTCCAAGCTGTGGCCTGACGTGCACCTCTTAAATGTAACTGCATGTCATGCCAATACAAAGCACATCAGTTGTGATTGGTGTATTTTGTAATCAGACAATTTTTTGGGCAAGGATTTGACCTTATGTTTGACGGTATCGTGTACATTAATCATATTTCATAAGTTATAGAAATGGAACACTTCTAATTTGTCAGCAAATAACAAAGAATGATTAATGAAAATGAATGAATGTATAATTTGCATTTTTAATCACAGAACGACACAGACACCAACTCAGAACTACATTGAGTACATGAGTGCAGTAACGGACCGGATTCCGATACCAGTAACAGTATCGGGACATCCCTACATACAATCAAGAATGGCTGCTTTGCATAAAGCTGGAAAGGGTTACAAAGTTATCTTGAAGAGCTTAGATATTCTTCTGTCCACAGATAGACAAATTGTCTATAAATGGAGACACAATTTGTTTCTATACCTACTCTCCCTAGAAGTGGCCGTCCAGCCAAGATGACTCAAAGGGCAAACCCCATAATGCTCAATAAGGTAAAAAAAGAACCCTAGAGTGACCACTGTAGACGTGACGTAATCATTTTTTGTTTCTGTTTAACATCTCTGTTCATGAGTTTTCTACTGTATACGTAAAACATTAAACAGTCATGGTATCCAACAAAAACATTGCTGTGCACCTGAAGTTTGCCTAAGAATACCTTGACACTCCAAAATGCTACTGGGAAAAGGTTTTGTGGACTGATGAAACTAAGGTTAAATTGTTTTGGGAAGAACACACAGAACTATGTATGGAGGAAAAAGGTCACCACGTACCAACATGAAAAACATCATCCTGGCGGTAAAGTATGGTGGAGGGAGCATCATGATTTGGGTCTGCTTTGCAGCTTCGGGGCCTGGACTGCTTGCCATCATCGAGGGAAAGATTATAATCCTGCAGGATAATGTCAGTTTGGCTGTGCACCAGCTGAAGCTCAGTAGAACTTAATAATGCAGCAGGATAATGACCCTAATCATTGAAGTAAATCCACTACAGAATGGCTTAAAAAAAGAAAATCCACATTTTGGTGTGGCCCAGTCACAGTCCAGACCTTAACCCAATAGAGATGCTGTGGAATGACCTCAAGAGAGCTGTTACACCAGACATCCTACAAATATTACTGAGCTGAAGCAGTTCTGTAAGAAAGAATGGTCCAAAATTCCTTTTGAATGTTGTGCAGGTCTATTCTGCAGCTACCAGAAACGCTTGGCTGATATTATTGCTGCCAAAAGGGGTTTCAACCCGTTATTAAATCCAGGGGTTCACTTACTTTTTTACACAAGCACTGTGAATATTTAATGGGATGTGTTCAATAAAGACATGAAAGATTATAATTGTTTGTGTGTAGTTAGCTTAAGCACATTGTGTTTGTCTATACCTGTGAATTTTATGAAGATGAGATTGCATTTTATGACCAATTAATGCAGTCACTGTATGTGTTTTAAATATATTGTGATATATATCAGATTACTGTTTGGGGGCTTAGCCCACAGACATCCATGTATGCATCATAATACATGGGGATGTTTTAAAGTTACATATGCAAAGAGCACGTTTTTAAATGCGATCCAAAGTGCATTTGAACAGCAGTGAAAAACTTTCTTATGATGTGTTTATTGATTCATATGATCAAACAGAGAAGTTTGAAGTAAGTTTGGAGAAGAAGAAATCGAAATAAACCTTGAGTAAATTGTCAGCTTTACGCTAAGCTAAAATGCTATTTCTAGCCATTTTACATGCACGTTACCAGACACGATCATATTTTTTATCAAGAATATTCACGTTGGATCATAATTTCTTTTTTTCTAGTAAGACCTATGATATTAGGACAAAAAATCTTCACCTGATCTTCACCTGTCACCTGATAACACACAGGACGAAACTGGCTCAACTCTGAGGTTATAGAACCTCGCGAAGGTGTTAAGTGTTGCCCAACCCATGGCTCTACATATGTCTGCTAGAGAGGCACCTTGGGACAACACCCAAGAAGCCGCATCGCCCCTGGTAGAATGGCTCCTGATAGAAACAGCGCTTCCCTTCCGCTGTCCACCGAAGCAAACAAAGAGATGCTCGGAGCTTCTAAAGCTCTGCGTGCGGTCCAAGTAGATGCGAAGAGCACGCACCGGACACAGCAACGCCAAGGCTGGGTCTGCCTCCTCCTGGGGCAGCACTTGCAGATTCACCACCTGATCCCTAAAAGGGGTCGTGGGAACCTTGGGCATGTAGCCCGGTCGGGGTATCAGGATGAAGTGAGCGTAAGCCGGACTGAAATCTAGGCACAGTTCACTAACAGAGAACACCTGCAGGTCCACTACCCTCTTGATGGAGGTGAGCGCTGTCAGGAGGGCGGTTTTTAGAGAGAGCGCCTTTAGCTCTGCTGACTCAAGGGACCTGAAGGGAGCTCCCTGAAGGCCCCGAAGGACCACAGAGAGGTCCCACGGGGGAACGAGGTGCGACCTGGGGGGGTTTAACCTCCTCGCGCCTCTCAGGAACCTGTTGACCAAATCGTGCTTCCCTAAATACTTACCTTCCACTGCATCGTGATGTGCCGATATAGTAGCTACATACACCTTCAAGGTGGAGGGATTCAGCCGGCCCTCCAACTTTCACCATCAGGGGAATTCTCCGTGGGGGGGGCTGTCGCGAGGAGTGTGAGGTCTGAGAACCAAATCCGGGAGGGCCAATAAGGGGTCACTAAGAGGACCTGCTCCCCGTCCTCCCTGAATTTGCACAATGTCTGTGCAAGTAGGCTCACTGGGGGAAACGCATAACTTGCGAAGTTCCGGGGGCCAGCTGTGTGCCAAGGCATCTGTGCCGAGGGGAGCTTCGGTCAGAAAGTACCATAGTAGGCAATGGGAGGATTCTGGGAAGCGAACAGGTCTACCTGCACCTGGTGAATCGACTCCAGATCAGCTGAACCACCTGGGGGTGGAGCCTCCATTCTCCCCTGGATGTAACATGCCACGACAGAGCGTCCGCTGTGCTGTTGAGGTAGCCTAGGATGTGAGTGGCTCGCAGCAACTTGAGTCGGTGCTGACTCCAAAGGAGGAGACGGCGGGCGAGTTGATATACGCTGCCGCGGCTGTGTTGTCCGTCCGGAGCAACACATGTTTGCCCCAGATCAATGGCAAAAGCCTCCTCAGGGCAAGTAGTTCTGCCAGCAACTGGAGGCAGTTGATGTGCCAACACAGTCGTGAGCCAGTCCAAGGGCCAGCGACTGCGTGCCCGCTACATACGGCGCCCCAGCCCCGTTGGGAGGCATCTGCCGTAACCACGACATGCCTGGAGACCAGGCCTTGAGGAACTCCTGCCCCTAAGAAAGCTAGGTCTGACCAGGGGATGAGAGAGCGGCAACAAGCCTGCATGACGAGGACGCTGTGTGTGCCGTGGCGCCATGCTCGTCTCTCGACTCGGGTCTGTAGCCAGTGCTGGAGTGGTCTCATATGCATCAAAACGTGACCGTCGCTGAGGATGCCATATGCGCCTGGAGCCTCTGAATGTTTCGTCTGAGCGTATGCAGACAGCTCAGCACTGACTGTGTGCGCTCGCTGGTGAGATGCACCATCATTGAGACCGAGTCCAACTCCATACCGAGAAAAGAGATGCTCTGAACCTTCGTGAAGGTGCGAGGGGACAGGCCTAAGGGGAGGACTTTGTATTGATATGCCTGACCCTCGAATGCAAACCGGAGAAAGGGTCTGTGTCAAGGAAGGATCGAGACATGAAAGTACGAATCTTTCAGGTCTACTGCCGCGAACCAATCCAGATGCCACACTCGCTAGAATGCATTTCTGCGTGAGCATCTTGAACGGGAGTCTGTGCAGAGCCCAGTTCAGAACTCGCAGATCGAGGATTGGCCGCAACCCACCGCCTTTTGGGGGTACAATGAAGTAGGGGCTGTAAAACCCCTTTTTTATCTCGGCTGGAGGGACAGGCTCTATCGTGCCCTTCTGTAGAAGGGAGGCGATTTCCACACGCAAGGCAGCGGCGTTCTCGCCTCTCACCATGGTGGAGCGGACGCCGTTGAACCTGGGTGCGCGTCTGGCGAACTGAATCGCATTGCCGAGTCAGACAGTCCTGATCAGCCAACGCGACGGGTTGTGGGACGCGAGCCACGCCCCCAAGCTCTGTGAGAGAGGGAGCAAGGGGACTATAGCGCCGTACGTACCGGCAAGCGGGGCCTTCGCGATGGTGCGGAGCCCGGGGTGCTGAGTCTCGGGGGGCGGGGTTGTGCCACGGCTGGGCGCGTGGAAGCGGGAGGCCCGGTTCCAGGGCGCTGTACCTGCCAAAGAGAACCGTTGGCCAGCGGTCGTGAAAATTATTTTTTTTTTAAATGTGGGTACCGCAGCCCACTGGGTGTGCGGCGAAATAAAATTCAAAAGGAAATAAGGATTCTCCACCTGCCCCTCTGGTGGGGAAAGGAATGGTCTACTTACCAGCTCCCGTAGTAAAGTTTCCTGAGTCCTGGGGCTACCCGTCTCAGGGTTGCTTCGAAGCATTCTTGGGGTTCTTGGCGGCCCCGAGGGGCGGGCTGTGGCGGGGCTGGTGTTGGCGCTGGGCGACGAGCAGACGGGGTGCGGGGTCTGTGGCTCCGCCTGGGCAGGATGTGCTGTATAGCCTCTGTCTGCTTCCTCACCATTGAGAACTGCCGGGCGAAGTCTCCAACGGTGTCGCCAAACAGCCCAACCTGGGAGACTGGGGCATCAAGGAAACGTACCTTGTCAGCCTCTCGCAACTCGATCAGGTTGACCCAGAGGTGGTGCTCCTGGACCACCAAGGTGGACATCGCCTGCCCGAGAGCCCGTGCCGTGACCTTCGTTGCCTAGAGGGCGAAGTCGGTCGCCGAGAGTAGCTGCTGCAATAGACCCGGGTCAGGACTACCCTCGTGTAGTTCTCTAAGTGCCTTGGCTTGGTGCACCTGCAGGAGTGCCATGGCATGCAAGGCGTTTAGCCATCAGAGACGACGTCAGCCTACAGGCCCTGGACGGGAGCCTCAGGCGGTTCCGCCAGGTGGAGGCGTTTTGCATAAGTGCACCGCGACCACTTGGTCCACCTGGGGAATCGCCGCGTAGCCCCTTGTCACCCTGCCGTCGAGGGTAGTGAGAGGTGAGGAGCTCATGGATCATTTGCGGGCAGTATAAGGTGCCTGCCACGAGTTCGTGAGCTCCTCATGTACCTCTGGGAAGAAAGGAACAGGGGCAGAGCGTGGCCCTGACCTGCGCTCTGGTCCCAGGAACCAATTGTCGAGCCGCGAGGGTTCGGGGGGAGGCGGAGGATTCCACTCCAGTCTGACACTCTGCCCGGGCAAGCATGGCTGTCAGCTCCTCGTCAGCCTGCAACTGAGCCACCGCACCGAGGGTGGGAGTCCAGCCGAGTCCTCAGCGTCAGACATGATGAACCCGCTCTCCAATGCCGCGAACGATATCGCGGGTCCACCGTGAAGCGGACCGGCAACCCCGCTCCAGCACTCGATTGAAGCATACGCAAGGCAGCGGCGTTCGAGCATACAAGCGTGATGGCCAGTGGGAGGTCCGTGGGGTTATACCTGGCGGAGAGGCTCCCACTGAGGTCCCCATATCGCCCCCAGTGCTAGCCGACACTGCCTCATATCCGTAGGTAGAAGGACCGAGTCGGGGAGCGGCTGGGGTGGCTTGCACTCATACAGGAAATACACACAAACGGAAAGACATCTTCAAAAAGACGCTTCCACGTTTGCGCCACTCTTTTAGAGAAATATACTCTTTTATTTGTGTTTTATATGTATATGAGAATATAAATATATATATATAAATGAAGTTATTCACTCCGTGAGCTCTTTTTTTCTCTGCTGCTGAAGTGCCCACGGGTGTATGCTCAGCACAATGCAGTGTGCAAGGGGGAGAACCACTGGAAAGCGCCGTAGAACCAACAGCCTTGTAGAGATGACGAAGACGGTGGAGGAATTTAGCTCTTCGACTGCTCTCTCGGCTCCGAAGAAGAAATCTGATGTGGATGTGCAGTGTAACTCCTTTTATACCCGTATATCCGGGGGAGTGGCATGCAAATTCCACACGCCAATTCTCATTGGCCTTTTCTCAAGATCAGAGATGTCTGGGCTCCACAGGAGCGACCCCTAGTGTCATGTGACAGACGGGGTAGGTATTTTTAACATGTATTTTGTCTTACTGTACTGGCAGAGTTTTTATAGTCTAAACAATTGAAAAAATCTACCAGTGCTGAAGAAGTAATCCAAAGTATTTAGAATATGTTACTGACCTTGAGTAGTCAAAATAAATATGTTAAAAATTACATTTTACAGCATGTTTTCTGGAATCTGTAGTGGAATACATTTCAAAAGTAACCCTCCCAACCCTGTTAATAATTCTGCTCTATTCTATTATAATTTTATTTAAACTCATGATAACTTTTTTATTAGTCTTGTATTTTCAGTGGTTTAAATTAATTTAGTCTTGTTATCTTGTTTATAGTTTAGTCTTGTCATTGGTAATCTTTGTCATGTGTTCTCCCATGTCCAAGAATTTAAGCCCTCATGTTTTCCATTGTCCTTCGTCAGGTATTGTGTATGTAACTTTGTTGTATCTTGTGCAGTCAAGCCAAATCCAGTCAAGTCATATTTTGTTCATGTCAAGTCTTTAGTCAAGTAATTTTTAGTCAAGGTTTCATCGTTTCATCAGGATATCACGTTTTTTGGAAATAAACTGCACTTGGGTTCATCACTTTACCATCATCTCTTTGTCTGCCTGTCATTGCCTGCCAGCATTATTACAGAATACCTGACCTCCCATAATGAACCCAGCTGTTCGGCTCCTACGCCTACGTCAGGGGAATCGATCCCTGTAAGAATATGTGGAGGACTCCTGTTTTATGGCCAGCTAGATTGGCTTTAATGATGTCGCCCTCAAAGACTGTTTCCATTTTGGATTGAGTGAGCCAATCTCGTTTTTGATACCTGGCGGTCGCAGTCCCCTCCATCTGGCTCAAAATATCGACCTCGCCCTGCAGTTCACTGGTTTCACGTTCACTGTGAGGGAGGCGGATGCCGAGCCAGAGTTCCACGTCATGGCCTGCCGAGCCAGAGTTTGACGTCATGGCAGCCGAGCCAGAGACCCACGTCTCTCCACTCACATTTGCGGCCACATTCTCTGGTCTAAAAACCTCACGTGAGTTACGCTCGCCTTTGGTGCACGTGAATCCTTACATGCACACATACACACAGGTTGGGTTTTATAGGGACTTTCCATAGACGTAATGGTTTTTATACTGTACAAACTTTATATTATATCCCCTAACCCTACCCATACCTCTAAACATAACCCTCACAGAAAACTTTCTGCATTTTTACATTTTCAAAAAACATTATTTATTGTGATTTATAAACCGTTTTCCTCACAACGTTCAGAATTTCGGGTTTTACTATCCTTATGGGGACATTTGGTCTCCACAATGTGATAAATACTTGCTCTCTCACACACACACACACATACACCCATTCTCACACACACACCTCTACCCACCTCTCATTATCTACAGGCTTATCTGTTGCCATATCTAATCATGTTACTGTTTAGTTTGTAGTTGTGAGCATTATACTGATTATTAATTGAAATTAATGCATCAATAAACTTTGTCATACTTTAAAGAGAAGTGTTTTGGTATTGTTCTGCATGCTCCTGTGCCAAGGGCTGGCAGGGGATGTCAGTGCTTGTATTCAAGCCTTCATTGTTCCCATTTTGAATGTCGATGATCTCTGGACTTTGACTTTCCTAAGAGAACAATCATATATTGAGACTTCTATACTGTCTGGTTATTAGTCACTGATTCCAGGGTGGTGGCCCGTCAATATTAATTTATATTAATATTTGATGGATTTTTATAATTGATAGTTATCTTAGATGATTGTTGATTTGAAGGATCAATAAGCTAATGTTGATTCTAATCAATGTTCTATTGATTTAAATAATTAATAATTTTCTTTAATAATTATTCATTATTGCTAATAACCAAACTGGCTCCTGAACGAAGCCCCAACAATGCTGTGTTGCCACTCAAAAGGGAGAATAATAACGATCCTTGCTTCAACGTGAGTCATTGGTACAACATGGCCAGATGAGATTGTGCACTGAAGAACAGAAAATCTGACTCGATGGTGCCAAAAACTGCACTTTTATGCAGCCTGTGACTTTGCTCCCTAGGGGCGTCACTTAAGCGCCACCAGTCAATAAATTGGGATGATTGTTCAAGGTCGTCAAGACCAGGTGACACTCAGGGCGTTTTCCAAAGCGATTACGCAGCTTGAGTTCCTATGAAAGGGAACCTTTTTTTTCCTCAGTGCCACAGTATTTACTGTGCTCTCTAAAGCACAAGTGATAATGTTCTGCATCACAGCTACTCCAGATGCAGGTGGCTCTCTGGTGGTGCTGATTGATGTCTGCATAGAAAGCAGCTCATATTCCCTGATGTGGCCTGACAGGACTCCTCCCCCCCACACTCACACACACACACACGTGTGCACGTATACACATGCTCTCACACATACATTTTAGTGAGAGATGCGTTTAGTGGAGCGAATCTTTCACCTTCACCACTTCTTCATCATCCTCTTCCTCATGTAGAAGATCAAGTAGTTCTACCACACCTCCAGACATCAGTTCTTTGCAGGCACTGACTTTACTTTATACATTTTTTATTTGGAGGCTTTGCCATATCATGGATGACCCAGACAATCTCAGAGTGATAGTTGAAAAATCTGTCATATGTAATGTTGTTCCAAACCAAAAATGACTTTCTTTATTCCATGGCACACAAAGGAGATTTTAGGCAGAATGCTATCCTCAATTACCATTCACTTTCATTGCTCTGTTATATTTCAAACAATGCAAGATAATGGTGACTGAGGATGTCAGTCCATAGAATTCTGTCTAACATCTTTTGAGTTCATTGGAAGAAAAAAAAGCCATACAGGTTTAGAACAACATGAGGCTGAATATTTATGACAATTTTTAGTTTTAGGTGAACTATCTCTTTAATTAGAGTAGCTCTGTTAACTTATTACATTAATTAAGTAAATTGTTAAAAATGCCAAAAGTAGTATATAACTATGATCATGATCATTTTTCTATAACAGAGGGAGATGTTTTTCCAGACTTGTTGTTATTTGGCTTTGGTTTTAAATTGAAAATAGGTGGTTCATAATTACACAAATAAAAGATAATTGTTCTAATTGTTAGTCATCCAATTATGTGCATAATGTGATATGACACGTGATGCTCTGATAAGAGGAAATGTGGTATTTAGTGCAGCTGGAACAGAAATTTAGAAAATGTTACAAGATTAAACTTGACGCTTTCCCATAAAAACATCTCATGGAAACACGTTGTTTAGTTTATATTTGGCCCAGGTTTCTATACAGTTTGTAGCCAACACACAATATTTATGCATGCTGTACAACAGATTGGTGCTTGGTTAATGCATTCAGAAATAAGCAGTGCTCAGTAATGAATGAATCACATAAAAATGATACATGATGGGCACAAGATAACCACAAATAATATGGACAAATTTAGTAAATAATGCATGACGCAGAAGGGCAGCTTCATCTCGTGGATTGCATTCCAGTCTTGAGTTTCACACTCGGCAGCGTGAGTTATTGGTCATGTATATGTAATGTACCATGTGTATGCATTTTGAATTTCATCTTTATGCTGAGATACCAGGTGATATGACTTCACATCATGACCAGCTCCATGCACAGCTATACACTATATGGCATGAAGACAAAAAGAATATGAAAATTTGGACATCTGAATTGCTGTAGCCTTTTTCTCCCCTGATCAGTGAATATTTCTCAGATTAGGTTACTTTTGAAAGTTTGCAGTTTGTTGAATATACGTTGAGCTAATAGACATGTTGTCAAATCTTTTAAATGGGGTGTGTTGGTATGAAGGAACCTGCCATTAAACAGCCTATTATAGCAACATTTAAACAATAGAAACAAACACAAATACATTTATTTAACACCAAAAATGTAAAAGGTACACTGTAAAATCTTTTTTAAAATCTTTGTGAAGTAACCTAAGAACTGTTGTGGTAACTCATGTGGTAACATTTAAATTAACTGATTTTATTAAATTCAAATTAAATTTACCTGGCAAATAAAGATGCACCAAAGAGAATAATTTTAATGGTAGACAATTGCATAACATTTAATGTGCATGTTGAAAATCAAGATCTTCTGATGGAAGGGGTATAGAATAGGAAAAAAGCATGGTATAAGAGAGGGAATACAAGAGAGTGAAAGATTGATAAATAGAGAGAATGTGCACAGGAACCCTGCAGAGACAATTTAAGGGAGGATAATGGAAGTGACTGATTACATAGAACCAGTGGTGGAAAGAGTATTGAAAATCTTTACTTGAGTACAAGTAGAAGTACTGAGAAATAGTATGACCCATGTAAGAGTATATTAGTTTGCTGAAAAAAATAATCAAGTAATTACTTTAAAAATTACTTACATAATACATTAAATACAGTAAATACTGTAAAATACTGTTAAAAAGTTTAAAAGCACAAAGACAATTTTGTTTCTGAAATAAATTAATGCTTTTTGCTCACCAAGGACACATTAAACTGATCACAAATACTGCCACAAACATTATTAAAAATGTAAAAGTTAGTTCCCAAAAATGAAACTTCTCTCATCATTTAATGTGTATGACTTTCTTTCTTCTACTGAACACACACTAAGATTTTTAGAAGAATATCTCAGCTCTGTTGGTCCTCACAATGTAAGTAAATAGTGACCAGAACTCAAAAGGATCAAAAAGGACTTAAAGGCAGCATAAAAGTAATCCATATGACTCCAGTTGTTAAATGTCTACAGAAGTCTACAGAAGTTATATGATAGATGAGGGTGAATCCTTTTTACTATACATTTTCACATTTGACCAGCCTCAAACACTAGGTGGTTGAATGTGAAAGTCACTCCCACACCAGAATGTGGAAGTAAAAGTAAAAGTTTGGATTAACAGTAAAAAAGGACAGAAATATTAATCTGTTTCTGACCGACACCTCTCATTTCGGTTCTGAAGATATGGATTTAACCACTGGAGTCATGTAGATTACTTTTATGCTGCTTTTTAGACCTTTAAAGTTCTGGTCACCATTCACTTGCATTGTATGGACCTACAAAGCAGAGAAACTATTTTAAAACTCTTCTGCTGAAAACAGCAGATTTGAAGAATACATAATTTATTTAAATACACATAGTAATTTGTAGCATTATGTCTTACTGTAATTCTTGGTCAGTTGAATGCATACTTAGTAAACAGACGCATTCATTTATTTCTAAAATTAAATATGCTTCTACTGTTGTAGCACATTCGCCATAAGGTTTAATGTGTTGTGCATTCTGAGATGCAATTCTGCTCGCTACATTGTACAGAGCGTTTATCTGAGTTACCATAGCCTTTCTGTCAGCTCGAACAAGTCTGGCTATACTCCGCTGACCTCTCTCATCAACAAGGCATTTCCGTCTGCAGAACTGCCACTCACTGGAGGTTTTTTGTTGTTGGCACCATTCTGAGGAATCTATAGAGACTGTCGTGCGTGACATTTACAGAAGATCTGCAGTTACAGAAATACTCAAACCAGCCCATCTGGCACAAACAATCATGTCAATGTCGAAATAACTGAGATCACATTTTCTTATGGTTGATGTGAACATTAACTGTAACTCCTAACCCATATCTGCTTGATTGTATGCATTGCACTGCTGCCACAGGATTAGTTGATTCGAAAATTGCATGAGTAATTAGGTTTACAGATGTTCCTAATAAAGTGCTCAGTGAGTGCATATATTTTATATTCAATCTAAATAAATTTTTGATGAATTTGGTTTCTCTTAAACTGCATAGCTGGTATAGGCCCTGCAAATATGGTTACTGTGGCTTTAAGAAAAGTGCATTAGGTGGCATTTAACACTGGGTTCTGCATAGTTTTTCTTTTGAGATCTGTGAAGCTACGATTTTGTGTTTATGCCTAGAAAATGTATTAGATTATTAAACATTAATAAACGTAAATTCATAAAATTATTAACATCGTAAATGCGTTTACTTTATTTGTCATTTTCCTGTTGGGATTTCTAGAGAGGTACAAGATGGATTAGGACTGAATTGATTAAGACAGCGGTCGCAACACTGGGGATGATGCATATGAGACCGCTTCAGCACTGGCTCCAGACTCAAGTCCCGAGGCGAGCATGGCATCGCGGCATGCACCGTGTGATCATCACCCCCGCCTGCTGCCAAACGTTTAAACCCTGGAAAGACCTCTGCTTTCTGCGGACAGGAGTCCCCTTGCAGCAGGTGTCCCGACGCGTACTGGTCACTAACGACGCATCCAAATTGGGTTGGGGCAACTCAACTCGCCATTCGTCTCCTCCAAGTCGTTGCATGCCACTCACATCCCGGGCAACCTCAACGTGGTGGCGGACGCGTTATCACGACAACGCTTGCCCAGCGGAGAGTGGAGGCTTCCCCCCCAGTCGGTTCAGCTGATTTGGGAATGGTTCGGCAAGGCTCAGGTATACCTGTTCACCTCCCGAGAGACCTCCCACTGCCCACTCTGGTACGCCCGAACGGAGGCTCCCCTCAGGGCAGATGCTCTGGCACACAGCTGGCCCATGGGGCTGCGCAATTACGCATTTCCCCCAGTGAGTCTTCTTGCACAGGTGCTGTGCAAGGTCAGGGAGGACGAGGAACAAGTCACTCTAGTGTGCCCCTATTGGCCCACTCGGACTGGGTTCTCGGATCTCGTACTCCTCGCGACAGCCCCTCCCTGGCAAATTCCCCTGAGGAAGAAGGACCTTCTTTCTCAGGGTTGGGGCACGATCTGGCATCTGCAACCAGACCTCTGGAACCTCCACATCTGGCCCCTGGATGGGATGCGGAAGATCTAGCTGATCTACCACCTGCTCTCTTAGACACGATCAACCAGGCCAGAGCCCCCTCTACCAGGCAACTTTATGCCCTGAAGAGGCGCTTGTTCGCGAATTGGTGTTCTTCCCGGGCTGAAGATCCACAGAGGTGCGCAGTTACGTCAGTGCTTTCATTCCTGCAGGAGAGGTTGGAGGGGAGGCTGTCCCCCTCCACCTTGAAGGTGTATGTAGCCGCTATCACGGCCCACCACATCACAATAGACGGCAAGTCTTTGGGTAAGCATGACTTAATTATCAGGTTCCTAAGAGGCGCCCGAAGGTTAAATCCCTCCCGGCCAAGCCTGTTCCCCTCCTGGGATCTCTCAGTGGTCCTCTCGGTCCTTCAGAGACCCCACTTTGAGCCACTAGAATCAGTCGGACTCAGAGCCCTCTCCCTGAAGCCGGCCCTCCTGATCACGCTTGCCTCCATCAAGAGGGTCGGGGATCTGCAAGCGTTCTCTGTCAGCGACACTTGCCTGGAGTTCGGTCTGGCAGACACTCATGTGATCCTAAGACTGCGACCGAGCTCCGTGCCCAAGGTTACGAACACTCCCTTCAGGGGCCAGGTAGTGAACCTGCAAGCGCTGCCCCGGGAGGAGGCAGGCCCAGCCCCTTCATTGCTGTGTCCTGTATGTGCTTTTCGTATCTACTTGGACCGCACGCAGAGCTTTAGACGTTCTGAGCAGCTCTTTGTCTGCTTTGGCGGACAACGGAAAGGGAACGCTGTCTCCAAACAGAGGTTTTCCCACTGGTTAGTGGAAGCCATTTCATTGGCCTATCACACCCAGGCCGTGCCCCCCCCCCCCCCCCCCAACACCCAATAACTTTGCAAGATTTTACTCAGATTTATCTCAATCTCAGGATTGAGTCGGTTTCGTCCCGTGTTTTCTCAGGTCCGAGCCGTTAGAACTCAATAACAATCTGACAAACTGACCGGGTGGATCGCCTGCACGTAGCGCCCTTTCCCTCTGCTGAGGTAAAATCGTGCGCTTTTATCCCAGGAGATCCCATTAACCCGTCTCCCTGGATGACTCAAATTCCAAATGCGGAATTCAATGCGGGTACTCAATCTACCCTGTACTGGAATAGGTGCTCCACAGGTCGGGCTCCAACATTGACTTCCCCCCGTGTGTATTTTCCACGGTATGGTCCCCTTGCGAGCGGACCCGCATCTCCTTGGGCAGTTCCCACTGGCCCCTGGTCGCCGTGTCTGTAGCAACTCCTCCCTCCCAATAGGCAGGATCTACCACCACTTTCCACATGTGACTTAAAAGCCCATATGATGTATTTCACCACTCTCACCAGTCTGGGCAGGTGTGGTCTCCACAGGGTCTTTTCCCCCTGAAAGAATAGGAATTGTGAAAGATCACCTTCCCCGATGCATATGATAGCGTTAAGATGGCCCCAGCCGCTTTAGCTCTATGCGAGAAACATAGAGAGAGAAAAGGCGTGGCTGGTGCAGCCTGCTCCCACGCCTGGCACGTCGCCTTGTTCCCCCATGTTGGGGGTAAAGAACCAGAAGGCTCTGACGATTTTATGGGGTGTTTGTGAAGGGTACGTGCAGTCTGACATAGCCGGTCGCTTTGGCATGTAAAATACCTGCCCGCTCCTTTGTCAGCAGTACACGTTAATGGCTCAGTGCATGCCGTGATTTAAATTGGACCCCTAGTGTGTTCTTCGACACAAAGTCAATGGAGGGAACGAGACGTTGTGTTCTCCTGGCCACGTCGCTGAACCAATGAAACAGATGCATTTCCCTCCCTTTATACCCGTATGTCCAGGGGCGGGACATGCAAATTCTGTCTGCCAATTTCTCATTGGTCTTTTCTCATAGATCAGAGATGCAAAAGGCGCTTAAGAGAGACCCCTTGTGTCACTTCTTCGACACAATGTCTCATTCCCTCCATCAGGGAACAGAGGTTACATACGCAACCTAGACGTTTATTTTATTCATGTAATGTTTATTGCACTTTTTAAAAAAATGTCATAAGAAGCTCTTTTTTTTGTAATAAGAATGGAATACATTTTCTTCCTCTTTGCAATTTTATGTTAAAATGATTATCCTACTCAAATGCATGTGATAAAAAAATGCAATTAAATTAGGTTGAAAATAATCCAAAAGTAATCAGATTAGATTAACACAAAAGTGTAATCTATGAGATTACATTACTGATTGCATTTTATGTCATGTAATTTGTAATCAACACCTGATTACAATTCACAAGTAATCCGCCCAGCACTGTTCCTTTATTCTGTCCCCAAAACACAAGCGTATGCTTGTACACAGAGTTGGGATGCAGTGGAGAGCGGAGTTCTGACTCGGGCTTTAATGCAGGGGTCATTACTCAACTTTCTGAATACCCTCATGCATAATGCATCAGCTGAGAGGTGATTCCTATTCCAATTCATTTATTATTGCACTTAGAGCCAAATCCTACTTTAATTTCATTTTTTAAATGAATCATATTCTTGCACTGCAGAAATATTTAGACTGATATCAGCAGACCTTTGAATCAATCATATCTTTGAGTTGCCTGCAGTGCTCACGCAAGTAGCCTCATATTAATGAGACTACTTACACTACCACCAGTGCCTTCCAAACCCGCAATAAACTCTACCAAATAAATCAAATTTTATATTACTTATTCCATTTTGATCACAGCTGTAGCATTTCACAGCAATATATATCTTGGCTTTCCAGTTGGTTAGAGGCTTGATGTAAGTAAATATCTAATATCTCAGTTGCGAACTTGCCACCAAAATCATCTGGGAAGTCACTATCCACAAGGCATATTGTCTCAATTATTTCCTATAGAATTCTTTTGTTTAAAAAAAGACATTTACCAATGCAAATCTCCTATAGCTCTTTAGAAAGCAGGCTTATTGATCACAATATGTCTTCTTGCTTAATGGGGCACAAATTGTGGAATGATCTTCTACCCATCCCAAGGACCTTTGTACCCTCAATAAAAAGTGATATGCTAATGAGGCATCCTTATGTTGATGCAGCATTAAAACACAAAGAAACGCATTCAAGACAGAGTAGGGAGTAGAAAATAAATGAGTAAAGTCAAAGTTCAGCCACGATCATGCTGTCAGTAAGGTTTGGCAATATGCCTCCCTAAATTAGATTCAAGATTTCAAACAAAGGCACGGCTCAGCCTGTGAATAAAACATTTCCTTTTCACTAGCTTTGTGCCTCCAGAAAGCATCAGAAAAAGGCCAAATTCAGGGAGATGTAGAAAACTACTTCTGAACAGCACTGTGGCAGCAGTGGATTCATTCAGCTTCCTAGGCTCTACCATCTCACGACCTGAAGTGGGAGACCCACATTGACTCTTCATTGTAAAAAAGGCCAAGCAGAAGTTGTACTTCTTTTACCAGTTGGGGAAGTTCAACCTGCCACAGCCTCTGCTTACACATTTCCTCTCAACAGTCACTGAATCTGTCCTCTGAACTTCAATCACTATCTGGTTTTGTTGGACATCAGAAGACTACAAAGGACAGTTTGGACTTCAAGAACTGTACACTACCAGATTGAGGAAAAGGGCTTAAAAAATCACTCTGGACCCAACTGACCCAGCCCATTACCTCTTTGAACTTTTCCCCTCTGGTTCTGAGCACCAGAACCATCAGGTACAAGAACAGTTTTTTCCCTCAGACCATCCATCTCATGAAGAGTTAAAACTACAAATTATTACAAATAATTATGTACAATACACAGCCTAGTCTATTCATATTTATCCAACATATCCTACCTCTTCTGCCATTACATTCCCTTGCACTATCTGTATACTGTATAACAGATTTGTATTTGTACATACATATACACACTGGCATCCAAAACTTTGGAAAAATTTACAGATTTTGCTCTTTTGGAAAGAAATTGGTTCTTTTATTCATCAAAGTTGCATTGATCACAATGGTTAGCCTCTGTGAAAAATGTCTATTACAATTTGATAAAAAATTTTTAGAAATTCTTAAACTACTTCAAAGATTTCTTATCAAAAAATCATCCACGTGCAGCTGTCAGTTTGTCCAGATACTCAGGTGACATTTCACCCCACACTTCCTGTAGCACTTGCCATAGATGTGGCAGTCTTGTCGGGCACTTCTCACGCACATTACAGTCTGATCCCACAAAAGTTCAATGGGGTTAAGATCCATAACATTTTTCCCAGTGACCCTCTCTAACCTTTTCATTTTATTTTTCTGTTTCAGATGTGGCTTTTTTTCTTGCAATTCTTCCCATAAGGCCTGCACCCCTGAGTCTTCTCTTTGCTGTTGTACATGAAACTGATGTTGAGCAGGTAGAATTCAATGAAGCTGTCAGCTGAGGACATGTGAGGCTTCTATTTCTCAAGCTAGAGACTATGATGTACTTATCCTCTTTTTGTACGTTTAGTTGTAAATTTGGCCTTCCACATCTCTTTCTGTCCTTGTTAGAGCCAGTTGTCCTTTGTCTTTGAAGACTGTAGTGTACACCTTTGAATGAAATATTGAGCTTTCTTTGGCAATTTCAAGCATTGTATAGCCTTCATTCCTCAAAACAATGTTCGACTGATGAGTCTCTAGATAAAGCTTCTTTTTTGCCATTTTTGATCTAATATTGACCTTAGACATGCCAGTCTATTGCATACTGTGGCAACTCAAAAACAAAAACAAAGACAATGTTAAGCTTAATTTAACAAACCATATAGCTTTCAACTCTGTTTGATATAGTGGCTAGTGATTTCCTAGTACCAAATTAGCAATTTAGCATGATCACTCAAGGATAAGCTGTTGGAGTGATGGCTGTTGGAAATGGGGCCTGTCTAGATTTGATAAAAAAAAAAAAATACTTTTTCCAAATAGTGATGGTGCTGTTTTTTACATCAGTAATGTCCTGACTATACATTGTGATCAGTTGAATGCCACATTGGTGAATTCAAGTACCAGTTTCCTTCCGAAATTACAAAATCGGTACATTATTCCAAACTTTTGGCTGTCAGTGTATATATCATTTTTGTATTATTGAGTATTTCGATATATACTTATATTTTCTATTCACTTTTAATTTTTATTCTATATTTTTTTATCTCTGTACTGATGTTGTATTGTTTGTGCACTAGAAGCTTCTGTCACCAAGACAAATTTCTTGTATGTGTAAGCATACATGGCAATAAAGCTCATTCTGATTCTGAAAAAAGAATGCATTCAGGATGGGGGCAGTCATCTTGCATCTATGAGGAGGGGAATTAATTTACATGGCAGTAGATGGATTTGCAGGCTTTGTCCGAAAGAGCCGTGTGCTGAATAGTAATAGAGGCATATGTGCAATTTCCATTTTTTTCAGCTTGATAAATATAAAACTTTCAAAACCTTGTAGTATTTGATGTTTAGAGTAAAGGATTTTGAAGTGGCTTTGCATCAATAATAGTCTAAAATATTAATTTGTCACAGAACGTACTGAGATTATCCTTATTCTAACTCTCAGCTCAGTATAAACATATATAGCTATCTACAATATGCTGTGGGTAAAGAGTTATTTAATACTGAGTGATATAAATTAGCATTTCATTCATATCAATGACAGTTGCTCGTCTGGTGCATGTCACCCCAGAATTACGCAACCTGAATGCAGCCTCAACTTTGCTGATGGACACTCTGTTTCCGTGACATTCATGTTGTGACCAGTGCCTTCAAGCACTCCTGGGAAGTTTGTAAGCACTGTTTATTTGCACCCTCTGTCTGCACTGGTTTCTCGCCAAATTTACTAAAGGAATTATGCAGTTCAGACAACTGTACAATCTCGCCCACAAAATCTGTGCTGAACCCAATTTTCACAGCATAATTCTGATTTGAAGTCTGGTTCTGAACGCTTTATTGCAGAGGATGCAGCAGACCATTGCAATGTAGTGCAATCTGTGAGGACTATACAGCACAGACTAGTCGACAATAACTAAGGTAGTCAACAATGTCATCCTGAAGTCGACTAGTCGCTTTCCAAATGATTAAAAAAAAACGCATCTTTAGGAAACACAGCAAGGAAAGATTCAAGGAAAGACTCATATTAATGAGGAAAGCTCTACCTGATTTGTTAGGTTTAGGTTTAGGGGCTAGGTTATTGGTTCTCTGACCAATCAGGTAGTGCTTTCCTAAAGAATAGTACTGAGTTGTCCAGTCATTTATTGCTTTACTCGTGAATATAAATGACTCGCCAGTGAATGTGGAGTCTGATAGCGCTGCACAGAAAAAGCGAAGTGGCTCAAATGTACTTAGATAAAGATGACACAGATCGTACATTAACTTCCAATATTCAAAGTAGCCTATAAATATAGCAGAAATACTAGTGCAATGCATAACCTGCTAGCACTAGTAAGTGATAACATGATCAGCACAACTCTGTATTTATGGACATCTGACCTGGTTGCTGTTCGCTCCTTCAAGAAAACGATTTGGGGACAATCAGGAAAGCGGTTCAAGTTGGAGTACATGACAGAATGAATGCCCATCCAGCACACTAACCCGTATCTGCCAGAAATCATCTGTACAAGCAACTGCATGTGAAGTGGGAAATGTCAGCAGCTGCAAGTTGTCCAGGCTGTTCTATTTTTTAGCTATGTTACAGCTTTTTTACAGATTGTGTTAGGATGACATGACTAGTCAAATTCGATTTGACTAATGACTCGACTAGTTGACTATTAAAAATCTGTAGTCATGCAATGTCTAGTACAGCATCACTCCACTACTGTGATCCAGACTCCTATTAGCCCAGTGTCAGTTGCTTTGGGAAAACAGCACAGAGTTTTGTGACATAAGCGCAATCTATAATGATCCTAATTTATATAGAAAGTAGACATGCTTGAATGGAAAGGAACGACAATGACTACATTTAAATAATAAATATGCAGCACTACTTCAGGATTGGTCTAAACAAGCTAAATTATAAATATTTTGGCAAGTATTATTGCTATTCATGAACAGTACACAAAATGCATACAAAATAAATGTGCAGTCAACTTTCATGATTAATTCACCTTTGTTTTACACCATGATTCTTTAATTTTCATGCCCCCAACTTCCTGAGTTTCCCACTAGTAATGTTGACACATCTAGTGAATACAATCAATTCGACATGATTTGAAAGCAGCATTACAATTGTGGGCCCTCAGGAAAATTACATCCTGATAACGATGATTGGCTGATGGCACCACAAGAACGCATACTGTTTCAAGTCCTACACTAGCTATTATTCTGCCAGTGCATGAGCTGTGATGTCAAAGTCAGCAGACAGGAAAATTCCAAGTCCATTTCACACTTTTAATAGCCCTCCAAAAAATCTGGCACAGGTAATGATTCTTCTAATGCAATGATATATGTGTGATTTACATGTCGCTTACAAAAACAATTTATTTGTAAGAATACATGGCTACTTCGGAATCGCCATGAATGGGGAAACCTGCTTATTTTACGGGCAATGTTCAGACTATCATTCATTCTGAATAAGACATGAAATTAGCATGCATTTGCTCATTAATGCCATATGTAATGCCATCATATCCCTGTGTTGTGGTAATGTATTACAAATTCTGAACATAATTATATTGCTAAGTTAATAAAGGTGCTTTGTCAGTGTAGCTTCATGCTAAGTGTGCCGGAGGCTATTTTGGATTTGTGTTGGTAATGGGGGGCATTTGAGGGCGGTTTGCTGTAGCCTCATGCTATCCTGGTCTGTCAGCAGAATGTAATATGATGAGGTGTTCTGCTTCATTGTTTGGCTTGCCGCCTGTCTGGTACGCCACTGCTGTGCTGCCTTTGATCATTAAGCCAAACCATGTCACCGCCCCTGGTGTCATGAATTATAACGTGCTGATCTTTGATCTTGACAAATATTTTTCCCATTTTCTGGCCCTTGGTGGATGACGTGTTACATTCCCTAACAAGGCTGTTCAGTTGTGGATCACAGAATAAATAATTTACCTCTAAAAGGAGCATACAGCCAAGCAGTTTCCCCTTTTATTCTGTGCTATTGTCTTTGCTCACAGTTCCCTTCTGGCCTTCATGGAGAAGTTTTGAAAAAGCTCAAATAGAAATAATATCGGTTAAGGTATGTCAAGTAGGAATTCAAGGTAATATTATTCACAGTCTTGTTTTTAGAGAACTCTTTTCACATTATCATGCTTAAGTGCACTATTTTTCCCCAACACAATTGTAATGAATGGCTACAGAAATTGTAAGGAGCACTATTAGAAAAAATAGCTACATTGACTAAAAGAGAAACACTAAAAACAAAGGCAAAGAATAAATTAAGGAATTATGACCACATAATACCTCTCAGTTTGTCTGATACACTGTATTCTGACCTTTACACCACAGACTTTGTGCATCTGTGGTCCTTTCACAAACCTACAGCACACACATATTGTGTTGTTGGGTCTGCGCAACCTTGTACGTGAAGGTCAGAGTCTTTGTGAAATGGAAATACACATCTCCTATTTATGACATCATTGGCTGATCATATGTGGTGTGATCTACAAACAAACATACACATGCACACACAATAACTGTCTCTTCTTTTTAATTTTAAAGTACATTTAAGAGGAAAAGAAAAATGGCAACATATCTCCACAGGGAGGAAAGATATTTGCTTGAGGAACTGAGCAGGCTTGGTGATTTTAATCTTCACACTGCATTGAATTTGACAGCCATGGAAAATTAAATACATTAGCTGAGCACTGCAAATTGAATCTACAGGTCTGAATAATATACAGTATTATGTTGAGATGTTTCATGTGTGCCGTGATAAACAGTCCCAGTGAAATGCCTTCAGAGTGGCAAGATGAGATTTATAAGCCTTTGCTAACTGCCGGGCTAAAGAGCACTTTGCAGAGAGAAGCACAGATGTGAATTGTTGTCCTCCTAGACCCATTCTAAACTCAAAAGACCTAGATAATCTTGCAACAGATAGGAATTGATGAGTTTAAGCATAATGGAACAATAATGTTGTTCATCATAAAATATGGAAATATCTAATAAGATGTAGCTGAAAACCTAAAAGCTGCAGTAAATGTTTAAGACTTTATGTAGTATTCCTCTGTGGTAATACTAGATGAATAAACCAATATCCGTTGTATCTTTTCTAATTAGTTTCTCTAAATTAAATGTAAAATGCTTGTTGACACCTTTAATAACTCATCTTTAGCAAACTGTGAGCTTAAACAGAGAGTATTTAGCAGAGATGGGCCACTTCTATTAATATGAATGGGAGAAATTGGAATGGACAACGGATGTAGAAAGGAAGACCCGCCTTACAGGAATAAGAGCCAACCACAAAAGACAAACATAACCTGTCAGTCAACTCAAGAACATGCATATGCATTAGTTATACAAGTAAGGAAAATTGCTTGTTTTTTATTAATGATACCAGTGTTGTCAGATTTTAATGTTGATTTGAAATATGTTCTTTGATCGTAATCTTCACCAACCGTTTTGGTGATTTCGGTCTTTCCCCGTTCAAGTAGATACATTTCATGACAGGAAACAGCTTCCAGGGAGCATTCCAAAGATGGCCGCCAGTGGACTGACTTGCAAGAAAGACTATTTTTAGGATAATTTTCATGGTGTTTTCTATTTCTTGCTTTGCTTTGCATGTACTGTAACTACCGATCCAGTTGTGAAGTGTATGCGTTCTTTCAAAGGTAGCTTTGGTGGAAAGTCTTTCTAAGAAGCTAAATGTAAATGTTATAGAAATAATTCACAGAGACATTAACATTCTTTCATTATACAGTCCATTATACATATCCTTTACAGAACAGGTAACCGTGTTTCTGTGTTGTTGTTTTTTTATTTGTTTGTTTGTTTTGAGCAGCAGATTTCAATGGTGGATATGGGCAATGCTGCAGTTTTAATAATATTTTAAGCATTTTATAATGTGATAAAGTTTGTTGGTGTTATTAAAAGTTATTATAATGGGATATCTATGGTTTACAGTGAAGGAATTCTTCACTGTAAAAACAAGTTTTAACTTGATTAAATATGCCTGTATAATTATTTTGGACATGTAAAAAGTTGATGAATACACATCCTCACACACTTAACACACTTCTAAAATGTGGCATTTGAAAACTAAAATTCCAGTAATCCATACCATATGTGTACTTACTGCTTAAATAATTAACCTACATTTAGTAAATAATAATATTTGACTCCAACATCAAATTCCATGTTCAAAATTTATAACAGCCATTTTTTATTTAACAATTGCTACTTACTACATTAAAAATAAATGCAGACAAATTGTAGCCTTTTCTTAAAAAAAAAAAGAAGAAAAAGAAAAAAAAAACACATGTTTGTGTTCCACAGAAGACAGGAGACATACTGGTTCGGAGGGTGAGTAAATAATGTTAACTTTTGCGTGAACTATTCCTTTAATAAAAACTCTTGCAGATCATATACTTAAATCCTCATAAGCAGGGTGCACCATTTTGACTTTGGCTTTGTATCAGGCAAGGACAGCTAATAAGGATTATTCTTCTATGTATCATCATTGCAGGGTTTTTTTTATTTTATTTACTATTCTATTTAGGCTATTTGCACAATGACTCAGTGTGAGCCTAACAGTCAGATATTTTGCCCAAAATTGCACTGCTGAAATCATGTCTTTCTCATATTTAATTTTAAGAAACCAAAAATGAACTGCACAGTGAATATGACCTTTTATTTATCAACAAACACTAAAGTCAAAGAAGGCCATGAATTGGAATCTATATACAGCAGAAATTGAACTGTCAAGTGCAATTTGTTTTTTATTTCTGTTTATTTTTTCAATACTTTTTGTAATAATGATAATGAAAGTTGGAATTGACAATTGGGATTTTATGATCCTAAAATCGAAACTAAAGCATCTGTCAAAATTAGAAATAATGATGTCTTTGTGAGAGACCCATAAGTCCCTGTTAATAGATCTAAACTCTCATCACTAGCAAATAATTTTTAAACATTACACTAGCTAGTTTTTTCTATATATGTTTTTTTTTTTTTTTTTTTTTTTACAGAATGTCTGGCTCTAACACAATACAATAATCATAAAAGTAATTTGTGTGCCATATTCCAAGTCTTTAGAATACATATGACAGCTTTGTATGAACAACAGACAGAAATTTACATCCTAATTCACTGATAATTTTCACCTCCGCCTTAACACTCCAATCTCAAATTCATTTAAACATTTAAAAAGTGTCTTGTGATTGTTTATGGCAGCAGTAACCATAGGAAAGATTTCCAGCTCAGTGATATTTACAGTATATAATAGTGTAATATAACTATACTACTAGATTTATAATATAAATATGATCAAATATATTATGGTTAAACACACTTGATTATATTGTTGATAACATTGCAGACTGCTGAGCCTTTAACGTATCCTCCAAACTGAGGTGAGAACATCAGTGTTGTATCAGGTTAATACTTTATGAGTTCTAATTTATGGGAAATGATTATGAAAAAACTAAATTCAGAAATTGATTAAATGATTAAATGTTTTAAATATGTTACATTATTTAGAGCCCCTTGGTGTAAAACATGAATAAATGCAATTATTTTTTGGATTTTCTGAATGGTGTTCACACTGTACAAGTGTGTTTATTTAATTAATTTTATTGCATTTTTCTGCAGTGTGTTTTTGCTGAGGTCAGATTGATAGCATTTACACTTCTGGAAAAGTGCAAGGCTGCTTTATAGTAAAAAAGCTTCAATAATATTGCCCTTATGGGTTTTAATTAGGGAAGAAATGAAAAGAGCTTGATGAATTTAGAAACATACTTAACTATACATTACTGTAAGTATCCATGGTAATGCACCCAGCAAGCCACATTAAAAGATGTGCGGGCTGACTGTCTAAGAACTGGAGACAACTGAGTTTCATCCTCCACCACCCGGATTGAGGCAAATGGCTGAGCCACCACGAGGAATAAGGTCACATTTGGAATTGGGCATGCCAAATTGGGGAGAAAAGGGGTTAAAAAAAAAAAAACACTTTTCTTAACTTTGTTGCTCGCCACAGCCACATATAGCTGCCAGAGGTCACTGTCACCGGAAGTCACCAGCTCTCACTGACATTGAATGAGTTGAGGTTGCTTTGTCACTGGAAGTCAGTGCAGGGGCTTCTCAACTGGAAGGCTGCAGCCTTGTTAGGCTAGATATCTTAGCTGCCACATCATCAAGCACCGTTGAAGGCCGTCTCAATTGTAAGGACACTTGGAAGGCAGCCTCGTTTCACAGCCTTCGTTTGCCATATTTTGGAGGGTGCATCGGGTGTATCTTCTGTGGCCATCAATCACCCACAGTCCTTTGCACATGTCCCAAATTATTTTAAAAAAGGATGGAAAACAAGTGGCGTGACCGCGGAAGCAGAAAATGTTATGACGCAGCTTAATTGTTTTCTCTTTCTTCAAGTATTTAATTGCATTTGCAGCAATGAAAATATGTAGAAATGTTTTAGTTTAATGTTTTATTTACTTTTTATTTATTTAATTTTAACAAATTAGAAGAGACAAAGCACAAAAAAATAACTAAATAAAAGTGCAATTACATGAATTTGAAAAGCTTGAAAAGTTTTTATAGTTTTTGGTTCTGTTTTTTTTTTCCTTCAGAAATGGAGGATCCGTTTGATCTGATTCTAAGATCAGTGTTGCAAAATGTATTATATAAAGGCTTATTTGAGTGTCTCTAACTTTGTGAATAAAACACATTGCTAAAATAATTTAGGGATTAAGGGTGTATTTCTCAGTTTCTGAAGTATAAGGGTTTTCTAAACAAAGTAAATTAGCACATGGTTCTAAGCTTATGGTTTGCCATGCACACTTATTAGACTGTCTCATTTTAGCACTGAATGCTGAGGAGGAGTCAAGCCTACAGACCTCGAAGGACTGGTCTAGGAAGGATAAAATTATGCAGCCTTCCATTTGAGAAGCACCCATGTGTGTGTACGTGGCTTCCAAGGCAGCTTCCTACTTCTGCAGCAAGGTAGTTCACTCAGTTCCCCTTCTGTCACTCACTCGACGTTGTGGTGAATGAAGTGACACAAGGGGTCTTCCTGGGATACCAAACATATCTCTGAACCTGAGAAAAGCCCAATGTCAAGTTGGCAGACAGAATTTGCATGCCCCGCCCCGAACATACAGGTATAAAGGGAAGTGGGGCAGCGAGTGCCAGTCAGAATTTTTCTTCGGAGTCAAACGGTTGTTCCACTCACCTCTACTGGCGATAAGCTCTGCTGTTGGATCTACGGCACATTTCCAGCTGGCGTTCTCTCTCTCTGCATGCTGTGCACTTCAGCCGCCCCCGTGTCGTTTCTTCTTCCCAAAGGATTGAGGATGATCCGGCTGGCGATGAAGCCGATTTGGGGATGACGACAGGTTCGGTTTCACCGGGTGAATTCCCTACGAACCACCAGCCCCCTGGCACGCTTGCTTGCTTCCGTCAGAGCTCGGGATGAGTGCGGCTCGCCTCGCGGCCAGCCGGTATTCTCCCTTGAGCCCCCAGAATTGGATGCCGACATCGCCGCTGCATCGGAGAGCATCACAGTGGCGTCTGATGCTGATGACTCTTCTGGGCTGCCACCATCGGGTCTGCTCGCCCATTCTGTTGTTTCATTTGCTACACCGCCTTTGGGCTGCGGCACCCATATTCTCAATAAAGAGCGATTTCCTCACTCCCTGGGTCATCCAGCCAGTGCTCACCATTCTCACGACTCCCTGGCCTCAAAACTATACAGTCTTGGCTCCCCAGACCCAATTCCCTTGCCTCCGGCCCCACGATTGCTCAGCCCCGGCAGGCCAGTGCTGACGAGAGCACATACACCTCTTGACAGGGTTGGGGCGCCGTGTGCAAAGGGCACGCTGCCACTGGCCTCTGGACAGGACCCCGGCAGCATTGGCACATCAACTGCCTAGAGTTGTTGGCTGTATCTCTTGCCCTACGGAGGTTTCTTACACTAATCTGGGGCAAGCTTGTCTTGATCCGTTCAGACAGCACCGCGATGGTAGCGAACATAAATCGCCAAGATGGTATGCACTCTCGTCATATGTCACAACTTGCCCGCCATCTCCTCCTTTGGAGTCAGCCATGACTCAGGTCGCTGTGCGCCACTCACATCCCTGGCAACCGCAACACGAAGGTGGACGCGCTGTCGCAGCAGGTTTCGCCCAGCGGAGAGTGGAGGCTCCACCCCCATGTGGTCCAGCTGGTATGGGACCAATTCGGCAAGGCACAGATAGATCTATTTGCCTCCCAAGACAACTCCCACTGCTCGCTCTGGTACTCCCTGACAGGAGCTCCTCTCAGGACAGACGCACTGGCACACAGCTGGCCCTGGGGGCTGCGCAAGTACGTATTTCCCCCAGTGAGCCTTCTTGCACCGGTACTGTGCAAGATCAGGGAGGGCGAGGAACGGGTCATCCTGGTGGCCCCTTACTGGCCCACCCAGGCCTGGTTCTCGGATCTTACGCTTCTCGCGACAGCACCTCCCTGGAAAATTCCCTTGAGGAAGGACCTTCTTTCCACCCAGACCTCTGGAACCTCCATGTCTGGCCCCTGGATGGGATGCGGAAGATCTAGTGGATCTACCACCTGCAGTCGTAGATACGATCAACCAAGACAGAGCTCCCTCCACCAGGCAACTTTATGCCCTAAAGTGGCATTTGTTCGCGAATTGGTGTTCTTATTGAGCCGAAGACCTGAAGAGGTGCGCAGTTCGGTCAGTGCTTTCATTCCTGCAGGAGAGGCTGGAGGGGAGGCTGTCCCCCTCCACCTTGAAGGTGTATGTAGCTGCTATCGCAGCCCACCACGATGCAGTAGATGGCAAGTCCTTTGGTAAGCATGACTTGATTATCAGGTTCCTGAAAGGCGCTCGGAGACTGAACCCTCCCCGGCCTAGCCCGACCATCTCTCTGTGGTCCTCTCGGGCCTTCAGAGGCCCCCCTTCGAGTCGCTTGATTCAGTTGAGCTCAAGGCCCTCTCCTTGAAGATGGCCCTCCTGATCGCGTTAGCCTCCATCAAGTGGGTTGGGGACATGCAGGCGTTCTCTGTCAGCGCCACCTGCCTGGAGTTCGGTCCGGCACATTCTCACGTTATCCTGAGGCCGCGACCGGGCTACATGCGGTTCCTACGACCCCCTTCAGGGACCAGGTCATGTGCCTGCAAGCAAGCTGCCCTGGGAGGAGGCAGACCCAGCCTTCTCGTTGCTGTGTCCGGTACATGCTTTGCGTATCTATTTGGACCGCACGCAGAGCTCTAGATGTTCAGAGCAGATCTTTGATGGCAGAAAGGGAATGCCATCTCCAAACTGAGGTTAGCTCACTGGGTCGTTGATGCTATTTCCTTAGCTTATCACACCCAGGCCGTGCCCGCCCCTTTGAGCACAATCTACACAAAGTGTGGCATCCTCGTGGGCAATGGCCCATGGCACCTCCTCCTTTAGTGGCAATTTTGAAATCCCAGCCTGATGATTTTTTCAGGTCCCAGGCTTTGTCTGCTTTGGCAGACAGCGGAATGTGAATGCTGTCTCCAAATAGAGGCTTGCCCACTGGATCGTGGATGCCATCACATTGCCATACCAGGCCCAGGGCATGTCCGCCCCTTTGGGATTCTACTTGGATCACACACAGAGCTTTAGACACTCTGAGTAGCTCTTTGTGCCACTAAAGCAGACAAAGCCTACGACCTGAAAAAAAGCATCAGGCTGGGATTTCAAAATTGCCACTAAATGTCTGGAATTTGGCTTGTCTTCATATTGATGTGCTCTCTACAGGTAGTACTATCATACATTCTGTGTATTTGATACTGCACATCAGTTTTCATGCATATATGTCCTTACTTGTGATTATTCTGTCTGAGAGCAGCAGCATCCACTCTTTCAAAGTAATTTTTAGCTCTCTTGCCTGCACGCCTGTGCTGTATGTGTGTGTAGGAAAGAGATTGCCATTCACCAGATGTGCTCTGTCACTTTCATCCAGAAATATCAATAATGTAAGTACACTTTAAAAAGTATGTTCCTCAACACTGCAAATTATTAAATAGAATTTTTATTATAATTATTATTATTATTAAATTAGAATTTTATTAGACTCACGCTTACGATGCAAAGTCATTTCTAACTAAAATGTTGACTATATCGAGACAAAATCAAATTTACTATGTATCAGGGACATTTCAACGGAAAATTATTATGGAAAAATTAAATGGAAATGGTACAACTCAGTCTATCACATATTTGTAGCGCAAACTCTGTGTGGTACATGTAAAGCTGGGAGTTGCATTTCAATGCAAAAAAGTCAGAAAACACAGTGACGAACACAAGTGAGGGGGGGGGGAGGGGGGGGGGGGGGGTCTCTATTCACCTATTATCCATACTAAATATAATGTGAAAAGAATGAACTGTCAGCCCAAGGTTTGAATTTGTCAAAAATTTGATCTTGACTTTAGGGAAGTAGGTTACACCTTGACACAGCAGGGGGACTGAAAAGTGTGAAGTGTAGTACTGTAGTATTTAAATATATACAATGGTAACTAATCTCTTCTGTTTTTATTTTGTGTTGTTGTATATAATTTTATGGACATTATTAAATGTTTTAATATTACCATTTATTAAATGCATTAAACATATTACATGTATTTTACCCATAATTTAAGATAAAATTTAACTAAACTGCATGGACAAATTGAAAATGTAGTAGAAATAAAAACTACATTTAAATTAGAAATAATAATAATAATGGTTGTAACGACTAACGTCTTTTGCACTTTTGCAACTAACTCGCCAGCCACAGGGCTAGGGAGGAAGGACATCCAGGGTCCACAGACTCATGAACTCATGAAAAGCGCATGTCTTTCCCTCCAGAAGGGGAAAGGCACTGTACGTAAAACCCAGCCAGCTGCCCCGGATACTTACCTGTTCATTCCTGTCAACACACGGGACAAAACCGGCTCAACCTGGTGATTATAAAATCTTGCGAAGGTATTGGGTGTTGCTCAGCCTGCTGCCCTGCAGATTTCTGCTGGAGAGGTGCCATTGGCTAGTGCCCAAGAGGTAACTACATTCCTTGTGGAGTGTGCTCGTAATCCCAAAGGGGCGGACATGCCCAGGGCCTGGTATGCCAGTGTGATGGCATTCACGATCCAGTGGGCAAGCCTCTGTTTGGAGACAGCGTTCACGTTCCGCTGTCTGCCAAAGCAGACAAACAGCTGCTCAGAGCGTCTAAAGCTCTGCGTGTGATCCAAGTACAATCCCAAAGGGGCGGACATGCCCTGGGCCTGGTATGCCATTGTGATGGCATCCACAATCCAGTGGGCAAGCCTCTGTTTGGAGACAGCATTCACTTTTCGCTGTCTGCCAAAGCAGACAAAGAGCTGCTCAGAGCATCTAAATCTCTGCATGTGATCCAAGTAGATGCGCAAAGCACACACCGGACACAGCAACGACAAGGCTGGGTCTGCCCCCTCTTGGGGCAGCGCTTGCAGGCTCGCAACCTGATCCCTAAAAAGGGTCGTGGGAACCTTGGGCACATAGCCAGAGTCAGAGCCTCAAGAGCAATAGCACAAGTGAACAGCAACCACCTTATCCACCTGAGGAATCTCCGTGTACCCCCTGGCCGCCCTGCCATAAAGGTAGTGAGAGCAGATGAACCCAGAAGTCAGGTAGTAAAAGGTGCCCTCCACAACTGTGTGAGTTCTTCGTGCACCTCCGGGAAGATTGGGACCGGGGTAGGGCACGGCTGTGAGCGGCGCTACGAATCCAGGAGCCAGTCATCAAGCCGCGAGGGCTCAGGGCAGGGTGGAGGGTTCCAATCCAGCCCAACACTCGCAGCAGCTCTGCAGTGGCCTCAGACTGGGTGGGCACACCTGAAATTGGAAGCCCAGTCGAGTCATCAGCGTCCAACTGCGTCAACCCGCTCTCTGATGCTCATCCTGCTCACAAGCTCCGAAAGAGACATTAAACTCGCCCTGAGGCGAGCTGCCTGTCTCATCTCAGAATTTGCCCGGGGCAAATGAGCATGCTGGGGAATGGGAGGTCCTTGGGGGATTACTCGGAAGAACAACTCCCACTGGAGTCCCCAAATCGCCCCCAGCACATACTGATCTGCCCTCATACCTGTAGGTAGAAGGCCTGGGGCGGGGAGCAGCTGGAGTGGCTTTCCCCCAAATGAAGGAAAGCCGCGACCGCAACATTGCAATGGTCATGTTCTCGCAGTGAGAAAAAATCTGAATGAATGGTTGCAAGCCAGCTCCTTTTATACCAGTATGTCCGGGGGAGTGACATGCAAATTCCACTCGCCAATTCATGTTGGCCTTTTCTCAAAGAACAGACGTGTTTTGGGCTCCCAAGAGTGACCACTAGTGTCACTACATCGACACAACCTCAAGAGAGTGACAGATAAGGAACACAGCTTTCACTTTCTTTAGTCTATGTTTGAGTGGAGGGGAATAATTAACAAATAACTTAAATGTCAACAGAACACAGTGAGAATTGTGTTGAAGGACAGTTTTGTCTTCATACACCTAAAGCATATGCTTTCATTCTGAATCCACTTTGAAATTTGTTCAGCAGGATGCTAATCATTAGTTTTTTGCATTTATATTGACAAATAGTTTTTATAGTTGTGAAAGTTAATATAAACTCAAAATATTGATGTTGAGTTTACGGTTACTATTCTAATCCAGATTCTTGAACAGATGAATTCAGACTCGGATTCGACTCTGCCTGTTATGGACTCAGTCTTAAGTCCGACTCGGCACCTTTTGGACTTGGACTTGACTCAGACTCGATTGTTTAAAGATTCGGACTTGACCGATAGTTGCTTTTTGGAGTTATCTGCAAAAATCTATGTTGAGAGTAGCCAATAGTTTTTTTCATCATGTCGTCATTTCTAATAAGAGCCCCAGTGTGTTTCAGGCTAAAAGTCCCATGTTATGCATAACATCTTTTTCTGGTTATTATTAAGATTTTGGCTGAACAAAAAACTGCATCTGGGATTTTTTTTTATTTTAGACTCTTTGTATTTGCCTGCCTTAGTAAAGAAAGAATAATTTAAGCCCAAAAATCCCACTTTAGAAAAAACAAAAATGAGCTCAAAGTTGCTTAAAATAAGCAGAAAGGCAACTATGAACACAGCAGTTCATATATGTGGCCCATGTGCAAGTGCATGGAGTGTGAAGGCAGTGAAAGAAGATCAGAATAAGTATTGATCCCAGTCGAATGCATCTCTACTCAAGGTCACCCGGCTTTGAATTTACACACACGCACACACACACAAACATAAACGGTGAACAAAAGCTGCTGATCTTATTGAGAAGAGGTTACAGACCTGTCATCTTGCTCATGTCAAATTAAACACATTCCATTGTGTCTCATGCAAGTGATCCACTCAGTCTAGTTCACCTCAGGCCTCATTTGCATCTTATTTACAGAGGGATGCATGCTAATAAGAATGAGGTAGCAACATGAAAATGTCCATGTTTGGTCATTTGGTTATCCAAGTCAATGCTTAAGAGGAGTATATGGCCTGTAAGAAGCTGTACAGATGTGACTGACAGGTTCTGAGTTGGTAGTTAAATATTAGCACAACCTTCCTGCCACAAAGACAGTCTGGGTTAGGAGTATTATTCACACAAACACTCACACATACACACAAAGATAGATTAATCAAAGGAAAGCAAGCTCACACAAACTGGACATGACAGTGCAGCTGACACTAGGGTATTCAGTGGGTTGTCATAGCAACAGGGGTCAGAGGTAAAAGGATCAAGTAGATGATGACGAGACTGTGCAAAGAGAAGAGAGGGAGAAAGTCAATAGCCATGTTTCCATCCATTTTTCACACTATTTGTTATCGAAAAAAGTGAAAATGCTTAAAAACAAGTTTGGGAAATTTGCCATCGTCTGCCTTTTTCCATTTAAATGGAGTTTTACTGGGAAAGAAATGACATGCATGATGATGTTATGACTAAAAAACACTTTGTTTCATGAGTTTTAACTTATCGTAAAATAAATCTGCCCTTAAGCCGTTTCCATACAGAAATGAGTGTGTATTGCTAATTGTGCACATTTCACCTCCCAGATGACCCTATTTATTTCCTCCGAAGTTTTGGTAAAACGGGGAGAGTATTGAGACAATTCTTTGAAATTAGACAGCTTACTGTCATTTTAATTTCACAAATAAAAGCAATCAGAAGACAGAACTGCAATCAAAAGGGAGCTGTTGCCCATCTGATATTGGTCCTGATGTTGCGCCTATCACAGATTGTGACCAGTTCCGACCCCAAAGTGAATCGTCATGGCTCTGTTCAAGCTGGCAACCAGCACCAAGTAGTGGGGGAAACTTTTGATCTTAGTATAAAGACCATCCATCGTTGTGTATATGCTGTGTGCACAGCTATTAAATCAAAATTGATGTGGTGTAATATCATGGTTTACATATGATACATTTCTGATATTCAATAGGCTACACAACCAACTAAATTTTAACAACCAACTAAACTTGATTGTCATCTAAAATTAATTTTAGTGTTATAATGCAATTTACATTTACTGAAGAAGCTCAGCAAATCGATCCAATGTAAAGAAGGTTAGATTTAAAATATTTAAAAGTTTTACAATTTTCAAAAGCTCGTATTCTGAAAGTGAACTCAGCATTGGACAAATAGTTCCGACAGTTTATAGTCTTGAAAGAAGTGTAGAACATTCTGAGGATGTAATTCAGCCGACTTTTAAGTAGGCTAAACAATTATTTTATAGAATTGGGCTATATGTTAGTGTTCCAAAAAACAAACTGATGCTTTTTCCTAGTATTGTGTATTTATTTTGAATTTAAAACATCTTTGTGCATAGAAATTATATGTTTTTTGTATTGTGGCCTAATTCCATGACTGCCTTCTATTAGTTTGAATTGTGTGGGAAAGTAACTTTAATAAATAAATGGATGGCTACCACGATTAATTTAATCGCAACAGTGGTCATTCATTTGTTCTCCCTGCACTTGTGGATGTGCATGATACGAGATATTTGTGTTGGCACTCATGGTGTCATGACACAGATGTGTTTGCAGCATCAGATCTATAAGCCGTTAAGATCAATCCATAATCATGTACAATAAATTGGCTTTCAAGAATGCTTGTCATCATGATTAACACAGGCTAACGATTGGGGTAAATTCTGTCATGTGACTCCACATTTTTACATTAATGCCAATTTTCTCTACAAATTTTTTTTTTCCAAAACCAGTTTTTCGCGACATTTGAAGAATCAAATTAGAGTTTATGCACTAGAGTTAAATAGAAAAATATTAGGGTTGACACTATAATTTTCTTTTCCATCAGCATTATTTTGCTAAAAAAAACACTGTTAATTTGTGTGTGTGTTTGTGTGTGTTTGTGTGACATAAATGCGCATAATACTGACTCCAGAACCAAGCTGCCTTGCCTAAATCGGCAGCTGCCTTCTAAGGTGGTTTCACCACAGCGTTGGTCTGGTTTCAGACTCATTCCATTTCTGTCCAACCCCAGTGCTTTCTTGTCATCAATTTGCATTATCACAAATGTGCACATGATATAGAACACAACGCTGATTGCTTGGTGTGTATTTTTTGTATTAATTTGTTGTCATAATGCACATCAGAGTGAATGACACTTGCCTCTGTGCGTAGCATACCATAATTCAACAGATATGCATGACCAGGAGAAGGCAACTTCTCGCAAACAGTCTTATTTGAGGAGACAGCTGTTGAACGGACAAAATAAAGTAATCTAAATGGGAATCCAAGCAATCGTGAATTTCATGTGATCAACTTCCGGTGTTGAAGAATTACCCATCGTGGAGTTTGCGTGGAGTTCAAGTTAGGTGAATTTTGACTAGCGAATTCACTGTGTTGTTCAATAGGAAGTGGCTCATACACAGCTACACTGATTATCTACAATGGATTAAGGATATCATTTTAGCGGTGAGTTTCTTTTTAACTACAGTCTCCCAGAGTATAAATAGGATGCTTGGCAGAAAGTTTTTTGCTGGTTTCACATGCGCTCAACATCCAACCACACCTTCTTTGCCCACTAAATTTTCACAGTGCAAAGGTAAATGACCATGCGTTAAGGCATCATCCTAACAGAAACAGAACCTCATAAATGTAATGATTGAAATGTTTTACATAGACAGTAACTTTGTGTCATTCAAATACTTAAATCACCTTTGACTTCATAGAGATTGACATTAGCATGTGGCTAAGCTAACCATGCAATACACTAATAAGCATTAAATAAACAGTACACACAAATATTGGGTAAAAAAAATCAAATTTTAAATTAGATTATTCATTGATTCTTTCCAACACTGAAATAATACTATTTATAAATGACATTTATCTTGCTTTGTCTGTCACCTGGAATTGGAATTTATCTCTGAGCTCAAAATGCATCATGCTTCCTAACTTTGGTTGGTTTGGAGTTCACTTATCAGAACCACGGGAAGTAGGGGTAATGAGGGTGCTGCAGCACCCCCTGTCAGAGTTCCAGCCCACCCTGTGAAGTGCTGTCAAAATAGTGTATGCATGACAATTCGTTAATATTATTTGAAAACTAGAGGTCAACCACCGATACTGATAACTAAGTTGGGCAGTACCTGCCGATAACCGATTAATCATCCAATAGTTTTTCAAATTGATACTGAATGAAAAAATATCACTCAAATTAAAAAAGTGCTCAACTTTATTACAAAAATAAACAGTACTGACTGAACCATGAAAATGTATTGTACTTTTTAAATGAATAAATATATTAACATCAATATATATAACTAATATTCAAATTTTAAAGTCAGCAGATTTTTACATTTACGTTGTTTCCTTAGTGCACGAGGGTGCAAAAAATACATATATCATTCAGCACCATTATATTATTGCAAAGAACATTCCTGGCTGTTAATTTTCAACTAATATGCATTAAATCAATAAAAAGTTTTAGTCTGTCCATATTCTCAAATGTTAAGTCAAAAGTAAAATGAGGCTTCAGTAGACAGTTCACATGGTGTCACACTGATTCCTACTACTCCAGACTCAAATTTCATAATAACAGCAAAATACCACATGGTTTTATTCAGTACAGTTGTATGTAGAGTAGCAATATTCACGGAGAGCAGTGGTGTTCAGCTGAACTCGATAGTGAAGCGGCTCAGACTGAGCCCAGGACAGGGGATGTTCAAAAAGATGGAACACAACAGACTGGAACCGAACGCAAAGATCTCGAGACACACATTTCCAAGTTGAACATCTTTCCTGACAAAGCATTTAAACAACTCATTTCTTAATCTGAGAAACGATTCTAAGAGAAAAAGACGCAATTGCCAAAGACCTCCACCTACTGTAATGGGCTGTTCACACCGAAAGCTTTTGCAACCATCCATCTATTTTTCTATGTAAACACGTGCTAGACGAGCGTTTTTGTTTCACTTTGTTTTTGTTTATTCAGCGTTTTGTGCTGGAGCTCTGTTTTTTAGATGATGTTTCTAATTAAAAAGAACTTTAAAAGTATATTGAGACACCTGCTTTCTGTTAAACTGTATTTTTTGCATTGTGTCTTGCCTTTTTTAGCATTAAGAATGTAATCAATCTGAAGTCATTGTATTACAGTAAGTATAAAAAAAACTGAATTGAGATCAGATGCATTTCTTATTTGTTTATACATTTCTCTCAGCTGCATGAAGATAAACATTTGCTTTCTCACGTCACTAGCTTTAAATATGCAACTTAGCTGACTAACAAATGCATAAACGTGACCAGCTGGATATAAACTAATGCAAATAGATGGTAATAGATGGTAGCAATAGTGACATTTCAACATTTGGTAGGAATTGCATGTACTGTATTTTCTATCACCTTGTTCTAACCGCTTGAGGTTAGCTTTAACGTTAGCGTTCTTTCAGCCTTGTTGGCAAACATACTGCTGTTCGCAACTAATGCAGCATCAAGTCATTAATTAATTACTTTATAGTGATATGACAATGTGTACTGTAGAGTATTGTATACATACCTTTTCATTGTTGATGTTTTAAATCCTCATCTGAAGTGTTCCGAGTGTAGTCTCACATGTCAAAACAAACACCACAAGGCATCAGTGAAGTGCCATTCTCATACTGTATAACGACAGCGGACCCTTCCCAGCTGCTCCAGCACCGGACGCAACAGGGTATGCTGATAACCAGTTTCAGAAATTTGTTATCTGTGCCGATTAATCGGCAAAACCGATATATCAGTCGACCTCTATTGAAAACTGTCATATCCTGTGTTAATCAGTTTTGTTTTCATAGGGTCCGTAAAATGCATTTTCAGTTGTTTAGAAACAATAGCTATACATCAAATCATTGTGCAGAATATTTTTAGATCACTTCCTGTGGATCTGACAGCACTATGAAATGGGTCACAAACCAGGCATAACAAACTAAAACCCTTTGGACTTTGCTGTGGACATTGACAATATAAAATCAGATTTCTTATTAAACTGGTTCAGGGAAATTAAATAGGAGGAAGCAATCCAAACATTAAAATAAGAGTAGAGAACTAACCATTTCAAGTGAATTTTTAAAGCATGATAAAAAATGTACTTTTAGAAAATGGAAAGAGCTCAGATGTATCTCAGCAGTCTATTTAAGATTAACAAAAGCAGAGGGTGTAAATGATTTTGCATCCGCACAGGTCTTAATATACAATTGTAGACATACTGTAGGTATAGGAGTGCATATATTTGATTTTTTTTATTTTCCATTTCTATCCTCTTTAGTCTAGACTAAATTGAAGTGGTACCCTGGTAAATAATCCCTAATTTCTGAACCTCTTTTCCTGTACTCCCAAAAGGCCTCTGTTGGTTAGCAACCCACACGTCTGATATGTGTTTAAAAAACATCAAAGTACATTATTTAACAAGCATGTTGGAGAGCCAGCCTGAGCGAGTCAGTTATATTCTGAAATTTCTACAGAACCCTGAAAATCCGAAAATAACCTTTTTTTGAATCGAGGGAGCCAAATAAATCTTGCAAAGCACAAAAACTTTTAAAACTTAATCTGTAGTGTATTTTTCATTTATTTATTTATTACTTCTCACACAGGCTCAGTTTTACAGCAGGTTTCGGTGTCTTTCTAGGCCACTGGCAGTATAACGCTTAGGCCAGAAACAAACATAAACACATACGGGATTGCATGCCCAGTGCATTACATTTGTACAGTTCACTACTACAGTACATACTTATAAAAAAAATAAAAAATAAAAAAAAGTAAATACATTTAAAGACTTATAATTTCTGTGCCACTAGCACCACCGAAAGGAACTGCAAAAATAATAATTCAAACAGCCTTCCAAATATGCCACCAATCTGCTGTTGTACGACCAAACAGACAGTCCCGCCCCCAACTCACAACTTTTGGTTTTGGTCAATGTTGTTGTGTTGGGCTGGATGGGTATCTAAAAATTAAACAGAATTTAATAGTAAATTTTAATAGTGCCACAGAGACACAGTGTCCTGTGTCCACAGAAAATTATCCTAAGAATGGCTTACTTACAGTGTCTCCATATTAAGCTGGGATAGGAGAAAGTATTTGAACTCTTTTACACATACGCTCAAACCGGTGTGATTACACTAGGCTGGGCTCAGATGCATAAGATCAAACTGGTGCAGTCTGCATTCATGCTGATGTTTACCAGTAAAGAGGGACTGAAGCAGTTCTCATAATGAACCAGCTGCTCAAAAAGTCTTTTCACTATCACAATATCTTTATTTTTTATGTTACAAACATTTAAACAATCACTAAATAAAAGTTTTGATGCAGTAATGCGGTGCTGTTTTATGATGTCAAACAAAGAATAAACTAGTCAGTCCACTTGAGCCTTCTCCCAATCTGTCTGTCACTCATCTTCCGGTGCTGGGAATGTGGAAGGGCTAGTTTTTTTCTTCTATGGTGAATCCCAAGCTGCATTGCAATGCAAACAAAATGGAGGCGTGCATAGCCAGCAAGTGCATTCATGATCACATCATATCTATCATCAGCAATCATTGTAAACATCTAAAAACGTCTAGGTTACGGATGTAACCTCCATTCCCTGATGGAGGGAACGAGATGTTGTGTTGAAGAAGCGACACCAGGGGTCTCTCTTGAGCACCGAATATGCCTCTGATCTATGAAAAAAAGGCCAATGAGGAGTTGGCAGACAGTATTTGCATACCCCGACCCCGGATATACGGTTATAAAAGCGGGGAAATACGTCAAGTTCATACAGGATTTTTCTGAGGAGCAGGAAATGGTCCGGCCACTACAGTGGCTCGGCTCAGCGATGTGGCCGGGAGGATACAATGTCTCGTTCCCTCCATCAGGGAATGGAGGTTACATCCGTAACCTAGACGTTCCCCATCTGTCGCTCACTTCGACATTGTGTCGAAGAAGCGACACTAGGAGTCCAATTTAAATCACGCCATGCGCTGAGCCGTGTACGTGTTCTGCTGACACAGGAGCGGGCAGGTATTCTACGTGCAAAGGCGGCCAGCTGTGTCAGACTGCACGTACCCTTCCCCAATGACGACACAAAAAAAAGTAATCGGGATCCTTCTGGTTACCCTAGGCAGGGGAACAAGGCGACGCTTGCCAACCTGGGAATGGGCCAAGCCTGGTTGGGCCTCTTTTCTCTCTATGTTTCGCCGCATAGAGCAAGAACAGCCGGGGCCCTTACATGCATCGAGGGAAGGGAGTCTTACCCAGTTTCCTATTCTTTCAGGGGGAAAAGACCCTGTGGAGACCAACCCTGCCCTGAAAGGGAGGTAAGAGTGGTGAATACATCATATGGGTTTTTTAGCGATGGCAAAGTGGTATATCCAGCCTCGCTTGGAGGGGGGAGTTGCTACAACATGGCGAATGGAGGGCAGCTGGTACTGCCTAAGAGAGACGCGGGTCCACTTCGTAAGTGGACCGTACCGCGGAAAATACACACAGGGGGAGTGCGCGTAGGAGTCCTGTCCTGCAGAGCACCTATTCCAGTAAAGGGTAAACTAAGTACCCACAGTGGATTGGGTGTGCGAGTTCCTCCGCTGAAATGCGGACCCAAAGGGATAGGGAGGAATCATACAGGGATCCGAACAAGTATGCTCTCCTGGGAGAGAAGCGCACAGTTTTACCTTCGCCGAGGCGCAAGCGATCCACCCGGCCAGACCGTCAGCGTGTTACCGAGTTCTACTGGCTCGGACCTGAGAAAAAACAGGACGATACTGACTCAACCCAGAGATTGTAAAATCTCACGAAGGTATTAGGTGTTGCCCAACACGCTGCTCTACATATGTCTGCCAGGGAGGTGCCCCTGGACAGTACCCACGAGGATGCAACACTCCTTGTTGAGTGTGCTCGGACCCGTAAAGGGGGGGCACGGCCTGGGTGTGATAGGCCAATGAAATGGCGTCTACTACCCAGTGGGAAAGCCTCTGTTTGGAGACAGCATTCCCTTTCTGCTGTCCGCCAAAGCAGACAAAGAGCTGCTCAGTACATCTAAAGCTCTGCGTGCAGTCCAAGTAGGTATGCAAAGCATGTACCGGACACAGCAACAAAGGGGCTGTGTCTGCCTCCTCCCGGGCAGCACTTGCAGGTTCACTACCTGGTCTCTAAAGGGCGTGGAAGGAACCTTGGGCACGTAGCCCGGTCGTGGTCTTAGGATCACATATGCGTCTGCCAGACCAAACTCCAGGCAAGTATCGCTGACAGAGAATGCTTGCAGGTCCCCGACCCTCTTGATGGAGGCGAGTGCGATCAGCAGGGCCGTCTTTAGAGAGAGGGCCCAGAGTCTAGCTGATTCTAGCGGCTCAAAGGGAGGTCTCTGGAGGCCCGAGAGGACCACTGAGAGGTCACATGAGGGGAACAGGCTTGGCCGGGAGGGATTCAACCTCCAGGTGCATCTTGGGAACCTGATGATTAAGTCGTGCTTACCCAAAGACTTGTCGTCTACTACGTCGTGGTGGGCCGCGATGGCAGCGACATACACCTTTAGGGTGGAAGGGGACAGCCTCCCCTCCAGCCTCTCCTGCAGAAATAAGAGCACTGACCTAACTGCACACCTCTGTGGGTCTTCAGCCTGGGAAGAACACCAATTTGCGAACAGACGCCACTTCAGGGTGTAAAGATGCCTGGTAGAAGGGGCTCTGGCTTGGCTGATTGTGTCTACGATGGGAGGTGGTAGACCAGCTAGATCTTTCACGTCCCGTCCAGGGGCCAGACGTGGAGGTTCCAAAGGTCTGGGTTGCGATGACAGAGCATGCCCCATCCCTGAGAAAGAAGGTCTTTCCTCAGGGAAATTTGCCAGGGAGGGGCTGTCGCGAGGAGTACGAGGTCCGAGAACCAAGCCCGGGTGGGCCAATAGGGAGCCACTAGGGTGACTTGTTCCTCGTCCTCCCTGACCTTGCACAGCACCTGTGCAAGAAGGCTCACTGGGGGAAATGCGTACTTGCGCAGCCCCGCAGGCCAGATGTGTGCCAGTGCGTCTGCCCCGAGGGGAGCCTCTGTTCCGGCATACCAGAGCGGGCAGTGGGAGGTCTCTCGGGAGGCAAACAGGTCTGCCTGGGCCTTGCCGAACCATTCCCAAATCTGCTGGATTGACTGGGGGTGAAGCCTCCACTCTCCACTGGGCAAACGTTGTCATGACAGCGCGGCCGCTACCACATTGAGTTTTCCGGGGATGTGAGTGGTGCACAGCGACCTGAGTCGCTGCTGGCTCTAAAGGAGGAGACGACAGCAAGTCGTGACATGTGGCGGGAGCGTACGCCACCGTGGCGATTTATGTATGCTACCACGGTGGTGCTGTCTGATCTGACAAGGACATGTTTGTCCCCAACTAACGGGAGGAACTTCCGCAGGGCGAAAAAAAACAGTCAGCAACTCTAGGCAATTGATGTGCCAGTGCAGCGGAGCCCCATTCCAACGGCCTGCGGCTGCGTGCCCGTTGCACATGGTGCCCCAACCCAATCTGGAGGCGTCGGTCGTGACCAGAACGCGTCGGGACACCAGCTGCAATTGTATTCCTGCCCGTAAAAAGCAGAGGTCTGTCCAGGGTTTGAATGTTTGGCAGCAGGCGGAGCTTGATTGTCACATGTTGCGTGCCGTGGCGCCATGATCGTCTCGAAGCCACTGAGGGGCCTCTGGAAAAGTTTTAAAGGGACCGATTTGCCTAGCCTGAGAGTGGCGAGGCATCTCAGCACTGACTGCATATGCTCGTTGGTGAGACGTGCTGACATCGAGACCGAGTCTAACTCCATGCCGAGAAAAGAGATGCTATGAACTGGGGCAAGCTTGCTCTTTTCCCAGTTGACCTGAAGCCCCAAGTGGCTGAGGTGCCTGAGCACCTGGTCTCTGTGAGTGCATAGTAACTCTCGCGAGTGGGCCAGAATAAGCCAGTCGTCGAGGTAATTGAGTATGCGGATGCTGGCTTCTCGGAGCGGGGCAAGAGCTGCCTCTGCGACTTTCGTGAAGATGCGAGGAGACAGAGACATGCCGAAGGGGAGGAGAACTGCTGGGCGAAGTCCTCGACGGTGTCGCTGAAGAGGCCGAACTGGGAGACAAGGGCGTTGAGAAAGCGAACCTTGACAGTCTCACACATCTCAACCAAGTTCAGCCACAGATGACGTTCCTGGACCACAAGCATGGCCATCACCTGCCCGAGTGACTGCGCTGTGACCTTGTGGCTCTAAGGGCGAGGTCGGTTGCTGAGCACAGTTCCTGCAGCACATCAGGATAAGGGCTACCCCATGCAGATCTTTGAGCACCTTGGCCTGGTGGACTTGCAGGAGGGCCATGGCATTCAGGGTGGAAGCGGCATGTCCGGCGGCACTGTAGGCTTTTGCGGTCAGCGAGGATGTTGTCCTACAGGCCTTGGAGGGGAGCACAGGGTGACCCCGACAGGTGGTAGGCTTTCCGGGGCATAAGTGGAGCGCAACAGCCCTATCCACCTGGGGAATTGCCGTGTACCCGTGGGCCGCTCCGCCGTCGAGGTTAGCGAGAGTGGATGAGCGAGTGGCTTTGTGACGAGTGGAGAGGGGTGCTCTCCATGATAACGTCAGCTCATCATGCACCTCCGGGAAAAACGGGACCGGGGGGGTTGAGGCTGTGAGCGGCGCCCGGACCCCAGGAACCAGTCAACCAACCGGGATGGCAGCCTGGGAAAGCATGTCGGTCATCTGAGCGTCAGCCTCAGCCTGGGCGTGCTGGCCTAAAGGCGGCAGCCCAGGGGAGTCATCCGCGTCAGATGCCACGCTTTCCGATGCAGCGGCGAGCTCATCCACTTTGAGCTCCAGAGGATAAGCAGGCTGGCTGTGAGGCGAGCCGCTATTGCCTCAAGCATGGACGGAAGTCAACGAGCGTGCTGGTGGGCGGGTGGTCCCTTTAATGTGTGTTTTTGCATTGCCGTAGTGATAACAAAACTAAGTAGAGTTACTTTCAAATGCCATGAAACCGGATGTGTTATTATTATTCAAATGTACTTTAACTTCTCCTCAAACTGTTGCTCCGCCATGACTGTAGTTGACCTGAAAGAGAAAACTGACTGTAGAAGAAGACAGTTTTATGCTAATGTATGCTGTAGCACCATTTTGGCAATGCTGAGAATGCAAGGCATACTTGCATTGTGATATGAATTCTGGACTGTCACATTTCAGAACTCAAGAACATGTGAACTCAAGCTTACGTAGCTACAAGCATTTACATTAATCCACTTGCGTAAAGCATATTTCTGGGCTTAACCAGTGAATGGCAGACTGACAACAGGGCGTCTGATAATCCAGATAACAATTCTGCATTTTCTAACACCATTATTAATGTTTCTAACATTGTGTTAGGATTCTGAAAGTGTTTATATGTTAAATCAAGTTTAAAGAGGCATTGTTACACATGCACAATGCTGAGTTTGTGCTAGGCTTTGTTCAGTGTATAAATGTAAAAAAGAATATTAATCAGTCTTTATAAAAGACCTTATCCCAGTAGGGAGGTGGTTAAAAGATGTCTATCCCCAAGGCACTGCCTCATATCCTCCAGCAATGAGGACCTTCATCTTTACTGTATGTGTGCGGTTTCAATGCTTAGCTCACCGATGCCTCCTGAGCTAATTTCCAAAGCTCTCAAATCACAGAAAATCCTTTCACATGAACAACAAGCCTTACATGTCAGCCTTAAATAAATTCACATACATGTTTTTGAGCCTTTAGAGAGGTTGTCTTTTCCCAGTGTAGAGATGTTTCACATCTCACAGGGAGACAGACAGAATGAAAAGCTTAGAAGAGGGAGATGTGAGAATTCTTCGCCTAACCTCAGAGCTGTGCTGATAATTATGCAGAAGAAAGAGTGTGTAAAGTAAAGATGAGAAAAAAATGGATCTGTTCCTTTTCTTCTCAGCCCTTTTATTTTCTTTACTGCTCCGAATGTAATTATCTGCTCAAAAACCCCATGCCACCTACCTAAATCTTGTGAGAGAAGGAGAGCGAGAGTGTGTGTGTGTGTGCCACACACACTTAGGAGTGAGCGCTCTCCAACCTCCCATTCCAAAAACAAGTCACCTCAATAAAGTGAGCTGATCTCCCTTGCACAAGGGTAATTAGGCTCATCGAGAGAAAAAGAGAGGAGAGAGAGAGATGTGGGCAGATGTAGAAGGAACGGGATGCTTGAAGACATTAAAGAAGACAGCAGAGAGGAGAATGTGTGTATTATGGCCAATATTCTAGGGTTAAGGACAGCATGATGCTTGTTTGAACATGACACGATTTGAATACTGATGTCCCAGACATGTATAATTAATTCCAGAATTGAGTTAATGGGTATGGATACAGAAGCAGAATCTCAAAAAATGCATTGCACACAGTATTCAAGCAGTATGGCTTGAAAGTACAAAATATATTTGGTGAATTATTTTCTACTGAAACTATCGCAACCCACAAAATAGTCTGTTCTGATTGTGTGGTGGACAGCAGATGGGGGAAAAAAACCATGTTAAATGCAAAACTTTTAATGTAATTAGCCAAATGTTTGTGCATAGTTACAGTAGGATAGCAGCAGCCTGATCTCAAGAAAATTGCGTGACTGTGAAATCTAAAATGTTTTGAAAAGTAAATATGAGCCAACCCGCGCAACTTTGTATGAAAATAATCTTAAATTTTTTTTTTGGTTATGTTATACAAACGTTAACATGTATTGCCTTTCAAGTCATGCGCTATAGTAAAAGTGTTTTCATGTCATAAGATGATGTCAAAAAGTATGTGTTGATGAACAGCTTATTAGCCATTTTACTTGTGATTTGTGTGAAAGTGAATAAATGTTGTTGTTTTGGCATCTCTAGTGTTTATTTGACCAGGAAACTTCTGCAATATGTACAAGCCAAGTAAAAATAATTTTGCAAACATGTAGGTATAGTAACGTGATTCTATGACTTATCAACTTAAAAGGGATAGTTCACCCAAAAATTAAAATTCTCTCATAATTTATTCAGTCTTATGCCATCCCAGGTGTGTATGACTTTCTTTCTTCTGCTGAACACAAACAAAGATTTTTAGAAGAATATCTCAGCTCTGTAGGTCCATACAGTGCAAGTGAATGGTGGCCACTTTGGAGGTCCAAAAAACAAATAAAGGCAGCATAAAAGTAATCCATATGAGAAGTGGTTAAATCCATAACTTCAGAAGTGATATGACTGGTGTGTGTCAGAAACAAATCAATATTTAAGTCCTTTTTTACTGTAAGTTCTCCAAATCAATATTTAAGTCCTTTTTTACTGTAAGCTCTTCTCCCTGCCCAGTAGGTGGCAATATGTATGAAGAATGTGAATTGCCAAAAACATAAAAGAAGGATGTGGAAATGAAATTGGATTTTTATAGTAAAAAAAATAATAAAATATTGATCTGTTTGTTAACCACACCTGTGATATCACTTCTGAAGACATGGATTTTATTTTATGCTTCCATTATGTGAATTTTGGGCCTTTAAAGTTCTTTACAACATTAACTTGCATTGTATGGACCTACAGAGATGAAAAACTCAGTTTTTGATACTAAATGATACTAAAACGCATTGCTTGTGTTCAGCAGAAGAAAGTCATACACATCTGGGATGAGGTTGAGTAAATGATAAGAGAATTTTAATTTTTGGGTGAACTATCCCTTTAAAAGGGATGGAGAAAATACTTACCTATTGTTATACCTGTATCTTTTGTTGTTGACATCAGAAGTTCTGCAACCAATCAATTTTGCTGTAAATGTATCTGTTCTGGTAGAAGTAAGCCAAATTAGTTATACAGTATGCAGACATTGACTCCCCTCATCCTTGAAAACCACAAACGAGGTAAAATAACCTTAAGAACCAGACTACATTAAGTGCTGCATATTTGTTTATATCTGTTAACAGAGGCCTACATAAAAGGTTTTCTAAAGAACCACATAACTAAATACGTTTCTCCTATGGCATTAGACTGTAAAGCACTTTTTGCACTTTTTTTAAGGATTGTGAGGGTGTTGATATTGTTTAGAATGATTTTATGATATTTCCAGTCACTGTTATGTGTGATTTGCCTTTTAGAACCTGGATGTGGCAGGACAATATTACAACAACATAAGTTGTCAGTGATGATAAACAAAATCCACTTTGTATTTAATATACAAAGACACAAATATGCTTAAAGGCATGTAAATGTGTGAAAGACGATGGTTTACAAATAATTATGAAGAGTGACATATTGAATAATACTCAGCAATGTAAGCACATTTCTGCTGCTCACTCATTCATATAAACCTGTTGTGGCAGTGAGAGTTGACATTTAGATCAGAGCTGCTCGCAGTGCACTGTTGTTGTATTTTATTAGTTGATATTGTTTAATACTTTGTTTTGACTGACTTTTAGAAGATTGTCTTAAAGCCTTTCAAAGTGGATTGTTTTTTCCAGTTTCAGGTGAAATTCAGAAGAAAGCTGGAGGAAAGCACGAAGAACAAAAGGAAGAGATGCTTTAATGGGAAAAGGGAAGAAATGGATTGAGACTATTAGACACTGTAGTTAAATGTTCGAGAATGTAACCCCTCTTAACACAGTACACACACAAACAGCATGCAGAGCATCTCGAAACTCACTATAGAACACACAGTGGCATGCTAATGAGATAAGTAAGAGATCAAATCTAAGCTTATACTCATAACATACCTCCCACTGGGAACAATCACTTCAGAAAGAGAAAGAGAGAGAAAGAAAGAAAGAGAACAAAACTGTAGGCTAACCATACATAGGCTTCACTATCCTCTGTGAGACAAGAACCTAAATTTGTGAAAGACATATCTCAAACAAGCTTTTATAGTGATGACTTTCTCTGCAGCAATGGGTACTTGAGGCGTAAAGGCCCTGATCTACTTCATACAAAATTGAAGAACGAATGGGTGTGATGTCATTTAGAACAAAATCTGGCCAAAAAGGAGTTTTTGAGTTTGTTTTGGTGGTTTGTAACAGATCGCCTGGGTGAATTTTGAGGAAAAATTCTAACCCGCTGCTATACACCTTCTTGTTGCCAAAGGTCCACATCATCAGTAGGTGGGACCTGATGCTCCACATACTTTTCTTACATTGCTCAGTCAGTAAAGAGTATTCAAAAAGAACACACCGGCGTGCAGAGTTATTAGTGAGCTGGTACTAATTGAACTACATCTTTACGATTGCTCTCGTAGAGACATTTTCCAAGACCACGTCAAGCTATTTTTTTTTTTTATAATTAGTCTACAAAATGAATCAAATCTACTCAAATACTCTCAAGTGCCCATTCAATCCTGCAGCCATTAACACATCTGCCCATAATACGGTATGCCTATCAACATTATTTTTTTTCTGTATTTTGCCCATAAACACTATTTATACAGCCATATTTGAAGTAATATCTTTGTCATTATAAATTACAATAACAGAGTGTAATCGGCTCATATTATGGGCGTGTATAGCTTGTTAACGCATTAGTGTCACAAATTCAGAATCAGAATCAGCTTTATTGCCAAGTATGTTTGCACATACAAGGAATTTGTCTTGGTGACAGGAGACAAAAACAATACAAAAACAGCAGCAAGACATAGATAATTAAAAACAAAACAAAGAAAAAACAAAAACAAAAAGAAAATAAGAAAATTAAATAATTATAAATATACGTACATACACTCAGACACAAACACCTTCATACATACCCACATACATACACGTAGTGCAAATCTAATAAAAATCTGTTATATAAAGAACAAAACTACAGTATATTATGTACAGTGCAATGTATGTGATGGCAGAAGTGGATATGTTGGATAATATAAATAGACTTAAACTGTGTATTGCACATAATTATTGCTCAATGGGGCAGCTTTAACTGTTTATGAGATGGATTGCCTGAGGGAAAAAACTGTTCCTGTACCTGACATTTCTGGTGCTCAGAGCTCTGAAGCGTCGGCCAGAAGGCAACAGTTCAAAAAGGTAATGGGCTGGGTGAGTGGGGTCCAGAGTGATTTTACCAGCCTTTTTCCTCAATTTGGAAGTGTACAGTTCTTGAAGGGGGTCAGGGGGCAACCAATAATCCGCTCAGCAGAGGACAGACTCAATGACTGCTGAGTAGAACTTTTTCAGCAGTGCCTGTGACAGGTTGAACAACCTCAGCTGGCGAAGGAAGTGCAACCTCTGCCGGGCCTCGACAGTCGATGTGTATCTCCCACTTCAGGTCCTGTGAGATGGTAGTGCCCAGGAACCTGAATGACTCCACTGGTGTCATAGTGCTGTTTAGAATGGTGAGGGGGGACAATGTTGGGTGTTGCTCCTAAAGTCCACAATCATCTCCACCGTTTTGAGGAGACTCATCATCATTTCGTATGAGGCCGATGACAGTGGTGTCGTCTGCAAACTTCAGGAGCTTGACAGAAGGATCCTTGGTGGTGGAGTCATTGGTGTAGAGGGAGAAGAGTAGTGGGGAAAGCGCACATCCCTGGGGGGCACCAGTGCTGATAGTACAGGTGCTGGTAGTAAATTTTCCCTGTCTCACAAGCTGCTGCCTGTCCGTCAGAAAGCTGGTAATCCACTGACAGATGGGACATGGGAACAAGGAGTTGGTTTAACTAGTCCAGAGAATAGCTGGGACGATGGTGTTGAAAGCCGAGCTGAGGTCAACAAAAAGGATCCTTGCGTATGTCCCCAGTCTGTCCAGATATTGCAGGACATGATGCAATCCCATGTTGACTACATCATCCACAGGTTTGCTCGATAAGCAAATTGAAGGGGATCTAGAAAGGGTCCAGTGATGTCCTTCAGATGGGCCAACACCAGTCTCTAAAATGACTTCATGACCACAGACGTCAGGGCGACAGGTCTGTAGTCATTAAGTCCTGTTATTTTTGGTTTCTTAGGGACAGGGATAATAATTGAGTATTTGAAGCAGCATGGGACTTCACACTGCTCCAGTGATCTATTGAAGATCTGAGTGAAGATGGGGGTCAATTGGTTAGCACAGGAACGAAGGCACGCTGGTGAGACGCCATCTGGGCCTGAAGCCTTCCTTGACCTTTGCTTCCAAAAGACATGGCACACATCATCTTCACAGATCTTGAGTGCAGGTTGAGTAGCAGGAGGGGGGTTGCAGGAGGTATTAATGTTTGTGTGAATTGAAGGTCCGAGTGCATGTGGGGTGTGAGATTGGGCCTTTCGAATCTACAGTAGAACACATTCAGGTCGTCAGCCAGTCGTTCGCCCACCACAGGGTTGGGGGTAGGAGTCCTGTAATTGGTAAGTTGTTTTAGGCCACTCCACACTGATGCAGGTTTGTTAGCTGAAAACTTGTTTTTCAACTTCTCAAGAGTAACTTCTTTTAGACACTCTGATTTACTTGTTCAGTGTGTTCCTGGCCTGATTGTACAAGACTTTATCCCCACCCCTGTAAGCATCCTCTTTGGCATGACGAAGCTGTCTGAGCTTTCCTGTAAACCATGGTTTATCATTGTTGAATGATAAAAATTACCTAGTGGGGATGCACATGTCCTCACAGAAACTGATGTATGATGTAACAGTATCTGTGAGCTTGTCTAGGTCTGTAGCTGCAGCTTCAAAAACACTCCAGTCAGTGCAATCGAAGCAGGCTTGTAGTTCCAGCTCTGCTTCATTAGTCCAGCTCTTTACAGTCCTTACTGGCTTTGTTGATTTTTATTTCTGCATGTAGGTCGGAAGAAGATGAACTAGACAGTGATCAGAGAGTCACAAAGCTGCATGTGGGACAGAGCGATATGCATCCTTTATTGTTGTGTAGCAGTGATCCAGTATATTCCTGTCTCTGGTGGGGCATGTAATGTGCTGTTTGTATTTGGGCAGTTCACGTGTGAGATTTGATTTGTTAAAGTCCCCAAGAATAATAATAACTGAGTCTGGGTATTGTTGTTCTGTGTCTGTGATTTGATCAGCCAGCTGTTGCAGCGCTATGTTCCCAGACGCGTTTGGAGGAATGTAAACACACACCAGAATAAACGAAGAAAACTCCCGCGGCAAAAGAGTGCTTCTAAATTAGGACAGCACATCCTCTTTAACGTTGTTACATCTGTACACCAACTTTCGTTGATGTAAAAGCATGTTCCACCACCTCTCGATTTCCCCGTTAACTCTGTGATGCGATCCGCTCTGAACAGCTGGAAGCCCGGCAGATGTAATGCGCTGTCCGGAATGGCTTCACTCACCAAGGTTTCTGGAAGCACAGTGCAGCAGAATTTGAGAAGTCCTTATTTGTACGTGTGAGGAGATGTAGTTCGTCCGTTTTGTTAGGAAGAGAGTGGAGATTCGCAAGATGAATGCTCGGCAGTGCTGTTCGAACGCAGCGCTGATGGAGTTTAACCAGCACGCCAGCTCGTCTCCCTCACCTGCGTCTCGTAGCATGTTTAAACAACACAGCCGCGCCTCTGACTAAAATGTCCAGTAAAATGTCTGAATATTCAAAAACCGGGAAAAGATTATCAGGTATGTGCTGCCCAATGTTCAGCAGTTCGTCCCTGGTAAAACTGATTGGAAAATTATTAAACACAGGACAAACAAACAAAAACAACAAAAGAATTGGAGAGCTCCCCACCAAGGCGGCCATCTGCGGCACCATCGTAGGTCCCAACATTCAGAATGTAAACAAGACAAATTACAAATTTTCTACTGCATATACTGTATATTACTTTAAATCATCATCAACTGAAGTTCTTGTTTCACTTACTCATAGAATGAGGCATACAGTGATTGATAACAAACATTAATGTCACATTAGTTAGAAGGTTTCACATGTAGCTTCTTCATATTTAAATGTTTTTAAATGTCTCACACATCACTGTAGTGGGTGTCTGATCATTTGCAAACAGTATACCGTTGCATGGCTGTTTTGAACATCTTTTTACCCCTTAATGAAGAATGAGGAAGAACTACTCTGGAAATATATCAGGGCCTTAATGTGTGCATGGACTTTTATTTTAAGGTAAACATTTCAAGATTTTAAGTTAAAATTGTTATGAACATATAACATAATCACCTTTAAAGGAGTAGTTCACCCATACAGGACAATTTCGTCATATTTTACAGACCCTGTTATTCCAAACTTTTTATGCATAGAAAAGGAGATGTTTTAATGAAGATCCTCCTGCATCAATACAGAGGCAAGTGGATACAGTGCCTCATTTTCAAGCTTAAAAATGACAAAAAAAAAGAATCATAAAAGTAGCACATGTGACTCGTGCATCAAATTCCAAGTCTTCTGAAGGTACAGTATATGATAGGTTTAGGTAAGAAACAACCTGGTCTTTAAGTCATTTTTCAGTGATAATCTAGAATTGAGCTGTTTTAGCCCTCATGAACCCAGATGTGTATGACTTTCTTTCTTAAGCAGAACACAAACTGAGATTTTTCGAAGAATATTTCAGCTCTATAAGTCCTCAAAATGCAAGTGAATGGTTACCACAACTTTGAAGCTATAAAAATCACATAAAGAAAATATAAAAGTATTCCATATGGCTCCAGTGGTTAAATCCATATCTTCATTAGCAATATAATAGGCGTGGGTGAGAAATAGATTTATGAGGCACTATTCACTGTCATTTTACTGCAAAGATGTAGGGGGATCTTCTTTACACCATCTTTCTTTGTATTCCACATAAGTAAGAAAGTCATACAGGTTTGAACTAATCCTTTTTTGGACTATTCCTTTAATCACCTTTTTGCTTTCGCCAGATCATTTCAGTGAAATTTAAGTGTCTCTTATTTTACAACATCAAAAGTGTCAACCCTACATATAAGCTATTATTTAAAAAATAGCAAAATGCTAAGTATAGCCTGTCAAAACACAGGACAATCTTTCCAGAAGTATTTCATGTCAACTACCTGTATAAGGATACGCTGTGGCGGAATGACCCGTTCCTCCCTCTCAAAGAGTTGCCCCGTTTCCCAGGGCTGTCCTTCAGTAAGGCTCACAACGGTAGTGGGCCAAAGAAGAGAGGGGTGCAATTTAAGAAGCCTCGTTTGGTCAGAGGATGATGAGGCACACCTGAGGTGAATAGAGCCTCATCACTGCTATCATTAAAATGTAGAGCGCACCTCTCCTCAGGAGCCAGCTTCATTCTCCTTGTGTGCACAAGCTGGTTTAGATAAGCTGAATTAGATAATTCCCATACCTGCACCGCAAACTGGAGCATGCGTTTTGGCCAACTGACCAGGATGCCAGAAAAGAATAGCTGCAGACAGAACTCCAAACAGAGGCGGGATTTCCAAAATCCCCTAACCTAACCCTTTCCCTAACCTTAACTGTGAGTGGAAGTGAAGGCCCTTTTGGAGTTGGTGCAACACTCTTTTGGAGATTCCGCCCCATTTGGACAACGCATACGTCCACAGAATCCCTCGCATTATACCTGGACCTTGTGCTTTCATCACCATCCTTCATTCACATAGCCCCAGTGCACCGCAAGGACACCAGATTCCCCCTTTGATTGGACACTTATCACTATGGACACTTTAATTACCCCTTGAACATTTTATTATTACGATTCGAATTTTTTTTAAACGTCTCTCTGAGGCCTGAATCCACACCCCATTTCAGTCTCTGTTCTGTCTCCGCCACAACGCATACATATACCAAAAAAACATGCTCAGTGTAACCCTTAACCCAAAAAACTGTTAAAGTACTCTAGTACATCCATATAAAATTCATCTCTCAGCAGACCGATAAGATTCCCGTCCCCTTTATAAAGCCAATCACCATGAAGTAAATTAATAATGAGCTACAGTTTTCTCCATGCTCATTATTTTGCTATCAGTCATGCGTGGATTCTAAATATTTCTGGCCTATATGAAGACCAACTAAGATAAATCTTAATAGTTCCTTTTGCAACAGTGTAAAATTAGCTCATTTTATTTTATTCATATTGCAGATGCTGCAATTTAACATGACTCATGACTCAAAGGCTAGCCAGGGCATTATAAACATGGTCTGGTTGAAATATGGTCCAGGTCATGGAAAATGTAGTCTGCAAGAAAACAAATTATTATGTCCATAGGGAGTCTGAAGTGAGAGAACGTCCTCCCAGGAGGAGAGATGGCTAGTTAGCCAGCCATAATGCTCTGTTCTGACCATAATGCTTTTAGCATTGTAAGAGTAGTGGACTGTGTCTACATATATATTTTCAGCAGATCTGAGAGGACCTCTCTGGTCATTTCCTCCAAAATTATTCATTAAGCAGCTAACTATGTGTGGCTATTAAGTAGTAACTGTAATCAGTCATACATAATGGACCAATTACCATTTCAACCTCAATGAATTGGTATTTTTGTGAAGATAATCTAAAGCACAAGGTATCACTTCTTAATAACTTTGGTAATGTACTGATACAATGGTTTAGGGGTGTAATGAAATATCTTGCAATTAAGCAGGACCATAATGAGATGAAAGAATGATAATATTGAGGTTAATTTTTTTTAACTTTAAAGTCCAGTTTGGCGACTTTGAAACTGATGCAATTGATTGCCATCTTAAATACAATGGCGGAATTTCACTTGTCCTGATAGTATACTGGTTGACAATACATTCAAAGAAAATTAGCCATGCCAAAGATAATACACAAGCATCCAACATACAGAACATTTATGACTATGATGAAATTCCCAGGTAACACCACTTTACAAGTACTTGTGGAGACACTTTCTTTTAAAAAGTACAATTTCGATTATAGATCGCTGGTATGTTTAGGCAGATTTTGTATCTTTTCCTAATTTTCCATCTCTTTATCTCTTATCACTTTCTCTGTCTGTCAAGGCCAACCTCTGACGTCACTTAGACAGACCGTCGGCTCCACAGTTTGTGTGTGTGTTTCGGCCTGCCGGTAATGATGAGCAGATGGTGGTGTGTGCTGATGACCGGAGACTCTCTCACAGCACACAGGACATCTGCTCCGTAGACATTTGCTGCTGTCACTGGCTCTCCAAGTGCCAGTTTCCCTGTCCCTGTCATGACTAGAGACACAGTCATGGCCACAAGACAACATTTGAATAAGACATCACCCGAGCAAATTCCCTAATCACATTTCAGCACTGTCAAAAAAATCAGTTTACATTGTCATTACACACTCTTTAAGATTCACAGCATACCATGAGCATAATACCCCCCCTCCTCCCCATCTTATATACTCATGAGATTTTGTAATAATGAAAGCCAAATTGGGCCTCTATTGAATTAATTTATTTGGATTTAATCAGCATGCTGTTTTAACAATGCTTTCAGAAGCAAATAACACAAAGTAGCCCACCAAGAAGAGAGATGCACTTTAAATCCAGGAATTCTCAGTCTCTTCTGCCGATTAGTGGGCATTAAGGGATTGGGTGGGGTTAAAGAAAGAAGATTTTCATTTTGGCTGTGTCTCCTTAGGAAGGATGCGTCCTCCGGAGGTCGCATTTGTCGGCCGCATACGTCATCGAGGCTGTCCCGTTTCAGAAAAGCAAGTAGGGCACTTCGAATGCGACCTTCTTTAACGGTAATTCGGAGGATGTATTAGGTGTATCCTTCCAGGGCACTCACAACCCACCAATTCTTTGATTCAACGGAAATTTGCCCGTAAATACGATGTTAATACGCAAGGAATGTTAATTCCCAAATCCCTAAGTACCCTCAGTAGATGTGTGCAGAGTATATAACAATTGTACAATTATATTAATATATAATTTAAATAAAGTATTAGACTAAAAGTACACCTGTTAAATTTATTTTCGTTTTCTTTACATCATTATAACTCTCCTAAAATGTACCTCATCCATTCCCTTCAAAAGAGAATGTGTTCACTTCTCACTCGAAGCGCTCGCGCTTGTTAAAGAGTGGCGTGCTGTCATAGCAACCATGAAACGTTCCATTTGTAATAGGAAGGCCGTCTCGTTTCAACGAAGCTTGTTTAAAGAAGGACAATCGGTATACTGCAGCCTTCAAAGGACGCGTCCTACCTAGCACGCAGCCTTCTAAACGCGACACGGCTTTTGTTGTACTTGAGAAGGTGGGGTCTTGTCTTCTTCACTGTGACTTCCGGATGCTACAGAGGGTGACATAAGGAAAGGAGCCCCCTTTCCGGCGCAGTACCGATAGCGGCAGCTACAAGGCGCCACTGAGGCGATGCTCTGCTCTTGAACTGAGAGTGAGCTGAGCGTCAGTACCAGACTGCGAGCAGCACGGATCAGTGCCAGAGAAAGAGAGGGAAGAACGAATCTATCGCTACATGCCGCCGCCGCTGCTACCTTACGGAACATTATAACGTATCGGTCCTCAAGGAAAACGGCCAAATTCTATAGTTTCCTTCATAAAGGACGGGATTTAAACGATGTACCGTTTGGGAGGCGTGATGCTGGCTCTTCTCGCGGCTGTTCAGGTAATATACATAGTCCGAAGGCGATGTGTGCGCTCGAGCTCGGGCTCGAGGTTTACTGTGGCGATGCTGCCTTGTGTTTAACTGTGTTTGGTATGTTCATAATTGTTATTATTTATGTTCTGGGTGTTTGTTAGATATAGACCAATTAGGTGGAATCATTTGTCTTCTTTTTTCCCTAGTCAAATTACAATATATAGTGTCTGGTGGCTCGTAGCCAACGAATTAAATCCTGTCGATGTTTTGGTTTGTCTTTTAGGGTTAAATAATTTTACAGAATGTAATGGCTTCGTATGCAATTATAGACTGTCTATTTTTAACTTAGCGTCTTAATTGTTTATAATAGCGTTTAGATGTGCGATGTTGCTGGATTTGTTTATTGTGTACCCTAGAGCAATTGTCGTACATTGTAGGCTACTAGAAGCCCCGTTCAAACCGTCCCGTGGTGAACCGGAGCCTGTCGCAGACGAAATGCGGGTTTTCAAACGCGTCCTCGCTTCTTTTGGCACGAGATGGGAAAGTTGGCCTCGGGGAGGTGATTAGGTCACAATGGTTCCGTTCCGACTGATGATACAAATGTACAAATAATCAGTTAATGAGCTGCTCGTTGAAGTGGCCGCGAGGCGACTGTCCTGTTCCGTTCTCATCTCTTTTGTGGGGTCTGCTGTTGCGCAGCGCATTCTTTCAGAGCGAGGGCTCACATTTAAAATTCAAATTCGAATTTTTGAACGATTAAAGGTCGCCGCGCGCCAATAGCATTTATCACAGACAAAATAAAGCGAGGGCACAGTGTGACCGTGTCTTTATTCGATCTCTTTTGGCTTCATTGTGTGCTGCCTCTTTCCCCGTTTATTTCTCAGAGATTCTATATGTCAGCGGGGCCGCTGGTGCGACTCCATTTACAATAATTCCCTCTGTAAGGATGTGCAGAGGCAGCATATTGCTAAGCAATTGCTGACGGGACAGTTTAAAGTCAGATTTTCAAACGCAGTCCTGTAGTGCCGGCTTTTTATATGGGTTCTGCGAATACATCATCAGTTGCAAGGCATCTTGATTTGCTGAGATTGAAAAACTTATCAGGAAAGCATGCATTGTTAAATGAATCTCCCGGGTTGAATACAAGCATAATGTTTGATTACCCTTAAAAATACATTTTGATGCGTCCCTCCTTTTCTAAAAAAATAATAAAAATCTGAAAAAATCAGGGTTACAATGGAAGTGACTGGGCCAAACTGTTAACGGTAAAAAAGTATAGCCACAAGACGAAAACAATTTTCATTTTAAAATGATTTTAGTGTGATCAAATATTCTGTGTAAAGTTAGATCTAATTTTACAATTTTGTTGCCATGACGACGTAACACAACGCTAAAGCGATCATAAAAAAGGCATTTTAAACAACTTTACAGCTTAAGTAATACATGAGCTTTAACAGAGGAATCAATGTAAGTGCTTTTATAAAAGTATAAGCTTCATATATCTGCATATTAAACCCTCCAAAAATCAGCTCCATTTACTTCTATTAGAAGTGCCTCACTGTTATCTCAATTTTTGCTTTTTTAAAGAAAAGGAGGGATGACTTGAAATTATTTTTATTCGTAATAATCAACATTGTGTTATGTAAAAGCTGTCAATTGAGCTTAACTTGTATTGAACCTGGACTATTCCTTTAAGAAAACATTTGGCTCTAGCAGTGACAGTTCTGCCATCGTTGATGATGACATTTGTTAGAACAAAAGCAAATGTTTGATCAGTTGTTGTGTGCAGGAGGGCAATAAGTCAGCATGCTTTGAGCTAACAAGTAATTAACATGTCTGATCAATTGACTATGGTCTTTTTAACAAACACAGCCAGTCGCTTTCCTCCTGCGTTTGATCTTATTCCAAAAAAGAAGGAAAAAAAAGAGGCTTGTTTCGATGGACACCAGGACCAACACGCAATCCTCCTTTGATCTTTTAAACTAGCATCCACTAAAAGCCAAATTTACCTTTTTGATTATGCAAAGACAGACCATGTGTCTTATCACATTCTAGCTTATGCCATTAGATAGCTACATTTACACTCACTGAGCTTTTTATTAGGAACGCCTGTACACCTGTTTATTTGATGAGATAATCTAATCAGCCAATCATGTGACAGCAGTGCATTGCATAAAATTAAGCAGATATGGGTCAGGAGCTTCAGTTAATGTTCACATCAACCATCAGAATGGAGGAAAATGTGATCTCAGTGATTTCGACCATGGCATGATTGTTGCTGCTAGACGGGCTGGTTTGAGTATTTCTGTAACTGCTGATCTCCTGGGATTTTCACACACAATAATCTCTATAGTTTACTCAGAATGGTGCCAAAAACAAAACAAAAAAATGCAGTGAGCGGCAGTTCTGAGGATGGAAACACCTTGTTGATGAGAGAGGTCAACAGAGATTGGCCAGACTGTTTCGAGCTGACAGAAAGGCTATGATAACTCATGTAACCTCTCTGTACAATTGTAGAGAGCAGAATAGCATCTCAAAATGCACATGTCAAACCTTGGGGTACAACAGCAGAAGGCACTTTATTAGAACCATAGTGTTGCTAATAAAGTGCTCAGTGAGTGTTTATGTAATGACTCCATGTTCATTGTTTATTTTTCTGATTGGGAATGAATGAGGATTTGTGCTGTTCGGTAGCTGTTAAACAACACTATCCTAGGTGTGCATGCCTGTTTTAAGCATAAGCCGTAAAGAAGGGTTTATGACTGGTGTCACTGGAGTGCTTATGCCAGCTGTGTGAGTGTGTGTTTTTATATGATAAGTGCTCCACCAGACCACGCCATTCAAGGCAGACTGTGTGTAGCCTGGTCAGCTCTGCTTTTCTAACATCTCGCCCTCCTGACCTCATCAGTCTAATTACACCCACCTCAAAATAACAGATGCCATAGTGCCACAGGAGGGCGGACAGCGGGGGGAGGGGAGATAGAAAGCACTCGCTATCTTTAGGGAAAGTATAATCAAGAAAAATGGAACAATTCAGGAACTGTGCAGAACATTGTCATGGATATTGCTGCAATAAACCTTATTTAATTTAGCTGATCTGTTGTAAATTAATAATTGCAAAATACAATAGTATTGCAAATTCAAAGAGTTCATTTTGAGCTTGATCAATGGACTCGCCGACACTGGAAATCTCATTGCAGAGCTTTTCTTGAGCAGAGTTCTGCCTCATTTCCTCTGTTTATGGTGAAAGAGCGTGATCATTATTTCCATCGATTTCTCATGGGATTCTGGATATTTGGCTCTCGCTGTGGTGTATGTTGGACCATGCTGAAGGGTGATGTTTATTAATCACCATTAATCAGGGGATTAATTTGTCTGTGGCACTGTCTTTTGGCAGGTGGCGGTCCAAGGCACAGGGGCCATGCCATGTCAGCCCGGTTTTGCAGAGAAACAGTATGATGTCATGACCGGTGATGTCATCACAGAGGGACAAGTTCTTCTCAAAGGTAAACAAGAATGTTTTCTTTAATTTGTTTTCTAATAAATGCTGAATGCTAATGTAAGATGTATGGGAAAGTGGTCCCTTTCCACGGTTTCCACTCTGATTCTCTACAAGTGGCTGTTGGGAAGAGAGTGTCCATTGGATGGGGGAAGGGCATGGTTTTGTGTGTGTTTGTGAAAACCCAGGGTGGGGGTGTGGTGGGTTAAGTGTTATTGTTGCTTTAGAAGGGGGTGTTCATAGAGAGGGGACTTAAGAGAAGGAGAACAGCTCACTGTTTTGGAGGAATGTGTTTTGAAGGGTCTCAATGTGAAATATTTTAGGGGCAGAATCGGCAAACACCACCGTGGTTTCACACACAGATAAAAGTCCCCACTGGTCGATGGCATTGATCGAACCAGCACGTATCTATATAGTCAATCAATGGCATGGATCACATTCAGCCATTTCCATTCATTCAGTCAAATACAGCCCAGCTGTCTTTGAGCCTTGGCAGAGCCACATTTCTGCTGTGGCTGTAAACTTGGGAGGCCTTACAACATCCTTGTGTCACGTTTAATTACTGGTCTGTAAAGCGCATAAGTATAAATTTTACATTTCCAGTAGATAAACTAAACAAAACCACCAGTTATAGCCATGGCTCATAATTACGTCAAAATCTTTTATGTGTAATATTTTAAAGCTAAATATTTTTGTCTTAAAGTTCAGTAAAAGAAAAGTGCCAGATGGCAAAGGTAGGTGTGCCTTTTCTGGTTGAAAGTGTTACTGACTTCTAACAGCCAACATATAGTTTTTATATTTCCATATCGTTGACTTGTTCATGGTTCCTGGGGAAGAAAGAGTCCAGAAATATGAAATTAAATAGTAAAACTTTAGAATAAGTTTATTAGTTAACAGTAGTAAATGCATTAGGTATAATGAACTAACAATGAACAAAATATATTTATTCATCTTGTTAATTTATGAAAATATAACTGTTCATTGTTAGTACATAATGCAGTAACTAATGTTAACATATGGAACTTTTAATAAACATAAAAATATATTTCAGTATATGTTGAAATGAACATTAACCAAGATTAGTAACTGCTGTAATGAAAGTAATTTTTCATTGTTAGTTCATATTAAAGGAATAGTTCACCCAAAAATGAAAATGATCTCATTATCTACTCACCCTCTTGCCATCCTAGACCCAGATGTGTATGACTCTCTTTCTTCAGCTTAACACAACCGAAGATGTTTAGAAGAATATCTCCATATAATGCAAATGAATGGTGGCCATAAATTTGAAGTTACAAAAATGCAGATAAAAGCAGCATAAAAGTAGCCTAATTAATATGACTCTGTTGGTTAAATCGATATCTTCAAAAGCAATATGATATGTGTGGGTGAGAGACAGATCAACATTTAATTCCTTTTTACTGTAAATCTCCATTTTCACTTCATTTTCTTCTTTTTGGGCGATTCGCATTCTTTGTGCATATCACTACCTACTGGGCAGGGAAGATAATTCATTGTAAAAAAAGGACTTATATTTATCTGTTTCTCACCCACACCTATCATATCATTTCTGAAGACATGGATTTAACTACTGGAGTCATGTGGATTACTTTTATGCTGCCTATATGTGCTTTTTGAAGCTTCAAAGTTCCACCAAAGGCCACCATTTACTTGCATTGTATGGACCTACAGAGCTGAGATATTCTTCTGAAAATCTTAGTTTTTGTTCAGCAGAAGAAAGAAAGTCATACACATCTGGAATGGCATGAGAGTGAGTAAATAATGAGAGAATTATAATTTTTTTGAGGAACTCTCTCTTTAACTAATGTTGTTAACCAATGGTAATGAATTCAGGGATCCTCAGACACTTCCAAATATACACATACACTGACCTGTGACAATTACAATAAAACAAATAACCCCTGGCTTTAAAGTTCACACTGAGAGTCCACATATCACACCCTGAAAGGAATTTCCCAAGTGTGTGTGTGAGCATGTATGTGTCAGGAACTGCTGATGACCCAGTTCTGCCTTGCTCACAAAGACCAGTCATTTGATCTTCACTTCCTATGTCCTTTTCAGTGGAAAGGTGAGCTATCATATTGCCCACACAAACACAAAAGAAGCTCTTATTTCATTACCATTTCAGACTTGTGCTCAGAAAAGCCTATCCGGTTAGTAAGTCAATGTGAACTCTGTTACACACAGTGGCTTTTGCCAATGGACACAATAATTTGAATCTTTATACACCATTTCATTTCTCTCTTTCAGTCGTCGCCCCCCCCCCCCTCCCCCCCTTCTTTCTCCATCCCCCCTAACTGATCACTGGGGGAGTCTCTTGTTTAACATGATGCGGATGTTTTGTGTCCCTGACACTCATTCATCACAGCCTTTTTAGGCAAATGACTTCGAGATGAAGACTTTCTCTTCTCCCCTGCAGTCTCCTTTTCACTCACTATCCCCCACTGTCGCTCCTTTTCTTTTTAAGTGGGACACAGGAATGTACAGTTAGTGCTGTCTCACTGACCCGACATTGTGAAAAGAATGCGCTTAAGCAATTTTTTCTGTTTCACCGGAATTAAAATTTCAACTGCAGCACTAAACCTTGATCTTTTTTGTTTCCTAAGCCTCAATCATCTCCTGTTCGCATGCTTATTTTGCCCCTCATATCTTTTTCCATTGCATCTGAAAAGAGATAGATCTTTGAACTTTTAAGACAAACTTGTTTTACTAAAGGAGTCATTTTTTCTATTTGTTGATATGCCTTACTCAAGACCCTTTTAACCACTGAGTATGAATATATCTCTCTATGTGGCCGCCTTGTTTTCATATGAACTTTTTCCTCATTTTATCTGTTTTAAAGAAGGAGAGAGCAGATGATCAGTGGAAGATGCAGTGGGTGAGAGGTGAATACAGTATCGGCGTACACTCAACGTGTCGTGCCGAACGGCAGTGTTTGTTTTTGATCACTTTCGATCTGAGTGAACAGAACTTTTAGATTTTCCTGTTTTTGGGAATAACTAAAAGAAAAGGGTACAAAAACAATGAGTCAACACACAGAGGGGGAAAGAGTGACAGGGATAGAGTGTCTTTCTTTGTCTAGGTCTTGTGGGGGCTGTTGGTCACCAAGATTGACCAATCAGAGCGTGACTGTGAGGTCATCAGCATGCGGTTCATTGCCCCTCAATGGGCTGAGTGAGGTGGAATTAAAGAACGGTTACGGGAATACAGGCCGTATTAGATTTGCTGGGGGAGTGAGAGTAAGAAACAGTCAGTCAGTGAAAGGTAGAAATTAGGGGGTGGGTACACCTGGTGCTTTTGTCCCTTAAGTGTTTTGAAATAAAATTTGAAGTCCTTAATGAGCTGTCTAAAGATGTTCAAGCATGCTATTGTCTTTTATGTTCAGCCACCAAAATTCTGTTGCGTGTGTGTGAATGCAAGTGATAATGAGCTGACATAATTAAAGAAGAAAACCAAAAACCTGGAGTGAGAGCAAGACTTGCTGGAGTGGTATGATTGTTCTTTAATTATTTTTTTGTTTTTTAACAAAATCACAGTCACAGAGTTCAGTTCAGATCTCATTCTCTTGTTTATTTAAGTGACAGTGTGAGTTTCCCAGTTCGGCCTTTATTGCCATAGCGCTTAATGCCAGCATGACTTTAAAATTGGCTATTTCATTTCTTAACTTACTTTCTTAAAAGGATAGTTTACACAAAACTGAAAATTCACATCATTTACTTGGTCCCATGTTGATCCAAACCTGTATGACTCTCCTTTTTCCATGGGCCACAATGTAACAAATAGCTATTTTAGGTGTTTTGTTTACCAAACAAATATTCAGTCTGGCTTTATAATGGCACGTAACACCCACTTTCATGAAATAGTCAGATACCGATGGCAGCCTTGTCCTACACTGGAAACATGCTAACCTAAATGTGCTTCATGTGGTAACATCTAAATGAACTCATTTGATTCATGTCTGACTCAAGCTGAACACATTACATCAACAAAACACATTTTAAGTGTTAGATTAGGTAAAAAAAAAAAAATGTTCACATTACAAAAGTAAAATTAAAATGTCTGGCAATTCACACTTTAAAGATCACATTAACAACTGTGTATTCGCTTGATGACTGGACAAATATGCACAAATGCATTCCTCACAACTCTTTAAATACAGCAGAAGGAGGATACATGATTAATTAATGGCTGTTTAGAGAGGTATTGTGTGTTAAAGAGGCAGAGTACAACAGATGAAAGAAAGACGTGACCCCTTTTAAGCACAAACCTTTGATCCACATACAGTCAAACCTCTGTTGCTTGACAATCTCTCTCTTACTGTGTAGATTTTGGCCACATGGACTTCATTACACTAAATCGATCTGGCAAAACAAAGACCCTGAGAGTATTGATCAGACCGTCAGCATACATATGTGTGAGAGCTGATGCATGTGAGAAAGAAAGAAATCATTGGGCGGAGAACCTGAGAAAGACAAAGAATAGACATTTGAACGTTATAGTTAAATACACTTTCCAGACTGTCGCCTTTTCGGGTGATCTGTACCAGACATACCAGGATTACCGTGGACCACAATATCAACACACTCTCTCATTAATGTTTTTGTGTATGTGCACCTGTTCATTTTGCGTTAAATCACTGTAAAAATTTCAGGCTCAGCAGTTTCTTTAGTCAGCTGGTCTTAGGGTCTGTTACCACAGGAGGAGGCGCGAAGCCGTCCAATGTGACATCAGCCCTTTAGACAGATATTTTTAGAAAAGTGCTTTACTCTTCGAAAACATAGTTTATTCTCTAGAGCAAATAATGACATCTGACTTGACTTGGGCCATTTTTGTTGGTTATAGGCCGTTCATGGTTCATCAGTGCCTGCCCACTTTTTCAGCCGTGTTGGAAGTATTTTTTCCCTTTTTGTTTTTCATAGGCTCTTCATAAATTCCTTTATAAAAGAGTTCTAAGCAATGATCCAACTCAGTAAGCTCCAAGGTGAATCACATCATTACAAACTTTGATTTGAAGCAAAGAGGTTGGCCCTATTTGAAGATCTGACCAAAAAAAAAGGGTACAAAACTGTGTACTTGAACTAATATAATAACATACAATCCCATGAAGCTTTGCGAATGATGAAATGGAATTAAAAACAATAGAAAAATGTAAAACTATTCATTTAAATTTGTTAATTTGAAGTATGGAAACAGTATATTTTAGTGCAAATATTCAGATATTTGCAAGTACAAGTAGTTTGAGACTCGATTGCATCATTTCCAGTATATAATGAGAGCGGTCGGTCGCTGCAGTGCTTGTTTGGCGCACTTTATTTGTGGCAATTATTTGATTGGTGGATTGCTTTCCTTCAGGATAATGGGGTAGTACACACTCATTGAGCACTTTATACAATGGTCCTAATAATGTGCCCGACCTGCTATTGTAGCCCATCCACCACAAGGTTCAACGTGTTGTGCATTCTGAGGTGCTATTCTGCTCTCTACAATTGTACAGAGTGGTTACCTGAGTTACCGTAGCCTTCTGTACACTAGAACCAGTGTAAGCTGCATTTCCCAAAGCATCGCAAGCTTAAGTTGAATGATGAGACCATTGGTTCCAGTGCTTTCTGTCATCTACATAGGCTTACGATGCTTTTGGGAAAGGCTGCCCTGGCCATTCTCCATTGACCTCTCTCATCAACAAGTTGTTTCTGTCCGCAGAACTGCCGCTCATTGGATGCAGACTATTAGCTTCAACAGAAGAATATATTATCGATTAATACCCAGAGCTCATGGTAGATCTGTCTTTAAAGGTTTATAAATTATTGTTAAAGATCCCATATATCAGAGGTAAAACGGATTGCTGCTTCGGGATTGGCTTGTAACATAGCCTACCTGTCATCACTCACCCCCGTTTTTCCCGGGAGTCTCCCGTATTTCACACCCATCTCCCACCCCCCTCCCGTTTTGTTATTTCTTCCGGGAAACTCCCGTAATTTGTATGGCCCAAACCACATTATATGAAAAATCACATCAATATATTATTCCAAGGTTGTCCAGTTGCTAGATCTTGTATGAAACGCATCCAGCTCACACAATCGACACATACAAATTTCAACCCATTTGTGACTTCAACCTGGCAACAAAAACTCATTTGCGCTGTTGAAATCTGCGCAGGCATAGACGCGAGAAGTTGAATCAAGTGTCACCGGTAGATGGGAGGAGACTCAGCTGGTGCTCCGGCAGAAAAAAATAAATTATATATATATATATATATATATATATATATAATATATATATATATATATATATATACATGTAAATTTAACAACAGCTGGACGAAAACATTTAATTTCGTATCCCGAAGCCATATCAACAATACCCACACCTTTTGCAAAGTGTGTCGCACTGATTTTAATATCGACACGGTGGGAAAAATTACGTTACTCAGCACATTAAATCACAACGGCACAATTTATATGTATTTAGCCTGCCTCTGCCATCCCACGGTTTACTTTAGCCTTACAAATATTACAAATTGCGAACTTTATGTATTTTTCACTCACAGTGAGTGAAGATCTTCTACGCCAATGTCATGTTTCCATTTGGCTGTGACGTTATTGCCTGCGCTGCTGGCAACAAAACAGACCGGCTCGGAATCGGAAAGACGTGAGACTGACCGGCCGGTTACCGGTTCGGGCCGAGCATGCGAAAAACCGTCTGATTTCGGTCCCTGGCTGGTCGATCGGTGCATCTCTAATTTTTGCAGTAAATGCGATTGCTAACGTGGACATGCCAGTGTTTACTGTTATTTCCTTCTTTCTCATATATCAACAATTTCTTCATGTGCAAATAAATAGCAAAAATGTGACGACTAAACAGAAATCAGAAGAAACTGCTATCTACCATTTAAAATACAATATTATTTTTTAGATTCTTTTTAAAAAGTTAAAGTTTTTTGTGAAATTGATTAAATATAGTGCTAAAAAAAAAGAGTATGTTTTTTCTTTTAGCAATTTAATGTTTATGCTATTTACTATATTAAATTAGTAATTATGTTATAATGTTATAATATCGGCATTGTATCGTCCTATCGGCCACCCTGCTCTCTGGATATTGGAATTGGCTAATAAAAAAACCTATATCGGTCGACCATTAATTCAGATTGCTGGAGGGTGTTTGAATGCAATGCAAACACAAGTCTAGAGACTTTATGCATTTCTCTATCTTGCATGTGCATGCGAAAGCCCCTTTTGACTGTCTGGGATAATTATTGGGTGCTTTGGTGTCATGGTAACAGTCTGATTCTATTCTTTCAGGCTTTTTGCTATTAGAGGTCAGGTGACCCAAAAACTCTGTTGTCTCTCTGATTTTGTGCATGAATTTCTTTCTCATGCGCATAAAAATGCACTCACGCACATGCTTTAAAACACACTATGCAAGTTCGTATGGGATGCCCTAGTTTCTGTAGTAATGATGGATTCCTTCCTACTGTGCTGACCATATTGTTTCGAGGGGAGGGGTGGAGAGAGAGAGAGAGAGAGAAAGAGAAAGAGAGTTGGATGAGAAGAGAGGAATATGGGTGTGGTTGGTGTTTTTATACTCTGAGTATTATTGATCGTTAAATAGGTTCCTTAAGGCATTTTAGACATACTTTACACAGTAATAGTGTTTAACCACAGGAAACAGGTAATTATGTGGCGAGTATGCTAATCACAGTGTGGTTATGCGGAAAGACCTAAAGATCCTTATTTGATTATGTATGAGTGCATATAAGTGTGTGTTTATGCAGTGCTGGCTGTAAAAGGCAGTTTTGTGTTTTTTGCCCTCACTATATCATCACAGGGTGACTGCTGCTAAACAGAGCCTGCGGTTCAGAAGCCCAGCGCTCACAATCTCTCCCACATACACACTGGTCAGCTTGGCCTGACCTCTGCATGCCTGGCTGGATCACTACGAGATTGCGGGGGTGGCTGATCTATACTCAAGTCTGGTTTCAATCATCAGACGGAGTCAGGGGGTTTCGGGAGGGAGGATGATTGAGAGATATGAATGTTAGCTTGAAATTTTGGATTGGAATGGAGGACAATGGCGCTAATCTGAATTGAGAACATGTTTGAAGGACAAAAATGCAGGCCAGAGAGCAGAAAAAAGGATGGAAACAAATTACTGGCAGGCTATTGTATGTCTTTCTCAATTTTTATAGATGGTGACTGAAAATTTGTGAATCATTCCTGAATGCTTTTAGTGTCTCACGGTTACATGAAAAGGCCCATTATGATGTCATCGGTACCATCACAATGATTCACCGTATGCATAAACTAAACACTACCATGTATAAACGGACACTGTATGAGCAATGTTTTTCTCTCTCTCACTCTCTCTGTGTGTGTGTGTGTGGGTGTGTGTGTGTGTGTATGTGTGTGTGTGTGTGTGTGTGTGTAGATGCACTCCTATGGCTGTGGTGGTCTATTTCATGCTCTGCCAAATCTCTCCTTCTTCCATCCTGCAGTAGGAAGATATGGGACACACACTCTTAGAGTACAGTTGTGTGTGTGCTGGATGTGTGTGTGACGGTTTCGAATGTCTGGCAGAAGCTCTTTTAATGCTTTATTAGTGTTTACATTGCCTTGACTTGTGGCATGTATGGCTACCGCAGAGTTGAAGAATGCGAGTCAACAAATACACAGGAATTCAAATATAGCAGACGTTACCATCTGAAGCCCTCGCTTCCACCCCTCTCGTTTTATGCTGTTTATTCGATGATGGTAAATGATGAGTTAATCCGATCCTAATGGCATATAACAACAACACTGCATTTCCTGATTGCACGTATATGTGTGTGTGTGTCATATATAGATATAATGCCATCAGAGCTCACTGGATGACAGCTGTAAGTACCCCCTACCCTTCATCCCCCCAACAATCAGGGAAATCCAAGATCGGCATGTTTCCGACAAATGCATAATATTTTTCCACTCTCTGCAAGTGTGTGTACTTAGATATAATTTACGGACAAAATTATCCTCAAAAGTGAGCTACATCTACAAAAAAAAAAAAAAAAAAAAACTCCTTTAGGGGACAATTGGGGATGTCCTAAAATGTAAATGTTGCAGGTTACCCCTTTTGACAGTTTATAAAAAACAATAGAAGTCTATGGTATGTTCCCATTAAGTATTTGTCTGTGTTTTTACAGCAGTTAGGATAGTCTACATTAGAGAGAGAGGACAGCTGGAATGGCATGTGTCCAGTTCTGACCAGTATCAGGTTTCCGCAGTATTTGAATGAACGCTCCGGCCCATCATTATTACACCCTTCCACTCGTCCCCCTTCCCTTCACACCTCTGCTTCTGCTTTCAGCTCACTCGCCTATTTAGGTGTGTCAGCAGCTTTGCGAGGAGGGAGAGTGTGAAGTGTAATTTTTGCGTTTCCTGCAAGATGGAGGGATATATTTGGATCGGGGTAAAGCTATCATGATCTTAATACAGGACAATGGATCGCAGCTGTGCCCGATATGGGTCCACTTTTTATGCATGCACAACTGGAGAGAAGGGGATGGCGATTAAAAATTATTTCTCTAGAGTTTAATGAGAAAAGACATTAGCTGGCACAGGAGTTAGCAGGTGCAGGAGGTGATAATTGGACCGGCTCACGTGACTTCTCCTCTCAAGCTTAAAGGGACAAAATTAAAAATCTATCATTAGTTACTCACCATCATGTTGTTCTAGACCTGCATGACTTTCTATCTTCTGCAGAACACAAAAGGAGATGTTAGGCAGTATGTTAGTCTCAGTCACCATTTACTTTCATTGCATCTTTTTTCCATACAATGAAGGTGAATGGTAACTGAGGTTAACAATCGGCCTAACATTTCCTTTTCTTGGTTCAGGATACAATTCAGTGGGGAATGGGGAGGCAAACTTTTTTTTTTTTTTTTTTTGTTGAGAAAACTGTCGCTTTAATATAACCAATGGATGGGCATAACTGTTTGTACAGCATTCTTCTGAAGGGCCATCTGAAAAACTTACAGCACTGACATCACCTCAGTCTCTTCTTGATCTTTCTGTTTCTCTTTCTCTGTTTCTCTCTCCCTGCCTGTCTCATCCTCCCTGATAATGCTGTCTTTGTGTTGTATTGTCTCACCCTTTCCTTTGAAGTGTTGTTTACTTGTGTGCGCTCTCGCGGTTTTTACACTCAGTTTAGACCTGCTTTTGTGTCTTTTGTTGCGTTCTCCATCTCCTCTTTTTGAGCCTCGCTTTTATTCTACTATCACGTTCCCGATTTTCACCTGTGTGAATGCCTCAGTTAATGTGCCCATGTGCTGCAATGTTCTTTAAATGTTAGCTAAGCATTGCGGCGATGTTATTACTGCGTTTCCCATATGGCTAGAGAAGTGAGAGAGTGGGCTTCCCTCTAGCAAGATTTATTGCACCCATATCGATGTCTTTGGGTGTTGCCGATTGATTTGACATGGCCAACATTGTTTTGTGAGCCTGGGGGGAGGTATTTTGTGTGAGCATGCGGCCGAATGAAACTCTATTTCTCCCTTTTGCAAAAAAACATTCGCTTTTGCTCCCAAGCTAGAGGCCTTAGGGTTGTCAGGGGTGACCAGCATGGTGCTAGGCAACCTGGTCTAATTCGTCCCATTTGGCGGAGCGCGGTTTTGCAGGGAGTATTGTTCCTGAGTCAAAAGAAATCTAGCCGTGCAAACGTGACCGTTCAGCTGGGTCTTTAACTCCTACTACAAATCAAAAGCGTATGTTTGTCTAGAATAGATGTTTGATAGTTTGTTCTGTCTCACATCTGTGCATAGTTATGTAATTTGAGAATTTTAAAATACTTCTCTTGCTTATTTTTTTTCTGCTCAGTTGGCGATAATCCTGATACACACACACACACACACACATACGCACACACACACGCATACACACGCACATTCCCCCTAGCACTCACACACATATCAAAGTACTAAGTCTGTCCTTGTCCGCAATACTGTATCCCACTGTCTCCCCAGCTGTCACCATTCACACACACACACACACACACACACACACACACACACACACACACACACACACACACACACACACACACACACACACACACAGAAGCTGACATACTTATGTTAACAGACATAAATGACATGACAACATACATTCATTCTTTTGCTCACAGTTTTAAGATACAGTACATAAAAGTCCACTAAACCACAAGCATGTTTAACTTTATTCCCGAGATTTGCCTCACACACACACGCGCACGCACACACACACACACACACACACACCCCTCCACTGTGGGCTTGGTTATCTGGGTCAATGCCTGTACAAATCTCATTACACTCCAGTCTGCCATCCTGATGCATTTTGGGTAACGTAGTCCTGACCCAGTATTTCAAACAACATCTGTGGCACAAGATTTACTTTGACTTTTCGAAATCCTGTCTGCATGAAATTGAATTTGCAGGTATACTCTTTCTCTGGCGTCTCTCTGCGCCTTTTGTTAAATGGTGTTGTATTGAGTAGCTCAAAGAGGAATGTCGATAGTGAAAGCCGATCTCCGTTGCTCATTTTGCACTGTGTGATCATTTGAAACCCCCGTAGTCTCGCTAGAATCATGTTTCACATGGTTTGCGGGTATCATTGTCACACCTCAGGACAGGTACTTTTTCACACATCCTGCTCACAGACACACCGTGCATCTCGTTTTTTCGGGGTCCACAATAAGGTTGTTTTGCCCTGAACTGCAGGATCTAATGGGCGTCTGTTTTGAACAGGAGGTTATGGATTTCTGCTAGCGAAAAAATCAATATCCACTATTCTGCATCCTCACCACATTTGAGTGTGTGTGCAATTGCAAAAGTGGTTCTTTGACAATTTTGTCTGTATTGTTTTCTTTAAGGGCTTATCGGAGTCTCTTTGCAGATTTTCTCTTATGTTTAGGATGTGTTACAAAATATTTTCCCACAGGGTTAGATACTAAGTGATCCTCCCCAACAGTGTTCTTGGTTTTGTGTTACAGTCTCTCTGTGAATTCGGGAGTGTGGGCATATTTTGCATATGTCTGTGGGAACACAACACACCTTTACTGACACGGCTCTATAAAATGCTGTTTTATCACCCTCACCCTCACCCTCAGCTACTGTGTGATCAAAGAAAAAGAACTTCTCTTAAACAAATAACGTCTGGATGCCAACACATGGCATGTACACACACTAAATTTAATCATGGCTTGAGCTCAAATCACAATTTTTTCTGGTAACTCAAGATTTGAAAAGTCTAATCCTGCTTTTGTCTTCTTTTATTTTGCTGTTTGCTTTTTCAGTCTGTGGTTTTATAAGTACAGATAAACAGAATTTGTGAATACACACATTGACACGCAGCTACACATAATACACAAAGGCTGGGATGTTGTTGGTTTTTTGGTTGTTGGTTGGAGATTATACAATCTGTTTTAGTCCCTTTCTTTTATTTAAGTGTATACTCATTTATAGCTTGGTTTAAGGTGTATTGCAGACATTTGTTTGGAACAAAACGCATTTTAACACATGGATTGTCACACACACACTGTTGTTTAAAAATGTAAAAAATGGAGTACGGCTTGTTGAGCAATGTCGGTAAATTACAGTATGATCTGCATTCAGCTGTGTGGGAGCCCATGCAGATGTTTGTAATTATTTGCTGTTTGTTATTTCCCGTCATTCTGGTACACAATGAAGAACGATTACAGTGGTCAGGGTTATTGACCCGAGGGAGTCTTCAATCACTCTATACACACACACACACACACACACACACACATTGCATGTTGGTGTGGCTATCCTTATGAGGACCCACCCTCCCACACACATAATCTGAAACTTTATAATCCACTCTTCCCTCCATCAACCTTCAATTAATGATTTATGTGGCTTACCATCCATTTCACTTCAAACAAAACACTTATTCAGGCATGTGTGTGTGTGTGTGTGTAGGGCTGGGTATCAGCAGCCACCACACAATACATATTGCATTCACTTGTTACAATTCGATATATCACAATACATCATGATATCATGATTGAATTCCAATTCCTAAGCTTTTAATTCCAATTAATTTGGGTATATTTTAGTTATAATATCCATTTTGCGTATACAGTATGTAAGAAACTCTCTTTCAGCTAATGCTGTAATATATACACTCACTGAGCACTTTATTAGGAACAACTATTCATGCAATAGTATAATATGCAATTATCAGCCAAACGTGTGGCAGCAGCATAATATCTTGGAGCTTCAGTTAAATGTTCACATCAACCATCAGAATGGGGGGAAATAAATCTGAGCTCGGTGATTTGGAGCATGGCATGATTGTTGGTGCCAGATGGGCTGGTTTGAGTGTTTCTGTAACTGCTGATCTCCTGGGATTTTCATGCACAGCATTCTCTAGAGTTTATTCAGAATGGTGCATACTTCCTTATATTTAAATGCTATATTAAATGGCTGACTATACATGCAGTTGGAGACATGTAGAGAAGGCATGAGGAGAAGATTCCTACTGTAATGTCTGTCCATTGATGTCGCTCAATGGACTGATTTGTTACTAACTCAACATTTAACTTAATATCTGCATTATGCTACATTCATCAACATAAAGTGCATTTCATACTCAACATATAATCAACATTCGGAAGCTGTACATAACCATTGAAGGTAGAACCTTGCTGTTAAAATGGATGCTAGAAGAGTTTTAATCATGTGCGGAAATTAGGGGTGTGACGAGATCTCGTGCCAAGAGATCTCCTGATATGAAAATGTGACAATATTTCTGATCGAAGTGAAAAGCTATCTCACGATATCAGCATGAGTGTGAGGGGGAAATTAGCATAGAAGATGCCCCTTTTATATCATTTGTGTGGCAGCATTTTGGGTACCCGGTGGAAACAATAAACGGCGACAGAGTGACAGACAGTCATGAACAAAATATGTAAGCTCTGTAAGAAAATAGTGCCGTACACCACAGCTAACACGATCACTATTCAAAGACACCTACAGAACCACCACAGCTCTCAACTAAAATCAACCATGCCTGTGAAGAAAACACTGAAAGGCCAGACAACACTGACAAATGCCTTTGCATCTCAACTTCCACAGTCAAGTGCTAGAGCCATGGCAATAATGAGAGACATTGGCATTTTCATTGCAGCTGACATGAGGCCATTTTCCGTGGTGGAAAATCTGGGATTTCGGCGAGTCCTACACACATCGGAACCAAAGAAAACCATCCCATCACACGCGCATTTTACTCGCACGGTGGTCTCGAACCTCTGCAAAGAGTCCAAAGCCAGGGTTGTACAGACCCTGAATGAGGCAGAAAGCATCGGCATAACAACCAACAGTTGGACTTCTAGGGCTACGCAGAGCTATCACAATTACAGCCCACACAATCAACAGTGACTGGGAAGTGGTAAATGTTGTACTGCAGACTCGCCCACTTTTCGAGTCCCAGACATTATTATGGTTGCTCTTATTGTTTGCACTTAAAAAATAAGACTAAGAAAAATGTCTTTATTATTTTTGTTATTTATACTGTTTTTATTTTTTATGAAAGGAGTTCAGTTAGAAGGTAACACACAGCTTCTATTTAGAAGCTCATGCATAGTTCATGCACAGTTATAAGGTCTGAAGAGACTTAAGTGAAATCATACAGGAGAGAAGCCAGTCAGTTGAGTTTGATGAACCTTTTACAGTGCTTGCATATTGTTCTGTCTTTTACTGGATATGATAATTCATACTCAGAAAGTAGAACTGAAGTGACATTCATTATAAGATGATTGGATAAATCATTTCAAAATGCACCTGCATTGTTTTGCATTTTGTGACTTTCAATTGAATTAAAGACAATTTTTCCAGTCATATTTCGTCGTTAAAGATTTCTTAAAAATAGTGTTAAAATATCGTCTTGTTCTCATTAACCCCATATCATATATCGTCTCCTCTCGTGAGCTAAGTTTATCTTTACACCCCTAGCGGAAATCACACATCTTTATCAACGGAGTAGGGCAACATATCTTTGCAATGAACTCTCCAATCGCTTTAGTTATTGTTATATGGCTGTCCGAAATAGCACTTAGTTTCTTAAAGATGGAAGGGAGTGTGTCTGTGTGCAGTTTCGGGCTCACCTGCGGCTCTGTGCACACACCACGCTATCTATCTTTGGGTGAAGTCAGCGTAAACAAATAATCAAACATCGATGTATTACCAGTATACAGCACTCGCGTTGAGCAGTGTCTGCAAACAGTGCAGGTAAAGGTTTAAAGGTTTTATGACCATCGCTGTTGTGAATGACTGCAAAAAGAAAATGTTTGCAGACAGGAGATTTGAATGACGCAGGGGCTTCTCTATCTTGCAGCTTGTTTTCTCAGCTTGCCATTTTTAACTTCACACTAACGTGTGCAGAACTGATATCAACTGATTTAACCTACATTTAATTGGACAGCTTCTCTCTGTAGAAAGTTCACTAACGTTAAACAGGCAGAGCATGTCTACAGAGCGTTACAGGTGCATTAGCCAAGGTTATAACTGCACATATCTATTTGGCGGTTTATTATCTTTGCCAAACCGTATGATCCTGATGCGTTATTAAACTAGAGATGGACTGGAGCAAATGCTTACTGAACCATTGGTGGTGAACCATATGGTTTGTTTTTTTTTACAGAGAACCTAAATAGGTTAAAATAGCATAATATAATGTAATCTAATTACAGAGTATTATTATGATTTTAGTTTATATCTTTGTGTAATATGCTTAACATGGAATGTATAATTGTATGTTTTTATGTAAATAAGCCCAGAAAAGACCTCTGGTCTTTCTTGCATGATTGCTCTGGTCCATTTTAGATGTTCGGCCTGGGGAGGGGTGTGGCCAAAGGTCCCCAGATGGATGTACTTCCATCATCCAGAAGGGGACGTGCAGATCTACCATCTGCCCAAGTTTGGTGGGGATATGGGCATGCCCGACCTGCATCCACAAAAAAGCATGTCAAAAGGAGATGTTAGGCAGCATGTTATTCTCAGTCACCATTCACTTTCATTGATAGAAAAAAAAAGATACAATGCAAGTGAATGGCTAAAATGCTGCCTACCATCTCCTTTTGTGTTCTGCGTAGAAAGAAAGTCATAGGGGTTTGGAACAAACAATCCAAAATATGGGTGAACTATCATTTTAAGGAAAGGTGGTGAAGCTATTGAAATACCTATGGATATTACATTTTACATTACATGTATCCTATTGATTTGGCTGACAGTTTTATCCAAAGCAGCTTGTAGTGATTTAAAGGCATACGTGTTATCTGTTTTTGTGTTCCCTCATGACCTAGGCATTGCTAGCACACTCTACCAGTGTAGCTAAGAGAACAAGATATGCAGACATTGTATGCCTAATGTATTATGAATATTGTTTCACTGCTGGATTGTTCATAAACACTTAATAAATGCTTAAAAAGTAGACGCAAGATGTTTTTTCTTTAAAACACACTAGTTTGTGTTTGAATGACTTATAAGACCAACCCGGTATCACGCCGAGGCGTGAAATAGACACGCCGGTCCACTCGCGGATGCGTGTCTATTTCACGCTTTGCCTCCTCCAGGCGTGTACATGACACGCGCGCGTCTACGTAGAATACCGGCAGGGGGCGATCGTTTCCTCAACGCCAACAACTGTCCGCGCACCAAAGAGGAAGCGATATATCGCGTTCTCCAGTTCCGGTTAGCAGGATATATATTTTTGTACATAAATACACTTTTTAAATAAATATATATATATATATATATATATATATATATTTATTTATTTATTTACATCAGCACAAGATACTCGACAGCCCACACACACACACACACACACACACACACATATAACAACGTTAGGCTACAGCAACGTTAGGATTTCTTCATGAAAGCAGCACTATAATGAACCTTTATTTGTCACATATGGTCACAAGTGAAAGTAACCGGCGAAATTGGCCGGCATCCTGCCCGCACGAACGTGCAACGCGACGACAACGGTATCGCTTCCTCTTTGGTGCGCGGACAGTTGTTGGCGTTGAGGAAACGATCGCCCCCTGCCGGTATTCTACGTAGACGCGCGCGTGTCATGTACACGCCTGGAGGAGGCAAAGCGTGACACCGACACGCATCCGCGAGTGGACCGGCGTGTCTATTTCACGCCTCGGCGTGATATCGGGTTGATAAGACAGCAATGAAAAGGTGTTTTGTGTGTGAGTAGAGACAGCCGTGGAATGCACTGTCCCAGCTTAATGCTTTCCTCAGGAGCGAGCTGGCATGGCGCCCCTGCCATATGTATGTGTGTGTGTATGCTTTACTGTGTGTTTATGTGAATGTTGGTCTGTGTATGGTAATAAATCGTAAGCCCACACAGACACAACCAATCTTGCAGGGTCAGGGGTTAAAATGACTTTGCACACATGCGTGTATTCACAAACATACACACAAAGCTGGAACTCTGCACTGAAAATGTATGATTGAAAAAATAACCTAAAGGCCCTTAGTGCTATTATAATGCAGAATGAATAATTTAGTTTGTCTGTGACAGGGATTATCCAGTGAATGACAGATTCAGTATTTTATTTCTGTCTATTTTGTAGATGTCTGATGCATTTGCATTAGTATTCTATATTGTTTTATATAATTGAAAAGCATATTTAGTGTCCATGTTACTAATGAAAAATCATTACACACACATTCTCTGAGAGCCAAGCATTTGCATGTAAATTAGCATGTAAATTCAAAACATTCAAATTCTGACTGATGTTGCAGGAAGCAACACAGTGACCCTTAGAAAAGAGTACTTTGGGAGTGCCATGGTGAAGTGATAGTATCAGATGGTCATACCATGGTACATGGATATTTACCATGGAAATTAATGTTTACCATATGTATATACTGCGATGTATGTTATATACATAGCATCATATGCATTTTTACCGAGCAAACAGGTCTGTGGATGGTGCTGTCAACATGGGACTGCATTATATCCTGCAACACCTCGACAGACCTGGGACTTATGCAAGGATCCTTTTTGTGGACTTCAGTTCAGCCTTCAATACCATCAAGCCTGATCTTCTCTCAACCAAACTGACCCAGCTCTCTGTGCCAACCACAATCTTTCGGTGGATCAACAGCTTTCTGATGAATAGGCAGCAGCTAGTGGGACTGGGGAAAATCACATCCGGTACCCTCACTATTAGCACTGGTGCTCCTCAGGGATGTGTTCCTTATCCACTGCTCTTCTCTCTGTACAAGAATGATTTCACTGCAAATGGCCCCTCTGTCAAGCTCCTGAGGTTTGCTGACAACACCATGTCATTGGCCCCATCCGACGGAGACAAATCTGCATACAGATGGGAGGTTGAACAGCTGGCTGTCTGGGTGGAGCTGAACACGCTCAAAAGAGTGGAGATGATATTGGACTTCAGGATAAATCCCTGCCGCACTCCCCCCCCCCCCCCCCCCCCACCACCATCCTGAACAGCACCGTGGCAGCAGTGGAGTCATTCAGGTTCCTGGGCTCTACCATTTCTTAGGACCTGAAGTGGGACACCCACATAGACTCCATTGTGAAGAAGGCTCAGCAGAGATTGTATTTTGCCAGCTGAGGAAGTTCAACCTGCCACTGGAGATGCTGACTCAGTTCTACTCAGCTGTCAGAGTCTGTCCTGTGTACATCTATAACTGTCTGGTTTGGTTCAGCCACCAAATTAGTCAGAAGGAAACTATGAATGTCATTACGTAAACATTCAGCACACAACATAAAATCACATCATGTCCTAGTGATATTATTTTACAGCAAAATCTGCGATTTAATGAGATAAATACATAGTTTGCATGTGCTGCATACATCAAATGTGAGCGCTTGTGAATATGTGGAGCTGGTGTTGTGCTGAGATAAAAAACAAAGTACTTATACCTTTTAGAGATCCTTGTCTCATACACAGAAAACACCATCATGAGCATTGTGCACACTTTTTGTAGCAGATGACAGCAGGTAGAGCACTAATTCAATTTTAGCATGAGTTACATACAGACTAAATATTTATTTAATTAAATAGCTGCCTTTTGCAGTTTAATAATCAATTTGATTCATGTAGCGACTGGCATTTCCAGAGTGAGTCAATGTCAGAGCTCCTTGGTCAACAATACATTTCAAAATAAAAGCTCAGTTTAATTAAGGGAAAAAGTTACAACAGAAATAGATCACTACTATATAGATATGTAATATTCATAGTAATACTACAAATAATAGTTCTCATTATTATAAATCAATAGTGACTGTATTATATTTACTCTATTACACTTTATTTGAAAAAAAAAATAACTCAAATTTTGTATTTCGGATTGTGCTGTGATGAATTATTAAACCGCAAAGGGATCTTGTTACTGATGTGCTCCAAGTTTGTTTCCGCTTGCTTGTGTGCACTTAGCGTGTTATATTTAAAGCGCTCCAGATTCACTTTAATTTCACTTTTGCATAATTCCAAAAACACTTGGTGGCTACATGTTAATATACATATACACATACAAATAATACACCCCATGGCACAGAGTATTTCTTTTTGGACAGAGGAGCATGTTATAAAGCTGTTGTGAATGTGAAGTCCGGAACATCACATGCAGCGAAGAACTGGACTGAATTATGCTCTGTGCAAGTTAAGATTTTATTACAGAAATATTTTACTATTGTATAACAATAATAATCAATATATAATATTATACAATAGCAACAAAGAAAGCAACATTTTATATATATATATATATCTTCAAGTTGACTAGTTGACTAATGATGAATAATGGGCTGAGACACAATTACAGAGTAGACGAAAGCAGGGACACAGTGGACAGATAAAGTATGAAAACTCTGTCTTTCTCTCTCACTCTCTCTCTCTCTCTCTCTCTCTCTCTGTTTACTGTTTTGTTTTTCTGTTTGTGGCTGAAGTGAAAAAGGTCTGAGTTTGGTACTTTTTAAGGAAAATTTAAATTATTTAAATTTAAAATTTAAATATCCTTTACATTTAAAGGATAGCCGAATTATTTTTATTGGCAGTAGAACATGGGCAAAACTTTACCAAATTTTGGCCAAAAGGAATCACTTACTAGTTTTGTGTTTACCGTGTCACAGTTCAAATTGCAACATTTTTCAAAATAATCTCAATATGACTTTTTGCTGAAAGGTACTTACCAGAGTATTATGGGGCTTTTCCACTGCATGGTAAAACTCGACTCAACTCTACACGCTTTATGGGGGTTTTCCACTGTGGATAGTACCTGATACCTAGAACTTTTTTTAGTACCACCTCAGTCGAGGTTCCAAGCGAGCCATGCTGATACTAAATGTGATGTCAAAACCCTGCAGATTACTGATTGGTCAGAGAGAATCGTCACTACCAGTGTCACTGGATTTTCTACACGGACCCGCTAGTTTTAAAGTTAGCAACAGTGATAGCAGTATCATTTGTCCACGCAACTTTCGAATTGTAAAAAGAAATGGCTGTGTGCAAAACCACGCCGCGATCAATAAACGAGTTGCAGACGTTCCTCTCGTTAGCGACGAACGAAATGAAAAAGTCTTTCAGGAAGTGTCTCAGTTGTTGGCCGCACAGCAAAGACATGGCTACCACCGGGTGACTACAGAGCCATCAAGGAAAAGTGGAAGCGGTTCGATAAAATGGATGTTATCTAAACTGGCAAGCAATGGAAGGGAGAGTGGAGGATGGAACGTTAACTCTATACTCTGCTTGAAAGCATCCCTTTTTTGGTTGACCAGCTACTGGAAAGCTTGCTACTAAAACAACCAGGCCAATTTAAATGTTACATTTTAGTAAAATCAGCACAATGAGCTAGTAGCTAACAGCTAGCGGTCATGTTATTGTTTATTGTTTTGTGACAGTTTAAGATGATTTCACGGCAGTAGAGGCGGCGCAACTATGACAATCAGCCTATAAGCCCACCCACGTTGAGGCGGCACTAAACAGCAGTGGAAAAGAAAACTCAGAAAGTAGAGTAGAGCCGAGTTGAACCGTAACGTGCAGTGGAAAAGTGCCATTACTGTGTTACTTTTTTGTACAGGTTACCCAATCCTGTGATACCACACATGGGGGTGAACTAATTAAATACTGCTCTGTGTTCAACTGAAAACACATTATATTGGTGTGTTAAAAGGCAACAAGCAGAACATTTGTGTTTATGTTAGTGTTCTCTGCATGTGTGTGATGGATTTGCATGTGATAAAGTAATTTAACAGGTTGAAATTTAGCTTAATCAGGCTTGATATTCACAATGTTCGCTTGAACTAAATCTGAACAAATGGGGAAATATACGAAAATATATTTTTTTTTAGAGTGATGATGTCAGGGGAATTAACTTTAACTGAAGTCATAGGCTATTCTCTCTTTTTTATGTTTTTCTCTTTGTGTTTGAGAGAAACAGCATGGGGTGAGTAGATAATAATGGTATGTTGCTAGTTGTCCTTTTGAATCAAAGACTGAGGTGATTCACATTAACAGAGGAACACATGAAAGCGACTGTTACTCACCATTATAACATTTTGGCAACTAATCAATAGCCATTGGCTCATTATAGGAGCTACACGTTATGCTGCTTTCCAAAATAGATAATGAATCCCTTTATGAGCTGAAAAGCTCTAATAGTTTAATGTGCACTTTGGTTTTAGAATGTATTTATTTCCTACTGGTGTGTTTTTCTGTTTAGATATGTGTGAATGTGTCTGTCTTTCTGTATGTTTGTGGCTGTGGAAGTGCACATGAGTTACACCTACGTTGCCATGCACAAGAAGGAACGTTTTTGAGTAATGGGGCCATTAGGGTAAACTAACCCTTATAAAAGTCATGGAAAAGGGGGCAATTATAGGCAGGCAGTACAAAAAGCAGCTATGCTCGGTTCAAAGTGGGGCACTAAGTGCCACATCCATCTGAATTCCTTTGCAGAAAGACACAGTGTGTCTTGGAGACCATGCAACTCCAAACATCTACATTAAGACAGCTATTTTATGCTCCCTCGCGGGGGTGGGAGGCCTAAACAAAAGTATTTTCCCATTACTTCCCTCATTTATGTCTTGCTGTTACTAAAAGATAGCACCAGTTGTGGCCGGCTTATATTAAAAAGAGGTAAGAGGCCCGTTGGGAGGGAGAAGCGAGGACATTTTGAGTGGTAAAGCTGTGAAGAGGGAGTGAGAGAGATTTTCTGGAGTTGGTGTTGAATGCTAAATGCTAATGGCTGAAAGAGATTGCTTACAGAGCACATCACACACTAGCTTACTAAATCCTCAGCTTGAATGCGTTTGTTTCTGTGTCTTCATTTGTGCTGTTTTGGAAAAGCATACGGGTATATAATAGAGGTAGACCGATTTATAGATTTATCCGCATGTTTGGAGCAGATGTTGGCAAAAATATACGCAATAGTTTAAAAAAAATCCTCACTTTAATGCATATTTTGTTATTTTGATGAGATAATCATCAAGTGTTGATGAAAATGGTAAAAACAACGCGTGAATATGGAAACAGGCCCCAACAACTCAAGACATTTTCATCTTCACCTGGTACAATAATAAAAAGCTTAATCTGGTGACTAAAAAAAAAATGCTTTAAAAAGGTTACTAGACTTGTTGGGATGAGGATTCATCAATAATTTGGTATTTGAATAGTTTTTATATTATATATTATTTAATATTCTATTATTTAAATGAAGGTAATTAATGAGAAAGAGTATTTATTGTGTATTGTAAAATAATGTTTTAGTCATAAAGGTTGCTTCACCATTAAAAAAAAACAAGCTTATAATTATAATCAAAACGAGCATATATTCTGTCCTTTCCTGTGCTTTTATTTTTATATTTAAACAAGCAATGCCTGAAAACAAAAAAAGAATAGAATGAAAAGCATTTCACGCAAGTTCACGCAAAGCGAAGAAAAAGAAACAGCTAATGAAGTAGACTGACAATGTTAACATACAGGATGAGTATAAACACTCGGCATATAGTAGTTATCATGTTTATATTGTATCTCATGTCATGTTTTTGTCCAGAAAAACAAGCATATCCACATGCTCAGTAAAATATACTCATTTATACACACCATTTTAAATGATGGAATGTCCCTTACCTCAGGTAGCAAAGTCTTTCTCGGATGCCACGTTTGTTGTTTACAGAAGCGTTGCGGGGATTACGTTGGTAGAGGGATTCTGCTTTCTGATGAGCTGCACATATAGTAAAATGTTCACTGCTTATCCAGTACATTTAAACAGGAACCAAACTTTCTCACAGTAAGCCACATTCTCACAATTACCCGCTTTTCTGGCGTTCATCTGAATGTACTGTCGACAGAACCGTTTGTGTCCACACTCAACAGCACCACCCAGTGCATTCTGTTATAACTGCCACTTTTAGTTTGTGTGTTCAGGATTTAACATGTATCTCCCTGTATATATGGCCAGCAAAGCAAAACTTTGCGAAATTCGAATAGTTATTGCAGAACGAATATTCAAATATTCGACTACTCGTGCACATCCCTAGTTAAAAGACCTGCATTATGCACATCCTAATTTTTTTGTTGTTACTGCTGAGATTTTTTGGTTGCACCTGTGATTTCCAATATTTTTGACTCCTGCAGCCTCTATCCAAGGGACGGCCCATAACACTAAGTACATTTTTGACACATTCAACATTTATTTTAAAAACGATCAATCGACTGATCAGATACCAGCTTTTCTCCCCATTTATGTTATGTGTATCTGCAAAATCCAATTTTCCACTTCACTTTGTATTTTAAAAATCATTTGGATTATTTTTAACCAAGACCAAGCGAATGGAGTCAGACTCTCTTCTTGCCTCTCAAACATGTCTGTGGTCTCTCATGCACACGCAAATTCCCATAAACACATAAGCGTATAAACCCTCCTAAATCCCCACCTTTGCATTTAGCAATTTGATAAATAATTTTCCATCTCATTGGTCAAGGTGACTGAAAGTAAATAGTTTTTTCTTAATTGCCTCTTATTTAGATTGAATCGTCTCATCACAACTAAATCATTAACCTGTATTTGCCTCTTGCTTTAGTGATATTAAAAGATCAGATATTTCATGGTGCTGCATTTCCCACATAATCAATACTTAGCTAATAACAACCGACATAAATGTCAGATCCTTCATTTGATAAGAACAAGGTTGATGAGTTTAATCAGGTCTAGAATATTATGGAACCAATAATACAACCTTCACACACCAAATCTAGCTGGGAGAACTTCATTGCTGTTGTATTTATCCTAATCATACTGGGGTTTGAGGACCCATATGTCTCTTTGTTGTCGAGGGCTTTTAGAAACCACACACAAATTAAATTAATGATTTAAACAATTTCTGACTTAAATTAAATCACCCTTATAATTAAACAAACTTTCCACTGTTTTGCTTTAACCGTGTTTACTTGTGAGACGTGATGAGTAATGCAGCTTTTATGCACCGCATTACATTTTCAGGGGGTGCGTAAAGATATTGCGATGAGAAGAAAGACTCAAAGAGTCTGTTTTTCCCTGTTAGAGAAACAGAGCTCGGTAATGGAAGGAGACAGCGCAGTAGACATATAGCGCCTCTCTGCTCAAGAACACCCTCCCCCATCCTCATGAAAACTGTACAAGAAAATGCAGCTGCAGGCGAAACTGGTGCAGCCATCTAATAAATGTGATTCGTGCACTTCGTGAAGCCAAACCGACATGCACACACCCCAAGCATCTAGCTCACACCTGCACCTGCAGAGTGGGAGATCTGCTGCCATTAGGACAATCATGTTACATTAAATGCATTATTCAATGATGGGTTCCAGTGCGCCAGGGGAAGGGAGTCTTTTCATTTTGATGGGTGAGAATTAAACAATATAGAGCCACTTTAAGCAAGTAACGTACAAGGACTGGGGGACTACCAATATTAACAATCATATAAATGTAATAATTGCTCACCCCTTCGGCAAGTCTTTATCTAATAATCAGTAATAAGGTCTCATTGGTTGCCATGTCTAATAATAATGACTGATTATTTTAGCCTACTGTATTACCCTGAGAGGTCCTCACATTATAAATGGTGATTAACTAGAGTGAGATGTGTAATTTACCTACAGACCTACCCAATTACTGTAAAGCACATCAGCATTTTACCTCATACATATGTACGAGAATTGCACACACACGCACACACAAACACACACACACTCCTGGGATAAACACCGAAAGGTAAAAAAAAGAAGGCCGGCTATGAGGGAGAAAATTTGTGAAGCCTGTGTTCACTGGTGTGTTCCTGTGTTATTTTTCTGTGAGAGAGGAAGTGCTCTTCAAATGGAAAATTGGTTTTATTGCTATTTTATTTTTGGCTTTGTGCCATTTTTAGCTGAGAGAGAACAGGAAATGCTGGGAATAAAAAGGGGTAGTGGAATCAGGTAGTGAAACAAGCTGGACTCAAACTCGTGTCCCCATATGAACACCACGTCTGTGTGTGCTAACCACTACGCCTCAAATTAAGGCTGTCCAATTAAAATTGGAAATGTTATTATTTGCCGATTTTTAAGCTAAGAATGCATGTTCAAATGCAAAAACTGTTGACTTTGGAGACAACGTTGATTTAAACATCTGGTGATCACTGATATATGAAATATTGCCTTTAATATCAGAATATAATTTGAATTTTGCTCATATTTATGTGAAACTTTTACATTTATTTCCTCAGCCCTGTAGACAGCCCTAACACCCAAAGATAGTTTATTAAATAGATGCAGTGCATTTTATGACTTTCCTGACAGCACTGGTTTATATTATATTATATATCATATTACAGAACTTATTCTGACTCTTGTTCTAAGAGTCATGGTTCATCCAATTCTAATTGGATGAACCATTCAGAAGCCATTGTAAAATGAAGATAAACACACACACACACCAGTAACTGAAGTTTCTTGCCTGGCAACTGCAAACAGCCTAGTTACGCCAATGTAGCGAACTATTCTTGACAAAATAAAATTGATTCTGAATTTAAAAGTAGAAAGTGTAACAAAATGTAACTGTCTATTGGACCTTATTGTCTGTTATCATATGCTATTGCCACCACTTTTAAGGGGTTTTAGGCACTCCGTTTTGCATTTTGCAACCTCTTGTGTCATATTACTTTAATAAACTCCTGTCGATAATTGCACGTCCACTGCAGCTATACCGTGTCATGTTAACGTGCAGCGAGAATTCACGTGCACCTTCCACCTGCAAGATAATGAGTGCTGCCGTTCTGCTTGAAAGATGAAAAATGTCAAACAAATGAGCCCGTCAATACAAACCTTCTCTCAAACAAATGTGTTCTGATAGGAGAGTGTCTCCATGTCTCTCTCAGTGCCGGGCGTGTAATTGTTTTTCTCTGTTCTCTAATTGCAGCATAATAAATAAAGCACATTCACGGATGTGTATGTCTGTACTCCTAATGCGATTCCCTTCAGTGCGGTACTGCAGAAACCTCTCAACTCTACTTTTCACAATTTTCGCATTTTTCCCCTCATCCCTCTCTCTCTTTGTCTTCTCGTCCTCCTGTTCCTCCGTTACTCTGCACACCTGGGGGCCTGCAGGGGATGTCTCAGCATGAATAATGCAGGAGAGCTTTATAAATTGTCCCTCCTCTCCTTTTCTCTTTTTTGTCAGTTTCGTTCTCTCTCTCCGTCCTCCTTACTCTCTCTCTGTCAGTTTGCACTTTTCATCTCTTTCTCTCCTTGTCCTCACTTTTCAAGTAAAACCATTATACCCTCGAGAAGTGGGAATGTGATTTTGTATAAGCTTGTTTTTTGTTTGTTTTTTAAAGATGTTTGTGGTTTAGAAACAAAAGTAGGCCTGCACTCAGTCCACTTTCATTCTCTCTCTGACTCTCTCTCTATGCAGTGGATTTTGTGGACTGTGGCAGAGGTTCCGGCTTGCGCTTCGAGAGCGGAGACCCAGCAGATTTTCGGATAGAAGCCGATGGGACAATTTTCGCTGCACGAACCCTACAGTTCACCGATAGGATGGGGCGGAGCTTGGAGATTAAGGCCAAAGACATGATCTCTCAAGAACAGTGGCTGGTACATGTAAACTTCACCGAGTCAGACAAGGTATGGAAGTCAAGCGTGAGCTGCCCTGCACTACGACTACACATTTTAGCGAGTCAACACCCATCAATAAATATGTAAATTAGATGAAAGCGAGCATATCTCCATTGCAGATTCATACTGCTCTGACTGTTTGTGCCAACACTTGTTTGAGGGTAGTTCACAAGAATTTTCATTTGTGTGTAAATATTTTAAATGAACTTATACATCAGACTATTTCAGATTTTTTTTTTTTTTTTTTTTTTTTTTTTTTTTTTTTTTTTGTGAAAGCAAAAATAGTGATTCACCAAAATTAAAATTCTGGACACACTAGGTTGAAAACCGAAAATTATTATTTTAAATTATACTTTGTTTATAATAATTCAATTCTAATGTTATTATTAGGGATGCACTAAACTACACATTTCATTATAAAGTAGACAGAAAAGAATCACATAACAAATGTGTAGCCTATTAAGAAAACCTTTATTGTCAACTACTGTACTGGATAATGCAGCAGCAAAATTAACAGTAACTCCAGTGAAAATCTTCAATGAACATAAAGCTAGGTCTATTAGGCCATTTTTTTTATTTATTTTTTTCATTATATGTGGACCTGGAATGTGGAATGGATTCTTTAGTGGATCTCTTTTGTGTACACTTTAGTTGTCAAAGGATATCACATTACTCAGTCAATTCAAATATTATTGTAATTTGTAATATTTTATTTATTAATAATAATAATAGTTATATTATACAGTAGTAAAATGTCAGTCTTATCTTTAAAACCCTCTGGCTTATATTTTGGCAGAACACTCTAGGAAGAATTTTGAGTTTCTGTATGTAGGCTAGTTCACAGCAGTTTTAATATGCTTCTCATCAGGTGAAATGTCCCTCCGGTGCCGTTCTCAATGCATGTTTTAAGCAAACCGAACTATCACACGTCTACATCTGAGATGGAGTTCATATGGAGTGCTAACATATTGCGGTTTTCGAACAGCTTTCCTGAATACTCCTCCTGTCTCCCATTGATCAAACAGATACATGCCCCATACTCACGGCATTGGTTGAGTCAATGTTGCTGTGTCGGGCTGGATGGAACACTCAAGCAAACAGAACAATATTTTTATAGCACTACAAAGATACAGTATTAACCTTTTCGAGGAAATCAACCTACAGATGGCTCACTTAAACACTTTTGCTTTAGGTCATGTTATACACAACTAGTCGCACACACCCGACTAATCGACTAGAGGCAGAATCAAAGGGTCTGTGCAACCCCTACCCTGCACACTCACTCATTAGTAGAAAACTCATTGAACATGACTGCAAAATCACACTAATTATAACCATGTCAGATCGCTAACAGCTCACACCATTTCCAAACTAGCCTCACGCTGCAATTACACAATCAAACAGCCATTGTGTGAATGTGAGCTAACAAAAATCTCTTCATCCGAGGCCCTTTGTGACAAAGCCAAAGCACTAATAAAACTATATTAGAAAATTAGTAGAGCACTAACACATTGATAGTTGGGCTGTAATTAATGTTTAACAATGCTAAAGAGACATTAAGGCAGGAGGATAGATTAGACAGAGGAGATCTGGACGTTCAGCTTGGGAACACTAACCATATGTCTCATAGCCCTGCCTTCTGCTCTGAGACAAGGAGAATTTACTCTTTATTACTGACACACACATACTGCAGCCAAGGGTAAGGAGGACAAGAGAAAGGGAGCGGAGAGGAGTCAGTGGGGGAGAGAGTGGCTAAGGAGTATATAAAGAGTGAGATGGTCAAGGCGGAAAATGAGGAGAAGGTGAAGGGTGGGTTTGGATAGGGAGAGACAACAAGAGAGAGACGAGGGCAGGGCTCAACATTAAGGATGGTCAGTGTGAGAGAGCTTTAGGCCAGTTGATGGAATTGTGTTGTTGCTAAATCTTATGTTTATTGATCTTCTACTCAAAATGTCTTTTTATGCTTTGAAAACATATGCATTTGGTTTTCAGGGTTCCCACAGTGATGGAAAACTGGAAATATCAGGCAAATTCAAAATTATGATTTCCAGGTGTGGATAAATCATGGGAATTAATAAATCTGAAGAAATTTCTATAGTGAATATAACTTTCTATCTACTAAAATAGCAAAAATCATTTTATACATAGTAGTTAAGTCCCACTTTATATTAGGTGGCCTTAACTACTATGTACATAACCATTTGAAACAATGTACTTATTATATACATACATGTTGTTGCATTGTAATTACATTTATAGTACCTGGATTTAATTACATTTGTATTTACACTGTTAACTTTACCCCTTACCCAACCCTTACCCCAAAACCTAACTCTAACCCTAACCTTACTCCTAAACCTAGCCGTACCTCAACCTCAGTATCAGCAAATGTGGGAATTTTGCTGAACAACATGTAGTTACACAGTAAATACATAGTCTTGTATGTATTTAATGTTAGTACATAGTAGTTTAGGCCACCTAATATAAAGTGTGACCAGCCAAATTGTTATGGCCAGATGACTGGTCAGAGCATCTCTGAAACGGTAAGTGGTCCGAGGAGGGGCAAACCACAAACCAGCGACAGGGTGTTGGGCCCCAAGGCTCATCGATCCACGAGGGCAATGAAGACTATTCCATCTGGTTTGAACTGATAGAAGGTCTACTGTGGCATAAGTCAAATGTAAAATATGGTTACGGGAGGAATGTGTCACATGTGCCTTTGGGGCTGCGTAGCTGCAGACCGGTCAGAGTGCACATGATGACTCCTGTCCACCATCAAAAGCATCTACAATGGGCACGCGAGTGTCGGAACTGGACCTTGGAGCAGTAGAAGAAGGTTACCTGGTCTGATGAATCCCATTTTCTTTTACATCACGTGGACGACCGTGTACTTGTGTGCCGTTTACCTGGGGAAGAGATGGCATCCGGATGAACTGTGGGAAGACCACAGGCTGGTGGAGGGAGTGTGACGCTCTGGGCAATGTTGGCCTCTTTCAGCAGGATAACGCACCCTGCCACACTGCACATATTGTGGGATGGTTTGAGAAACATTATGACACAAAGTGTTGCCCTGGCCTCCAAATTCCCCAGATTTGAATCCGATTGAGCATCTGTGGGATGTGCTGAACCAACAAGTCAGATCCATGGTGGCTCCACCTCGCAACTTACAGGACTTGAAGGATCTGCTGCTAATGTATTGGTGACAGATAACATAGGACACCTTCAGGAGTGTTAAAGAGTCCATGCCTCGGTGGGTCGGCACTGTTTTGGTGGCACGATGTGGACCAACATCATATTAGGTCAAAATGTTTTGGCTCATCAGTGTAAGCGTATCATTTGCCTTCAGTTCACAGCATTCCATTATGCTGTTGAATTCATCAATCAGTCTGAGGTTTATTAAAAGGGGTTTGTCTAAGGACACGTCAATGTACACCTGCATCAGACGGATGCTTTTGGAGCATCTAGGTTGCTTTGCATCATAAATATAACATTTTTAGTTTGCTGTGTCAAGTTTAACGAAGTTCGAAACTTAGAAAAACACATCTTGAGATCCCTGCTTTCAGATTTGTGGTCCATGAAGCTGTTTGTATGCAAGAACGTTTTCTCATCTTGTGTTGTTTGCTCTCGGTAATTACGGTTTGTTCTCTGTCTCTATAAGCTGCACATTTCCTATACAGAGAGTTTTGCTTACTGCCCCCTGGAGAAAATAGGTGATACTCTATGCTTGAATTGCTTAAATGGAAGGAATATTCCTTATTACAGTCTAGGGACGTGATTAATTATGTTAATTAATTGTGACACCTTACAGTCTAGCTGATCCCACAAAAGCTCAATGGGTTTAAGATCCATAACACTTTTTTCCAATTGTCTGTTGTCCAATATCTGTTTATTCCTAACCTTTTCTTTTCTGTTTCAAAAATGGCTTTTTCTTTGCAATTCTTCCCATAAGGCCTGCACCCCTGAGTCTTCTCTTTGCTGTTGTACATGAAACGGTGTTGAGCAGGTCGGATTCAATGAAGCTGTCAGCTGAGGACTTGTGAGGCGTCTATTTCTCAAACTAGAGACTCTGATGTACTTATCCTCAGTTGTACATCTGGCCTTCCACATCTCTTTCTGTCCTTGTTAGAGCCATTTGTCCTTTGTCTTTGAAGACTGTAGTGTACACCTTTGTATGAAATCTTTCTCAAAACAATGATTGACTTACGAGTTTCTTTTTTGCCATTTTTTTACCTAATATTGACCTTAAAACATGCCAGTCTATTGCATACTGTAGAAACTCAAAAACAAAGACAATGTTAAGCTTCATTTAATGAACCAAATAGCTTTCAGCTGTGTTTGATATAATGGCAAGTGATTTTCTAGTACCAAATTAGCAATATAGCATGATTACTCAAGGATAAGGTGTTGGAGTGATGGCTGCTGGAGATGGGGCCTGTCTAGATTTGATCAAAAATGATTTATTTATTTATTTTTCAAATAATGATGGTGCTGTTTTTTTACATTAGTAATGTGCCGACTATACTTTGTGATCAGTTGAATCCCACTTTGGTGAATTAATGTACCAATTTCCTTCCGTAACAGCAAATACATTTTCCTGTACATTATTCCAAACTTTTAGCCACCGGTATCTATATATATATATATATTTATATTTATATGTATTGGTCAAAAGATGTGTGAACCCTGGGTTTCTGTGATGTTTTGAATAGGGTTGCAAAATCTGTTCGTCATGAAGGTAAAATTATGTAGCTGATTGAGATTTAGAAATTTTTTTTCTTTTTCTTTTTTTTTTCCGAAATTGTGAGAATGTTACAAAATTCTGGGAATTTTCAAAGTTGGAAACTTTCCATGGGAATTAACAGGAATATATGGGAATTAACGAGAATCAATGGGAATAAACTGGAAATTTGCTAAATTACAGGTTAGCCTATAACAGGGAACTTAAATGTAGTTGAAAAAAAAAAAACATCTTGCAGCATAATCTTGGTTAAAACAACCAGATTTAATGCAAATTCAGTTGAATTTCTACCCTGCACATTCCTCAATCATACGCATGCAGCACACTACTTACTGCAGGCTAATTACTACAGCAGTACTATTGAAGCCACACTACTGCATTTGAGCACAAGGTCTACATCCGGTCAAGTAATTTTTAATGATATTACTAGGGTAAATATATTTAATCTGTGGTATTAAAATTTTATTAGCAAATACTAAATCAAAATGTGTTTATACAGTAGCTAGCTAGCCAGTAAATCAGATATCTAAATGTAAGCTAGCTAACACCATTTCATTGACAATTTAACAGGCTAGCTATCATGGTGCTATCTAGCTCAACTGTTATGCTGTTTCTTCTGCCTTCTGCTAGCCAGTTTTCTGTTATCATACAAGAACTTAGGTTATAGTTTGATTTAGCATGCTGATTGAGGAGTTTTCATCTGTTCATCTAGCCTATTTCTATTCATTTGTCCAGCATCAGTTGTAAAATTTTTACCATTCCAGAATATTCCAGTTGTTTAGCTAATTATTTATATATCTGTGCATGGCATTGCATTAGTGTTTTTTTACAAGCTTTTTTCGAATCTTTATCTACTGACTAATGCCACGTGCACCATCTGATCTGTGGATACATTTCATCTCAGCCAATGTAGAAAGAAAGGCTGCATACATTTGCAAATACTGTGCAAAGACCTATGTTAAGAATGCCACAAAAATGCAGCAGCATGTAGCCAAGTGCCCAAAGTTTTTCCAAATATTTCCAAAATTCGCCAGCTTAACTTCCCTTGGAAAGTTTCTGGAAATTTGCTGAAAATTTTTCGTCCCTTTGCAACCCTACTTGTGATAGTCTTAGAATGGGCTAAAAATGACAAATCAGTCATTTATTACCTTGTACATTATTTGTAAAGAAAAGTGTGTGTGTGTGTATATATATATATATATATATATATATATATATATATATATATATATATATATAAAATTTATTTATTTTTTTATGGCATATTTAAAATTTCAAAGCAAGAGATGTTTCTGATTCTGTTCTGTCGATTGTAATGTTGTAGTTGAGCTTGTTCGGAGAGCAGGTGCAGCTGCGAGGAGCTTTAACGGTGATGAGTTGGCTCATCACCTGTGTCATAGCAGACAGAGAGAGAGAAAACGAGGGAACCTGCACCCACCCCCCAAATCACAGAGCTTCCGCCGATCCCTGTGTCGCTGCCATTACCGTCAATATTTCACCACGACAGAGAAGATAGGTCAAGAGGGAGGGAGGTTTAGCTCATATCAAATGAAAGAAAATAATGAGACATCTTACAAGCAAACACAGTTAGAGATTGTGTATGCAGATAAAGGATTCTGTCTTCGTATTGGCACTTTCGGTCTGGGAATGAACTCTTAAAGTGCACACAGTGAGATTTTTTGTTCAGTTTTCTGCATAACACTAAGAGTAGGGCAGCTTTCTGGTCAAACACTTTTCTGTCTGGTTCTGAATGAAAGGGCTGAAGGAGCAAGAAAAATACTGCAAATTGTACACACACATTCACTGTATGGGTTTTTCTACTGTGGGATTTAACGCTGATGCAGCAGTGATATTTATGACCCCATTAAAAGGATAAAATGTAATTTATAATTATTTGAGGCCGGGTCAGATGTGTTGTATGTGTGTTTGTGTTGGTTAGAGGTCTGCACGGGCCATAAAATGAAACCCAACCCATAACCAAGACCGTGTGGCCCGACCCTACCCGGCCCAAATGATACCATCAGATTATGAGCCTGAACCCGACCCCTCTTTACAGCCTGAACTTGTTCAGAACGTTAAATCTTTGTGACACATGCGCTAAAATAATCTAGATGCAGTGCAGACAATGAAACAGAGCACATTTCTTGACATGCGTTTTTGAGAATTTTAAGTTCTTTTTAACTTGAAACAGTATTTAAACAGTGCTGTTTCTGTGCGAGATGCTGAAGAATTAGCAAGACGTTGTGCAACAGTCAAAGACATTCATCCAGCATGTGTTTACATAGGAAAACAATGAGAAAACTGAACAGACGCATACAAAAACACGTTCTGTGTGAACAGCCCCTAACTCGTCCGTTTGCACGTGCCTTTGAGAGAGAGCGCATGGGCAAAACCAGTTCCGTAGGCCTATATTTTTTCCTTAATTACAAACATAAAGTCCTACTTGAAAAACTGTCCCGATCCCGGCCTGAAACCCATTGGATTCTCGGGTCCAGTCTGGCACGGGTCGGGTTGCAGACCTGTAGTGTTGGTATTGTCTCATATTTATTGACTGAGTGGGTGTTTGTAAAAGTAACTGGTGTTTTATTGTTTTTGCCAGGTGCCAGAGATATGGTTTCCACGACACAGTGTGGTTGTCAAGGGTGATGGCAGTGTGAATCGTGTTAAAAGAGACTGGGTCATTCCCCCTGTAAATGTGCTAGAGAACTCAAGAAAACAATTCCCTGAAGAGCTCGTCAAAGTGAGTGTTTATTCACAGAATTTTATATATGTATATATTTATATATGCTATACATTATGTGTATGTGTATGTATATATATATATATATATATATATATATATATATTAAAATATGGAAAAATTATATGGTTTTGGTACATCATGAGGTAACATAATGACACATATATATATATATATATCATTATGTTACCTCATGATGTACCAAATCCATATGATTTTCTTTATTTTTTTAAATTGTTTTTTTCAGAAAACCGCAAATGGAGATGTTAAGGCAGAATGTTAGCATCAGTCACCATTCACTTCATTGCATCTTTTATGCACAATGAATGGTGACTAATGCTAACGTTCAGTCTAACATCTCTGTTTGTGTTTTATGGAAGAAAGAAAGTCATATAGGTTTTGGACAACAAAAGGAAATTTTAAGCAGAATGTTGGCTTCAGTCACCATTTACTTTCATTGCATCTATTTTCCATACAATGAAATTGAATGGTGACTGAGGCTAACATTCAGTGTAAAATCTATTTCTGTGTTGCATTGAAAAAAAGTAAAACTGTTTTAAAACAACAAAAAGGAGATATTTGAGGCATGCATGAAGTCTTAACATATCCGTTTGAGTTCCACAGAGGAAATAATGTCATATGGGTTAGGAATAACACAAGAGTGAATAAATAATTAACAAATTTTAATTTTGGAGTGAAAGATCCCTTTAAGATAAAAAGAAATGAAATTATTGTTTAGGGTAAGAGTAATTCAGTTGCAAAATTTGTTCTTGTGTATTTCAGATCCAGTCCGATAAGGATAAGAGTAACACACTACGCTACAGTGTGACCGGGCCAGGCGCCGACCAAAACCCCACTGGTCTGTTTATCATCGACCCTATTTCAGGAATCCTGTCTGTCACCAAACCACTTGACAGAGAACATATCCCCAACTTCCATGTAAGTGTGTGTGTGTGTGTGTGTGTGTGTGTGTCTCCACATCCCTGGTCTTTAAATTCCATCTAGTATGGGTAGAAACTCTCTCAAACTCTCAATAAATTACATATGTCAGGGTTACCATGGCAGCCGGTCTGAGAATTTGACCTCTGACATCCCTCTAATCCACTGTACCGTGAAGAGGATAGCAGGCAAAATTAAAGTTGCAGGAGCTTATCCTAGCTCTAAAACACACACACATTCATTTGTTGTGCCTGTAGGGGAGGCATTCCCTAAATCTGGCTTTTCCTAAGTACAAACAATCCACAATCTCCCTGAAAGTAGTTCCAGCCTTTTCCTGTGTTGTTTTAATATCCTTACACTTTACAACTGAACCTGAAAAGCTCTTAACCTCCCCCATCTTCCATCTAATCCACATTCTAATTCAAATATCTATGTATAGATTGCATAAATATTTAATGAGTCACCTCCTAATGGTGCTAAAGGTGGAGCATCAGGCCTGTGTCAGAGATAAAGGGGCGTTATTTGCCCCATGGAAATTGTTTTTCAGAGGCATTTTTACCTTAATGAGTATATATGTTCCTAACCATATAAAATATATATTAGATCATACTTATTCAATGAAAATAAATTCTCAATCTGAATAATTAGATAGGATATTTCCTACAAATTTAAATATTCATACGTAAACCAGATAAAATACATGACAAGCTAAACTCCATATAAAACTATTTATTTTTTTCTATTTATGATGCATGCCCCTTTATGAACTTATAGACATTGAATATTTATACTTTTCGAAACTCATTTGTCATGCCCCAGGACCATTAAAATGAACTATTGAAGGCGAAAGAGTGATTCATAATTTAAAAGACTGAAAAGAATCTTAAAGGTAATAGTGTCCATTTGTAGGACATAAGAGTTTCAGGAAAATTTTAACAAAAAGTAAATAAATAATAACATAAATTTTAAGCATAAGATCTTTTTTTTTTTTTTTTTTTTTTAAACGTGTCAGTTACTCATTACTAGTCCCAGAATAGAATATTTAAAAATATATCAGATGTTACAAATAAGAAAGTGCTAAATTCACTATGGGACAATTTTTGCTCCACGCATTTCATTTTGGGACATTTTGGCAATTTCTGACCCTGCTGCAGACCTAGAAGCCTATTATCTGCTCCAGCACACAAACTGCAAGCAGGTCAACTCGAGCAGCTGCTATGCCCAAACAACCATCATAAATGAGTGTAGTGGCTGTTGTTGTTTAGATAGCTGCCCAGATGTAAAATTGGGCGTTTGTTTTTACAGCTTTTGTTGTCATGAACTGTTTTCGGGGGGTTTATGCAAATGGTACCTGTGTAAGTGTGTGTTTGTGTCTTCAGCTACGTGCTCATGCCGTGGACATCAACGGGAACCAGATGGAGAACCCCATTGACATCATTATCAATGTCATCGACATGAACGACAACAGGCCAGAGTTCACACACCAGATCTGGAATGGGACAGTTGATGAGGGTGCCAAACCAGGTACACATGCACGTTTTTTAACACAGGGTTCCCAGAGTTATGGAAAACATGGGAAATAAGGGAATTTGAAAAATATTTTTTCCAAGCTTGGAAAAATCATGGAAATTAACTAAAATCTTAAAAGTCATTACATGTCTATAATGTTTTATAGTTGCTCTGTACTCAAAAAAATTAAATAAAAAATTGCTCAATATTGTTCTTCTGTAGAGTAAAACATACCCCAGTTTGTGCATGAATCATACTTTTAAGTTGGTTATTTTCAACGACTCAGTCAAATAGGTTAAAGGGGTAGTTCACCTAAAAATTACAATTCTCTCATCATTTACTAATGCCATCCCATGTGTATGACTTTTTTTATTCTGTTGAACAAAAAGAGAAGAATATCTCAGCTCTGTAGGTCCATTCAATGTTAGTGAATGGTGGCCAGAAGTGTTAAGTTCCAAAACACATATAAAGGCAGAATAAAAGTAATCCACATTACTCCAGTGGTTAAATCCATATCTTCAGAAGCCATATGATAAGTGTGGGCGAGAAACAGATCAATATGTACGTCCTTTTTTTACATTAAATATCCACTTTCAATTTTACATTCTTCTTTTGTTTTTGTCTATTTGCATTATCTCTGCATATTGCCACCTACTGGGTGGGGAGGAGAATTTAGGGGAATAAAGGACTTAAATATTGATCTGTTTCTCACCCACACCTATTATATCGCTTCTTAAGACATGTATTTAAACACTGATGTCGAATGGTTACCTTTTATGCTGCATTTATATGCTTTTTTAGCCTTAAAAATTCTGGCCGCCATTCACTTGCATTTTATGGACCTACAGAGATGAGATATTCTTCTTAAAATCTTTGTTTATGTTCAACAGAAGAAAGAGGGTCATACACATCTGGTATGGCATGTGGGTGAGTAAATTATGAAATAAATAACATTTTTGGGTCAACTACCAAATCGGTGTGAATGATTCATTAGCAAAAAAAATAATAATAATAATCTGTATCCAGTTATTACAAATGACTGGATAGGTCATGGAAATGTGTTGGTCAAAAGGTGTGCGAACCCTGTTGTTAAGAGTTTGTAACATGCTTTGACCAATTAAATGACAGTTTGTTTACATTTATTGCTTTGCTTTAGGTACATTTGTGATGACAGTGACCTCCCAGGATAAGGATGACCCAAACACAGCCAATGGAATGCTCAGATACAAGATCCTCTCCCAGACCCCAGAGAGCCCCTCCTCCAACATGTTCACTATCAACAACAAGACCGGCAAAATCATCACTGTAGCTGCAGGCCTGGACCGAGAGGTATGAAGAAGTGTGTGCGAGTTTAAAACCAACAATATACAAAAATACTGGATGCGTTCACACAGCAGCAGAGGAAAACGGTTGTCAGGTCTTTTTTAGGTTAGTACTAAATATGGTTACATTATGAACAAGAGTGACGACTGCATTCTTTAGCCGAAGTGACTCACAAATGTATTTTGAGAGTGTGTTCAACTAGCCTGTGCTGTTTGAATGGAATCGCTGTGGAAAACTAGTTGTCTGTCACATCACACAGTATAATGCGACTGACTGTGTGAACTGTGAGGCTAATGTAAAAACTGTGTTTCACTCTTTGGTGATCCATCCTATGTTTTCAAACCTAATTGTTTTGTTTTCTGTGCCGAGCAGAAGGTGCCTCAGTACACCCTGATCATCCAGGCCACCGATATGGAGGGAAACCCCATGTATGGTCTGTCCAACACCGCCACTGCTGTCATACGCCTGCTGGATGTCAATGACAATGCTCCAGAGTTCACCCGAGAGACTGTGAGTGACACACACACAGACACTTGAACACGAGTCTTGCAAAAGCCATCTTTGCTGAAAATCAATCTCTCTCTCACTGTAGTTTCACGGTGATGTTCCAGAGAACCGTGTGAATGCAATAGTGGCAAATCTCACCGTGACAGACAAAGACGAACCAGGAACTCCTTCCTGGAATGCCGTTTACCGGATAATATCTGGGGATCCAACCGGGCGCTTCTCCATCCCTACTGACCCAGTTACCAATGAAGGCCTTGTTACCGTGGTCAAGGTAATACATGTACACTACAGTACATAGAGTACATTTTGTGGCCCCAAGAAGTGTTTGGACACTTAAGCTAAACTTAAAAATGAATGAAAATAATTGCATTAGATAACTACAAATCTAACCAAGTGGCATTTATTTTCTAGAAAGATAGCACAAGCACAAATTTTCAACCAAAACATTTCTCAAAAATACATTTCTTAGGTTTTAACTCTTTAAGCTCTGAAGGTGTTTTTAAAGATTTCTTGTTTCAGTGGCATACCCAAAATTAAAGGCTTATAACTCTACAAAAACACCAAAGAGGGTCAGTTGTTTGGTATTGTTTAAAGAAAACATTCCGCCCCTGTGTAGTTCCTGGATGCGGTAGAGTGCTCTCCGCTTCAGACGGCCACAGGCGTTGTCTCGTGTGTCTGGGTTGCGATCACACCGAGGCAGTGTTTGTGGATGGCTCATGCTCTCAGTGTGAGGGCATAACCATGTCAACGTTCGGTCGCGGCTCGCTTTCAACAGAAAGCATGTCACTCCAGCCGCCCCCTGCATCGCTCCTTTTTCCCACGGGATTGAGGATGATGCCACTGGCGCTGGAGATGCGTGAAACCAACAAGACTCGCTTTCTCAACGCCCCTGTCTCCCAGTTCGGCCTTTTCGGCGACACCGTCAAGGACTTTACCCAGCAGTTCTCCACGGTGAAGAAACAGACAGAGGCGATCTCTCACATCCTGCCCCGCCGCAAGCCTGCCGCCATGGGCCATGCCCCATTTGCTCGCCGAGGGCGTCCCCCTGCTAAGAAACACAAGGCTGCTCCGCCTCAACCTGGGCCCAGCTCTCAGCCCACACGTCGAGCGCCCCGCAGGATACAGACGCCCCCCCATTGCAAGGACCCCTCGAGGACCTGGAAAGCTCCCAGGCGTTCCTGAGACGACGACCCAGGGACCAAGACTTTAGCTCTGGAGCTGGCAAGCAGACCACTCTGTTCCCCGGTTGAGGGCCGGGAGGAGAATCCTTTGTTGAATTTTTTTTATTTGAATTTATTTCACATTCTCAATAACAGAGCTATTTCCTTTGTCTCTGGTTTACCTGGCCCGCAAATGCCGTTCTCATAGCACTCTGCCGCCACACCTCAACAGTCCTGGCACGCTGGACGTGGACCCTCTGCCCTCAGCCCCACAACTGTTTCCCGGCTGGCCGGTTCGGACGAGTCCAGAGGATGCCTGTACCAGCCCTCCTCCTCAGTCACTAACCCGCCCCCTGCTGGGTGCATGGAGCAAGGTAAGTGCTTCGCCTCCCGACGCCGTAACACCTGCTCCGCCCTGCTGCAAAGCCCCGCCGTGTATGTCAAAAATAATCACCCCTTGGTGCCTCTAGCTCGGAGCTTGTATGCGTGGCTTTCACTTCCCAATCCGTCATGCTGGCTGGCCCGGACCATCCAACTCGGTTATGCAATTCAGTTTGCCAGGCCTCCGCCCCCCTACAGGCGTCCACCTTACCGTAGTACACGGCGAGCATGCCAAAACACTGCATGCGGAGGTCGCTACCCTTTTACTCAAAGACACAATAGAGCCTGTCCCTCCAACCGAAATGAAGAAGGGTCTCTACAGCCCTTACTTCATTGTACCCAAGAAAGGCGGCAGCTTACGACCGATCTTGGACTTGAGAGTTGTCAACCGGGCTTTGCACAAACTCCCAAATCAAATGTTCACGCAAAATGCTCACGCAAAAACACATCTTAACTTGTGTCCAGCATCTAGATTGGTTCGCAGCGGTAGACCTGAAGGACACTTTTTTCCACATCTCAATATTGCCTCGACACCGACCCTTCCTTCGGTTCACCTTCGAAGGCCAAGCGTATCAGTACAAGGTCCTCCCCTTCGGCATGTCTCTGTCCCCCCAGCAAGTGTCCCGACGCGTCCTGGTCACGACCGACGCCTCCAAATTGGGTTGGGGTGCCTTTTGCAACGGGCACGCAACTGCGGTAGCATACATAAATCACCATGGCAGCGTACGCTCCCGCCACATGTCACGACTCGCCCATCGTCTCCTCCTTTGGAGCCAGCACCGACTCAGGTCGCTCGCATCCCTGGCAACCTCAATGTGTAGCGGACACGCTGTCACGACAACGCTTGCCTGGCGGAGAGTGGAGGCTCCACCCCCAGGCGATACAGCTGATTTGCGATCGGTTTGGCAAGACCCAGGTAGACCTGTTTGTCTCCCGAGAGACCTCCCACTGCCCGCTCTGGTATGCCCGAACCACTGGCACACGGCTGGACCTCGAGCCTGCGCAAGTACGCATTTCCCCCAGTGCACGGTCAGGGAGGACGAGTAACAAGTCACCCTAGTGGCTCCTTACTGGCCTGGTTCTCGGACCTCGTACTCCTCGCGACAGCCCCTCCCTGGCAAATTCCCCTGAGGAAGGACTTTCTTTCTCAGGGACGGGGCATGCTCTGGCATCCGCGCTCAGACTTCTGGAACCTCCACGTCTGGCCCCTGGACGGGACACGGAAGATCTAGCTGGTCTACCACCTACCGTCTTAGACACGATCAACCAAGCCAGTGCCCCTTCTACCAGGCAACTTTACGTCCTAAAGTGGCACCTGTTTGCAAATTGGTGTTCTTCCCGGACTGAAGACCGACAGAAGTGTGCAGTTAGGTCAGCGCTCTTATTCCTACAGGAGAAGTTGGAAGAGAGGTTGTCCCCTTCCACCTTAAATCTGTATGTTGCCGCTATTGCAGCACACCACGACCCAGTAGACAAAAAGTCTCTGGGTAAGCACGACTTAGTCAACAGGTTCCTAAGGGGTGCCCGGAGGTTAAATCCCTCCCGGCCAAGCCTGTTCCCCTCCTGGGATCTCGGTGGTCCTCGCCGGTCTTCAGAGATCCCCCTTCGAGCCGCTATAATCAGCCGGACTCAGGGCCCTCTCTCTAAAGATGGCCCTACTGATCGCGTTCGCCTCCATCAAGAGGTTCGGGGACCTGCAAGCGTTCTCTGTCAGCGACACTTGCCTGGAGTTCGGTCCAGTAGACACACATGTGATCCTAAGACCGCGACCGGGCTGTGTGCCCAAAGTTCCTACCACACCCTGTAGAGACCAAGTAGTGAACCTGCAAGCGCTGACCCGGGAGGAGGCAGGCCCAGCCCCTTAGTTGCTGTGCCCAGTACGTGCCTTACCCTCCCACATTGCCCGCACGCACGACTTCAAGAGTTCTGAGCAGCTCTTTGTCTGCTTTGGCAGACAGCGGAAAGGGAACGCTGTCTCCAAACAGAGGCTCTCCCACTGGGTGGTGGATGCCATCCTGTTGGCCTACCACACCCAGGCCGTGCCGCCCCCCTTGCGGGTAATTCTCGACCCATGGTTTTCTCAGGTCCGAGCCGGTAGAACTCGGCTCACGCTGATGGTCTGACCGGTTGAATCGTTTGCGCCCAGCGCCCTTTCCCTCAGCCAAGGTAAAACAGTGCGCTTTTCCCTCCCAGGAGATCCCACTCACTTGGCTCCCTGGATGACTCCTCCCTAGCCCTGTGGGTCCGCAATTCAGCTGAGGAATTCGCCAACCCAATCCACTGCGGGTATCTCAAATCTACCCTTCACTGGGAAAGGTACTCCACAGATAAGGCCTCCTACGCGGACTCCTCCTGTGTGTATTTTCCACGGTACGGTCCCCTTACGAGCGGATCCGCGTCTCCCTTAGGCAGTTCTCGCTGCCCTCCGGTCGCCGTGTTGTAGCAACTCCCCCCTCCTCGAGGCTGGATCTACCACCGCGCCATTCTTTCCCACATGTGACCGAAGAGACCCATGTGATGTATTTTGCCATGTTACCTCCCCCTTCCTGGGGAGGTGTGGTCTCCACAGGGTCTTTCCCCTCTAAAAGAATAGGAAAATTGGTAAGATCCCCTTCCCACGATGCGGTAAGGGCCCCAGCCATTTGGCTTTATGAGAGAAGCATAGAGAGAAAAGAGGCCCGGCTAGGCTCGGCCCGTCCCAGGTTAGCAAGCGTCGCCTGCTTGGGTAACTAGAATTATTCCGACATCTTTTATGGGGCATTGGGGAAGGGTACATGCAGTCTGACACAGCTGGTTGTCTTGGCACGTGAAATACCTGCCCGCTCCTGTGTCAGCAGTACACGTCCACGGCTCAGCGCATGCCGTGTTTTGAAGTGGACCCATAGTGTCGCTTCTTCGACACGACGTGGAAGTAAGTGACAGACGAGGAACATCTAGGTTACATATGGAACATCTATGTTATGTATGTAACCTCCGTTCCCTGATGGAGGGAACAAGACGTTGTGTTCTCCCGGCCACTTCGCTGAGCCGAGCCACTGACTCCCGGCTCCTCAGAAAAATCCTGAATGAACTCATAGTATTTCCTCACCTTTATACCCGTATGTCCGGGGGCGGGGTATTTAAATACTGTTGGCCAACTTCTAATTGGCCTTTTTTCATGCATCAGAGGCATATTCGGCGCTCGAGAGAGACCCCTAGTGTCGCTTCTTCGACATGACGTCTCGTTCCCTCCATCAGGGAACGGAGGTTACATACGTAACCTAGACATTACCCAGATTGCACATTATGTGCTGTGTGCACATAGTGATCACGCATGATGTGACTTTTCACTTTATTCGAAATCCAGTGACAATTACCTGACAACTAAACACAAACGTGTCAAAGATGGACCTTATTTTTAATTTTGAGATTGATTACGTTGTGACTTTGAGTGGTACATTGATTGTCAGAGTCTTCTGATGGCAAACAAACTGATACAATGCCGCAATGCTATCGTTACAAAAATCAAAACAAAGAGAGTGTAATTAACCCTGTTTTGAGCACCTGTCTCTGTAAAACGTTTGCTAAACTCACTTTATTATCATTTAATGTAAGAACTTTGATAAAATTAATAAAATTTAATAATACAATTTTATTTAATAAAAGTTCATTATTGTCACTGACTAAACCTTCCTGCCCTGCGTGACTTAACACACACCTGCATCTCGACGAAATGAAGGAATATTTCCACTCGAGTTTCCAAGTTAGATATCTTATATAATGTGTCATTCTGTTGCACTTTCCTCAGTTGAAAGGTGGAAATTCAGACTATCGAAGAATGGAATGCTTCATGAATCACAGCAACAACAATACATAACTTTGCGGTGTTTCTCACAAGAGCGAACATTTAGACGCACACTTGCACACCTGGCGCATGTGGCAGTGTACAGCAGGCGAGTGTTTCAAACAGATAGACAGAACGCTATTAAATGGAACACAATGCAGCATCTTCAAAACTGAACTTCAACTCAACACGCATATTTAAACACAATGGTCTCTTAAGGCATCTCCTGTTATTTGAAAATATACTGTTCAGACAATCACTATAAAAACTGGTGCGCACTTACTAAGATTACTACAGTAACCTGAAAGAAGAACACACAGACGTGCGTTTGCACATTCTTTCAGAGTTGGGCAGTGAATCTTCACATAATGACAAAATATGTCATTATATGGCAGCAGCCATAGACGTTTGTCAGGCATGTTATTATATATACAGTTATGAACATGTAATTGCCCTTTGATTATTCAGCGAGTACTCGAGTAATCAGTCTGAGTACTCGAGTAGACAAAATTAGCAAAATGCACATTTTTACTTTCCAGCGACATATGACACATGGCTATTTGATGAGTTTGATGTTTTTATAGATTACAATAATACTTACAGTGCACATTTTTTTATTAATCATCAAAATGAAACACTTCTCATTTGTCTGCCAATTTAAAAGCATGTACCAAGACTGTAGTTATTAATAATTTGATCTCAATTTTTACCTCGGTGGCCCAATCTGAGCTTAAAGGGTTAAATGAAATAGGAATAGATATATTGTTGTTAATAAAGACAAAAAGTATTATGACAATTTTTGGTTGTCAAACTTTTTGGATACTCTGCCAGGAAACTTGTGTGAACTGACTTCATACATCCACTAAACATCACCTTGGAACCATGTGGTTTAAAGTAAATACAAAAATGGTTCAGAAAATTGATGTTAGTTCAGAGAAAAGCTCTAGCATAATTTGTTTCCAGATGCCACTTTATTTTATATCCATACAATGAAATCCATAATTTTTTAAGTGTGACTTAAAAGTATCCAAATACTTTTTGAGGCCACTGTATCTGATATTATTGGGGTGTGTTGCTATTTGCTAGAAGCTCTAAATCCCATAGGCATGGGTTTAAATACAGAACAAAATGTTGTCTCCATGGAAACAGCTTCCACCTATACAGTTAATGGTTTATATGTCTCTTTATTGGGAATTTGACATCTGTTTATAATTCCAACAAAATAAATTTATTTTATATTTGAATTCTTTCCCCTAACAGATTACAAAGTTACATTAACTTGATTTTGTGTGTGTGTCTCCTTGTGTACAGCCAATAGATTTTGAGATGAATCGATCATTCATGCTGACTGTCGTTGCTGAAAATGAGGTGCCGCTGGTGAGCGGGATCCATCGCACCCGCCAGTCTACTGCCACCGTGTCCATACGTGTTATTGATGTGAATGAAAGCCCAAACTTTGACCCCAACCCCAAACAGATCAAACTGGAGGAGGGTCTACCTCAGTGGTCAATGCTAACGACTTTTATAGCACATGATCCAGACAGATACATGCAGCAAAGTATTAGGTATAAAAACAAGCACACATGTACACACAGGACCCAGCCTTTCGTTTAAATAAATCGCTTTCTATTCAGAATAAATAGGGGACATTTACAACCCATTTATATTAACCTAGCAGCAAAAATTGGAAATCGTCATGCTTATGTTTTAAGGGTCTGAGAGAATTTTCATGTAAAACAAATTAATATTTTGTGGTGCAAGAAACATTGACGAACATTTTAAGTGGATTTCAAGGAGTAAAAATCAAAGTAAAAAAATGCTACAAAACTACATAATACTGCCTCTTTAATTCATTTTTATTGTGTGTCATTACATTTTTCCACTTTAATGGTTATTGTGTGAAAACGTTAATGCAAACAACCTCTTTTTTGTGTGTTTTACAGGTACTCTAAGCTGTTTGACCCTGCCAACTGGCTCGAGATTGACCCTAACAATGGACGCATTTCAACTATTGCTGTTTTGGACCGCGAGTCTCCCTACGTCAAAAATAACCTCTACAATGCCACATTCATGGCCTCCGACAATGGTAGGTAGATTTTGGCGTGTTTGTTTGTGTAAATAAGTGTATGTATGCAGAAGCTGTGGCTCAGTTAATGTTCATTACAGGTTCAGTGTGGATGAGTGATTCCATTGATCTGACCTCTGCAGAAGAATTACAACCGTACAAATGCAGAGACAAACAACATATGCAAACTCATTCTGAAAGCCTATGCGCTAACTTTTTCTTAGGAATTGGTTGTGATGGTTGACTAGTCATCCAGCAAATTGATTAGTGTGGTCGACTATTTTATATGTATTTACTGTATATAACCTACTGTATAAATTTTTATTTTTGATATTTCTTCATCCCCTTTAAAGCACAGCTGCTACATATTCAGCCAGATGTTTTAAAAAGTTGCATCTCTGTTGTTTGAGCCTTCTGTCATTGAAACATTTAATGCATAAATGAACTTAAAACAACATAAAACATAAGGACACAGACACAAATGCAATGCGGCAGAGTACATTTCTCTTTCTTGAACCGATGCTCCAGCTGCCCCTTATCTCGCTCTCCCGCTGATCAGCTGATTCAGCGCAGGCCGTGCTCCATCACGGCCCGGCCATGCACATCACAGTCATGGCATCACAGTCATGTCTTGAGATGGCGTGTTAAAGGTGCTTTAAGAAATGGGAATGTGTGCAAACAATTTTACTACTCCCTGAAAGATATTAATGAAATAAGTGTCCTGAGATATCTCACCAGTCTCTGTGAAAGCTCTAGACTCTGTAAACAGCAAACAGAAATGTATCCGCGAGCCTCAGACAATGTCGCTTTCTGCCTGTCAGTCATTTTGCACGTTCTCAGAGTATTGTAGTTGCAGCTAATTATTGAGGCTTACTGGCATTTTTATGACAAGTTACTCATAACAGTTGTCAGTTGAGGGCGCTATTTTGCTGCTGTTGTTTTTGACAAACATTTATGCTCATGTCGGTCTCAATAAAGCTCATTTGGGATCTTTGGAGTGTGGAGTTTTGGAAAAAAGGGGGCGTGGCTAATCCAACGGCTCAGCTTGAGGAAATTCTAGAGTGACTAAATCTCTTACAGAACCTTTAAGATAAAAAATAGGCCAACTTTTAAAAATGTATCTTGTTCTGTTCCATTCTGATGACTCCATCTAGCTGTGTTTTGAACACAAGAAACTTTCTCTTGGTTGTTCTCTAAAGCTGTCTCTCTCCCTCTAACACACACATATGCACATATACTAGCCGCTGTGTGAATGAGTCTACTGAAGTCTGCTAAGCCCTATTCTACAGCTGTGTTTAACATTCACCCTGCATTGGAGCTGTGTAACAAACCCCCTCCCACACACGCTGTAAATTTGAAAACTTGGCCCCAGAAACACTCAGTTAAGCTGAATCTTAGTGTGTTAGTAGCAGTATGGTGCTGATTGGCTCCCTTACCTACTTAGAGGCCTTTTTGCATTTAGTCCAATGCACACAACTGATTCAGTAAATTAAAGAATAGTTAGTTAAAATTGATTAAGTTGCTCTTGGGGCTGTAGAATGCCAGCATGATATTTATGTATTTGTACTGAAATTGCAAAAGGTTTTTTTGTTGCTGTTTTTTTTTTTTTAACAGAGGAATTATTATTTCAAGCAAACAGCCATTGTTGCAAAGTAGTCATTTTCAAAATGTTTCAAGAAAAGTAACAAGCATAATTTTCAATTATTAATTATTTATTAAAAGAACACAACAATAATATTAAATCATGTAGCACACATACATTACCCAGACATCTATTAGATGTGTGTTTTTACATATGGAAGATTTTTTTTTTAGGTTGTTGATCTGCAATACGTCTATAAGATGTCAAAAAAAACATTCTGGAGATGTCTTTGAGACGATTATGATTTAGAAAGATTTTAAATCTGATATTTTTAAGATGTTTAGCTGATGGTAATTAGAATGCAGTGCTTTCCAGATGAAACGCTCTTAAACATATATCTCGGAGACATACGTGTTCTGGGTATGCACCAAAATAAACATAACTCTCACACTCTTTTTTTTTTTAAATCTGAAACACTTTTAAAACGTCTCTTCATCTTAAAGCTTCCTCCAAATGCTTTGTGAAAATAATGAGTGGGAATTTGCAGCAAGATTGTCAGGACTCTAGATTTTTATGTAAGGGTTAGGTATTGCAAAATTTGTCTAATGTGATGCCGTTTGGAAAATCGCCTTGACATATTGTGAAAATTTTATATATCGCCCAATTCTAAAAGAAACTAAGCACTTTTCTTACAGCTTCAGTGTTGATGTTTCAGTCTGTGATGGTTACCAAAGCTCCTGTTTGTATATAGTTAATTAATCTGCATGTGGACAGGTTGACTGAGATATGATTGGATGTGTAAAAATTTGTTATCATGTACAGAAACCCAAATGATTGGAACTTAAAGTTGTCAACTGCTGTAGTTCTGCTGTATTTTCACTTTGCATGTATTCATGTGAGGTTCAGATGTCATGTCAACCTCACAGTCATGATACATATTACAAATAAAAATACAGTTTGATTGGCTAGCTGGTTTACATTTGCCAGGAATCTGGGTACACAAGTTTTATCATTCTGCTGGAAAACAAATTTCTGTTTACAGGTTATCAGGCTGCTACAATTGAGAGCTTGAAATAAAAACAAGTTGCATATTTTGCCAGGTTCTTGTCATCGAATGTTGGAAACACGTTCAGAGTGTTGTTTGTGGCGAATATTAGTATATAAGTGAGATATCCTTGCTAACACATCTCTAATCAGATGTGTTCTCAGAGTTAGGTCCGATTGCTGATTTACCACAAAAATAACTTCATATGGACGTATTGCTTGCCAGTCAGATGGCTCCTTCCTGTCTAAGACCTTATGCTGATGTGAGACAATGATTATATTGACTTTTCCTCTGTCTCTTTGTCTCTCAAAAGGTGTCCCTCCTGCGAGCGGGACAGGAACTCTGCAGATCTACCTGCTGGACATAAACGATAATGCTCCTCGAGTCTACCCTCAGGAAACAGAAGTGTGTGAGCGGCCCGAGCCCAATGCCATCAATATCACAGCAGTAGATGGAGACCTTAACCCCAACGCTGGGCCTTACGCCTTCGAATTGCCCAACCGACCCTCCGATATCCGCAGGAACTGGACATTAACTCGAATCAGTGGTACACTACACACCACCACAGACTTGGTTATTTACCAGGATTGAAGATGAAGTGTGTCATATTTCGCTATGAAAACACAGCTCTGTCCTGACCAGCCCAAAACAGCAACATTGGCTCAACCAGTGCTGTGAGTTCAGGACTGGACTGTCTGTTTCTCCAACCAATAGCAGACAACCTGTTTGAAAGCAATCATTATTTTGCAATTCCATTTGGTGACACTTGTGGCACAGGAATTACACACTTCAGCTTTAACAAATATCAGCTTTAGCAAATCTGCATTTTAACATGTTTTTCTGTTCTGTTGTCTCTTGCCAGATTTTCTTTGACCCTTGTGTTCTTGCTATATTTGTGGTTGGCTTGTAGGCGATCATGCTCAGTTGAGTCTGAAGATCAGTTATCTGGAGAGTGGGATATACGTGTTGCCCATCAGCATCACAGACTCAGGCAACCTGCCCATGTCCAACACCACCTTCCTGCGCATCAAAGTGTGCCAGTGCGATCACCACGGTGACTGCGTAGACATGGAACGCATAATGGCTGCCGGGCTGGGCACCGGAGCCATCATCGCCATACTCATCTGCATCATAATTTTACTGGGTAAGAACCACACGTTTATGTTAAGTTATTTACATGTGAATATTCCAGATACTTCCATATTCAGAAGCTTGAAAGACTATTTTCACAAATTCCATCATAAACTACAGTGAGGAAAATAAGTATTTGAACACCCTGCTATTTTGCAAGTTCTCCCACTTGGAAATCATGGAGGGGTCTGAAATTGGTGAAAAAAGGTCCACTGTTGGAGCAATCATTAGAAAATGGAAGAAGCTAAACATGACTGTCAATCTCCCTCGGACTGGGGCTCCATGCAAGATCTCACCTCGTGGGGTCTCAATGATCCTAAGAAAGGTGAGAAATCAGCCCAGAACTACACGGGAGGAGCTGGTCAATGACCTGAAAAGAGCTGGGACCACCGTTTCCAAGGTTACTGTTGGTAATACACTAAGACGTCATGGTTTGAAATCATGCATGGCATGGAAGGTTCCCCTGCTTAAACCAGCACATGTCAAGGCCCGTCTTAAGTTTGCCAATGACCATTTGGATGATCTAGAGGAGTCATGGGAGAAAGTCATGTGGTCAGATGAGACCAGAATAGAACTTTTTGGTCATAATTCCACTAACCGTGTTTGGAGGACACCCCTCATGCTTTGGGGGTGTTTTTCTGCACATGGGACAGGGCGACTGCACTGTATTAAGGAGAGGATGACTGGGGCCATGTATTGCGAGATTTTGGGGAACAACCTCCTTCCCTCAGTTAGAGCATTGAAGATGGGTCGAGGCTGGGTCTTCCAACATGACAATGACCCGAAGCACACAGCCAGGATAACCAAGGAGTGGCTCTGTAAGAAGCATATCAAGGTTCTGGCGTGGCCTAGCCAGTCTCCAGACCTAAACCCAATAGAGAATCTTTGGAGGGAGCTCAAACTCCGTGTTTCTCAGCGACAGAAGTGGGAGAACTTGCAAAATAGCAGGGTGTTCAAATACTTATTTTCCTCACTGTACAATAAAAGAGGGTTTTAGGTGCATACTAGGGCCAAGATCAGCATGCCAGCATTATTACTATAAATAATGTAAAATTACAAATGACACATATCTACTACATGTATCTTAATTTCAATTATCTTAATGTTGTTACAACTTAAACAACTTCTTTTACTTATCTCATGTGGATTCCATTCATATAATGAGGCAGAAAGCTTGAAATGTGTGCAAATTGTGTCGTCTTCTGCCTTCGGACATAACCATTAGCACAACAGATAATGTGATAATGTACATTTGATCTGCACCAAATTCAATGAGTAAAGAGTGTAAGAAATGCTCGAGGCTTTAAAGTTTTCCTCTCAAAAAATCTAGTCCTGACAAACTTGCCGCAAATTTCCATCTCATTATTTTCACATTCAAATGAGATTGCAATTTGTGCTTGAAAAAAATGTTGGTCAGAAGCTCTTCACTGGTAGTGGTGAACCTGCAGCAAACCTTTGGCGACAATGAAGAGTTTTCCGCAAAATTCATTTGCATGTGCAAGTTTGCCATGTTGCTTTGTCTGTTGTGTGCGTCTTGCTGTTGAGAAGCTAGTTAGCTGACTTCTTCAGTGCGCTATGCCGCAAAAGGTCAACCAGAAAACGTATACGTCACTGTTTGAGCTGACATACTTTCTTAAGCTATTCGATTACGCATAGTGTTGTATGATGTATACATGGACAGACAGACGAAGACTGTAGCTCGACAAAGCAAAAACCAGCAGCAGCTCAATTGTAACTGCCCATAACTGCCTGGAATTTGGGAACAGGACTCAGTCATAGACAGGATCAAGACAAACAGAAGAAATCTTTATTACAAAAATAAAAGATCCAAACATTTTATTAATATTTTTTTCCTCATCAAGACATCCCTGAATATCCACAGAGGAAGGTTTTATATGATTTAACTCACTTTGGTGACAATTTTGTCCCCAAACTAGAGCAAAATATGTATAAACATATGCACACACTATATTGATATTGCTTTTTCCAGGCAATGAAGCTCTTATCCATTGGTAAGATTTCTGGTAGGTATGTTACGTCTGCTTTGACATTTAAATGGGAAGTGCGTAATTTCTGCACCTCTGTCTTTGGTTGAGCCAGTGTTTTTAATTCTTGATCAGACAAACACATTGCAATTCCAAATGCTACAGCTAGTGCCAGCATTAACTGTGTGATCTCAAGTCATTTGCTCGTTTTATATTGATCTCTCTCTCTCTCTCTCTCTCTCTCTCTCTCTCTCTCTCTCTCTCTCTCTCTCTCTCTCTCTCTCTCTCTCTCTGTGTTTCTCTCTCTGCAGTGCTGGTGTTGATGTTTGTGATGTGGATGAAGAGACGGGATAAAGAGAGACAGGCCAAGCAACTGCTGATTGATCCAGAGGATGATGTGCGAGACAACATTCTCAAATATGATGAGGAAGGTGGCGGAGAGGAGGACCAGGTAGAACACACTTCCTCTCTCTGTTGAGCTAGCCTGATTGACTAGCTTCATGATCTAAACTATTAGCTTGTTTGAAAATAGAGAGAGAGGCATATTAAAATAAGAATTGTGTGGCTTTCAGTTTATTTGTGTTTGCTTTAAGGGTCATATATACATTTATAGGTCATCTTTATCTATAAACTTTGTACTCTTATTAATAGTTCCAATAAAACTTGATATAAACTTAATCTGCCCATTTGATACTATTATTAAAAAAGGCCTCTGGAAAATGGCAGAAGATTTTGCCAACATTTATTTACAGCATGTCCATTAATTTTATTGCATGTAAACATACTTGTAAAAAATGTTAAAAATGTGTCTATTAAAAAAAAAATAAAAAAAAAAACATTTCAATGTTTATATTTAAATAATTACATTAAATTATGACTAACCACTTTTCTACGAGACAAAGTAAAAAGTAAATATATTTATGATTATATTTCAGTGTTTGTTTTGTCAGAAAACTCTGCGATTAATTAGTTTAAATTTCTCGATTCACAAGCCTATTTACTTTATAAATTTTCCAAATGAGGACATTCCCTTATGTCCCCAAAGGGAGGTTTTATCAGATTTGTCCCTAAACTGTAGCTATTGGCACTTTTCCACTGCACGTTACGGTTCGACTCGCCTCAACTCTACTCTCTTTATTTTTCTGAGCTTACATTTCCAATGAAATTTAGTGCTGCATCAACGTGGGTGGGATTATAGGCTGATCGTCATAGTTGCGCCACCTCTACTGCCATGACATCATCTTAAACGCAACACAAACCGCTAACTGTTAGCTACTAGTTCATTGTACTGCATAAAGCAGTTGTTGCATGGTGATTTTACACAAATGTAACAGTTAAATTGACCTGGATGTTTTAGAAGCGGGTCAACTAAATAAAGCAAAACTTCAAGCATAGTATAGAGTTAACGTAACAAAACGTACCATCCTCCATCGTGGCTGTGTCCAGGGCACTCTCCCTCCCATTGCTCGCCTGTTTAGATTGCATCCATTTGGTCAAACCACTTCCACTTTTCCTTTATGGTTCTGTAGTCACTTAAGTTTTTTTTTTTTTACTTTTACCTACACTGCTGGTAGGTCTGGTGGTAGCCATGTGCGGCCAACAGCTGATTCAATTCAGCAGAGAGACATTATCATTTTGCTTATCGCTAACAAGTGGACCGCCTGCACCTTGTTTTTTGACCACGGCATGTTTTTGCGCACAGCCATTTCTTTTTTCACAATTCGAAAGTCGCGTGAACAAATGATACCGCTATCGCTGTTACTAACTTTAAAACTAGCGGGTTGATTTCACGTGTCAGATATCCAGTGACACTGGTAGTGACGATTCTTCTTGACCAATCAGTGATCTGCAGGATTTTGACGTCACATTTAGTATCAGCTCGGCTCGCTTGGTACTAAAAAAAGTATCAGATACCAGATACTATCCACAGTGGAATACCCCAAAAAAAGCGAGCAAAGTCGAGTTGCGTCGCGTTGTACCGTGCAGTGGAAAAGCCCCATAAGTAAACCTCATATTTTCGCAGTAACACATTGTACTGCAGCATTGTGTTTCTATTTGAAATATTCTTCACATAAATAGAAGCATAATAAAAATAAAGTACTATGGTCAACAATAACATTCCTTCCTCTCCATGCAGATTTTCCTAGATATCCACCGTTTTTTTTAGCAGACCACTAACCCTGTTTGTGCTGCTATCTGTGTTTCTGTAGGACTACGATCTGAGTCAGCTGCAGCAGCCCGATACTCTGGAGCCAGACATGATTAAGCCTGTCGGGATCCGCCGTCTGGATGAGCGGCCCATGCACTCGGAGCCTAACTATCCCCTCCGTTCGGCCGCGCCCCACCCCGGAGACATAGGAGAGTTCATCCACGAGGTACGACATGTCTGTGTGTTCTCTCTACTCAAGTCTCGCCATATGAAATGGCTTGATGGCACCAATGATAAGACTTAATGGTGATTGATTAGCTAATTGGACCAAGGGCCTTTTAGTGTAGTTGATAATTAACCAGGCTTAGGGATTCAATATCTCGCGCTACAGTCTGTGGACACCCGCACACACACACACACACACACACATAGGCACACATGCAGACCTCTCAGGCTTTAAGCAGTGCAACTCTGCTCAAAGAACTGTGAGATTAGCAAGAAACTGCTTAAGTAAGGTAATGAATTAAACATTATGTCTAAATGTAAGCAGCCTGACTTAAAAGACAGACAGGCTTTCTAGAAGGCAGCGTTTGCCAATCTGTCCAATTCAAATGTATTTGAAAGAGAAAAACAGCAGTTAGGACTTTTTTGTTGTCTCTAGAACATTGCATCGCAATGTGAGCAAAGTGCATCACTTGTAAGTTATGTGTAGCAATATTGGCTTCTATTCAATTAAAATGGAAAGCTACATTTAGTTCGAAGTCATTTTGTGCCTGTAGAAAGGTTTGTTTAGACAAGCAAATTTCATATTCCATGTGCAGATTATGTCAACTGAACATCTATACAATGTTTAGTCTATGTCAGTGTTCTGTCTGGACACAGTTATGCCAAGAATAGAACTTTATTTGTACAATATGGCTGTTTCAAAACCCAGGGAGCCTCCTACCTAGACTGCATTTTTTAACATCTGAGACAAGTTCAAACATTCGACTAGAACATTGGGTATTGTAGGTTAATTTGAACATTTGAAGGTGATGCCCAAATTGCTGTCTAGGGCCATGTCCACACTAATACCTTTTTACTACGTTTTAGTGTTTTGTCTACACTGAGAAAGCTTTTTTGTCCAGCGAAAAGTTTGCTTTTCGAAAGCACTCTCCCAAGTTGATAAATCTGAAAACGCTGTCTTCACTTTGTAGCATGGACAGGGAAAATGGAGATTTCTCAAAATGATGTATTTGTTTTCATGTGATGCAGTCATGTGATCCATTCAACCCAAAACAATCAAGATGGCAGCCCATGTTGTAGCTGTGTTGTTGTGCCTGCTATTCACTTTGATAGCGTTGTGAAAGATAAACGTTACTTTGTACAACTTCCACATTGCATTCTTTCAAAGGCGATGGGAAGTTTCCTCCGAATTTGTCTGGCAATGGAACACAGGGAAATTGCATTTCAGACTGTACATGGAACGGCAATTTTTCACATTGTGCAGTAAGGGAATTTAAGAGTTTTCAGACGTTTCAATATGGTTGAGAAACTTTTGGAAACGTAAAAATGGCAGTGCGGGCAGAGAGCGTTTAAAAATGCCGTTTTCAGATGTATCCAAATGAATGTGGATGAAGCCTAGGTCACCAGCGAATGTAACATTAGTGTTTCATTGATGCCCAACTTTTTAAAAATGCTGTCTAGGTAGGCAGCAAATCAAAAGATATCGCATGTCTATAATGCCCACACATTTATTTCAAATTTTTTTTAATGCTATGATACCAAAAATGCTGTCTAGGTAGGCAGCTTACTATGTTTTGAAACAGCCATTGTCAATGGTGTTTTATTTGTAGATTGTTGGTACCAGTATTGCATTTTCTATCTCTCTCACACACTTTTTCCTTTATTGGTTTCAGTTCTTTTCATTTGTACCATGGCCCTTTCTTTCTTCCTTCCTTCTCACTTTAAGTTTTTGCTACACTATGATAACCCTCATCTAGTGCATTGACCGACTGATGTTTTGTGTTGTTTAATTTTGTGTTCTTTCTCAGACTGTGCTGTTTCCAGAACTCTACCACTTATAAATAAACGCTTTAGCCTGCATCTGTTTGCATGACGATCCCAGTCCTTCTCTGCTTGCCTCTCCTCCCATCTCCCCTCCTCCTCTTTTGTCCTTTCCTTTTGTCCTCCCCATCCCCCTCTTCTGATACATAGCACTTTAACAGAAATATTCGATGCTTGAGGTGTTATAAAACATTTATTGATTTAAAGGGATAGGTCACCCAAAATAAAAATTCTGTCATCATTTACCCTCATGTTGTTCCAAACCTCTATGACTTTTTCTCTATTGTGACACAAAATGACTTTCTCTATTTTTTCATAAAATGAAAGTGAATGGTAACTGAGAGTAAAGTTAAACCTAACATTGTTTGTGTTCCACAGGAAAAAAGAATGTTATACAGGTTTGGAACAACATACGGTTGACTGCATTTTTGGGTGACCTATCCCTTTAATACAACATTGTGATTAATAGTGCTATATTTGCCATAAGGAAATGACTCAATATTAAAACCGCATCCGCTGTCGTGTTTCTCACTCAGGGTCTAAAAGCAGCTGACACAGATCCCACGGCCCCTCCGTACGACTCCCTGCTGGTCTTTGACTATGAGGGCAGTGGCTCCACGGCTGGGTCCCTCAGCTCCCTTCACTCCTCCAGCAGTGGAGGCGATCAGGACTATGACTACCTCAACGACTGGGGCCCCCGCTTCCGCAAACTCGCTGACATGTACGGAGGCAATGACGACTAGCTACGCCATCACCGCAGGACCACAGCAGGTAAGATATTGGAGGAAGAAAATTAAAGAAAAAAACATCAAAAAAACTGTGTGGCACTTTTTTTTTATTGCGGGACGTGGACAGTGTGCTGAATCAAAACAATGAAGAAACCAATATACCCTAGAGAGATAGTGAGCGAAGACTGAGAAATGGATGGAAGATCACCATGGCAAGAAAACCAGGTCTCTCCGATGCCCTCTGTTACAGATGGAGGGGGTCTAATGAAGGAAATGTGACTAGTTTGTTTCAGTCCAGGATTTTTTTTGCCTAAGTTTGATGGATCATCGGTGCACAATTTATGAAGGAACGCTTAAAGAACGTTTAAACGAATGCTAAGTTACACTTGAATCTCACAGTACAGAAGCACTGGGATATTATGTGCCTTTTTGTACATTTTTGTTGTTACATTTTTCTTTCTTATTTTGGTCTTTGTTCATTTGATCTGACAATGTTGTTTTTCTGTTCAATGGCTTTGATGGCTCAGAGTTTTGGAGTGTTTTTGTCGTGAGCCTGTTTATAATGTTTAAGCTTCTATGCGCTTTTGTTTGCGTTTCTCACCATCATGCTGTTCACGTCACGTATCAAATAAAGACTTTGGAAGATTGCCAATGGTTAGACAGAGAGAACAGCTTTGTACAGTTTGTTAGAAAATAGTTTTCTGTTTCTTGTTTTTGTTGGGTTTCCTTTTTTTTATATATACATCAATTTTCCACCAAAACGTTAACTTATGCAGCCGGTTGCGGAATGAGAAATGAGTATTATTATTTGGTAGCAGAACTCTTTGTTTTTTTTTTTGTTTTTTTTTAAGTGATTTAGTATTTTGCAAATGAAAACATGTCATAAGCCTTAGTGATCCTGGTATTTTTCATGCCTGGTATTCTTTTCTTTTTTACTCCACTGTAAATGAAATGGTGTGTACATAGTTTTTTGTTTTGTTTTTTCTCTTTTGATGTAGTCTATGAAGAAGAAACGGGCGTGAAGAACTTGTATATGTATAATTTGGACTACAGACAAAAGGATTTTTGCATGTTCTTATCTTTTCCGTATAAAACAGTCTTTCTGAAATTTATTTACACACAAATAAAGGAATGCCCACCTCTTAAAAGACAAAGAGACCAAAGCGAATAAGTGAGACGGTAGTTTGGTCCAGACACACGTTACTTTCATCCCTCTCTTTTTTATAACTTTACATTAATTTTTCTTTTTGCCATTTGGCTCACTTAATGACCTTCCATCTCTCATTTCATTGCTTGACATCTATTGTCAAAGATTCCATCTTGTCCTTCCACATCCTTCTTTGTTCTTCTCTTCTTCTTTCCTCATTTCCATTGTCTTCTCCCCTGGGCCACTCTCATGGATCAAAGAGGTCGAGTGACGTTCAAGGCTCTACGGCCATATTTCTAAATGCACCCTTTGGGATCTTCATGTTTGGACTAAAATGTAGTAGTGGACTGAAGCCCTCGTCATAACTGTCTCTGCCTGGTAGAGATCTGTGCTAATGTGTGTGTGTGTGTATTGCACAGAGGGCCTGTGGAATGCCAATTAAAAGTGCATATTGGAAGCAAGAAGCCAGTCCACTCATGAGGCCGACAGCCACAGGATGATCAACAGCTTTTTAATGAACGATGGCTGTCCAGAGTTATGTGGGCACTGTTTGCAATTACTTGTTGATATTATGACCCATTGCAGCCCAAATGACCAATAAAACTCTAATTTTGGAATTGCTTATGTGTTGTTTTTCTTCAATACATTTCTATGTTATTTTTACAATAGTTCCTGTCATATAATCTTGCTTAGCGACACACAACACTTGATTGCACTTTAGCTTAGATTGGAACTATTGTCATTAGCGGAGCAAAAATAGAGAAAATAACTGACCATGTATTGTATAAAATACAAGTAACTCAATATTAAAGGGTTAGTTTACAGTGAAATATTGTTAATTATTTATTTATTTTGTAAGTAACTATGCACAACGCTTGATTGTGCTTTTGTTTCGTTTGGAACTTTTTCCGTTAGTGGACCAAAAATAGACAGGACATATTGTGTTAAAATATATTGTGTTAAAATATAAGTTACTCAATATTAAAGGGTTAGTTTACAGTAATATATATATATATATATATATATATATATATATATATATATATATATATATATATTAGGGCTGTCGATTTAACGCGTTAATTCAGTGTGATTAATTTTTACAAAAAATAACGTGTTAAAAAAATTAACGCAATTAATCGCACCATAATAAGGAAGATGAGAAATGCAAGCTTGTAGTACCACCTGTTTACTCCAGAGGGCATTAAGTGAAATTTCTGAAATGCTGTATGAGCAGCACTCAGTTTATACAGTGAAGGAAACACTTCAGTAGGCAGAACAACAGAAACATGCGTTACGTTCTTGCGTTCAAAACACTTGAAGGAGCGCAAATGCGATCTAAGGGATCTCAAAATGTGTTTAAAGATTGAGTATTAAACTATATTTAACTTGACACAGTGAACTAAACATTTTATGTTTATGATGCAACTCACCCGAGATGCTACACAAGCATGTCTGACGCAGGTGTAAATTGACGGGCCCTTAAACAAGCCCTCATAATAAATCTCCAACTGATTGACAAATTCACTTGTGAAATGGATTGCTGTGAACTGTGTGACAATGATTGACTTATGATCAATAATATGGTAGTAAACAATACATTGTATTCTAAAACCGCTTTTTGTATTGTCTTATTAATGATGAACTCTTCTGCCACAAGAATGTAATGCATTTTAATTATCTGAATATTTTTTTTAATATTTATATATATATAATTTTTAAATATTTAAAGATAAATATGTATAATTATATATTGATATAAATATGTATAATCTTTATATATTGAATTATTGTTATATGAGGGCTTTCTCTGCACATATTTGTATAGGCGATTAATAGCGATTAATTAATGGGGACAACATGTAATTAATTTGATTAAAAATTGTAATCGATTGACAGCCTTAATATATATATATATATATATATATATATATATATATATAGTAAGTAACAACTAGGGATGTGCTAAAGTAAACAACTGATTGAGTAATCATTCTGCACAAACAAGTTAACTATTAAAAAACAAAAACTTAAATATCGCAAATTGATTAAAAAAAAAAAAAATTTGCACAATTGATTGGTATGAACAACTCTGAATCATCCTGAACTTTCCCTTTGGATCTCTTGCGAAATCTTGTTAAACTTTTTGTCAACTTAAGGGTGCTGCGGATGTGTGTCGGCGAGGTGTTTGATAAGAGTATGAGATATGATGCTGTCTTTGTTGGCTTTCAAGCATAGCCAAGTGTGGCAATACTTAATATTTAGATTCTTATTGAATTCTAATCTATTGGTATTCAGTTCTTGTTGGAGTCATTCATATCAACGAATAAGGATCTGTTTTTTATGGTGGAAAGGAAATGCAAAGCAGTGCTAGAAAACCTGAAGCTTATCAGACTGAAGCCAAAAGACTGATGTGCGTTAAATATTTGAACACGGGCAGAGCATATTTTATAAAAAGCCAACTTTCACCTTTATATATATATATATATATATATATATATATATATATATATATATATATATATATATCACCAATTTTGTGTAGACTCATGGGTTAATACACTGATCAACCACCCCATTAAAACCACAGACAGGTGATGGCAAAGATTTTAGGCAGCAAGTGAACAATCAGTTCTTGAATTTAATGTGTTGGAAGCAAGAAAAATGGGCAAGCATAATGATCAAAGCAACTTTGACAAGGGCCAAATTGCCAAGTCAAGTCTTTTTTTTTTTTGTATATCATTTTTCTCAACACACATTGTTTCAAAGCAGCTTTACAGGAAATCATGCATTAACAAAAAATTAAACTGTAATATCTATAAGGTCTTAGAGTGATCATTGTGCAGTTTGATTACATTTTGTATAGAAATTAAAAAATAATTGAATTTAGAACCCCAGTGAGAAAGCTGAAGGCGACTGTGGCAAGGAACACAACACTCCATAAGATATTGGTTAATGGAGAAACCAGGCTCACTGTGGGGTTCAGTTCTCCTCTGGCTAAACAATATGAATATAATGCCAATATAAGTTATTTATGTGCAGTGCAAGTCATGATTTTAAATTTGTAAATTAAAGGGATACTTCACCTCTGGGAAGATGAATGTGTATTTAAAATTGGTCATTTATATAGTATAAATGTGAAATTATTTTTGAATTTGAAGCATTCTAGACAGAGAAAAGGCAGAAAATGTATTTTTTACACATGTGGCTGAAAGACAACAACTCCCAGAATGCACTTGCTTTGCTGCCCTTACGAGGCCACTCCCAAACCACGCCTACCGGTTACAGGCGGCAGTATCTGAAAATATGCTACATCGTGACTCTATAAATCGTGAGTTATGATAAATTGACTGACTATGCGGGAAGAACATTATAATTCCGTGTGTCCAAACTCTGTACATGACGTCTTAGTAACAAAAAAGAAAAACAAACAAAATACTCACTTTACACTAAGCCGTCCGTTTGTCCCTGCGGGCTTTGGCTGGCGTTTCCAATTTATCTTCGGGATCCTAAAATAAGTTTCCAGGACTCCCCTGTCCATGTGTGATACAAAACTTGGGTGCTCAGTTACATGCTCATGTTATCGGTGCAGTTTCATCAGCGGATTCAGCAATCTTGTCCAGTATCGCCGAAATTCGCGACAGCAATAGGACTCTCTATCTGTTTCCATAGGCGCACAGCGAGAGCACTGACACCACCAGTCCACCCCAACTCGAGTCTGAATATAATTTAACACTCTCTTCCTCCTGCCTGCCAAGCAGGTTTTGCTCCCCTGCTACAGCAGCTGCTCTGGCTGCCTCTGTTCATCGCTGTATTGCGGCACGTACGGGTAGCGCGAGCATCAGATTCTCGCAACAGTTCTTCGAAATCCCCTTCTGCCATTTCAACTTCAAAACTAAGTTCCGCCATCGTGATTAGTCTACTTGTATACAAACTTTCTACACAGAGCAAGAGCCTGTTTTCTTAGCTTCTACAGAAAGATGGCTGACACTATCTTCACATTCTGTGAGTGAGATCCCGCCCCATATGGGCGTGGTGAAAACGTGCGGAATACTGGCTGTAGTTTTAAGCCTCTGGACCAAAAATCCTCCGATGACGCAAAATGACGATTTTTGCGTCATCGGAGGATTTTTTCCAGACTAAAAATAAATAAATCTCTCGTCTCAGGGGGATATGAGTGGGGGGAGCTCGGTAATTAGAAAATACTACTGGTTTTCTACTGATACAAAGCTTAATGCTAAATCCTGAAGTAACCCTTTAAGAAAGCGTTAAGTTCCATTGTTTAAAAACATTTATAAAAAAAAGAAAATATATATATTTTTGACTTTAAAAATAATGACCAATATCTTTGAAGTCCATCCTGGATTAACTGCAGAAGTTCACATTGGTGCACTGTCCTTTGTTAGTTGGCTGATGAAGGCTATTGTTGGCAATTAAATGATAGTCTATGTATTCTATTATAAGAGTGTTGTCCATCACTAGACAAAGGTGATGCAGGCAGAGATTAAGTAGGTGCATCGCAGTTCAGCCTGCTGGTCATTTCGACGGGGAAACATCCTAAATTCAAGGTTCAGGCAGTAGCATATGAAGTATCCCATGTCTTACAGTTGGAGTTGGCATCAGTTCATCCTCTGAAGCCAAAAGACTGAAGGGATGTCTGGCTGGCACTGGCTGTAGTTTGCATCTTTCAGTGACACATAGAAGTGGAGTCCGACACCAAGCAGGAACAGATATTAACCCCAAATTATATTAGCATAGATGCCATTAAATTATATAGATTTATAGATCATGATGGATGTTTCTGGTTCCGGCAGACCTAACTAAAGCATCCTAATTGTGAGTTGAAGGATACATTAGGTGTATGTCTAGCTAAATGGATGAGTCTTTAGTCTAGACTTAAACAGAGTGAGTGTGTCTGCATCCCGAACAGTGTTAGGGAGATTATTCCATAGTTTTTGAGCCATGTATGACTCTTATGTAAAACTCCTTTTGTGGATTTTGATATTCTTGGAATTATTAACAAGCCAGAATTTAGTGATATAATGAACGTGATGAACTATATCATGTCAGAAAGTCACTTACAGTAAGTACTGTGGAGCTAGACCATTCAAAGCTTTGTATGTAGTTAACATATTTTTAAAATGAATATGAAATTGAACAAGTAGCCAACGTAACAATGATAGAATGAGCTAATATGATCATATATCTTAGTTCTAGTCAGTTTATTTATTGCTAGCCAACAGACGGGGAACGTCCTGATGGAGGGAACAAGATGTTGTGTCCTCCCGGCCACGTCGCTGAGCCGAGCCACTGTGGTGGCCAGACCATTTCCGGCTCCTCAGAAAAATCCTGAATGAACTCGACATATTTCCCCGCTTTTATACCCATATGTCCGTGGGCGGGGTATGCAAATATTGTCTGCCAACTTCTCATTGGCCTTTTTTAATAGATCAGAGGCATATTCGGCACTCAAGAGAGACCCCTAGTGTCGCCTCTTCGACACAACGTCTCGTACCCTCCATCAGGGAATGGAGGTTACATACGTAACCTAGACGTTAGCAGCAACATAATGTATGATGCCCAAAGGCATAGGGTGTCTTATTAAATGTGAAACTGAGTTTTCTTAATGGCACGAATCACACCGAAGGCATAGACTTTAAATGCATGGCCTGCCAATGCCTTAACCCCATTGAGCTTTTGTGGGATCAGCTAGACTGTAAGGTGTGTGAGAAGTGCCCGACAAGACACATCTATGGCAAGTGCTAGAGGAAGTGTGGGGTGAAATGTCACCTGAGTATCTGGACAAACTGACAGCTAGAATGACAAGGATCTGCAGTGCTGTCATTGCTGCACATGAAGGATTTTTTGATGAGAACTCTGAAGTAGTTTAAAAAAATTCAAAATGATCAGTTGAATGCCACTTTAGTGAATAAAAGTACCAATTTCTTGCCATAAGAACAAAATCTGTACATTATTCCAAACTTTTACGTGTGTGTGTGTGTGTGTGTGTGTGTGTGTATATATATATATATATATATACACATACACACATATATATATATATATACTGTTTTTTACATTTTGTCTTTGCTTTTATACTGTTCAAACCTTCTCCTACTCTCTTTGTCCTTGGTTTCTTTTGATTCGGGGTTTGTCAGTAATGGTTTGGGCAGTCCAGTGGAACACTTGATCCTTTGTTATGCCAGAGGAATACATGTGTGTCTGTGTGTGTGTGTGTGTGTGTGTGTGTGATAGAAGGGCAGTGAAAGCAGCAGGATTTACAAAGAGATATAAATTGTTGTCAGATTTATATAAAAACATTTGGAGAATGGGATCAGCAAATGGAAAAGGGAGGACTGTGTGTGTATGTTAGGGAAAGAGTATGTGTGAAGGGGAGTCTGAGGCTCTAAAAATAGAACTTGGTGCTGGCTGGAGGATGGAGATGACACTGATCAACTGATACAGGGAGAACAACTCTCAACCCCCATCTTGCTCTCTTTCAATCTCTCTCACTCTCTTTCTCTCTTTTTCCTCAGGTCTCAACTCTGCCTTTTGCATTCCTGTTTTGCCATTGCTGTCAGGGTCAAACCCACTCCCCCACAGTATAGTCTGTGTGAGGGTGTGTATGCATTTGGGTACGAGTTTGGGTTTTTGACTCCCAGAGTCTCTGGTATGTTATTTCCGACCCAAAATATTATTATTTATTATCCATTCTAATAGTGAATAACAGAACTACTAACATACTCTGTAGTGGCTTCCAAATTCTTAAAGAAATAGTTCACCCAAAAATTTTTATTATTTTGCCGTTGTTCCAAACCCTTATGCCTTTCTTTCTTCGGTGGAAAAAAAGAGTGCATGTCAAAAGGTGCCATATTTGATTTTGAAAAGTTAAAGCAAAGGGCAAGATTTGTATGGCTTCAGAAGACTTGGAATTTGGCACATAAGTCATATGGACTGCTTTTATTATACTTTTCTGGTGCTTTTTTGTCATTTCTGAGCTTATAGCATCCGTCCCCATTCAATTTAACCCTTTCAAACGTGAGTTAATCCTGTACTGATAGATCCCCCAGTGTAAGTTCTTTAATGTGCTGTAATTAAACAAAATGTCACCTTTCTCTTCACAGCAGATGCAATGGAGGAAATATTATATATTATCAAACATACATTTTCTTTTTTTTAGATATTTATAATGATTAACTTTAGGTATGACCAGCTGTGAATATGTGTGCAACACATAAATGAACATTGACCAGAATTTATAGCCTCTGCCGGTGACATCATTGGATGCACCTGTAGCAGGGCTATAAATAGATGCGTCACAGATGCTTTGTCAGGTATTTTGTCTGAAGAGCAGTCCTGGGGCATCCCAGTGCGGCAATGAAGCGCTAACTCATGAAGCGCAATGAGTTAGCGGTATGGGAACAAGAATACCCACGTCGCCGCACTGTGGATGTCTGGAACCCTTACGGTTGTGTAGTGCGCTCACAAAAGCGCGAGAGGTCTCAGACATGAGCTTGTGATGTTGACTCAAGGACATAAGAGCCCGGAGTGGCATGAACATCCAAACTATAAAATCTAATGAATGTGTGCGGAGAGGACCAGCCTGCCACATCACAAACATGCTGCAGAGGGACACCTCTAGCCAAGGCTTCAGAGGAGGCAACACCTCTGGTAGAGTGAGCCCTGATAACTACTGGCGAAACTTGACCACACGCCTCGTAGGCCAGGGCAATTGCGTTCCTCACCCAATGCGACATGGTCTATTAGGTGGCGGCCACCCCCCTGTTGCGGCCCCCATGGCAAACGAATAGTTGCCCTGACTTAAGCCACTGGTTAGTGCGGTTGACATAAGTCTGAAAGGCACGGTCTGGACAAAGTCTGTGAAGTCTTTCCTGCTCCAGCGTTGTAAACAGCGGGGAGCAGAAGGCTTCAAGAGTGACCAGATGTAAAGTCGAGAAAGGAACCTTAGGCAGGTAGTCAGGGTGAGGGTGCAAAATTGCTTTAGTCATTCTTGGGGCAAAATCTAAGCAGGTTGGCAAGACAGATAGAGTCTGTAGATGCCCAATTATTTTTAGAGAGGTGATTGCCATAATAAAAACCATCTTGAGAATCAGAAGTTTATCAGATGCTGACTCTAGAGGTTCGAAGGGGGTCTCAACCAGACCCTCAAGGACTATTGCTAAGTCCCATGAAGCAGGAGGCCTCAGTCGCATAGCTCCACGAATGAAGCGAGCGACTAGAGGATGTCTCCCCAAAGGCACCCCGTCAATCAAGGTGTGGCAAGACGAAATGGCAGCCACATAGACCCTGAGAGTGGCGTGGCATGTGCCTGCTGACAATTTTTCCTGCAGAAAGTCCAGAACTGAAGCAATCTGGCAGTTAACTGGATCTGCATTATGTGCACTGCACCGTCTTTCAAAGACGCCCTAGCACTTAGAATGGTCTCGATAATTTCAGGTGAAAACCCAGTGTCCCTCAATTGGTACCCTTTAGGGGCCAAGCAATAAGTGTCTCTCCGTGCTGACTAAAGCAGACATAGACCAGCCAATGGCACGGGCTGTCTTCTTGAAACACGGAAAGATAGATCCATGACTCGATGAATCTCGGAGAAAGCCTCCTCGTTGAGCGTGATGCCCGCACTCAGGTCCTTCAGGAGATAAGCCTGGTATGCCTGTAACACTGCCATAGTGTGCAGGGCAGCACCGGCCTGACCCGCTGCCTGATAAGCCTTCCCTACTAGCGTGGAGGTAGTTCTGCATGGCTTTGTGGGGAGAGAGGGTCTTTCTAACGATGATTCCGAACCTGGCGAGAGATAACCCACAAGTGTCTCTTCAACCGGCGGCATCACCGAATACCCCCGTGTCTCAGCACCCACAATAGTTGAATATATAGACGTCGAGGGCATGTAGACACAAGAAGTATAGGGTTTCCTCCATGAACGAGAGAACTCATCATGGAGGTCATCAAAGAAAGGAAGGGACTGATGAAGCGTTCCCTTCCCCTGGCCACCAGACAGAAATCTGTCCTCCAACTTGGAGCGTTTGGGGGTCTCTTGTTCTCGTGGCCAGTCTAATTGAAGCCTGGCCACCACACGAGTAATCACCTTGCGTAATTCCTCTGATGATTTGTTATCATGCCCAGAAAGCTCGGAGGTGGGTAACTCAAAGTCCGCAGACTCAAGAGATTCAAGGTCCCCCTCATGAACCGAAGAGGCGCCGGAGCGCGCTTCAGGATCAAGGGAAGGACCAGCTGGATCTGGGGAAAGAGCGAGCGATAGGGACGGACCCGTCTCTCGCTCCGCAGCCAGATCCATACGAGAGCCCCACGATTGAAGTGAAGCATTTTAACTGAGAGCAGATCGCAATGCTCGCACCCGCCCCACCCCAATGCGAGAGCAGCATGCTCTTCCCTCAAACATACAAAGCAAAACTTATGTGTGTCCCTCTCAGCCATAGAGCGTAAACAAGGGAACAGACACCGCTTGCTGTCTTTCAGTCATTTTCTTTTTCTTTTCTTTTTTTTTTTGTGAAAGAAGTGAAAGGTATCTGCGCACTGCCTAACAAAATCTAACTCCTAGCAGAGGAAAGTAGAAAGTTTCTGACAGGCTCATGAAGCACACACACAGAGAGTGATCTGAAGACAAAAGATCTGACGATGCACCTGTGACGCATCTATTTATAGCCCTGCTACAGGTGCATCCAATGATGTCACCGGTAGAGGTTATAAATTCCAGTCAATTTTCATTGACGTGTTGCACACATATTCACAGCTGGTCACACCTAAAGTTGTTCCCAAAGCGCTAGTTCAGCGCAGCATAAGTATAGCTTTTTGACAAGGAACATGTTATTACCTCCACATGCTCCGCAATCCCAGATCACTTAACAAAGGAAAAGAGGCAGGATGTTACTTTGGCTTGTTGTCCGCAGAAATGGCCTGAAAAGTCAACAAGACCTTCTTTCTGCATGTCCACACTGATGTGAGTGGACATGAGAGGGAGATTGGGCCAGCTATATCATTGTACTGACAGAGTCTGTCCACAGCTCTGGGGAAGAGAGAGTCATTCACAATGTATTCATTCCCATTTTGGATGAAATGCCAAGCAAATCAGTGCAGTTTTCCATGTGTTGTCACAAGGAGGATGCTTTAGAAAAATGTGCTTTGATGATATATCATACTGCCTTGTTTTCATGTGGTTTTGTTGCTTCTTGAATCAATCTTTCAATAAAATGTCAAACACTGCATGTGGATCCATAGGAAAGAAATTTCACAAATTAGACTTCTCAGTTGTTTCAGCAAAGATTTTAAATTGTAAAAGAATAAAGACTTTTTAATGAATGTTTATCATGATATGTTCTCAAAAATGTCAAATTTTGCTTCGATTTTCCAAGGTGAAAAATTTGTCCAAGGGTTGTATTAAAGGATAAATAAAGGATAATATAATATCTAAGAAATGCTATTTATATTGATTTGAAAGCTTTATTACTCTTACTGTATTACCAACATGATCAAATTGGCATATAGTTTCCGAGAGTTCCAGTATCCTATATCAGTCACATTATGTTGACTCACTGACAAACATTTTTAAAAAGTGCATGAAAAATGACATTAATAAAAATAAATATTCAATCTAACAGCAATGACAGTGCATGGCCAAAGTTTATAATTCAAAACACTTAGATAACAAGTTAATTTTAAATGCATAAAACATCTCGGGTTACATGTGTAACCCTTGTTCCCTGAAAAAAGCGGAACGAGATGCTGCACTTTGCTAAGCGCTATGGGGAACGTTCCTAGTCGTGAACGAGCTGTGAATATGTGTGTAACACGTCAATGAACATTGACCGGAATTTATAGCCTCGGCTGATGTAGTCATTAGACGCACCTGAGGCCAGGCTATAAATGGATGCGTCACCAGGTGTCGTCAGATACTTCTTTTTGAAGAGCAGTCCTGGGACGTCCCAGTGTGGCAAAGAAGTGCAGCATCTCGTTCTGCTTTTTTCAGGGAACAAGGGTTACACATGTAACCCGAGACGTTCCCTTTACAAAAAGCTTCACTATGATGCTGTGCTTTGCTAAGCGCTATGGGGGAACGCAATACCCACGCCGCCGCACTGGGGCTGTCCGGACCCCTACGGTTGTGAAGTGTGCTCACAAAACACGAGAGGTCTCAGACATGAGCTTGAGATGTCGACTGAAGGACATAAGAGTCTGAAGTAGCATAAACATCGAAACCATAAAATTTGATGAATGTGTGCGGAAAAGGACCAGCCTGCCGCATCACAAACTTGTTCAGACATGAGCTTGAGATGTCAACTCAAGGACATAAGAGTCCGGAGTAACAAAGCATCTAACCCATAAAGTTCGCATTATGAACCTTGATCAGACATGAGCTTGAGATGTCGACCCAAGGACATAAGAGTCCGGGGTAGCAAAACATCCAACCCATCCAAATTTGTCATAGAAATTGAGAATGTGCGCGGAGAGGACCAGCCCGCCGCGTCACAAACTTGTTCAGACATGAGTTTGAGATGTCGACTCAAGGGCATAAAAGCCAGAGTAGCATGAACATCCAAACCATAGAGCCTGAAGAATGTGTGCGGAGAGGACCAGCCTGCCGCATCACAAACTTGTTCAGGCATGAAAGATTTAAGCCATAAGATCTGAGAATGTGTGCGGAGAGGACCAGCCTGCCGCATCACAAACTTGCATATACATGAGCGTAGATGTCGACCCAAGGGCATAAAAGCCCGGGGTAGCATGAACATCTAGTAACATGACCATAAAACCAGATGAATGTGTGCGGAGAGGACCAGCCTGCCGCATCACAAACTTGCTGCAGAGGGAGACCTCTAGCCAAGGCTTTAGAGGAGGAGAGCCCTCTGGTAGAGTGCGCCCTAAAACCTACTGGCGAAGCTTGACCGCATGGCAGGGAGCAGAAGGCTTAGAAAATAACTGGCCAAGGGTCGCGAAAGGCACCTTGGGCAGGTAGATAGGGTGAGGGTGTAAAGAATGCTTTTGGTCATAGCTGGGGCAAACAGGCTGGCAAAAGAGACAGAGCCTGTAGGTACCCAAGTCTCCTTAGAGACGTAATTGCCATAAGATAAACCATCTTGAGAGTCAGAAGTCTACCAAACTCTGACTCTAGAGGTCTAAAAAGGGGGTCTTACCCTATGAAGAGGTCCTAGCAAGGATACCTCTTAGTGGGCACCCTGCCCACCAAGGCGTGGAAAACCGCAGTGGAGGCCACATAGAACCTGGCAGTGGCGAGGCAAGTGCCTGCTGACAGTTCTTTCTACAGAAAATCCAGAACTGAAGCAAACTGGAAGTTAGCTGGTTCTGTAATATGAACTTAGGGGGTGAAACTGGGTGACTCGGGGAGAAGTAGAGGAGACATTGCGCTATCAACAGAGGCGAAGAGGTCCTCTTCTGCCCTGTAAAATCTACCCAGATCAGTTCCAAGTGGAGGGAGCCCTAGCACTTGAAAAGGTCTCGATAGCCTCAAGATAAAGCCCTGTGAACCTCAGTTGGTACCCTTAGGGGCCAAGCATGAAAGGTTTCACAATTCGGGCCAGGGATGAGAAGGTCCTCCCTGTTCGGAATCGCCCAAGGCGAGCCGTCGAGCAGAGGTATTCGAGAAACATATCCTGTTCGGCCAGCGCAGCGCCATTACTAGGAGGCAAGACCCTTGCTGGCGAACCTTGCCAAGACTCCCGGGAGCAGAAAAACCGGGGGGACAAAAACACATACAGACGCATTCAGGGTCATGTATGTGCCTTTAAGTCCAGACCCAAGGGGGCTGGGTGACTTAGGGAGAAGTAGAGGAGACATTGCGCTATCATAGAGGTGAAGAGGTCCTCTTCTGCCCTAGATTTGTTCACTACCTCAGAGTAAATCTGCTCCCACACACACAGGCATTCAGGGACGAAACTGTCCAGAGTGGACAGGAGGAAGTATTTCAGGGCCAGAAATACGGCCATCAGCTCGAGACAGTTACTGTGACAACCAAACTGACGACCCTCCTATCCTTTTAAGCCGGACGACCACTTAAGGCCGCTAACCAGCCCGTCAGGGAGGCATCTGTCGTTAGCAGCCTGTGACGACAAGACGCACCTAGAGTGGGACCCAAGGTAAGAACCGGGGTCTGAACCACATAGAAAGGGAACGAAGCACGTGGCACGTAACCCTTATTTGCCTTAGGGGACTGGCCCTCGGATAAAACCCCCTGGCTTCCAGCCACAGCTGAAGCGGTCTCGTGCAGAAGGTCCGAAGGGATCACTGCGGACACCAACGCCATGAGACCTAGTATTCAATGATACTGACAAGCAGTGCAACCTCGACCTAGCCTGACCTTGCTCAGGGTGTTCTGAATGGAAACAAATCATGCGGGAGACGATTGTGCCTGTATCGAGACCGAATTCCATATAACCCCCAGATGCGTCAAGACGATATCCCTGTGCTGAACTGCCAGTTCTTGGAACTGCGCTAGGATCAGCCAGTTGTCTATAAAATTCAGAATGCGGATGCCCTGGAGTCGCAGAGGAGCCAGTGCTGCATCCATGCATTTCCTGAATGTGTGGGTTAATAGGGCTAGGCCAAATGGAAGAACCCGATACTGGAAGGCTTCGCCCCCGAAAGCGAACCTCAGGAACTTCCTGTGCTGTGGCTCTATAAGAAGATATGCGTCCATGAGATCGATGGTGACCAGCCAAACATGATGTTGGGCTTGTGACACGATCGTCTTGATAGTCAGCATCTAGGACTTGAACACCGAGCGGTTCAAGCCTCAAAGATCTAGAATCGGACGCGTTTTGTTTTAGAGCCTCCCCACACTCAGGTCCTTCAACAGATTTAGCCTAGTGCGCTTGTAACACTGCCATAGTGTGCAGGGCAACACCAGCCTGACCTGCTGCCTGATAAGCTTTCCCCACAAGCGTGGAGGTGGTCCTGCACAGCTTTGTGGGGAGAGTAGGTCTCTTCAGCGATGATGCCGAGCCAGGCGAGAGAAAACCCGCAGGTGTCTCTTCTACTGGCTGCATCAACGAATACCCCCGAGCTTCAGCACCCACGAAAGTTGAATAGACCAATGTCGAGGGCACGAAGACACGGGAAGTATAAATTTCCTACATAAAGAAAATACTTGTTATGGAGGTCATAGTAGAAAGGAAGGGACTGATATAGAGTTCCATTCCCTCTTTTATTTATTTCATTATTTTGGCCACCAGACAGAAATTTGTCTTCTAGTTTGGAGCGTTTGGGGGAGGGTCTCTTGTTCGCGTGGCCAGTCTAGCTTTAGTCTGGCCACAGCCCACGTAATCACCTCAAGTAATTTCTTAGCCGCTTTATTATTGTGCGTGAAATGTACAGAGGTTCAGCGTGGGATTTACAGAGATTCCTTGTGAACCAAAGAGGCGCCGAGGCACACTTCAGGCTTACGAGGATCAGCTAGGTCTGGGGAGAGAGCGACGAAAAGGATGAACCCGTCTCTCGCTCCTCAGCCAGATACATATGAGAGCCCCACAAATTAAGTGAGAGTGCTTACTCCCGGAAGCAAGCGAGGCAAGCGCGAAGCACTTTGCCTGAATGCAAATCACAGTGCTCGCACCCCCAATGCTGCAGTGCGAGAGCAGCGTGCTCTTCCCCAAACAAACAGAGCAAAACTGATGTGTGTCCTCTTCAGCTTTAGAGTGAGAACAGAGGAACATGCACCGTTTACGGCTTTCAGTCATTCTCTCTTTCTTTTAAAAATATATATATTTTCTAGGCAGAAGAGAAAGGAGAAATTTTCACTTCACACTGCCTCACAAATTCTAATTCCTAACAGAGGAAAGAAAGTTTTGACAGGGTTTGTGTAACACACACAGAATCACTTTGAAAAAAGAGGATCTGACAACACCTGGTGACGCATCCATTTATAGCCTGGCCACAGGTGCGTCTAATGACTACATCAGCCGAGGCTATAAATTCCGGTTAATGTTCATTGACGTGTTACACACATATTCACAGCTCGTTCACGACTAGGATCGTTCCCCATAGCGCTTAGCAAAGCGCAGCATCATAGTGAAGCTTTTTGTAAAGGGAACAATAGCAACATTATGAACATAAATGACCATAAAATCAACAGCAACAACATTGCCTAGGTCAAATCTTTCATCTAAAAACTCTGAAACGCTTTTAACCTTTACTGCTTACTGATAGTCCATCGCCTATTCCAAAGCTGAGTTGCAGCATATTATCTTTTGAACAGCAATAATATTCTAAAAGAGCACAATATTTTAAAACAGCTCCACCGAGTCACACATGTAGGAACAATTGTGTCAAATTTTATGTCAAGTTTCATGCTGTGGACTCCACTGTATAAGCAGCAACATGAGTCATGGGCTTTGTTCCGTATTGCTGCACATTCTTCAGTTGAACTAGTGTGTACCCTGCGGGCAGGATCCTTAGAGCAGTGGTTCTCAAACCTGTACTGGAGGCCACTCAACACTACACATTTTTGGACATTTCCTCAATCAAACACACCAGATTCAACTCATCAGTTTTTTAGTGGAGACTCCAAGATTAGAATTGGTTATGTCAGAAAAAGGGCGACATGCAAAATGTGCAGTGCTGGGGGACTTTAGGACCACTGTCTTAAAGATGGTATCCATTAGATCTTTTGAAGCAATTAATCTCAATGTGACTCAATAAATAATATTATATACTGTATATTTAAAACATCTAGTTCATTTTAAGTGCATAAAACAATAGAAACATTACATGAACAAACAGTAATGAACCTGCAATCAACAGCAATGATATTGCTAAGGTCAAAGCAGAGAGCTTTAAAGTCTGACATACTTACTTTTAACCCTTACTTCTTGGTAATAGTCCATCACCTATTCCTTAGCTGAGGTGCATATCTTACTGTTGTAACATAAAATGTGCACATGCTTAAAATGTTAATCTGTATTGCACTTTGGTGTAAGAATATGACGATAGTGATATGAAAATGATCAATAACATACGTACAATTTACTGCCATTGCCTTGTTAATATGTCATATTTTATTCTATATAAAAGTTACTGTATTTCTATTTTGAATATTTTAAAATTTAATTTAATCCAGTTTCAAGTATTCAATTTTTGTAATCTGATTACATAATATGCTACTTCCCAGCACTGATCATTAGTGAGATAAAGCCCTGGTGACAACTTCCCCATGTGACTAGCCCCATTGTCTAATATTTTGTTAAATTATTATTTTTTTTTAGGTTCAAGTAGCTTGGTATATTAAATTGGTATATTACCAGGCAGTGAAATATCTGGATATATGGTTAAGAACTATAAAAATATGTAGACACCAAAATTTCATAATGCCTGAAACATTGTCACTGTACTTTTTATATCAAATTTTGGCAAGCAGTTTTTATTACTGTAAATGTAAAAAATTTCAACTTTGTTTCATATATTTAAAAAAAAATTTAAATAGAGGCAAATTAAATGGTTGGCACACCAGACTGATCTCACAGTGAAATCGGAAACAATTGAATTTGCTTAAGCTAAAATCGGTCTGTGTTTACCGAAATTGCCAACACTGTCCCCAGTGGCCAAAGCGGTAAGTGTTGTTAAGCATAAGGGTCAATATGGGTCAATGTTCACATGATTCCTACACCACTGATTTAGTGACAGATTCCATTAAATGACAATTTACTCCATATAGTGTGACAACATGCTCTGCTATTGGGGAAACTTGTCACAAAAGGTCAACATGTGTTTATTGAACTGTACCTTTTGTCCTGGGCAATGTCTGTGAACATGTTTAATAGCTTTTCTTTTACCCATGACTTGGCTCTGCAGAAATTGACTTTCAAAAAAAATCTACTTGAAGAAGCATTCACTTTAGAAAAAACCATGACAACTAGCCCAGTCTCCCCTATTTTACTGCAAAATTACATATATTCTCTTATTAAATGTAATAGTTTACCATAAATTGTAAGCTAATCTTTACTTCCTTTTACTTCCACTTTGTTCCATAATTTTCAGTAAAATGTAATATCTTGTCATGTATTGTTCTGTTAAATCGTATAACAATTTCACTGTATATGGTAAAGCCATTTACACTTAATCCATTAACAGGTGTTTACTAGCATTTTAAAGTTTTTTTTTCTGATACAATTATGAAAATTTTTAGTGTACTGAGTTATTAAAAAATAACCTCTGAGCAGTAAAATTTTACTCTGGCTAAGCACATTATGAATATAAAGTATGTGTGTATTTTAAGTTGTTTGTGAACAGTTGAAAAGCTTTATGGTGTGTGCATGTTATAGCGCACTGCTGGGCCGGGAAATGTGGCTTACTGCTCCTAATGATATAATCCAGCAATGGGAGCATTACATTAAGCAGACCCAAACCAAGTGAAAGGAGAGAAAGCAGACCTACAACAAACTAACGGGCGGAAATAAAGCCTTTGTGTCTGTAAATACTCCTGGAGGATAACAGACTTATATAGAGGGATATACCCTGATATAAAAGCATGAATACCGCTGGCTTTAAAGTAAGATGCTGGCTTTTAAATAAGAAATATTGAGATGTTATTACTTCTGCCAAAGTGAAGACACTGCTTTCGAGAGCCTGTTTGTGGTTCTACACATTTCTAAATGCATGTTTGTGTTTGTGTTTTTGGTTGAATCATTCAGCCAGTGACAGTGAATGTGTGCTGGTGCCTACACCTTATGCCTTCTCTGCTTTAGCTAAGAGACAGTCTCATATCATGACATGTCTCCTTCTTTATCATTTTCTATTTGTTTACTCTCTTTCCCACTCCATTGTCCCCCATAAATAAAAAATAAATACAAAAAAACAGCCTAAAATGGGTTGCTGGTTTTCAGATGGTCTAGCTCAGGAGTCGGCAACCTATGGCACACGTGCCAGCATTGGTACACAGAGGGGTAATCACTGGCATGCCAGCAATGGACTATTAAAGTAGACTATTTTATTTATATAACTTCTGCCTCTGCATTCCAATCTACATCTTGGTGTAATCCTTCCACATGATCACACAGAGAGTTTTCATGAGCTGAATGGGAGGCTAAACGAAAAGTAAAAATGCGATGAGACTGCAGTATACCCAACAGACTTGTGTAGCGCGTGAAAGCCATTTGCGCGTCACGAGCCGGCAGCGCTTCACTTTCGGTTAATCACACTACTAAACGCGCTTGCTTTGCTTAGGTCAGGCTGCGGGGATGACAGCCTACATTCCGAGTTTCATTTGTTTATTGCTTTCAGAAACACTCTTCAAGTAATAAGGAAAACAACTATATTAATCCATGAGATTTCCAACCCAGCAAAAAGGTACCCCGTCCTTAAACCATGGTCACACTCAAAATTACATTAAACGATTAAAAGAGAAAACATAAACCCAACAACATAGGGTTCAAATATCTGAATCTATTCAAAATCTAAATTAAACCTGGAAATCAAATTTTAGGAATTTGCAGGAATAGTTGATGGGCTTGTGATGCACGAATGACTTGCATGTGCAGCACAAGTCTTGTCACACTTTAATAGTGTTTAGCCTCCCATTCATCTGATGAAAGCACACTGCATGATCATGAGGAAGGATTAAATCCAGAGCTGCGAAAAACTTCATATAAATAAAATAGTCTGCTCCTCCCTCGCTGTTGCTTGCGTGTTAGTGATTACATGATTACAATGACATAATATAAGAAATATGCAAGATGTTATCAGTAATCAAATAAGCAAATTTGTGACATTAACAGTGTTACTCATTTTGTTCAAAAGGACAAGTTTTCTTTCATTAAAGCACTTAAGATACTCTGTGAAAATTCACATCCAGAATCTTGATTATATCATAATCATTGTTTTGCAAAAATTTCAACTGTTATGCTCATAATATAATTTGTAATACAAAAATTAACGATTAAATTAGAAAAATGCAAAATAGAAACTTTTTCACAAGTCGTTACAGCCATTGACCAGGAAAATAAAAATTGGCACACCATGTCAAAAAGGTTGCTGATCCCTGTCCTAGCTGGTATCCCTAGCAGGCCAAGCTGGTGCTCAGTTGGTTTAGCTGGTTTCCCAGCCTGACCAGATAACAAGGCCCCAAAACGCTTTAAAATCTTCAAACAGAGAAGTCAAGTCAGACCCCGGACCATTTAGGCTGGATTAGGCTTTTTTTTCAGCAGGAACAGCCTTTCCCCTTCTGTCACCCACTCGGTCCACGGAGCTCTCCAAGGTGGATAAGGCGGTTGTGGTGCACCAGTGCCCGCAAAACGCCGCAACCAAGTGGAATCAAATGGCACTCCTCTCCAATGCCTGTAGGTTAACGTCGTCTCTGGCGACCAAGGCCTACAGCCCTGCTGGACAGGCCGCCTCCACCCTGCACTCCATGGCCCTCCTGCAAGTCCACCAGGCCAAGGCGTTAAAAGATCTGCACCTGGGTAGTCCTGATACTTAGGTGCTGCAGAAACTGCGCATGGTGACCGACCTTGCCCTTTGGGCCAGGAAGGTCACAGCCCGCACACTCGGACAGATGATGGCCATCCTCGTGGTCCAGGAATGGCACCTGAGGCTGAAACTGGTCGAGATTCAGGACTTCGGCAAGGCTCACTCTCTAAACACCCCCATCTCCCAGATAGGCCTATTCGGCAACACCATTGAGGACTTTGCCCAGCAGTTCATAGCGGTAAAGAAACAGATGGAAGCCATCCAACACATCTTGCCCCTCCACGGATCAAGTTCCCACACACCGTCTGCTTGCCGAGGGCATCCCACTGCTGCGGTGAAACCCCAGGCAGCTCTGCCCCAGCCGGGCCCAGCACTCTGCCACAGCGTAGAGCTCCCCACAGGAAGCGGACGCCCCCCGTCTCACGAACCACCTCCCAGACCCAGAAGGCTCACAAGCGCTCCTGAGACAGGCAACCCAGGGGGAGAGACGTCTGCCATGGAGCTGGTGTTCAAACCACTTCATCCCACGGTGAAGGGCTGGGTGTAGAATCTTTTGTTTCCTTTTCTTTGTTTGCCGCATTCTCAACGGGCAGTTTCCTCACTCCCTGGGTCAATTAGCCGGTGCCCACCACCAGTGTTCTCATGGCAATCAGACACTGAGCACTGGCAGTCAGGCCACATGAACGTGGACATCCCGCCTTCATGTGTCCAACAGCACCACACTCGCACCTCAAGGTCGGCAGGTGGTGTCGAGTCTAGAGGTCGTCTCTACAGAACTTCCTCCTCAGTCACCTACCCGCCCCAGGCCAGGTACGCGGAGCAAGGTAAGTGCTTCTCCTCATCACAACCACCGCGGGATGAAGCAATGCTCCCCGACGTGATGCCGCCTGCTCCCCCCCACCGTGAGGCCTCAACTCCAGGTACGTCACACACGATCGTCCCCTTAGTGCCCCTCACCCGGATGTTGACTCTATGCAATTCAGTTTGCCAGGCGCCCACCCCGCTTCAGCTCCCCTCGCCCGGATGTTGACTCTATGCGATTCAGTTCGCCAGGCGCCCACCCCGCTTCAGCACCATCCGCTTCACCTCCCCGCGTGCGGAGATCACAACCCTACTGCGCATGGATGCGATAGAGCCTGTCCCTACAGCTTAGATAGAGAAGGGGTTCTACAGCCCCTTCTTCATCGTACCCAAGAAAGGTGGTGGGTTGCGGCCAATCTTGGACCTGTGAGTTCTGAACCAGGCCTTACACAGCCTTCCTTTCAAGATGCTGACGCAGAAAACGTATTCTGACATGCGTCCGGTATCAAGATTTGTTCGTGGTGGTAGACCTGAAGGACACATACTTTCATGTCTCAATATTACCCTTTCTATGGTTCGCTTTCGATGGCCAGGCGTTTCAGTACAAGGTCCTACCCTTTGGTCTGTCCCTGTGCCCTCACGTCTTCACGAAAGTCAAAGAGGCAGCTTTTGCCCCGTTACGGGAAGTGGGCATTTGCATACTCAACTTCCTCGACACAGGGGCCTGGTGCTCAGGCACATCAGCCGTTTAGGGCTTCAGGTCAACTGGGTATGCTGATGCTGGTGCAAGCAAGCTGCTGCATTTAAAAATAGCAGGTGCATCAGACAGCACGTAGCCTTCCACAATGCCCCAAAAGACGTCATGTAGTTCCCCACATACCTGAGGGGTGGAAGCGACATAACTAGCATGGGAGCAGGCCGCGTCATCCACGTTTTCTCTCCATAGAGTGTTAAATTCTGCTGGGGCCATCTAACGCTATAACACACATCGGGGAAGGCGTTCTTTTCTTATCCTATTCTTTCATGGGGAAATGACACTGCGGAGACAACATTCTGCCCAGCAGGGGAGGTTAACATGTGGCAAAATACATCACATGTGCTTACCAGCCACATATGGAGGTTGCACGGTGGTAGGACCTGCCTCAACAGGGAGGAGCTCTACAAACACAGCAACCGGGGGGCAGAGGGAACTCTGCTTAAGGGAGATGCGGGTCCGCCGACAGGGGGACCGACCATACCAGAGGCTGAACCCTCCTAGGCCATGCCCGTTCCCCTTATGAGATCTCTCTGTGGTTCTCTTGTGCCTTTGAGAGCCCCGTTTGAGCCACTAGAGTCAGTCGAACTAAAGGCCCTCTCCTTGAAGACAACCCTCCTGATTGCGCTCAATTCCATCCACTTTTTGGGGAGTTGTGGAAGGTTACAAGCAGTCTGATGCACCTGCTATTTTTGCACGCATTAGCTTGCTTGCACCAGAATCAGCATTCCACCTAACACGGTTTAGTGAATAGGGACCCCTAGTGTCACTATATCGACACAATGTCGAGTGAGTGACAGAAGGGGAACGTCTTGGTTACTGTCGTAATCTCCATTCCCTGATGGAGGGAACGAGACATTGTGTACCTCTTGCCACAACACTGTACTCGCTGCTGAAATGGATGGGATCTTTCTCTCGACTCCTCAGCTCAAAACCTGTCTGAACAGATGCACGTTATACCCTTATGTCTGGGGGAGGGGCATGTAAATTCTGTTTGCCAATTCTCATTGGTCTTTTCTCAAAGATAAGAGGTAACCGAGTGTCTCAATAGAGACCCCTAGTGTCACTACATCGACACAATGTCTCATTCCCTCCATCAGGGAACAGAGGTTACAACAGTAACCAAGATGATTTTATGCTATTAACTTAGAGCCAAAAAGGAACCTAAATATAATTTCTTTACTGCTAAATACCTCTTTTGAACAGTTAATGCAAATGTGTGGCTTTATGACTATCCTACACTGCACTATTTTTCTTTATTCTTCATCCCCCATTTCAACAATGCAGCCCAGTAAAGCCTTGCTTTCTTCTCTCTCTCTCTATTAGTCTATAGCCTCTGGTCGTGTTATCTATAACTTAATTCCATTGAGATATGGGGGAGGAGGCATCTTAATGCTCCAACATTACACTCACTGTTACATTTTCCCTTTGTCTGGATTTATGTGTTTTTGGGTTTACACATGCTGTGTTTCTTGCTTTAATTCCACCCTGTCTTCCTTAAAAGCCTCAAGCTGCAGCACTCAAAACTACAGGTTCAGGTCTGAAAAACTCTCTTGACATGGAAACATTCAGTACCACCTTGCAGCTTGTAACAGAAAATGAGAGACAGATATAAAGAAAAAAAAAAAAAACAGGGAACAAAAATGTTACCAAGCCAGCTACACATCAGGACATTGTATATTTAATGCTTCAACTACAGACCAGTGCAACTGTCTAGTAACTCTTTTAATTAGTGTAGGCTAATAGAATTGGATTCTTCCATGTTTCACTGTCTATCTCCCTCTCCTTTCTCTTTTCTATTTCATTCACACTACCCATCTCTGTTCCCTTGTTCCCCCAGGGGAATTTTCTTCCTTCTTGATTGTGCTTTGGAAACTGGGATTTGAGAAGCTGGAGTCTAACTTCATTGTCTTCCATCTTGCAGCAAATCCCAGAGGGTGGTTGGTAGACCATGCATTATGTAGCATACCTTCACTTCTATGCACGACTAGTTTTACCATCACTTGCTTGCCTTTCCACTGCTGTGCCACCACAAGCTGCTGTCTATAGACTCATGCAAGTTTGCACATCACCAACCAAAACTAAATTACTGGAGACCATGGGTGTAAGCAGGATTTACAATTTGGGTGGGCAGCAGAAACAATGGATGGGCCTATGGGAAATTTTAAATTGGCTTCATGATGATTTCATATTAAATTATGTTGTGCAGTGATTCCGTGGGAATTCATGGAAACTGAATGTCCACCCCAGTCAGTACATGGTGTTGACCAGTGGTTCTCATCTAGTTTGCTCAACGTCTTAGATTTTACATTGCACATCAAGTGATGACCAAACACAGTACCAGTATTGTTTATTGTAGAATGAACTGAATAGGCCAAATAATATGCAAAATGATTTACATGGCATATGACATAAAATTATATTTTTCAGAATAGGAAAATAAATTGCATTTACATGCATACATTTTACCAGCCTAATGTATAGAACAAACACTGAGCTAAATTTTGTAATAAAACATGCAAACTTGATATAAAAAATTAAATATATGGAAAGCTTTTTCATCACGCCTTTAAAAATGTATTTATTGTGTGACATTGTGCATGATTTTAAGATGTATTAATTGTATTATTTGTATTTATCATTGTTTTGTTCCTGTTGTCCATGACCCTATAAGAACAGACCTAAGATCAGTGCTTGACATTAACAATATGTAAGGATGGGTGATAACACTTATTTTCTTTTTGATCCGATATCAATAATATCCAGTCCAATATCGTCAATAGCAATACAGATACAGCTATTAAATTATAAAAATATTTTTTGCTGATTTATTGGGACAAAATACGTCATTTTTAATATATTTTTTGTCATAATCAGGGGTGGAAAGAGTACTGAAAAATCATACTCAAGTAGAAGTACTGTAAATACTTCCCAAAAAATGTAGTATGAGTAAAAGTAGCTGTCCTAAAAACTACTCAAGTAAGAATAAAAGAGTAGCTCATTTAAAAGTACTCATGAGTAGTGAGTATTGAGTACATAGTTGCAAAACCTATGCCCCATTATAATGAACACTGTATGCCAACTTTTAAAATACATCACTTATCTATAATAAACACTAGGGATGTGCACGAGTAGTCGAATATTTGAGTATTCATTATGCAATAATTATTAGAATAGTAAAAATACTATTTTAATTTTTCAAAATTGGAATTTGCTGGCCTTAAATACAGTACAATGAGATGCGTGTTCAATCCTGAACACACAAACTAAAACTGGCAGTTATAACAGAATGCACTGGGTGGTGCTGTTGAGTGTGGACACAAGTTGATCACATTTGTTGAGCAAACGGTTCTGTCAGTATATTCAGATGGACACCAAAAAAGCAGGTTATTGTGAGAATGTGGCTTACTGTGAAAAAGCTGGGTTCCTGTTAAAATATACTGGATAGGAATTGTACACTTTACTCTCATATATGTGCAGCTCATCAGAAAGCAGCGTCCCCATAGCTACGTAATCCCTGAGATGCTTCTGTAAACAACAATCATGGCATCCGAAAAATACTTTGCTAGAAGAGGTAAGGTACATTCAATCATTTAAACTGGTGTTTACAAATGAGTATAGATTATAGAGCACGTGGATATGCTTGTTTATCTCAACAAAAATAATAGGAACAATATAAACAAAACTATTATACTGTATGTCAAGTGCTTATATGCATCCTGTATGCTTACTGCATCAGTCTACTTCATTAGCGATTTATTTTTCTTCACTTTGCGTGAGCTTAAATGTTTTCATTCTATTCTTTTTTGTTTTCACGCATTGCTTGTTTAAATATTTGTTAAAAAACACAGGACATGATAAGCTTGTTTTTAATATAATTTGAAGCTTGTTTTTATAATGATGACTCAACCTTTATGACTAAAAAAGTAATAATTTTACAACGTCTCTTTCTCATTAATTACCTTCACTTAATAGAATATTCAAATATTCATTTTTTATGAGCTTAAATATTCGAATACCAAATTATTGATATATGCCCATCCCTAATAAACACTACATGAATCTGATTCCAAAAAATAAATTTCCAACAATAGTATCTGAAGTATTGATACTTTAGAATCGATCCACCTATGCCTAATTTACACCCGCCCACCAGAAAAATGCGGGTAGAATATAACAGAGTAACTCCTCCGGGTAACTCCTTCACTCTTACTATCCACTTTGGCAGGTGGCGTTTTCAGGGGTTGTCCTGAATTCTGTGAATGTCGGACTGCAGAAATTTGCATTTTATTCATCTCAGGCTCAGCACGTAATATTGTACTAAATATGCTTCCAATATCTGACACGCACATCTGCGCGGGGCGTATGAAGTCTGGTTTCACATGAAGCATCGCAGCCCACATCACGTGAAGCACCGTGATTCACAGATAGAGCCAGAGCTGTGGGATAGTGCAGAGCTGATCTTGCTTGAGTCAAATGGGCTTCACTTGTTATCACTGTGGAGACCACAAAACTTGTGTGAACCATTTGAATTCTAAAGATAATGTTCTACTTTACAGCACTTTGGGGAAGAAGTCAAACTTCTCAAACTGCTGAAAGCCCCAAAATTATAAACAGCATTGACAAGGTAAAGAGGAGACAACGGTGTGCCATGCATTAATATCAATCATAAGGCTTTATAAAATAAACATCATACTTTTATAAAATGTATCAAATATTATTCTTTTGTAACAAAATACTATGAGAGACATGTTACAGATACGTAAATCAATCATAATAAATCTATTAGTGTAAAACTATTAGATTTTATTACAATTGTGAAAGTGGAAATGAATGTTTCTAAATGTGTTTAGCTTATTAGTTTTTTCATAACAAATTCTATTTTTTTTTTTAGAAAAACTATCTACATTAACCTAACCATTCTAGGGAGTGAGGAATCAGCATGACACCGGTAACTTTCGCTTGATGTCTGCATAAGGATACCAAGAAGGGAGGTGACTTTCTTGTTTACATGGAGCTGATCAGGTAGTTTGCCAGACCATAGTCATAAATCATCATAAGATCATAAATGTATCTCCTTTTTGTTATCTGCATACGTTTATAATGTCCTGCGATGGAATCCAACAAGAAACATTCAACATAAAAGCTGTCTGGTTAGTATATACCCTGACAGGTGCATCATTACACACTTTGTTTACTGACGCCACCCACAGGAATTGGTGACAAATAACCTAAAATTACTCCACCTGGAGGCGGAATGTTGTTGCTCTATGACCATGTGCTACACAGGCGTGTTTTGCTGTGCGCATCCTCTCTGTGTTTACATCAGCGTTTCCTACAGAACGCATTTATATACGCGTCCTCCCACGAACATCGACCGGGTAGAATAGGGTGTCGGAAGCCGTGACTAGGCTTCCACTTATCTTTCTCCAATAACTCATCCAGATATCAAGAAAAGTAGAAACTCTTCTTCCTGGTGTGTGGATGTGTGTGTGTGGTGCATCAGAAGGTAGCAGAATGGAGGTGGATCTTGAACTGCACACAGATGGCTGCTGGGTTAGTGAGGATACTCTCCAGATGGTCAGGTAAGTCAACTCACACACACATAGACGCACTATGATACACACTGCAAATTATAAAATGAGAGGAACGAAACAAGTAACAATGCCTTTTCAGAAATTAGGACATTTTTGAAGTATCAAACATCAGGCAATTAGACAGATCCGATTTTGAGTTGAATGTTGTGACATTATAGCATATGCGCACCATTAAACCTATGATACATGACTGGCCCCCGGGCTCCTGTTGTGCTCCACAGACATACTGTCTCCCAGCAGGGTATCCTCTGCAGTACTCTCCCCACAGCCAGATCTCCCGTAATCACACTCCATGCTCCAACCCTCCACACTCCAGCAAATGGTTTTTCGCATTACCATGAAACAATGCATTAGCTTATGAAATTATCTAGCTTGGTGTCAAAATTGTGATTCAAACTTAGATGTTTCTATGCCAGTGGTTCTCAAGTGGTGAATTGCAACTCAAAAATGGGTCACAGGCAGGGCTTGACTTAACTTTCTGACTCACCGGCCACTGTAGATAGTGATGTTCCAAAGACACCAGCTCAGCATTTTAACTAGCGAAAAAAAAGTCCCTGCCCCACAAAAAGTCATCAAGGTGACTGGAGACTGAAACTGCATGCGTTTTTTGGAACATTTTATTTGACCAAGAATTTTATGAGTTTAGCAGGACACAGGCCTAATAATTGAAGCCATCTCTTGGAATATCTTAAGGGGAACATGAACAGTTCAAACTGGAGGGAATGTCAATAATAAATTGTACTTTATGAAAGTTTACCATTGTTCTTCCATTGTTTACTAGTAACATCTGTAAATGAAGATCATGAATGGCTTCTCATTACCGTGGTTAGGGGTTGGCTTTAGGTATAGGGACCAATCGTGTAGTGGGGAGTAAGAATATGACGGGGATTCAGTTTTCAGCACAACATTGGGATTACAGTATTTATTGACAGTACATGTAGTATGTACTCATGACAACGTGTGTGTGTGTGTGTGTGTGTGTGTGTGTGTGTGTGTGTGTGTGTGTGTGTGTGTGTGTGTGCTCCCACATGCAAGTGCCTGAGATTATTTGCCCTTCACCCAGGTCACTGTAACCATGGGCACTTTTCCCTTGTCTTGCCAACCCCGGTCAGCATGCTGGTTCTCTAATCAGCAGAGGTAAAGATAAAAGTCCCTCCAATGGGATTGCATGTATCTCATTATTAAAATAGCATTTTGAAAGTCTCTGCACTGCCCCACAGCGCAAACTGTTATTCTAATGAGATGGGTTTGACCTTTGTCATGCAGACTGCTGTCCTGAAAGCACATGTGCTCCAGAGGCATGCAGATCTTTCCACATTTATGCTTGCCTGAGGAAAGCTTGGCCATTGCTGTCTTTCATCTCAGTTCCTTTCAGAAAATTACAAATATTTAGCTCCCAAAAGAGGCTGCTGCCTGGATAAAATTTTATTTCAGAATGGCTGGAATCTTAAAAAAAAAAACAGGGATGGAATCATAATTTAAAGAAGCCTAAATGCACAAACATGTTGGCATGTAGGAGGTAATATTTTAATGACTGCCTCTGTTAGCAGCAGCGCTTGCAAGTAATCTGTTCTTGCGGAAGACTAACCTTTTCATTGAACAAAAAAGATCGCAAGAGAGCAGGATGTGCTCATCTGTGTGTGTGTGTGTGTGTGTGTGTGTGTGTGTGTGTGTTAAGAGCTGTATAACCCTTTGCTATACACAAGTAGAGTTATAAAAACAATTGAAAATATGCATCAGGGAACGCTAACCTCAGACAAGCACTCTGCAATAGCTTTTCGACCACTGGAGAGAGCATTGATTGCTGCCACAAAAACTAATTAAAGAAGCATTTGCTGTGCATTCCCTAATCAGGGGAAAACTTTTTAAGAGAGCAGCTTTGCATGTCATTAGCTTCCATAAGACAAACCCTTGCGAGAGGCTAATTGAACACAGTTGCATGTGAGTAGACACTGCTACCACTGCGCTAGTTTTATTGAGAGATTTTAGCATTAGCATTTATTTAGCCAGTGAAGGGGAATAAAGCTGTAGGAGACTGCAATCATCCTGGGATGAGTTCTAATAACTGGGCCTTTAGCTGCATCTTGCTAATGGGCAATACGCACCAAACATAAACTTATATGAGCACAATGCCTGACTAGTGCTATCACACAATCAGTCACACATAGATGAATAAACATAATTTCATCCCAAAATTGCACCTAATCCTCTCCAATAAATAAGCAACAACACAAGCCATGGTGGCAAGCTTTTTAAAACAGTTGTAGCATAACTAGAGATGCTAAATAGACAATTAAAGTAATACAGAATACACAACTGATCACTGTTTCAGCAGCATTATATATTTCACACTTCCAATCCCTCTAAAAAAGTACTTTGAGAAATGATCGAGATAACACTGAGAAAAGTTCCAATTGCACATAAAACTTTGAACACTTTCTGCGATAGCTGAAAGATACAGGAGCAACATCTAAATTATAAATGGGATATTTGACATCGAATGCACTTTATCTTCCAATCATACAGACTTCAGTCAATTTTAGAGCTCTTTTTGATGTTGAAACTTTGAACAGAAGTTCTTGGAGGCAATTCCTATGGTGGAGGTCATCTCATTCTGTTTCATAGCACTAGACATGAGTATGGTAGCACAAGGGAAAAGACTACTGCTGCTGACTTTAAATGAGAAATGCAGTCCTTTACATTTGATTGCTTGCCTTCTTTTGAGCAGTGATTTAGAGCTTTTCAGTTTGTTGTCATAAACCCCAAAACAGAATTAGCATTTGTGTGCCATTCTCTATGGAATTTCAGTTTTTCAAGAGTGATTTTTGATTTATGCATAAAATTAGGTATTTGGTTAACATTACTTGAAGAGACTAACATTTTGTTTTACAACATACCAGTTGTGTTTTAAAAAAAATTGACATAAAGGTAGCTAAATAAGGACTACAACTACCACAAGAATGTTTACTTGATGAATCGTACAACCATTGTTGTCCTTATGTGGTTATTTGTTAGCAACTTACTTTTTAACCCCCTAAGACCCAAGCATCACTGGTGTGTGCCTTTAAAAAAAATTATATCTAGAGCAAATAGTTTTCCTAAAAATTTATGTCCACATATGTGGACTGCAGGACTAGGTTGTGCGATTTTAAATAATACCAAGCTATAGAAAGTCAGATTTTGTTTTATCAAACTGTTTATTATGTTTCCAGGGGTGTGTTTTATTCATGTTCTTGAGACGTTACAGACATTACAGCTGATTTTCTGTAAAGCTGCTTTGGAACAATGTGTATTGGGAAGAGCACAAATAATAAACTATACAAATAAAATTGTTACCTTTATGTTACAAAAATGTTTTTCTAAAGGCAACAAAATCTCAATGTTCTCTCGTTGCACTGTTAAACAAGCAAGTGATAGCCAGTGCTGAAGCATTTTAGCAATCAGAAATTAGTATAATTCTGATACAAGCAACATCGCCCAATCACTGGAAACCATGTTTAAATAAAATTAAACATAAGTTCTGAATCTAAGGACTCATTACCATTGTCCCATGTCTGCCAAACATGTTGAGTGGTCCAAACATAATCTGCAACCTGAAAATGTACTTTTGATAGGAAGTTTGGATTTAATGCATTTGGCTTAATAGGAAAGCTATAGGATGGCTCTTGATTTATTGAATGAATTAACCTCCATCTCAGAACATTTCGAACACCATATTTTCATCCTAACTCAATATAAATCCTGTATTGCTTTCAATTGTTTTTCTCAATGTGAAAAAGCACAATAAATATAGGATTTCTAATGAAAACAATGTGCTAATATACACTTTAGTCTGCATTGTGTTTAGCAGAATGGCATTTTGTGATAAAATAATTAAAATTTAAAAAATGTCATATCAGATGTTAATAGAGACTAATCTTTTGACTCAAACAGGTTTCAGTGTAAAAAATGTAATCTAGTTTCTTACCAGATGTAGTTCTTTTGCCATTTCTTCCAAAGACAGACTACGCTATGAAAGGCACCATGTTGTTTAGTTTTATCACATGACTTCGTATGTTGAAAGATTAACACTTTACTGACAGCACAAAGTCTTCTGAACTGAGATCAGTTGGTTTAAATTAATTGATGTGTTGCATATAGCAATGCCAAAATACAACATCCACGCATTTTACACAGGGTCGCATGAGGTTAAAGCACACAATGATTGCAAAATTAACATAGGTATGCCTGTGCATAATTTCAGTTGTACATCAAAACATAAAGGTTCCTTCAAGTAATGTTAAGTACAGCCCTTATTTTACTCATAAATTGAAAACTGCTATTATAATAACCCATTTAAAATCTCATTGCGAATTCGCAATGGAGGCAAAAAGAATGGTTTGATAATTAGCTTTTCAGGTTAGCCTACAAATTGACGTCATGAATAAATGGCTCTATCGTACTAAGTTTAGGAGGCTTCAGCAAGTTTTGGCAATGCTGAAGATGGAGATAATCTACAGCTGTCATAAAGTGAGACAGTTTTCTGCCCTGTGGTCACCAATCACAAGTGATATACAGTATATCACCCTATCATTGTTGTAAAATGGGAGGCGAAATCCTTGGAATAAAATCTATAATGAAACTCCTGTCAGAACATTGGGACTCATTAAAGACTCGGTTACATCATTTTGGGTCTGAATTTCACCAGTGTTTCTGCACAGCATGGATGATGTGCTCAAATTACTCATATCTCTCTTAATGCACTCTGCAGTGGGCCATCATCTCAGAAACTCTCATTAGATGAACTGCTTGTTAGTCTGCCTCCAACACACACATTTCCTACTGAAATATACATTGCTTACGGTGGGAGTTCCAGTACATATAAGGGTGATTCTTCAGTTAGTAGAACTTTTCTGTCCCCTAGGATGATTTCAAGAAATTACTTTAAAAAAAAAAAAAAAAAAAAAAAGCACATAATCTAGTTTCAAAGGATAGAGTAGCTTAAATTTTTGTTGTCTTTTTAACGTCTTGGTTACGGATGTAAACTCTGTTCCCTGATGGAGGGAACGAGACATTGTGTCGATGTAGAAAAGGCCAATGAAAATTGACGAGTGGAATTTGCATGCTGCTCTCTGCCCTGGATATACGGATATAAAAGGAGATGGTGTGCACCACTCATTCAGATTTGTGTTGAGGAGTCAAGAGAGAGCCCCGGCCATGTCAGCAGTCGGTTCAGCGCAGCTGCAAGAAGGAGACAATGTCTCATTCCCTCCATCAGGGAATAGAGGTTACATCTATTACCAAGACTATACCTTTCTGTATCTCACTTGACATTGTGTCAATGTAGTGACACTAGGGATTCCTATACGAAATGCTGCAGGCACTGAGCCATGTCACAAAGTACAGAGGAGCGGACATGGGCAACTTGCTGCAGGCCTCACAGCAAGCACTCGACCACATTGTGACCTTTCAGCGAGTTAGGTAAGGCATCTCCCTGATCCTGTTAAGGGTGGGAGGAGGCAAAGAGGCTTACCCAAAGAGGCTACAGGCAGTGGCCTTTCCTGATTTTTTTATTAAGCAATTTCCTGCCGAGCATCTGCTAGAATAGCGCTGGGAAGCACTATGGAGACCACATCCTACCTGAGGGAGGTTAACATGTGGAGAATACCTCACATGGACTTAACGATGGGGAAGTTCACATATGCAATGAAGCCACTGGGAGGACCCTATCTACGAAGGTACACAGCAACATTAGCTAAGCAGAGCAAAGCTTTGTCGAGGGGAAACGCAGGGTTCACGTGAGGGCAAACTGCAAAATGGAAATGCATCATACGGGATTATAAAGGGGGAAATCACCAAGTATGGAGCACTGAGCCAGAGTACGCGGACTCACCTAAAAAGGGGCATACCACAAGTCCAGGGCCTGGCGGCGACACTCCTATGCTGAGTTCACAACAGAATAGTGCTTGAGAAGTTAAAGAGGCATCCAGTGTTCACCAGTTATGAGGAACTGTTGAGGACAAGAGAGTGCACATTATCACCTTGAAAGGAGAAAGGGGCAAATGCAAGCGATACACCCGACTGGTTGCCAGGCCAACCTGTTGTTTCCCTGTAACACTTGTGTCGAAACCAGTTCTATGTGGAGGTTGTAGAAACTCGCAAAAGTAATAGGTGTAGCCCAACCCTCTTGTAGCATATATAAGTGCTGCAATTGTATGTAAAAATAGTGGACCAGTATCAGAAAATCTTAGTTCAGCTCAAGGAGGAAAAGGTGAAGTTCAATGAAACACAGACTCATTGCTGCAGTGCAATTGTGAATTGTATTACATAAATATAGGACAATAACATTTACAATATTTACATGTGCACATAGGTAGTATTCAGTTCAAAGTTATTAATGAGCATACAACATTCAGAATTCACTCAATAAGCAGTGCTTGATGCCACAGCAGTTCACAACACACAACCCTTGAAACAGGCAGAGTCCAATGAGTCCATAAAGGAACGGTCCATGAGATTAATACGTATGTAAATGTAAGTATTGTCTGAAGGTGTGTGTATTAAATAAGCAGCTGCAGCGCCTCCTACCACACCGGCTAGATGCATGCACTCCAAGCATCAGTTTCGGGCCTAGTGGCTCGCCATCCATACACAGAACCTGGCCAGTTCCCGTATCATTAATCCACTCAAACAGCAGTCAATTGAATGGTAGAGGCATCTGCAGCAGCTCAATACACCGGCTCCCACACACACACACAACAAACAACAGCGCGCGGCCATATTTAAAGGAAACTGACGCAACTCTGTCAAGTCTCGCGATACTGTCACGAAGTCTCGCGACAACGCGAACACAGTGTGGAGCTGCGAGAAGGGAAAACAAGGCAGAAAACACCTGAGTTACACCCTGCTCTGCATATGTCTGTTAGAGAGGTGCCACTCACCATTGCCCATGAGGATGCAACACCTATAGTGGAATGCAACGGGACTCCCCAGAGCACGGCAGGTCTTGTGATTGGTAAGCCAAGGAAATGGCATCCACAATCCAATGGGCCAGCCTCTGTTTGGAGACAGCTTTCCCCTTCTGCTGACTTCCAAATCCTCTATAAGCCTCTATAGCTCTGTGTGTTGGACAGATAGATGTGCAGGGCATGAACTGGGAACAGCAATGACTTGGTAGGCTCTTCCTCCTCTGAAGGGAGTGCTTGCAAATTCACCATCTGATCCTGAAAGGGAGAAATGGTAACTTTGGGCATGTAACTGGGCTGGTCTCAAGATCAAGTGAGAGTTTGCAGGCCCGAAATCAAAGCATTGACTGTTGACAGAGAGCGCCTGTAATTCCCCAACCCTCTTGATAGAAGTGAGCGCCACCATGAGGGCCATCTTCAGAGACAAAGTGCTGAGATCGGCCTGCTCCAGGGGCTCAAAGGGGTCTCTCTGTAAGGCAGGTAGGACCACAGAGAGATCCCAAGAGGGAATCAGGTGCGGTCTAGGAGGATTCAGTCTCCTCGTGCCCTTGAGGAACCTGGTGATCAGGTCGTGCTGCCTCGAGAGTCTCCCATCCAGTGTATCGTGATATGCTGTTATAGCAGCTACATTCACCTTCAGGGTGGAGGAAGACAGCTATTTCTCCAGTCCCTCCTGTAGGAAGGACAACATAGACCCGACCGTGCACATCTGTGGATCTTCCCTGTGGGAAAAACATCAATTTGCGAAAAAATGCCATTTCAGAGCATACAGCCGCCTTGTTGGGCCACAAGAACTGCCATACTTACCTGTTTACTGGCTTTTTTTTCGATGAAGAACAAGAGAACGCGATATGCTCGTGTCCCGCTCGTTGACCGGAAAGACTTTCAGCACCTGGCTGTCACAAGCATGAGGGCCAAAAGGGCTGAGTATTGGAAAATTACCCAGGGAAGGTGGGGCTGAAGGGCAGGTGGTGCCGCCTTCCTACAGGAGGATCTTCGTCTCAGAGACCACCATATGGGCTCCAATGGTGGGGGAAGTTCGGAGACCTGTAGTCGTCCGAGTCGTGCCATGGAAGAATGTGTTTGATGGCCTCTGTCTGCTTCTTCACCATTGAGAACTGATGGGCGAATTCCTTGTCAGTGTCGCCAAAGAGCCCCCCTTGGGAAATGGGCGCATCGAGAAAGCAAACCTTCTCGGCATCACGCATCCCCGTAAGGTTGAGCCACAGGTGGCGCTCTTGGACAACCAAGGTGAACATCTTCTAGCCAAGGGTGTGCGGCGTGACTTTCGTCACCCATAAAGTGAGGTTGGTCGCAGTGCACAGTTCTTGCATAAGCCCTGGGTCGGTCCTACCCTCGTGCAGATCTTTAAGCTCCTTGGCCTGGTGTACCTGAAGGATATCCATGGCGTTCAGGGCAGAGGCGGCCTGAGCCATAGCATTGTAAGCCTTTGCCACTAATGATGACGAAAACGTACATGCCTTCGAAGGGAGCCTGAGGACAGGAGGGCAGGAGCTCAGAAGATTCTCAGAAGATTTGTCCGCTTGTGAAAGCAGACGCTCGCCCTCTGATGCGACCAATAACTCATCGTCATCACAAGCCCCAAACAAGACATTAAATCCACCCGGAGGCAGACCGCCTGCATCACTCGTAAACTCTACCAGGTAGAACGAGCGTGCTGGAGGGTGGGAGAACTGTGTCACACATCCACATCCAGACCACAATGGTAATCACACATCGCCGACTCTGTCGCCTGAGTTTCAGCCCAAGATGGACCGGTTCGGGAAGCAGCCATGGTGGGTCTCTGCTTCACAAAGAAGGAAGAGAGCTGCAACTGCAACGTTCTCATGGGCATGTTCTTGCAGTGAGAGCATGACCCTTCAACAAAAGCTGCCTCGTTGCGCTGGCGACCCAAGTACTCGAGACAGATTTCGTGCCTGATAAGCTTTCCCCACAAGCGTGGAGGTGGTCCTGCACAGCTTTGTGGGGAGAGTAGGTCTCTTTAGAGCGATGATGCCGAGCCAGGTGAGAGAAAACCCGCAGGTGTCTGTTCTACCGGCGGCATCACCGAATAACCCCGAGCTTCAGCACCCACGATAGTTGAATACACCAATGTCGAGGGCACAAAGACACAGGAAGTATAAATTTTCTCCATAAAGAAAATACTTGTTATGGAGGTCATAGAAGAAAGGAAGGGACTGATATAGAGTTCCATTCCCTCTTTTATTTATTTAATTATTTTGGCCACCAGACAGAAATTTGTGTTTCTGCACGAATGAAATGTGGGCGCTGACTCCCGGAAGTAAGTGAGGTGAGCACGAAGCATTTTGCCCGAAAGCAAATCGCAATGCTCGCATTTGTCTCTTAATTCCACAGCCGCTTTATTATTATGCGTGGGATTTACAGAGGTTCAGTGTCCTCATGAACCGAAGAGGCGCCGAGGCACGCTTCAGGCTTACGAGGATCAGCTGGATCTGGGGAGAGAGCGAGCGAAAGGGATGAACCCGTCTCTCGCTCCTCAGCCAGATCCATACAAGAGCCTCTCCCAAAACTGATGCGTGTCCTCTTCAGCTATATAGCGAAAACAGGGGAACACGCATCGTTTACGACTTTCAGTCATTCTCTCTTTCTTTTAAAAATATATATATTTTTTAGACAGAAGAGAAAGGAGGAAAGGTTCACTGCACACTGCCTCAGAAATTGTAATTCCTAGCAGAGGAAAGAAAGTTTTGACAGGGTTTGTAAAACACACACACACACACACACACAGAATCGCTCTGAAAAAAGGAGATTGCTCTGAAAATGCATCACCTGGTGACGCATCCATTTATAGCCTGGCCACTGGTGCGTCTAATGACTACATCAGCCGAGGCTATAAATTCCGTTCAATGTTCATTGACGTGTTACACACATATTCACAGCTCGTTCACGACTAGGATCGTTCCCATAGCGCTTAGCAAAGCGCAGCATCATAGTGAAGCTTTTTGTAAAGGGAACATTGTTATAACAAAGTAAGTGTATACTGTATATTTCCCAGACACCACCTTGTCTTTCTGGAAAAATTATTATTGTTAACATAAATTGAAAATAAATAGTCCTTTGATCAGAGGCCATGATCAGATCTAGGAATTGTGATTTATTTTTAATGTTTTAACATACGATACATTGTCAGAATTTTAATTATTCAAGTAAAAGTGCTTCTAATTGATGAATTGCCCATAAACACACAGTGCCTCACTATCTTGCTTGTTTAAATAAATTCATACAGTATATTTCAGCTCTCTGTATAATACACACATTCATTATCTTTAAGTGTATCACTCTCCAATACTTGCATAAGAACTATCTTTATGGCTACAGTTAGTGAACATGTTAATTTGTTAGTTCCTGTACATTTGCCAGCTAATATGTTCTGCTAGCTCTCAGCTGTGAGCTCCAAACCCTTTACTTTCCCGGTTAGCTCATTTGGGTCTCAAGCCTGTGAATCCAATCCAGCACTGAAGTGTGACAATAATTACCATTATATATAACATAATCAACACATTAATTTGCACGCTTCTCTCCCTTTTACTCTCACACCCTTTTCCTCTACAAGAAATTATGGCACTCAGTCTGGTCGCCATCCCTTCAAATAACATACTGTGGTGGTACCAAGTTACATTGATGATGTCAAAAGGTCAAGCCATGCTAATTTGATTTATACCATGATACTGAGTGACTACCATATAAGTGAATCATGTTATTTACATGGTAATCCACGGTAAGTCAAAGAATACCATGGTGCACTTATTAAAATCCATTATAATCACATGATACTTTTTTTTACATTTTCGTTAGGTTTTGTGTGTATTCATGTTTGTTCTTGCATATTAATTCTTTGAATATTTTCCAATGGCCAGTATAGCCATGCCTGTGTAAGATCACAAAGAATAAAGAAGGGTTCTTCAACAGGGGGAGTCCGCCAATTAATGCTTCATTTCACATGTAATTTTTGTGATATGCATTAAATGATAAAGGGATAGTTCACCCAAAAAATTACTCACCCTTGTGCCATCCAAGATGTGTATGACTTTATTCCTTCTTCTGAACACAAACAAAGGTTTTAGAAGTATATATCAGCTCTGCTGGCCCTTACACTTCAAATAAATGGTGACCAGAACTTTGAAGCTATATATAGCAAAGCACAGATAGAGCTCCTAACATTGTAACCTTGTCAGGATCTAGAACCAGGGACTAAGGACTAAGACCTGGAATGTTGTCTTTGGTGGGATTTGAACCCCGGTCTCCTGGACACAGAGTTGGTGTACCTCCTGAGTGAGCTAACTCACGGTTGAGGATGCCAAGACCCACGTGCAGAGGAGTAACAACAAAAATTTCAAGGAGACAAGCAGCATAAACTCCAAGTAACTTTTACTCTTAGTATGAGTCAAAAAACAAAGTACAGACAATAAAACAAGAAGCAAAGCTTCCAATGGTTGCAAAAAGGCAAACAAAACAAGCACAATGGCTTAGAACAAACTCACGTGGTACACCAGTAGGTAGGCTCAAGACTGAACAAAAGGCAATGACAAAAGGCAAACTTAAATAGGGCCCTACACAGGTGAGTATTATCAACAATGATTGCTAACTACAACAGAGTTCTTGCCAATGGTTTCCCCCTGGCAACTGGGAGGGGGATTGCAGGCAAAAGACCTCATGCTCCCCTAGTGACTGGGAGCCATACTGCTGGTCATAGCTGGAGAGTGACCCCTAGTGGTTGGAGGACGTAATGCCTGATAAAGTCTTACAGGAGCCCTCCCTTGATGAACAGCTCCTGACGTTCCCTTTAGTGCGGTTCGATTGTCGTCTGTGGAAGTCCCTGATGAGGTCTGGGTCCAGAATGTCTCTAGCTGGTACCCACGAGCGCTCTTCTGGACCATAGCCTTGCCAGTCAACCAAATATTGGACCCCTCCCCTTACTTTGCGCACGCTCAATAGTCTCTGCACGGAGTAAGCCAGTTGCCCCTCCACCATCCGAGGAACTGGAGGTGGTTTACCTACAGGAGACAAAGGAGAGTAGATGACAGGTTTGAGGCATGAGACATGGAATGTGGGGTGTATGCGCATGGACCTGGGGAGAAGGAGTCGATAAGAGACTGGATTTATTCTCTTGAGAATTTTGAAAGGTCCAACGTATCTAGGACCTAGTTTCCGTGACTCGAGGCGCAATGGAAGATTCTTAGTTGAAAGCCACACTCTCTGTCCAGGACGGAATGACGGACCTATCCGCCGACGTCGATTGGCCTGTTTCTGTTGTTCCCGGGATGACTTTAACAGGGCTGCCCGAGCTCTCTGCCAGATCCCCCGGCACCTCCGGACTAACTGGGCCGCTGCCGGGACCTGTGCTTGGAGGTCCTGTTCAGAAAACAAAGAGGGGGGGAACCCAAACTGGCATTCAAATGGAGACATACCCAATGATGAGTGATGGAGAGTGTTATGAGCAAATTCCGCCCAGACCAGCTGGGAACTCCATGTACTCGGGTTGTTCGAGACAAGACACCTGAGGGTCTTCTCAATCTCCTGGTTCACTCTTTCTGTCTGGCCATTGGATTGGGGATGGAACCCTGATGACAAGCTGATGGTGGAACCGATTAGACGTCCAAAAGCCTTCCAGAATCTTGAGGTAAACTGGGAACCCCGATCAGACACCATATCCTGAGGAAAACCATGAATTCTAAAGACATGTCGCATGAGAAGTTCCGCCGTCTGGCCTGCTGTAGGAATCTTAGAGGTGGGAATGAGATGACATGCCTTAGAAAATCTGTCGACTACTACAAGAATCACTGTGTTACCTTGAGAATTGGGTAGGCCATTAACAAAATCCATGGATATGTGGGACCAGGGTCGTCTCGGGATAGGGAGGGGATGTAGTTTACCTTGAGGGAGGGCTCTAGGTTCCTTATTCTGGGCGCAAGTGGAACATGCAGCAACAAATCTCCGGACATCGGTTGTCATGTTGGGCCACCAGAACTTAGATTGGATCTGCCTCAGGGTTCTAAGGACTCCTGGATGTCCAGATGAAGGTGCAGCGTGACCCCACTGCAGTACTTTGGATCTGACGGCATTTGGCACAAAGAGGAGGCCCGATGGGCCATTACCTGGGTCGGGTTGGCGATGTTGAGCCTTCCGTACTGCCGTCTCCAAGTCCCACTGGATGCCTGCCAGCACTCTGAACCTTGGTATGATGGGTTCCAACCTCTCCTCCTCTTCCTGTGACTCAAACTGCCTTGACAGAGCATCAGGCTTTATATTCCTGGAACCGGGTCTGTAAGAGAGGACAAAGTCGAAACGGTTAAAGAAAAGGGCCCACCGAGCTTGGCGAGGATTCAACCTCTTGGCTCCCTGGATGTAGGTGAGGTTTTTGTGGTCTGTCCATATCAGAAATGGGTGTTTAGCCCCCTCCAGCCAGTGCCTCCATTCCTCCAAAGCCAGCTTAACTGCCAGCAACTCACGGTTCCCAATATCATAGTTCTTCTCTGCTGCTGTCAGCCGACGTGAAAAGAAGGCACAAGGATGGAGTTTATTGTCCCTAGTCGCTCTTTGAGAAAGAACAGCCCCCACACCCACGTCCGATGTGTCCACCTCAATAATAAACGGTAACTCAGGATCTGGTAGAGTCAATATGGGAGTTGAAGTAAATAGCTCTTTGAGTCGTTCGAACGCCTGGTTAGCCTTCTCGGTCCACTGGAAGGGTGTACTAGACCTCCTGGTGAGAGCTGTGAGGGGTTCTGCAATGGAACTGAAGCCTCAAATAAATCTCCTATAAAAGTTGGCGAAGCCCAGGAAGCGTTGGACTTGTTTCAATGAATCAGGCTGGGGCCACTCCAGGACCGCACAAACCTTGCTGGGGTCCATCTGTACACTGCCGCATGAAATGATGAAACCCAAGAAAGAGACTGTAGCGACATGGAACTCACTTTTCTCTAGCTTGACGAAGAGGTTGTTCGAGAGCAGACGAGACAGAACCTGCCGGACATGTTGAACGTGGTCTTCGTAACTCTGGGAAAATATTAAGATATCATCAAGGTATACAAACACACATTGGTTCAACATCTCTCTCAGGACATCATTGATAAGGGCTTGGAAGACGGCCGGGGCATTTGCTAACCCGAAGGGCATTACCTGATATTCATAATGCCCAGTAGGGGTGTTGAAAGCCGTCTTCCATTCGTCCCCCCTCCCGGATTCTCACCAGATGGTTCCAGCGTTCCGGAGGTCCAACTTAGTGAAGATGGTAGCGCCCTGGAGGAGTTCGAAGGCTGTGGCCATAAGTGGCAATGGATATCGGTTCTTTATTGTGATGTTGTTTAGGCCACGATAGTCAATGCATGGGCGAAGACCTCCATCCTTCTTACCCACGAAGAAAAAACCGGCCCCTGCCGGTGACGTGGAAGGTCGAATAAATCCGTTCTCTAGTGCCTCTTGAATATACTCATCCATTGCCACCCTCTCTGGAGCTGACAATGAGAAAAGTCTACCTCTTGGAGGGCAAGATCCTGGCAACAAATCAATGGAGCAATCATAGGGTCGATGAGGAGGAAGAGTATCAGCCCGGGCCTTACTAAACACATCCTGGAGATCGGCATATACCTGGGGAACTCGAGATAGGTCAAGAGGAGGAACAACCAGAGCAGGGGGTGTAAGTTTAACTTGAGGAATGACTAGTACCTTGGTTCTTGGAGTGTTCTTTGACTCAAGTTGAATCCAGAGTTGTCGATTAGGCCCCAAAAAGGAATCAGGAGGTGAAAGAGTTCCAGCCATTGGACATGTACATCCCCATCTGGTAAAACTGCTAGTTGTCCAGTCAATCTGAGGATTGTGTGAGACTAGCCAAGGGTAACCAAGGATAACTGGAAACTCAGGTGTGTCAATAAGAAGAAAAGACAATGATTCTTGATGAGAGTCTATTTCAACTGAAATGGGAATGGTACGGTGTGTTACCTGGCCGGACCCCAGAGGTCTATTTCTAAGGATGTTATCGTGAGCTTATCCTGGAGAGTTATGAGAGGTATCTTCCAGCTCCTAGCCAGAGTACTGTCCATGAAATTGCCAGCAGCGCCTGAATCGACAAATGCAGAACCCTTGTGCCAACCATTGCCCCAGGAGAAATGCATCACCGTCGAAAGTCCAGTTGGGGATCGGGGGTCGATTATTTCTCTCGTCTCAGCCCCCCTCTCTCTGGACGAGAAATCTCTTTTCCCACAAGTTCAGGGCAATGAGTACGAAAATGCCCCAGTTCTCCACAGTACAGACAGCGCCGTTCCCGCATACGTTTGTCCCGTTCAGATTGTGATAAGCGATTCTTCCCAAGCTGCATGGGTTCCTCTGTGCAGAGAGTTTGGAAAGTAGGTTGAACTGGACTGATGTTGCTCTGGGCTGTGACTCGGTCTTGTTGTCTTTCAGACCTTCTATCCCTAATTCGGTTATCCACTCGGATGGCGACATCAATAAGATAATCCAAGTTAGGCGCAGGATCACGGAAAGCCAATTCATCCTTTAGCTCAGGTGCAAGAGCCTGATGAAATGCTGCTTGAAGAGCCTGTTCATTCCAGCCACTCTCCGCTGCCAGAGTACGGAACTCAATAGCCATTTCTGCTACACTGCGCGTTCCTTGAGTGAGTTGAAGTAATCGTTGGTCATTTCCGACTCCTCCACCTGGATGATGGAATACCCTCCTCATCTCTGCCAGGAATTGCTCAGAGTTAGAAGTAAATGGTGAACAATTTTCCAAGATAGCTGTAGCCCATTCCAAAGCTCTTCCAGTAAGTAAGGTGATGATATAAGCCACACGACTGCTGTCTGTAGGAAAACTACTGGGTTGAAGTTGGAAGGCTAGAGAGCATTGAGTGATAAAGCCTCTACAGCCCCTGGTATTACCATCATATCTCTCAGGAGGTGGCAGCCTGGGCTTGAGAAGATGAACTGCCGCAATTGGTTGGGGTAAGGTGGGAAGTTCAGGAGGCGTGGGTAATTCAGGAACTTCCTGGGATGGAGGGTCTTGAGGCAAAGCTAGAAGGTTCAAACGCTGAAGAATCTCTGTGAGCATCCGTTCATGATGTTGAATTGCAGTAGCTTGATTGGTGAGCTCAGATAATATTCTCTCCACATTTGATGGAGGCCCTTGATCCCCTGCTGGGTCCATTTCTGGTTCAGTCTTGCTGTCAGGATCTAGAACCAGGGACTAAGGACTAAGACCTGGAATGTTGTCTTTGGTGGGATTTGAACCCCGGTCTCCTGGACACAGAGTTGGTGTACCTCCTGAGTGAGCTAACTCACAATTGAGGATGCCAAGACCCACGTGCAGAGGAGTAACAACAAAAATTTCAAGGAGACAAGCAGCATAAACTCCAAGTAACTTTTACTCTTAGTATGAGTCAAAAAACAAAGTACAGACAATAAAACAAGAAGCAAAGCTTCCAATGGTTACAAAAAGGCAAACAAAACAAGCACAATGGCTTAGAACAAACTCACGTGGTACACCAGTAGGTAGGCTCAAGACTGAACAAAAGGCAATGACAAAAGGCAAACTTAAATAGGGCCCTACACAGGTGAGTATCATCAACAATGATTGCTAACTACAACAGAGTTCTTGCCAATGGTTTCCCCCTGGCAACTGGGAGGGGGATTGCAGGCAAAAGACCTCATGCGCCCCCTAGTGACTGGGAGCCATACTGCTGGTCATAGCTGGAGAGTGACCCCTAGTGGTTGGAGGACGTAATGCCTGATAAAGTCTTACAAACCTCATTGCAATGTCAAGACAGTTGCCATTTGAACACCAGCCTTGCACTGTGGGGCAGTATATATATATATATATATATGACACACAGGTGCGGATTACGTACAGGCTTACATAGGCTGGAGCCTAGGGGCCCCACGTGTGCAGGGACACCAGATTGGCCAGACAATTTTTTATTTATTTTAAATTTACTTCAGCACGAACAAAAATAGACCCTCATTGGCTCATAAGAAACATAAACACAAAGAGCAGCCTAGGGGCCCCTGACCACCTTAACCCTCAGGGGTTGACGGACGCGCCGACGCATCCTGCTGGTTTTTTTCGTCATTACAGCGGAAACAACATAAAATTCTCCGTCATTTTGGGGCATACAGATAAGTGTAAGACATCATTAGAGACTATAAAGGGTTGACTTTTATTTGTGTACACTCACAATAACAACAAAACCTTGTGCTTTTGTAAAATAAATAATATAAAAAGGGGGAGCTGTAAGAGGTCTCTGTGACGCGAGCATATTTCAGAAACACGTCACAAAAATGAACTGAAACTCTGCGAATACTTATCACACAAACATGAAACATATGCCTGAAGAAAGCTTAAATTTCTACTTTTAAATAAAACAGTTCAAATTCAAAACAAATATACTCCTGCAATGTAATCTGTATGAAACAATGCAATGTACAGTTTCACCTGGCTCAGCGAATTATTTCTAATGTGACACCAGCAGAGCACGCTATTCATATGCTAATGTGCTGAGATGATAAAATCAAATGGTAAACGCCCCTGACTGTGCCTTGAAAACATATAGTTAATTCACTTATCTGCATGTTTGAAAGACAGCAGGATACACAAGTGAGAAAACTCCTGGATAGTGATGAAGAGTTACAATTTTCCTCAGAAGAAGAGCAGGACTCGGATGAACGTTTGCATTTTGAAGAGAGACTTGATCCAGCCGAGGATACAATTTCAGACGAGTAAGTCATTTCGTTTTCATTAGTTGACATGCTATTGTATATAAACATGTACATATTTTACTAGTGGGACTGTTTCCAGACGTGCCAGCCAGGATTCAGAGTATTGTAATTTGAAATATGTCCTAATATCAAGTTTTAGTTACATTTAAAAGTCTTTATGTAAAGAAAATGTATAATCCGATTACTTTTTTAACTTAAAACTTTGATTTTTATCATTAAGTCTCCTCACATTCATTCTCTTTCTGTCACATTCCACATTTTGTCTCCTCAGGTGTGAATTACAATCAATATTCATGATAGTTCACGCCTCCTTGCATATTAACTTTCTAACACTAAAAGTGTCTAACAAAAGTTACTACACTGTTTTGTATGAATGAGTGACCAGGATGGTTTTCACGTCATTTTGTAGCAAAAACTATAAGCTACAAGATCCAGTTCTCAAAAGGCTTGTGGACAAATGTTTAGTATGTGTTATATGGCCTTATTTCAATGACTTAAAAATTTTGTTTTTTCAAAAACCACTAATAAACGTTATTTTCTCAAAAATAGAAACATGTACACACATGTTGCTCACATATTATTGTAGCCTAGTTTGTGCTGAATACAGTGTTATCAGACTTTAGCCATTAATGTGATTTTAAGCAACTGAAAAAAACAAAAACTTCTCCAGGGCCCAAAACACCCTCAGACCCCAGAGGGATAATCCGCCTCTGTATACACACTACCGATCAAAAGTCATTATTTTTTTACAAAAATTTTTTTTTGCACATTTTAGAATAATAGTAAAGTCATCAAAACTATGGAATAACATAAATGGAACTATGGGAATTATGTTGTGACTAAATAAAATCCAAAATAAATCAAAACTGTGTTATATTTTAGCATCTTCATTGTAGTCACCCTTTGCCTAGAATTTGTAGACATGTACTCTTGACATTTTCTCAAACAACGTCTTGAGGTATCACCCTGGGATTATTTTTTTTAACAGTATTTAAGGAGTTTCCAACTATGTTGGGTACATATTGGCTGCTTTTCTTTATTATTTGGTCCAAGTCATCAATTATAAAACCTTTTTTTGTATTATATTTTAGTTTTATAACGAAATAAGTTAATATGATGGCAATTACATTTTTATCTACAAAACTAATTTCAAATATTCAAGTGTATACATTCAGATCAAAAGATTTTTAAGATCATGAGAAACAGTTCAGTGAAGTGTTTCAAACATTTTGACCATATATATATATATATATATATATATATATATATATATATACAGTGAGGAAAATAAGTATTTGAACACCCTGCTATTTTGCAAGTTCTCCCACTTAGAAATCATGGAGGGGTCTGAAATTGTCATCGTAGGTGCATGTCCACTGTGAGAGACATAATCTAAAAAAAAAAATCCAGAAATCACAATGTATGATTTTTGAACTATTTATTTGTATGATACAGCTGCAAATAAGTATTTGAACACCTGAGAAAATCAATGTTAATATTTGGTACAGTAGCCTTTGTTTGCATTTACAGAGGTCAAACGTTTCCTGTAGTTTTTCACCAGGTTTGCACACACTGCAGGAGGGATTTTGGCCCACTCCTCCACACAGATCTTCTCTAGATCAGTCAGGTTTCTGGGCTGTCGCTGAGAAACACGGAGTTTGAGCTCCCTCCAAAGATTCTCTATTGGGTTTAGGTCTGGAGACTGGCTAGGCCACGCCAGAACCTTGATATGCTTCTTACAGTGCCACTCCTTGGTTATCCTGGCTGTGTGCTTCGGGTCATTGTCATGTTGGAAGACCCAGCCTCGACCCATCGTCAATGCTCTAACTGAGGGAAGGAGGTTGTTCCCCAAAATCTCGCAATACATGGCCCCGGTCATCCTCTCCTTAATACAGTGCAGTCGCCCTGTCCCATGTACAGAAAAACACCCCCAAAGCATGATGCTACCACCCCCATGCTTCACAGTAGGGATGGTGTTCTTGGGATGGTACTCATCATTCTTCTTCCTCCAAACACGGTTAGTGGAATTATGACCAAAAAGTTCTATTTTGGTCTCATCTGACCACATGACTTTCTCCCATGACTCCTCTGGATCATCCAAATGGTCATTGGCAAACTTAAGACGGGCCTTGACATGTGCTGGTTTAAGCAGGGGAACCTTCCATGCCATGCATGATTTCAAACCATGACGTCTTAGTGTATTACCAACAGTAACCTTGGAAACGGTGGTCCTAGCTCTTTTCAAGTCATTGACCAGCTCCTCCAGTGTAGTTCTGGGCTGATTTCTCACCTTTCTTAGGATCATTGAGACCCCACGAGGTGAGATCTTGCATGGAGCCCCAGTCCGAGGGAGATTGACAGTCATGTTTAGCTTCTTCCATTTTCTAATGATTGCTCCAACAGTGGACCTTTTTTCACCAAGCTGCTTGGCAATTTCCCCGTAGCCCTTTCCAGCCTTGTGGAGGTGTACAATTTTGTCTCTAGTGTCTTTGGACAGCTCTTTGGTCTTGGCCATGTTAGTAGTTGGATTCTTACTGATTGTATGGGGTGGACAGGTGTCTTTATGCAGCTAACGACCTCAAACAGGTGCATCTAATTTAGGATAATAAATGGAGTGGAGGTGGACATTTTAAAGGCAGACTAACAGGTCTTTGAGGGTCAGAATTCTAGCTGATAGACAGGTGTTCAAATACTTATTTGCAGCTGTATCATACAAATAAATAGTTAAAAAATCATACATTGTGATTTCTGGATTTTTGTTTTTAGATTATGTCTCTCACAGTGGACATGCACCTACGATGACAATTTCAGACCCCTCCATGATTTCCAAGTGGGAGAACTTGCAAAATAGCAGGGTGTTCAAATACTTATTTTCCTCACTGTATATATATAGAGCTAAAACATTATGACCATACCTAATATGATGGTGGTCCTCAGTGTGCCACCTAAAAACGCTGACTTGCCGAGGCCTGGACTATACAAGACCCCTAAAGGTGTCCTGTGGTGTCTTATACCAAGACATTAACTGCAGATATTTCAAGTCCTATAGGTTGCTAGGTGGAGCCACCGTGGATCATACTGTTTGGTCCAGCACAAACCACAGATGCTAAAAATTGAGGATTGGAATTTGGAGGCCAGGGCAACACCTTGAACTCTTCATTATGTTCCTTAAACCATTCCAGAACAATGTGTGCAGTGTGGCAGAGTGTATTATACTTCTGAAAGAGGCCACTGCAAACAGGGAATACCAATGCCATGAAGGGGTGTACCTGGTCTGCAGTGATGTTTAGGTAGGTGGCATGGGTCAAATTGACATCCACATGAATGGCCCGACACAGTGATTCCCAGCAGAACATTGCCCAACGCTTTACACTCCCCTCCACCGACTTGTCTTCCCACGGTGCATCCTGGTGCCATCACTTCCCCAGTTAAGTGGTGCACACATACCTGGCTGTCCACATGATGTAAAATAAAACAGGACTCATTGAACTAGGCAGACTTCTTCCACTGCTCCAAAGCATGCTCACGTGCCCATTGTATGTGCTATCGATGGTGGATATGGGTCATCACTATGACAGTCTACGCAACCCCATACGCAGCAAGGTGCACTGTGTGTTTTGTGACACATTCCATCATTCAAATTTTCTGTGACTTGTGCACATTGTCGGTTTGAACCAGACGGGATAGCCTTTGTTGCCCTCACACATCAATGAGCCTTGGGCCCCCAACACCCTGTTACCGATTTGTGGTTTGTCCCTCCTCGGACCACTGTCGGTAGGTACTCACCGCTGCTGTGTGGAAGGACCCCACAAGCCTTGCTGTTTCAGAGATGCTCTGACTCAGTTGTCTGGCCATAACAATTTGGCCCTTGACAGGTCTTTACTCCTGCCCATTTCTCCTGCAATCAACATGTTGACTACGAGAACTGATTGTTTGCTTATTATCTAATCTACTTGTTAGCCTTGTTAGAAGATGATCAACGTTGTTCGCTTCACCTGTGAGTGGTCATAATGTTTTGGCTCATCAGTGTTTATATATACAGTGTATATAAATAAAACTTTTCCAAACTTTTGGCCCTCCAGTGTATATATATACTGGTTACCAAAAGTTTGGAATAATGTACAGATTTTCCTCTTATGGAAAGAAATTGTTACTTTTATTCACCAAAGTGGCATTCAACTAATCACAATTTATAGTCAGGACATTAATAACATTAACATAACAGAAAAATTACTATTACAATTTGAAAAAAGGTTCAGAACTTCTTAAACTACTTCAAAGAGTTAACATAAAAAAAAAAAACATCCACGTCCAGCAATGACAGCTTTGCAGATCCTTGTCATTCTAGCTGTCAGTTTGTCCAGATACTCAGGTGACATTTCACCCCACACTTCCTGTAGCACTTATCAGGCACTTCTCACGCACCTTAAAGTCTAGCTGATCCCACAAAAGCTCAATGGGGATAATATCCATAACACTCTTTTTCAATTATCTGTTGTCCAGTCTCTGTTTCTTTTCCCACTCTAGCCTTTCCTTTTTCTGTTTCAAAAGTGGCTTTTTCTTTGCAATTCTTCCCATAAGGCCTGCACCCTGAGTCTTGTCTTTACTGTTGTACATGAAATGAATTCAATAAAGCTATCAGCTGAGGACATGAGAGGCATCTATTTCTCAAACTAGATTCTCTGATGTACTTATCCTATATATATATATATATATATATATATATATATATATATATAGATAGATAGATAGATAGATAGATAGATAGATAGATAGATATAGATATATACATATACAACAATCACATGGCCGTATCTCTCACACAGCCAAGTATTTTTCTGGGTTTTCATTGTTACAGGCTTGCTTCTCTGTAATAATCCTCTGAGATATAACTTGTTTTGGGGCTCTGTGCTTCTTTAGATAGGTACATGGTAGATGGAAGAAGATTAACTTGGAGAGGTTGTATCTGCTTTAGTGTATCGGAGTAGTTCGCTCTAGGTGTTTTCTTCCAGTGCTGATAAAATGAGGTGTGAAGTGAATCAAAGAATGCTGCAAGACTGCAGCTCTCCATGAATTAAAGAAGGACAAATACCCTACAAGAAAACACAAGCTCCGTTGCCTCAGCTTGTAGTGGGTTGCGTGGGTGGTCAAGTGTGCATACGCTTCGGGGCATAGTCTTCTGAATATTTGACTTCTATTGCGATAGTATAACAGAAGTTTGAGAGTATGTTTTTGGGGGTTGTGGTCATGACTTCAGACCATTCTTCAAGTTTTTGTGTGTGAGAGAGTGTGAGAAAGAGCTCAGTTATGCTCCAAGAGCATGGGCAGGATATAAAGTCCTAAGGGAATGCTACTGCTCTGCTCTATCACTTTGTGACATGTTCACCTCGGACATAACGGGCACTAAACAGACACGTACACACAGAGTGAGTCCAGCTTCTTATCAGTTGAGATTTTGATGGATTAATTTGATATGTCCTTGACGATTATGCACTGAAATCTCTAGCTTGATATAGTCAGCAAATCTGAAATCTACTTTCAGATATCCATGTGAAACAACCACAGTTGGGGTCTAAAAGTAACTCATGCCAACACTTGCACATGTTTGTACTCTCACATACACAATTTGACACACACCGCCTGCTGCAGAGGTGCAAATTGTGTCACATCTGCACCAGGTGTGTGCTGCAGTGCCACATCATTTGTCTGGTTAATGCAGACATTTGGCTAATTGTATTCATTACCCCACCCTTCCAGACGTCACTCTCTCTGCTCTCTATTCTCCTCTCTTTTTCTTTCCCTTCCTCTTCCCTTTTGTAATGTCTCTATCTATGTTCAAAATGGACTCCCATCTGAGCACACACTGTATACTGCATACTTTTTTTTTTTTTAACAAATAATAAGTGAAAACAGTTGACATTATGCAATTATAATAATTCCAAACATGTCATCACATGACCTCATCATGTTGCATCCATACTGAAATACTAGCTTTGATCAACATACCTTTTACATGCTTGTCCAGGCTGGTTTATGCTGGTTTGGTGCTGGTCTAGTTTTTGGACAGAACAACCAGCATGGCCTTTCTGGTGAAGCAGTTTGACCAAGGAAGTCTTGCTGGTTAAGGTAGTTAAGAATCCTGGACACCAGCACATCCCCCTCCCATGCCACTAGCACTCAAACCAAGCTGATAACTGTGTTTGAGTTACTTTATTGCATTTTTATATCAGTATATCAAGACATGGCCTAAATGGTCAATTTCACATTGGCCCTTGACTCAATATGATCAACAAAACTTCCATTGAAATTTTGAAAAATTAAATACAGAAAATGAGCTATGGAAATATCTTACATTGTTAATGCTACACTGCTGCAAAAAAACAACAAAAACAGTAATTGTAAACAGATAATTTTGACTCAATGGGAGTAGATCTAAATGGAGTGCTATTTCTAGATATTTTAATGAACTTGATTTTGTCTGAGGGTGTCACACATGCCAACTGTTTTGCTGAGATATCGCTCTCTCTTTAGTCCGAGGTACATTATGACACACTTGACAATAGTTACAGGGGTGACAGGTATACCAATTCTCTCTCTGATTTCTTGTCACATTTAACTTACAACAGGAGTTAACAGTATAACATAAACAATTGTTTTCGAGTGATTTAGGATGTGTTTCATGGAGTAAATTTACCCTGCAAATGTGTGTGATTGTGTATTTATCCACTCAGGGCTTGCCATAGAACATATGAAGCTTTCAGTGAGTAAAGAAATTCCATACAACATTCCGTTGTGCCTCTGCTTTCTGATTTTATTAGTCATTTTAGTGTCTTACATTTACATTTACTGCTTACTGCTCCGTGCTTTGTTCCCTTGCTTTTGCAGTTTAACTTCTAATTTTCATATCAGCATTTCAGCACAGTGCTCAAACGATTAGCCAATACTGGCTACAATTCTTCCACCCCTGATACATCTTAAAAATAGATTTTAACCATTAATGAATGTAGATGACGAAACCCAAAACATGATCGGACATAGATTAGATCAGTCAGCAGGCAGTGGCGTTCTGCTGAGATCACAGCTGAGCCCAGCACTTTGATTGTGGGTGACTCCATGATCAGAAACACTGGCAGCTGGGCTGTCACTACTTGCTGCCTTCTTTGAGCCACAGTAAATAAGGAACTGTAAATAAGTGTAATATAATGTAATATAATGTAATAGGTATAAATAAGGAACTTTGAATATGCTGATGAATCATTAAACTATTTATTGGGTAATCATATTTAAGGGGAAAATTCATATTCGGAAAGAGAACTCCTTAAGAGTGATTTCAATAAACTCTTTGAACACTTGATTAAATACAAGGGTGTAGATTTGGCTTGAACATTGGTTAAACGTTCACAACCTGAATGTCCACAAATACATACTCAGTGTCTGGATGACCACAGAATCACACTTCAGCAGCTGAATGGATATTTGGTTGACTCATACCACAAGGAAAACAATAATACAGTGCAGCCAACAACCACTGCTCAGAGACACCATCCAGGCTGAGCCCCACCCACAGAACATACTACTGTCGGACTATGGCGACTTAGAAATGCTCCAAGATTCAGCACCCATGGACAACTTTCTGGGAAAAAAGTCAAGGAAGACGTCAGCCTCCAGAAACACCAGAGCCACAGCCCGTCTCGCCACACACTTTCTTACATTTCTGAGCTTCTTTGAGAAAATAGAGGAACTGGTGTACACTGAAACAAAGTTCTCCAACTCCTTCACAGCGAGCCCTCAGATACCAACCAAAAATCTACAGGCCCATCAACCACTAAATCTTGAGGGCCAAGCTCACCCTCCCCCTCCATCTGAGAGAGCTCTCCAGCTGCTGTCCCAATGCCAGGGCCCACATCGTCCTTCATCTTCTCTTGGTGAACAACAAACAACTGATAACATCTAAGTGATATGTGTCAGAAATATTCCCAAATGTACACAGAACAAGCGTGAACCTAGTGTGCCTTTAGCTTTTCTATATCTTTGCTGTTAATGATAGAAAGACTAAGGCATTCTATTCTGCTGCCTATTTGATGTCAGTGTGAGACTTCCGTTGAGACCAAAAATGGATACTGTCAATTAGTTTCTTTAAACATCAGCTCACTTAAAGGAGCAGTATGTAACAATTTTCATATAATATTCGCCCTTTTTTTTTGCCAATGTGTGAACAGTTTGTAACACAACTTAAAGAATTATCCGTTCCCGGACTTCCTAGGTTGCGTATTAAAGCCTGTAGACTGATTTTCATGCGAATGGAGTGGGTCACGGGAAAATCCAAAGGATGTGACGTTTATGCACGCTCCCTAGAGCCATGCCTCAGTAGTTGCTTCTCTTCTGCTATGCAAAAGAGACAACAAACTGCAACACTAGGTAATGTTATCTCAGAGATGGAATCCAGCAAATGTCAACACAGACTCCTACACAAACTCAGAGTAAGCCAAAAAACAAAACAAAAAAAATGTATCTAATGAATAAATGAAACATGGTTAGATAAAAGCATTCACCTGGATGATGCGACAGCCGCCATAGTTTTCTAGAACACCCACCACACACCAGCTATTGGTGGAGAGGAGAAGACTGTGATGTAGCCAATTAAAATATATATATATATATATAATTATTAGGAAGCCATGATGGATAGAGGCCAATGGGCAAATCTTGCCAGGACAAAAGGGTTACACACCAACACTTTTTTGAGAAGTACCCTAGGATATTTAATGACCACAGAGAGTCAGGACATTGGATTAACATCTCATCCGAAAGATGATGCCTTTTTACAGTATAGTGTATCTGTCACTACACTGGGGCATTAGTACCCACACAGACCACAACATGAGAACCCCCTACTGGCCTCCCTAATACCTCTACCAGCAGCAACCATAGTTTTCCCCAGGAGGTCTCCCATCCAGGTACTGCCCAGCCTCAACCCTGCTTAGCTTCAGTGGGTAACCTGGTGAAAGCTGCAGGCTGATATGCTAGTAAATCAGGCTATAATACAGTACATCATGATATCAAGTATGGTATATCTGAAGAATCTATGAAAAATGCTATTAATGACATTAATCCTGTAAAGATCAGGAGGATTACTGGCAAACACAAGGAAGAAACACAACAGCATCACATAGCATGAAAAGAAAATGCAGGAAAGCAGAATGAATGTAGCGGAAGACATAAATTGAAGTCCTTTATAACATCTATAAAGACAGCCTTCATGCTTTCAATGTGGAACATGTGGAACACAGCTAGACTGACTTTCTACTAAAACATTATAAACAGTAAAATAAACAACACTCACACTCTTTTTTTCTACTGTAGAGAGACTAACAAACACCCCAAAACGTCTCGGGTTACATGTGTAACCCTTGTTCCCTGAAAAAAGCGGAACGAGATGCTGCGCTTTGCTAAGCGCTTTGGGAACGACCCTAGTCGTGACCGAGCTGTGAATATGTGTGTAACACGTCAATGAACATTGACCGGAATTTATAGACTTGGCTGATGTGATCATTAGACGCACCTGAGGCCAGGCTATAAATGGATCCGTCACCAGGTGTCGTCAGATACTTCTTTTTGAAGAGCAGTCCTGGGACGTCCCAGTGTGGCAAAGAAGCGCAGCATCTCGTTCCGCTTTTTTCAGGGAACAAGGGTTACACATGTAACCCGAGACATTACCTTTACAAAAAGCTTCACTTATGATGCTGCGCTTTGATAAGCACTTTGGGAACACAATACCCACGCCTCCGCACTGGGGCTGTCCGGACCCCTATGGTTGTGCAGTGTGCTCACAAGAACACGAGAGGTCTCGGACACGAGCTTGAGATGTCGACTCAAGGGCATAAGAGCCCGGAGTAACAAACATCTAAACCATAAAATTTGATGAATGTGTGTGGAGAGGACCAGCCTGCTGCATCACAAACTTGTTCAGGCATGAGCGGAGATGTCGACTCAAGGGCATAAGAGCCCAGAGTAGCAAAGCATCTAACCCATAAAGTTCGATGAATGTGTGTGAAGAGAACCCTATTGCAACACAAACTTGTCATAAAAACTGATGAATGTGTGCAGAGAGGACCAGCCCGCTGCATCACAAACTTGTTCAGACATGAGCTTGAGATGTCGACTCAAGGGCATAAGAGCCCGGAGTGGCAGAACATCCAAATTATTAAAGTCTAATGAATGTGTGCGGAGAGGACAACCTGCCGCATCACAAACTTGCTGCAGAGGGAGACCTCTAGCCAAGGCTTTTGAGGAGGAGAGCCCTCTGGTAGAGTGCGCCTTAAAACCTACTGGCGAAGCTTGCCCGCGCGCCTCCTAGGCCCGTGCAATAATGTCCCTCACCCAAAGTGACATAGTCTGCCAGGAGGTGACCGCCCCCAGTCACGGCTCCCAAGTGAAGAATTGCTGCCCTGACTTTACACCACTAGCAAATGCGGTGGACATAAGTCTGAAGGGTACAGACTAGACAAAGTCTGAGAAGTCTTAGCTGGCCAAGGGTCGCACCTTGGGCAGGCAGTTAGGGTGAGGGTGCAAAGAATGCTTTTGGTCATAGCTGGGGCAAACTCTAAACAGGCCGGCAAAAGAGACAGAGCCTGTAGGTACCCAAGTCTCCTTAGAGACTAAATTACCATAAGAAAAACCATCTTGAGAGTCAGAAGTCTACCAAACGCTGTCTCTAGAGGTCTAAAAAGGGGGTCTTACCCTATGAAGAGGTCCTAGCAAGGATGCCTCTTAGGGGGCACCCCGCCCACTAAGGCGTGGCAAACCGCAGTGGAGGCCACATAGAACCTGGCAGTGGTGAGGCAAGTGCCCGCTGACAGTTCTTTCTACAGAAAATCCAGAACTGAAGCAAACTGGCAGTTAGCTGGTTCTATAATATGAACTTTAATAGAGGGAATCGCATGCAGGCGCATTTGTGCCATGTATGCATCACCACGATCAGCTTCCCCCCAAGAGGTGGGTGTGTGAACTGGGCGACTCGGGGAGAAGTGGAGGAGACATTGCGCTATCAACAGAGACGAAGAGGTCCTCTTCTGCCCTGTAAGAGCTGCCCAGATCAGTTCCAAGTGGAGGGAGCCCTAGCACTTGAAATGGTCCCGATTACCTCAAGAGAAAGCCCTGTGAACCTCAGTTGGTACCCTTAGGGGCCAGACATGAAAGGTTTTACAATTCAGGCCAGGGATGAGAAGGTCCTCCCTGTTCGGAATCGCCCAAGGTGAGCCGCCGAGGAGAGGTATTAACTCCGAGAAACATATCCTGTTCGGCCAGCGCAGCGCCATTAGTAGGAGGCAAGACCCTTGCTGGTGAACAATGCCAAGACTCCCGGGAGCAGAGAAACCGGGGAAAGAAACGCATACAGGCGCATTCCAGGTCATGAATGTGTCTTAACGTCCAGACCCGGGGGGGGGTGATTTCAGGGAGAAGTAGAGGAGACATTGCGCTATTCATAGAGGCGAAGAGGTCCTCTTCTGCCCTAAGATCTTACCCGAACTTGTTCCAAGTGGAAAAAAGCCCGAGCATTTAAGAAGGTCTCGATAACCTCAGGAGAAAGCCCTGTGTCCCTCAGTTGGTACCCTTAGGGGCCTAACATGAAAGATTCCACAATTCGGGACAGGTATAAAATGTTGCCCTGTACCTGAGATAGAAGATCCTTCCTGTTCGGGATCGCCCAAGGCGAGCCGTCGAGGGAAGAAATTAGCTCTGAGAACCAAACCCTGTTCGGCCAGCGCGGTGCTATCAGTAAGAGGCAAAAACCCTTGCTGGCGAACTCTGGGCAACTACTACCTTAGGGTGGAGTTCTTTAATCCCCCGTTGGTATTTTCTGTCTGGACAGTAAGTCTGCTCCCACATACGGGCATCCAGGGATATAACTGTCCTGAGTGACAGGAGCTTACCCTGGGCCCTAAGGAGAATCCGACGGGCCAGAAGTACAGCTGACAAGAACGTGGATCTCCCTGATGATTTATGTAAGAGGCTACCGCTGTATTGTCCACCCGCACCAAGACATGGCAGCATCAGGAGGAGGTATTTCAGGGCCAGAAATACAGCCATCAACCCGAGACAGTGACTGTGACAACCGAGCTGACGACCCTCCTATCCCCTTAAGCTGGACGACCACTTAAGGCCGCTACCCCGCCCGTCCGGGAGGCGTCTGTCGTTAGCAGCCTGCGACAAGAAGATGCACCTTGTGTGGGACCCCAGGCAGAAAACCGGGGTCTGAACCACATAGAAAGGGAACGAAGCCTTAGGCGCGTAACCCTTATTAGCCTAGGGGTTTTGGCCCTTGGAAGAAAACCCCTGGCTTTGAGCCACAACAACAACGGTCTCATGAGCAGAAGGTCCAGAGGGATCACAGAGGATGCGGTCGCCCTGAGACCTGGAAATCGTTGATACTGGGGTCGTTCCCAAAGCGCTTAGCAAAGCGCAGCATCATATGTGAAGCTTTTTGTAAAGGGAACAGGTTCCCTGTGAAATGCTCTGTGACAGAAAATGCAACAAGTTTGAATCTTACTTAATGAAGAAAATTAATGATATAAGAATGTTGATCAGCTTGTCCTTAGGTCAGGCAACCCCTGTATATGCTCAAACTAGGTCAAATTATGAAAAATAACCAATTTTCTTACCATAGCTATGAAGATGACACCCAGATCTACCTAGCCCTATCACCAATTGACTACAGTTTCATAGACACTCTGTGCCAATGCATTGAAGAAATAAACAGAAATTGATGTGCCGAAACTTCCTTCAGTTAAACAGCAAAACAGAAGTCATTATGGCAACAAAGATTAATTAACAAAGATTGCTTACATTAACAGTAGGGTACACTACTGCAACGGACTCCTCATCAGCCTTCCCAAAATACCATTAGACAGCTGCAGCTCATTCAGAATGCTATATAAATATAAATATAAAAATGAATATAAATACCTGATGGAATCATTTGAATGAAGAAGGTGGGGGATTTTTTAAGACTATGGGAGTGGTTGCTTAAAGATCACAGGATGATAGACATAAGGACCTCTGGAAGGTGGTTATTAAAGGTCACGGAAGTGGCTGTTTCATTATCATGGGATGATCAACCATTGGACCTCTGGGACACCTGTTCAGTGTTTCCACTGAAGGGGTGCCCTGAACTCATTTTTTTTTTTATCTTATTTTTATTGTCTTGTTATTTATTTATTGTCTTAAGTGATTTTAAAATTAACTTTATGTATCTTTTATTTTCTTTATCATTTCCATGTAAAGCACTTTGTATTTACACTTATTTGAAATGTGCTACATAAGTAAACGTGCCTTGCCTTCCTCATGCTGACTGCATGACTCCAGCTCTCAATATTCAAACCATATGTGCTTTTAAAATGATTGTGCACTGTATACAGATAAGAACTTATTATTATATTATTATTATTAAATGCAATACATTTGTATAGGCAATGGAGGTCACAGCTTATTAAATAGACTTGCTGATTCACACAAACACAGTGGCTAGAGAGTTTGTAGCATGTATTGCTGAGATAAAAGGTGTTTTGTTGTATTGTGGCAGATTAGATGCAACTGTTTTCTTCTTTATTAAATTGTGACCATGCCTCAGATGAAACTATAAATTACTTTTAAGGAGTCATACACTCACGTAGCCCTTTATTAAGCACACTGTGGTTTCCAACATGGTCTTCTGTTGTTGTAGCCCATCTTCCTCAAGTTTCGACGTGTTGTGCATTCTGAGATGCTAATCTGCACACTACAATTGTACAGTGGGGTTATCTGAGTTACCGTAGCCTTTCTGTCAGCTCGAACCAGCCAGGCCATTCTCCGTTGACCTCTCACATCAACAAGGCATTTCCGTTCGCAGAATTGCCACTCACTGGATGTTTTTTTTTATTTTAGACCATTCTGAGTAAACTCTTTGTTGTGTGTGAAAATCCCAGATACAGAAATACTCAAACCAGCCTGCATGATTGTATGCATTGCACTGGTGCGACACGATTGTCTGATTATGTATGAATATGTGAATAAAGTGCTCAGTGAGTGTGTGAGAATTTCAATTTGCCTTGATATTTTAAAATAAATGAGTTCATTGTACTGCCAAAAAGACCATCTATTGAAACTGCAAACATGGCTCATCCTAAAATACTTGGATTTCTGGAGTCAGAAATGTTTACATGTCCTTGCAACATGATCACACAGGAAGTCAGCATGTTGCTTTCGGATTTTCCAGTTCCCTGACAACCATCTGACAATCATCTAACATCAGACATTTTACATCAGTTGAAGTGTGTTCACCTTCTACTATGCCGCGACTGTGGGAGATGTGGGAGACCTGGGTTTTCGATCCATGATGAAACCAGGAAGCAATCGCATTTGCATAGTACTGAGTGAGATCAGAATATATCCCCATTCTGATGAATAATGTGAACATTAACTGAAGCTTCTGACCTGTTTCTGCATGATTTTAGGCATTGCACTGCTGCCACACGATTGGCTAATTAGAAAATTGCATGAATATGTAGGTGTTTCTAATAAAGTGCTCAGCGAGTGTATGCATTTCTCTTCACTGTATTACATCCTTTACAGCTAAAAACAACTCTCTTTACAACTCGCTTTTGGCGCCCATCTGTGGGCATTTCACTCAGAAACTGAAGCTCACTTGTGCCCTTACATTCAAAAACATGTCCCGCTTTGAATTTCATTAAGCACCGACAAGTTTAGCTTGAGAAAAGTCAACCTACTGTTTCTGAATTTAATGTCAGAACAGTTTGGTCCTTGACACATCAACAAAATGGTGTAAAAACATATCTTAAATTATTCCTTTATATGTAAAACTTGTAAACAAACACACACAATAACTCACTACCATTATTCCAAACACAAATATACTTTCATATGCACCAAAGAATAAAATCCTAATCTTATATTTTGATTGAAGAATTAATTGAAATTAAACTTCAGCTTTTTCCACATCCTCAAGAGGTTGTGTGTGTGAGAGCATTTCACAGTTCTCCATAGTTTATTTATGAGACTTTTTTCTGGCATGTGGTTGCTATGGAATTAGTTGAACAAAGCTAGCCATTCTTAGCCTGATTACCCTATTTTGAATTATTAAGACATGAGGACACACATACACACGCTAGATGATGAGATACTGTATCTGTCGCCTTTGTTCCTCTTGTGTCTTTACTCCTTATTCATTTGTTATCTCCTAAAATATTAGCATGTCATCGGTAAAGACAAAGAGAAAGCGTGACAGAGCGTCACTGTGTTTGGGATAAAATCAAATAAAAATCTGCATACAGCCGACTCATTTTTTTTAAATAGTATACTACAATGTTTCTTAGTAAGTTTTACAATTAAACCAATAATGGCTAATGGCCAGTTCCAGACAGAATATGCAGACTTTTTTCCACATTATTTGAACAGATATTGGGGAAAATCTGCAGAAGTTTCATTTATTTTGGCATTCAACATCAATTACTTATGTGATTCAGAATTTTAACAGTAGTCTGGCATAAATGCAGATCATAAATTGATTCAACTTAAAGATTCTTGTTGTCCCTGATGGGAAAAATGTTAAGAAACACTCTTACACAATATAATATAAAGTATTTAACCAATGAACCAATGAAAGATTCCAATTGTAGTATTTTATGCTGCTTTTAAATTACCAACAACCTTTAACTTTGTCAGTTTGTTCCTTCAATTGTGTTTAACTGATAAGTAATACATCCATTTTGGGGATTGATTTACATATAATCTTACTTTTTTCAGTAGCAGGATGACAGTCTTTCCAGATTGGGTAGCATACAGATTAGGGTTGCACTTTATAATAAGGTTGCATTTGTTTACATTAGTAAATGCATTAGGTATCATTAACTAACAAGAATATAATTTACAGTATTTATTAATCATTAATAATATTAGTTAATATAAAATACAATCATTCATTGTTAGTTTATTGTGCATTACTAATGTTAACATATACCAAGACCTTTTTAAAATTAAAAGTTGTATATGTTGAAATTAACAGGATTCATAAATGTTGTAAAAATATTGCTCATTGTTTGTTCATGATTATTGAAATTGTTCATGAAATTATTTTAAACATGTTACCCTGATTAGATTGGCATGAAGCGCCATGTACTCAAGCACCATGTACATGTCTTTATCAAATAAGTATCATGGTTTCACAAAAAAGAAAATAAAGATGAACAAATAACTATGCCAACAGTGATGAAGGAACTCTAAATTCTAGCATGGAAAGAACAAGTGAATAGCTACATAGGACTAAGACTAGTCAAAGGAGAAAACATGAGGGCATAAATACATACATGGGTAATGACAAAATAGAACACCTGGGAATAAAGATGGAGAACAGATGAGTGTGATGAGGGCAGTGCATCACGGGAAGTGTAGTCTAAGGGTAAAACAACATAAGTCTCAATAGGTGTCAAACTAAAAGTCCAAACATAAAAGGAAAGGTGATGGGATAATGGAGCTGTGACAGAACCAATAGACCGGAGAGGACCAGGAGACCGGGGAGGAGTAAGAGACCAGGGCGGAATGGGTAGATGAGCTGGCGGATGACCAGAAGGCCAGGGAGGAGGCTCCAGGAAGGGAGCAGGATCCAGAGGTTTGGGAGGAGGCTCCAGGAAGGTTATTTGCTGAGGATCAGGACACCATGATTGAACTGGCAGAGGGTCTGGGGCCAGAGCTGCTGGTGGATCAGGAAATGGAGACTCTTGGGAAGGAGGCAGAGCCAGATCTGGAGGCAGAGCCGCAGGAGTAGCAGGAATTTGATATTCTGAAGGCGGAGCAGGAGGTGGAGCCGGAGGCAGAGTAGCAGGAGGACTAAACAGTAGAGCAGCAAGAGGATTTGGGGGCGGGATCTCTGGAGAAGCAGGTGGAGCCACTGGAGGTGGAGCTACAGGAGGATCAGGGAATTGAATCCCAGGTGGAGCAGGGGGGAGCTGCTGGAAGTCTCAGGAGCGTTGGGTGGCACCGCGGGAGACTCGGACGGTGGCATCACGGGAGGCATGGAATTCCAGGCTGCCTGGAACTTATGCGCTAGCTCTGGGATGGATAAGGCTTGTATAGTAGCTCTGGTATGGACGAGGCTTCAGGAATAAGCTTGTTGACCGTGGCAGGCTTGGGCGCTGGCTCGTTGACTGTGGCGGGCTTGGATGCTGGATTGTTGACCGTGGCAGGCTTGGGTGATGACTCATCGAATTTGGCAAGCTTGGGCACTGGCTCGTGGGGAAATGACCTCCGTGGTAAGTGAGGCAGGTGAGGGAACATCGACATCCTCCTCTGGTCACTCTCTGAAGGCTGGCCCACTTAGAAGAAGGGCAAAGCCGAGGATCCAGATGGTTTTCCCAGATGAAATTAGAGATTGTACAGATTCCTCCAACCAAGTCCAGAAAAAGTCATTCAAAGCCATGTCGTTGAAGGACACCTGAGAGGCCAAAAAACAAAAGTCAGCAACATAGCTTTCAATATGGTGATTACCTTGCTAAGGTAGTATAGTTCCTCTGCTGCTCTCATATTGGAGGACTAGTCTTCTGTTACGTGAGAAAGAAATGGTGTTGAAGCCCAAATACAGAGTCTAATGAGGAACATAAAAGAGAGCAAATAATTATTCCAACAACCATGATGAAGAAGGAAATCTCAATTCTAGCTGGAAAGAACAAGTGAAGATCCACATAGGACTAAGACTAACCAAAGAAGGAGAGAACACCATGGCATACATGGGTAATGACAAAACATAGAACACCTGGGAACAATGATGGGGAACAGATGAGTGTGATAAGGGCAGTGCATCATGGGAAGTTCAAACTGTGTGTTTGAAAAATGTACTGACATAATAGAAACAAAAAGAAAAGTTATAAAGTAACATTGATGAATTAAAAAAAATAATAGAGAGAAGACTACTTTATCTATAAATATACAAATATGTATGAGTAAATCTATGTATTATTGGTGGATAGTGCAAATGTGCAAATGTGTGCTGAATTTTGAAAGAAATTCCAAACATAATTTTTTTCACCTCTCTTCCATGTAACTGTGTGTACCACATTTTATCTTACAACATTTGTACATTTTCTAGTCACTCTGCAACATCATATATTTGATTAAATGTGTTCAAAAATCAATCCGATTTATCTGGCAAACAATATTTCAGAAGCACCATCACTATTGATGTGAACCCAACACTATTACCTGTGTGCTACCCCATACACCCCCCCACCCGTCCAAAAGAAAATTACAATTATTAATTAAATTGAAAGGTTCCTACTTTGATGCAAAATGATAGGTGTGAAAAGAATAGATGGTTTCTCCTCTTAACCATTGTGCTTGAAAGGGGTATAACTGCGAATGAGCAAATATTGCAATCATTGTTATGCTATCTGATAATTATTACATACTGATTTCCATTGAAATTAAGATGAAAGTATGCTATTTCAAACCCACCAAGAGAGAGAGATGGATGCTACTGAGTAGCAGACACAGAGATATTAATCTGTAAATGACAAGCTTCCTGTAGGTCATAAAAGATTTTTCATACATTTTTCCACCTACTCTCCTCTATATTCTCTCTTTCTTCTGTCACCGAGTAACCATTCTTCTGAGGTTCCACCAGCTTCTTTAAAATCTCCAGACACGCACGAGCTATGGAGCACAGCAACCACATCCCATAATTACTGCCTTGTCATGATGGTGAAAGAAGAACTAATGAGGCCAAATTAAGTTTGATGTCACCTTCCTTTTCTAAAACAGCCTATCTCACTTGGGCGCTCGTTTTTTTTTTTTTTTAATCTTGTTTTCTCAAGTCTTTCTCCATGAAGAAAAGCAGAAAGTTAAAAAGAAAGTTCTGTCATTATTTACACATACAAATTTTGGTCTGTGTCTCACCCAAAGCTATAGTGCATGAGTTGTATAGACTACTTTTATGATACTTTTATCGTGCTTTTTGAAGCTTTAAAGCTCCATTCCCCTTTATTTATATGTATTTTAAATGAAAAGGGCGACCAGTACATTCTTTAATGTGTACACTATTCTGATTCATGGAAAAAATAAACTCATATGTGCTTGGAACGACATGAGTAAATGATGATGGAATTTTCATTTAAGGGTGAACTATTACTTTAATAGCATGTTCCTGCACTAGAGGGTAAAAAAACACACAGCAGGGTCTGGAATATTTAGGTTAAGCATAAAATATAAGGTCCTGCTTCTGCTATAAGCCTTCTCAGCTGAGGTCACTTTAGAAGAATTCATTAACGGCTTTAACATGTGGGTGTTTCTTTCGAGTTCTGTTAAGGAGGGTGGTGAGGAAAGACAGAACCATGTGTGTTTCAACAGAAAGTGTCCACTAATCATTCAGCTTATCATGGGAAATTGGGAGAGGGCCAATCTTCCAAAGAGGAATCCACCCACACTTTCACATCACTGCCTGAAGAACTCACTCACTAACATACGCGTTCACAACAGGACTCACGAATAGGTCTTTAATGAAAAGGAGTGTAGGGAGAAAGAAGAGAAGGCTTCATGCCCCTGATATATACGTAAATTCAGCAATAAAAGTATGGTTTTTCCTACCATATAAGCTGCAAGTTGGCAGAGAAATCATCCAATGTTCATTATGTATTTGAGACTGTTGTAGAGATGATGTCAGCAAGCAAAATCTCAAATAAAATTTGAAGTACATCTGATTTTACGAGCCGCGTGAATAGGTGGCTGCGCACCTCAACAAACCTCACAAGCAACGCAGACACAGAATGAAAACATCTCCATTTACACATGTAACTTCAGTTTCCTGAGATGAAGGGAATGAGACATTGCGGTAACTCTTTTGGGGAATTCCTTCCCGATGACCTAACTGAAGCCCTTGTATAATAATGACAATCCTGTGATTGGCAATGGTGTTTGAGCCAGCCATTTTAGGCACATAGTTGGCCTATATAGATGGGCGCTCAATCACCATTTCTTCAGAGTTTTCTGACTGAAGGACAAGAGAATATCACTCATACCTCAAAACTCTGAAGTAGTAGGGATTTTGCAATGTCTCGTTCCCTACATCTAAGGGAACGTCTAGGTTACTAGTGTAACCCCAATTCCCTGATCAAGGGAATGAGACGTGTCGATTGTAGTGACACAAGGGGCTTATTTCGGGAGCCTCGGATACCTCTGAATATGAAAAAAGCCAATGCCAAATTGGCGAACAGAATTTGCATGGTCCGCCCCTGGACATACGGGTATAAAAGGTGGCGATCGTGCGTCAGGTTCTGCACTGAGGAGCTGAGAATAAGGTTCGGCCATTACAGCAGCTTGGTATAGTCTCCATCAGGGAACGGAGGTTACACTAGTTACCTAGACACTCCCATTCTTTCACTCACTCAACGTTGTGTCGATTGTAGTCATTCAGTAGTGATTCAATAGCACCACCTACACTGAACCCTGTTACATGATCTGCTGATGCTGGTGCAGCAAGCTGTAGCGTGCCAAAGGAGCATGAGCATCAGACAGCACGTAACCCTCCCCGACGCCCCACTAAGATGTTATATTGTTTTTATTAGGTTCCCGGCATCCGACTAAGAATTTCCCTTGAGGGGTGGGAACAAGCGACGTGGCAAGCATGGGAGCAGGCAGCCAGCCAGCCAGCCGTGGCATTTTCCTCTCTATGTTTCTCCTCACAGAGTGTTAGATGCGGCTGGGGCCATCTAACTATAATACGCATAGGGGAAGGAGTTCTTTTCCAGTCCTATTCTTTCAGGGGGAAAATATCCCGTGGAGACCACATCCTGCCCAGGCTGGGGGAGGTGAAAATGTGGCAAAATACGTCACATGGGTTTTCAGGCCACATGTGATGCGATGTAGGCCGCAGTGGTAGATCCTACCTTGCAAGGGAGGAGTTGCTACAAACAAGGCTACCGGGGGGCAGAGGGGACTGCCCAAGGGAGACGCAGGTCCACTGGCAGGGGGAATGTACCGCAGAAAATACACACAGGGGAATGAATCTGTAAATCTGTGGCCAAACCCTGTGGAGCACCTATTTCACTACAGAGTAGTTAGTACCCATAGTGGGTCTGGTCGGGAACTCCTCTGCTGAATTCATGGACCAGAGGGCTAGGGAGGAAAGACATCCAGTGAGCGTGAGTTTAGTGGACTCACATGGGAGTAAAAGTGCACATGTTTGCCTCAGTGGAGGGGAAAGTTGCAATCTCACATGGTACAACCGCACTCACCAGTCACTCACCGTGTGTACTGTTTGCGCTAGCGCCTTTCCGCATGGCCTGGGTCTGATTGGCCAATGCAATGGCATCAAATACCCAGTGGGCAAGCCTCTGTTTGGAGACAGCATTCCTTTTCCGCTGTCCGCCAAAGCAAACAAAGAGCTGCTCAGAGAGTCTAAAGATCTGTGTGCGGTCCAAATAGGTATGCAAAGCACGTACCGAGTACAGAAAGGTCTTGGTCTCAGGTCTTGCTTCCCTAGGGACTTGACGTCCACTGCATCATGGTGGGCTGCTATAGTGGCAACATATACTTATAAGGTGGAGGGGGACAGCTGCCCCTCCAGCTTTCCCTGTAGAAATGAGAGCACTGACCTTACTGCACACCTCTGTGGGTCTACAGATCGGGAAGAACACGAATTTGCGAACAGGCACCACTTTAGGGCCTAAAGCTGCCTGGTGGAGGGAGCTCTGGCTTGGTTGATGGAGTGTACGACAGCTGGTGGTAGACCATTCAGATCTTCTGAATCCCATCCAGGGGCCAGATGTGGAGGTTCCAGAGGTCTGGGTGCGGATGCTAGAGGGTACCCATTCCCTGAGAAAGAAGGTCTTTCCTCAGGGGGATTTGCCAGGGAGGTGCTGTCACGAGGAGCATAAGATCCGAGAACCAAGTCCGGGTGGGCCAGTAAGGGACCACTAGAGTGACTTGTTCCCCATCCTCCCTGACCTTTTACAAAAAATTGCAAATAGGGGCTTTATAGACATAAATTTACACTTATGTATAAAAAAAACTTGGCAAGAAAAATAAACAGATTAATCAGAAAATATTAACTTAAATGATCAAAACTGTGAAAACCAAATAAAACGTTTTTATAAAGCAAAGAAAAACTAGTTAAAATAGAGGTTTGTACAAACAAACAAAATTTTCTCCAAAATACTACAGCATGGACACATTCCCAAAAAAGGTGAGGGGCAGATTCATCTACAGCATTACAGAAGGATCAAAGTGGATCTATTTCAGGGATCATGTTTCTTAAATAAAGATTGACTGGGTAAAAACAGTGTAACAGTTTAAAGGACACCTCCTTAACCTTGTTGGTAATTAAATATTTGCGAGGTAAAGACAATACGACCTGCGTCAGACATGCTTGTGTCGTGTCTCGGGTGTGTTGCATCATAAAAATGAAATGTTTAGGTCACTGTGTCAAGTTAAATATAGTTTAATACTCAATCTTTAAACACATCTTGAGATCCCTTTGTTCGCATTTGCGCTCCTTCAAGTATGTAAGAACGTAATGCATGTTTGTGTTGTGTGTCCACTGAAGTGTTGTTAATGTTTTGTTCACTGTAATAAACTCTGTGTTGCTCACACTGCTGAAATTTTACTTACTGCCCTCTGGAGTAAACAGGTGGTACTACAAGCTTGCATTTCCTAGGAATTTCTCAGGAAAGCATAGCGATTAATTGCGTTATTTTTTTAATGCGTTATTTTTTGTAAAATTAATTGCATGTTATTAGCGCATTAAATCGACAGCCCTAATATATATATATTTATATATATGTCGAGCTGACAGAAAGGCTATGGTAAACCACTCAGTTGTAGTGAGCAGAATAGCCTCTCAGAATGCACAACACACTGAACCTTGAGGCAGATGGCTACAACAGCAGAAGACCACATCTGGCACTATAGTGTTCCTAATAAAGTGCTCAGTGTGTGTATGTTTACAAATAAAGTTGTTCCTTGTAGTTAAATTGTACTTGTTTAACAAAACCAGAGCACATTTGTGATGAGGAGGAGGGCATGGCCAGGCCATGATGGAGCACAGCCGGTCCTGAATCAGCTGATCAGTGAAAGAGCGATATAAGTGGCAGCTGGAGGTGCCAGTTCAAGAGAGAGAGAGAGAGAGAGAGAGACCCGTGTGTCCACGTTGTGTGTGTGTCCTTATGTTTTATGTTGGTTTAAGTTTATGTTGTCCATTAAAATGTATGTTGATTGTTCATCTGACTCCCATCTCCTCCCTGCCTGACCAGTTACAACATTATTTTCATGTATTTGTTACTACATCATACATTCAGGTTATGGCACAATGTCCACATTCCTGAATGAAAGTATGTCCGATAATGTTTTCACTTTACTCACCTGCATTCCTAAAGGACATACTTTTATTAGCAGCCAAGAAATATGTTCTTCATCAAATGCAATACATACTCTGACAGAACGTGATTTTGGACTCAGATATTCAATGAAGTAAAATGTGTGACAACTAGCCTCAGTTTCCCCTATACAGTTTATGCAGATGTCTATGTTTATGATTAGCCAATAATTTACATAAATGTAGCGTTTTTAATTATGTTATCTAAGTATTTATGAGGTAGATTGTTGAATGACCTCTACACTTGAGTTCCTTTCATAATGATGTTTGTTTTCTTAAGATGAGATTTGAAAAACTTCTTTCATAAGCAGTACAATAACACTCTGACCTCTAGAAATATTACTCACATTCATCAGCAACACTGCAGTGTTTTACTAAATTTGCAAGGACAAACACTGGAAAATAAGATTTTTTTCTCTGCAGTTGGGATGCGTCAGTGCCCATTTTTTTCAACCCCTTCCAACAAAGCTGGCATTCTTCAAGGCTTCCGTTGACCATGAAAATTAAACAGTGATTACACATTGATCGGGTTTACAAGGCAGAGTACAACTTTCACCAGAGATATCCCATTTACAATGCTGAAAAGACCCATTTTGTTGCTTGTCAGGATTGAAACATTATGGAGTTTGTCACTTCTAGTCATGACAGTACACTCTGCCTCCACTACTATCCATCAGAGCTGTCAAATACCCACAATGCCCGCAGGGTACCGAGCCATGGTGACTCCAAAAGTCTTCACTGCCCCCCTCCCCCCTCTTTCTCTATCTCTCTTTCCCCATCACTACTACATACTTCTGCTCTAGTTTCAGTTCTGTTGTAACCCTTTCAGTGATAGACTCCACTGTTAGACAGGGAGGTGTGTGACAGTAAAGGTGTAGGAGTGCCGTTTTTTGTCACTGAGCTCTAATTTATTCACTCCAGCTGTGACCTCAACCACCTCTGTGCTTCAAGAACGTTCCTGCAAACCCAGTCACATTCTCTTGCTCTGGATTCCATTATTCATAGACTGAAATTAATAACCATCATTGTGTCCCTGGGCCTTGTGTATATAAGCATGCGTGTAAGTGAAAGTGTGTGTGTGTGTGTGTGTGTGTGTGTGTGTGTGTGTGTGTGTTCGCATGTGTGTGTGTGTTTGTGTTTGTGTGTGTCTGTGTCTGCTGGCCCAGAGGTTGTGATCTACTTTTTGAGGGACAAGAACAAGAAATGAGCTCCTTGTGTCATAGCTTGTACAAGGAGAGACTGAAAACCTGATCTGCAGTGTGGTCATGATGCTTGTTTTACACTAAAGGAGAGCAGAGGAAGTGGTTTGATTATTTTTTGCCACTGTGAGTGTTCCTGAGAGTTCAAGAAAGTACAACGTTTATTTGCCTGTCCCGAGTAAGTTGTCACATGTTTTAAATTGATTACATTTTGTATTTTTTTGTTTCAAAAATAGTTTAATATTTTTATATGTTAATGTTTAGCTGTTTGAAGTGTTGTTTTACTTTTAAAATTAATCTGAAAATCCTGTAATATTGGGATTCATTCTTTAGCAAATAAGGAGTCTTTGAGGCCCTTTTTGCAGTCAATCATTCTGCACGATCACAAGGCAGCACAAATACTGGAAAATGTTCTTCTGGCAAATGTTCAGTCTCTAGACAACAAGCTCTGCGAGCTGAGAGCGCGGATCTCTTTCCGACGAGAGATGAGGGACTGCTGCATTATCTGTCTTACAGAAACTTGGATGTCTGTGGAGATACCAGACTCAACCATCGAAAACTGTGGGGTTCTTTGTGCACCAAGCGTACAGAGTGAAAGACATCTCAGGTTAAAGCAGAGGTGGTGTGTATGTTTTAGGATTTACAAATCCTGGCATGATCAGAGGAACGTACATTATATCAAATCTTTCTTCTCTCCTGTTCTGGAATTTCTCATGCTTCTGTGTCGACCATTCTGGCTACTGAGGGAATTCACAGCAGTCATTATCACAGCTGTGTACATCCCTCACAAGCCGATACAGACTGGGCACTCAAGGAACTGTATGAGAGTATAAGTGAGCAGGAAACTGCGCACCCTGAGGCCACGTTCATTGTGACCGAGGACTTTAACAAAGCCAATTTCAAGTCAGTAGCACCGAAATACTACCAACACATCAGTTTCAACACACGATGGGACCGGGTTTTGGACCATTGCTACTGTCCCTTCCGGGATGGCTACAAATCCCTCCCCCACCCACCATTTGGCAAATCGGACCACTCTTCTATTCTGCTTCTTCCCACTTACAGGCAGAAATTTAAACGGGAAGCACCTGCCCTCAGAACGATCCAGTACTTGTCAGACCAATCAGATTATACGGTACAAGACTGTTTTGATCACGTGGACTGGGAGATGTTCTTGTCCACCTCTGATGATGACATCGAGGTCTACGCTGATACCATAACATGTTTCATCATGAAGTGCATAGATGATGTAGTGCTGACCAAAACGATAGGGATCTACCCTAACCAGAAACCATGCATTAATAGCGATGTCCATGCGGCACTTAATGCTTAGACCACAGCTTTTAATTCAGGGAATGTGGAGGAGCATAAACCAGTTATGCCATCAGAGCAGCTAAATGCCAGTACAGGGACAAGATTGAAGAACAGTTTAATGCCACCAACTCTAGAAGCATGTGGCAGGGACTTGTTTCATCACGAATTTTAAAGGGAATAAAAAATCTGCTGTGAACACCACTGCCTCTCTCCCAGATGAGCTTAATACTTTTTATGGTCATATCGAGGGGAAATAAATCTGACCTCGAAAAGAGAGCTCTCACGGCCGAAGCTACAGAGGTTAGTTCACTCTCCGTCTCTGTAGCGGATGTAACTAGATCTTTACAGTGGTTGAATATCCATAAAGCCGCAGGTCCAGACGGCATCAGAGCATGCGTGAACCAATTGGCTGTTGTTTTTATGGACATTTTCAACCTTTCCCTCTCCATTTCTGTGGTCTCCACATGCTCTAAAACATCCACCATTGTACCTGTACCAAAGCAATCCAAAATCACTTGCTTATATGACTGCCGTCCTATTGTTTTAATCACAATCATCAGCAAATGCTTTGAGATACTAATCAGAGATCACATCTGCTCTATACTGCCTGCCACAATGGACTCACTGCAGTTTGCTTACCACAACAACCGCTCCACTGATGATGCCATTTCATCTACACTACACAATGCTCTCTCCCACCTGTAAAAAAGGAACACATATGTGGGAATGCTGTTTATAGACTACAGCTCAGCATTCATCACCACATTGCCCTCAAAGCTTGATGTGAATCTCGGGCTCTGGGCTTAAACAGCTTGCTGTGCAGCTGGATCCTGGACTTCCTGTCAAGCAGACGCCAGATAGTTAGAATGGGCAGCAACATATCCTCATCACTGACCCTCAAAACTGCAGCCCCGCAGGGCTGTGTTCTCAGCCCACTCCTGTATTCCCTTTACACACATGACTGAGTGGCAACACACAGCTCCAATGCCATCATTAAGTTTGCTGATGATACGACGGTGGTAGGATTGATCACTGACAATGATGAAACAGCCTACAGAGAGAAGGTGCACACTCTGAAATGCTGCTGTCAGTAGCACAACCTCTCCCACAACATCAGTAAAACCAAGGAGCTTGAGGTGGACTTAAGGAGAAAAGACAGAGAACACAACCCCATCTCTGTCAATGGAGCACTGGTGGAGAAAGTCAGCAGCTTCAAGTTCCTCTGTGTCCACTTCATTGAGGAACTCACATGGTCTGTCCACACTGAGGCACCTCTTATTCCTGAGACAGCTGAGGAAGTTTGGAATGAACCACCACATCCTCACATGGCTCTACACCAGCACTGTAGAGAGCATCCTTACTGGCTGCATCACTGTCTGGTATGGTAACAGCATTGCCTTCAACCGCAAAGCCCTGAAAAGGGTGGTGCGAACTGCCAAACACATCATCGGAGGTGAGCTTCCCTCCCTCCTGGACATCTATAGGCGGTGTGTGAAAAAAGCTCAGAGGATCATCAGAGACTCCAGCCACCCGAGCCATTGGCTGCACCCACTGCTACCATCAGGCAGGCAGGATCACAGCATCAGTACCCACACCTGACGACTTCATGACAGCTTCTTCCCTCAAGCAATCAGACCTCTTGATCGCTCTCGATACATATGTCAGCACTGCACTTTATTAGCCTCAGACTGGACGCACATTTTATACTTCACTTAAGGTGCAGTATGTAAGATTCAGTAACCCTTGTTATTAATGACACTTGTGGGCATTATGTGAACTGCAGCCAGCTGCCTGTTGCTCATGAATGCGTGCACACACACCATAGGGACACAAGCATCGACCAAAATAAAGAGACTGAATGTGATTCACCAGCATCATGCTGACAGATGAGGCAGCATACTTAAAATTGCACAGTTATGATTGTTTTACTAGAAATTTTGAGACTGCATATTATATTACACTCTCCAGTGCTGGAACAGGTCTAAAACAAAGTGTGGATATAGGTCTGGCAATGTGAGACTCTAGTTTGAAGTAATCAATTTTCTTTGCATGATACATTGACTGCATTTATACGATAGCCTGTGTCAGCATTAGTAAGCTGGCCAGCTTTATTTAAATTTGGTATCTGTTTATTTAAATTTGGTGGATGATGACAGTAACTGTTTATAAAATAGACTCTATATTATATATATGTTGACACATTTTAGTATTGATGTGATTCCATCACAACTGTCATTTTGATACTGTATATCGATGCGCTATGGTTTTATAATAATATAATGTATATATTTTATATATACTTATATATATAAGTTACGTTATACTATTGAATGGAGCTTTTTGCATCATCTTGAACATTGTCGTGGATTCAATAAATGTATTATTGTAGTTTACCTTGCTGAATAATTACAGATTAACATTGATATTAACCTGACTTTTAGCATAAAGAGAAGATCGTTTAAATTATTTGAAAGTTATGAAGCAAGGTAGCTTGCAATTAATTTGCTTTACCAGGCAAGATCAAGTTAGCTAAAATTACACAGATCAATCCTTATGGCACTATATTTCACATGCTTTGCATTTATGTAAGCTTACCTGTCCAAGAATGCCAATTCAGGGTCTGTTTTTATCCCCAAAACCGAACAAAGGTCCCTCCAGGAATCAAATGCCCTGCCGATGTTCACTCTAGTTTTCACTCGACCACAATCACATTCCCGCTTAGCCAGACGGGATTCAGTAGATAAATGTTTTTTTTTTTTTTTTTGGCTTACTCAGAGATTGCGTAGGAATCGGTGTTGTGCTGGGAGCTGGACGTTTACTGGATTCCATCTCTAAGATAACGTTACCTAGTGTTGCATACTGTCTGTTGATGCTGTTGAATTGTGGAAGCACTGAGGCAAGGATCTCTGGAGCGCGCATAAACATCACATCCTTTGGATTTTTCCCGGCAAAAGCGATCCACCCCCTTTGCATGAAAATCAGTCTACAGGCTTCAATAGGCAACCTAGGAAGTCCGGAAAGGGGTCATTTTATAGTTGCATTACAAGCCGCTCACACATTAGCAAAACAAAGGTGAATATTACATGAAAAAGTTTACATATTGCACCTTTAATAATACACTGATAACTGACTATCAACCGACAGCTGAATGTCAACACAACACATATATTTGTATTATATTTCCACCGATTACATGCGGGGGTATATTGTATACAGTCTTATTTTGTGTATACTGTAACAGCTTCAGCAAATTTTGCTCATTAAAATAAACCTTATATCCTTAATTATATGCTATATTTGTGACACAAGATATTAAGAGTATGCTGTACTCATAATAATAAAGAAACTTTGCTAATTATTTTGAGTGAAGCAACAATAATTTGAAGTTTAGTAAACCCAGCATATTTTTTTAAGATTCCTTGAGAAACCACTGATGCAGAACGTAATTGAATTTTAATCAAGCATATTTGGGGCTGGTTGCCATTTTGGTATATTAAACGTTGTCTGCATGAGGCTAATTAGATGTGTACATTTTCACAGTCGAACAAACACAAAGGAGCCCATGAATTTTTTCACAAGGCAGATACTCTACATCTTCAACCGCTGCTCAGGGCCTTCACCTACAACTTCTCAAACTCAGCAAACAACAGGTAATTGCAGTAAATTAATTGCATTTCTATATCAATTTTAAATGCTTAATGCAAACTTCAAATTGTTCATCTTGAAACCAGCTAACAATTTCTGAGTGTTGGTTTATATTCAGCTTCATCAATCTCATATACAGTTTTAAAGTTTTAAAATCTTGGTTTGTGTTCCATTGAAGAAAGTCAAATGAGTTTGTCATGGCATAAGAGTGCAGAAATGATTAGACAATTATCATTTTTGGTTTGCCTCAAGGAGACAATCTGATATCGACATGTGTAAGTTGGTTTGTAAAAAGAAATTATATTTATAAGAATTATAAGTATAATACTGTTGCAATATGTAGAAGGGTTTGCAGTGGTTGAAAATTGTCTCACCATGAATCTTGAATGTAAACTAGCAATAGATGTTGCTTATCTTGTCAGTTACAATTATACTATTTTATTTTTGTCTAACAGGATTGGGTCATTTAAATGATAGTCCTGGCAGGTCTACAACTATAACTGAAAGAAGAGTCATCAGGTTTTCAAGGCAAAAAAAAAAAAAAGGTTTGGAATTTGGATGACTTTATTCAAATTTATATAGCATTTTTTTTAACATATCCACTGACATTCATATAAATGCATGCATTTGGTACAGTGGTTGCATAGCTGTGTGCATCTAATGAAATGCCATCCCAGATGGCACCTACATGGCACCTACAGAACTGAAATATCCTTATAAAAAATCTTATTTTGTGTTCTGCACAAAATAAGATTTTTTATAAGGATATTTCAGTTCTGTAGGTCCATTCAATACAAGTGAATGGTGACCAGAACTTTTAAGGTACAAAAATCACATAAAGGTATCATGAAAGATATGAATACCACTCCAGTGGTTGAATCCATGTCTTCAGAAATTATAGGTGTGGGTGAAAAACATATCAATATTTAAGCATATTTTCCACCTTAATGTGCTTTTTGACCACCATTCCCTTGCACTGAATGTAACAACAGAGCTGAGATATTCTTCTAAAAATCTTTCTTTGTGTTCAACCGAAGATAGTCCAACTCATCTGGGATGGCATGGTGGTGAGTAAATGAGATATTTTGGGTGAACTATCCCTTTAAGCATAACTTTTCTTTTTACTCTGTAATTATTAATTTTGAGGATATTTAATTGTGCAAATAAATACAATGGAAACTCTTAATATACATTTTGATAAAGATTATTTTATGCATTAGGAAGAGGAGCTTGACCAAGTACAGAAAGGAGTAGATGCCATATTTGGAGCAGGAACAGCGAACGTTGCCTTTCAACACACTGTATTGATTGTCCTTGAAAATGAGCTGGGGACATTTGTCAAAACTTGGGTCAGTGCATTTTGGGCTACTTTATGCCACATTAGCTACCCAAACAAGCTGACACTTTTTCTCTCTCTTTTTGAGGTCATACAGTAAATGGTGTTGCATCTTGTTTAAGGCAAGGTCTGGCCAAGTTGAAAAGATCTTTTGAATAAATAGTTTCATTTATAAATACAAACTCATTCTGGTGTTTTTGTGACAGTATTAGTTCAGAGAGTTTTCTCCTACCTGCATATATTTTTTGTTTATTGTCATGATTTTTTTTCTATTTTGTATTTGAAAAAGTTATTTTGGTTCTAGGAGAGCATGAATATCTATGTTAGATTGTAAATTTGTACAACAATAAAAACCTTTTACATTCACATTTCTCCAGGTCATTTCATTTTAAAGTTATTAAAAGTAAATGAACAGAACCTGAATTTGAAGCTGCTAATAGCACTTACAATTGAGCTAAATTAGCTTATAATGCATAGTTGGGTAAACAGAGACTCTTATGGTTAAAAAACCTTAAATGTTGTAGCTGGCATGGCACAGTATTTTAAGTTAAAAAAAAAATGAATGGAAGCTCATTAATTTGGCCATAGCCAACTACTTTTTTTAAGGTAATGTTGCTTAAAATTCCTAGATGAACGTGCTTAAAAAGTGGGTCGCAAATATTTTGCACTATATTTTTAAGCAAATCCAGCACATTATTTATTTTTTTTGTGTATATTGTATATTATTATGTGTATATTTTATATTAGGTTGTGTAACAAGATGTGTAAACTGTGTTATGTGTAAATCAGATGTTTATTGTAATTGTCATACTGCTATGTTGCTTGGAACTGCACCCATGACTTTCACCCACTGTTGCACTTTTCATATGGTTGAGTGATGATAAAGGGATTTGATTGATTTTGAAATATGAGCAGAAGATATATTAAAGCGTCAGTTTGACAGTTGAGTGTCAGTCTTGACAGTTAATCATGTGAGAGTGCTATTTTGCTTGTGTTGCTTTTGGCAACTAACGTCATAGCATCTGCACAAGTTTAGTTTTACCGTTTGGGTTTGCTGACATAAAATTGCATGTTTATTTTTCTTACTGAGTAACATTGAGATACTCTCTTTTTCCATCTCTGATTACACCGATTTCCAGGCATCCCTTTGTGTGCATGTCTTTAAAGGGCAGGGTTTTGGAAAAAGGGGGCTCATCTAATTCAACTGCCTAAGGGGCCATTCAGACCGAATGTGTTCTTTCAATAAAAAAAGCGTAAAGAGACGCATTTGAGATGCATTTTTAAAAGTAATTTGGCATACTGTCCAAAAAACATGATGGCCTTGTGTGAGATGTGGCACAGCCACAAAAGATGTCCATCTAGTGATTGTTTACATAGAAAACTATTGAGAAAAAAAAAACAAACAAAACAGTGCAGAGAGACACAAAAATAAGTTCAGTGTGAAGGGCCTCTTAGTCTGGTCGAAGTTCCACAATGTCTAACATCGCTTACAGCTCATTAACCAATACAGAAATTGTATTTAAAAAAACACACTCTTTAAACATACTCTTCTTATTCAATGTTTAATTAAACTGCCTTCAAAAGTGCCATTGTGTTTTGTTTAAGGTTTTTAATACTTAACATTCAACCTGCAATTCATATTTTACTCTGAAGGAGAGCAGGAGAAGTGGTTTGTTTATGTTTGCTGCTGTGAGAGATCCTGAATGTTCAAGAATAGTACATGCACAAAAATATGTAAAGCTTCTTAGATCCCCTTTTTGGTTATTTTTGTATTATGAGACACACTGGCTGACCCGTCAAAGCTGACCCCAGAGACAGATCGAAGACGTCTTCTGCCAAGCATGTTCTGTCCTTCAGTAAAACAATGGGCGGCTTTCACATGGTCTCCCCAGCTGCAATTAGTGCCTCATCAAGGGCCATGTGAATAATGCTCAAACTCATGAACTATGACTCAAAGTCTCAAATAGTGAGACCAAAGGAGTGTGTATTTGTGAATGTGTTTATGCATTATGCAATGATTTATGTGTGTGTTGGAGGAAAAATGCCTGATCATTGACCTTGGGCCAAGTTTCGATGGGAACAAGCAATTCAGCATTGCTGTGTGTGTTTCAGTGTCTTTAATTCAAATGGATATACAGCAACACACTTCACATATGTTAGAAAGGTTCTGTGGTGACAGCTGTGATCCCGCTAACATACAGAAACTTCACATCCAATAAGAGGAAGAAAAGAAATAATGAGAGGATGAGAGAGAGAGACAGATTTATAAATTATTGAGTGTGTATGCATCCCACCTCCATTTATACCCTGCTCGCTTTACACAACAAAGATGTTAATAAGAGAAAATCTGCTCCTTGAATTGATTTATAATCTGTATGTAAATCAGATGAAGGACCTCTACATCCACCGCAGAAGTTCAACTTTTACAGTGCAAACACAATCACACACACACACACACACACACACACACACACACACACACACTACACTTTAGTGCAGCTATCCTTATGAGGACTCTCCATAGACATAATGATTTTTATACTGTTTGAACTATAGATAATATCCCCTAAACTTAACCTTTGGGGATTTGCGTGGCACCATGTCAAGCTCTGTGCACTTTGCTAGTTTTAATACTTTTTATGTCATGAACCGGTGAGATTCGATACACTCTGATTCTTGACCGTTCTTGGAAGACAACATGTCAAAGAATTCAAAATCCTTAGGCTCTGGAGACATTAAAAGACACTTACGTGCTCAAGTTGAAGCCCCTGAAGAGGCCGCAAGCTCGGGACTCAATTTGGACAGTGTGGTGAAAGAGATTCAGCGTCAACTGTTGAACATGTTAGCAATGCTGGAGAAGGTTGTTGCTGACTTGGAGGATCTTGCTGTAATGCATCGATCGATCACTACCATATAGACGAAATTCACTGAGATGGTTACAAGAGTTGCGGATGTTAAGAAATGGATTGGTTAACTGGAGTCATCGGAAAGGGAATTAGTTGCTAATCCGCTAGCGACCAAGATAGACTTGGAGCGTGTCTGGGAAAAGTTGGATAGTCGGCTTAGAGAATCATAGCCGGCAAAACAACGTAAAAATATTTGGAACTCCAGAAGACGAAGAAGGTCGAGATATAGTGACATTTCTGGATGGGCTCTTCCTTAGTCTGCTCAACATAACAGGCCATAAGATGGAAATCGAGCAAGCTCACAGAGTTCCCCAATCAATTTTTATAAAATTTCTGAGATCATTCGATAAAAATCTTGTGTTACATGAGGCGAGGAGTAAAGGAAGGCTTTCTTAGAAGAACCACAAAATTTTCTTGTTCCCAGAATTTACGAATTTAACAAAAAAGAAACGTGATCACCACCGCAAGCAATGTCCTTCATAAAGTCAGTAGATCATTGTATGATACTTTCTATGCAGCCGAGTAGGCCTGACTCACTGAACATTCACTTGACTGTCTGAGGCAACTGAGCACCTTTTTTGTTTCTTTTTGTGCTGGCTCTGCCTAGCGGCTGGAATTTTTTTGTGGAGGAACACACCTTCGGAGCAGTTATGTGGATGAATCTGCATGTTCTTTGTGCTTATGCCTCCTATTGGCTGGAGTTTGTTTTATAGATTATTTTCTGTTGTGTAATTCTGTCTCACAAAATTTGTATAGAAGCACGGGTCTTGAGCAATCTGATGGCAAAGTTGTCACGGGGACACTCGTAGGCGTACATGGACAGCTTTTGTTTAGAGGGATGGACGCCAGTTGGTGCTGTGATGCGTGGGGTTAATGCACACGTTTTTATTTTTTCTGTGTTTTTTGTTTAGGGTTTGATTGTTGCACTAATGTTGGAATGTGGTCATTATCATTTTATTTTTTACACAATCGATTTTTTTCTAATATGTCAAAATATAAAATGTTAATATGAGTGGACTATCTCTCTCCACGTGGAATGTGAATGGGTTGGGGCACTCCATATAAAGAAGGAAGGTTATTATTTTTCTTCAAGAAACACATCTTTCCCCGCAGGAAGCTGAAAAATTTGGGAAGATATGGGGTGGACATGTTTTCTTTAGTGCTGGCTCAAGTAAAAGCAGAGGAGTCATTACACTGATAAGTAAACAGCTACAATTCAAATGTCTCAAATAGATTAAAGATAAATTAGAAAGTGTCATTATTGTTTTAGCAGAAATTCAGGGGCAAATGGCTAATATTTATGCACCTAAAGCTGATGATCATGGCTTTTTTTTATAGTTCTTGAAGGGATGTTGCAAGGTGCTGGCACCCCTCATGATATAATATTTGGAGGAGACTTTAATCTTTTGATAGACTCAGTCCTTGAACATAGTGAAGCAAAAGTGTGTAAGCCACCTAGAGCAACAGAGACACAGGATGTGAAAAAATATTGGTCTTACAGATATTTGGAGACTTTTGAACCCATCTGTTAGGGACTATAAAAAATGTCATCAGTCCATAAGATTTAGTCTAGAATAGAATCATTTAATTTGATTTGATTAATTTTGATTGGAAACATTTTAGAGTCAGATCACACCCTAGTGATTTGAGAGGTGTTGCCATATATGGAGAAAATAAATCATATAGCTGCCACTTTAATGTATCCCTTTTGTATAATCCTGAATTCCAACAAATGCTAAAGGCTGAAATCAATGTTTATATAGAGACCAACTGGTCCTAAGTATCCTCTGTGGGCATGATTTGGGAGGCACTTAAGGTGGTTCATGGGGTCAGATTATACAGTATGCCTCATTCACCAAAAAATTAAAAGCATGAGAACTTGTGGAGATGGAAGGGTATATTAAAAGTGCCAAAGCAGAGCTGAAGCACTGAATGTCATCTTATGGCCTTAGAGATTGACCCAACTGAAATACAGATATAATACTATTTTGTTGCAGATGGTGGAGTTTTGGCTTTGTCTGAGGACAAAGTAGGGAAGCTTTTGGCTAGCTATATAAAGCAGAGAGACTTTTCTACCATTCCCTCAGTGAAATCTGCTGATTGTGAAATATTTACCTTGGACATTGATATTAATAATGATTTTAAAGAATTCTATCTTTATCTCTATAGTTTCACATCTTCGTCTACTGATGAAGATATTAGAAACTTTGTGAAACCATTAGAATTCCCTAAATTTACGACTGAACAAAAAAATTCACTTGATTCTGAGATAACCTTGGAGAAGCTTGGCGAGGTAATCATGGACTTGCCTACAGGCAACAGTTTTGCTGCTGAATTTTTTAGATATTATGCTACAGATCTCGCTTCACTTTTGCTTTAAGTTTATTCAGAATCATTAAAGAATAGAAAGCTTCCACTCATTTTGACACAAGCCCGGATCAATCTGATTCTTAAAAAGGACAAAGATCCAAGCAAGTGTAAGAGTTACCGTCCAATTTCCAATAGATGGTAAAATATTGTCAAAAAGTTATGACATCTCTTATACATATAGATCAGGTTGGGTTTATTCTGGGCCGGAGCTGTTCTGATAACATTAGGAATTTCATCAATATCATGTGGTCAGTGGTGAATGATCAGACTCAGGTCACTGCCACCTCACTTGACGCCAAAAATCTGTTTGATATTGTAGAATGGGATAATTTTTTTAAGATTTTGGAAATTTATGGGTTCGGGAAAACTTTTATTGGATGGATAAAGTTACTTTGTACTGCCACTACCTGGTGTCTATAAACAAATTGATTAATTTCAGATTATTTTATTCTGGATAGGGGCACCCGGCAGGATAGTCATCTTTCACCATTATTGTTCTATTTTGTCATGGAACCATTAGCAGCTATGATAAGAAAGGAAAATTAATTTCCTGGGGTGATGGTGGGATGTATGGCGCAAAAAAATTATTATTAATTCCTTTTCTAATTTCTCAAGATAAAGAATATATTAGTTAAAATCCGAAGCTTTTGCTCTAACAGCGTACGGCCCAGTAACAACTTTTCAGCAAGGTGCCTTCCAGTGGCCCAAACAGGGCATTAAATATTTCGCCATTTTATTCACAGCAAATTTGCGTGATTTGGTTAAAGTTAGAGACCCCTTAATAAAAAGGTTTTCGAGCAATGTGGGCAGGTGGGCTTCATTACATTTATATATGATTGGGAAGGTTAATGTTATTAAAATGAATTGTATTCCAAAAGTCAACTACCTGCTACAGTCTCTCCCTGTAGATGTCCCCCTTTTTTATTTCAATCAATTTGATAGCATAGCGAAGTCCTTCATTTGGAATGGTTAGCGTCCCAAATTACATTTCAATAATTTACATAGGCCGATTGACATATGTGGGCTTGGCCTACCTGAGATTTTGTTTTATTATTATGCATTCGGTCTCAGATATTTTGCTCATTGATCGCTTCCACCTGAGAGAGCCCCTCCCTGGTTTTGTATTGAACAGGAAGTTCTTGCCCCTATTTTGCCATTGCAAAGCCTTTCTATTAAACTAACTGGAGAAGTTAAGTCACACCTCATTATCTCGCATTTTCACACGGTATGGACAAAAGTGTCCAGAGTGTTTAATATTAATATTTCTTAAAATGTTGCCCCAAACATATGGCTGAACCCAAAACTACATAATAATAAGTCCCCATTCTTCTGGTCAGAGTGGATTGTGAGGAGGTTAATATGCTTGGTCACCTATACTGTATGAGAGTGGAGTGTTGAGACCTTTTGAATATATGGTTCAACATTTTAGGATTTCCAGATCTCTGTTTTTTAAGAATTTACAGCTGCGCCACCTGCTCTTTACTATTTTTGGGAGTAGCATACACCCCCCTAAAGTGGCAGATACTTTGAGTGTGGTGTTTACTGCTATTGGAAAAGGTCATGAGGCATCAGTGTATTACTCACTGCTAATTCAGTGTCTGGGGGATGAAGCTTTAACCTCTATCAAAAGATTATGGGAGAAAGATTTATACTTGTATATGTATTAGAGGAGGGAGTGTGGGCTAGGATTTAAAAAAAAATGCCATGTCTGCATCTAGAGATGCAAGGGGTGTGCCTTATATAATTCAAGATTTTACATTGATTCTATTGGACCCTCTCTAGATTGTATAGGCTTGGTCTTAAAGACACACCCACCTTCTGGCGATGTCAATCGGAAGATGGATACACATCCCATGTCCCATGGTGTTGGGGGCCAGGGTGGGGTTGGGTATTGGGAACTATACAAACTATAGATTCTATCCCCTAACCCTCCCCTAAACTTAACCCTCACAAAAGAGTTGCTGCAATTTGACATTTTCAAAAAAAACTTTGTTTTTATGCTATTTTAATTGTGGGGACACTAGAAATGTCCTTATTAACCACATTTATAGCATAATAATTTGTAATTACCAGTTTGTAACCTAAATAAATCCTTGTAAACCACCCAAAATAGTCACACTTCAACTGAATACTGTTATTGAAGTCTGGTTATTTACAGGCGTGTCAATCACATTCTACAACTGCAATATGTATGGTGTACACAGAACCAAACTGAACAACCAGTTGTTAAAGTCTAGTAAGAAACTAGTTAGAAGACCTGCTCTGACTTCTGTATTACTCCACTATGGGTAGAATTTAGCATTGCGATACTGTGGATATTGTTGGCTTTTGTGTGATAAATTGCTTATGTTCCTCATTTTGTAAGTGCTGCCCTCATCCAGTCAGTTGAGCTTATATATGTTCTCCAAACACAATCAGATATATTTATTTCTCTTCATTGGTACAGCTCTGTCTCACAGGCTAACTTCATCTGTTTTAGCAAGTCCCAGAAATGAAGAGGACCAACATATTTGCTTTGTATGCTGCCTCCTCTATTCTCTCATACTCCCTGTTGAGAGAAAAAGACAGAAGAGAGAGTGGGTTTGTAGAGTTTATTCTAACTATCCTAACTATCGCTATCCTCAAGTTGTGGGATTTGAGGGATGAGGAATGCTGGGGTTTTTGAAGGAGCTGTGAACAGATTTTGTAATGGGTTCAAGTTTAAAAGTGAGTTTATAGCATTTCACCAAACCATCACCAGTTTGTCCAGACTTTGTCATGATAGATGAAGTGGAAGCAATAATGCAAGTAACTCTATTTATTTGGACGGAACAAAAGGTAAAGTCTCTGGTGTGTAGGTGACGGTGACGAAACGGTGTATATCCAGACACGAAACAGAAGCCAGGCACAAGGACAGGAACAAGACCGCAAAGCTGCACAGAAGACTGGAACAGGACCACACACATGCGAGAACATCAAACAACGATCTGACAAAGAGAGGAGAATGTGATGAGTATTTAAGTAATAACAGATTGGATGCAGCTGGAGAGAAGATTGATCAGCTGATCGCTGATCAAGTGCAACAAGCCGTCACGCCCACAGTCACACAATAACAACTACACGAGACAAGAAGGAAACAATGAATTTACGAACCGTGACAGACTTGGGTAAGTTACGAGTGCATAATGCGCCCATGCACTTTTTGTGTTAAAGCAAGATTTGAAGATTTGTGTTACATTTTATAGGAATATATAAGAGAAAAAGTTTAAGTGTAGGTGCTGTTACTGGTCACCTTTTTTTTTTTTAACCACTTCAATCAACATTGTGCCATCTCTAGTTCATTTTAAATGGTCTTGTGGTGTACCATTTAAAGAATCAGTCCCATTATACATTAGGTATCTTTAACTACTAACATTAAATTACAGTACATACAATGCAATGTATTTATTGTGTAACTACACATTGCTCTGGAAATTCTCATAAATTCACATTTGCTTCTGCTGAGGTTGGGCTATGGGTAAGTTTAGGAGTAGGGGTAAGTGTTTAATTAGGGATAGGGTTTAAGGCAAGGGTTAAAGATAACAGTGTAACTACAGATGTAAATATATGCAGGTACTTCACTGTTTTTTTTTTTCAATTGCTAACAAGCATTTACATCACACAATTTGCCAAATAGTTACTTTTCTGATCAGAACTACATTATGTTCATTAAATACCAACTCAAAATTTCAAAATACAAAAAAAACATATCTCTACATACACTAACTCTATCAAATCATAGCAAACCTGTCTCAATATCTAATAATTCTGTCAAAAAAACTAGCACGATTTCTATCCAACGGGACCATGTAGTAAATCATTGTAAAATGACTGGCAAAATACTAATAGTTGATGGCATTACAAAAACAGCATTACTTGCAGGGGTGGAAAGAGAACTGAAAAATCATAATCAAGTAGAAGTACTGTTACTTCCCAAAAAATGTAGTGTGAGTAGAGTAAAATTAGCTGTCCTAAATACTACTCAAGTAAGAGTAAAAGAGTAGCTCATTTAAAAGCACTCATGAGTAGTGAGTATTGAGTACCGAGTTGCAAAACCTATGCCCCATTATAATGAACACTGTATGCCAACTTTTAAAATACATCACTTATCTATGTATATGTTCAGATAGCAGGCAAGTCAGATCTGCATGGGTTGCTTTGGTAACAACTTAGGCTTACCCACGTGATGACGGTTTCAAAACAGATGCAGGAAAAATGGAGGTGTATCATCTTGCTCTCCAAATCTCTGCCCTGTCCAGTCGCAGTGCAGAACTCCTCCGTCGCACAAGAAAAACTCAGTGATGGAGGAGACTGGTAAATATTGTGACGTTCCATGCTGCAGTCATCGATTTCTGATGTCATCGTTGTGTGTTGTGTTAAGAGTGACGCAAAATACCATTTGAAATCCGAATTGAGCAGCCAGAGTGTCCGGACTGAGACACATCTGAAAAAATCTGATTTCTATCGCATTTGAAACAACCTCCAGATGTGGTTTGAATCAGATTTGGACAAATCAGATTTCATGTGGTTTTTTGCTGTCCAGACTGTCAAAAGCTAATCTGGATACAATCTGGATATGCAAAAAATCAGATTTTAGTGGCAGTCTAAACAAGGCCTATGATAAACACTACTTGAATTTTGATTCCAAAAAATAAAAGGGAGACATGATAACAGAAATGAAAAGATTAAAAAGTTATTTTCAATACACTGATCACCATTTTAAATCATAATGTATGAAACAATTACATTAAAATAAGTTTATTTGTAGGGTCTAGATTTCCCTTAGTGCCGACAGAGCATTATTGTTGTTTATAAAACATGTTAAAACAATGCAAGGAATGCAAAAAAAAATGCTAAATAAGCAGGATCACTTGACACATCATGTCCTGCACAATAGTGGAGGTAGAGTAGGCATGGGAAAAGTTGTTTGGTACATGGGCTACATCAAGCTTAAAAAGGAATAATTACCCCAAAAATGAAAATTTTCTCATCATTTACTCACCCTCATGCCATCCTGGATGTGTGACTTTCTTCTGCAGAACACAAATTAAGATTTTTAGAAGAATATCTCAGCTCTTTTGGTCCATACAATGAAAATGAATCTGTGCTCAAATATTGAAGCTCCACAAAAATCAGCATAAAAGTAGTCTAATCTGTGTGCCTCCAGTGGTTTAATCCATGTCTTCAGAAGCGTTATGATAGGTGTGTTGAGATAGAAAATAGTTTTTACTATTAATTCTCCACCCTACTCTATCAATCTCCACTATAACTTTCACTTTAACATTTTTTGTGATTCACATTCTTCATGCATATCGCCACCTGCTGGGAAGAGAGAAGAATTTCTAGCAAAAATGGACTATGATTTGAAATATTGATCTGTTTCTCACCCACATCTGTTATATAAATGTCAAAATTTTGCCACCCCTTCACTTGCATTGAATGGACCCACAGAGCTTATATATTCTTCTAAAACTCTTAATTTGTGTTCTTCTGAAGAAAGAAAGTCATAGACAGATGGCATGAGGGCGAGTAAATGATAAGAGTATTTTAGAATTTTTGAGTGAATTATTTCTTTAAGTAGCACATTGGGCACATTGTCCTCCTTTTGAGATACAATGTTCAACATTGATTTAGTTCTTGTATCTTTTAAGCCCAGATACAGTTGTGTTCTCATTCTAATGCATGATGCACAATTTTCTGAAGTTTGTGACTGGTGGAATATTCTGCTGATGTATTGCTCAACAAATGTTGATACTTTTTTATCTTTATAAAGGCTAAACATAATTATAAATTATTTTATCATCACATTTCTGGTAATTTAGTATTATACCAATTATCACACTCTCTACATCAGGGGTCAGTATTATTAAAACATTAACAATATTTAAAAAAAATACCTGTTCTATTACATTAATACTTCTAAAGCTACTCAAGTTATTCGGCCAATAGTAGTGAGTGGTTTTCTCATTTCCTTGTTAATGTTGTTTGATTAATAGGCTTTATATGAGATAAACTACTAGACAGTGCCCAATTCAGTTACATGTACACTTCAAGTCCAACATTTTGATGCAAATATGCTTTTTGTCCCACTGTTTAAGTTCACTTTAGACATAAATGACTGCATTTACATTAAATCCTTACCAAGACAGGCATTGGTGAAATTATAAAGTGTATTTGATAAGCGCACAAATATTAGCTGCCTGTCAATCAAACAGTGCGCAGCTACAGAAGTCAGGAAATAAAAAGTAAATCTTTTATATTTCATCTAGATCAACCAATCAGTAGTGCTCTTGCTATCGCGATTGATGTAATGAACAACCCTGTTCTAGATGTAGAATGTAGTCTAAATATAGAAAACTACTCAAAATTTTGTTCAAGGATAGCTCTCTTTTTTCCGATAAACAATCTAAATCATTTTATTGCCCAGTCTTATTGATAACATTGCATTAATCTCTCACAGCAGCCCAATAATATCAGTGATAGTTAAATTACAGGCTATGTTATAGACACACAGAATCTAGTAAGAAGGAATATGAAATTTACCTTGATGTGTTTCTTCAAATTAGAGGCAGGATTAATGCTGTTATATGACTTGAGCAAGTTAAACTCACATGACACAATCAAGCAATTGGCCTTTTTCACTGCAAACATCCCTTAGCTGGATACTACTGTGGTGATGATTCAACTGATAATTCAGCTGTAAAATGTGCTTGAAGCATCCTCCACAGTTGGCGCCAGATTTGCAGCTGCAATTCAATTTGATTTGATGGGAGTCACAAGACTCTCGTAGCCAATCATGTTGATAGATACAATTAAATTCAGGACAGGGAAGTAGCGAACACAGATGATGGGAAAATAACACTGTAAAAGTAGAGTTACAGCACTTAAAATGTACTCAAGTAAAAGTATACAATTTTTAAATTACTTTTACTGTAATGCATTCTTGACAACATACTATCTAAAAGTGAATGAGTCATCGTTACTTTATAGAATGTACAGTAGAAATAGTAAGTGACAGAATTGCTGCAGTAAAGGTTTTTAACATAAAATCGCTGCCAGTGGTCAACAAAAAATCCAACATACATGGCCTTTGGTTCCTAATGTGTAAAGATAAAACACAATTACAGTAAAAAAGTCACAGAAGGGGGAAAAAAACATATCTAATCTATACAATCTTCAGCATCTCGTCCACATCACATCTTATGTCGTCTCTCACTATGCACATTGGATAGAAATGCTTTGCATGCCATATACACCTCTGGCAGTCGTCAGCTAAGATGTCTCTGCAGCTGGCATCCACTGCATCCAGCAGGGACATTTGGTCATGTGCCCGATGATCATATACTTTCCACCTCCAGGCAGAAAAAAAATCCTCAGTGGGGTTGAGGAAAGTCAAGAAGGGGAGGAGGAAAAGGGAAACCATTCTTGGATGGGCTGCAAATCAGTTTGTGATTGCATGCCAATGGTGGAATGCTATATTGTCCCATGCAATCACAAATGTCCTCATATTTCCTCCCATCTGATCCATTTCTGCTTCTGGCATCAGTTGTTGGTGGAGGGCATCTAAAATAAAAGAAGGTGCTCAGTGTTGTAGGGACCAATCCTTAATTTCTGCAGGCTCTAACCAGCACTTGAGATGGCAGTACACATTGTAATATTTGCTCATCTCTGACCCGGCACATAAACGGTGGCCCTTTTCCCGATTACTTTTCTTTTCTTAATGATCCAAGATGGCGGTGCGGTAGCACGCAGCGGCCACTCCGGATCCAAAATGGAGCTATTTTGGTTTAATAAGCCCGACTTTTGCGGTACATGGACATCGGAGCAACCGGTGTTCGTGTCTACCATCACCAAACACTACTAAGTTATAAGACTCAAGCAAAAACTAAGCTGCATGATGAACTGCGGGAGGCGCTGCGCGTACTCGGCTTGCTACGGAGACCAGGCCTCGAGGCCTCGGCATCGCCTGATGCCGGTGGCCGGAGGAGAGGACGTCGTAAGCGGTGTGCGAGGAAGCGGAAGCGCGGAAAGAGGGCGGGGGTCCATGCTAGGCTAAAAACAAACCCTAGCGGCTGGCTCTCCCATCTATCCTGCTCTCAAATGTTTGCTCCCTGGACAATAAACTGGACTATATCTGACTCCAGCAGGCTACGCAGCGTGAGTTTAGAGACTGCTGCGTCTTTGTTTTCACGGAGACGTGGCTCAGCGACAGAATTCCGGACGCCGCCATTCAGCTAGACGGGCTCGCCTCGTTTCGTGCCGACAGAAATTCAGCTCTCTGCGGTAAGACTCGCGGTGGTGGCTTGTGTGTTTACATCAACACAGAATGGTGCAAGAACTCTGTGCTAGTCTCTAGCTACTGTTCATCGCTGTTGGAGCTTGTGACTGTTAGATGCAGACCTTTTTATTTACCATGGGATTTCACCACTATTTGCATAACCAGAGTTTACATTCCCCCCAGCGCTAACGTTAAGGAAGCACTCTTTGAACTGTATGGGGCTATGAGCGAACTGCAGAACGCTCACCCCGACGGACTGTTTATTGTCGCCGGAGATTTCAACCATACAATCTCAAGACAGTGCTCCCTAAATTCCATCAATATGTGGACTTTGCAACAAGAGGGGCAAACACACTTGATCTTGTTTACACGAACATCCCAGGCGCGTACCGGGCGGAGCCCCGCCCCCACCTCGGCTACTCAGACCACATCTCTGTTATGCTAATTCCAGCATACAGGCCGCTCGTCAGACGCACAAAACCGCTTCAGAAGCAGGTGAAAACCTGGCCAGCAGGAGCCATCCCTGCTCTTCAGGACTGTTTTGAGTGTACTGACTGGCACATGTTTAGGGAGGCTGCAACATATGGCGACTCTACCAACTTGGAGGAATACACAGCATCAGTGACCAGCTACATCAGCAAGTGCATTGATGATGTCACTTTCTCCAAGACCATCACAGCACATTTACATTTATTCATTTGGCAGACGCTTTTATCCAAAGCGACTTACAAAAGAGGAAAAACATAGCGAATCATCTTAAGGAGACAGTGGTACGAAAAGTGCCATACCAAATACAAAACCGATTTAAGTGCAACAAGAATTGTTAATTAATTATTTTTTTTTTCTTTTTTTTTTAGTGACTGGTTAAATACTCTCCACACGCTCCAACCAGAAGCTGTGGATGACTGCGGAGGTGCGCACGCTGCTGAAGACCCGAGACTCCACCTTCAGAGCAGGCAATAAGGCAGCCCTAAGAACAGCTAGGGCAAAACTGTCCAGGGCCATCAGAGAGGCAAAGCGCGTACACGCCCAGAGAATCCACAGTCACTTCGAGGACAGCGGTGACATGCGGCGCATGTGGCAGGGCATCCAGGCCATCACCAACTACAGGACAACATCCGTTGCCTGTGACAAAGATGCCTCCCTTCCAGATGCGCTGAACGACTTCTACGCTCGGTTTGAAGTGCAGAACGACAAGGTGGCGAGGAAGACCACCCCTCCTCCCAACGACCGGGTGCTCTGTCTCACCACGGCGGATGTGAGGAAAACTCTACGTAGAGTCAACCCACGGAAGGCCGCTGGACCAGACAACATTCCTGGCAGAGTGCTCAGAGGATGTGCAGACCAGCTGACAGATGTTCTTACCGACATCTTCAACATCTCTCTGAGTAGCACCGTCGTTCCAACGTGCTTCAAGGCCACCACCATCATTCCCATGCCAAAGAAGTCTTCAGTGTCCTGCCTCAATGACTACCATCCCGTTGCACTCACACCAATCATCATGAAGTGCTTTGAGAGGATCGTCATGAGGCACATTAAGACCCAGCTGCCCCCCTCACTGGACCCACTGCAGTTTGCGCATCGTCCAAACCGTTCAACGGACGACGCCATCGCCACAACCCTCCATCTGGCCCTCACCCACCTAGACAAAAAGGACACATATGTTCGAATGCTGTTCATAGACTTCAGCTCAGCATTCAACACAATAATTCCTCAGCACCTGATTGGAAAGCTGAACCTGCTGGGCCTGGACACCTCCCTCTGCAACTGGATCCTAGACTTCCTGACTGGGAGACCACAGTCAGTCCGGATCGGGAACAGCATCTCCACCACCACCACCACACTGAACACTGGGGCCCCCCAGGGCTGTGTGCTCAGTACACTGCTGTTCACTCTGCTGACTCACGACTGTGCAGCAATGCACAGCTCGAATCACATCATCAAGTTCGCTGATGACACGACCGTGGTGGGTCTCATCAGCAAGAACGACAAGTCAGCATACAGAGAGGAGGTGCAGCGGCTAACGGACTGGTGTAGAGTCAACAACCTGTCCCTGAATGTCGACAAAACAAAAGAGATGGTTGTTGACTTTAGGAGAGCACATAGTGAACACTCCCCACTGAACATCGACAGGTCCTCTGTGGAGATCGTCAAGAGCACCAAATTCCTTGGTATTCACCTGGCGGAGAACCTCACCTGGTCCCTCAACACCAGCTCTATTAACAAGAAAGCCCAGCAGCGTCTCTACTTTCTTCGAAGGCTGAGGAAAGCACATCTCCCACCCCCCATCCTCACAACGTTCTATAGAGGGACTATTGAGAGCATCCTGAGCAGCTGCATCACTGCCTCGTTTGGGACTTGCACCGGTTCGGACCTCAAAGCCCCGCAGAGGATAGTGAGAACAGCTGAGAAGATCATTGGGGTCTCTCTTCCCTCCATCAAAGACATTTATATAAAACACTGTATCCGCAAAGCAACCAGCATTGTGGAGGACCCCGCACACCCCTCACACAAACTCTTTACCCTCCTGCCGTCTGGCAAGAGGTACCAAAGCATTCGGGCCCTCACGACCAGACTGTGTAACAGCTTCTTCCCCCAAGCCATCAGACTCCTGAATACTCAGAGACTGGTTTGACACACACACATGTGTCCTGAGTTGCACTTTAATAACTGCCACTTTATAACTGTCTGCTACCTCAATAACTGCTATGTGCATAGAACACTATCTCATAGTATGTTATGTTTACATTTGGCATTTAGTAACTGTCATCTTTTTGCACTACTGTGTACTGTTCGGCGCTGCACTGTCTATCACTGTGCCTATTGTCCTGTTCATTGTTAGAAATGTATTGTACTGTCCTGTACTTTTGCACACATTTTTGCATGTGCACTTTATATAGGTATTTTATATAGGTATTTTATTTAGTCTGTGTAGTCTCATGTGGTTCTGTGTTTGTCCTATGTTATTTTATGTAGCACCATGGTCCTGGAGGAACATTGTCTCGTTTCACTGTGTACTGTACTAACTGTATATGGTTGAAACGACAATAAAAACCACTTGACTTGACTTGACTTGACCACCGACATGTTTTTTCCAGGTTAAACCCTGCCATGTCTAAATAAATGATTTCATGTGGGGTCTTAGTAGCCTTCAACAACATGACTCTCTGAAAGAAATCAAACACAGTATGTGTAAATACTTCAATATGTCCTACTCTATATACTGCAACCCATGTTTACATATAGAATAGCATAGTGTAAAGCTCACAATAGAACAAGACATATTGGATAGACGCCATACCTGGACGTATGGGAGCTGGAGTTCATTGACCTGCTCAATGTTCCTTTCAAAAGGAACTGTGTACAACTGTTTTATTTGAAATCTGTGTTTGGTCAGAGTCCGAGCAATGGTAGCCAGGCTGATGCTTTCCACATTGTGAAATATATAGTTGTCCTCCACAATTCTGGTCTGAATTTCTCTGAGTTTTATTGCATTGTCAGCAATGACCAATCCTAGAATGGCATGCTCTTGGTCTTCACTGAGGAGCTTTCCTCTTCCCCCAGAGGAAGGAAAATGTTGCGTCCTTTAGAGAAACAAATCATATGTATTTGCGTTGGGACTGGTGGCCTACAGTTACTGTGGGCCATAGTAATAGTAATGATAGAAGAAGCCCTTATGAAATGCATTATTTACCTGTTGGTTTGCTGAAAATTCTGGATAATGGAAGCCACGGTTGACTATCTGAGATTAGGATGGAACTTTTTCACCTGCCTCTCTCAGTGATAGACCATGGTTTATCACATTGGCAATGATGTTGGCTCTTATTTCATCAGTGACAAAAGCTTTTACTCTCTTTTTTACACCACCATGCATTCTTACACCTCTCCCCCTACCTCTCCTTCTCCCTTGTCCTGGTCCAACTACTCCTCTCCCTGGTTCAAACACTCCATGGTCCATCTAATTCGCTCCCTGGTCTGACTACTCCTCTCCCTTGTCCAAATTTTCCATATGCAAACTTCCCGGTCAGTAAGTCATTATTTTTTTCTCTACTCCTCTGTGTTGTTCTGTATCCACACTGAACCAATCAGAAGAGTCCCCTTTTTACTGTATATGTCCATGTAATGGAAAGAACTTTAACACCTTGCTATGTTTCCAATTGAGATTGGAATCAGCTATTTTATAATGTTTCAATGATCTAATTCAAAAATGCTTATCAGATGTTTCAATAAAGCTTTTGAGCAGCTGCTGTTGCAGAAGTAGAGGCTTTATACTATATTTAAGGTTTGGAACATTATGTCTTCATTTCTGGCATGCTGTATGCAACCATTTGTAAATAAGACAAGAAAAAGATCCATGATTTTGGTATTGGGTAAGCTTATGTGTTAGAAAATATAAGCATTTTAGAAATGTGTTAATTGACTGCATATTCTGTGAAAACAACATGAATTGTGTCGATGGTATGGTCCACAACAGACGGATGTTGTGCTAATTGTGTTTAGAATTTTAAAAATGTGACTACAGATTGGACAAAAGAATGTTAGCTATTGTAAAAAAAATTTAATGGAAGTAATAGGCACATATGCACATAATAAGTACTTTGCATCAAATGCTTAAGTACACAGTAGTTAAAAACACCTAATATAGATAGAGTACAGCATAGTCACAACACAGGTCTTGTCAAATTTCCAAAAGTATTTCACATCAACTATTTTACTTCTTCAGACAACTAAGAAAATTCAGATTCAGTCAGCACCATCTAGTACATATTTACAATGCCATCATGGAGACCATCTTAACATAATCCATCAGTGTGTGGTATGGCAACATTGACATTAAAACAAGGAATAAACTTTCACAAATTGTCACTAAAGCCTCAAAAGCTAGTGCATGCCAGGGCCAGTTGTGTTCCCACTGTCACTTCCGGGGTTTTTATCTTGCTGCCGATGGCCTTTAGCCTACTGATTACCTCTGGGCCAAACAAGGCCAAATGTGGATTGAGGCAGGGTCAGTGTCAAAGGCGGAGTTTCGCTGAGTCAGGTCAGAGGGTCAGCACAAAGATCACAGAATTGCAGATTGTGTATCCAGCGCACAACAGGTACAGGTTCGGAAAAATTTAATGCTTGAGCTTCCCTAAAGCTTGTTAAATGTTATTAAAGGGAGGGTTTTAGGGCAACACTGCAGGGCTATCGGCCCAGTGGTGGGAATGCAGATCGAATTTGGTCTCATGGCTCAAGGTCCGAGGCTATTGGCCCTGGCTGCCAGTTGATAGCCCTTGCTCGCACTGATTTTGAAAAGTGGCTAGTAATCACACGGACAACTTTTTCCCTTAGTGGAATCTTTGCATTCAAAGAACCATTGCACATGCCAAAACATTTTATCATTGGTCCATCTCATGACTGGTTTAAGCTGCTCCTCTCAGGTTGAAGCCTGAGGTCACTTACCAGCAAAACATCCAGATTGAAGAGCAGGTTCTTCCCAACAGCTGTGACGTTACTCAACAAATATTCTTATTCCAAAATCTGTATCTATCCATAATCTGTTCTCACTACCTCTTTGGTTATAAATTTATATAACTTACTTTGGCACTGCATTTTGCAATTTGTTTGCAATTTGTTGTGCTGTACTGCATGTTGCACTTTGTTTTGTATTGGTTATTCTATAGTTTCTTGTATATCATATTGTATTGTACTGTATTTTATTGTGGTGTGTTGCACCATAAATTCATATTGCACATTTGCACTCTCATACACTGCCTTATGTATGTTGCATTGTCAGCTAAATTTTGTCTATCTATCTATCTATCTATCTATCTATCTATCTATCTATCTATCTATCTATCTATCTGCAGTGGCAAGAACAAGTTTGAACCCTTTGGAATTAGATGGTTTTCTGCATTAATTGGTCATAAAATGTAATATAATCTTCATCAAAGTCACAAGTATAGACAAACACAATGTGCTTATACTAACAACACACAAATATTTATAATCTTTCATGGCTTTATTGAACACACCCCATTAAATATACAAAGTGCTGTGGAAAAAATAAATGAACCCTTAGGCTAATGATGTCAACAAAAGCTAATTATAGTTGAGTTGGCAAACATGGAATCCAATTAATGGTCCAAGATTGGAGGTGTGGGTTAGTGCTACTTTGAATAAAGTGATAAAATGCACTTATACATTTTGAGTTTGCTATTTACAAGAAGCATTGCTGACGTATAACATGCTTAGCAAAAAAGTAATCTCAGAATATCTACGTATGATCAAGAGTTGATGCATATTTATGCATTTTGCATAAATCTGGAAAGGGTTACAAAGTTATCTTGAAGAACTCAGATATTCATCTGTCCACAGTTAGAGAAACTGTCTATAAATGGTGACGATTTAGTACTGTGGCTACTCTATCTAGAAGTGGCCGTCCAATCTCAGATGACTCAATGGGCAAACCGCCAAATGCTCCCTTGCATCCCTTGTGGCTATGAAATAGCATGGAGCAGGCTGAGGCGTGGCTGTGACATGGCATGGAGCAGGCCGAGGCATTGCTGTGACATGGCTTTGACATGGCCTGGAGTTGCTGGGTTCATTGTTGTTGGTCTAGTATTCTGTAATGTATTGTAGCTGGTAGGACACAGGAGCAGACGAAGACGAAGTGTGATGATCCCAAGTGCACTTTTATTAAAAGACGTGCAAAAAACTATACCTGTGAACATGAACATGAACTTGACACAAACTAAACTAGACATGAACTTGAAACTTAAGAAGACAAGACAAGACAAGACAAGACTTGACTTGACTTGACTTGACTTGAAGTCAGTTACAATAAACAATACTCGACACTGAACAATGGCAACATGAGGGCTTAAATACATGGACATGGGGACACATAAGCCAATGAACAAACAGAACTCTAAACAAGATAACAAGACAATAAGCATAAACCAATTACATGAAATAACCAATAACAAGACTAAGAACCAAAGAAAGCAAGACACATAAAAGGAGGGAAAACAGGACATCACATGATCAGGAAACGGGAACAAAACTTTTCAAAATAAAAGACCAGAAAACAAAACATGACCTAAAACACATCTAGACATGACATGGGCATTTGTATAATCTATTCAATTCATAATTATTTTATGAAAATTAATAGTGTGTTTATGATTAAGGAAGATCATCACAAATCAGGCTGAACAGCTGTTCTTAATGAATATTTACATATATACACTTGTTGTGGAGACAATGTTGGCATTAGTATCCCATGTAAAGCATAAGCCTTTCAAGCTATCAGTGACATTTAATCATTTAATTGTGTTATCGGGCTGTGCGCTCCCCTTGGACACATATACACTCAACTATTGGTCGGCATGTGGCGAAGAATCAGCAGTCTCATCTGATTTACAATGTGTGTTTGAGTTTGCGTTGTTTGTTCCAGGACAAGGCTGTTAAAAATATGCCTGTGTTTGATTAAAACATGGATGAGCATTTACCGTGAGTGACAATCGAATGTGCACCCTAGGGAATACATGCTCAAAAAGAGGACTTCATGTGGGAGGAAGGCACAAACGTTTAATAGACAAGGGTTGGGCATACAAATGAACACACTTACAGGCAATGCTGCAAGTCTCTCTAGGCCTTCCATCAAATGGAACAAGGAGGCATAATGCCTAACCGTAACCACGGAGACTGGTCCAAAAGGGACATCTCCTGCCAAGCATGATTGAAGACTGATAGAAGGTGATTGATGGTGTTCACAGCATTCTAAATGTATGTGCGCATTTTCACATGTTCGTGTGAGCAAGTATGGCAGAAAACAGAACTTTGTGTGATGTCACAAGTCATAAGAAATGCAAATGTTTGACTGACATGCCTAAGTGACCTAAGTGATGTGACAGGGTTGAACCAAAGATGTCCAGTGTGGCTGAAGGGTTGTGATGTAATCAATCAAGTTTACTGATGTGCTAAGTGGCATTTATTCAGGTGAAATGGACAGAGGGGCCTAAAAAGGCCCAAAAAATATTTGGATATTTAAAAATGTCTTTTCATTATATGTTACATGTTCTCATAGAATCACGTTACTATAAATACATTTTGTGCAAAATGATTTTTACTTGACTTGTACATATCACAGAAGTTTCCTGGTGAAATGAACACTAGAGGCACTACAATTTTATTCAGTTTTGCACAAATCAACAGGAAAAGTAAATGGCAAATTATCAGTTCAGAAACATTTACTTTTAGCCCTGTTCCTCACATAATGCTATCTTATGACATATAAACATCTTTTACTATAGTGCATGACTTTTAAGGCGAGGTCAAATTGTGCGGTAACGAAATTGAGTGTTGTGTTGTCACATTTGCTTTTTATGACACTTTAAGTTAGTTTAGGTTAAGGTAGGGAGGTTTTGTTTACTTAAAACTCGATACATTTAACTTTCGTTTAGCCAGAGGTTGGTAGCAATGCGCTACATTTACTCCGTTAAATTTACTTGAGTAACTTTTTGGGAAACAAAATATTTTTAGAGTAGGTTTAAAAGTGGGTACTTTTTACTCTCACTCAAGTAAATTTCTAATACATTTTTTACTTTTATTTCTATACAATGGATGGCGATACTGTCGTTACATTACTGGGTTTCATTTTAATTAATGTATCATTTATGAGACATTATTGAATGAGATTTTTACAATAGTGGATGTTCACACAGCTGCACATTCTGAGCCGATGTCACAGACTGTCTCTCAATCATTACAGGAGCATCAAACTCTTCAAAGTGAAACACTTTCTTTGCTCCAAACAGTGAAAAAAATATTAGTTTCATCATGAAATGCCTTTATTTAACACCAAGACAAGCTGATATTTCAAGATTAAAATCCCAGCTCCAACAGCACCTCAACAGCATCTCAGGCAGTACTCTGAGGTAAGTTTTGGCTCTAATTCTAATGCTGGCTTTTCTGTGTAATGTGATTTTCAGGGTGATTCTGTTACTGGGCTCTTATGACTTCAGTTTTTAAGTGTACATTTTTAAATCTGTGCAGCGCTATATCAGTGCGCTTTGTCCCGCGTCCCGCATGTCATAAGCAGAATTTATGCATTTAATCCAAGCCCTCGCAGGGGTACTGGAAACTATCGCAGCTACTTCAGGCAGATTAACTGTATAAATCCATTTAAACATCCAAGTTAAGTGTAAATCACTGCCAGTTACGTGATCAACAACTGTAGTGCGAACAGACAGCAATTCTGCGTGTGCACAGCGAGGTGCGCGGGGCGCTTGCCTGTGAGATGAGCGAGCGAGGCAATCATATGGCGAAGAAAGTGGCTGTGTCCGCAATCGTTCACTCATTCACGATTTCCTATATAGTGAATGGCAGTTAGTGCACTATATCTCAGCAGTAAGTGAACAAAATGAGTGAATTCGGATGTGAGTGTCGGAGCACTGGGGCTGTCGCAGAAATAACATCACATACAGAATTTTTAAATACTTGGGCCTTACTTGTTATTCTTATTTAATCATATATTAATACAATAAATCTTCATTCTGTCTTTCATTTTTAATATATACTGTGTGTTAATATAAAGACTAAACACATTTGATCAAATAAAGAATACATTTTAAAATGTATCTGTAAGATTCTCTTGAATGTATCTTTATATGCTTTTATCTAATTATTTGTTAAAAAGTAATTTACTACATTCAGCATGAAATAAAACATTTCAGGAGTGAAGCAAACTGCCAGCTATCTTCCCCATGGTGAATAGTGGGAAATTAACCATTGTCGAGTGTACATCAAATGTACACTTAAAATTAGAGTGCATTGTGGGTAAGAATAAGTGAACAAAAGAAGGGGCTCACTCAGAATTCAGACACTCCAACAAAATAGCGTACATTCTAAATTGTGCACTATATAGTGGATGGGGGAAGGTTTTAGACTCAACGAGTGTTCCGCGACCGGAGTTGGTTTCCTACGCACTAGGATGCGTATTCTGCATTTAGGGAGCGGCGGTATTGCTGTACAGAACTAATGATCTAACCACTTATGACACTGAAAACTGGAACTACACTGAAATAAGAATCCACACAGCACTTTAAAAGCCATGAAATAGCGAAAGAAGGCATTAATAAAGCATGATCGTGTTTTGGTTTATATTTCAGCATTATATATAATGTCCTTGTGGGACATTTTCACATTTTCACTGAAATATATACTAGAAATGTTTCTAAACCTCTATTCTTATTGACAAATTCATCCAGATCTGACAAGAGGCCAATTACAATTATCATTATTTACTCACCCTCTTACCACCCCAGATGTGTATGACTTTCTTTCATCTGCTGAACTCAAATGAAGATTTTTAGAAGAATTTCTCAGCTCTGTCGGTCCATAAAATGCAAGTGAATGGGTGCCAACATTTTAAAGATAAACAAACAAACAAACAAACAAACAAACATAAGTCAGCATACAAGTAATCCATAAGACTCTAGTGTTTAAATTAATATCTTCAGAAGCAATGTAATAGGTGTGGATGAGAAACAGATCACTTTCACATTATTCTTCTTGTGTTTTTGGTGATTCACATTATTCTCTGCATATCACCCCCCTGCTGCCTAGCAGAAAAAAATGACAAATATTGATCGGTTTCTCACCCACAGCTATCATATCACTTCTGAAGGTATGGATTTAACTACTGGAGTCTTATGGATTACATTTATGCTGCCTTTATGTGCTTTTTGGAGCATAAACTTTTTAGACTACAGAGCTAAAATATTCTCTTAAAAATCTGAATTTGTGTTCTGCAGAAGAAAGGAAGTCATACACATTTGGGATAGCATGAGCATGAGTAAATGATGAGAGAATTTTCATTTACGGGTAAACTAGATCTTTAAAGTGATAGCTCAGCCATAATTTAATATTCTGTCATAATTTCTCTACCCTCATGTTGTTCCAACCAGTGTGACACTTTGTATTATGTGGAACAAAAAATATGTTAGACAGAATGTTAGTGACTGACAGTCTCACTTACCATTCACTTTAAAAAAAATAAAAATAAATTAAAAAAAATAAATATATATATATATATATATATATATATATATATATATATATATATATATATATATATATATATATATATATCACTGAAAGTAAATAGTGGCTCAAACATTCTTTCTAATACCTCTATTGTATTGTATGGAAGAAAGAAAGTCATACAGGTTTGGAACAACATGATGGTGAACGATGACAGAATTTACATTAATAATAATAATAATTCTGCATACATGTTCAATTGTATTATGTAATGGAAAATAGGGGAGTTAAGATCTATTGAGTACTCTTTTAATTGGATACTTTCTTACTTTTACCCAAGTAATTAATTATGTAAGTAATTGAGTACTGTTTTTGGCTACTCTACCCACTTCTGCTTTTAGCACCACACATTGGACATTTCACTTCAGAACTGCCGTGATAAGGAACCATGTTAAATCATTTTGCATAAATGTCACCAAAGTCATGTAATTTTCATGAGATCAGACTTATTATACTGATTATATAACAAAATATTAAACCAGTGGCATTTATTTTACAGAGATATAGCACCAAAAAAAAAGTGTTTCAAATCATAAAACAAATAATATATTGTACAAAACTAAGACAAAAAGTGTTTAGACACATTGTCAAACTTAGTGGAACATGACTATAGTGAACTACACCTCTCAGATAGCTAAATAGGCTTGGCAAGGATCTGGCAGAGTTTGGTCCACATACTACATGGAATCACGGTCCAAAATTGTCCCAAAAGTCATAAAGTCTCAAAAGCCGAAATTTGACTGAACCCACTACAGAAATCGGCCAAATCTTTCCTGTGTCCTCCATATCCCCAGGAAGTAGCAGTTACCGGACCACAACTACAACAGAATGCTCTGAAATCAGTCAATCACATGCCACAACTACCCCAGAACTTGTGAACTTGAGGCAATTGACTTTATACTTACTTTTCTAATATATTACCTACTTTTATACCTTCTTTATACCTACTAATAATTACGCTGGGTCCAGTTGGTTAAAAGTAATTGTATAAACAGCCAAGAATATAGACATTAGTTCTGAGGAAAGCATTTGGCACCATTTGTTTGCAGATGTCACTTGTCTTGATGTTTTGCATCTCATGCAATGACATTCATACATTTAAGTGTGACTAAAGTGTCCAAATATTATTTTGTGCCACTCTATGTGAATGTATGTAATGATAACCCAGCTGAAAAGACCATCTTATCCAACATGCAATTCCTATCTAGGCTGGTTATGCAGGTTAGTTGCTGGTCTAGCTGGTGGAAGCTAAACTTGGCTGGTGAAGTTTGTAGACCAGGATGGTCTTTCTGATGAAGCTGGTTAAGCTAGTTTAAAAGCCTGGTGGGGACACCAGCACACCAGCATTCCATGCTGGGGAACCAGCACCCAAAACACAACATAAGCTGATGACCAGCAATGCTGGTCTTTTCAGCAGGGAAACAATAAAACAATTCTAAATGGAGATTTCAAACAACCATCATAATCTATATATAGATTTCACACATAACTAAGCACTGGTGTTATGAACGTAAGCCCAGTCTATTTCAGTATCAGCTGGGAGGGGGTTTTAATGAGAATTTCAGAAACCATGTGATGTTCTTCACAAACCCAGCATGGCAGCACCTTCGGACCAAACAACACACAGTCGCGGTAATTGGGCTAGAGTCAACTCTACAAGGCACATATGAAAATCATCTATATGTGATGACCATTGAGGGCTAATGAGGATATTAAATATGATAAATTTCAATTGCACACTGCTGCTAAAGGGATTAGCATCACTTATGGCTCGCCGTCAAAGTCACAGAGGAAGGGCCTTACGGTGCTTAGAGACTTGCAGATCAATGAAACACCTGAAGAGGCTGCATGAATAAAAATCATCATTTATATGTATGAATGAGAATGAAATATTGATATTTTCCATGGAAAAATGTAGTGAAATGTGAGCAAATTTATTGCTGGGCTACTTTGAAGAAGATGTCTTTGAAACAAGAGCTTTGATTGGTCGGCCTGCAGAGGCACAGCAGAGTGATGGTCTCATCATGCCGTTCTATCAGCTGTGAAGAGCCACTGTGGAAAAAACCTTCCTATCCTCAAGCAGCCTGTGTGTTGACTTCAAACCTGGCTTAAAACATCACACATACAAGCACACAAAAGCATGTGTGCAAAAACAGATATGCCTAGATTCTGCACTACTTCCTCTTTAAAGACCTTTAAATAACATGTATACTGAGTGAGGCAACAGTCTACACATACAAAACAACCCAATTTTATTTCACACATATATTTATTCAACAAAAACAAATGTGCGTGCTGTCTTGTTACTTTCAATCAATCAAATATAGCTACAGGTTTAGAATCTGAAAGAACTAGGAACAGCAGGAGATGGGGAGAGAGTGTCTGTACTGTATATGCATTTAAACTGAGGTAGGCTGTGATAATGCCATATTGAGAGAGGGAAAGAATGAAAGATTAAGAGAGAGAGGAAAGAAAGGAACTGTATAAAAGCTGTGATAGTTGAGTGTTGACAGAAAAGAGGAATTCCATTGATCATTGTGCTGATTAACAGGAAGCAGAGGAGTGAAGTCTGCTGTACTCTCGTTTACTTTATTTGCTTTTTTAGTAATAGTTGTTTTCTGTTTTTCCGATGGAACTGAGGAAGAGGGAAGATTGTGCCTCTGCGCAACCAACTTAATTGTTTCCGTGAAGGAAATTAAAGGTGATGTAATTTCAGCAAATCAAACATGAAATCGGCGTGTTACTCCAATTGTTTTTCAACCTAAAGTCTGACCCATTGTGCTGAATTCTGGACAAGCACCACAATGCAACTGATGTTCGTATCCTGAAAATGGCCCTCACTGTGGCTTTGACGTCGCATCCCTTTTGATCTCTGGCTAAATAACGCTGTTTTGGTCTCTGGGTTAGGGTTAGGTTTAAGTTTTGGGTAAGGGTTATTTGTTTATTTGTGTAATTACTACTCAAAGGTTTCCAAATGTATCAATTTAAAGAAGTAAGTAAAAAGAGTACTGTGTTGGTTGCAAAAGAGTGACTAAAAATTCTGTGTATGAAATACAGTCATTCCAATCAGCACAAATGTGAATTTTACGTGATGGACTTCGAGTGGTGAAGAATTTCCTCTTGCGGATTTCATGTGGATTTCAAGTTTGGTGAACTTTGACAGACGAATTTGCCACATTGACCAATAGGAAGTTGCTTGGTTTGGCAGTGACTTGGCGGTGTTTCATACACAGCTACACTGAATGTTCACAAGAATATTATTTTAGTGACAAGTTTCTTTTTAACATAACTCTCACAGAGTATAAAGTGCAACGTTAAAAATAGGGTGCTTGGCAATTAAATTTTTCTGGTTTCACATGCACTTAACATCTACCCACTCATTCTTTGCCCGTGGAATTTCACAGTGCAAAGGTAAAAAGGTAAACCACATCTTTAGTAATGTTATGGTCAGGGTTATTGAAGCCTGGACTCATGAACATTACATGACCGTGGATGACCGTTTAACTGGTTTCCCAGTAAAATTCCAGCAGGGTGTTCCAAAAGCAAGTGAAATGGTTTTTAAGGTGAATATTAGATGGAGGTTTTAATGAGTAAAACTTTAACCTAAACCTAACTTGTAGTGATCTAAAATTAATTGAGAGGTACACACAAAACAGTCATCCTTACCGTTAACAAACACCTAAACCTAACTGATAGTGTCCAAAAACAAAATGAGAAATAAAATAGCATTTTCTGAAGCAAATTGGTAATCTTGTATTGCTTTCATGACACTCTCATCACCGCATGTCTGCTTGTCTGGTCATGAGCCAGTCTTCAGAGTCCAATGTCCAACACTCTATAAGGGGGGCTACTGCGGAAACTAATCATATTGGATTAAGTGTGTAAATATAGGTGAGTCTGTAAGACAAGTGTTAAAATGTATTGTTTTTCAAATTATGTGTTAGAGCAAGTGTTTCAATATCCTAACATAGCATTGTGTGTGTAATAGTGTGAAAAATACATGTTTATTAAGTCATAATCAGCCGTTGTAGTCATGATTTGTTTGAAAGTTCATAAAATGCACAGTTGTTGTTGCGCCTCTAGTGTTCATTTCACCTGGACTGCAGTAAAACTTAGAACTCGGCACATAAAAGTCCGTTTGAAAAAATTTTGTCATAGTAACGGTCATTCTATGAGACTAGGTTGAGTTATTGTGAAGAGGTTTACCCACTTCTGAAATCCCAATTTAACCTCTGCATAGAACTGTAGTTCCAGCTTCGGCCAATGGGGGGGGGGGGGGGGGGGGGGGGGGGCGATTGAAAATTCGGGAAGTATAGCCTGATTTTACCTCAAAATAATGAATGCTTTCAAAGAGGTTTCCCAAACACTCTTTATGTCTTGCATCGGTAAGACAAACTGATTTTCCTGCCCTAAACTCTCGCCATTGGTTTAATAAATGTATAAATGTTGGTGCGTCAGGCTGGTCAGGATATTTGACAATGTTTCAATAGTGCCATTGAGCATTACATTTGCAGAGGAATCAACCTAGAATGGTTTACTTATAGAAACAGGTTAAAGGATTATCATATGAGTTTAAACAAAACAAAGAAGCTATCATAAAAAAAATAATCATAGCAATGACTGAAAGTATTTTATGAGGAAACATGTCATCTTTACAACATTTTATATCTCTCTGTTTTAAGGTTGATCTTTTTTTCTGTTAAGAACAAAAAGCACCTTAAGTCATAGTGTATGCTCAAAACTGATATGGCCCCTTTATGGATTAATCCAATATGTAAGCAGCATGAGATGAACAAAGACACATTATATTAAGGAAGATGATATGCTGTGGTACTCCCAATACAAACTGTTTCCTACAAAGCACTACACAACTATATGTTTGTGCTGGATGCTTTTCCCCTATGTAGCTGTTAATGTCAATGTTAATGTCATATGTTTATTTTGGCATATGTTTTTAATCTCTTGTGTTTATTGTATTTTGATGTGTTGTCATTTGTCAGAACCATTATTTGAAATTATAGTTCAAGTTGACATAGCTAAGTCCCATCAAGAACATTGATAAACAAGAACATGTTTGTGGATCGCCCATAAAGACTGACAAGTTTTCAGCGATACTCAACCTGTGTCTTTGAGGAAACGGTTCTGTCTTGTTGATCTTCTTATTCTGTTGTCTGATCAAAAAGCATCACATTCAAATTTCAAACAAGAAATACCTTCTGCTGTCATATGATATGTGTATGTTTGTTCAGGTTTACAGATGTGTATACTGTGTGTCTTTACCAATCTGGTGAAATGGCTGAAAGAATGTTCAAGTTTCCATCCGAAGTGTTGCATCAAAATGAGTTCTTAACACTTGCTGCTTTTTACACTTGGAGAGCAAAAGCAATTATTTTCCCATCCAAAGGTTGAGGAGATTTTTTTTGTCCTTTTTTCAATGAAAGAAGCTCAGAGTTTTAGCTTTATTTTCTGTCGACTGCCTCAGATGCTGAAGCTGCCCCCTAAGTAACCTTGATAAAAACTCCTGTCAGGTTTGTAATTAAATTTTTAATAAAAAATTAAGATTTTTGTGCTTCTAAATGTGAAAAGAAGGCGAAGGTTTAGTAGACAGTGCTGCTGGTTTAGAAAGTTTTATGATTTTGCTTACGTGTATTACCTTCATCTGGACAAGGACCAAAACATAACAGAACTATTTTGCTCCATATATAATTATCTGAGGTTCCAGAAGTTAAGTGGTTTAAGAGGCATTGAGCTATAGCAATGTGAATGGAAAATGAAAAGCATTCATGGAGACTGAAATTGATCAGCAATAGGCCCTCAATCCTCTATCTCATGAAGACAGATTTAATAAAATATTTAAGAGTTCTACTTTATTCAAGCCAGCTGGCAATATTCCTGTTTATGAATTCATATATGACATGTGAAACTAAGCCTAAAATGTTGAAATATTTAGATCTGTAATGTTCTGTCTTTTATCTTGGGCTGTCAATCGATATAAATCCTTAATCGAAAAATGACATGCTGATTAATCAATGGAATTTATCACAATTAATCACATATTTAAATATTTTCTGAGAAAGCCCCAAATGACAATTATTAATTATATAGTGATTACATTATTATATTTGAATAATTTTCAATATAATAAACTATATATTATTAATAGCCTATATTATTAAGCCTATTATTGACCAAAAGTCCCAAGCAATCTATTTTGCAAATGAATTCACCAATATATTCATGATAGGTTTATTATAAGGGCTTTTCTAAGGATGTGTCTATGTACAAATGCTTTAGACGAATGCTTTTGGAGCATCATAAACACAACACTTTTAGGTCGATATGTCAAGTTAAATGTAGGTTAAAAATTTGAAAAATACATCTCAGGATCCCTGCATTCAGAGTTTCTCTCCATCCAGCTGTGTTTGAATCCCAGAGCGTGTCCTCATCTTGTGATCTTGTGATTTTGTGCTGTTGCTAGTGTCAAGCAAGCCAGATACAATGCCAATATAGCTGGAGTTTCACTTACTGCCCCCTGCTGAAAAAAGTTGGTTCTTCAAGCTTGAATTGCTCCAATGGTAGGGATATTCCTTATTATAACCAGGGGCATGATTAATTCTATTTTTTTATATAATTAATCACTGACTTATTACACACTGAGGTGTTAAATCTGCAGCCCTACTTATATCACTTTTATAGTTGGTGTTTGCTAGAGTCAGAATGAAATAAGTTTCAAAATTGCATCATTGTGAGTGCCGCCTAAAGCTGTTTATTAGGCAAATACTTCTGCAATGTTTCACTCACCAACCACTTTATTAGGTACAGCTGTACACATGATGAATCTTGATTTCTGCTGAGGTGCACAGATGGTTGGCCCACTGCAGCCTCAGCTTTCTGTCCCTGGCTGATAGAAGTGGAGCCTGACATGGTGTTCTGCTGTTGTATCCCATCCGCCTCAAGTTTCAATGTGTTGTGCATTCTGAGATGCTATTCTAGTCACTACAATTGTACAGAGTTGTTATCTGGGTTACTGAAGCCTTTCTGTCAGCTCAAACCAGTCTGACTATTCTCTGTTGACCTCTCTCATCAACAAGTCATTTCTGTCTGCAGAACTGCCACTAACTGGATCTTTTTATTTTATTTTTGGCACCATTCTGAGTAAACTCTTTGTTGTGCATGAAAAAATTTCCTCATTATGATGGTTGATGTGAACATTAACTGAAGCTCCTGACACGTATCTGAATGATTTTATGCTTTGAACTTCTGCCACACAATTGGCTGATTAGATAATTGCATGAACAAGGTTACAGGTGTACCTAATAAAGGGATTGGTGAGTGTACAGACTCACACTTCACATCTATATTTCGTTCAACCATACAAACCATACTGAATTTCTTGGTTTCTTTGCTATGATAGACGGCAAGGATCTTTCTGTTTATTTAAAACTTTTAATAATTCAAAAAGACATGATGAAATCGAAATGCAATGCAGTCAACCTGGAACTAATACTTCTTAGCCGTGCATTTACAGAAAACAAAACAACAACTTGGAATATCTATCAATTACAAATAGGGATTCAACAGCTAAGCATTATAAGCTGTTGTGTGTGTGTCCAGCCATAGAAGCTTTATGTTCTATTTCACCCTCTCTTAAATTCATTACTGGTAAAATCAGCCCACACCAACAGGATCCAGAAGGTGCACACAAACAAACACATAAATAAATAAGTGCAAACAAGTTATTTTACTGAGGTCCGTTCATGTTTGGCACAGGTACAGAGGTTACATCCTTGTTTGCATATGCGTGTGTGGATAGCCTTTGATGGTGCAGATGTCCAGCTACTTCATTTGAGAGTGAACCACTAATACACTTTCATGTTAACAATCATGTTCCTTCACAGCCCTTACCTCTAATGAAGCTGTGAAACCTTTACCCTATTCAGTCTCCATATTTGTGCTTTTCATTGATCGCAAACTCAAGTAAACAAACACTGTATAAATCATACAGCTTTCTAAAGTGAGGTTCAAAGGTCTGAGTTCATGTTGAAATAAGAAATATTCACATTTTTTAAAAGATTTTTCACTATTTCTAGGTCACAAATTAAAAGCAAATTTGTGACATGGACCATTTTTACTCCTTTGTTGTAAAGGTCATATTTCTTTGCTTCCACTGAAAAGTTCTTCCACAGAATAAGCCTTTGGAACATTCTAAAATCAGAACATCAGGTTTTGCACAAACTTGTGGAGTCCATCCCAGCTGGAGTGCATACTGACATTTAACCAAAATGGAGACATACCAAATACCAAATACTAAGAAGCCTGTGTTCATTTTTAATTTAAACTTTCACTCAAATTGTTATTTTTTTTTAATACAATTTGTAATTCATTTCTAAAAGAGAAGCATTTTCACAAGTGGACTCAGACATTTTAACCCCACTTTTTGGAGGATTTGTCATATTTAATTGCACTGGAGGTAAAATGACATATGAAAGAACACGAATTTATAGCACACCTGGACTTCAAGCTGTGCAGTCTTTTCTGTTTAAACCTGCCAAAAATGTGTAAAGCCCCACATGTGCACCGTTTATGTAGTCAATACGCAGTCAGAACTATCCTTCGTCCTCTCTTTCTCTCTCTGTCTCTCAGATGGAAGAGAAGAGGATTATTTTGATGAGAATATGAAGGCAAGGGTATTGAACTTGACAGAGCAGAAGGCTTATATTCTCTCTCTTTTTTCTCTAGTGTTATCTTCCCCAGATTTATTAAGCTTAAGTTTCAGACAGTGTGTTCGATGAAATAAAGGCTGATATGCTCGTAGATGTGTCTGTATCATAATTGAATAATGGCAACATTATGACACATTATTATGAAATGGAAAGTAATCTAAAAACTAGATTTTTACATTTTCCTTGAAAATGTGAGTTAGTGCATTGCGGGTGGATGCCAGAACTTTGCTTGAGGTTACTAAGGTGTTCTGGTTGCAAAGGCCTTGCTTATGTAGGTGGTTACACACAGTGCACCCCCACTTCTCTGTTATTCTTGTCCATATATAAGCCTTGTCCCTCCTTCAGTGCAATTCTATGGGGTTTTATCATCCAACAGGTGGAAATCATTAGTTTGATTGCTTAGAAAAGTACAGTTATCACACCTCTGTGTGATTCTTTTGCTGGAGATTGTCAATACTAAGCTTCTTTTATTTTCGATCCAGTACCAACGACTATCAAGACCAGTATCACTGATACCAATACAAATACCTTTTTTTTTCCTGTGGATATAGTGGGTAATTTTATCCATTTAATATTACATTTAAAAGCTGTATTTTAGCTTTCTTAGCTAAAGTTTTTTTTTTATAAATTTTTAGGCCAAAACTACAAATTATCAGAAAACTATTTTTGTTTATCATTTATTTACAAAAACTACAGAATGTATGTGACTGTATGAGCTCAATTTTATTTTATATTTTAATAAATTATAAAATTATTATTTTTTTAATTGCATTACAAAATTCCATCTTTAACAAAATTACACAATTTAATTTAATAGAATTTTGGGTAACAATATACATTAAGGTTCCCTTTGTAAAGGGTTTATAAAGGGGTTCATTAATGACTATTAAATAATTTACAAATGCATTATAAATCATATATAAGCAGTTATAACAACATGAAAAATATGTGACTTTCATGAGAGACTTTCCAAATAGTTTCAAGTGCTAAAAATAAAGGTAATTATTAATACTTGTTTTAATCAAAATCATGAAACGCCATAATTCAAGATTTATGTCATGAACCAGCAAAAATAGACTACTATCCACCTTTTTCACAGTCAGCGAAATAACCCATTATGCTTAGCATGTTCTTCCAATGTGGATGCTACAGACTTCTGCTTTGCAGCTTATTCCCATTACCAAGCACTGAAGTGTCACTAACAACAGTAAAAAATGGGTGAACAGTCTGTGTTTACATAACGCAAATCCCTATCTCACTAAAGGCCGCGTGTGGACATTCGGTTTCGACGGCAAACTCTGAATAGATAAGTACATAATCACACACAATTACATGACAAAGTTACTGGGCTCTAGCACTCTCTGCATGCTCCCTGTAGGTGTGTGTGTGTGTGTGTGTGTGTGTGTGTGTGAAAGAGAGAAACTAAAGTTACAGGTATACATTATTGCTGTGGATGAGATAAATTTCGTTGGCAGGATCGATCTTCTCTTTACAACATCATTATTTGAAGTATTGATACTTTAGGATTGAGCCGCCCATTCCTAATGCTTGCCTTTGCAAGCACCACTAAAACTCCCATTGGAGAATGTAAAGAACGAAATGTAGCTGAAAAAAATCACATACTCACATGCACATGCTTACAAACACACAGACATTCACCAAAAATTGTTTTTTTAAAAATGCACTTTTCTTATTAGGCATGTGAAAACCATGAAATTCAGAAAAGGTTTAAATATGAAAGACTATATGAATAAATAGCCAATACTGAAATTGATTTATGGAAGAGAATGCAGCAAATCAATACTTTCAAAGAATCTTTAAATGCCTGATCATCAGCTGTGAAAATGAGGTCACAAAGAGTGTAGGTTGCAGAACCACAGGGCTTTGAGTCTGAGCGCCCTGTAGAATTCATAGGACATTGGTGTCTCATGTTGTCTCTGCTTCTGAAAGGAGCAGGACAGATGTCTGAGCATCTGTCTCTCTCCATCCCTCCTGTATGATTCACACATATAGTAAAGTCATTCCCTCATGGGACCAGAGGTCTCACTTCCTAACCCTTCCGAAGGACACCAGAGAAATTAAAATGGAGAATATCTGTTTCATTGATATTAGCTGATACACCTCAGGGGCACAATCAGACGCTAATGGCGTGAGTTGCATATTCAACTTGCATGTATTTATATTTCATCATCCCTATAAAGGTTTATATATAGAGTGCGGGATACTTTGAGGATGCATGGGAGAGTATGTTTTTTTATAATTGAGGTGGTATAAAGACTGATCTTTCTGCATGGGTGATGTGCATGCTAATCAGAAGGCTATGTAAATTAACCATTCACTGCATCATCCCAGAGTTTATGTAACCCAAGTCCACATGGCACAAATTGATTTAGCCAAGTAAGACATGTTCTAGAATCAACATCCTTGTTGATACTGAAATGTACAATATGGATGTACTGACAGCAACTAAAATGTAAACATGTATTTACATCTTTAGAAATGTGCAAATATTTATGAATCCTTATATTGTTATTATATTTGTATAGTTAAATTTTTACTATTTTAATATAGATATTTTAGGTCCCCTACCTCTTCCCCTGGACCTAAACAATTTTCAACTAAATATAAATCGTAACAGGCAGGTAAATGTACAGTGATAATAATTCTTTTATACAAAATACTATCATTTTTATTTATACCACAGGGCTGTTGAATGATTGATTCTGATTGGTTGACGGACATTTTAAGGTGTGCAGTTATTTTGTAGTTATGCGCAGCTATAAAGTAGTTTCAGGTCTTGACCACATAACAGTTCCGTATCACTTTGCCAAATTATTTCAGATATTTCAAAGAGTAGATGACATGAAACAATGGATTGAGGTGATACCATTAACTTCTTTGAGTTGTTATGACAACTGCCAACAACTGCACAAGTTGAACTTGAAGTTCCTTTTTACTCCAAATAACACTTAAATCAGAATAAGCTTAATTGCCAAATGTGCTTGCACATACAAGGCATTTGTCTTGGTGATAGAAGCTTCCAGTGCACAAACAATACAACAACAATACAAGACTATAAATAGAATAAAATTAAAAAGTGAATAGAACATATAAGTATATATAGAAATACATAATAAAACATATGTACATATGTACAGATCCAAATCTTTTATATACAGATGCAAGGGAACATATGGTAGAAGAGGTCAGATATGTTGGATAAATATAAATAGACTTAAACTGTGTATTGCACATAATTATTGCTCAAATTGCAGTTTTAACTTTTCATGAGATGGATAGCCTGAGGAGAAATCTGTTCCTGTGCCTGATGGTTCTAGTGCTCTGTAGCGCCGTCCAGAAGGCAACTGTTCAAAAAGGTAGTGGTCTAGGTGAGTGGGGTCCACACTGATTTTTCCAGCCCATTTCCTTGGTTGTAGGGGGCAACCAATAATCCTCTCAGTTGTCCGAACTGTCCTTTGTAGTCTTCTGATGTCCAATTTTGTAGCTGAACCAAACCAGACAGTAATTGAAGTGCAGAGGACAGACTCAATGACTGCTGAGTAGAACTCTATCAGCAGCACCTGTGGCAGGTTGAACTTCCTCAGCTGGCAAAGGAAGTACAACCACTGCTGGACCTTTTTCAAAATGGATTCAATGTGGGGCTCCCACTTCAGGTCCTGTGAGAGGGTAGTGCCCAGTAACCTGAATGACTCCACTGCTGCCACAGTGCTGTTTAGAATGGTGAGGGGGTCAATGTTGGAGTGTTCCGCCTGTTCAGCTCCAGGTTGTTTTGACTGCACCAGTGAGCCAGCCGTTCAACCTCCCTTCTGTATACAGACTCATCATCATCATCTTGGATGAGGCCGATGACAGTAGTGTCATCTGCAACTTCAGGAGCTTGACAGAGGGGTCCTTGGCGGTGCAGACATTGGTATACAGGGAGAAGAGTAGTGGGGAGAGCAGACATCCCTGGGAGGCATCAGTGCTGATCGTAGAGGTGCTGGAAATGAATTCCCCCTGTCTCAATAGCTGCTGACTGTCCGTCAGAAAGCTGGTGATCTACTGACAAATAGATGTGGGAACAGAGAGTTAAAGTAATTTAGTCTGGAGAATAGCTGGGATAATGGTGTTGAAAGCTGAACTAAAGGATCCTTGCATATGTCCCTGGTCTGTCCAGATGTTGCAGAATATGATGCAATTTCATATTGACGACATCATCCACAGACCTGTTTGCTCGATAAGCAAATTAAGGGGATCTAGAAAGGTTCCAGCGATGTCCTCCAGGTGGGCCAACACCCAGAAGGGTGTGTGGGGTGTGAGACTGGGATTTTTAAATCTACAGTAAAACACATTCAAGTTGTCAGCCAGTTGTTGGTTCCCTACAGTGTTGGGAGATGGTATCTTGAAGTTAGTAAAGTATTTTAGGCCTCTCCACACTGATGCAGGTTCATTAGATGAAAACTTGTTTTTCAGCTTATCAGAGTAGCTTCTTTTAGCCCCTCTGATTTCCTTATTCATTGTGTTCCTGGCCTGATTGTACAAGATGTTATCAGCACTTCTGAAACATTCGCATTGGCCTGACGAAGCTGCCTGTGTTTTGCTGTAAACCATGGTTTGTCATTATTGTATGTTAAATAAGTCCTAGTAGGAATGCATATATCCTCACAGAAACTTATACATGATGTCACAGTATCTATGAGCTCATCCAGAATGATGTCTGCAGCCTCAAATACACTCAAGTCAGTTAAATCAAAGCAGGCTTGTAGTTCTTCATTGCTCCTTTTGAACCAGGCAGTGATCAGAGAAATGGTTGTTGTTCTCTGTCTGAATCACTCCTTTCGGTTAGTTTTACATTGCATCACGAGACCAGAAACAGAAAACAGGCAATTAAAATCATCATGGCGCTGCCCAGTGGTTGCTCAGGAAAACCGTGGATAAGTGGAATAATTGACTCAGGCCTATTTAGTTATTGAAAAATAATGCACAACCTAGGTGGTATTACTACATCGGGGTGTGCATTATTGTTCAATGATTCAGTGGTCCATTGCCTCTCTAATTATTTGTTCTCTAATTATTCCATGCATATTTTGAGGAGGATATAGTTGCAAGCAGTGCTCCAAAAGAGGTGGGATCTCCAAACCACCATTAAAAATATAGGGGACACCTAACCTAACCCTTTCCCTAAACTTAACAGTGAGTGGAAGTGATGCCTCCATTTGGAGTTGGTGCATCCCCCTTTTGGAGTAGCCACGCCCCTTGTGGAGTAACCCCACCTTCTTTTGGAGATTCCATCCTCATTTGGAGGTCTCTGGCCTGCAGCTATCCCTAATTATTCCCTGCATAGAGTTGCTAATCCCACTCTAAACCCTGAACCTAACCATAACCATTTCTTATAAATGGCATAATACAACATAAAAATGTAACGGCAGATAAATTGAATCACGATAATTTTTTCCAAAAATTGCAAAAAATTTCCAAACGATACTGCTGCATTCAAAGTGCACCTCCTGATCCACTACTCAAAGGCAGACATTTTTCATTATAAAGCATACATCATCTGAAACATGGCATGTCGTAGTCAGTCATAAGACATGTGAGAGCCAATGAGCATTTGACGCAATAGTTTTCAGTTGTCTATGCCATTGTAGAAATTCACAATTCACAGTCAGCCAGGATTAATTTTTAATCCCTGAGTGAAAATGTTTAATAACAGAACAGTTACTGAGGTTAGCTGAGTAGAAATCAGATTGTCACATGATTCTAAAATGGCATCCCCTATAAGGGTACCCCCTCTGTAATTGCTGTTATACAGATGTTCTTTTCTTTTTTTTTTTATTAATTTGTTTAATAATTCATTTATAATTAAATCCATAATTTCATGCATTCATCTATTAGAGGTACAATGTAAAAATGTGAATTTGTTGTAATGCTATGTAAATTCTTTTGTGGCTCTTTAAATGTAAGGCGCGAGAACGCGTCACTTTAGCGGAAATGACGAAATATTGCGTCGCCCCCGATGGACTGATGATGAGCGGACGCCTAACGAGGCTCTGAAAGTTAATTTAAGTTTAAAAATAAGTGTTGTCTCAAGTCAAAGGGGACAGTAAAGAACATTTTTGTTAAACAAAGGACTCAAGGACCTCTTTTCATGACAAGCAGCCAACGAGGTATTTGTTTTACATGTATATTTGTTTGATGTATTGAAAGCATACTTTTTTTTGCATCTCGTTTCTTTTAAGACTCCATTGTATAATAGGCTGATGTGTTTGTACTACGTTCATTTATGAATGCAGTTCTCACGGCGTAAACAAGAGGAGCCAAAGAATAAAACGCCCGTTTTAAGGAACCGACCTGTGTCTGTGTTGTGAAGAGAGCTACAGTGAGAACTCGCCTGCTCGACGACGCGGGTAGGAGAGATAACGAGACCGTCGTGGGCGTCGACCGGATGACGAGCCAGCATATCAGATAAGCAAAGCCCATAATAACCTATCGTCGTTATAACGATCTCAAGCAACAGTGATTCGACTTTGAAAGTGCAACATTTCAAGCTATAATCAAGAAGTGCTCTGCTACAAGGAAGCTATAGGTGGCGTGAGAAGTGATTCAACTTGAAGATTGCATCAAGGACAAGTCTATTAATCCTGCATACTATGTTTGGGAAAATCTTTCATGCTGGTGTTTGATTGATATATATATTTTTTAAAGGTTTAAAATAACATTACAACTGAAATCAAAATTTTCCAATATATTGTGCTTGTGAGATATAATCAAGCTTTAAGTGCTATTTAAGTGAAGCTTAAAGGGAAACTACGCTTGTATAGAAACATTTCCTTTGGGAAGAATAAGTGATTTAATACATTTAGAGTACATTCTCTCTGCAGTTAAGGTTTATTCATTGTGTTATACACTGCAATTTGTAATCATTTTATTTTATATTTCATTTCCAAAATTGAAGCCATTTACAAGTAGATAAGTATAAATTGATGCAATACTGAAGTCTGTATTTAGAAAATCCTGATTTCCATATTTCTATAGTTGGTAAGAAACTCGTACGTTTATTATCAACCTGATTATTCACTTTCAGGCCCATAGTAGCTTACATTCACATATAAACAAGCTTAATTTAACACACAAATTGAATTAAGCTCACTGGTCACATACATTCTATATTAATCCGAGGATGTCTGACTCAAATGCTGTAGCCTGCCGTAAAAATGCCAAATCAACTGTTCAGCTTGAAGACCAAGAACATGCAGAAGAAGAGGTGGAAAGGCTGCGAAGAAGTGAAAGAGCCCGAACCCTAACAGAAAAGGGAAGAGAACTTCAAGAAAAGAGGTTGAAGAGTGTACAACGACGGTACAGAATCATCCATGAGAAATGGAGGTATTATGCAAGATTAGGCAAGGAATTATTGTCTGATGAGGCCTCCAAAGATGAATTGAATGAGCTAATTGAGAACATAGAAAGCACCTGTTCTGAGGTAAAGATAATTTATGAAGAGTTGCGTCGAGTGCAAACTCCTGAACCAGATCTGCGACGCAGGGTTGACACTTGCCTATCGCTTTCAGGATTCATTATTCAAAGGGCTCATAGGCGATTGGAGGGACATGCAGCAGATATGGAGGAAGAACCTTGGCCTGATGTTGGATCGATCCTAGAGTCAACAGGCTCTTTATCAAGACCACTGTCTCATCAATCAAGATGTGGTTCAACCCATTCTAGCATCCACTCAGCCAAAAGAAATGAAGCTGTAGCTGAAGCTGCTGCATCTCAGGAAGTTTTGGCAGTGTTGGAGGAACAAGAAAAGGAAGTAGTTGAACTTCAAAGGCTAGAGGTTGAAAGTAGACAGTGTTTGGCACGATTTGAGTCTGAGGACATGGCTAGACAACAAGCAATGCAGGACAAGCGCAGAAAGCTTGAACGTTTAGAAGAAATTAAGAAGTTGAACGCTGCAAGAGCTCGAGCAAAGATCTATGATGAAGTCGAAGGAAATTTTGAAGTAATTGATTTGCTGCATGCTGAAACAGTTGGAGAACTTCAAGTTCCTAGCTTCACGATTCTCCCAGCCAATCCCCAATCTCTGCCAGTCACGGCCCAAGTCCTCCAGGCCTCAAGCCCTCCATTTATTCCTCAAAATCTGCCAATCACGACCCAAACCCTCCAGGCCTCCAGTTCTCCATTTATTCCTCGATCTTCCCCGATCGCAAATCAAGGTCTTAATTCCCAATCTCCGCAATGGGCATCTCAAGCTCCACCAGCTTTTACCAATATGCCTCAAATGCAAAGCAACTCTGATTTGGTGAGTGCGCTCGCGGAAGCTATGAGTGCCAACCGCCTTCCAACGCCAGAACCTGCATTATGTATGGGAGATCCTCTAAAGTTCAAAGATTGGCAGCTTTCTTTCGAAACGTTAATTGGTAGGAAAAACATTCCAAAGAACGAAAAGCTATATTACCTAAGAAAGTACTTGGGTGGTGCAGCAAAGAAAACTGTCGAAGGATTCTTCCTACTTGGCACAGAAGCAGCATATGACTCTGCCTGGCAGCTGTTGGAAAAGCGTTTTGGAGACCCATTCATAATTGGGAAGTCCTTCAGAGATAGGCTGCATGCATGGCCGAAGATAAGCTCTAAAGATGGTTGTGAACTAAGAGAGTTTACGGACTTCCTCAAGAGCTGTGAAGCAGCAATGCCCCACCTTAAGACATTGGAAGTTCTCAATGACTGCAATGAGAATCAGAAAATCCTCCTAAAGTTGCCAGATTGGTTAGTGTCAAGATGGAACCGCAAGGTGATGGAAGCCAGAGAAGCAAATGCTGGTTTCCCAAAATTCAGAAAGTTTGTAGACTTCCTATCAAAGGAAGCAGATCTTGCTTGTGATCCTATATCCTCAATACAAGCACTTAAGAGTATGGAAAGCGGAAAACCAAGATATTCTCGAAACCAACCCATTCAAGCAAAGGCATTGTACACAAACGCGGCACAGAGCAGTGTCTCATCATGCGTTTTTGTAAAAGAACTGGACATGTCTTGGCTAAGTGTAGAAGGTTTGGTGAGAAGACAGTTCAAGATCGTGTCAAGTTTGTGCGTGCATGAAACTCTGCTTTGGATGTTTGCAGACTGGTCATCATTCAAGAAGATGTGAGAATAAGAGCACATGTGAAAGGTGTCAGAAGAGACATCCTACGTGTTTGCATGATGACAAGTTCAAAGAATATCAAAGGAACTCCCCTTTGAAGGGAGAAGATTTTTCAAAGGACAAAACTGACAGCAAAGAAATAGCTGCAGCAGCAATCACCAATGCAGTCAGACAAGAAGGCTTAAACACACAAACTTCCACGATCATACCAGTTTGGGTGTCATCCACAAAGTGGCCAGATCAAGAAGTCCTTGTCTATGCGCTCTTAGATACACAGAGTGACACAACGTTTATCCTTGATGAAGTAGCCCAAGAGCTCAATACGAACAAGGAGAATGTTAGTTTGCAGCTATCTACAATGTCAGCAAGGTCAACAGTCATACCTTGTCAGAAACTGATGAGTCTGCAAGTGAGAGGATACAACTCTGAGAAGAGGATCCTATTGCCAGTGGTTTTCACGCGAGAGTTCATTCCGGCGAACAGGTCACATATGCCAACTTCAGAAACAGCTCTGAAATGGCCTCACCTGGAACAATTGGCAGACAAGTTTCCACCTCTATTAGATTGCAAAATAGCCCTTTTGATCGGCTATAACTGTCAACAAGCCCTTCTTCCCAAGGAGACCTTGTCTGGGGAGGAAAATCAGCCATATGCACAACGAACTGACCTCGGCTGGAGTATTGTCGGCTGCTCGTACCCGGCAAGTGGTTTCTGTGATGTGATAGGAATCAGTCACAGAGCCTTAGTGTGACAAGTGATGCCTGCAGTGAAGCCATCAGTTGATCTAAAGAGAGAAGTGCATTTCGTGTGCAGAACTCATGTGAAGGAAATCATTCCAACAGATGTAATCAAGGCACTTGAATTCGACTTCACAGATCACAGTGCAGATGATAACTCAGTTTCTCAGGAAGACATGCTCTTCTTATCCAAGGCGAGAGAAGGTATAAGGCAGAAAGAAGATGGCCACTATGAACTTCCACTTCCTTTCAAGACAGACAAACCTAGTCTCCCAGATAATAAACAATCTGCAGTTCATAGACTCATTTCATTGGAGCGGCGAATGAGGAGAGACAAACAGTATCACAAGGATTATGTCAATTTCATGAATGACATAATAGCCCGAAAGGATGCTGAGAAGGTTCCAAAGTCTGAACTGGATAACCAACCAGCATGGTATATTCCGCACCACGGAGTCTACCACCCCCACAAACCTGGAAAGATCTGGGTGGTTTTTGATTGTTCAGCACGCTTCCATGAGACCTCTCTGAATGATCACCTCTTGACTGGTCCAGACCTGACCAACACATTAGTTGGAGTACTGTGTCGATTTAGGAAGGGTCCAATTGCCATAATGTGCGACGTCGAAAGAATGTTCCATCAATTTCATGTCGCAAAGGAACACCAAGACTACCTGAGATTTCTCTGGTGGGACGAAGGCAATCTGGATTCCAAACCCTCTGTGTATAGGATGAAGGTACACCTGTTTGGGGCAGCTTCATCCCCCGGCTGCTCCAACTTTGGATTCAAGTATCTGGCATCGCAGGGTCACGGAAAGTTCAGCGAAGAGTCCATCAAGTTTATTCAGAGAAGCTTCTATGTTGATGATGGCTTAACAAGCGTGTGGTCACCTGCCGAAGCTGTACATCTTGTGAAGGAGGCAAGAGCCTTATGCAAAACGGGAAATCTTCGGCTACACAAATTTGTGTCTAATAACAAAGAAGTGATTGCCACAATACCGCCCGAAGAATGTGCAGAAACTAAAGATTTAGACATGGCCTTTGGCGAACTTCACATTGAGCGAGCACTTGGAGTTCAGTGGTGTGTCGAAGCAGATGAATTCCAATTTAGGGTTGTAGTCAAGAAAAATCCACTTACAAGGCGAGGAGTTCTCTCAACGGTAGCCTCTGTTTACGACCCACTAGGATTTGTTGCCCCTTTCTTACTAGTCGGCAAACAGATACTTCAGGCACTATGTAGGGAAAAGTTGAGCTGGGACGAAGATCTTCCCGAGCACATTCTGCTACAATGGGAGTCATGGCTTAGAGACTTGCCTGCGTTGGCAGTCCTGAAGATCCCAAGAAGCTACCATCCAACAAACTTCAACAAGGTTGTTCTGTACGAGCTTCACAATTTTGCAGACGCAAGTTTCAGTGGATACGGTGCATGTTCATATCTCCGTGCAGTAAGTGAAACAGGGCAGGTCAGTTGCTCACTCATCATGGGGAAAGCGAGAGTAGCCCCTACCAAGTTAACGACCATTCTAAGGCTTGAACTGTCGTCAGCTGTGACTTCAGTCCGTAATGGTGATGTCATAAGAAGGGAACTTGAAGTTGAAAACCTGCAAGAGTATTACTGGACTGATTCGATGGTGGTCCTTGGTTATGTGAATAACGATGCCAAGAGATTTCACACGTTTGTAGCCAACCGAATTCAGCGCATTAAATCCAGTACATACCCTGAACAATGGCGTCATGTCAGCTCTGAAAACAACCCTGCTGATCACGCCTCACGAGGGCTGAGTGCCATTCAGCTGAAAGAGTCTAACTGGCTAAAGGGACCCGACTTTCTGTGGCAGAGGAATCTCCCACACAAAGAGGAAACGGTGGGAGAAATAGAAATGACTGACCCGGAGCTTCGGAAAGCCCATGTTTGCACAGTTAAGACAAGGGAATTGAATTCAATGGTGAACCGCTTTACTAAATTTTCCGACTGGTCCAGGGCAGTGAGGGCTGTCGCAAGGCTCAAGAAATGCATCAGAGAATTCAAGAGAGTTCAGCCAAGAACGAATGAAGCAACTAGTCTTGAAGAAAGAAAAGAAGCTGAAATAGCCATTATCAAACTGGTGCAAGAAGACGCCTTCACTGAAGATATTCAAAAGATCAAGCTCCAGAAAGAAGGTACCCTGAACAAGCACAACAGTTTGCGTCAGTTAAATGCCTTCTTGGACAAGAATGGTGTCCTCAGGGTGGGAGGACGGTTATCTCAATCAACCTTGCATCATGACGTTAAGCATCCCGTAATACTTCCGAAGAAATCTCACGTGACAGCCTTGCTCGTTAAACATCATCATGAGCGTGTACACCACCAAGGAAGAGGCATAACCATGAATGAGTTGCGTGCAAACGGAGTATGGATCTTGGGATGTGGAAACGTGGTCTCTTCACACATCTACAAGTGTGTAAAATGTAGAAGATACAGAAGAGCTACTGAGGTTCAACGGATGGCAGATCTACCGGAAGAGAGAACAGAGACATCCCCTCCCTTTACATTCAGTGGTATAGATTGTTTCGGCCCCTTCATCGTAAAGGAGGGAAGAAAGGAATTAAAACGATATGGATTGTTGTTTACCTGCTTGTGCTCTAGAGCCGTACACATAGAGACGCTTGACGATCTGACCACAGACACTTTCATGAATGCACTTCGAGTGTTCATAGCCATCAGAGGACCTGTACGCCAATTAAGATGTGATCAGGGAACAAATTTCATGGGCGCTAGAAGAGAGTTTGCTGAGTTGATCAAAGGGATGGATCAAGAACGTCTGCGAGCAATCCGTTGTGAATTCGTAGTGAATGTTCCCTCAGCGAGTCACATGGGCGGAGTCTGGGAGCGCCAGATTCGAACGATCCGAAGTATCCTGAATGCCATGCTCGACAAGTCTGCAAGTCGACTTGATACTACAACTCTGAGAACATTTCTTTACGAGACAATGGCCATAATCAACAGCAGACCGCTGAGCGTTGAACATCTTCACGATCCTACCGGTCCAGAACCCCTCACTCCTAATCACATACTAACCATGAAATCTGCAATCATCTTGCCACCTCCGGGACAGTTCGGCAAAGAAGACCTTTATCTGCGTAAAAGGTGGAGAAGAGTGCAGTTCTTGGCCAATGAATTTTGGCAAAGATGGAAACGTGAATATCTGTTGAATCTCCAACAACGTCAAAAATGGCAGAAAACATCTCGAAATTCACAAGTAGACGACATTGTGATTCTGCAAGTTGACAATGCTCAAAGAAACGAATGGAAGCTTGCCAGAGTGGTAGAAGTTCACCCTAGTTCAGATGGGATTGTGCGAAAGGTGAAGCTTCTAGTCAGTGACACTACCTTTGTTAAGGGAAAACCACAAACTAGATCAGTTTACCTAGAAAGGCCTATTCACAAGGTAGTTACTTTACTTGAAGCCAAATAAGTCACATACACATCACAACTACACTCATTTAGGACTAAAAGGCATGAATCAAATTCTTTTCATATTATTTGTTCTAAGAAAATTCCCACATTTGGTAAATGAGTGATTTTGGTGGGAGTGTAATTGCTGTTATACAGATGTTCTTTTCTTTTTTTTTTTATTAATTTGTTTAATAATTCATTTATAATTAAATCCATAATTTCATGCATTCATCTATTAGAGGTACAATGTAAAAATGTGAATTTGTTGTAATGCTATGTAAATTCTTTTGTGGCTCTTTAAATGTAAGGCGCGAGAACGCGTCACTTTAGCGGAAATGACGAAATATTGCGTCGCCCCCGATGGACTGATGATGAGCGGACGCCTAACGAGGCTCTGAAAGTTAATTTAAGTTTAAAAATAAGTGTTGTCTCAAGTCAAAGGGGACAGTAAAGAACATTTTTGTTAAACAAAGGACTCAAGGACCTCTTTTCATGACAAGCAGCCAACGAGGTATTTGTTTTACATGTATATTTGTTTGATGTATTGAAAGCATACTTTTTTTTGCATCTCGTTTCTTTTAAGACTCCATTGTATAATAGGCTGATGTGTTTGTACTACGTTCATTTATGAATGCAGTTCTCACGGCGTAAACAAGAGGAGCCAAAGAATAAAACGCCCGTTTTAAGGAACCGACCTGTGTCTGTGTTGTGAAGAGAGCTACACCCTCCATGTAGAATAAAACTTTTATAAGGTTTCTGATATGACTGGAGTCTTCATCTCATACAAGTGCTCATGATTTTATGCATTCATTTCAAAATTACAATTAATTTCTTTAGTAATAAAACATTTTAAATGAGGAAAAAAAAATACTGAAGCTTGTAACTTTTTCAGTGTTAAAATACTTTCAAGTATTTTCATTCCAGCTTAATATGCAGAGACAACTATAAGTAAGCCTGTGGTAAACACTGTGCCTCTGTGGCACTATACAAATTCCTGTTTGTTCTGAGTGACCCGATTAGATCACCCCAACAATGATAATCAACTAATTGTGTGAGTTTGGGGCAGGGCTATTTGACTGTTTGAACAAATGCAGATGAGTGGCTTATTCAGAAAGTCGTTTGAAAACATTGTTTATCTTTGCAATTCCGTTCGGTTTTGCTGGTGTCGCAGAAATTACATACTTTAGCTGTAAATTCTTTCTTCTGTTGAAAAAAAACACATTTTTATTAGAAGAAAATTTAAACTCAGATATAAGTGAATGCAAAATGCACATAAAGGCAACGTAAATGCAGCATAAAATTAATCCATAAGACTCCATTGTTTAAATATTTATCTTCAAGAGCGATATAATAGGTGAGGGTGAGAAAAAGATACATTTTTAAGACTGTTTTCCCATAAACTCTACTCTCTGCCCAGTAGGTGGCGATATGCATGAAGAAAGCAAATAGCCAAAAACAAAATAAGAAGAATGTGAATGCGAAAGTGGAGATTTATAGTAAAAAAGGACATAAATATTGTTATGTTTTTCACCCACCTTTATCATATAATTTCTGAAGATACAGATTTAACCACTGCAGTCACACAGAACTGAAATATTAATCTAAAAATCTTTTTGTTCAGCAGCAGAAAGTTATACACATCTTGGATGGCATTAGGACAATTAAATGATGAGAGAATTTTTATTTTTGGGTGAATTATCCCTTGAACGTAACAACCATTAGCATTTTTTTAACTCCTGGTAAGAGGAGGTAACGGGAATAGAGATCACATTATAATAGATTTTTAGGTGAGCTGAGATGAAAAACAGGCTTGCCTAAGCCCCTGTAAATAGGGTCTAGAATCGCCTATGTTCTTGGACATACCCCTAACACCAAGACTAACCCTACTCTAAAATCTGAGGCTAATGATTGTTTGATGGAATGTTGTACCAGAACCAGCAATGAACATTTATGAACATATCCTAAACCATATATAGCAGTCAGAGTGAGAGCTAGAGAACTAGAATATTTCTCTTTTACGATTGTAAATGATTTAGCTGCATCTCTGGGATGGATATTAAAAATGCAGGCATATACAATTACAATAGCATACTGAAAGTGCAGTTACATGTGAAAGTGAAACTGTGAGTTTTGTATTCTATGCTTTGGGTGATTGAAGTAATGTTACAGCCACAAGGCTGCTTGTGTATGTTTGCGTGTGTTGTTTTCAGTTTTTGTTGCTCTTCTTTTGAATGCTGGGATGACTGCGAGCAAACACAGTGAGTGGCACTTCAGAGAATGAGGTGCCCATGTTATATACCAGACTAGAAGCATAGTGACACATAAATACATATATTTCAAATTCATGCATTCCTCATGCGTACATTTTCCTTGTCATTCTGTTAATCTGTCGTGCATAAAGCGTGAAAATCTCTCACAATAAACAAATAGCTCACTAAAATCAATAAACACATATACACATTTATGTATATGTGTTAAAACAGACATAATCGAGCCCAAAATAGACAGTCACAAACAGAAACCCAGCAGCCCGACCAGATGGTATGCATGTGTGTGTGTGATATTTAGCAATATTTCTCCTCCCTTAGAGATGATTTTCAGGGATATTTCCCTCCCTCTGAAATGACAGATTGTGTGTGAGTGTTTCTCTTTATGACAGCGAGAGAGTGTGTTTCATTATTTAAAAGTATGCTCTCCTTCATACTGACAGCAGATGAGAGGGGTAAGAGAGGAAGCATTGCTTTCTGTGGAGGCTGTCTCTTTTTTCCAAACAGTGATTTGCATTTCAGTGTGCTGCCAAGAAGCATGTAAACACACACACACACACACACACACACACACACACACACACACACACACACACACTCACACACATTACCAGCAGCACCCTGAATTGTGTTCAGCATTGGAAGTATAGCATTTAATATTTGGGTATCTGCTCTTTTACTGTGCTGGTGTTTTCTGAGTTTATTCTGTATAAAAGCAGTGCCATTCTGGTTCAGTTTTTAAAATCTGTGGCAGGGGATTTCAAACTTTTTGATGCAAAGCCTCAATACCATGTTCCCTTTGCTAACGGCCCCTCTTTCTAAAAATATGACAGCGGTTATATATTTTCATAAAATTTATTTTATAATGTGTGTAAAATTTTTTAAGAATGATTAAGATTTGATTAAAAACTGGACATTCAAGTGCACCCTTAAAGGGATAGCTTCCCTGAAAAGGAATATTATTTATTCACAAAAGGAGATTTTAGGGAGAATGTAAGCCACCATTCATCAAGATGCTGTGAAAGTTTATGGTCACTGAGGCTTTTTGGGAGAATTAAAGGCCAACTTTCACCTTGGCAAAGTAAAATAAATAAATCACCATTTTTGTTTTTCTCTAATTGTCACTTCACAGATACTGGGTCAAATAGACATTGGTCTGTTTGCACTTGAGCCAGTGACAGAATTGACAGAATTGCATGCATTTCCAATAAAAAATTACGATAGGCAACAACAAATTTGAACCCCTGTTCATGTGTCATTTTCACCTATGAGGAGGGTTGCCATTAAGAGCATGACCCTGATGTCTGCTTTGCTATTAACAAATCTCATGTATCTGAACTTTAGCGGGATGCTGTGGAAAAGATGTCAGGGAAGGTCAAGGTTATTGAAATAAGGTAATGTTCATACTATGCTCGCTGGTCGCTCATTCCAGACTGCACACAAAAAGGGAAGAGGTGGAAACTGATGTGATCAATAAAATCTCAAGATATTATTCTGTTTGCTCTCAAAGATTATAACTGTTTGACCTCAGAAACATTGGAGTCATCGTGTTTCTGAGATACAGGTAAACACCATAGTGGGATGCATATATCTAATAGGCTATTCAGATTAGTGGTTGATGGATATGGATTTTTCAGTGGTCTATTCTTAAACCCAGGGTTGGAGTTGAGGGGGGATGTGAGGGGATGCCATCCCCCCTGTTGCAAGAAATACCAAAAAGCATCGCCCTTAGAAAACGACCATCCCTCCTTACCATCCCCTTTAGATCAGTTGTGTCATTTATTACTTAGAACTAATTATGCAAGTAAAATTGTTCATATTTAATTTTAATAAGTTTGATAAACAGACTTTAAATAAGGGCCTAGAATTAGTAATAAGAATTAGGTTTCCTCATGTGTGAGGTTGCTAGATTTGTATAGGTGTTTGCGATGGGTTGAATTGTCCTTCCTAGTGTTCACATGAAACTTTCGCCAAAAGTTTTAAATGTTTCATGCACTTTCAAGCATGGTCAAGTAGTAGATTGGAGTAGAAACAATGCATGTCTGCAGTGGGTGAGCAATCTAGAAAAAAAAACCTTTTCATGAACATAATGTGGTTTCTTTTTTACAAGATTCATCATAAAATACAATAAAAGAGGATAGCAGGTGCATATTATGGCCATGTGTCCTAAGGGTCAATGAAGTGATGCTCATTTTTGTCCTGGTCTATTAAATTAAAAATACATAAAAAATGCAATTCACACAAACCATTTACTTGACCATTGAACATTTACCATTTACTTAAACCTCTTCATGATGAATATTTTTCAATTGCTGAGTTTAAAGTCATATTGATATTTTTTATGGGTCTTAAAGTAAAAAATGTAATGTGGTGTCCAGAGACAGTTAAAAAAAAAGTCAAAGTCTCATTAAAAGCTGAAATACCTGAAAAAAGAAATGTTGACATGACTAGTGCAGAATAATATTTTACATTTCTTAAAAAAATTAAGAAAAAATTAAGCAGTGAAACAATTGTGTTTTACAAATGCTTTTGTCCACCAAATAAAAGTCACTGGGTGTAACCAAAATGTAGGTAGTTAATTTGATGTTTATGTTGACTATAAAAACCATAAAACAGAGTGAACACCTTTAGACCCTCAAGACTGAGCGTGAAGTTTAAAAAAAAATAATCTGATATTTATTTTGACATTTTTATGAAAAGGCAAAAATTCATAATATTTTATAAAAAATTGTATCTTGAAAAATGTGTTTGAAATGTCATTTATACTTCATTTATTCAAGGTGTGAAGAAAGTATTATAAACTTTTTACTTAACGGTTACACCACATGACAATTTGAAAGTTTTTTTTTTTTTGTAGAAAATGCTATAAATGTTTTTCCAAAATATATTAAATCAAATTGTACACAAAGATTACATTTCTGAAAACATGAGACAAGTGTTTTAAGCAAAATTTTTAAAAGATTTCTCATTATAACACCTTGTACAACCTTATTTGTCAAAGGCCCATAAGTTTGTTTTTATTACATAGCAGGAAATAAGAAAATATGTGTGGTTGAGAGAGGAAATGCCCAATTAGGGAAATTACGAGAGTGTTGCAGCACCATGACGTATCTTGTGATAAAGATTATTTACTGTAGCGATAAAAATATTTAAATATAAATAAACATTTTAAAATAATATAAAAAAATTATTAAAATATGATATTGTGCCAAAATTGTAGTAGTAGTGGTAGTATTAGTTGTTATTATTGTAGTAGTACATTGTATTTATTAATAAAAAGTAAATACTTCAAATTCAGTCTGAACCACTTCTGTCAAATGAATTCTTGAATGAATACTTTTAGTCTCTTATAGGCAATTGAGACAGTCTTTTGGTGTTTGTGGAATGGTTCTGTTCTGGGCAAACTCCCCGCCCATAAGTAACAACACTGTACAATTTTTACATTTCTGACAGTTCAACATGGTAAAATTGTTCATTTGATTATGTGGACACTTGATATAACTTCAAACATATTCAAGGTTCAAGGTTTATTATTTGCCACATACATATTACATACATGTGATGTAATGTAGTGTAATGTTTTCCTTAGTTCCTCGTCCCACATTGCAATAACAAACAGAACCAACAACGAACTAAGGACATACTCCCACACAATTCTATATACAAAAATAGAATAAAATATATATAGACAATAAAGAGATATAAGATAAATAAATAAAATAAGTAGAAAATAGGTTAGGGTAAGGTTGGTAAATTAAGAGCAAGGTGCAATAACACATTGAAGTTGTATTGAATTGTAGTCTAAAAGCAGAGAACAACAAGAGAAAACTAAAAGCAAAGCTGCCATACAGCATTTGGAGCTGGGGATGGAGAAGGGCTAAGTCAATGAATAAATGGAGAACTTAAATAGAACCGCTCTGATAAGCATCTGAATTGTATTGGTAGACATCATGATCAGCTGAGCAGCAGGTCCCTATTGACTACACAAGAAATTTAATTCACTAAGTTAACACGTTAATTTTGACAGGCCCAAAATTTTATTTATTAAAAAAAAATTCTCTCTCTGTTTTTCTACGGACTCTGCATGCCTTCTTGTGGCCGCCATTGGAACCCACAGACCCTAGAGTTTAAAGGAATTATCTGGGTTCAATACATGTTAAGCACAAACGACAGCATTTTTTGCATAATATTGATTACCACAAAAAATATTTTCACTTGACCCTCCTTTTCTTTACGAAAAGCTGAAATCTGTGTTACAGTGAGTACTCTTACAATTGAAGTGAATGGGGTCAATCCGTAAACTATAAATACGAGATGTAAAAAATATGTGTTTTAACATGATTTTAGTGTGATAAAATTGCTTACTAACCTTTTCTGTATAAAGTTATATCCAATTTTACAACTTCGATGACATGACAACATAACGCTATAAACCATAAACAACAGGTTTATTTTTGGGGTTATTATGCCACTAAATCTAACGAATGAGAATAACTCTGAATATTACTGTAAAAGCCCCAGTTCTGAGGGAAATGCACAAAACCACATGCTAGCATCCCTCGTCATGGCAACAAACAATTTAGGTTTTGTAGAGAAATCTGTAAACTTTAATGACATAAGTCAAGTTATATTATGTTTTTGTATTTCTAAAGCAGGGAATATAAATGAGTATGTGAATTAAACAGAACACAACAAAAATTACAGCGGGATTTCTAAACGACTTCAGATTACTTTTATCACGGAAATCATTGTACACAGCAGACAAAGATTTGAATTTGTTTTCAGAAATATTAGCTCTCAAAAACAAAAGATGAAAAGTTCATCTAAAAAATATAATTTGCTCAAAAACACAGGAGTAAGATTATGTGAGTATCGGGTGGTGAGAGTGTAATACAGAGTATTTTCTCTTAAAGCATTCCTGCTATTTCGCTGTCATCTCCCCTTGGAGAGCACAGTCAATTTCTAAGTTATGTTACAGTAGTAGAGAGCATTTGCCCACTGCGGAGGACACAGGTGACTGCGTGATGTGGTGCTTCGCAATTTTGGGCAGAAATCCCATTGCAGAGAACAAGCTCTCACTTCAGATACTCTCCAACAAACTGAGACTCAATATCACAGGGTTGCAAGCAGTGAATCATCCACACTTACATGCACACATACTCAGTATGCAGAATTGGGAGGGTGAGCTATGCACATCACTGGATTGCACTAGAGTTCACCATGAACTCACCAATAAACTCACTTTTTCACCATTAAAGCTCATAAGCAGCTAGCTAAGAAGCAGCGGAGATGAGTCTTACTTTCCATGCAACTTGTGCTGGGTCCAATTCCATCACTTTCATTCCATCACGGCAGTTCCAAGGGGAAATGTCCATTGTGAGGTGCTAAAAGTTAAAAGTTGTTCCCCCAAATATATGAAGTTTTAAAAATGAATGCACTATTGAGTTTTAAATTAAAAAAAACCTACCTACTCTAAACTTTAAACCTAATCCAAACCAATAATGTCATAAAAAGCAACTGTGAGATGAAAAATGCAACCACATCATTATATAATGCTTCTATGAAATTTAGGCTCACGTGTTGACTTCCATGTTCTTCAAGACTCGTAACTCTGACACTTTACATCGCAAGTGCAATGCGATATCAGTTGAGCTATCATGCAATTTGATTGTGCCTCGAACAAGCTTGTAAATATAGTTGGTTATGTAATTCAAACGTTAATATGTATCGCCTTACAAGTCATGCACAGAAGTAAAAGTGTTTTGATGTCATAAGATAGCATTGTGTGAGGAACAGGCCAAAATGTAAACGTTTATAACAAAAAATCTGTTGATTTACTTGTGATTTGTGTGAAAATAAATAAAAGTCATTGTTGTTTTAGTGCCTTGATATGTACAAGGATTAATTTATAATTTGCAATATTATACTGTATGTGTATATGTTATTATATGTAGCACTTTAATATATATATATATACAGAAAAAAAAGTAGTGATCCTAAATTACAAACTGAGTTTAAATGTATTTAAATTTGGCTAAGGTGTAAGCCAGCTTGTCATTTAGGATCACTACTTCTGACTTCTACCGTACATTTGAAGTCAGAAGTTTACACCTAACCAAACTTAAATACATTTAAACTCAGTTTGTCATTTAGGATCACAAATTTTTTTTAAGAATAAGAAATGTCAGAATAATAATAGAGAAAATTATTTATTTCATCTTTTATTTCTTTCATCACGTTCCCAGTGGGTCAGAAGTTTACATACACTTTGTTTGTATTTGGTAGCATTGCCTTTTACATTGTTTAACTTGGGTCAAACATTTTGGATTGCATTCCACAAGCTTCTCACAATAAGTTGCTGGAATTTTGGCCCATTCTTTGGCCCAGAACTGTTGTAACTGAATCAGATTTGTAGGCATCCTTGCTCCCACATGCTTTGTGGGAGCAAGGATACATCGTATTGAGGTCAGGGCTTTGTGATGGCCTCTCCCATACCTTGACTTTGTTGTCCTTAAGCCATTTTGCCACAACTTTGGAGGTATGCTTGGGGTCATTGTCCATTTGGAAGACCCATTTGCGACCAAGCTTTAATTTCCTGGCTGATGTCTTGAGATTTTGCTTCAGTATATCCATATAATTTTCCTTCCTCATGATGCCATCTATTTTGTGAAGTGCACCAGTCTCTCCTGCAGCAAAGCACCCCTACAACATGATGCTACAACCCCCATGATTGACAGATGAGATGGTGTTCTTCGACTTGCAAGCCTCATCCTTTTTCCTCCAAACATAATGATGGACATAATGGCCAAAAGGTTCCATTTTTATTTCATCAGATCAAAGAAACTTTTTCTTAGTCCCCATGTGCACTTGCAAACTGTAGTCTGCCTTTTTATGGCAGTTTTGGAGCAGTGGCTTCTTCCTTGCTGAGGAGCCGTTCAGGTTATATAGATGTAGGACTCCTTTTACTGTGGATATAGATACTTGTCTACCTGTTTCCTTCAGCATCTTCACAAAGTCATTTGCTGTTGTTCTGGGATTGATTTGCACTTTTCGCACCAAACTACGTTCACCTCTAGGAGACAGAATGCATCTCCTTCCTCAGCAGTATGATTATACTTGCATACTATTGTTTGTACAGATAAACATGGTGATTTCAGGCATTTGTAAATTCCTCCCAAGGACAAACCACACTTGTTGAGGTCCACACATTTTTGTGGAGTGCTTAAAAAATTAGTTTTAGTGACTTCAACCTAAGTGTATGTAAACTTCTGACTTCAACTGTAAATATACTGTATATTATGTTTATTCATTGTAAGGTTTAACTTGACATCAAAGCAGCAGTGAATTTGTCCTTTTCTGTGGCCATTTCACTTGAACTAAATCATATACACTAACTGCTACTGTGATCAGCTGCAAAGGTAAACATCTAAACCTGCTGGGCATCACTGCCTGCCACACCTCCACCGGTGCCTTTAGTTGTACAGCTTCGGGGTCATTAGCCGGGAGCCACCTATCATGGATGCTTCGCCCCATTAATCCTGGAACATCTCTTGGTTTTGGGGCAAGCAGTCAGGGACATCTCCCTGCCACCCCCTGCAGCTGGACACTGGATACTTTCGATTGCCTCTTTCTTGCTTTCCCATCAAGAAATTCCTCCTTTCCCATCAAGACATACTATACAACCAGGGTTCAATCCACCCCCACCCCCCATGAGCTGACCTTCCCTACATCCATGGCCTCTTCTCTGTTAGAAAAACACAAGCTATCAATCTCTGCCTACCACCCATACAGTGACAATCCTTAGACCAATCCTCCAACAGACTGATTATGAGAGCGACATGAGAGGAGAGCTGCGAGACTGCATCAGCTGCCTCTCCAATGCCTAGCATGGCCTGGTTTCACTCCCCCAATCAATCCCCCTTTAGAAACCCCCGAATATGGACCGAGTAGGTTAGCGGAAGTAATTCCTACCTGCCCCTTTTCTCTTCTATATTCTACCTCACCACATATCACAGTTGTTCCCTATTCCTACTTTCTCACTTCTGCACACCCCACTTTTACTCCTTCTTTCTTAACCATAGCAAAAGGCTCCATTTTTATGCATTCTCTGCCATTTCATTTAGAGACTAGAGATGTTGATCCAAAGATACCAATGTTTTTTAACAGGTGCTGCATTGATGTTTCTATAAACCCCCGGCACCCGACCTTCACTGGGTAAATGGCAGTCTTCCATCCATTTTCTCTTCACTCTACGGCAAGATCAGCATATTTAGCCTCTTCCTCTCATAGACTGACTCCAGTCTCTCTTCCCATGGAACAGTAAGTTCAATCATTATGACTTTCTTAGCTGATCCTGACCATATAACACTATGATCGGCCTCAGGGAATTAATGGCGATCTCAGAAGGAATTTTAGCTGCTGGCCAATGTCAACCACCATTGACCTATCACTTCCATGTGCCAGGATTGATCTTTCCTCCCTACATGCCATGCCTTGTGCAGCACCACCCTTTTTAACAAACTCAATGTATATCCTCTGAGGAGCATGATGTCCTTTGTTGGCCTTTATTCTATACACCTCAAGGATTTCTTTCAGCTTTTACAGAACCTGATCATGCCACCACCTGTAACGTCCTTGTGCCAAGGCGGTCTTGCATCCAGCCAACAGGTGTTTCAGATTTGGGGCCTCGCAGAAGGAATAACTCTCCTCTTTACCATTCCACAGAGACACATTTCCAAGGCTTGGAAGAGTGTCATTGGGGATCTTCCACAGGTCAGCCCATCCTAAAACTCTATTTGTTTGCACCTTCCCATACTGTCCAATGCACTTGCTGTTGCTGACTGACTTCTCAAATCATATACCCTTCCTCTTCGATCTTAGTTATTCTGTCACTACCATCACTTTCTTCAGTTTTTCGAGTCTGCTGACCACAGTTTGGGAGCCATCCCCCATCCAAGGCCTACTCTTCCTAGTTGGGTTCTTCCAACAATACCTTGTTGCTTCATCTTGAAACCACCCTGTTTACAACCTACTCTGCCTTCCAGGCAAGGCCTGTTTGGACCTGGGCTTGACAAACCCTCACTGAGTGGTCTGTTAATTCCCTTAGTTCTAAGAACAGCCAGGTATTCTCCTACTTGTATCCCAGTGTGATGGACTTTAATGGTAGTTGTAAGGAATTTATTCCAAACAATGCAAAGTCTGAAAGACAATGTGGAAAGCCCATCCACTTTCTGGTGTAACTGTTGGCCTTGGTGTCCATCCTTGCCACTGCAGCTGCAGTGATCTCACATCTTTAGTGGCCACATCAGGCAATAATACAATGTAAACTGGTAACACCAGATCTTGTAGTTGCCTGGGAGATGAAAATTGTCTGTCTTATCCAAGTCCTCTTTGAGCTGCTTTAGAGCCAACAATGACATGTGTTTATCTGAGAGATCTGCTGTGTATCCTCTCCCTAAACTTTGAATGGGTTGCTCTGCAAGCACCGTGATTTTTTCACCATCAGTCTTAAATTATATCTGATCGCTTCTAATCCCCTTACAAATAGAAAGACTACATGACTTTGCTGGCTTGATCTTCATCCTGGCCCATGCCAATAGCTCTTACAGCCTTTTAAAATGTCTGTTTGTACATGCAGCATTCTGTAGGATACTTGTGACATCATCCATATAGCTGTGCAGTGCTGGCAATCTCACCCCAGATTGCACTTGGATTCCCTTATGCCATCACACAGTACTTAGTATTTATTTTTCTCTCCAACCCATCACCCTGGGACCATGCTTCTTCACTGACACTTCCCCAAATCTACCAACGCATTCTTCATAAACAATGTCACTACATATATTAAGCCTCCATCCTTCTGCTAAGTGTATTATCCAAGGTGGAGCACAGGTCTTGGTCTAGTCTGCACCAGGCTTCATTATTATAAGATCTTGGCCAATTAATTAGTTTCCTTCTCCCTGGCTCCTTTTTATTGTCTTGCCTTTCCTCTCTTGTCTGTGGGTTAACAGTTGTATCCTCCAGTGACTCACCTTGCAGGCATGGCTTGTCCTGCTGCCAGTACTGGTCTTCTTGGTGACCCTGCACAACAGTGGATTCAGTAGTGCTGTGGTGCTCAACCGGGCTCTGTATACTTCTTGTCTGACCTGCTGCTTCAGTGCAAGATTGTGTCTGGCTGTTGAATCCACAGCACCTTGTAAGTCATTACCCTCATCTACCCACAGCTGCATTTCCTAAGGATTCTTTGCTCATTATACATGGCCATTCCAGTCATGTCCATAGAGTCATAATTGGTCAATCTTCCATCCCACCTCCCTGTTTTTCTTGTATGGTGTTTGTAATTAGTTAGGGTTTCCCCTTTATGAGGACCTGTGGGTAAGGTAACTAGCCTACCCACTCCTGTGCAGACTTTCCTTCAGTCAGTCTGTCTTTCCTGACAGTCTATTAAAGGAATAGTTCACCAAAAAATGAAAAGTCATCATTTACTCACCATCATACCATCCCAGATGTGTATGACTTTCTTCACAAGCAAAGATATTTAGAAAAACATCTCTACTCTGTAGTTCCTTACAAAGCAAGTGAATGTTGGCAAGAAATTTGAAGGTCCAAAAAGCATATGAAGGCAGCATAAAAGTAATACATATGACTAGTAGTTAAATCCAAATCTTCAGAAGCGATATGATAGGTGTAGGTGAGAAACAGATAAATATTTATGTATTATAAATCTCCACTATCACTTCCACATTCATCAATTCACAATTCTGGTACTTCACATTCTTATTTCATATTGCCACCTACTGGGCAGGGAGAACTTATAGTAAAGAAATGACTTTTTATCTGTTTCTCACCCACACCTATCACCTATCATCGCATATGAAGAGATGGATTTAACTATACATATCCTTTTAACCTTTATATGCTTGGACCATCAAAGTTCTGACCATCATTTACTTGCATTGTATAGACACACACAGATGAGATATTCTTCCAAAAATCTTCGTAGGTGTTCAGCAGAAGAAAGTCATGCACATCTGACATGGCATGAGTTATAAAAATTATAGTAACTCAAATGTCACCTTTCTGTAAACACTTCACAAAACTGTGCATGGCACACTTGAGCATGTTTAGAAATCACACATGAAAAACTGGATAAACGTAAAAAATAATGTTTTGTCAGAAATATTCTTTGTCAAATTCAATGAAATGGAACCCCCTTATGTTCTCATGGGGGGTCCCTTTGACCTTTGAAACTAACATTTGAGAGTGGTAGCAACGGTGTCAGCAAGTTCCACAGATGGTCACACCAGCATACAAGTTGGTTGCAATGTTTGGGGGGTGAGGCTAAATTAAAATACTTTGACATTGACAAGCCAAAAAGTTGTTAAGGGGGGGGGGGGGGGGGGGTCGCTGTCCTTTTCTGCATATTCTGCATTCGCGGCCAACCCACCAGCCCGCTCAGTTATCCCGATGGCCAGTCCGCTCCTGATGGCCCCAAAGTGCGTCGGCCAACCCGGAAAAGGCCCTGTATGCCAGATTACCAGTTCTGCCCCCACCTCTAAAATCCCATGTTCATGTGTAAACAAATGCACATGCTCAGTGCTGATCTGTTCATTGAATCTTAAGCCACACTGATCTATCTGGGTAGAGCGGTTTCCTTCCTTCACTGACAACAAATATGTCAGTTTCCAGTGGCATAAGAGGTAAATATTAGATCTTGTGTGCTATTGAGGATGATCATATATTTCACATTCTATTGCACATTTATGATGTCTTTTTCACCTGGTTTTATTATAGCACAGGAAAGACACATCCCATGTGGCAAAAAGGAAAGCAAAGAGAAAAGGCAAGCGGTTTATCATTTGCTGAGGGGTTGTCCATGCTACTGGACACAAATGCACAGAGAGGTAAAGTTCTCAGACTAGCTAAAAAGGACATTTATTGACTAAATATTATACAAGTGATGTTATGATATATTTAATTTAATGAGAAGCATTTTAATGAGCTAGCTAGCATAATTTACCTACTTGATGAAAAAGACCTGTAGAAAAATAATGATACCAATTAAACCATCATAATAAAATATTAAGATACACCAAACATACACTATAACTGACCATCTTGAGTCGCCATGTACTAAAGCTGTTCCACCAGCCTGGTTAGCTAACCGGGCCAAGAGCAGTTTGTAATCGTGCCATGCCGAACTGTGCTCAAGTGGAAATGCTTCTGAAACCATTCTTCACCGTGCTCAGGACCGTTCAACCCGATGGTGGAAAAGCGGCTAAAGAGAAAGGAAGCAAACGAATGAGGGAAAAAAGAAAAAGTAAATTTTCATTCATCTCACATTGATTCTTCTCTGTTTCATCATCTAAGTCAGGAATATGTATCTCTCTCTCTCTCTCTCTCTCTCTGCGTGTGGGTTGCATGCTGGGAGCGGAAGTGTGGTGTGGGGTGTGAGAGCGGCACGTTTTGAATTTTGTTTTCAAGTTCAATCTTCTTTTACTGTGGTTTAGTTATTTTTGTTTCTCTATCACTTTTTTATTTTATTTTTATAATTTAAAAAACAAAAAAACAAAAAAAAAACTGGGGTGATTTTTTTATTTTGATTAAGGCCATGGCGTCTCTCTCAGGCGAGGGAACGCCGGGGTTATCTATTAAGAATGGGTGTAAAGTGTTCTCAGATCAAGCACTTACCGTAGAGGACGTACTTTTAGCAATGGGTGAGATTGTAGGGCACGAAAATATAGCATCGGCATCTAGAATGAACAAGGCGGTGGTGGTGTTTTTAAAAGACGAAAAATTGGTAAACAGCCTTGTTGAGAAAGGAATTGTTGTTGCCGATTCCCTGGTGCAAGTAACGCCGTTGCGCGCACCTGCTACCAGGGTCACAGTTTCGAATGCGCCTCCATTTATATCTAATGAACACATTTTAAAAGAACTGAGTCGCTTTGGAAAGTTTGCTGGATCCATTAAAATGTTGCCGCTCGGGTGTAAAAACGCAGCTTTAAAACATGTGTTGTCCTTTCGAAGACAAATTTTCATGTTTTTGAATGCACAATCAAAGGAATTGGATATCTCGTTTCGCGTTCAACAAGGTGACAGTTCCTATATGATTTTTGCTACGACAGATAGCTTGAGATGTTTCGAATGCGGTGATTTGGGACATAAGAGGTATACGTGTCCGCATAAGAAACAATCAGAAAATGAAAATAACGAAATAAATAAGGATGAGCAAACAGTTCAAGGCGAAAAAAGCGAAAGGCAAGACAAAGAAAAACGGACCATAGTTGCAAAGGATGGAATGAGTTCAGGGAAAAAACAAAAGATAGACGCGGTTAACGAGCGGGATTCGGAGGCAACGGTTTCGGCAGGTGAACCCGGCCTTACTCCTCAGACTGGACCCCCACCTGAGAAGAGTGCTTTAGATCCAGTTTCAAAGTCAGAGGTGAGTGAGTTTATTTCATCTATGCGAGCTGGTGATAATGCGGTAGGCCCGATTGTTTTGGAGGATGAAGTTGATGCTGTTAGGATGAAGGAATGTGTTCATGGTAAAGAGGTTGCGAGTGTTAGTGGGCTACAGAATAATGTGATTATGGAGAGTGAAAATAGTGATGAAGAAGTGGAGGATTGGGATAATTGTTCGGTGGTTTCGGAGATTGATTGTAGTCAGGCTTTGGAGGAGCTGTATTCGGTCGAGGAATTAAATGCTTTTCTGGATTTAACTAAAGGGAGAAAGGTTGATGTTACAAAATTTTTCCCGGATGTTAATAAGTTTATAAAATCCGTGGCGAAAGCACAGAAGACCACAGGCTATGAGGTCATTTCAAAACAGAAACGATTTCGGCTGAAAAAGTTTCTAACAAGCGTACGTAAAGCTCAGAAAGAAAACGTAAAATTGTCAAAATGGAAAAAATAAAGCACATGGGTGTGGGATCTTTCCTAGTTTCTGTGTTGCTTTTATGGTTCTTGTTTTTTTCCCTCTCCCCTGCCATGCAGATTCTTAGACTAGGATCATTGAATGTTAATGGGTTGAGGGATGGAGGGAAAAGGGTTTTACTTTCTGAGTTTCTTAGGCTTAAAGATTCAGAAGTAATTTTTTTACAAGAAACCCATAGTGATGTAAAAAATGAATCCGAGTTGAATTTGTGGTGGGAAGGAAAACTTTGTTCAAGCCATGGCACCAATGTAAGTGCAGGTGTAGCTATTTTATTTGCAACTCACCTTAATGTTAATATTTTATCAGAAACGGAAATAGAGAGAGGACGCATTTTGATGGTGAAAGCAAAAGTCGAAAATCAGATATTCGTTTTTTTTAAATATTTATGCTCCCAATAAAGGGTCGGATAGAGTAATCATGTTTAGAAAATTAGGAGAGTTTTTAAAAAGTTATACTTTAGATGGTATGTTAATCGTGGGTGGGGATTGGAATTGTTCTCTTAACTTTCTTGAAGATAGGAATCATGAAGAACCACATCCTGTATCAGCTGCTGTTTTAGAAAGTATTATAGGTCAGAATGATTTAGTAGATGTATGGAGAGACAGGAACAAAGAGGTGAAACTTTATACATGGACTAAGGTCTCGCAGGGAAGAATAAGTGTAGCTAGACTGGACAGGTTTTATGTTAAGTGTGCTGAGAATAATAGGATAATGGGGTGTAATATTTTTCCATGTTGTCTATCAGATCACAATTTTATCACAGTTAATATTGTTCTGAATCAAACAAAATTTAAAAGTCCGTATTGGAAGTTTAATGCTGCATTATTGAAAGAAAAAGTGTTCATTGAGAAATTTGAAATGTTTTGGAAGGAATGGGTTTCAATGAAAAAGGATTTTGATAATGCGATACAATGGTGGGAAATAGGAAAGACACAAATAAAAATATTTTGTCAGCAGTATACATGGTTTTCAACAAGAAAAACAAAACAAAACATTTCTGAAATAGAACAAGAGATATTTCACATTACATCTGGTATGATTCAGAAATCTAATGCTTGTTCAGCTGGCGTGTTGGATGAAAAGAAACGTGACCTAGAAGATTTGTTGCAAGTGCGGGCAAAAGGTGCCCTGATAAGATCAAGATTTATGTCTGTACATGATTTAGATGCTCCCACAGCATTTTTTTTTAACTTAGAAAAGGTGTCAAAACAACAAAATGAAATGTATTGTCTGACAAAACCCGATGGACAAAAGACTTTTGAGGCAAGAGAAATGAGAAAGATTGCGGTGGACTTTTACTCAAACTTGTACAGAAAGGAAGAAACGGATCCTGAATGTGTGTCACAGATACTGCAGGAGTTGCCCTCTCTCACTCAAACACAGAGGGAGAAGTTGGACAGTGATGTGTCATTTGAGGAGTTGACTGATGCCGTGAAGCAGATGAAGCCTGGTAGAGCTCCTGGAATTGATGGACTATCAGTGGACTTTTTTAAAGCTCTGTGGAACTGCATTGGAAGAGAATTGTATGAGGTGATCCAAGAGTGCTTTAAAGAAAAACGCCTTCCCACAAGTTCCCAACGGGCAGTATTAACTTTATTACCAAAAAAGGGGGACTTGAGTGATCTTAAAAACTGGAGGCCGGTGTCAATCCTAACAACGGACTATAAGCTAATAGCTAAAGTGTTGGCAAATAGGCTGAAAACTGTATTAGGAGATGTAATACATCAAGATCAATCTTACTGCATTCCAGAAAGATCCATATATGATAATATTTTTATGGTCAGAGACATTTTAGAGTACTCAAAACTATATGAAGTGAATGTTGGTTTTCTGTTCCTGGATCAGGAAAAAGCATTCGATAGAGTGGATCATGGTTTTCTGTATGATACACTGACGGCTTTTGGGTTTGGAGATGGTTTTATGTCATGGATCAAACTCTTATATATGAATGCCTCTTGTGTTCTCAAAATAGGAGGTGGGTTAAGTAAACCATTAAGTTTGCTTAAAGGCATAAGACAAGGATGCCCACTGTCCGGTCAGTTATACGCTTTAGCAGCGGAACCACTCTTAAGTGTGTTAAGAAAAGAAATGTCTGGTCTAAAGGTGGATGGTTGCTGCAATGCGTTTAAGATAACAGCATATGCAGACGACATAACTGTAGTAGTGAAAGATCAAAGAGATATTGATGTGGTCATTCAAAGTATCTCGTTATATGAGAGAGCGTCTTCTGCTAAACTGAACTGGAGTAAAACTGAGGCATTTTGGTGCAATGATAAAGGCTGTCATGTCAATGCAAAACCTGTTATCCCTGGGAATGTAAAGTGGGAAAAAGATGGTTTTAAGTTTTTAGGCATCTTTTTGGGTTCAGAAGAATATCAAAGAAAAAATTGGGAAGGTGTTAATGATAAAATTTGTAACAGAGTATCAAAATGGAATTGGATTGTACCTCAATTGTCATATAGAGGGAGAGTACTGGTCATTAATAATCTTGCTGCCTCTATTTTATGGCATAAATTAATTGTTTTAAACCCACCAGATGGATTCATTAAGGAAATTCAGAAAGTGTTTGTTAGTTTCTTTTGGAATGGACAACACTGGTTAAGAGAATCAGTACTGTATCTGCAGTTAAATGAAGGAGGACAAGGCCTTATGGACATTAAGTCCAAGGTAGCGGCTTTCAGACTGCAGATTGTGAAAAGACTCCTTTATAATCAGCCGCAGAATTGGACTGAAATAGCTTGTGCGTTATTAAGAAGAGTGGGGCAGATGAATTTAGATAGACACCTATTCTTAATGAATTTGAAGGAAGTAGATTTTAACGGACTCTCTTCTTTTTATGTATCAGTATTAAATGTGTGGCAAATATTTATTGTTAAAAGAGAGCTGTCTGAAATAACCCATGAGTGGGTGCTTGAAGAGCCTTTGATTTTTAATCCACTTTTATCCAGTGAGATGTTAAAATCAAAAGGTGTTTGTGCAAGCTTGATTAAAGCAGGGATAGGTAAAATACATCATCTGCGGCAGAAGGACAAATGGATTTCTGCAGAAACACTGGCCTCGAAGATTGGTGTTCATTCTGTTAGGATTGTTAAAAAATTATTAGCTGAGATGCAGGAGTTTTTCACTGTACCTGTGCAAGCAGAAATGGTTGAGGCCGTATTCCCCAGCATAAGGGTGGGTGTAAATGTAGGAGACTGGCAGGAGGGTGATGGAAGATTACTGTCCTTTACAACTCCTGAAATTAGTCGTTTTGACACAATATCTAAGAAGGGTTTTTATCTTGTTTGTGTAAAATACTTAAATTTAAGAGCATTGCAAGATCTCCCAGAGACCAAATGGACTAATTTAGTTGAGTCAGGAGCCTCTCCAAAAGGATGTTGGAGGACGTTGTATAAGAAACCAATTGAGAAAAGAAGTGGAGATTTGCAATGGAGGATTTCTCATAGGATTTTAGCAACAAACCGTTATAAAGTTCATCTAAATCCTCTGCAAGGAGAAGAATGTTTGTTTTGTGGGTTACCAGAGACAGTGTCTCATATTTTTATTGAATGTTTCAGGCTAGCAGGAATTATGGGTGTGTTAAAAGACCTGAGTCATGATTTTGGTTTCATTTTTACAAATTTTATTTATTTATTTATTTTATTTATTTTTATTTATTTATTTTAGTTTTTTTATTTTTGTATTTTTATTTTTGGACCAAAATATAGCAACTCAAATAAAAGCAAAATTGTTGTGATAAATGTTTTATTCGGGATGGCAAAAATGGCTATCTGGCTGACAAGAAAGAGAAAAATGCAGTTTAATAGCGACAATGATCCTTTGGACATGTTCAGAGCTCTGGTAAGGAGTAGGCTGGTTATGGAGTATAAGTATTATGAACTGGTGAATGAGACCGATTCTTTCTTCTACTTATGGGGGATTGAAAATGTTTTATGTAAACCCAATGGAGAGGGAGGATGTAATGTATTGTTGTAATTTTTTTTTTTTTTAAACGATTTTTTTTTTTTTTTTTTTTTTATCTGGATACGATTTTAATAGTAATGTAGTAATGTGTTAAAGGTGTATACAGTTGTGGTGTAGATTGTAATTAAAGAGATGTTAAAGTCAAGTCTCTCTCTCTCTCTCTCTTTCCCTCTTTCTCACTCTCTCTCGCTCTCTCTCTCCAGTTACGAGTTCCTCTGATGGCGAGATCTCCCTGTAAGACGATGTGCTGCCAACAATTGGGTTCAGCTCAGGCATGGGAAATGAGAGTGCAGCTGTCAGGCTGTCTACTTTTCAGTGTCTGTCTGCTGATCTCAGAACAGTGGAATGAACTTGTGTTCTTGTCTTCCAGTCAGTCTGTGAGTTAAACAAAGGTTTGGATGCCTAATTAAAACATGTTGTCCTAAGCTTACACTTTGAAATTAAAGGAATAGTTCACCCAAAAATGAAAATTATCTACTTATTTACTCATGTTGTTAAAAGCCATATGCTGTTTCCCAAAACTTCACACATCTCTTTTACATACAACAACAGTTTACAATATGTTAACCATATATGTTGTCAATGCAACTTGGGTCTATATTCTGAAGCCATATGATACATTTGTCAGGAATATACCAAAATTTAAGTTGTTGCAGCTCTCAAATATCATTCAATAAATGTTCGATTATGAACCAACAGCATTTGGACACTGTTTTTGAATCTGGACATGGATGTGAATACGATTTCAGAGCTTCAGTGAAGGTGTAGATTATCAGTGAATAACAACTTAAATTTTGGCCTGTTCCTCACACAAAGCTGTCGTATGACTACAGAAGACATTGAATGTGGCACACAATTACTTTTTGTAGTTTATGGAGCTTGACGGTCACTTGTCAGCATGTTAGGGGTGTCAATTTTATTCCACGGAAAGGAGCAGAATGGACATTCTGCTAAACTCCTTTTGTGTACCATGGAAGAAGAAAGTCAAGTTTGAAACAACATGAGGGTAAGTACATATTGAAAGCATTTCCTTTTTTGGGTGGACTAAAAAAAGAAAAGAAAAACAGTTATCAGAGACATTATTGCATATTTAAAATGATGTAATGTAAACATTTTATGACACATATGAGTGAAGTTTTTTTTGGACACACAAGTTTTTGAAACATTGCAGGATGTTCCCCAAACTATGCATGTATTGCCTACACTGTAAAAAAAAAAAACGTAAAAAAACGGCAAATCTCTGGCAGCAAAGTTTCCAGACGGGTTCTGTAAAATTACAGTAAAAACCTGTTTTTCAAAATTACATGCAAACACTGTAAAAAAACAGAGAATATTTTACAGTCATAATTCATTAAATTACAGTATATTACTGTTAATAAACTATAAAAAAACAGATAAATTATGTGAAAATACATTTTAAAAGACGACTTTTCTGGAAAATCTCTATAAATATAAGCATTTTATTAGTTACTTTACTAAGTTGCTCTGTCTTTATACAGTAATATTCTTTTAAAATACAGCTTATCTTTGTAAAATAACCAAGAAAAAATGTATAAAAAAAGAATAAGTATGTGAAAATACAGTAAAAACAACTACCTTTCAGGTTAATCTCTGTAAATGTATGGCTTTTATTAGTTACTTTATTAAGTTGCTCTGTCTTTATACAGTAATATTCTTTTAAAATACAGTTCTCATGTATAACTAAATGTTTCCCCCAGTAAAATAAAATCAAACTATAAAAATGTAATAGTACCTCCAATAAAACAGAACAGTCATTTCAGTGAATTGCAAACAAATGTTTAATGTTAATTGGACAGTAGAAATACAAGCAGAGCATGGAAAAAAATATCTACATCAAAAAGGCAATATAAAAATCTATACATTTGTCAAATAAAGCATTTTACTGGCAAAATTAAAAATAGGACATTTAAAGGATTTAAAATATACAATATTTTGAACTCTGCATGGGTCTAAACGCGTTTCAATTATCCGTATTATTAGAAACTAAGTTCCTAGCTCCCTACTTCGTTTGTCTGGTAACACAGGGAAGCCCCACACCTGCATTTGCAACAGGGTTAAACTATGATGAATGCTATTCACGCTACAATCATAACTAGAGAGAGAAAATCAATAGTTGTGCCATTTTGATGGTAACACTAACATGTCAACCAGAAGAATCAATGAATAAATAGACACTGGTATGATTTAACTGAGCATCACCTTACAAAGATACTTTTATCATGGTTGTCAAAGATGTGCATACCCATACAGTAGGAAAGGGCTTCCTGCATTACCAGACAGATGGAGCAAGAAGTAGTGAACTTCTGTTTTTTAAAGCAATTACTGAAACATATTTCCAAAGTTCAAAATACCTTTTAAAGGGTTAGCAAAAGTGAACAGGTGCTTATGCTTTGAAGTCCATAAAAGTGCATACATATATCCATCATGAAAACAATCACAGGGCTCTGACGGGTTAAAGGATTAGTTCACCTCAAAATGAAAATTTCCTGATAATTTACTCACCCCATTCCCATCATAGATGTTCATGTCTTTCTTTCTTCAGTGGAAAATAATTTAAGTTTAAGGGAAAACATTACAGGATTTTTCACCACACAATGGACTTCAACCGCAACCAAACTGTTGAAGTCCAAATCAATGCGGTTTCAAAAGGCTGCAAAAGAAGTGCTTCAAACGGCTCTGCACGATCCCAACTGAGGAATATGGTCTTATCTAGTGAAACGATAGGTCACTTTCTAAAAACAAAAAACACATTTATATACTTTTTAACTAAAATTGTTCGTCTTGTGCTGGTCTGCGCCGAGCCAGGCATTAAGTCATAACGTTGGAAACGGCACAAAGGATTTAAATAATAATAAATTAAAACAAAGATGTCAGATGATTTTGAAGTTGGAAGAGAAAAATTAGATAATTTCCTTCCCAGACTTTTTGAACACAGACGGATAACTTGGATGACGAAACGCGTGAGGATTCCACCGTTATGACGTAATGACTGGCACATCCCAGACCAAAAAAGTATATCTTTTTTTTTTTTTAAGAAAATGACCAATTGTTTCACTAGATAAGACCATATTCCTCAGCTGGGGTCGTGCAGAGCCATGTGAAGCTCTTCAAGCCCTTTGAAACCACATTGATTTGGACTTCAACAATTTGGTTGCACTTGAAGTCCATTGTGTGGAGAAAAATCCTGAAATGTCTTCCTCAGAAAACTTACATTTCTTTTACACTGAAGAAAGAAAAGACATGAACATCTTGGATGGCATTGGGGTGAGTAAATTATCATGAAATTTTCATTTTGAGATTAACTAATTCTTGTGGTGTCAGAAGAATAGTTCATCTTAGACTACACAGATTTCAGATTAAAAATATTCCCCTATTTCCACACCTGGGTTGCCATGGTCATCTGATGTAGATCCATAAGCACAGGTTTTTCTATAATCTGAAATCACAAAAGAAAGAAATATTTTAAAATACTATTTAAATTCAGGGTTACCCCTAGCCATGAATAACTTGCATTATGCACCTTTAAAGCGTAATGGGTTGGTTTAAAGGAGAACTCCGGTCAATTTTAACATTGAGCTCATTTTTTTGTAAATTTGGAGTGCTGTCAGTACAGAGAACAACGATAAAAATCGGTGTTTCCTACACCGTGTTATCCTCTTTTTAAAATTTACACCCTGTTGACTTAAACGGGGCAAGTTCTAAACCTGCTTTTAGCCTCTTAACATCCTTGATTTGTCATTACAAGTGCACAGCCATGTGAGTGATTGTATTCAGAGTGAACACGGTGAATCTGACTGCAGTAGATGTGAAAGATATGAATAAAAATTATGTTTATTCAGCCAGCTCACATACCTGTATTTACTTCCTGTTTTCGGTTGAAGTCCACAGTAGTCGATTGTCGAGTTTGCGTGCGCGATCCTTAGTTATCTAGTTACCAATGATCGCGCGCGCGAACTCGACAAACGACTACTGTGGACGTTTTTTTTGTGGAATAAAAATACGTTTTGGAATATTGGATCGTATGAGTTAGACAATCAACTGTGGATTTCACTGAAAAACAGTACGTTAACCGAGGTATAAGTGGCTGAATTAACATCCCTTTTATGCATAACTTATCTTCCACATCTACTGCAATCAGATTCACCGTGTTGACACCGTGTTTCGAGGGTAATAGGCTAAAGGCATGTTTAGGCCCCGTTTCAGTCAACTGGTGCACATTTTAAAAGGAGGATGACACGGTGTAGTGAACACCGATTGTTTTCATTGTTCTCGGTGCTGACAGCACCCCACATTTAAAAGCAACAGAGCTAACGTTAAAATTGACCCGAGTTCTCCTTTAATGCACTCCAATAGTGTAACGTTACATAATACATTATAAGTAACGTTATATTACAATATTTGATATACTACATTCAAATATGTATTAATTCAAATTCAGATGATATAACATACTAATGAACTATATAAACAACTGCAATGCCATTAGTAACTTGAACATTCACTAGTTACACATTTAGCACCACACAATGTGCAGGCCTTACCACGTGCGTCACGCAAAGAGTGAAGCATTCAAATGGATTCTTAAAACACTAACGTTATGTACAATAACTTATGTTTATTAACAGTCAACCAGATATATTTTATTTCATAAAACATAACTATAACGTTACCTGTAAACAGACCAACATCAGCGTTGGATCAACGGGGCAATGGCTTCTCTCTCACTCTCTCGTGTAACTGTAGACACTGAGCGTAATATGATAATTAGTAAGCACATTAGGAATTTCAATCTTATTACAATTAAACACACTTCATCACAACGAACACGATCAAATGCTGCGATCACTTTAAAACGTAACTTAGAAGGATAAAACGAGTAAATTCAAGAAAATACAATAATGGGAAAAAAAAAACATTCAAATAATTCAGTGTTACAAATGCATACTTTTTATATTGAATTGAAAACACTCTTACCTTCGTTCGAAACACGGAAGAAAACAGTACATTCCATATTCCAAAATGCCAATGCAGCTCCTCCATGATTTCCGAGGATGGCTCCCCTAAAACCAATAAATTTGAAATACCCGCGCTAATCCGTTGAGAAGACGACTCTGACAACCGTTTGTCATTTTTCAAACTTCAAAACCACGTGACCAATCATTGCTCTTTAGGCTGTTAGGACACATTCGACGTTGTGGGCGGGAATTGGCGGCAAATTTGAATCTGTGTCGCACACACACATACATACACATAAACAAGATTAATCTGAATAAGTATGCTGTTGAATAAACGTGTGAATATTACATAGTTTTATGGAGTTAATTAGAAAGTTATTTTCATTATTCTCTGGAAATATTTTGATCTTTGTCAAAATACACAAATCATTCTCTGAATAGGCAACAAAAGTTACAATCACACACATTTATATATATGCACACGTATTAGCAATATGTTATAGCCCCCCCCCCCCCCCCCCCCCACCCCCCCCACCCCACACACACACACACACACACACACACACACACATACATATATATATATATATATATATATATATTAAGCATTCTTATATACATGCATTTGTAAAACATGTAAACGTATCTGCAAAATTCCACAAGGAAAGATTCTGTTGGTGCTTCTCCAGTATGACTGTTGACCCCATACTTCACTACTGTATTCCCCCTATTTTTCAACACGGACAAAGCAATTTCATACAAGACAATTTCATGTATGAGACTTCAGTTTCATTAGTCACTATAAAAAAAAATAACAAAAGTGTAGTACACAGTAAAATGACTTGTGCTTTATGATTATCATGTGTTTATGATTATGATTACAAACTGTTTTATCACTTGCTGCACAGGTTAAATTAAAATCTCTGAAAAATCACTAAAACATTTACAGTAATTTTATGTAAAAATACATTTTTTAATCTGTAAAAATAGTTTGAATTGCCTTTAAAAAACATAATTTTGATGTAATTTCTAATTACAATGAAATACTGTAATTTTAATGGTAAAACTTTAAATTACAGCAAGTATCTGTAAAACAACAGCATTTTACTGTTAAATGAAAAAACGGGAAAATTCTGTAAAAAAATACAGAATATTACCTGCAAAATAACGTTTTTTTTTTACAGTGTAGAGCTGTGATTTAAAAGCAAACAGCCACAGAGAGTGTGGGAGTACTTTGTGCATGTGTGTGTGCGTACGTATGTGCGTGCGTGTGCGTGCGTGTGTGCGTGTGTGTGTGTGTGTGTGTGTGTGTGTGTGTGTGTGTGTGTGTGTGTCCAAGCAAACTCACCAAGGAGCAAAGATAAACACCAACTCTAGGATTAAGATGTTTGGTGAATGAGAAGCAGAGAGGTGTGTGAGTGGGTGTAAATATTGAAAGGTCTTTGCTTAAAACCCTAGGAACAATGTCCACATTCTGCAAACAATGGAAATGTTTTAATTCTTCTACTTTAGTCAGAGTACCTCTCATTAATATGCTAATATCATTTAATATTGGGCAGTGAATTATATAACCTGCTGTCAAAAGTCTGTAGTGCTGTGCATGTGTAAAAGGCTGTGTCTGTGTGTGTGTGTGTGTGCGCGTGTGTGTACGTGCGTGTGTTCTAATACCACCGTGAAAAGTGCTGATTAGCTACGGTCTGCGAATGATTAATTAATCCCAAACACACATTTCCATTTTATAGTTTCTATCAATTATTGAGGTGAGATGCATTTTAATGAACTGCGGATGGAGGTGTGTGTTTGTGAGTGTGTGTGTACACATTTTGTGTGTGTGTAAACTAATGCGTGCAGAAAGTCTTATTAAAACACTTTCCTCTCAGCTAATGTTTATCTTGAGAAGTCCAAAATAATGACTTCATTCCTTCTATCTTCTTTCACATACCACCCACACTCAAAAACATTACCACACCAAGTTTGATTAGTTCTGTGTATGTGTGTGTGTGTGTGTGTGTGTGTGTGTGTGTGTGTGTGTGTGTGTCCATGGAACCTCATTACTTTAATATGTTAATTCATTTACATCCTTTATTGTGCCCTGTGTGACTATATGTTGTTTCTTAGCCCAGATGCATGTAAACCTGTAGTTTGAGTATCTCTTGTGTGCTGTCTGTGGACTGTGGAGTTTCATAATTTGAGTTTGAGAGGTGTATGGGGTGCTGTAGTCTTAGTGGTTAAAGATCTAGGCTGATATCTGAACTGTTGGAGGTTCCCTGGTGATTTATTTAAAAACTCCATTGTGTCCTTGACCAAGCCACTAACATCACCTAGCTCTAGGGGAAATGTCATTTTAATAAGTGTACTCTAAAGCACTTTGGATAAAAGTGTCAACTGATTGACTAATTAGTGTGCTTTGCAATTCTTGTGAGGGCTGAATTTCTGAAAATTGATACTTTGAATGAAACCTCTAAAAACTTTGTCCTTAAATGTTTTACTTGACATCAAAAAATGTCAAAAGTTTAAGGTTAGGGTCAGTCTTTAGCAATTATAATTATCTTAAATTAAGAATAACAGAAATGAGGGAGGCCCAACATCACACACGAAGTCGGTATGTTGCTTCAGAATGCTCCAGTACCCTGACATTGCCCCCCTGATATCAAGTTACTAACAAGCGCCTACTCCCATCTGACATTTTTGCATCGGTTCAAGTGTGTTTACCTTCACCTGTAGTGTCACCAATAGTGCGTTACGTCTGCTGTATGGAAAACCTGGTTTCTTGTCCCATGTTGAAACCAGTAATTAATTGTGTTTGCATAATCAATAACAAGTGTGATTTGGAAGTTCAAATTGACCTTAAATAGTTCTGTCTTTGCTTATGTTGAAAGTGTTTAGATGTTTTTTATATAAGCATTTAAACTGTGCTAAGTGTTACATCGAGTGGAAACAGGAGTCTTAATTTGCACATTTGAGTGTGCTGTTTGATTGTTTACCATATTTCTACACATGGGTTTCATGTCTTTGTAGATGTAAACGTGACATCCATATTCATGAGAAGATTGTTGATGATTAGGTTATATTTGTGAATAGCAGTGAACTATTACCTAATGGCTGTCACATGTGCACATGTCTACTGTATGTTCCTATGTTCCCAGAGTCCTAAATTCCCCAGTTCAATTAAAAACCAATGTTCTCCTTGGGTCTGATTTTACAATATTTTTGATGAGTCGATGATTTGTTTGATGAGATTTTGAACAGTGATTTTGATTCCAACCATTTGATAAGTTCCCTCAAGAGTAGGCCTATTATACTGAGAGTCATACAACAGTGCTGGGGAACAGAAAACACCTTTGACGATTTCCCACAATAGCCTGTGTCATAATAAGCTAATACAGATTTTCAGGTTCCCAGTATGTGCTATATAGAGCTGGGGAACATAGGACCCTGGGAACTGGGAACATACAGTAAGACCCTGGGAACATAGGACCTTTTGCCATGTGTTCATTATACGCCAAATAGGACTCTTTGTCATGTGTTCATTATGTGCCATATAAATCTGGGGAATATAGGACCCTGGGAACATAAAAATTACTCAGTTGAGATAATTCAAATGGAATTAACAGTGACTGTTAAGTCGTTTATATAGCTCTATAGTATTTTGTAGATTAATTCATTTGGTTTCTTTGTTTATTCTAGAGACCACACATACACTTGAACTTCAAATTAATATCAGTGATCTGGACTTCTGAACTTGTTTGTTCTTACCGATACCCTGTGGTGAACCAGTGAATACAGTCCTTAAACACCTTAACTCTACTAAACATTGGTCCTTCGAGTTGGATGTTGTTGATTGCCATGGAATATTGCCATGGAATGTCCAAGGCCTATTTTAAGTCAGATTATGAGAGTGATGTCCGCAGTAAATGGCTGTCACGCCCCCCCACACCACTTTGAAGATTATGATGTGAAATACAGAATAATTTGGCACCCTAGGTGAGACCCTCCAGCTCTTCAGGTCTGTGAGCTTCGGGAATCATGGCCGGCCATTTGCTTTTGCGCAGCAGCTCCATGTCACCTGACATAAATGGTTGCTGGTGGGGGGAACCTGTGGCACTGTGGAAGTTGTCTATCTAGTTGTGCTTCAGCAGTTCAACTCCCAACTTCCTCAAGGCATGTACGAGTGGCCCGGTGTCAATGGAGGAGGGCATCCAGCTGGAAGAGGACTACATGGTGGCGTTTCCAGAAGGCAATGAAACAGTGTTTTCTTCTTGCTCTCCTCTCGAGTGAGGAAGGAAGACCTCGGCCAGTCTGCTGGAGCTGTGGGGAAGCTGGACCGGTGTCAGGTAATGGAGGTGGGGACACTGGTCTGGAAACCTGACAATCAGGCAGGGGCGTATCGGATACCAGTAAGAGTAAAAGGTGATACACATCAAGCTGTGGTGGACACAGGTTGTCCTCAAACCTTGATTCACCAATGCATGGTGCAAGGCAGGGCACTGGATAAGAATAAACGGGTGAGGGTGAGGTGTGTGCATGGTGACATTCGCAAGTATCCAGTGATTACCATTGAGATATGATTCAGGGCAAAAAACTATAGAATCGAGGCTGCGGTTAATTTCTTCTTCACCCGTCCACTAATTCTGGGGACCAATTGGCCTGGCTTTCAAAATGTATTGAGGGTAATGTGTGTGGATAGGTCCTGCAAAGTAGTGTCACGGTGTGTGACGTTCAGTGCTATGGCTGGAGAGACGGTGCCTGGGTCATCAATGTCTGCTTTGCATCATGATGATGCAGATGAGGGAATGCCCGTACTTAGGGGCTTCCCTGAGGAGGATTTCCCTCTGGAGCAGTCATGTTACAAGTCCCTCAAGCACGCCTTTGACCAAGTGAAAGTAATTGATGGTCAACAGCTCCAGCCTAGTGTTGCGCTCACATACCTGTACTTTTCTATTATAAAAGAGCGGCTGTATCGAGTGACACAGGATACTCAGTCTAAAGAGAATACAACTCAGCTGTTAGTGCCAAAGAGTTGTTGGGAAACACTCTTCCAGGTGGCTCACTATAACCCATAGGCTGGTCACTTACTAGAGGTCACGAAAAGACTTTGACATGTATAATGGTTCGTTACTTTTGGACGAGCATTCACGGTAGCATACGCAAATGGTGTGTGGCGTGCCATGAATGTCAGCTAGTGAATCCACTGTCCACCCCAAAAGCGCCATTGCACACTCTGACATTGATCAAGGTCCCCTTCAAGAGAATTGGCATGGACCTTGTCAGCCAATAGAGCAGACTCCATGCAGCCATCACTTTGTATTAGTTCTGGTGGACTATGCAACATGATATCCGGAAGCAGTGACTCTGAGCAACATCTCCACATGTAGTGTTGTGGAGACACTCTTCAGAATTATCTCCCGAGTGGGGATTCCAAAGGAAATCCTCAATGATCAAGGCACAACATTTATGTCACATACACTACGCAAACTGTATGAATTATTAGACATTAAGTCAATTTGCACCAGTGTTTCCCACCCGCAAACCGATGTGTTGGTCGAATGATTTAAAAAGACCTTAAAAAACATGATTCGTAAGTTTGTACACAAAGACGCTAAGAAGTGGCTCAAACCCCTGCTGTTTGCAGTGCGAGAGGTCCCGCAGGCCTCCACAGGGTTTTCCACATTTGAGCTACTGTATGGGCACCATCATATGGGAAGCTTGGAAGGAAGGACCTTCGAATAGAAAAAAATAATTCAATATGTTGAATATGCTCCAGATTACTCACAAAGTGGCAAGGACCCTTTGAGGTCACAGGACGAGTCAGAGATCTTGATTATGAGGTTATGAGGTGAATGGATAGGAGAGGAGCACGTCAAATCTACCACCTCAACCTCCTCAAACCATGGAGGGAGGCGGCGCCTATAGCCTTGGCGATGGTAGATCTGGAGAGGACAGAGCTCAGGCTGGAGGCATCTCACAAATAAAATTCATACACCCAGGTCCTTTGCGGTGACCACCTCTCACTGTCACAGCTTACAGACATTGCCAGGTTGCAAGCAGAATTCGAGGACGTGTTTTCACCCCTACCCGGTCTCACATACCTCATAGAGCACCATATCAAGACCACCCCAGGGTGGCCCATCGTCTTCCTGAACACAAGAAAAAGATTGTTCAGGAAGAATTAGAGCCAATGCATAATACAGAAGTCACACAGCGATAGGGCCAGCACGGCAGATCTGGTACCGAAGAGTGACGGCATGGTCCATTTTTGTGTTGACTACAGGAAAGTCTCTATTATCACAGTGTATATACCCAAAATAGCAAAACACTAATTATAACAATGCGTGGAAGAAATATTCAAGTGCATGTTATGGCTTCTTAAGTATGCATCATAAATAGGTATCACTATATATAGGAATAACTTTAATGTTAAGTGCACATAAACCAAGTCTAATGGTCTAAGACGTTTAAAAAAGGCACACTGCCCTAATGATCTATGCACATTCTACAGTATATATCACAGCAGGCACATTTATAGGATTTCATCATTACTGGGGAGTCTGGGGCACATCAAGTACACAATCTATTGCACTATGATGAAAAAATCTATTTGATTTATTCATTTTGCAAAAACAGCACCAAAGCATTCATTTCTGGTGATTTTATCATTTGAACATTTTCTTTAGTAGCATATATTTTCACTTCATTCAGCATTGTTTTTGTTCTCAGTCTTCTAAACTATCCCATTACTGTTTTACTGCATGACAAACAGCTTCAAACCATTCAGCCCGCACATTAGACAAAATTCATTGAGAAGAACTGACTCAAAAGACTGATTAATTCACGCATCGTGCATCACTCGATTCATGAGCCCTGTGCTTTTGCGTCTATGGCCGTGTTCACAATGGTATACTATCTATACTGCTCTCACTGTACAATTTTTTCCAAACACAGGTATAACAAAAACAGTAAGAGTAGTATGGTAAGTAAGGCATTTAGTACATGGTCTGTTTATTTCATGGGGACATAACAACACATAATTGGAACACACAGGGCACATTTTGAGGACACAGATTGAACACATACTTATTGGCTCGGTAGATCGACACCCCCCGAAACATTGCCGCACTAGGCACTCGGCTATGTCACCTAATGGGTTGACCGGCCCTGTATCCACCTGCTTCTAGTGTGCATCTAGAGCAATAGTGCACCATAGAAAGACAGAATTTCCAAGTGCTTTTTATCAGATGGAGGTAGTTGCCGAGATGATACAGATCAGGGTGAAGATGATGCTGAGGATGTCAGAGTGCATTATGTAGACAGTGATGCTCAAGCAGTGATTCAGTAACTTCGAGAGAGGAACATGCGAATGAACAAAACCAAAAGGAAATAAGGCACAGCTCCTGAAAGGATGAAAACGACACATCTCAGTGTCCTGTGCCCCTGCCTTGTGCTCATTCACTCATTCAATCCTCGTGTTCTAGCTCCACGTTCTGACAAGTCATTAATGGCTCAAGTGAGTAAGCAGACTTCTAAAGTGGCTGACAAATAAGTGGCAGGTGATAAAATACCACAGTCAGTAGATAAAGAGCTAGACAATGAAACTGTTTTATCAGATAATCTCTCTAGATTGAGATTGCAGTCAAGAGTGCAATCACCAGAGTGCAGACATGTGCATTATCATCCAAGATATCCACATCCCCAACCTCAGCTCTACTAGGACAAGTGAACACACTGAACACGGCCCAAGCCATTCAAAGTATATTTTACATCATGACCAGAGGCACATCCCACCACAGCCACATATATGTCACCGCTCCCCTGCATTTGATTCAACCTGAATATCCTTCTATGAATTCTTATCAGCCAAGAGTCTTTGTTCCCTCCTTTTCTTCACCCCCCACCAGCGAAAGCAGTTACAGAGGTCCTACCCCCTCAATGTCAGATTTCACGGTGGAGGACCCACAACAGTTTGCTTGATTGAAAATATCTCTGGACAATTTGCTGCCACATGATGCCACAGAACAGTTTAAATACCAAGTTCTGCAAGAGAATCTGAAATTTGAGGAGGCCATATTAATTGCAGATTCATATTGCAACTCCCGTTATCCATACACACAAACTATGCAATCACTACATGACTATAGCAGTTATATGTATTACTGTATCGCAATGAGAATGAGGTGACACATTCACGGTGTGATCAGGAGGCCATAGCTCTGTTTGAGACCAAGACTGAAAGGGAAAATGTGAATGGAGAGCTCCGCTATGCCACACACTTTTTTTGGAAAAAAGACATGCCACACTGGGTCTACGTTGGCTTCGCCAAACGGAAAAACTCAGTTTGCTGCTTAAGAGACATTCACATCTTCTATGATGCTTCAAATTCATGCCTGTGGGTCAGTGGCTTATCTCAGAATGCAAAGTTCTGAAAGTCAAACTGAAGTCACATTTGTTGCAACAAGATCGAGTGGCACCAAAATGACAGTTGTCTATACCGAGGCTAGAACTCCTTGCAGCACTCAGTGGGGCCAAGTTGGCAAGTGACTCAAAGACAGTCCTGGCATAGATCCAGTCAGATTCATGCAGATAAAAAATATTTGAGGGGATGAGAGTTGCAGAAATTCAGGAACTGACAACTCCTTAAGCATCTCTCTCCATAACACAGCTTCAGTCAACTAGTGGAACACAAAGCACAAGAGCAGCAGAGACAAGTAAATCAGACAGGAGATGTATCTGCCCAAGACTATGCAGCAGCTGAGATCTCACTCTTGAAGCAAGCTCAAGCTACGTGTTTCCCGGTTGAGGTTGACTCATTAACAGCAGGCAAATCCTTGCCTTCTAACAGAATAATGTAATTTGCACCAGAGCTTGACCAGTCTATGGGGTTGATAAGAGTCAGAGGCCATCTACACCTCATCTTCTCACCTTCGTCTCTATCACCCAGCCTTCTATTCAATGGGCATGGACTTTTCAGCATGCACACAAACAGAATAAACTTAATCACTCAGTAAACTTCAACAGAAAGGAACGCTATCTCTCCTAAACACCTGCAGCATCGTCATAGGTCTCCGGTACCTCTCTCTTCATCTGCAGCTCTAGCTGCTTTTTATCTCTCTCCAACTCTGCAACACAAAACAGCTGTTAGAGATCATCTCTCCTGGCCTCGCTCTCTACAGAACATCGCTCAACCACGCCCCCAGCTCCACATACCCCCATCACCCAACTCTACGACAGCCATCTCCTCCCCCAGCCTGTGGACCACCTCAAACTTAAAAGGCTGGAGGGCCAGATACCTATGGGTGATCCACGCATTGCATCCTTCATGCAATGGAGCAACTAGAGTTGGAAGTGGTCCAAACAGAGGGATAAAATACACCCCAACAGATAGTACCGGAGGGTGAGGACTGTCCACTTGATGGCCAGACACTCCTTCTCAATCATGATGTACCTAGTCAGAGAGAAGTCATTAGAGTGCATTTACGACCTGCCCAGGGTGCAGCTTTCCCCCATGTGAATACCTGCTGACATGACTCCATCCACTGGACCAGATCTGTTGCCCCCTTTTTAGTAAGATCAGTCAGTGGGCTGGTGATGGTCAAATAGTTAGGCACAAACCTATGAAAATAGACAGTTAACCCAAGGAACTGTCTCACCTCCTTTGGTCTTAGGTCCCAGACAGGCTGCAATCACTGCATTCTTATCAATTTGGGGCTGCACCTGCCCATGATCCATGTGGAAGCCCAGATACTGTACTTCCACCAACCAATTGCGTAATTCTTTGGGTTAGCTGTGAGTCCTGCCTGCCTCAACAAACTCAAGACAACCCTTAGATGCCACAGGTGCCACTACCGTAGCATAAGCAGCATGTTGTCTGAGGATTCTGTACATTAGCCACTGAAATGTTGTAGGGGTCCCGAACAAACTGAACGGAAGGGTCACAAATTGGTGTAATCCAAACGGTGTGGAAAACACTATTTTTTCATGGGACATGGGAGTTAAGGGGATCTGCTAATATACCTTCATCAAATCCAGTATAGAATAAAAGTGAGCTGTGCCTTACCGATCGAGCAGTTCATCAATTCGAGACATCAGGTATGCATCAAATTTAGATACCGTATTGACTTTTCTATAATCCACACAGAACCGGACCAAGCCTTTGCTCTTTGGAACTAGAACCACTGGGCTGAAAATTACTGATTTCCACTCACCTGTTCCCCTCTCCATTTCAGCAAAGCTCTCCTTGAAGGTGATGCGATACAATGCAATCTTCTCCTGTGGGACTCTTCTATTACCCCCATATCTAGCATGGCCTTCAATTCTTCCTGTACCACTTGTTTTTTTGTGTTTGGGTGATCAGTAGGGACAACTACATACCAATAACCACTGGGGTCAGTTTGATATGGTGCTCTATGAGATTTGTGCAACTGGGGAGAGGTGAGAACCCTTTGGAGAATTCTGTCTGCAACCTGGAATCCTCTGTGACTAGAGACGGTGAGATGTGGTCTCCAAGTAACCAGGGTGACTCGATCGGTGCCTTTTAAGTTCACCTCCAGCCCGAGCTTCTCCCTCTCAGAACCTCTGACGCCGAAGCCATGGGGTTTGTCTCTCTCCACGTTTAACCTCATAATCGATTTCCCCAACTTGCTGTGAGACCTAAAAGGGTCCTTGCCACTTATTGAGTAATTTAGAGCTTGATGTAGTGAGCAATACAAGGACTTTATATCCCGGTGTAAATTCCCGTAGTCGAGTGCCCCTAATATACAGCTGGGATTGATGTTCTTGAGCCTGGATCAAATAGTTAGTTGGGCCAGTTTGTGGAGTTTTGCTCTCAGGTCAAGAACGTCTTGGATTGGGAGTCACGTGACACCATGCGAGGATCGGACGTGTGAACGGAGAGCTCTGTGCACTTTGTTAGTTTGAATACTTTATATGACATAAACCAGTGAGATTCAATACACTCTGTTTCATAACTGGTCTAGGAGGACAATATGTCAAAGAATTCAAAACCTAGGGATCTGGAGACATTAAAAGACACTTATGTGCTCAAGCTGTCACCCCCAAGCAGGCCTGACCTGGGAGTCAATTTGGACAGAGAGGTAAGGGAAATGCGGCGGGAGATGGTGAACATGTCAGCAATGCTGACGAAGGTCATTGTTGACTTGGAGGATCTTGCTGTGATATGTCGATCGATCACCGCTATGGAGGCAAAGTTTACTGATGTGGTTATAAGAGTGGGGGATGTTGAGAAATGGATCGATTACCTGGAGTCATCGGAGAGGGACTTATCTGCTAATCCGTTAGCAGCCAAGGTGGATTTGGAGCATGTCTGGGAGAAGTTGGAGAACATGAAAAACTGTTGCCGGCAGAATAACGTCCATATCTTGGGAGTCCCGGGAGGAGTGGAGGGACAGGATATGGTGGAATTCCTGGATGGGCTCTTTCTGAGTCTGCTCAACCTGGCAGGCCATAAGCTGGAAATCAAGCGAGCTCACAGGGTTCTGGCTCAGCGATTCTGGCCAAATGTATGAGATTATCCGATAAAGAACTTGTGTTATGTGAGCCGAGGAGCAAAGGAAAGCTTTCTTGGAAGGATCACAACATTTTCTTGTTCCCGGACTTTGCAAATTCGAGAAGAGTAATGTGATCGATTCAAGGAATGCAAGAAACTTTTACATTGATGGAAGATCGCTTTTGCCCTGATGTTCCTGGCCAAGCTGAGAATAGATACTAAGGATGGCTGCAAAGTATTTACATGTCCTAAGCAAGCATTGTCCTACATTCATGGTGTTTCTCACATGGCCCCCAAGTCTCGTTGTACATAATCTTGGCTGTCTGAGGAAGCTGGGCACATTTTTGTTTCTTTTTGTGATGGTTCCGTTAGCGGCTGAAGTTTGTTTTGTGGAATAACACTCCTTCAAGAAACTTTTACATTGATAAATGAAACTGATGTTCCCGGCCAGATTGAGAATGGATATTAAGGATGGCCGCAAAATATATACATGCCCACAACAATCGATGTCTTTCCATGAAGTTGATGGACTGAGGAATTTTTTCTAATATATCAAAATGTCAAATGTTAATATGATTGGGTTATCTTTCTCCTTAAAAAGAATGAAGGTGATTTATTTTCTTAAGCATAAGAAAGAGTGGTGGTGGCATAGTGGTCTAAAGCACATAACTGGTAATCAGAAGGTTGCTGGTTCAAACCTCACAGCCACCACCATTGTGTCCTTGAGCAAGGCACTTAACTCCAGGTTGCTCCGGGGGGATTGTACCTGTAATAAGTGCACTGTAAGTCGCTTTGGATAAAAGCGTCTGCCAAATGCATAAATGTAAAATGTAAAAATGTAAGAAATATGAAATAGTGTTTCTTCAATAAACTGATATTCATCGCAGGAAGCTGAAAAATTTGGGACAATATTGGATGGGCATGTTTTCTTTAGTGCTGGCTCAAGAAAGATCAGGGGAGTCAATACACTGATGACATCTACAATTAAAATGTCTCAAACAGATAAAGATATATTAGGAAGAGTCGTTATTATTTTAGCTGAAATTCAGGGGCAAAGGTTGATTTTGGCTAATACTTACTATACTAACGACTATACTAATACTAATGCTGATGATCAGGGCTTTTTTAAATTTCCTGAATGGATGTTGCAAGCTGCTGGCATCCCTCATGATATAATATTGGGAAGAGACTTTAATCTTTTGATGGACTCATACCTTGATCATAGTGAAGCAAAAGTGTGTAAACCCCTAGAGCAACATTGACGCTTCACAGGATGTGTAAAAATCTTTGTCTTGCAGATATTTGGCGACTTTTGAACCCATCTGGTAGGGATTATTAATTTTTTTCATCAGTACATAAGATTTCTTCTGGAATAGATTTTTATATATATATATTTAAGTACCTCATTTCATCTGTTGTGGATTACTCAATTGGAAACATCTTAATCTCAGATCACTTTTAGTGAATCTTAAACTCAGATTCACAGTTTAGAGGTCTTGCCACATATGGAGAAAAATAAATCATATAGTTTGTGCTTTAATGTATTCCTTTTGCAAAATCCTGAATTCCAACAAATGTTAAAGGCTGAAATCAGAGTTTATATGGAGACCAACTGGTCCTTAGTGTCCTCTTTGGGTGTGGCTTGGGAGGCACTTAAGGCGGTTCTTAGGGGCCGGATAATCCAGTATGCCTCATTCATTAAAAAATCCAAGGCACGAGAACTCAAGGAGTTGGAAGGGAATATTAAAAGTTCTGAAGCAGAGCTGAAGCACCGAATGTCGTCGGGTGACCTCAGAGAATTGACCAATTGAAATACAGATGTAATACTATTTTGTCACGGAAAGTAGAGTTTTGTTTATTCAGGGTAAGACAGTCATATTTTGAGTCAGGGACAAAGCAGGAAAGCTTTTGGCTGGATATATAAAGCAGAGAGAGTCTTTTTCTACCATTCCCTCAGTGAAATTCGCTGGTGGTGAAATTTTTACCATAGGCATTGATATTAATAATGCTTTTAAAGAGTCTTGATCTTTATAGTTCCACGTCTTCGTCTAGTGATGAAAATATTATAAACTTTGTGGAACCTCTAGAACTCCCTAAATTGACAACTGAGCAAAAAAATTATCTTGATTCAGATATAATCTCGGAGGAGCTTGACGAGGTAATAAGAAAGGAGGATGATTTTCCAGGGGTGATGGCGGAAGGTATAGTGCATAAGCTTCTGCTATACACAAATGCTATTTTATTATTCATCTCTGACCCCACTAGATATTTTGCCTTGCCTCCACAGAATTATTAATTCAAGTTCTCAGGATACAAAGTCAATTGGTCTAAATCCAAAGCTATGGCTCTGACAGTGTACTGCCAAGTAACAGCTTTCCAGCCGTTCAGTGTCCCAAACATGGCATTAAGTATTTCGGTATTTTATTCCCAGAAAATTTGTCTGATTTAGTTAATTTAGTTAATTTTGACCCTTTAATAAAAAGTGTTTCAAGTATTGTGGGCAGGTGGGCTTCATTACATTTATCGATTATCGATCCCTATAGATGTCCCCCTCTCTTATTTCAAGCAATTTGAGAGCATAGCGAAGTCTTTCATTTAGAATGGTAAGCATCCCAGATTACATTTCAGTAAACTACATAGGCCGATTGGCAAAGGTGGGCTAGGCCTACCCAATATTTTGTTTTATTATTATGTATTCAGTCTCAGACATTTGGCTCATTGGTCACTTCCACCTGAAAAACAGGAAGTTTTGAACTGGAAGTTCTTGCCCCAATTTTTCCATTGCAAAGCCTTTATATCAATCTAACCGGAGAAGTTAAACTACACCCCTTTATCTCGCATTTGCACTTAGTATGAACAAAAGTGTCCAGAGTGTTTTCATTTGGATATTTATCTAAATGTTGCCTTGATCTTATGGCTGAACCTTAAACTACTTATCAATAAGTCCCCTTTCTGCTGGTCAGAGTGGATTGTGAGGGGGGTTACTACACTCGATGACCTATATGAGAGTAGTATGTTGAGATCATTGGAAATTTGGATCAACATTTTGGGATCCTCAGATCTCCGTTTTTAGGTATCTACTGCTGTGCCACTTGCTCTGTACTTTTTTGGGAATAGCAATAGCAATTTTTTTTTTCAAAAACCATGCATAAACCATGTACACCCATGTTGCTCACATATTATTGTAGCCCAGTTTGTGCTGAATACAGTGTTATCAGATTTTAGTCATTAATGTGTTTTTAAGCAACTGAAAAAAGCACAAATGTCAGGGCATGTCAAAACTTCTTCAGGGCCCAAAACATCCACAGACCCCAGAGGATTAAAACACATCAACATAAAGGAACGCTATCTCTCCTAAACACTGTCAGTGTCGTCGTAGGGCTATCTCTCTCCAGCTCTCACTGCAACACAAAATAGCCATTAGAGAAAATTTCCCAGAGGGGTCAATCCTTAACGCTTTCCTCTCCCGGTCTTGCTCTCCACAGAACGTTGCTTGACCATGCTCCTATCGCCACAAAGTTTTATTTTCATGCATCTGCAATTTAAATCATGTTGCTGTTATAACCCCAATTCCAAAACAAATTGGGACATTATTAAAAATGATTATAAAAATTAAAAGTTGTGCTTTGTAAATTATATTCACCCTTTGCTAAATGGAAAACACAACAACTACTCATTATATGATGTTTAACCTTGTGAATTTCTTTGTTTTTTTTATGTTCAGTAATTTCAAATCAGATGATTGCAACACACGGCAAAAAAGTTGAGACAGGGGGAATTTAAGATTAATAACAATGCGACAATGTGTAACAATGTTAAACAGGAGATGTTAAACAGGTGAGGCAATCATGTCATAGTATATAAGAAGCCTCCAAAAACAGCCTCGTCCTTCCAGAGCAAGGATCATTCGAGATTTGTCAATTTGCCAACAGATGCTTCAAAAAATAATCCAGCACTTTGAAAACAATGTTCCCCAAAAACAAATTGGAAGGATTTTGGGCATTTCACACTCTACAGTGCACAATATATTTAAAAGATTCAAGGAATATGGTAAAATCTCGGTGTGTAAAGGGCAAGATGAAAACCACATCGAATGCACGTGATCTCTGATCCCTCAGACATCATTGTCTTAAAAAAACATCATTCATCTATAATGGATATCATGAACATGGGCTTGGGATAACTTTAGTAAACCTTTGATTATCAACACCATTTGCCACTGCATCCACAGATGCAAATTAAGATTTTACTATGCAATGCAGAAGCCCTACATCAACACTGTTCAGAAGCTCGGTCTCAAATCAAATCAAATCAAATCAAATCAAATCAAATCACTTTATTGTCACACTACTGTGTACACGAGTGCAACAGCAGGTGAAATTCTTGTGTGCAGTTCCGAGCAACATAGCAGTAACGACAGTGATGAGACATAAACCACTTTACAATAAACAACATATTACACAACAATTTACATAACAAACTTACACAACAATTTACATAACAAATGTACACATACCTACACAACAATTTACATAACAAATGTACACAATACACACAATGTAGAATACACACACTAGAGAAGGGTATAAATATATATATATATATACACTGACTGAATTGGGAGCGAGAATATATTGACAGAATGAGGATTAATAAAGTGCAGATATATTGACAGAATGAGGATTAATAAAGTGCAGATTAATAAAGTGCAGTCTCATCTTAGATGTAAAGTAGAACGGCGCAACCGTGTTTTTTGGCCCAATGAGTCCACATTTCAAATCGTTTTTGAAAAACACAGTTCTCCGGGCCAAAGAGGAAAAGGACCTTCCAAGCTGTTATCAGCATCAGGTTCAAAAGCCTGTATCTGTATGTGCCAGGGGTATCTCAGTGACCATGGCATGGGTAACTCGCACATCTGTGAGGGCACCATTAATGCAGACAGATATGTACATTTTGGAGCAGCAAATACTGCCATTCAGCACCATCTTTTCCAGGGATGTCCTGGCATTTTCAGCAGGACAACTTCAAACCACATACTGGCCGAATAAGCAGTGATTGTGGGTGAGTTGTGACATTCAACGAGAGTGTAGGTCGCCTTGGTGGCTGATGTACGCAATTGTCACTGTGTTGTCCGTCTGGAAAAACACACGCTTGTCCCGAATCAACGGCAATAGGAAGAAGGTCTTTTCTCAGGGGAATTCGCCAGGGGGGGCTGTCGCAAGGAGCATAAGGTCCGAGATCCAAATCCGGGAGGGCCAATAAGGGGCCACTAAGAGGATCTGCTCCTCGTCCTCCCTGACCTTGCACAACATCTGTGCAAGTAGGCTCACTGGGGGAACGCATACTTGTGCAGCCCCAGGGGCCAGCTGTGTGCCAGGGTGCATGTGCCGAGGGGAGCCTCGGTCAGAGAGTACCAAAGTGGGCAGTGGGAGGATTCTGGGAAAGCAAATAGGTCTACCTGTGCTTGCCGAATCGACTCCAGATCAGTTGGACCACCTGAGGGTGGAGTCTCCACTCTCTCCTGAGCGTAACATGTTGTGACAGCGCGTCTGCTGTGCTGTTGAGGTGGCCCGGGATGTGGGTGGCTTGCAGCGACTTGAGCCACTGTGGACTCCAAAGGAGGAGACGACGGGTGAGTTGTGATATTCGACAAGAGTGTAGGTCGCCTTGGCTGCTGATGTACACAATCGTCGCCGTGTTGTCCGTCCGGATCAACACATGCTTGCCCCAGATCAATGGTAATAGCCTCCTCAGGGCAAGAAGTACTGCCAGCAACTCGAGGCAGTTGACATGCCAACGCAGTCGTGGGCCGGTCCAAGGGCCGAAGACTGAGTGCCCATTGCACATGGTGCCCCAGCCATGCTGGGAGGCATCTGTCATAACCACAACGTGCCTGGGGACCTGGCCTAAAGGAGTTCCTGCTCGTAGGAAAGCTAGGTCTGACCTGGGGCTGAATAGACAGCAACAAGCCTGTGTGACGAGGACGTGGCACCATGATCGTCTCTCGACTCGGGCCTGTAACCAGTGCTGAAGTGGTCTCATATGCATCAACCCAAGCTGCGTGATCGTCTCTAAGGATGCCATATGCCCAGGAGTCTCTGAAAGGATTTTAGTGGGACCAACGTGTTTTGTCTGAACACATACAGACAGTCTAGCACTGACTGCAAGCGCTCGTTGGTAAGGCACGCCGTCATTGAGACCAAGTCTACTCCATACTGAGAAAAGAGATGCTCTGCTTTCTGCGGGTGACTCGACGCCGGGTCAATTCAATGTTGGGTGTGCATCCTCATGGCCTGGCCACACCCTCCTCCTCATCACACTACTCCACCACCCGATTCAGTCTGGGGAAACCTCCGGCATGACATATTCCCCTCTCACCCTTCCTGGAGGGTAGGTGTTGCCCTTCCAGCCATCCTTCTGCCAGCAGGTATTCCCCGCCTCTCTGAAGCCCTAAGAGAGTCAAGGTGAGAGAGAAGGGAGAGGGAAATGGCTACAGTCACAGCTCCTCCACTTCCTGGCGGACAGCAGTGGTTCATCCGACTCCTGGCGGCTGGCAGCAACTCCTCTGTACCCTGGTGGATGGCCGCACCAGAGCCACACCAGAGTCAGCTCCGGGTCATGTCACAGCCATGACAGAGTCAGCTCCAGGCCATGTCATAGCCACTCCAGAGTCAGCTCCAGGCAATGTCACAGCCACGCCAGAGTCAGCTCCAGGCAATGTCACAGCCACGCCAGAGTCAGCTCCAGGCCATGTCATAGCCATGCCAGATTTAGCTCCAGGCCATGTTACAGCCACGCCAGAGTCAGCTCCAGGCCATGCCACAGCCACACTCCAGACTGCTCCATGCCATGTCACAGCCGAACCTCAGTCTGCTCCATGCCATGTCATAAGCCTGCCTATGCTCCACTGTCCAGGCCTGCCTCTGATCCACGGTCCAGGCCCGCCTCTTCTTCACAGTCCAGCACTCATGCCTGCTACATCAAGTCACCACAGCTTTGTTTAAACACTTTTTACATATGTACTGTATATAAATGTAAATTAATTTTAGAGATTGGATGTGTAAAAGATGAAACAGGAGGAAGCTGAGACCCAGCTGAGCAGTTAACAAAGTTTTAATGATACAAATTAACTTCAACATTGCATAAAAGACACACACAAAAATAACATAACCCCGTTTGCATGCGTCTCTCTCTCTCTCTCTTTCTGGCATCTCCGGCTCCCCTTTATCTCTCTCTCCCACTGATTAGGTGACTCTGTGCGGGCTTTGCACCTTCAAGGCCTGGCCACGCCCTCCTCCTCCTCACAGGGTGCATATGTTTCAGAATATTCCTGGTAAGGACTATAAACCAATATAGTTTTATCATCTTATATTCATTTAAATGTGTACACATGCCATTTTGCCCTTTGCACTAAGAAAAGTGAAAATATGCAGACGTCTGATCAGTCCATAACCACTGATCTATAAACACCCAGGAATCTGAATAAAACAAGCTAGAAATTAATGAAAGTGTATGAGGACGCGCTGACTAGTTGTCACTGCCATGTTTGTATTGCCAGTTGTTTGTATATGTGTGTTGAACCAATAGGAAATGTTCTGGTTAACACAAGTCCAGATGTTTTATGTAAGTAGTTATAACTTGCATGATATGACTTATGTGATAGTCATAGAATGACAATATACTGTTTGCACAATGTTATTAAGCTAAACTATTTGTTTGTACAATGTTAACATGCTTATCAAGTAAAATAACAGTGTTTTAAAACCTATGTGGTTCATGATACTCTTCTTTCAAGAGGGAAATTTGTCTTAATTCACAGAAAGGCAAGATTGATATCAAAGATCAGTCATAAAGTTAGCAGCATTAGACAAAGTAGCATAATGAACAAATATTTCTTTGTATGCTATTATTGGGGATGAGGAAATAACTTTACCCTTACCTCCCCGAGTCACACAATGTCAAATGCAATATGCTGTTTTAAAAACGATATAAAACACATGGCTTGATGCTTGAGTGAGGTTGTTGAATGCAGACACAAAAAAAAAAAGACTGTCAAACGATGTGATAAACACAAAAAAAGAGGGACCGATACACAAGAACACATAGTTGAAGCAATACAGTGTTTCAGTAATATCCAAAACTGAAGAAAGCTGCCTCATCAAAGATATGTGTGAAATGTGAAAATAATGTGGCGGGGTGAGCAAGAGACAGACACACTGGGTGTGGGGTCAAGCCTCTAAGAGGCATTTATTGGAAATAATAATAAATATAAATGTCAAATAGGGGAAATAACGTGTCCATGACAAAAGGAGATCTGGCATCCTCACAGTGAAACAGGCATCCTTCTGGCATCCTTCCCGTGGCAGGAAGAAGGGAAAGTAGCCCAGCCTCTAGCCTGTCGACCGCAAAATGTGCTATCCTCCCCGGTGACACACCGAACTCGCGCTAGGGGTCCGAGGAGAGGGTCTGGTGATGCATCTAACTCGGCTGAATCCTCCCCGCAAGAAGAGGCACATTTTTATGGCAGAGTTGAGGAGGCTCCATCCAATTCAGGTGAGCCTCATCAAACGCCGCCCAAACGAGGCTTATTAATTATGCGCCTCTTCTCCTGCCCAACACCCATCATGAGCCTGACTGAAGGATGGACCTAAGAGGTAGGGCGACGATGACGAGAAGGAGGGGTCGGTCATTCCGCCACAATAATGAGAAGTGTATAGCCAGATTTTTCTCTATGCCGGTGGCGTGGAAGCATTTTTCAATCTCTTGGGTTAATGTTCATCAACATTTGAACTGTGTATGAAGATAAATAACTAGTCAATCACCGTGATTTTGATAATCTTGGAATCTTATTTGGTAAAATTTGTCCATATAAAAATAATTGTATTTATCTATTTTATAAATTAGCTATATTGACTGTAGAATGTTATTGTGATGAAGTCACAAACCAGCCCACTTTGCTGCCCCTCCACATCAAAACTCATTCCAGCACCAGTGACGCCATGTCTTAACTATCACCAAAATGCAGAATTAGACATTTTTGTCTGCAAGTGCTTTTCATGTGGAGTTCAAAGTGGTGCTTGATGATGGCTCTGACGCCCTGATGCGAATTGTAAAGGGGCTTTACGACTGCTGTAACAAAGCAGATAGCCACAGTCTGTTGGCTGATTAATACTGTGGAGGATGAGAGTTTAAGAGATTTAATGCCCATTGCAATGAAAATGCAACTTATGGGAGGCCAGTTCTTTCAATTAGTCAAACTCCCACTTAGACTTTAATGTTTAATGTTACTTGCATTGGTGCTATTTTAGTGCATTTCTAACATTATACTGTGAATGGCTTTGTTTGGAAAATGTTAACAAAGCATTATATTGTTACATATTGCTTGTTTGTTTTTTCCTAAGAAGGAAATAATACATTGTGACAGGAAAATAAGTATATTTAGAGTAAAATTTCAGCACTTTCAAAATATGTGATTAATCGGCATTAACTACGAAAAATTATATGATTAATTGTGATTAAAAATCTTAATCAACTGACAGCTCGAGTTTAAATGAAAATGTAAATATACAGAAGGGTTTGTGTGAGGGTTAGGTTTAGAGATAGGGTAGGGTTAGGGGATAGAAAATATAATCAGCTCAGTATAAAAACAGCAATGGAGAGGGGAAAAAAACTTTTGTGTGTGTGTGTGTGTGTGTGTGTGTGTGTGTGTGTGTGTGTGTGTGTGTGTGTGTGTGTGTGCTATCAATGGCCGAGCTGTACAGATGAGGAACAGTACAGAGATGCAAAAATGAGTGAGTCGTCATTTGAGCTGTAAAGACGGGCTGACAGGTTTAACTTTCCCCTGCTGTTTTATTTAACAGCACAGTGCCGAGTGCAGCAGCACTCACTGTCAAACCAAATCCAAAAGGAATGAGACAGATGGGCAGATTTACTCCATACTAACGAGAGCCTTCGCGCTTCTTACTGTGCATGTGTGTGCGCTGAAGCTGAGTAAATTGATGACCTCTGATTTCCTTTATCATATTTCCCTCTCTTTCTCTCTCTTACACTATATTTTTCTCCCTGCAAGAATTGCAGGTCTTTGTTGTGAACTATCTAATATTTGTTATCATGAAATTCCACAAGCACACCTCGGTCTTGCAATATACAGACATAATGAATCCAAATAAATCCCTTTTGCTGGATACTGCCATCTTAGCACCCATCCGCAAAAGCATACAAATGTGCAACAGCTAGATAGGATGAGCTGAGGTGGTAGAGAGGGGATGAGGAGGAATGGAGAGCGGCAGGAAGAGGGTTTTAGAAATATCTGGGAATTCCACGTTGAATCTTTTTCACCTGGAAACGAAGGCCTCGTAGGTTTTATGGGTTACATGACATATCCAAAGTGATGTAGCTTCTCCTATCAGTGGTACCCCTGTCATAATTGTAAGGAACCCATATTTAGGCCATATCTGGTGCGTGTTGCTCCACTTAAAATATGTTAGGGTCACAGGCACTTCAAGGCAAAACATCCATGCAGGTGTTGTGAAAATCAACCATCATTGAGTTATCTGTGTGGCCTAGGTTTTGCTGATTGAATGCTGATAATGTCATGTCAATACTTCAATTGTCTATAATGTGATATTATGAAACTCTCTTCTCTATGTCTCTCTTCATTGGACTACCTAAAAAGCCAAGCGTAACAAGCGTTCAGTCCTTATCTCCCTCATTATCTGCAAACTAAACTGGCTTCCAGTCTCATCTAGAATTCAATATGATCTAAATGTTTTGAATGACAAACATAGTTACCACTGTAATAGAAAACCTGGAGATAACATGACATTTTTAAAACTGATTTCCAAGGCCTGGAAGAGTCATGGAAATTAATAAAATGCTTAGAAGTCAATGAAAAGTTAAAAAACTAAAGTGAAAATATTTTTTTTCCAGTTTTCCTCCTCTCTAAAAATATATTATCAGCTAGATATTGTTATTGAGTAGAGCACAACTTACTCGCAAGGCTCAGTGATGTTATATTTTTGAGCGAATTCACCTTTTCTTATAAATTAATATATATATATATATATACAACAGTTAGTTCCAGCCCTCAAATCTAATTGGACAAGAAACGTTCCTTGAGCACTGATGGTCTGACAGGATCAGCACTCGGACACTTCACTGTGTGTATCACTCCACTTGTGTTCGTGCCATTCTAAACTAAAGTGTAAGCATAGTGCATATGTGTTAGGAGTTACTGTCTTTATTTTTGAAATTACATATGTTAGCCAACAGGAGGTGGCAAAAGATCATTTTTGTGTATAATATGAGCCAGTTGGTGACGTAAAGTGAATCCGTTAGTCATTGTTTACATAGAACAGCATTCTGTGATCGTTCATTTTACCAGTGCATTACTTATGCTAGGACATTGTTTTAAAAGGCTTTAAATTAACAATTTCAGGATTAAGGCTCATTGCAGCAGAGAGACACAAAGGACTGTTTGATTACAGAACTCGAGGCGCTTACCGAGTTTCCACATTGGATACACTCTGTTTAAAAATGGCGGAGGACATCGCTGTTTCTATAGTGATCGGCTCTTGCACGGCTACCACGAAATAGGGAGAAATACCCCTGCTTGGACGCTATTTTTCCACTGAGAAAGCTGACCTTCAGAATGCTGACAGCATATCTGCTTGGGAGTGGCAACAGGTGATCACACATGCTCCATCTCTCTCTCTCTCTAACACACACACACAAACACATAGACACACACACACCCATCAATCCATCCTTATCCAATAACTTGTTAGAAACAGCACAAGCCGTGACACTATTTCTGAAGTGAACTTTTTGAATTACTAATGGAGGTTTGGACGAATCATTTGTTTTGAACCAGCAACGGCAGTTTACCTACGCAATTTCCTACAGCACTCGTGCCTGCGGCCGAATCACAGCAGTGCTGATGTAGGGCCATATCGCACGTTTGCGAGTGTGATATTACTTAAATATATATATATATATATTCCTGTTTGCGCACAGCTTCCGTCAAACAAATATACTGTATTTTTTGAATAAAAAATCTAAATATCAGGTCTGGAGATGAGACTTCGTCGAGTTCTGACACCCTCTCTCCCTCCATCTCCCTCTCTCTCCCTCCATGTCTCCGTGCAGCAGTGCAGCACACATCGGCACATCAGACACACAGACAGGCAGGCAGCAGCCCCTCCCAGCTCCTATCCCAGTTGTGTTTTTCTTGTCTTGTGTGGAGGTGAGTGGGGATGAACATAAGACTAAGCTACCAGTGCCTCATCTTTACAGCTAATTAGCCAAAAGACCAATATAGTTAACTTGTGTCTTGCTACCATGCATGAAGCTAATGTAATAGGTTAGCTAAAGTTTAACTAAGACAATATATCATGGCCATACAGGCTAATATACTGTACTTAATAGAGACACTACAGGTGAATTCAGTAAAATTAGTGTCTAATAACGTCATCACAATCACCACATTGATATGCAAATTAGGCGTTAACAAATTAAAATGCGCTAATTTGACAAGGCACTGCAGGTAAATAGGATAAACAAAATAACTATATTATTTCAAAGTTCAAGACCACTTTTTGTAATAATTTCAGCTAAATTGTAATTTGTCAATAATTTTTTGCAGTGTTTTTTAATCATTTTTGCAGTGTTTTTTCCTGTAAAATTAACAAAATAGCAGCAACAGCCTTCTTCAGTTTTGTGTGAAGATTTTTGTTGATTTTGAAGTGTTATGTATTCCAATAACACCAAAAGAATTAAGATAATTTATTGCCTTGTGCAAAATACACAAGTTATTGATGAAACTATGTCCCTCTCCTTGGTGCAGTCATTTATTCTAAATATATAATTGAAACTAGCAGCATAGAAAACATGCACATTGTAGCATAGTTTCCTTTGCTGTTGCCTGCTCTTGTGATAAACCTAGTGAATACTAAAGAAGACCATGGTCTCTGTGTGAACTGATTATTTTGTAGCAATGTGTTGAGTATGAAACAATAGCGTGAGTGTGAAGGAATTAAAATAAACTGGTAATGAAATCAGAGTTGTGTTAATATATTTAATATTTTGTTTAAAACTATTTTTTTAAATAAATAATTATGAGAAGTGTCCTTTTTTTCCACTTGAGGCCCTGACCCCAAAAATGTCTGTGCACGTCCCTGCTCAGCAAGGTTTAGCCTTAAAAGTGATGGGACACAAGACAAGTGTAATGTGGAAAGCTTGTCTGTAATGATTAGGTTTGTGTGCAATTCCTTGCCAGAGGAGCATTTGATTGGGTTTCTTGACTTGTATCAACTAGACGCTGAATACATTTCCACTCAAATATTGAACCACTTCTCAGCTGCTGGCTACAGTGCTGACAACATAGTTAGTCAGTGATATGATGGTTGGGTACGAAGCGGTGTACAAGCCCTGCTGCAAAACAAGTTTGATCAGTATATAGCTTACATTCATTGTTATAACCACCAGCTACATTTAGCAGTTGTGCATGTCATCCAGTGTGATCCATGTGGGAAAAGTTTTTTGACTTTGCCAGTTCCCTATACAACTTTTTCCATTACCACTACGTGGCTGAGAAGTATGATGGTCCTTGTCTTAAATGATTATTGGAAATTCAATGGACAAGCCATTATGATGTGACAAGGTGCATTATTGAGAATTAAGATATTTTTCTCAGCATCTTCTCAAACATTGCAGAGGATGATTTTGCCACCACTGATCTGAGCACTGAGCCAGCAGGCCTTTTAATCCAAATCAAAAGGCACAATTTGTTTGAAACAGGGATATTTCTAGTATGGGTACTTGGTGTCCTGAAACCAGCTGGTGAGGTTGTCAGTGCATCCTTGGAGTCCCTAAAGGCAATTCGCATAGATGAGTTTCAGACATGTGGTGATTTACACCCTTCCAAGAGAAGAAGAACACTGAATGCACAACTAGATGACAGTGTTGTGTATTCCACAGTGAGCCACACTGACTGTGATAATTCTACAATACTCCCCAGTCATTCTCTGAAGAGTTCCTTGCTTTCCATTCTCGACAGGGCCATTGTTGAAATGGAAAATAGATTTTCCACAAAAAATTTTGACTTGATGAAAGCCGTATCTTGCCTTGTGCCAACGTCTAGTGCATTTCTAGATGCCACATTATTGAGCCTTTACATTTGCTTGCTGGCACGGCAGATAGTGTAAGTCTGGCAAATGAAATTCTTGTTGTCAAACCTATGCTTACGAAATTTTTTCCTGGTGAAACAGACCTGTCAACTTTGTACAAACATTTTCAAAGCTACAAAGATGCATTTCCAGAGCAACATAAATTGTATGTAACTGCCCTTTGTTGGTCGATTTCACCTAAAACTGTAACAGTGTGACTCTATGGCACTTTTAAAATATTCCTCTATTTGTTTGATTGAAGGGACAAGGCAATGGACCAGAATATGACATTCAGCGGGAGGGCTTCTGGTGTTAGTTAAAAATACATCACATATAACAAATACTACTATATAAAAAAAAATGAAAATAGAATGTCTACTCACTTTCAACTAGAAAACATTCAGATGTATTATTTGGATACAACTAGAACCAAGAGGTCAGTGTGTGACATTACAATCTTCTATTGGTCACATGTCCTAAACTTGAACTTTAGAATGTGTCATATACAATTTCTTCGCATGATTTTGCATTTCAGGTCCTTTTTTTTCCACTTGAGCCCCTGACGTGCAGATGCATTTGAATGGGAGTGAATGGAGCACGAAGTGTAGTGTGACCGCCCCTGGCACGACCAATGTTTGGTTTGGTGCTGGACTATCTGTTTGTAAAACCAATGAAAGATAGGGTGTTTTCTGAAATATTTTTGATAATATTGACTAAGTTCAGAATGGCATACTACCATACTGCTCTTACTATTTACAATGTATTTAATATAAATAGTAGGAGCAGTACTGTATGCTGGTATGCCATTCTGAACTCAGCCAGTGGGTGTGTTGCATTCAGAAGTGATCGTCATCCATACACCCTATTCCCTTCAAAGACTTTGCCCTCTAGTGTGAAAGGGATGGTTGACATGTGGGGGTAAAAAATTATGGTAATTTGGCACTCACAGTTTAAGTTAATCTTATTGGAAGCTCTGTTTGGAACAATCTTACACCATGGTGTGGCAGGGCGGAGGGCGGGGCTGGGTCGTGATCCTACACACCCGGTCCCGTATTAGGCTAATCAAGCCTCTGAGAGGGATAAAGGCCGATCGCAGATGATGGTGCGGGAGAGAGAGCTCGTTTACAGACATGTCTGTCATGTGTGTGTGTGTGTGTGTGTGTGTGTGTGTGTGTGTGTGTGTGTGTGTGTGTGTGTGTGTGTGTGTTTGTGTATTTTGTTTTAAGGTTATTATTAAATTATTATTTATCGTCAAGCCGGTTATCGCCGCCTCCTTGCCCATCTAAATTCCTTGTTACACATGGTTACCATGATTGTTCTCCCTTATAAATGCTCTTCAAAGGCATTATTTATACACTTTGGAATGCAGTAAGTGATTCTTTTTGCAATTCCATTTGTTGGTGCAGAAAAAAAAACACTTTAAGTAACAGCTGCAAAGCATTATTGCAGGTTTAGAAGCTCTACCATATACCCCTACCCTCAACGTAGTCTTTCATTACTGCAAAATTTATGCCACACACTAATGCTAATGCTTTTTAATTGTACCACTATCCATCAGGGAGATGGGCCATGCAGAACCCAAGTGAAGTCATTATCTGATCCAAACCTGGAAGCGAGACCAGCGTCTATCCATCAACTACCATACAGTATACATACACAGCAGTCTGAAAAGCAAATTTTTATCCTGACGATGATACAGAAAGCTTAGAAATACCCAGCATGCACACACATATATACCACAGTGTTAAAGTATTAAGGAATCACATATCTTTCTTTCTTAAGCAGACATAGATGTTGATGAATGCCTTTTTTTTTACAAGCAGACTGGATTGCTGTAATGCTGCATGAGTGCCAAAAGGAAGACTAGAGAGAGAGCTCACATTACTCTTGGTTTGTAGTCCCTTTAATGGCTTCCAATTCATTTTAGAACTTCTTTAAAAATTATTTTCAGGTGGTTCAAATTCAGTGGCCTTGCAGATGAATACATATCTGATCTGCATACATATCTGAACTGCAAGGTATGTCTCAAATACATATCTTTTTCAAAGGATTTTTGGGTACATTCTTTATCTATAACTTTCCCATTGTCTAGCCTGAGGTTATCACACCTGAGGTCAATTGCTTCTTAACTCTTAAGACTTTTAAAATTATTTTAACAAAATGTATTTTAATATCCTTGCTTCAAAATTACCCATTTATGTGTAAATTAATTAAATTGTGTGTTAATTTAATTGTTCGTCTGTATTATCTATTCATTCATTTACTGTCCTTGATTTTGAGCTTTCTTTTGATATGTCACACATATCAAGACTTTTTAAAGAAATTATTTGCATGATGTTCTGTAATTACATTTTGAATAAACAGAATTGAATACTGACACAGTTGTCTTTATATTTAATTGCATTCCTAGACATTTGACTTTCAAAAAACCAACTGGGGCCAATGACCTGAAACACATTAGTACCACCGGAGCAAGATTTAGACTTTAGTAATTCTTAATTTGCTGATTTACTTCCATACCTGAGAGGCCTTGGGATTCAAACCCATTACCTTTCAATTGGAAACTAGGTTATCTCCACCCACGGAGACGTCCTTAATGTACTCATTGATTGGACATAAGAGTAGAGAAAGTAGAAAAAAAAAGGAAGTAGCTCTGAACCTCCTCATCCTCTTCCTTTTTCCCTCTATCGTGCCTCTCTCTCCCTTGCTCATAACCAGCCATTCAGCCAAGGATAATCACTTTTGTACTCCATACAGAAAATGATGTTCAGCAGAGAGGAGCATACAAGAGGAAGAGCAGAGACAGTGATATTAAGTTCCTGCGGAGCATAGCATGACACTCATCTCCTCAAGTGGAGAGTAGAGGTGTGCTCTAGCAAAGGAGAAATGGAGGATTTATTGATAGAGCTTTTGAGGACAAGTAGAAAAAGGCAAGTCTGGGGCAGCATAGCTCAAAAGATGAGAAGCGCAAGTTTTTTTCTGTTGAGTACAGAGCTTGTATCCATGGTTACAGTGGTTGCATCTTTTGAACACTATGGGGAGTCATGAGTCCAATGAGACTAGATTACCTGGGCCCTCTTATTATTATCTGGCCATTCATCTCTCCTTGCACTCTTACAAATAGTCTACTGCCTGTGCCAGTCTATTTCAAAATAACTCCACAACACCCCCTGCGGAGTGCATAGCCTCTTTCCAACAAACACATATTCACACACGGCGACCCCCTATGCAATATCAGTAGGTTCACGAGAGGACACAACCAAGTAAGTAGGGCCCATGTTCAGATTTGTTATGTAAACTTTCAGAGGGGATACAGGAAGATGCTGAATTGTAAATAGTTATATTTTCGATGACAATGTATTAGGAAAAGAACGATAAGTCCACCAGAGGCTTATTTCAAAGGACAAGTGTAAGAGGGGCAGCTTTATCAAAAACGCAGCCTGCCTACACAAAATAATATATATATATTTACTAAAACCTACATGTGAGCTTATATATATATATATATATATATATATATATATATATATAAGCTCACATGTAGGTTTTAGTAAATTTGTAGTAAACAGCCTGCTATAAAAACATGATTTTTAGTTTTATTTTACATTTTTTCAGTCTTAACTCAAATTTGTAATTATTTAGATGGTAAAATTCTCTCTCTCGCTCAGCTTAATTGTGCACTCGGTAACTTTTGCTTTTGTGTCATCTTGGACCTACAGTAACACCAAGTGGCTTGGATGCAGCATCATTTAAAATCAATAGTTTTTAGTTAGAGATGTCATTGTAGAAATTCACTATACATGGGCAGCCATGATTCATTTGATCCAAGATCCAAGAGTGAATGTGTCCAATATCAAGGCAGTTACTGAGATTAAAGGTGGGTGTACACTGTACGATTTATAATAGTCCTTTATGATTGTTGCTTGCCAGACTGTATGATATGAACGCATTGATATCGCCATGGCACACTGTGCGACATTATGTCAGACTGCACAATATACATCATAGACTGTGGTCCCAATCGTCCTGATCAGTTAACGTGCATTTTTTTTCTCTTTCTAAAAGTCAGGACATCAGCATTTCCATTGCTCCAACACCACTCCATCACGAGCATAGGCTAACACTTACAAGAAAGATGGATTTTGTCAAATAGGCCTAAGACAGCCTGATCCCAAATACAAAACAATTACAGATGTTGAGAATGAACGTGAGTGCGGGAGGTAGCACTCACGTCCACAATAATGAGCGTCCACATGCAAATATTCATTGTGGAAATAAAAAGACTTGTGGCCCGAATAATTCTCATAAAGGCTGTATATTAATATCAATAATATCAACGTGATATTGTATTAATATACAATATCACACTTGCAAATTCCTATGGATGACGCACAAACATGACGTACATTTCTAGAATTGTATCCAACTGTATGTGCTGATTTGGATTAAAACGTCCCATAAATACTTACCAGTATAAATTGTTCAATATTTCTATTTTATTTTAATTATTTATTTATAAATAAAATTGGAGAGATGTGAGTGAATCTTAACTAAAGAAGTTTACAGACGTTTAAAGTACATTTATTAAAAGTAAAATAGTAATTAAAATAACATTGTATAGAAAATGCATGATAAATGTAAAGAAAAAAAACTCGAAAATGCAATCATTTATTTATTTTCATTTTGTAGCCTAAGCTCTATATTTAATTAATTCAGAGAAAAATGCTTTCATATTGTTGAAGTGTGAACACTTTTCTCCAAGTATTTTCTGCTTAATTATTTACTAAAACTTTTTAAATAAAATGAAAAGAAGAAAAAACATTGAAAGTGCTTGAGTAGAGTGTTAACTGGGCACAAATTTTGCTATGGTGGTGCAAATGCAGAGTAGGTTTCTTTCCAAGTGAATTGTGGAGTGAGAGAGGAGCGGAATATCTCATCTGGCCAACGTAATAGCAGTAACACTATACGGCTACAATGCTAAATTTCAGACACTGCCCAAACTTCGTCGGAGGCTGAAGATCATCACAAAGGCTGTTAATCTACCGTCTGTGAACATGTCACACTAAACATTGTAATATTGCTGATTTTGCCCTGCGATGAGAGAAATACTTTAGGATTCCCGAATTGTGTCTCAGACGGCAGAATCGTGGCCAAAATCGTACAGTGTGCACCCGCATTAAGCAAGTAGTATTCGGCTGGTCATGTGAACCTGTTAACAAAACCTGTTTGAAAACATTTGTTGGCTTTAGCTAGCTCCACTAATGACTTTTGCTCGTTTTTATTATTATTGCTTTGACCATTGGTTAGGGTTTTATTTTAATCTCTAACCTTATGTACTACATTTTGGCATGTAATATCCCACACCATTTATGCCATGGACATGAATACTACCTCAAATTGTGCAACTTACTGAGGACAGGTGTCATATGACTTTTCTAAGTGCTCAGACTCACAAAGATTGCCTGCAGAATGAAAAAAACAAAACAAAACAAAAAAAAAAACAGGCAGAAAAAATCCTATAGATTTAAAAGGATAGTTCACACAAAATGTTATAATTCTCTCATTTACAGACCCTCATGCTGTCTCAAACTCGTATGACTTTCTTCTGTGGAGCACAGGATGTATGAGGTGTTTTGTTCATACAATCTAAGTAAATGAGGTTCAAAATCTTCAGGCTCCAAAAAAGATATAAAGGCATCATAAAAGTAATCCATGTGACTTAATCCATGTTTTCCGAAGCGGTACGTTCGCTTTGGGTGAGAAACAGGCCAAAGTCCTGATTCAGTATTAATCCTGACATCCAGCCTTATTGGAACACAGTGCAGGCTTCAAGGCGTTGATTTTTAAACACTGCATGAGGTTGCCAGGTACTCAGTCCTAGTATTATACATCAATAAGATGTTAATCTAGTTTTTAATCTAGTTCATATTGGTAATGTTAGTGGTGCAGAAATTACACACTTTCCCTTTAGGATTTTATGCCAAAATATTAATGTGATGCTTTTAAATGTCTAGATAATTCATAGGCATGTACTTGTTAGTTTTGTTTGGCCAAAAGTCATATTTTGTAAATCTTGGAAATGTGGTGTTCCTACAAACAAGGTCGAGAGAAGATCACTCCAAAAAGAGTTGGAGGAAAGACTCAGCGGAGCACAGAGATTACCACGCATCTCCACAGAAATATGAAAATAATGAGGGAAATATTACACATATAATGATACAAACAGAGTATAAATATCTCAGAGAGTGTGTGGAGAGCGTGTTTGCCAACAACTCATCAAAGCTCTGAAATGAAAGCTTCCACTTTTGGGCTTGCAACTGGAAACAGTTTGATCGCTTTCTTTCTTTTATTTATTTAAATTTTTTAGATCATGAAAGCAATCAAGATCCCCTGTGATCGCAGCTTGGAGTTAAGCATGCAGGTTACCCAAATCATGAAAGTGGCCCAGCAATACCAAATAATTAAACCAAGCCCTGCACTTCATAAAGGCCAAAGTAATGAGATGCAGACTCCTCAAGCTCCTTAACCAAATTATTAAGCGGTAGTGTAGCAATAATAGAAACCAGTCATGTACATGAGCTACTTTACATATTTGCAAAATTGCATTAGTCGCCTGAATCATGCGTACCTTCTAATTAGCCACAAAAAGTGCAAAGAGTGAACTTGTATGCATGCAGTATGTTTCAGCTGTGTGGGAGGTAATATAAAGCAGTCGATTAAACATTTATCAAGCGTTACATGAGCGTTAGAGCAGTGAACTCCATCCTGCTTGTCCCGAGAATGGGTTTCAACACTATGCTCTATAATGAGACCTAGAAATGGACAGGGGAACAGAATGAAGAGATGAGACACAGGAGGGAGACATAGAGAGCTGGAGAGAAAAAAGGGGAGAGGGTTGGGGGATGTGTATAAGCTGGCAGCATTTGCGGTGCTCTGGCAAACAGGCTGAACAGAATTCCATCAGAGCCAGGCCTGCCCAGAGACTCCACTTATCTATAGAGAGCAGGTGTGTGTGTGTGTGTGTGTCTGTGTGTGTGTGTATCTGAAAGTATGAGGCGTGAGGTATGAGTCAACAGGGAGTGTGCTGTTCCCTTTTGAGCCATCGCTTGGCAGGGAGAGGAGAGCAGAGCAGACAAAATGTTTTTTAATGCTTGGTAATCAGGCAGTCAGGTTTTCTCTCCTGGCTTAGTGGAAGATTTCCATTCAAAATGAGTTGCAGTATTCATATAGAATGCTTCTGGTCTCAACCACAATGAAACAACACACTCTTACACTAACATAGATTTGCTCTCTCATATACACAGATACACAACCATGAAGTGAAACATTTGAAGTGTGTAATTTCCATTGGTTGAGGCAGTTTTATTTGGGCTGTTCAGGCTGCTCAAACAAGCAGAGCAATGAACCTACATAAATTCAATGAATTGAAACCAACTGATCTCTGTTCAGAAAAAGGGTTAAACTTTCAACGTACAAAGTCATGTGACAAAATGACATGGCGCTGAACACAGTAGAGTTTCTCTGGGAGAAACGGCAACAAAACGTCTTGGTTACGTATGTAACCTCCGTTCCCTGATGGAGGGAACGAGACGTCTTGTCAAAGAAGCGACACTAGGGGTCTCTCTTGAGTGCCGAATATGCCTCTGGTCTATGAAAAAAGGCCAATGAGAAGTTGGCAGACAATATTTGCATACCCCGCCCAGGACATACAGGTATAAAAGCGAGGAAATACGTCGAGTTGATTCAGGATTTTTCTGAAGAGCTGGAAATGGTCCGGCCACTGCAGTGGCTCGGCTCAGCGACGTGACCGGGAGGACACGCTATGCTCTGAGCCGTGTACGTGTACTGCTGACACTGGAGCGGGCAGGTATTTCACTTGCACAAGCGACCAACTATGTTTCAGACTGCACGTACCCTTCCCCAGTGCCCCAAAAAAGTCGTTGGAATCCTTCTGGTTACCCTAGAGGGGAACAAGGCGACGCTTGCCAACCCGGGAACGGGCCAAGCCTGGCTGGGCCTCTTATCTCTCTATGTTTGTCGGCATAGAGCAAGAACAGCGGGGCCCTTACACGCATCGAGGGAAGGGGGACTTACCCAGTTTCCTATTCTTTCAGGGGGAAAAGACCCTCTGGACGCCACACCTGCCCAAAAGGGGAGGTCAAGGTGGTGAATACATCACATGGGTTTTTTAGGCAACATGTGGAACGTGGCGCAGTGGTAGATCCAACCTCGAGGAGGGGGGAGTTGCTACAGCATAGCAACCGGAGGAGAGCAAAAACTGCCTAAGGGAGACGTGGGTCCACTTCGTAAGGGGACCGTACCGCTGAAAATACACACAGGGGGAGTCCGTGTAGGAGTCCCGATCTGTGGAGCACCTATTCCAGTACAGGGTAGATTAGAGTACCCGTAGTGGACTGGGTCGGCAAGTTCCTCCACTGAGCTGTGGACCCAAAAAGGCTAGGGAGGAATCAGCCATGGACCCGGGTGGGTGGGATCTCCTGGGAGAGAAAGCACAGTTTTACCTCGGACGAGGGAAAGGGCGCCAGGTGCAAGCGATTCACCCGGCCAGATCGTCAGCGTGTTACCGAGTTCTACTGGCTCAGACCTGAGAAAACACGGGATGATACTGACTCAACCATGAGATTGTAAAATCTCTCAAAGGTATTAGGTGTTGCCCAACCCGCTGCTCTACATATGTCTGCTGGGGAGGTGCCTGGGTGCGATAGGCCAATGAAATGGCATCCACCATCCAGTGGGAGAGCCTCTGTTTGGAGACAGTGTTCCCTTTCCGCTGCCCCCCAAAGCAGACAAAGAGCTGCTCAGAGCACCTAAAGCTGTGTGTGCGGTCCAAATAGGTACGCAAAGCACGTACCGGACACAGCAATGAAGGGGCTGGGTCTGCCTCCTCCCGGGGCAGTGCTTACAGGTTCACTACCTGGTCTCTGAAGGGTGTGGTAGGGACCTTGGGCATGTAGCCCGGTGGTGGTCTTAGCATCACATACGCGTCTGCCGGACCGAACTCCAGGCGGGTGTCGCTAACAGAGAACGCTTGCAGGTCCCCGACCCTCTTGATGGAAGCGAGTGCGATCAGCAGGGCCGTCTTTAGAGAGAGGGCCCTGAGTCCAACTAATTCTAGCGGCTCGAAGGGGGGTCTCTGGAGGCCCGCGAGGGCCACTGAGTGAACCCAGGAGAGGAACAGGCTTGGCCGGGAGGGGTTCAACCTCCGGGCGCCTCTTAGGAACCTGATGATTAAGTCGTGCTTACCTAAGGACTTGCCGTCTACTGCATCATGGTGGGCTGCGATAGCGGCAACATACACCTTCAGGGTGCGTGCCATGGCACCATGCTCGTCTTGGGACTAGAGTCTGAAGCCAGTGCTGAAGCAGTCTCATATGCATCTACCCCAGCGGTGCGACCGCCACGGAGGATGCCATATGCCCCAGGAGCCTCTAGAAAAGTTTTAAGGGGACCGTTGTGCCCAGCCTGAGAGCGGCAAGGCACCTCGACACTGACTGAGCACGCTCAGTTGGTAAGATGTGCTGACATTGAGACTGAGTCTAACTCCAGAAAAGAGATGCTCTGGACCGGGGTGAGCTTGCTCTTTTCCCAGTTGACCTAAACTGCTGAGTTGCCTGAGCACCTGGTCTCTGTGAGCGCAGAGTAACTCTCAGGAGTGGGCCAAAATGAGCCAGTCGTCGAGGTAATTGAGTATGCGGATGCCGGCTTCTCGGAGCGGGGCAAGGGCAAGTCTCTGCGACTTTCTTGAAGACGCCAGGGGACAGAGACATGCCGAAGGGGAGGACTTTGTACTGATACGCCTGGCCATCGAACGCGAACCATATGAAGGGTCGGTGTCGAGGCAGAATTGAGACGTGGAAGTACGCGTCCTTCAGGTCTACCACTGCGAACCAATCTAGATGCCGAACGCAGGTGTGGCAGGGTGGAGGGCGGGGCCGGGTCATGATCCTACACACCCGGTCCCGTATTAGGCTAATCAAGCCTCTGAGAGGGATAAAGGCCAATCACAGAGGATGGTGCAGGAGAGAGGGATCGTTTACGGACATGTCCGTCATGTGTGTGTTTGTGTATTTTGTTTTAAGTTTAATATTAACCTATTATTTATATTGTCAAGCCGGTTCATGCACCTCCGGGAAAAATGGGACCGGGGGGGGGCAAGGCTGTGAGCGGTGCGCAGACCCCAGGAACCAGTCATCCAGCCACGATGACTGTGGGGAGGACGGAGGGTTCCAGTCCAGCCCCACGCTTGCGCCGGCCCAGGCAAGCATGTTGGACATCTGCGCGTCAGCCTCAGCCTGGACGTGCTGGTCCGAAGGCGACAACCCAGGGGAGGCATTAACGTCAGACGCTGTGCTCTCCAATGCAGCGGCAAGCTCATCCACCTCAAGCTCTAGAGGATAGGCAGGCCGGCCGTGAGGTGAGCTGCTGTTGCCTTGAGCATGGACGGGAGTCAACGAGCGTGCCGGGGGTCAGGTGGTCCGAGGGGGCGTACACGGCAGAGCTGCACCCGCTGCCATCCCCAGATCGCCTCCAGTGCCAGCCGCATCATCCTCAATCCCGTGGGAAGAAGGAGCGACGCGAGGGGCGGCTGGAGTGGCGTGCTTTCTATTGAATGCAAGCCGCGACCGCAACATTGCCATGGTCATGCCTTCGCAGTGAGATCATGAACCATCCACAAACGCTGCCTCGGTGTGATCGCTGCCCAGACACACGAGACAACGCCTCTGGCCGTCTGAAGCGGAGAGCACTCTACCGCATCCAGGAACTACACAGGGGCGGAATGGCATCTTTAAAAAGACGCGTCCTGAAAAGGACGTTCAACGCCACTGTGTAAAGCTCTTTTAGAGTAAATTACTCTTTTATAGAGAAAATCACTTTCAAATACAACTCTTTTAACTCTCTGCACTGTCAAAGCGCCCAGGGGCAAACTGCACTGCCGTGTAGAGAAGGAGAAAGCCACTGAAGTGCGCCGTAGATCCAACAGCAAGCAGAGCGTCAGAGGAACAGAAGCAGGAACTGGTGTGTGACTTGCAGCTAGCTGCATACACGACCATCGGCGGTGAAGAAAATTTCTGAATGAACTCAACATATTTCCACGCTTTTATACCCATATATCCGGTGCGGGGCATGCAAATACTGTCTGCCAACTTCTCATTGGCCTTTTTTCATAGACCAGTGACATATTTGGCGCTCAAGAGAGACCCCTAGTGTCGCTTCTTCGACACAACGTCGAAGTGAGCGACAGACGGGGAACTAAATTAAGTCGATAAAATAGAGTCTCTAGATGCAATTTTTTTAATTTTAGTGACTTATCTCGAAACACTTCGCTGCTAAACACAGTGTACACTAGTGTGTATTTTAGCATATTATTTCCATAGAAAATTCATTCTCATATTGAGATTCAATAGGTTCATACAAAAGCTGGAAAATGTTGCTTTCAGAGGCATTAAAAGGAGTTAGGATTTCAAACTGTTCTGAAGTTTGTTCTCAAGGGAGCATTCTATATATTTCCTATGCACCTTAGACAGTGCATTCACTCATAAAATCTGACCAAAAGTTCAGTTTCAGGCTGCAAATAATGTTTGCACCCCTCAACATATTTGGCTGGCATGGGACAATGATAATCAGTACATACATTCAGAATTTATAATGTATACTTTTATTTTAACATGGTTGGCAGTGATTGGATTATGCTGGCCATTACTTTGAATCAGAATGAATCAAGCTAATTCCTGATGTAATGTCTGTAAATTCTCAAAAACATGAATACCCCTGGAAACATAATAAACAATTTGATAAATAAAACAATTAAAAATGTTTTGCTCTAGAAATGTTTTTATTATTATTATTATGATTATTTACTGTATTTATTTATTTTGCATATTTATTAGGTGCTGCTAATTACAAATCAAAAAGTGAAATGGAAAATATACATAGTAGTCACGCTCAGGTCTCAGGAGTTTATAGTCATCTCTGAATATAAAGCTGACAAAGTAAAATGTTTTTGATGTAATGTTCAGTCAACTGAATGGAAAATATTAAAAAGATGGTTCCCCCCAAAAATGTTTCACCCAAAGCGATCAAATTTCTTTAGAAGACATTAATTAAACCACCAAAACACATAATATGTCCTTCAAATTATATTTGTTTATGTTTTGCAGAAGAAAGAAAATAATACAAGTTTGAGACATCATTAAGGGCAAGTAAATGATGGGAGAATTGTTATTTTTAGGTAACTGCAATGTAGTGGCTGCCTGCATCTCAGTCTTAGAACTGATGTGAGAATTAGATTTTACACCTCAAAGTGTGTTCACTCTCCCCTGCTCTCTCTCTCTCTCTCTCTCTCTCTCTCTCTCTCTCTCTCTGTCAATTAAAACAATACAATATTGCCAATACTACAAATCTGGTTAAAAAAAAGAGTACTAGATATATATGATTTACTTTGTGGTATTTAGTCGTTCTGACCTGTTTAGTCAGTGTTTGACATGAAAATATTGCATTACATAAATGATAAACACATACACACACACACTGAGGGTCTGTCAGACAGTGAGAATGAGACACAGAGTCCCAAGAGCAGAGGAACAGTTCAAAGGATTTATTAACAATAAATATTTACTTTAACTGTGCTGGCAAAGAATGAAGATCCCGAAACCGGCTCCAGTAGCAGGGAAGATTTTTGTGGATGTATGCGTACTGCCATGTAATGGGCAGATCTGGGGATAGTGTGTTCATAGGCGAGTGTCTGCATCATGTTGGTCATGAACAAATTTGTGAGGAGTCTTCCATTGAAACGTTGTGAGGTGCAGAGAACAAGCACACAGCAGAATGGAAGGCAATCACTCTCTAGACATGTGGGTAGAGATGGGCAAACAAACAAATACACAAGACTGGACTAAGTAGGCAGAGAGAGTGAGGAAAGCTACTTCACACCAAACAACAATCTAGCAAAGATACTGACAACACAAAGGGATTAAGTGGAGAGTGAATCAGCAGAGAACCAGGTGCTGCTAGCACGCTAATTAGTGGCATAATCGGCATTCTCCTGGGAACAATCAGTGTTCCCATGGAAACACTGATCATGCATACCGGCAGCACCTGCAAAACACAAAGGAGAGAAATAGAAAAACAAACAGAACAAGCCGACAAACTCACTGGAGCCCCCAGCCCCCCCCCCAGGAATACCTCCTGGCATCCCTGGTAGAATTACCTTGCCGGAGGTGGAACTGGCCTGTGAGGACGTGGTCCAGAATGTCCCAACTGGGACCCAACATCTCTCCTCCGGTCCATAACCCTCCCAGTCAACCAGGTACTGTTGTCCTCTGCCCCTCCGCCTGACATCAATCAGTCTCCTGACCATGTACGCCGGAGAGCCCTGCTCAAGACGCAATGATAAATATACGATGCAAATTAGAACGTAAACCAGATTTTTTTCTGGAGACGTGAATAACAGAACCGGTGCCGGACCGCTGACCTCTTAACACGAGCACCACTCCATACGAGGGCATCTCTGATAGCTCTCCAGGTGCGCTGGCACCTCTGAATAAATGCGTGAGTGGATGGGACCTGAACGTTAGGGTCTTGTGCAGGGAACAGGGGGGGCTGATAACTGAGGCTGCACTGGAAGGGTGATAATCCTGCAGATGACTGCAAGGAGTTGTGGGCATATTTGACCCAGACTAAATGATCGCTCCAAGAAGATGGATTATGGGAGGCCACACAGCACAGGGTATTTTCAAGCTCCTGATTCACCCGCTCCTTTTGCCCATTTGTCTGGGGATGGAACCCAGAGGACAAACACCATAAAACTCATCTCTTCTTTCGACAGAATTCTGCTCAAAAATGAGACAAATTGGGGGCCTCTGTTAGAAACCACCTCGACCGGGAGGCCATGAATGCGGAAGACATGGTTTATGCCTGCTACTGCTGTCTCCCTCACAGTGGGGAACGGAATGAAATGAGCTGCTTCCAAGAACTGGTCCACAACAGTCAAATTGACAGTGTTGCCATGGGAGGGGGGGGGGCAGTTACAAATTCCATGGCTATGTGATACCAGGGTCTCGAAGAACAGACAGAGGTTGGAGGAGCCTGGCTGGGGTGTTACAGGAGGTCTTATTTGTCATGAAAACAGGGCAAGTGGCTAAAAACCTAGCATCTGGGTGCAACTTGCCCCTGGATGACAATCAATATTGTGAAGTGAATCTGAACTGATCACGGAACAATAACCGACCTGCTTGGCAGCATGGACTTTAGCCTCCACCTCCCAGGACACCATGGTCACCACTCGAGTGGAGGTAGAATGTTATCCGGTGGGACGATGGAGGTCTCGACCTCGAAACATCGTGACAAAGAAACGGGTTTGACATTTTATAGCTGGTGATATGAAAGAACAAAATTAAAATGAGTGAAAAAAGTGCCCAGCGAGCCTGCCTAGAGTTAAGGTGTTTTGCGCTATGGATATACTCTAGGTTCTTGTGAGCAGTCCAGACCATGAACAGTATCCCCAAACCCTCTAACCAGTGCTAACACACACCCAATGTCAACTGGACAGCCAGAAAATCCCATTACCCTGGAAGACATGAACAAGTATTCAGTGTGTCCTCCTATGGGTGTTAAAAGCCATCTTCCACTAATCCCCCTTCCTAATATGGACCAGATGGTATGCGTTCTGTAAGTCCAACTTCGTAAAGATGGACGCCCCTGCAAGAGTTGGAAGACATCAGCGAAAGGGGGTAATGGTTCTTTACTGTGATGACATTCAGCCCCCAATAATCTATGCAGGGTCTAAGCGTGCCGTCCTTCTCCTCGAAGACAAACCCTGCCCCTGCAGGTGAAGAAGAAGAGTAGATTAGACCGGCTACTAAAGAATGGTTTATATACCTGTTCATGGCCTCCCTCTCGGAAGCAGAGAGCAAATACAAGCAACCTCGAGGTGGAGAGATGCCAGGATGCAATTCAATAGTGCAGTCATAGAGGCGATGAGGAGGAAGGGTCGTGTTGTGGGATCAGCTAAATACTGCCCTCAAGTATTGATACAGTGGAACACCTGAAACATCTGCCAGCTTGTCCTGCAATGAAAAACAAGACTGGACAGGAGAGAGCAGCAGAGTTAAGAAAGTGTGAAGAACAGAAAGAGCTCCAAGACAAAATAGAGTTGGTTGCTCAATCATTGTGAGGGTTGTCTGTTACCAACCAATGGTGACCAAGAACTACTAGGGTAGTTGGAGATTGTATGAGGAGTAAAGACAGTTGTTTGGTATGATTCCTAGAAACCATGGTAACAGGCTGTAAAACAGTTCACGCTCACGGGCAAGGAAGAGGCGAGAACCTGGCTTGACATACAAATAAAGGTTTAATGTAAAACTCAAAAGACAAACACATAAGACGATGGACATGTCCGTGAATAATCTATCTCTCTCACACACGTCCTCTGCGGTCAGCCTTTAACCCTCTTGGAGGTTTGATTAACCTAATACGGGACCGGGCGTGTTGAGTCACGACCCAGTCCTGCCCTCCACCGTGCCACATTCCTCCCCCGGCCTGACGTACATCCCCTGGGGGGGGCGCCTCCCACGCGGTCTGCCGGCGGGTCATCCCCATCAACCTGGACGAGGGAGGGGGCAAAGGGAGGGAAACAACAAACAATTAAAATATGGGGGGTACTCGTACAATCGTCCCCCCTGTCAATCCATTTAATTTTTTAAAGCATGGCAAAAACACTACAATTTAAAAAAGAGGGAAAAGGCCAACGCAGAGCGGCAGTGAGAGAGAGGAGAGCTTACTCGCCAGTTCTCCGATACGCCGTAGCTTGTTCCTCAGCCACTCCTCCACCCTCTACCGAACGGCAGCCGCGCCTCTCCAGGCAGATCCGAGGCAGTCCTCCAGAGCCTGGCAGACGAACGCCCCGCCGCATTCTCGGGGAGCCGAAGGGGACTCCCCCGCCCCTGGCAGTGGTTCTCCCGCTCCAGGCGGTTGGTCGTGATCCCCTCCCCGCTCGTGGACGGTGGTTTTCCCTCGACCCCTTCGCGTTTCAGCGGCTGGTAGGGGCATCCTCCGCCCCTGGCAGCGGCCCTGACCACTCCAGGCGGTCGGCTAGGAGCCCCTTCTCCCCTCGCGGTCGGAGCTGCTTCATTGGGGTAGTGGCGAGAACTCCGCTACGGCATATCCCTCTTCCTTCCCGGGTTTTCGGCACCAATGTAAAACAGTTCACGCTCACGGGCAAGGAAGAGGTGAGAAACCGGCTTGACATACAAATAAAGGTTTAATGTAAAACTCAAAAGACAAACACATAAGACGACGGACATGTCCGTAAGGATCTCTCTCTCACGCACGTCCTCCGCGGTCGGCCTTTAACCCTCTCAGAGGCTTGATTAGCCTAATACGTGACTGGGCGTGTTGAGTCACGACCCAGCCCCGCCCTCCACCATGCCACACAGGCTTTATAGAGTGGTTGATGACAGAGAAGGGTGTTCCATTAAGCGTGTGTGCTGTGATAGGTTCGTCCAGTCAGAATCTGGGAAGCTGCCATTTTAGGGCCAAGTCCATGTCGATTAAATTTCCCTTAGTGCCGGAATCCATCAGAGCAAAGAGAGCGTTGCAACTAATACCATATTGCAAGTGAACCGGTAGGAGAGTGCAAAGTCCGGTGGCTTTGTCTAAGGGTGTTGCGCTCGCCAGTAACCCCCTTGCTACCGACGAGCATGGTCTTTTTAATGAACATGCAGCTGAGAGGTCTCTGGACTGGCCGCAAGTGAAACACAAGCCCTTGAGGAGCAGACGTTGCCTTTCTCTACGTGAAACTGGGATGCCTGCCAACCTTCATCAGGAGAAAGACAAGGATCAGAAGAGGTGGGGGAAGGAGTGGCAAGAGGGAGAGCCTAAGCAGAATGAGCCTCAACAGAATGATCAAACGTTTGGTGGTACTAGCGAATCTCTCGGCGATGAGCCAGGTGCTGATCGACTTGGATGGCTAAGTCCACTAAGTCATCAAATCGAGGGGGCAAATCCAGTGAATAAATCTCATCCTGGATGGAGTCAGATAATCCCTGCAGTAAGCGATTCCACAAGCATCGTCATTCCAGTCACTGGAGGCAGCCAGCATGCGAAACTCAATTGCGAAGTCCACTACCGACTGGTTCCACTGGGAAAGTCCAGACAACACTCTGCCAGCCCTGAGCAGTGTGATTGAAAACCCAGCAGAGCTCAGTAGAAAACGCCTCATATGACAAGCAGCAGGCATGGCAGTTGTCCCAAATCTCCAGCCTTTTCAGAAAAGAGCATGATAACACATGCAATCTTAATGGTGTCAGACATAAATGCAGATTACGCTCACCGACTCCACCTGTTAAACACCAGGGAGAGGGAACAAACAAACAACAGAATGAACTGGCAACCACCAGAGCCATGACACTGGAAGTTTCTGTCACCAAGACAAATTCCTTGTATGTGTAAGCATACTTGGCAAAAGCTCATTCTGATTAGGATTCTGATATCCTTGGTTCCAGATGTAGAAAAACTGTCTGGAGCCTTGTCTGTGCATCTGTATGTCTTGAAACAGTTTACTAGTCTCGTTTTTTTTTTTCATCTTCTTCTTCTTTCTTTAAACATGTATTTTTTTTAATATGGACTGAAAGTAGAATTTGCTATTTGATGTGAATGCATTGAAGGCTGTCAAAGATTGCATAGTTAACTGCACCAGGGCCACTGATGCAAAACCTTAAAAACACATGATCTTATCATTAGGTATATACAGGCTTAAGGCCCCCCAGTGATATTACATTTTTATTTATTCAGGGTTGGGGATTAACGGAATACATGTAATGGGATTACGTATTTAAAATATAAAATGTAAGTAACTGTATTCCACTATAGTTACAATTAAAATAATTGCTCATTTCATTTTTTGATTACTGAATAGATTTTTTTTGAGAATACTGAGCATTTTGTCATTTGTTTAATTTAATATTTAGTCATTTCAGATGGAAAACATTTATACATAAATTATTCAATCAAAAGTGCATTTGAACAGTGGTGAAACACTTTCTTATGATGTGTTACTTTCTGACAAACAGACAGAGAAGTAAGTTTGAAGTAAGTTTGGAGCAGCAGAAATAGAAATAAATCTTGTGTAAATTGTGAGCTTTATGCTTAGCTAAAATGCTGTTTCTGGCCATTTTACCAGACACGGTCATATTTTTTTAACAAGAAAATTCACGTTGGATCATTATTTTTTTTATTTTTTTGTATGATATTAGGGAAAAAATCATAATTTTTGTAATTTTTCCTGTTAAAATATTTACAAATCCTTCAAACAAGATCAGTTTGATTTATCTTGTTTTAGAAACAACACTGCATAAGATATTTAGGTTTTTCAGAGAATGTATTAAACCTAAATATCTTATGCAGTGTTGTATACACGTATACTAATATACACGTACATGTGTATTTTGTCTTACTGTACTGGCAGAGTTTTATAGTCAAAACAAGTGAAACGATCTGCCAATGCTGAAGAAGTAATTCAAAGTATTTAGAATGCGTAACTGACCTTGAGTAATATAACGGAATATATTACATATTACAATTTACAGCATGTATTCTGTAATCTGTAGTGAAATACATTTTAAAAGTAACCCTCCCATCCCTGTTTACAGTGCAGTCAAGATTGTTTGTTTTTGGGAGTGTTGGAGGGTTTGTGTGATACTCTGCGAGTTTTGACCAAGTGTATGTGTTCTGCACTTTGGGTCTTTATTATCAAGTTCAGTTTTGGTTCTTGCATTAAAATCTCCACACAGCAGCAAGTTTCCTTGGCATGAAACGTCTTGATTGTTGTCATAAACTCTGTTCCCCGATGGAGGGAATGAGAAGTGGCAAACAGAATTTACATGCCCCTACTCCGGACATAGAGGTATAAAAGGAGGGAAGCGTGCGTCTGTTCAGACAGTAAGGCGAGAGTAAGGTCCCGGCCATTTCAGCGGCTAGTACAGTGTTGTGGCCGAGACGTTTCCCTTCTGTCACTCAATCAACGTTGTGTCGATGAGTTGACACTAGGGATCCCTATCTAAAAATGCCACATTTCTGAACCGTGTTACATGGACTGCTGATGAAGGTGCAAGCAAGCTGCTACGTGCAAAAATAGCTGGTGCATCAGACTGCACGTAACCTTCCCCAATGCCCGAAAAGACGTCATAAAGTTCCCCATATCCCCATTAACGACTTGGCCTGGTGGACTTGCAGGAGGACCATGGCGTACAGGGCGGAGGCGGCCTGTCCAGCGGGGCTTTAGGCCTTGGTCACCAGAGACGACATTAACCTACACGGGCACAGGTGCACTGCAACTGCCTTATCCACGTGGGGGAGCTCTGTGTACCCGTGGGCCGCCCCTCCGTCAAGGGGAGTGAGAGCAGACGAGTAATGAAGTTGGTTTTGGGCAGTGAAAGGTCCCCTCCATGACTTTGTCAGCTCATCATGCACCTCTGGGAAGAAAGGAACCGGGGGGTGGAGCGACGCCCCGAACCCAGGAATCAATCATCTAGCCGCGAGGGCTGAAGGGAGGACGGAGGGCTCCAGTCCAACCCCATACTCACGGTGGCCCAGGCAAGCAGAGCGGACAGCTCGGTGTCGGCCTCAGACTGGACTGGCACACCCGAAAGCGCTAGCCCAGTCGAGTCCTTAGCGCCAGAGTTAGCCAAGATGCGTCCAGCTCGGGGGCTCCAAATGAGACATCAGTCTGGCTGTAAGGCGAGCCAGTCTCATTTTGAGACTGGACAGGTTCAGACGAGCATTCTAGGGAACGGGTGGTCCACGGGGATTTACCCAGCGAAACCACACCCATTAAATTCCCCAAATCGCCTCCTAGCGCCAGCCGGCCATATACTCATGGGTAGGAGGTGTGATGTGGGGGGCCTGGGTGGATTTCCCCCGGAAGAAGGAAAGAAGCGACCACAACATTGGCAAGGTCATGTTCTTGAAGTGAGAACATGAACCATCCACAAACGCTGCCTCGGTGTGATGTCTTCCCAGACATGTGAGGCAGTGCCCGTGGCTGTCAGAAGCGAAGAGGTAATGAGAGATAATCCAGGAATGACACAAAGACGGAAGGGTATCTTGAAAAATACGCATCTTTAAATAGACGTTCAACATTAATGTGTCTTACACTTTTAGAGAAATATATACTCTTTTTTTTAGAGGGCTGTCGAAGCACCCAGGAGCGTAGTCTGCACTGGCGTGCAGAAGAAGACAAAAGCCGCTGAAATGCGCTGTATCTCCAACAGCGTATTCTATTTATAGGTGAGTGGTACAGCAGTGGGTTTTACTCAGCTCGCTGAAACACAACAGCTCGGCTCCGAAGAAAATATCTGTCTGAACAGATGCATGTTTCCCTCCTTTTATACCCGTATGTCCGGGGGAGGGGCATGCAAATTCTGTTCGCCAATTCTCATTGGCCTTTTCTCAAAGATAAGAGATAACTGAGGCTCTCAAGAGCGACCCCTAGTGTCACTACATCAACACAACTTCGAGTGAGTGACAGAAGGGGAATGACTGATCTTTGTTTGGATGATGTTCAGATACTACTCATTGTGGTGAGGGAATTTCAACTGGAAGAATGTAAATGACACAAAGATATGTGTCAGTGTCTGAAATGCCAATTCCATTGTCTAGTTTTACCAAGCAATGGGATTTTCAAAATGTAATGAATGAATGGTATGTGTTTGGCCAGATACTCTCTGTATCACACTAATATTCCTCCAGATTCTTAGTAGCCTCAGGGTCATTACACTAACGTACTAAACCAAGTCTGAGTGAGAATACAATGTTGTATAAAGCACACTGATATTATAAAAAGCTATAATATATGACAAACAACTGAAATTATCAATTCAGCCTAAATTCAGTCAAATTGCTGAACATTGAATAGGCATCATGTAAATGGCCAGTCATGTTTTTGTGTATTCAAATCTGTTTGACATCAGTAAGTTCAGAATGACTTATATTGACTTTGGTTTAAATAAATTATGTTTCGGTCTGGGAAGGTAGCTTTGAGTTCTGAAAGTCTAACACTACATTGAAAAAAGGAAAATTTTGTTTCTAATTATATGACCCTGTTAAGCATTTTTGTAAGGGATAATGTACAGTCAACTTTGCATCAGGGTCCTGGTCACCCTATCAGGGTTTATTTTGCGATAACTACCAGGATGACTCTACATTATTATGCTTTTTACACAGCTTGTTACTAAATAAATGAATACAACAGCATGAAATATTGATTTGATTTTAAATAATTTTATTACGTGAGAAGAAAAAGACCGTAGAGTCTTCAGAAAAAGCTGAAATCAACCTCTTGTTTGTATCTGTGTTGATCAAACTGTTGGTGCAGAAATTACCATCTGACTGTTTATTATCACATTTTCAAGGGCACAGATTTGGCTTGTACATTTGGGGGAGTTGCAGCATGAAGAATTGAGCCATGTTTCCACTGATCATGGTATAAATAATGAGGGGGGTTATACTTGCTTGCTTGGATTATTGGGAAGGTTACCTCCCCCCTTCCACCCGAATCTAGGCCCTCGCATTTATTACATGACTACCTGCTAAATAAATAAATAATTAGTAGAACGGATGCAATTAATTAAAAAAGTTTTATGTGTTAATTTTTCTTAATCGCGATTAACAAATTTAGCGTTAATAAAGTATAAAAACTGGTTGGAGTAGGGCAGAACCTTTGCAATGTGTCCGGAGGCATTAAACTAATGCACAAACCACAAACACACACACAACATTGATTCCGAGTCAGTGATCAAATAAAGGAGAAAGGACCTCTTAATGCTATTGTTGTACAAAACAAGCCCATATAGAAATCAAGTAGTTTACAACCTCTTTAATGCCCAGTTTAATTACCACAGAATCACATCAAGTCTTAACATCACCAAAACGCAGAAAGAGACATTGCCAGCAACGCTTTTCATGTGGAATTTAAAGCAGCGCTTGATGCCCTGATGCTAATCATGAAGACGGCTTCATGATTGTTGTAGCAAAGAGAGTAGCTACAGTCTAACTATTGATTAATGTTATGAAGAATTAGAGTTTTAGAGAGATTTAATGCACATTTTAATGAATTCGCAACATATGTTATTTCATATTTTAATCGCCACTATTTTAGTACATTTCTATATTTATACTGCTTTTTATAAGCTTTGTTTGAAAAATGAAAAATCATTATTGTTAAATATTTAGTTTTCTTTACTAAGAAGCAAATAAATGCATTTTGACCGAAAAAGTAGTATATAGAGTCAAATTTTAACTCTTAAAATTTGCGAATAATCGCAATTAACTTGAACAATTATGTGATTAATTGCGATTAAAAAAAATTATCTACTGCACTAATAATTACACATGAAATATAGAAATTAGATATTTCATGATTAGAGAGAAATTATTTATATTTGTAGACATCACAGATTATTGTGAGGAGAACGGGAACACATATTATATTACAAATAGGAAATAATATGACAATATTCGGATGACCAGAGAAATATTACTTACAATGTGCAGTCATTATTCAGAAATATCAGGCTGCTGGATTGTGCGATTGACCAATCAGAATCGAGTATTTCATAGAATCATGTAATAAAAGAAAGCAGTGCATTACTATTCTAAATAAATAAAAACTCCTACTCCTCTGCTATTCTGTAGTTCGCTATAGCACTGTAGTTCACTTTTGAAATTTCGCAATGCGGAAAATATTGTTGCCTTTTAATGATCAATCACATGTCTTTGTACTATCAAATGTGAAAGGCAGGGACATTATTAAATTACTGCTGCATTTATACAATGTCCAGAGATATATCCTGTAGCTCTACTTCGATATCAGATGACATGTATAAAACTGTAGGAGTGTGAACATGCTCAGTGGAGTGGCTCTGCTCACAGCATTCCTCTGTGGAATGGCAGTTTGTCAGCTGCATGGTAACGGGGTCATGCTCTGAAAATGGGCATCGATTGGATGAGCTCTACAGTCATGCTACACCAAGTGTCAAACACACATTCACACACAAAACACACACAGGTGCACATCACAATAGGAAACTCAATCTCAATCAATGGAAATAAATTTGGCATTTTGGCAGTTTTGGACTATTTTAGGCACTAACAAATATCACAGTATGCTAGCGCACACACAGCACACAAAGCAGACTGAGACTTGAGTTAGGAGAGTTTGGACAAATTTTTTAATTAAAGAATTCTCTCCATTTCAATTTAAGTGCTGAAATTTTTATTTAATTGTTAATGCCTCACAGGATGTTGAATTTGAATTTTAATAACAGGAAGAATAATTTACTGCATTGCAATTCAAATAAATTCAACACTGTTCTGTTCACACGGATGTCACTTTGTTTTAAAAAGTGGTGGGAACAGTTTAGGTTGTTGTCATGAAATGTTTTACTGTATTGATAAATAGTCATTCTTGATGATCAATTCAAGTGCACCAATAAATATTTCACATAGTTATTTTGATAACTTGATCTGTACATCTAACACTGTTAGTCAGTGATTACATACATGATCAGTAAGATTTTAACCAGAATGATTGATTGGTATCGTGGTAAACAAAGATTGTATCTGAACATCAGTGGATGTATATCATGAGTGGGGACACATCTGTTTGCATTTGCTTTGCGATATAACTGAAACGGAGCACGAACTAGAGTAGAGTGCACGTCTGGATGCACGAGAGAACATCGGCGCCTGCTGTCACTTAATGTCATGATAACAACCACAACGAGCACAAATCATAGCATAAAAAATACAAAATTTTAAAATTGTGCCGTATCGCCAATTATTATAACACACACAAACTAAATGGAAACTTCTGCTCAAAAATTGGAGATGTTTCTTCTGCATTAGACACTTAATTGATGAAAGCCATTTAAAAAAAACTGGTGGGGACAAAATGGCAAAGGCAAAAATTGGAAAGGACTTGTCCCACCTGTCACACCCATAAATTATGCCAATGTTTGTTCAGAATTATTCATTAGGACTTTGTTGTCCTCTTTAGGGTTTCCTGTTTAAGTTTTCCATTTTAGAGCATGCTAGGAAAAGAAGTGTTCTTCCACGTTCCAAGAAATGTAAGTTAATTTATTACATTTAATAAAATATATTAATTCAATACAAATTCAGGGATCGAACAGAATTTAAATAGCATCCCCAATTAAATTCTGAAAAGCGCACAACCCTCGAGGCAATAAGTGTAATCAAAGCACAGACTGATTTTAGATGACCAGGTACACTGAAGATAGGCTGTTTAAGGACATGTCAGGACCCATCACTCACATATGGTAGCCAAAAGTCATAAAATAGCAGCTGAGACACTTACATATAGAAACAAAACAAGAGAGGGAGAGGGAGAGGAGAGAGAGAGAGAGAGAGAGAGAGAGAGAGAGAGAGAGAGAGAGAATTATTGAGAATTAAATTATCTTTATTAAAAATGTATACAAGATCATAAACTCTTCATTACAAAGTATAAATCATATCATAAAGTAAAAAAATTAATTACAGCAAATGCGTAAAAAGCAAATCATCTTCAAATACAGAAAACAATGCTCCTTTGCTACACTATTTTAGTTCAAAAGAAAAAAAGATCATCTGTAGATTTCTACAAATTTAAATCAATCAACACTCAAAAAAAAACATTAACATTGTGTCCAGTCCTTTGTTCAGTCTTATTTTTCTACTTAAGTAGATAGCTAGTTTAGCTTGACACAAGTTAAAATTCAATAATTGACAATCCATACATCTTTTCACATATTAAAGTACCCAAAACAAAAATTTCCATGGAAAATGTTTAATTAAAAACATCGAAAAGATTTCTTAATACAATAAATAAGGGATTTCACCTAGGACACATAAATGCATGAAAAATGGTTTCTCTTTAAAATCAAAAAGCACATTCAGAGCTCTCCTCAGGATTTAAAACCGAAATAAAAGCATTAACAGCTATTCCTCCATGGAGAGCTCTCCATTGTATGTCCCCTACTCTCTTCATTAACGGAGGCTTATACAAAACTTTCCATTCAGGCATAACTACATAATTTCATCCAAATTTTGTACAAGATTTTTTAAATACGTCAGCTGGAGGGCAGTGGTGGCTCAGTGGTTAAGGCTTTGGGTTACTGACCAGAAGGTTGGGGGTTCAAGCCCCAACACTGCCAAAACACCACTGTTGGGCCCTTGAGCAAGGTCCTTAACCCTATCTATCCAGGGGTGTTGTATCATGGATGGCCCTGCACTCTGACCCCAGCTTTGCTGGGATATGTGAAAAATAAATAATGTCACTGTATATATGCAGAAATGTATGTATAATGTACAATTGATCAATTTATTTATTAGCTTTAGGAGCCTTTACTCCTGCACAAATGTCTGCTAATAATGGTCATTTGAGCAACTATATGGGTTGAAAAAATGAGAATCTACTTGCTCAAAGTTCATAAAATTAGATCCAGCCACATTTAACAGAAATCTTGGATTTGCAAAGTATATTGTTTAGTCCAGGAAAAGTGCATTCAACAGCATAAATATCCAAATGGGTTCCATGTATTATGGGTTTGCTTAACAACCAGAAGAGTGAATTCATGCACAGTGTCCTTTGTTGATTAAAAAGACTCTTTTAAAAGATTGCGATTAAAAAAATGGCATGTTGGAAGTATCCAGTTTTAGGGGTCTAAAAAGAAGAGAGATTTATCCATCTGCAGGCCTCCCAGACTCTGTAAAATAGCAGATGCAGCCACTCTCCAACTAAACTCACATTTACATTTATGCATTTGGCAGATGCTTTTGTCCAAAGCGACTTACAGTGCACTTATTACAGGGACAATCCCCACAAGAGAAACCTGGAATTAAGTGCCTTGCTCAAGAACACAATGGAGGTGGCTGTGGGGGATCAAACCAACAACCTTCTGCTTAACAGTTTAGTGCTTTAGCCCACAACGTCGCCACCACCACTCCACCAGGTGGATCTAGGTGGATCCAGGTGGATCCAGGTGGATCTATACATGCCAGCTTATGCCAGAGAGAGGATGCAATTAAATTATGAATAACTAAAATACGTGCTTTGTAGGACATGTTTGGGTCAGCCATTTCCATTTGCTAATCAACATTTAACTTTTTCAACAATCCCTTCCCAATATTTCTGTGCAATGGCCTCATCTCCTAAAAAGACCCCCACATATTTAAGCCCCCTTTACTACAAAGTAAACCATCAGGAAGGCTTAGATCCTCCCCCGTCCACTTTCCACACATTTTAGCAGAAGATAAAAAGTAATTTAATCAAAACCTCTATATCTTTTTGACTGTTGACCATTACTATAACATCATAAGCATACGCTGATAAATGTTACAGTTAAAACCAGGTATATGTAACCCATTCAGATTTAACCTTATCTGCTGCAATAATGGTTCTAAGGCTAATGAATAATACATTCCTGACAATGAACGTCCTTGCCTGACACCTCTGCCAACCTTAAAAGGAGTGCATAAGCTACCATTCACTTTCAGCACACTCTCAACATCAGTGTACAGCATCTTAATAATTTCCACAAAATCTTGGCAGAATCCAAAAGCTGATAAAGTTTTCCAGATGTAAATATGTTCACCTCGATCAAACGCTTTCTTTTGACACAGAGAAAGCAAAGCACAATCTAAATTAAACAACTTGAGACCTCAAGAATATCCCACACTAAAGAAATATTATAAATATTTGACCTACCAGGTATGCAATAGCTCTGGTCCGGATGAATGACTTGCTCCATTACCTCTGTCTGTCTATTTGCCAAAGTTTTAGAGAGCAGTTTGTAATCTGTGCAAAGAAGCAACACAGGGCACCAGTTCTTGATATAAGTCAGGTCTACTTTTTTCAGGAAGAGTGTAAGAACTGCTCTACAGCAGCTTAATGACAACTGCCCTTCAGCCCAGCTTTCATTGAGCACTGCGAGCAAATCCTCCCCCAACACTGTCCAGAAAAACTTGTAAAAGTCTACTGGGAGACCATCAATGCCAGGAGCCTTCCTAGACTCCATGCCTTGAAGGGCCTTGTACAACTCCTCTAGGCTCCTCAGACACCTGTGCCAAGTTAACAAAAAATACATTGTCAATGTCAGGCTCCTCAACACATTCACAGCTAAAGAGCTTTTCACAAAAACAAACTGCTCTCTTTCTAATGTCAACGGGGTCAGATAATAACATGACAGATTTGGAGTGCAGCGAGTGAATAAATCTTTTCTGCCAATAATTTTTTTCAATTTAAAGAAAAATTTTGTTGGAGCATCCATTTGTTCAATATTCTGAAAACGGGACCAGAGCAAGAACCAGAGCTCCTTGCACCTTAACCCCTAAAATATCATTTTTAAGTTGAGTTTTTTTTCATTGAACGAGCTTCCAAATCATTATTACAGTTGATTCGGCTAACTCTTGAAGTTTAACTATTGATGTCTCCAAGATTTTCATAGATTTTGATAACTGTACAATGATATTTCAAATATGCTGTTGACAAAACTGTATAATTTGCACTTTACCAAAATCCCACCACTGCCTCGATGATTGGAAAGAAGCTCTAAAAGTTTCCCAAAAATATTTAAAATTATCTTTAAAATGTTCAGTCCACGATAATTTAACTAACTAAATTTGCAGAAAAATACCATATTGATGTTTAAGACCATAAAATCTATCCAACCTAGCTAAAGAAAAAACATTGTCACGGGTACGAGACCAAGTACATTGTCTCAGATTACCATTAACATGTCTCCATATATAACACAGTTCATGTGTTTTAATGACTTGGATAAGTCTCTTACAGGATGGTTCATGGGGCTCCATGTGATTCCTATCAAAAATGTTGTTCTGTACAATTAAAATCCACTCCCAGAAACAAAAACTCTTCACTATTACAGTTCTGAAGGGTTAAACTAAAGGTATATATAAACAGCATTCTGAGGTAGGGACATATACAGAAAACCAAAACATGATTTTCAAATTAAGCTCTAATGTTAAAAAGTCTGCCCTTTATAATCTCTTCAACATCATAAGAAATGGTTTGAAGTTTTTAGAAAATAAAACAGAAACTCCTCCACTGACAACAGTGTTGTGACTTAAAATAGAGATACTGTCCCATTCTCTTGCCCATTTTTCAATCTGCAGTTCTTTAAATCACTGTTAGTTTCTTGAAGAAACTGTTTGAGAAACAGTTTTAGATCTTCCACTTCATAATTGCGACTCACGCATTCACTCTGTGAGAGAGGCTAGAATCTGATTCGCTGTCACTCTCTGTGTTAACTTGGTCCTTACATTCAACTACACCTGTTTCCTTTACAGGTCTCAACTCACAAGTATTAGCACTTTTCTTTCATTTTAACGGTAGTTTAATCAGTGTATGTTCTTCCACTATATCAATGCCATCTTTCTTGCATATTTGCTCTATCATTGTTTGTTTTTCTCCCTTGCGTTGGGAGATCTCTGACACCTTGTTTAAGGCATTACTATCCGAACAAGTTACTTTTCGATCCGTCAAGGTAGATCCATTATCAAAAGACCCAGTGAACTCCACATCATCTGCCTTTTTGATAAACGACCCTTTCGTTACAATTATCTCAGAATGATCCTGATTTTTCACTCGCAGCTCTGCTACAATCGGCTCAGCTCGCTATGTTGCAATCTGCTCGTGCTCTGCCGCGATCGCGTCTGGTTCTGTACTGTTTAACATAGGTAGATTTGTTGCATTATTTATATTTTGCTCCATTGCTGGTGTTTCTTTTTTATCAAGGCAATCACAAACTAAATGTCCTGTTGTTGCAAATACAACATAATCAAAATCTTCATACGAAATTTAAACGTAAGGTCTAGCTCTGTGTCGCCTTTCAAAAGAAGATCCACTTCCAATCAGTATTTTTTTAATCGGAGACACCAGCTTACCATAACGGGAAAGAGATTGTGTTAATAACTGGTCACTAATAAATGGAGGAACATTAGATAATGTCAAATTTTTAGATGGTATTGATAAAGGGAGAACAGATGTAAACAAACCATCAATAAGAACCCCTTGCTCAACTAACTAATTTGCTTTGTCTATATTATTTAGAAATATGACTGTGGCATCAGCTTCTCCTATGACTAAACAATAATCCTTTACACTCACCACAGATGCCACTTACACCGCATTACTCAAAACCTTCAAATCCAGGGCCATTATGCTTCCCCAAATACAGGTAGCATTTGGCCCAGATCAACACACCAACAAAAAATAAAGAAACTAGTGACCACTAGTGACCAAGAAACTAGTGACCAAGATAAGAAACTAGTGACCAAGATAAGCTGCTATACTACAGTGACAACATTCTTGTCCAACGAATTCAAAGGTGGGGTTGCAAGGTCGACATAGGCAATGGATGGCTCCTTAATTAAAAGTTGGCACAGTGTGTGTTCCAGTGCGTGTGTGTGTGTATGTGTGTATGTGTAGTGTGACAGGGCTTGTAAGACTTCTAATTAGCTTATGCCAGATAAAAGCCAAAATACCTGCTTCCAATGACTCTCTCTCTCTCTCTCTCTCTCTCTCTCTCTCTTCCTCTCTCTCCTCTTTGAATGTGTCAATGTAATTACAGTTTCTGTGATCTGTCTGACAGCTGTTTAATGTCAAGGAATCAAGGGGGGAAAGGTCAAACACTTTGTAAATGTGTGTGTGTGTGTGTGTGTGTGTGTGTGCACATTTAAGTGTGTTTCTCTCTCTCTCTCATTAAGCCCAGCACTGAAATATCATTCTATTGCTGATACCCTTTAGGTAAAGTCACTGTAAATTAATCATTAATTTGAAACGAAAAAAAAAAAATAGTGAAGGTATTGTAGGAAACAAGATGCAAAATAAATAGATTGGTTCTCTTTATCCTTTTAATCTCTGTAGGTGTTTTAAAAAATATTCCTGGTTCAGTGGCATGCCCAAAATTAAAGGCTTATAACTCTATAAAAAAGGGTTAATTGTTTTGTTTCATTTTAACATTTCAAAAATTTAAATGATAAGGGATTGATGTCACATCCATTTTGATATCTGGCTAGCGAGATACATACTACAATTGCACAGAAGTACGTTAAAGGGATAGTTCACCTAAAAATGAGAATTCTCTCATCATTTACTATACATACAGTGTATAGTATGTGAAAACTTTCAGTCTACAAATGGACGAACAAACATAGAGACAAAAATGTTATTTTTATTTGGAAATTATATTTCTCATTACTGTATCTCTGGGTGCAAATAATGAGGCTAAAAAAAGATTTTGTTTTGTTTCCAGAGACATCACCTGTAAATGAGTAATCAGTAAAAAGTTATATCATTACAAAAAATGATTTATCCTAGTTTCCAAAACATCTTTAAGTGTCAAAAAGCATATAAAGCATAATAATTGTACATATGAACTAATTGCACATGCAAATACAACAATAACTAAAGGTATGCTCTCTCTCCAAAGCATGCAAACATGAGTAATGATATCTCATTCAGTTAAATTCTGTGCCATTTGAGCCATCATTGAATCTATGTTACAGTATGTACTTGATGCAATCTCCTGGTGGCCATACTGTATATAATAAGAGTGGATGATCCTCTCTGCCCATATTTGGATGACTTTCACCTCTTGTTGGTGCGAGCTGAAGGCTAATACGATTGGTTAAATGATGCTGGACAATTTAATACATCATTTCTGATGAAGTCATCTGATCCAGTATAGCTAACGTGTTTTTAGCAACATTGCTAAAATTATTGCATAAAATTATTGCATTATTGCATCTGATTATGTTGTGTGTAGGCTCGATTTAATTGGAATCACCTCCTCTAAGTAATGTTATGTGATATTTTATGTTCTGTTAATGTTTTGTTAAGTTATAAGCAAAAACGTGGCTTATAAGCTACAACTGATTACACGTAACTTGTATGTCAAAGAGTAAAAAAAAGAGTAAAACAAATAGGTTGGTCGTATCCTACTCTTTGAGATCTTTTCAATGACATAAGACACAAGGCTATTTTGGTGTTATATTCTATACCAATCTGTGCTTTGTTAATCAAATTACCAAAATTTGTAGAACAACATTCTTCCACAATAAGAAATATTGCTAAATTACAGCACATGCTCTCTGTTGCTGATGCCTAAAAGCTAATTCATGCATTCATGACCTCAAGACTAGATTATTGCAATGCATTACTGGAAGGATGTCCAGCAAGATCAATAAATAAACTTCAATTGGTTCAAAATAGAGCAACCAGAGTGGTGACTAGAACCAAGAAACATGATCATTTTATCATCGTTATGTTGGCTCCCTGATAAATTTCGTATTCATTTAAAAATTCTGTTAACTACATTCAAAGCTTTGAATACTATATTCCATCATGTCCATTACGATCGCAAAATTCTGGCCTGTTAATAGTTCCTAGAATATCAAAATCCACATAAGGAGGTAGATCCTTTTCATATTTGGCTCCTAAACTGTGGAATATTCTCCCTAACACTGTTCCAGATGCAGACACACTCCCTCAGTTTAAGTCTAGAATAAAGACTCATCTATTTAGCCAGGCATACACCTAATTTATCCATCAACTCCAATTAAGCTGCTTTAGTTAGGTCAGCCAGAACCAGAAACATTGATCAGGATCTATAACTCTGCAATAAATTGAATGGCATCTATGCTAATATTATTCTATTTGTTTCCCTGTTTCAACCTCAAGCTACTATACTGAGGCCACCAGAACCGGCCCTAATTCCTGCTTCGTGTTGGACTCTAATGCTACGTGTCTCTGAGTGATGACGACTAATAGAAGCCGGTGCCAGTCAAACATCACTTCAGTCTATTAAGATGGACTTTGAGGATGAACTGATGACAACTCCAACCATAAGACATGGGATACATCATATGTCACTGCCTGAAACCTTGGACTTAAAATAGACCACACCGAAAATACTGGTCGGTTGAACTGCAATGCACCTCACTGATCTCTGTCTGCATCACCTTGGTCTAATGATGGACAACACTCTTATAATAGAATACATAGACTATCAATTAATTGCCAAAAAAAAAAAAAAACTTCATCAGCCAACTAACAAGGACAGTTACATCTATGTGAACTTCTGCAGTAAATCCAGGATAGATTTGCTCAATGGGTTTCTAAATACAATTATTATTTAATTACTTAAACACAATTCACAATAATATTTTTATCAAACTACACAATGATGTCTCTAAGACATTAAAGATATTGCAGTTTCATTTTTCATGATTTTCTGTAAAGCTGCTTTGACACCATGTATGTTGTGAAAGGTGCTATACAAATAAAAATGACTTGAAAGTTCACAAAAAAATTACAATTATATAATCAATTACTCACTGGCACTCCAAGATGTGTATGTCTTTCTTTCTTCTGCTGAACACAAGCAAAGATATTCAAAGAATTCAAAGAAGCAAAGAATTCTGTGGGTCTGCACAATTCAAGTGAATGGGTATAAAACATTTTGAAGATCCAAAAGAATATAAAAGCAGCATAAAAGTAATTCATATTACTCCAGTGGTTAAATCCATGTCTTCAGAAGAAATATAATAAGTGTGGGTGATCAATATTAAGTCCTTTTTTACTATCACTAACCCTAACACAAACAAAGATTTTTAGAAGAATATATTTGCTCTAAAGGTCCTTTTAATGCAAGTGAATGGTGACCAGACATTTGAAGCTTCAAAAATCACATAAAGGCAGAATTAAAGTAATCCAAACAACTCCAGTGGTTTAATATATGTCTTCTGATTCGATGTAATTTCTTTTGTCAAGAAACAAATCAATATTTACAGGTGCTGCAAGAAATTTTAGCATTCTGAAGCTTTCATATGACTGAGCTGTTGAATTAGCCACGCCCCCTTATTCCAAAAGCCCAACCTCCAAAGATCATTTTGAGACAAAAACTGAGAAAAATAGCAGCATTGTTTGTCCCTGTGGCTGTCTAATTCAACAGTGGCACAATAGCGCCCTCAACTGACAAACATTATGAATCATGGCCTCAATGATCCGCTTCAAATGAGAACAAGCGAAATGGTTGACAGGTAAAAAAAAAATGTCAATACCCTCTGTCCGCAAACACATTTTTGTTTGCTGTTTATAAAGTCTACAGCTATCACAGGGACTGGTGAGATATCTAAGGACACTTATTTCATTAATATCTTTAAGGGAGTAGGAACATTTTTTGCATACGTTTCCATTAAAAAATCACTTACAGCACCTTTAAATCCTTTAATCACCATAAATGTCCACTATCCCTTTCACTTTCAGAATGTGAAAGTGAAAGCGGAGATTTATAGGGGAAAAAGGACTTAAATATTGATTTGTTTCTTACTCACACCTGTTATATTGCTTCTAAAGACACAGAATAAGCCACTGGAGTCATTTGGATTACTTTTATGCTGCCTTTATGTGATTCTTGGAGTTTAAAGGTTTGGTCAAAATTTACTTGCACTGTGAGGAGCTACTGAGCTGAATTATTCTTCTAAAAATCTTTGTTTGTTTTCTGCAGAAGAAAGAAAATCATTCACATTTGGAATGGCATGAGGATGAGTAAATAATGAGAGAATTATCATCTTTGGGTGAACTATCCCTTTAAGGTCACAGCACGGGCATGTACGATCATGCATTTTAATATAGAGAGAGTATGCATGTGGCTTTGAATATCAATATTTCACCAACACAAAGTTAGTCACATATTAATATTTTGCCTCTACCAGATACAAAAATGGGAACTGACTTATTTGACCTTTTGGCCACCTTTTGGCCCACTTAATTTAAACGGCAAAACTCATGAAACCTCATAACATCAGATATGTTTTTGTGGCTTTTTTTTTTTCTTCTTCTTTTTTTTTGTGTGTGTGTTATATTTATTTATTTTTGGAATGTCTGTGTTGAAGGTGAATGAGTTCAGAGAGCATGATGCATGCATTTCCTCTCTCATTCCCCAGAGGGCAGTGTGATTATTCCTGGGCACCCTGTGTGTGTGTGTGTGTGTGTGTGTGTGTGTGTGTGTGTGTGTGTCAGAGAGCAAGAGAGAGACATAAAGTAAGATAATGTTTTTAGTTTTTTCTCATTTCATCATCTGTCTAATTAAATGACTGATTTCTCTGGAGTACAGTTTACACTATAAAAACACATACACTAATAACACAGAGTTACACCCTTTTTATATTTATAAACTTGTTAATGCTGTTAACAGACACATTCTGCTGTGTGCATATGTGTGTGTGTGTGTTTGGTTATGTTTTTCTTTCAGAAAATCATCCTGCTGTATCTTGAGACTACTGTAATTAAAGTTGTTGTCCTGCCCTGTTCATGAGAGAAGAAGGTGAAGGAAAGGTCATTCACAGCAGTGAATTTTTACTGAATCAATGCAAAGACCTTTCAGCACTGGGACCCTCAAACTAGAGTCAAGCTCATCTACAAACTAATATAATAGAGGAAAGCTACGGTCTCAAAAAATATCCATGTTCTTTGGTCACCTAAAAATGACAATTCTTTTGACATTTAGTCCTACTCACTTTCTTTCCATTTGCAAACCTGTATGACTTTTTTTCGTCTTTGGAAAAATTTTCACACTGCAATGAATGTAGAGGCCTGAACGGCCCTTAAAATGAAGCCCAAACCTCTCCTGTACACAAGACCATATGACCTGACCCTACTTACAGTTTATTTTAAAGTAATTATACTGACAGATTCCATTTTGATAAAACAGTTAGCTACTTTTCAAGTTGTTAATAAGGAATAGCTAACTACATTGAAGGTACTTAAATGGGCAACACTTCTAATTCATGTTACTGTGGACTTTGCAAAGCTACTTGAGAGCAGGGATATTCTAGAAGATGTTCAGCTGTGCCTCTGCTCGCTCCATGTACTTTGTGCACTCACTCTGTTGTTATCTGCATGCTTAACAGCAACTCTACACTCCAAATTGATGCCACACTGTATAATGTGACATGAAAACAGCAATGTAGTGTTTGCAAATTCATGTTGCACTACCACTTGTTGGGAAAAATCCAACAACACCCTAGTATAACCAACCACAACTGTCTACAACATATAGACCTTCACACAGACTTGAACTATAACCAAATGCACCTTATGCACACAACGTAATTCAACTAAACCCCAAATAATTATCTCCCAGTATTCTAGTTATCTACACGTATAAATAGACTACCATGGTCAAACCCGATATAAAGCCTCCAAAACCAGACCATATCAACATCTGCTTTTAGTAAATGTTAAGTCATTGCCAATATACCGTACACACTGCTTCAACCTCACCTTCCTCTTTTGACTTAAAGCATAAAATGTTGTCCACATTCAAGCTTCTTTTGATCAAAAACCACCCACTTTTGACAGGAAGGGGTTTTTGGATTGATATGTAAAGCAACCAACCACAGTTAACTTATTTATGAGACATTTAAGGGCTGGTAAGTCTGAAAGAGGATACTAATTCTAGAATATGCAGACAGATCTGATGGTAAAATTGCCACAGGAGGTTGATTGGTTTGTCTGCTAAAATCGGTCTATGCTTTCTGAATTTCCAAACTATTTCTGTGTATTTTCAGATGTACAGCCTGCTCTGTCATTATAAATATCTCATTATTTTACATTACCAGATATTATGATGTCATCTTACAATAAGTTCCTGAGACCAAGCGAAAAACGTTTTACAATGTAAATACAGTGTTTGATGCATATGAAAAAAATTGTTTACTGAAAAAAGTTTATTTTATTCATCTTGAATTTGATGTGCTGAATTGGACTGTGATACATTTCAATCCATATTTAAAGACCAAGAAAAGGAAGTCATGGCCAAACTCTCAAACATTTGGTATCTCTGAAAAGCCCACCGAGTCCTCTGATAATACCCCGAGATGTACCACTGTACATATAGATGTATAGTACACAGAAGATATAGATTTAACCACTGGAGTCATATGGATTGCTTTTATGCTGCCTTTATATGATTTTTGGAGCTTGAAAGGTCTGGTGACTGGTCACCATTCACTTACACTGTATGTATAGTAAATGATGAGAGAATTCTCATTTTTAGGTGAACTATCCCTTTAACGTACTTCTGTGCAATTGTAGTATGTATCTCGCTAGCCAGATATCAAAATGGATGTGACATCAAATTGTAGCTCCCTGGTACCTTGTAAACACAACCTTGTTTGCTGGTGGATTAAATATGGTTTTTGCATTCTGATTCTGAAAATTGTGTTGCAGTCAACCAATCAGATTGGGACTTGGCCATTTAAGTCAGCTCTTTCCATTTTTGTGTGGAATATGCATTATTTAGTCCATGAACAGTCTGTGGGTGCTTCAACCTATCTCTTGTTTTCTATATACATTTTATCATCTTAGTTTGACCACTTTACTTATATTCTTATGTGCATTAAAACATGGCAGGCCATACATTTTTATCAAACCATGAAGCATGAGCTTGTCTGACTGTAAGTCAATACTTGTTTGCGCATTAAGATTATTGTGCAGATGCAGATATATTGATTTACAGTTCAGATAGGACACAAACCTCCCAGCATTTGGTAGGTTTAATGAAAAAACTTGTGAAGAACATGAAATACATGAAATGTAGAATGAACTTTACAGAGAGCCAGGCTTTATAACTTTTTTATTTTATTGACTGTCAAATATGCATAAATCAGAAAGAGGCCTAATCGTCCTTGCTCTCTTCCACATGTCAATATGGTGGCCTGGCAGCACCGGACATCTCAACGGGTTTGTACCTGTCCCATGGGCTTATCGATAAACCTGCATGCTAATTAAATTGGGAGTGTGAGTAGTCTTTACCGGCAGCATTGCACATATAACTATTGCTTAGCAAGTGAGGCCACTGAGGGAATTAGGCTGCTAAATTAAAGAGGAGCGTGTCTTCCACAGATATCTTCCCAGTCCCTGTGATAGCATGCTGATAACTTCAAATCTCACGGGATATCAAAAAGATGGAAACTTTAAAGCCCCTCAGATAGCACACTCAGATATACTGTAAGTCCTTTGGTTAACATATACAGTATGTTAATATATAGTGTTTATTTGCACTATAAAATTCCCCTTTTCATCTTTTTTATACAGTATGTCTTCTTACAAATTGTAATGATGCAGGGACTATAACAGTATACCCAGATTTCCTTTCTGTGCAGCGTTCATGTAAAATTTAGGTAACTCAGAACAGAGACTTCACTACTATAAAACTTTCTCGATCTCACTCTCTCCTCTTTTGCTTTACATTCTTCCAGTGTAATCAAGGCCAAAGTAAGCTGTATATCAATGGTTAATAAGCACACTGGTTTAAAACAACCCCCAGAATGTAGTGTATGGCAGGAATTTAAGAAAAATAGTACTTAAAAGGGTTCAAGTCATGCTTTTTTTTTCACTTCATTATTTTCAATGAGGTTTGCAATAATGTTAGTAAAGGTTTTTTCATAACAAATAGTCATAATATAGTATTAAATTAACTGTTTCCTCCCTGTCTCTGGACCTCTGTCTGAAACATTTGTTTCCCTTTCATGTTGGTCATTCAACGTTACTTACGTCAAATGACGACTAGGTGTCACTCCTGTGTCCCCAATCTCTCTGAATAGTTTTCAGTCATGCGAATTCTGATTGGCAGATGTCTTTCGAGGTCTCGCCTCCATGCTCAGTAAGCATATGAAAGGCTGAAACTTCTCCTTCAGCAGATGAAAACGCATCTCTCTCTCCTCATGCCTTTCGTTGTGATTAAGCACTGTTTCAGTGGACGAAGTTCTCTTCAGTACTACTAGCAGTACTAAATTTGCCTACATGGGCCAAATAGAGGATCTTTGTTCCCTGAGTGCCCAGCAAAGTAAATTTATTTATTTTTTTGCATACAAACAAAATGCAACACTGTGATGTATATGTCTGTGGCACAGTGGAGGGCGGGGCCGGGTCCTGACTCAACACGCCCGGTCCCGTATGAGGCTAATCAAGCCACCGAGAGGGATAAAGGCCGACTGTGGAGGGCAGTGTGAGAGAGAGAGATCGTTCATGGACATGTCCGTCGTCCTATGTGTTTGTCTTTTGAGTTTCACATTAAACCTTTTATTTGTATGTCAAGCCGGTTTCTCGCCTCTTCCTTGCCCGTGAGCATGAACTTCTTTACAATGTCCTTTATAGGGCGGGATAATCTTAAGTGTATTAAATGAACATTTGCTGTCTTTCAAGCTTGGGCAGCACCCACGATGAAGCATTGTTCAATGATGCACAATGTATTCTCAGCAAATGCACAAGCATTGACATGCTTTGCTCGTGGTAGGCTTTCTTTTTGACAAATGCTGCCATGTCTACAGTTTCCCACAACACCTCCTGTCGGGAACACAGAAAGGTGTGGCGCGAGGCTCAGATATGGATTGTGGAGAATTCAGAGAGGTTCTCGCCGGCGCAAGCTTTGTGGTATTCCTGCTCTTTTTTTCTGCATTGGATGGAGGGTTCATTTTCGTTCAACATATTCCCAGAGGAGCGGCGTTGGAAGGCGAGGCTTGTTACAGTTCAGACGAACTGGTATGTATTCTCTCTATCAATCAGTTTACCGTGGGTGCCATCCTTCCTTGAGATGTATGCCAAAATCTCCAAAATGATTTAGGAGTGAACACACATTTCAGGAGTGTATGGCTTTACCACGTTAAAACCTTAAAGGAGCAGAAGGGCTTCACCATCCTTCCACAGATGGGAGAAGTTATACACTTATGCCCTGCATCTGCATCTAGTAGCCCCCTTCACTCTCATCCAAATCCTGAGGGATCTGGACAGGTAAAATCCTGATGATCTTTAAAGGGTTGCGCAATACAACTTGCGTGGTACACTAATGATATATCTGAGTGAAGTATCCCTGTTGATAAAATACAGTATTGTGTGTTTTAAAATGTTTTATTTTTTCATACGAACAAAAGGCAACACTTTTGATATATACGTCCTTTTCGGGACAAAATAATCACAAGTGTGAACACCTCTACAACGCTAATTTCAAAATGGCATGGATGTCTCAGCTAGGCTTGTTCGAAGACACGAATATGCGTTCTCCGAAGAATGGCAAACTGCAAAGAAGTACTAACAGTTTATGAAACATTTCTTGCCAATTCATGTTGCAGCTGCTAAAAAAAGCAGCTTCACTCATGATTTTCAGTAGAGGACACCCTGCTGAAACCAATGCTTCTCCAGTTTTAGTCCTGTCAAGCTGCGCCGAACCGGTAGTGAGACCATGTAATGACCATGACATAAAGCATCGCAGCAAGGCTTGCGCCATGGTGGGGAAGCCCATGCCAGCACAAGTGTCGGCGGTGCTGATTTTAGCGCAGTCAGGAGCTCAGAGTAGCAAGCACAAAGAAATTTGACTGGCATATCTGCAGCAACTAGCAATGTGTGTGTCCACAGGCACACACAGTTATTTTATTCTCCATCACTTGTTGAACTTCAAAATTAGGCAGAATGATTCCTCTGAAATTATTTCAGAGAGCACCTATATAATGGCCGCATCAGCTCCTGCAACACCATGGTGTTCACTGCACATAAGAACCAACCAGAACTCTAGTATAAGGATGTTGATTCAAATGAACAAGAGTCAGTGGTGACATACAGTACATAAGTACACCAGAGGGGATGGTGGTGGCATCCAATATTAATTTGACGCATCACCCTCCCTGGCGGTGTTAATAACATCTTTCCTAGTGATGATCAGAATGCAGAATACCGGGATGACTGGCTAATTTTATAACAGTTATATGCTCTGTGTTGCAAGCACAGATATACCTTGCTTGCACATCTAAATCAGTTCGGTATGAGAGTCAACTGGAAAAAATGTACACATACCGGCTTAAAAAATCTAATTACTCAGAATGGAAATAGATTTGAGCACAACACGAGCACGTCTGGTGGACGCTCACATCCACTCCATTATCCGCACTTGCAAGTTTCAAGTTGGGGGGAAAATGTCGGGTTGACGGCCGCCTCAGTAGCAGCCACACCATTGGGTTTACTGCACATGAGACCCCTTCAGTGCGGGGTCAGTGTGTGAGTGCCATGGGATGCATGGAGCAGTAAAAATGATGCGGTAAATTATGCCTACTGGTTAAATGCTGCGTTTAGCCGTGTGGTCACAGTGAGAAGAAATTGCGGTTTATCAAGCGGGCATCATTGTGACATCTCAAATCTATCTGGGCAGTTCACATTCCTGGCTGTCTGAATTACAGGGCCGATCTGCTCTTGCATCAGAGCATTCGCCCTGGTGAGTGGAGACTCCATCCTCAGGTGGACCTGAGAATCTGGGAAACATTTGGGGAAGTGGAAGTGGATCTGTTCCCTTACCAGGAGACCATACACTGCTAATTATGGTACTCACTAAGCCAGGCTCCGCTGGGAATGGATGCCTTAGCCGACAAATGGCCAGCAAAGAAACACAAATATGCATTTCCACCAGTCGGCCTGATGCACCAAGTGTTGAGCAAGGTCAGGATTGATGGGGAAGCAGTGCTACTAGTTGCGTCGAAATGGACCAACCAGCCTTGGTTTCTGTAGCAGGTCAAGCTACTGAAATTTCCATCATGGCAAATCTCACAAAAGGGAGATTTAGTCTCTTAGGCGCAATGCACAATCTAGCATTCACAACTACAGCTATACGTTTTTCAGATGAACAGAACATGGGTGAAAGATGGATTGTAGCACACAATGCTTGACACCATTGCAGAAGCCAGAGCCCCCCCTAACAGGTGCCTGTATACACTAAAGTAGCAAGTCTTCTCAGACTGGTTTGCGTCATGGAACGAAAACCCAGCAGACTGCTAGGTGAACGTGATGCTTCACTTTCTTCAAGAGCGATTGATGCGGGTTTATCCCCATCAACGCTGAAGTTTTATATTGTGACTATTATGGAGATCACACCCCAGTTAAAGGCATTTTAAAAAGCAAGCATGATCTAGTTATGAAATTCCTAAGGATTTACGTGGCCAGTTCAGTCCCAGTGCAGTAGCTGTCCTTGGTGCTGAAAAACTCTATACTGCTCTCCATTTGAAGCTGCTGGAAATGGTGGAGCTACATGTTCTATCGTTTAAAACCACTTTATTACTGGCTCTTGCTCCAGTAAAGTGGGAAGGACATAGATGTTATTAAGATAGTGTGTGAATCACAGGGCTTGGAATGCCCTGTGTGGATTAAAGCCCACTCCACAAGAGGCATGTCTTCTTCTTGAGCATGGGAAAAAAGTCTGTCATTGTCAGACATATTCCAAGCAGCAGGCAGAGCTTCCACGAACAAATTACTAGATTTCACAATCTAGATGTTTCCTCCCTGTCTTCACAGGTACTCATGGTGAAAGGAATTTTAACTCTCATCACAATGATTAGCACTGAAGCAATTGCCTTGAAACATGGTTACAACATTCTGTACCAAATAGAAGAGGTATTATCCATTGGATAAATACTCTTCTCACTGTTTATGCTGTAAAATTACTGCACTTACAGTGCATCCGGAAAGTATTCACAGCGCTTCACTTTTTCCACATTTTGTTATGTTACAGCCTTATTCCAAAATGGATTAAATTTATTTTTTACAAACAATACCCCATAATGACAATGTGAAACCTTTCATTATGGGGTATTGTTTGTAGAATTTTAAAGAAAATAATGAATTTAATCAATTTTGGAATAAGGCCGTAACAAAACAATGTGGAAAAATTCTTTCCGGATGCACTATATGACATAAAACCTGTTTGATATATATACTGCAGAGTGGTTAGATACAGATATTAGATATATATCTACCTAATATTTCCTAGATTTCATATGGTAAGATTCAACTCTACCTTAGCTTGGTTAAAGGTGCCCCAGAAGGCATCCCTTTCATAACCAGGACTGAAAGAATGTTATTCAGTCCTCCCTCCAACAGCTCATCACCTCACCTGACGTGAGTTCTAAGGAAAAGATTGACCAAACCTTGACTAATACAGCAACACTAGGTGTCACAAGCTGTCTGGACTCTTCGGGCTGTCTTTGAACTTCCTACCGCATGATGAGGAACAAGAGCAGGCATATCAGTATTATGGTGTTATTTGATAGGGACCCCTAGTCGTCATTCGACATAAGTAACGTCAAGTGACTGACTTGCAAGGGAACCATCTAGGTTACTGAAACTTAAGTGTAGGTAATAAACAGATCAATATTGAAGTCCTTTTTTACAAATCTCCACTTTCTGTTCCACATTCTTCTTCTTTTGTTTTTGTTGATTCACATTCTTTGTGCATATCGCCACCTACTGAGCAGGGAGGAGAATTTATATTAAAATGGATGTAAATATTGATCTGTTTCTCCACTGTAACTGTAATTTAACCACTGTAATCTTATGTATTACCTTTATGCTGTGTTTTAGTGAATTTTGGAATATAAACATTTTGGTACCCATTCACTTGCATTGTATGGATCTACAGAGCTGAAATATTCTTCTAAAAATCTTTGTTTGTGATCAGCAGAAGAAAGAAAGTCATACACATCTTGGATCTCACGAGTGTAAATTATGAGAGAATTCATTTTTTGGGGTGAATTATCCCTTTAAGTAAATATTGTGACACAATTAACTCTTTCCTACCATATACATACATGCATTTTTATCTTTAAGAAATACATTGCAAATCACTCTGCCCACTCTAGTGTTCTGGCTGTGAATAATCATGTGACCGTTTCATAACAGGTTTTGCATTTCTTAAATTATTTTTATATTTTGCACGCTGAAAAACTTACTCTGGGTCACTCAGGGAAATTTAGACTCTACTCATGAAACGTTTAAAACAAGATTTAAACCATATGTTTCCTGGCCAGTGTTGGATAAGTTACTCAAAGTAAATTACCACTAAAAATTACAAAGTATTTCTCTAAAAATTTCAATCAGAGTACACTACTCATTACTTCATGTAAAATGTAATCACATTACTAATTATTGTACTTTTTTATAAAAACATTTTTGGTTTCGGCTCAATTAATTAAAAATAATTTCTATATTTCCTCCTTGTTCATTGGTGCACAAAGTCATACACTCAGCACAGCAGCACTCTTTTCTCCCTTACAATGACTCATAAGTGACTCTTCAGCTGTCACAGAAATACAAACAGATGTACTAATGAACATAATTCATGTTTTTCCACCTGAATTATATTTTTGAGAAAAAATGTGTAATCCAAGTAATGTGCTTAAAATTAATTAACTTAATTCAAAGTCAGAAACTAATCTGATTCCATAAGTTTAAGATGCAATGTGTTTCACTAATGTTTGACTAAAAAGGCAATTAGATTGCACCTAACACTATTCCTAACTCAGTTAGTTTGATCTTACGCCTGAATAGTTAGAGCTAAAATTGCATTTTGTTATACCTATTTGTTTTAATAAGTTAAATTCAGTCACATTTTTAGATGTAAAACATGGTAAATTTACCACAGATGCTTTCTTTGATATTTGACATCTTTACAGCATCATAGACGCAACTCTTATTGCAGTTTAATGGCACATTAATTTGTGGGGGTAAAAGTCTGGCAAGAAATTTAATTCAGTTATCACATAATGAAGAGAAGTTAAATGGCTTATGACATCTTTAACTGACTGAAAAAGAAAGTAGGGAATAGCAAGGGAATGTTAACTGTTATTGGCTGTGTTCTTTAATCAGGATAGCCTCCCTCTTATTCATTTTACAATACAAATTTGACTAAACAAATCAACTTTTAATAAAGCACATGATAGTGCCCTCAAAAGATTAGCACAGCTACTATAAGACCTGCTTATGTATAGTGGGTTAGTTTTAAATGCATGTCTATGAAGCTAAAAAAAATAATAATAATATTTTAATTAAAATTTTAGACATGGCAATTTTATGTGAGGATCGATATTCTTGATACCACATCAGTATCAGAAGTATCGAAGTATCATCCCTACTCTTTAGAAATAACAGTTTTCATATGGGAGCGGTGATGTCACTCTCCACCCCATATAGTCCAAAGTGCTCCAAACAGTGTCTTTAATTTGTGCTGGTTTGTGCCATTGAAAGAAACATCATAACATTTTCCTTTCTTTGTATTTAACAAGATCGTTTTTTGGAGCCGTGTGGTCGCGTAGGCTATGTTGTCAATCACTTCATCGTTAGTGCATGCTCGGTGCTGGTTTGTGCCATGTTTGGTACTGATAAAGCATTTTTTATTGGCAAAGACTTAATATTTCACCCCATAAAACTTCAAATGTAATAACGAAAATGGTCGAAATGGTTTTTTTTTTGTTGTTGTTTTGTTTTTTTGTATCTTTTGTGGATGGATGGCTGAGATTTCCTCAATGACTTACAATATAGCACTGTAACTGCTCTTGGTTGTGTACTATGTATTTGGCTAGTATGAAAGTGTAGAATATGCCCATGTGCCATGTGGGGCATCTGAGTCTGAAACTTCATTTTCCCAATAAAAGGAATACAATGCATGAATGAATACAATAATGTAAATAATCTCACACTGTGTTGTCTATTTTCAACCGTAAATGTGTGTTTTTTGCATTGTCACCCCATTAATCTTGACCGCCTGTCTGTGTTAAACTGTGCATGAGTTTACAGAGGTTCTTAATTTTTAGAACCTCTTAATTTTAAAGGTTCTTAATTTAAATATTAAAGAAATGGTAAGCATAGACATAAAACATTTATTAGTAATTAGCTTTACTTAATTGTAAAAAAATGTACAAAATTTTTTTTAAAAAAACATATATGTAATTATCTTGCATTATTTTAATCCTGCATTTGTATATTCACTCATTGCACCCATTAGGAAAGACAAACTTAACTAAATATTAAGTAGTCATTTACACAGACAACCCAACTTGTAGTATGAACTGCTGCACATATTGTTGTTTGAACAGTAGGCCTAGATTCATTTATTGCTATTCATTCTTCATCTGTGTTTGATCCTCCTTATGTAATTAGATCTCTCTCTCTCTCTCTCTCTCTCTCTCTCTCTGTCTGGAAATATCAGATTTGTTCTGATATTTAAACTTGAATTAACTCCAACCAACTAAGAGGCAGATGCAGGGTAAGGGCAACAGGAGACAAATGGAGAGATAACAAGAAATGAGCATACTTTATTGAATAAGTTTAATCTTGGGCAAAGCTCTGTCTGACCAAAAATATAGTAATTTTAATAAAAAGCAAAAGGGATGTATTACTGCTTCAACAATAGTGTCTTATGGTCTACGAAACCTTAAAACTCATTATCTCTTGTGAATGCAATACAGTTAATCTAGATTTAACTACACCAATAGTAAGATACAAATATAACTGCAAACAGCGATGATGGGCTCAAGCACAACTGGTCTATTTCCACCCAGTGGCTTTGGAAAACAATACAAGGTGGACACATGTAGTTGGCATTTGACATTATTCTCATCAAATGTAAGCAATTTGGGTAAATATAAGAGGTCTATTTTATAGTCTGTTGTAAGAGCCACACTTCCTGCTGCCTGGTGGTGGCGCAATGACTGTGACCCAAAATAGTCAAATCCATGTGATTAGCCCCAAGACTAAACATACATCTCAATATTGATCTAAATCACACATTGCACGTAAAAGATATTTCCTGTTTCCCATTTCTCACCATTAATTGAATGCCTCGCCATGACAACACCGTTTGATATATCAAAATCTGTTCGCAATTTAGCATCTTCAATGTCTTGGCATAATGTTGTCTAAATGTGGTGACAGTTTCATGAACCACCTAGGAGGAGTATTTAAAAGTTCAGAGATTGCAATTTTCAAAAAATCGTAAATGTCCGACTTCTTATTGGGTGGAGCTAATAACTATAATAATGAAAATTGACCGTCTTGATGAGAACTATATATGTACCCATTTTGGTGACTGTAGGTGAAAATGGGGGTGCTTCACAGGCCGTCTTACACACCCGTTTTAAATGGGGCGCTACAGAGCCCCCCTGCATGCCCCCAACATTTGCCCAAGTTTAATGGTCGATGACTCTGATGTGTGTACAACATTTCATGAAATTTTAAGCATGCCAAGTGCCTCAAAAACACCCAAATATAGGAAGAAAGGAATAGTAACAATTAATGTGTTGCCATGGCAAAAGTATTTAAGATATCAAATATCCTTTGGTAATTTTACCTCAGCTGTGTTTTGACATTACTCAAAAATTCATGTACACACAAGAGGGTTATTTCAAAATCACACAATGCACACAGAAGATATAAGGAACTTCCTGTTTCACATTTTTAGCCATAAATGAATTGCTTTACCATGGTGACACCATTCAAAATATCAAAAATCCATTCTCAATTTATCATCTAAAATGTCTTGGCATGATGTTGCACAAATTTGGTGCCAGTCACATGAATCCCTGAAGAGGAGCATTTAAAACTTCAGAGCCTGCGATTTTCAGAATATTAAAAATGGCCGACATCCTGTTGGGCAGAGCTAATGACTGTGAGTATGAAAGTTGTTTGACTTCATGAGAACTATATATTTACCAATTTTGGTGAGAGTAGGTGAGAATGGGGGTGCTACAAAGCCCCCCTTACATGCCCATTTTAAAGGGGGCACTACAGAGCCCCCTCCTGCACCTTATGACTGACTGACAACTCTGATGTGTTTGCAAAATTTCAAGAGTTTTCACGCATGTTAAGTACCCCAAATGTACCAAAAACCTTAAAGAATAATGTGAAGAGGAGGAGGGCGTGGCCAGGCCGTGATGGTGCATGGCTGGTGCTGAATCAGATGATCAGTGGGAGAGCAAATAAAAGGAAGCCGGAGGCACCAGTTCGAGAGAGAGAGAGAAACGCACGTGGTCGCGTTGCATGTGTGTCCTTATGTTTATGTTTGTTTTATGTTGAGTTTCGGATAAAATTTTACGTTGACTGTTCAGCCATTTCCCGCCTCCTCCTTGCCCATCCTTATACTTTTACAGTGGTGCCGAAACCCTGGAGGGAGGAGGGATGCACTGTCGCAGAGTCCTTGCCACTGCCATCTGCAAGGGGAGCAGACACGGCTGTCTGCCTGGGGACAGAGAAGTCACCAAAGAAGGAGAGGATTGGATCCATCTGCCAGGGGCTGGAGGACTCACTGCCGTCCATCAGAGGAGGAGCGAGCTAGTCTAAACAAATCAAAAAAGTAGCCAACAGGTGTCCAGGATACATGGGAAATCATTCAATACCACTTAAAAAGAAACCCAGAATGCACCTAATGAAGTTGCTTAAGAGAGTGAACAGAGTGTGCAGAGCAGGAATCTAGACAAAAGGTTGCATTGAAGAAGTTCAAATATAAGATTGTTATGATTTAATTTGTTTTAGCTACTGCATCATTTACATACTTCCATTTGTGTTACTTCTTAGTTTTGAAGACTCTGAAATATAATATGTGCAGTAACAAATAATAAAGAACATATAAAAGTTCACAGATGTTTGCTCTCTGGTCGTGCCAGGCTGAGTGACATACCCTTACAGTATATTATTACTAAGGGTTTTCTGAAAGGGTTCGTTGCATCTGGGCACATGACCTCAGTCTCACCTTTATCAGTCGTAGTAAGAATAAGTTACAATCCCTCTATCGTGCCAAATTAAGAAACATTTCCTGCTGTGCATTACTTAACTAACACTTTGTAAACCTCACGTGTTCATAAGGATATTTTAATGAGGTTTAATGAGGCTTACTTTGATTCAGCGATGTACAATAACATCATGGTTACTGTTGTAAAGAACGAGATGTTGTGTCAAATTAAGTGACTTCAAATTAAGGAGTCTTCCTTGGATGCCGAATCGTACCTCTGAACCTGAGAAAAGGCCAATGTCAAGTTGGAAGACAGAATTTGCATGCCCCACCCTGGACATACGGGTATAAAGGGAAGCGGGGCAGCGAATGGCAGTCAGGATTTTGCGCTGAGGAGCCGAAAATGAGACACGGCCATTTACAGTGCCAGGTCTAGTGCTGTGGCAGAAGGGACACAACGTCTTGTTCCCTCCCTCAGGAAATGAAGGTTACAACAGTAACCATGACATTCCCCTTCTGTCACTCGCTCGATGTTGTGTCGAATGAAGTGACACAAGGGGTCCCACATAAAACCACCACGCACTGACCGTGTTACGTGACTGTCGAAACGGGTGCAGCGCAGGCTATTGCATGCCAGAGGCACCTGTATCGTCTGCATGTAGCCCTCCCCAACACCCTCAAAGAGTTTTTGCCTACAGACCTTAGGTTTCCCTCACCCTTGAAGGGGGAAACAGGTGTTACATGCCTAGCATGGGGGCAAGCACAGCAGCTGGGGCCCAGAGGCTGGGGCCTATCTTAAGTCGAGGAAGGCGGTCTTTCCCCGGGGGAGCAGGAAATCGCCCGCCGGGAGGTAGAGGGGTGTCCCGAGGCTTGGGTGCTGAGAGAAGACTCGAAGCACTTACCTTGCTCCACGCACCCGGCAGGGGGCGAATTAGAGAATGAGAAAGAGGCCTAGAGAGGCGTCTTCAGAACTCGTCAGCGCTGGCGTGCTGGGGCTGAGGCTGGGCCGGAGGTGAGGGAACTGCGTCCGGAGGTCCGCTAATTTCCTATACTTTCAGGAGGGAAGACACTGTGGAGGCCATACCCTGCCCAGTCTAGGGGGAGGTAATGCGCGGCAAATACACCACGAGGGTTGTGAAGCTGGATGTGGGACACAGCGTGGTGGTAGGTCTAATGAGGTGGGACTCTACAGGCACGGCAACCGGGGCAGCGGGGCAGCCCGAGGGAAATGCAGGTCCGCTGACAGGGGGATCGTACCGTGGAAAATCTATCACGGGGAGTTAGCCTGATGAGGGAACTATGCCCGTGGGGCCCGACCCCAGTACAGAGCACCTGTGACTCATAGTGGGTCTGGCCGAAAATTGCTCCACTGAATTCACCGACCAGAGGCGAATTTTAGGGAGGATAACTGTCCAGGCAGCGATGCTCAGTGGCTGACCTGAGACAGAAGGCGCACTGGATCAACTTGTGAAGGGCACAAGGTGCAATCCTGGTCGATTGTGCCGTGTTACCGAGTTCTACCGGCTCGGACCTCACAAAATATGGGACGAGACCGACTTAACCCTTAGATTATAAAATCTGGCAAAGGTATTGGGTGTTGCCCAGCCTGCTGCTCTGCAGATGTCTGCTAGGGAGGTGCCACGGGCCAGTGCCCACGAGGATGCCGCACTTCTCGTAGAGTGTGCTCGGACCCGCAGGGGGGGGTGTGATAGGCTAAGGAAACTTCTTCAATGACCCAGTGGGCTAACCTCTGTTTGGAGACGGCGTTCCCTTTCCGCCATCCGCCAAAGCAGACAAAAAGCTGTTCAGAACATCTAAAGCTCTGCGTGTGGTCCAAATAGGTACGCAAAGCACTCACTGGACACAGCAACGAGAGGGCTGGGTTTGCCTCTTCCCGAAGCAGCGCTTGCAGGTTCACGACCTGGTCCCTGAAAGGGGTCATAGGAACCTTGGGCACGTAGCCTGGTCAGGGTCTCAGGATAACGTGAAAAGTGCCGGACCGAACTCCAGGCAGGTGTCGCTGACAGAGAACGCTTGCAGGTCTCCAACCCTTTTGATGGAGGCTAACGCGATCAGGAGGGCCGTCTTCAGGGAGAGGGCCTTGAGCTCAACTGAATCAAGTGGCTCGAAGGGGGGTCTCTGAAGGCCCGAGAGGACCACTGAGATATCCCAGGAGGGGAACAGGCTAGGCCGGGGAGGATTCAGTCTCCGGGCGCCTTTCAGGAACCTGATAATCAATTCATGCTTACCAAGGGACTTGCCATCTGCTGCGTTGTGGTGGGCTGCAATAGCAGCTACATACACCTTCAAGGTGGAGGGGGACTGCGCATCTCTGCGGGTTTTCGGCTCGGGAAGAACACCAATTCGTGAACAAGCACCACTTCAGGGCGTAAAGTTGCCTGGTGGAGGGATCTCTGGCTTGGTTGATTGTGTCTACGACAGCAGGTGGTAGATTCACTAGATCTTCTGCATCCCATCCAGAGGCCAGACGTGGAGGTTCCAGAGGTCTGGGTGCGGATGCCAGAGGGTGCCCCGTTCCTTAGAAAGAAGGTCCTTTTTGAGAATTTTTCCAGGGAGGGGCTGACGTGAGGACCGTGAGATCCGAGAACCAGGTGCGGGTGGGCCAGTAGGGGGCCACCAGGATGACCTGTTCCTCGTCCTCCCTGGTCTTGCACAGCACCAATGCAAGAGGGATCACTGGGGGAAATGCTTACTTGCGCAGCCCCCAGGGCCAGCTGTGTGCCAGTGCGCCTGTCCCGAGAGGGGCTCCTGACAGGGAGTACCAGAGCAGGCAGTGGGAGTTGTCTTGGGAGGCAAAGAGATCTATCTGTGCCTTGCAGAACCGGTCCCGTATGAGCTGGACCACCTGGGGGTGGAGCCTTCACGCTCCGCTGGGCGAAACATGTCACGACAGCGCGTCCACCATGGTGTTGCGGTTGCCAGGGATATGAGTGGTACGTGGCGACTTGAGTCGCGGCTGACTCCAAAGATGGAGATGGCGGGCGAGTTGTGAAATATGATGAGAGCGCACGGCACCCTGGCGATTTATGTATGCTACCATCGCAGGATTAGTGGGAGAAACTTCTGTAGGGCAATTGATGTGCCAAAGCTGCCGGGGTCCTTTCCATTGTCGGGGTCCTTTCCATTGCACATGGCACCCCAACCCTTTCGAGAGGCATCTGTGGTTACCACGATAATAGTGCACCCGGCAGTCGCGGGGCCGGAGGTGAGGGAGCTGCGTCCGGGGAATCGGGACTGTAGAGTTTTAGGGCCGGGGTGCCGGATGAACCAGGGAGTGGGGAAATCACTCTTTTATTGATCATGTGGGTACGGCAAATGAAAATAAGGGAAACAAGGATTCTCCTTGTTGCCCTCCACCGGGGGATGGAGTGGTCTTGGTACCAGCTCCGGCGCGAACACCCGACTGCCTGGGTTGCCCGTCTCAGGAGCGCTTCGGAGCTTTTCTGGTCCGGGAAGGGGTCCTGGAGACTGGGGGTGTATGCCGCCTGTGAGGTGCTCGACGCTGGGCTGAGAGCATGCAGAGAGAGAGACGCCAGCTGGAAATGCGCCGTGGGACCAAACAGCAATGCTTCTCGCTGACAGAGGTGAGTGGAACAGTGGTGAAGCTCTGCTTGTTTGTTGTACAACCATTCGGCTCTGAAAAAAAATTCTGACTGGCATTCACTCCCCCGCATCCCTTTATACCCGTATGTCCAGGGCGTGGCATGCAGATTCTGTCTGCCAACTTGACATTGGCCTTTTCTCAGGTTCAGAGGTACAATTCAGCATCCAAGGAAGACCCCTTGTGTCACTTCATTCGACACAACGTCGAGTGAGTGACAGAAGGGGAACTCAACAAACAAACAGCAAGTTCACACACTGTTCTAGTCTTACACTGAGAGCTGTTCACATTTAAATAATTTTTGTGTCTGTCTGTGCTGTTTTATAATTGTTTTTCCATGTAAACCTGTGTTAGACGGACGTCTTTGATGGCTTGTTCATGTTTTAAGATGCCATGTTAAGTTAAAAAGAACCTTCACATTTTACAGACCCTTTTATCTAAAGTGACTTACAGTGCACTATGGGGTTTGAACCGGCAACCTTCTGATTACAAGTTTTGTGCTTTAGCCCAACATCACCACCACTAAACTGAACTGTCAAAATCTTTGCTCTTTTCGTGACACTGTGTCTAATTTTGGCACGTTCTCAGTGCATTCCTACTTGTGAACAACCCCTAGAAAGTTTTCAAACACTGTGCTGAAATTTCAAAGAAATATTTTGAACATTAGCTGCCCTATAGGCCTGTAAAATTACACAAACGCAGTCAAAACAAGTCAAGCAAGCTTTTAGCCAAACTAAAATGAATAAACGTAAATTCAGAACTGAATAATGTGGCTGTTTACTTGCGAAAACTGCTGAATATAAAGTTTTATAAACATGATGTACTTTGTTCAGCAATGTCACATATAGCATATAAACAAACCTTTTATATGAACAAAGCATATGTACAAACACAGACAATTTACAATGAAAGATTAAGTCTTTGCCAATAATAAATGCTTTATCGGTACCAACCACAGCTCAAACCAGCACTGAGCAAACAAAAATAATGAAGTGATTGACATCATGGGGTGTAGCCTCTGCGACCACACAGCTCCAAAAAGCGATCTTGTTAAATACAAAGAAAGGAAAACGTTATGATATTTCTTTCAACAGCACAAACCAGCATAAACGGACAGCAACGGTTTGGAGCGATTTGGATGACATGGGGTGGCAAGTGACATCACACATTCAAAAAATAAATGTCTAATATCTCAAACACAAATCAGTACAAATGCAGCACAAACGAATGGAAAAGTTCACAGAGGTCAGAAACATGTAGTAGCACTTGACCTTTGGAACACTTTCTGTAAGATCTGAATTTCTTCATTTTGAATTGTAGAATTTTGAATTCTATATTGAATTTTGAACATTTAATTCCTTCTTCAATTTTATAATCTGAATATTTACAGCTAATTTCACCTCTAAAAAATTCAGAACACAAAATTTGCTGTTTAAACCTATAAAATATGCCACAAAAACAATTAAATTGTATTTAATGCCACATGTTTAGAATACAAATTTATGAAAGCTATAAAAATATGCCATGAAAAATTGCAACATGTATAAAATTAAAATTTTCAAAATACTTTTTGTTATTTTTCTAGCTTCATACATGTCTAACTTATTTTCCCCTTGCACGCAGATAATACACTCAAACACATACAAACTTCCTGGCTGCTCTATTGCTTTCCTAGTGTGGTAGAAGTCTGTTGCTATGGTTACTTCTCAGGAGTAGAGTTAAATTGCTAAATGTGTATTGAATGCAAGTGTATGTCTTGGCTATATGGTTTATATTTTCTCCTACACAGTAATCTCTCTTGCTCTTTCTCTGTTTGTCTGTCTGTCTACCAACCGGTCGGGTCTCTTTCTGTTGACACTAACCCAGCCGGGGCTTGTTTGGAAAGATGTAAACCCACTCATGCAGTACGACCCTTTCTGCCACTGTTCTCAGTGTCTGGGGTGGGGGGGATATCTGCATTCCTGCCAGAACCAGAGGAGGTTTCACAAATGCTATTGATCCACTTTTTTATTTCTCTTACTTTCTTTATGGCTCTTTCTCTCTAGTTGAGATGAGTGCTCAGGGATTGCCCCTTCAACACCAAATGTCAGGTGTTAACTAGCCAAGCATGAAGAGGAGCTAGAGCCAAGCTATCTGGGGTTTAACTCTGTTTTCACTGTTCCAGCAGCCTAATACTGACAGGAGAGAAAAACACACACACACATACTCACACATAATCCCAGAGAACAAAAGCTTTGCTCACATTCAAAATGTCACCAAAGCATTTCTCTTCCAGGAGACAGAATAATTTGTGGCTGAAAGGGAGAGTGAGAGCTGATTGGGACTTTAAAGGTTAGTTCTTTGTTCACATGCTTAAGCCAGACAGGAAGACCAGGATATTGATTTGTGTTTTGTAAATGTGTTTTGGTGAGACATCTTTCTTATTTGTTCTCTGTCTCTGAATTTTTTAAAGTGTTCTGTCTTGTACTAAAGCGACAGACAGGCTGTGAAAGATAAAATCCTTTGAATTCCTTTTCAACCTTTTGTGTCACCTATTTATTTTATTTAGGGGAGACTGTTGACACAACTTTTTCCTCCAGTGAACATTTCTCAGGGATTATTTTTTTAAAGTACATTTTTACATAGACACAAACCTGAAAGCCTTGGTTACATAAACACGATTTTCAATGTTGTCCAGGACTAAAGATACAGTTCACTGAACAAACCTTCTGTGAGACCGCAATAGCGGGGCATTTTGTCACACTACCGGATGTGTTGTCACAATGGAAACCTGCCATTATAGGCTATTTAATCCCTTCAGTTTAACAACTTTTCTTTTCGGGTAGATATACAGCACACCTCTCTTTTCATTATAAACATGATCATTGACATATTCTTGTTTATTCACAATGAACTTAAGCTTTTATAGTAGAATTTCATCTGTAAAGAGCGCCACCTATGTGTAGTGGTGGCACTGTTCTTTTGCAGTAGATATACAGGAAACTCCTTCTTCTGAGTGAAAAAACAGGGAATTGGAATACTTAAACATTGGATAAATTTGTTCAAACAAATAATGAATCATAGTTTTAATCCTAAAAGTTTTTTTTTATTTCAGAATATGAATGTTTTATGATCGGATCACAAAAACCACATACAAACATGTGGTCAAAAACACATGTGACCGAATCACATTTGAGGTGTTAGCGCTAATCCGTCTGAATGCATCCTGGCCGCAGTGAAGCTTTACCCCTTCCTTGTCAATCAACCGCTGTGCTAAAACAAGAGTTTAAAAGGAAACAACTATCTGATCATAAAATTTAATAAAGCGGATACTTACACAATCACGAGAGCTACACACATCTTCTTTGCTGTATCTGAATCAACACAGATGAGAAGCACGAGCACCTGAAGCTCCTTTAATAATTCTGTTTGTGCTTAGATAAAGCATTTCAACCGCATCTGGGAGAAACAGCAAGCAATTTTTTTTTCTTTGTCTTTTCTGATTTTGTTGTGCTTTAATATCATGCAGTAGCACACTGACATAGTGATTGATTTATGTTGTCATGAAACAGAGATCCTCCCCTTCAAACCCGAACACATGTGGTCACAGAAGAGCGTTTAAGTGACCATGTGTAAACAGCGATATGCCTCACCTGACCACATGTGATTGATCACCCGAGACGCATTTTAATACCAGTGTAAATGGGGTCATAGAGACTTGAGGATGGTCTATTTTGACTTGGGCAAGTAAGCAGCCTAGCCATCATTTAGTAATGCCCTTGCAACCACCTATAAACACCCTAGTAATGCCCAAGTCACCATGCAAAACTCCCTGTCATTGCATTAATATAAAGTATCTTAAAAAAACTAATTAATTACATTTATTTATTATGTTTTGTTGTGGAGAATCCAAAGGCATTTTAAACAAAAACAAGATTAAGATTAGTTTGTCACTGTTTGATGTTACAAATGTTTGATGAAATTGGCATTTTAGTTGGTGTATTGAATTCACAAAATTATCCTAATATTTTGATAGTTTGAGCTAGGTTTGAGCTGCAAACAACATACACAACCACTGCTAGAAAAGGAGGCATATGTGAGATTGCTATGTCCTTGTGTGACAACTAGCCCCGGTCTCCAATTTAGATTTGTGTAAAATTATTGTCAATCATTATTACTGGTTTTAAAACTGTTTTTTTTCTACAGGGAACATAGAACATGCTTACCTGTTGGATTTGTATGCAAAGTGTGTGCGTGTATGTTTGTGTTGCATGTTTGGGGAACTGTCTCCCACTGAGCGGAAGAGAAGCAATAATTAGCATAATTCTATTCTCTGAACCCATGGGTTTAATTGGTTTCACAGAATCACTGACGACCTTTTAATCAATTCTACTACCAAAATGAAATTATATCTCATCCTAATATCTGTCTCTGGTTTTAACAATCATCCCCATTTACTGCACAGATGATTTCATACTAACTCCATGTGTGACAATGATGATTTAAACGTTATTGGAGTGTTAAGGCTTAAGAGTCAAATAAAGGATGAAAAGGCAAGAAATGGCTACCTGCTCTCATTCTAGCACACTACATTTCCCATGACTTATCAGTAATTAATTCCATCAAGGCGACAAAAACTGACACGAAAAAGAGGCTGATGAGTTGACGACATTGAACAAATAGCAAAATCAAGCAGGCACACACAGAGAGGTTGTAAAGCAGGAGTGTCCAAAATGGATCACAGGCCACCTGTGGCCCACTGTTATTAAATTCCTCCCACAGGTTAATTCAGAAATATAATTAGGTTTGGGAGGGAAGAAATGCAGTTCCTTTTTAAACACTAGGTTCCGCCACCACAGAACATCACATTTAAAGGGAGTGTTCAACCCAAATTTAAAATTCTATCATCATTTATTCACCTTCATGTTGTTCCATGCCTGTTTGACTTTCTTTTGTGGAGCAGAAAAGATCTTGTTAGGCAGTTTGTAAGTCTCAGTCACCATTCACGTTCATAATATTTTTTTTTCTATTCAACGTGGATGTAACATCATACAGGTTCGGAACAACACATGGGTGAGTAAATGATTACATAATTTTCATTTTTCATTTTTCTCTTTACAAACTGATGCCTCATGACACTGTTTAAAATGTCAGTATTGAAGAAACGATGAATGAATACATTTTCATTAAGAGTAAGACTTCAGATTTCTGTGTGTTTGTTTGCTGTTATGAATGAACGTAACAAAACAATTTCTTGATTGAAAATAATGCAAAATGTAGTGTATTCTACCATTCAGGTCTGACATGTGCCAGTATTATTAATCTATAAAGACCAGAATTGAGAAAGAAATTGTCTGTAGTGAGAATATAGCATGACTGACTAGCATACTGCATGAGTTTGTGTGTTTGCTTTTATCTGCTATAGTTTAAAACTAAGGTAGCAGAGAAACGCAGAGTTCTGACCACTGCAATTTCTCACACTTTCTCTTTCCCCTTTTCCTTCACTCCCTGACTTTAATTACTGTTGGACTGAACTTCACCTTCACAGGAGGGCCTGTATGTGCAGTCAACACATCTGAGTCTAACCAACAAAGTTTTTAGGGTGGATAAAGATTACTCTGGGGAAATCGGCCACTTTCCATAGTGATAGAATTCATGGGTTTTCATTGGGAAAAAACTTTCCTCTGCTAGAGACAAACACGAAAAAGGACAATAAAGGAGAGAGCCAACTTCTAAATGTCCTTGCAAAAGTCCTTAAATGGACAGCTCACACAAAAATGTTAATCTGTCATAATTGGTTGTTCCAAACCTGTATGATTTTCTTTATTCTATAGAACACAAAAGGAGATTACATGATTATGGCAACATTTTTGTCAAATGAAATTACATGCTTTATTACACATTTAGCTGCAGTTTCCCAGTGGTATATCCATCAGGGGGCGCCAAAAGCGAATGAAGTGGTGTTATAATCAGATGAGGTTTTTCAGGTGAATATAAGTCTTGTGTTTTAATGAGTACAACATACCTCCTTAACTTAAAACTTTAACCTAAAACTAACCAATTTAATTATAAGTAAGCAAATGAAAGGTGAAAAAAACAGGCATCCTTACCCTAAACCAACACCTAAACCTAACTGACAGTGTTGGAAATGAAATATGAAATGAAATGCTAATTTTTGGAAGCAAACACTTAATTGCATGTCGCTTCTATGACACTTTTGTCTCACATGTCAGCTTACATGCTTGACTGGTCTTGAACTGCAGTCCTCCAAGTTCAAAGTCCAACACTATCAAGTGAGCTACCTCAGGAGCTAATCATATTGGAATATGTGTGTAAATGTAGGTGGGTCTGTAATACAAGCATTAAAATTTCGTTTTTTGAGTGATGCGTTATCATAACATATCAGTGTGTTAGTAATAGAGCGTAAAGGGATTAATGGAAAGGAGGAGGTGAGAACCGAATTGACAATATAAATAGTAGTTTAATATAAAACTGAAACAAAAAGACAAACACACAAAGGTATCGGACAGCAGTCCATAAATCTCTCTCTCTCTCTCTCTCTCTCTCTCTCTCTCTCTCTCTCTCTCTCTCTCTCTCTCTCTCTCGCACTGTAGCTTCCAGTTGGCCTTTATCCCTCTCTGAGGCTTGATTAGCCTGATTAGGGGCTGGGTGTGCAGAATCACGACCGGCCCCACCCTCTGCCCTCCCACATTCCTCCCTCGTTCTCTCAAGCCAGGGAGCCCCCGGCATGATGTACGGGGTGTACTGACCTGGGAAAAGGGTACGCCTTCTTTTCCCTGGGAAAGGGTATGCCTTCTGCCCCATCTGCCAGCAGGTCATCTCTGTCCACCTGGATGAGGGAGGGGACAAGTGGAGGGAAACAAAAAAAAGGTGGCATCTACACGTCATAACAGCGATTGTGCCAAATTAACAAAACATTTTAAAAAAGAGAGGGAAAATGCCAAGCGGCAGTGGGAGAGAGAGAGGAGAGAGAGAGAGAGAGAGAGAAAAAAAAAAACACTTACTCGCCGGTTCTCCAATACGCCGTAGCTTGGTCCTCGGCCACTCCTCCACACTCTAATGGACGAAAACCGCACCTCCCCAGATGGATCAGAGATAGACCTCTGGCCCCTGGCAGACGGAACACCCCGCCGTGTTTTTGGTGGACGGTAGGGGTCTCCCCCGCCCCTGGAAGTGGTAACCACTCTAGGCGGTTTGGTTAGGAGCCCCTCCTCCCCTCGCGGTCGGTGGCCGCGGCTGATCCTTTGTGGTGGATGGTAGCGGGGGAGAACTCCACTATGGCCAAATTTCAGCACCAGAGTAAAGGGATTAATTGAAAGGAGGAGGCGAGAACCGGCTTGACAATCTAAATAATTGTTTCATTTAAAACTGAAACAAAAAGACAAACACACAAAGGTGTCGGACAGCTGTCCTTAAATCTCTCTCTCTCTCGCACTGCAGCTTCCAGTCGGCCCTTATCCCTCTCTGAGGCTTCATTAGCCTGATTCGGGGCCGGGTGTGCAAAATAAAGACCCGATCCTGCCATCCGCCCTGCCACATAGAGCAAAAATATAAGTGTTTATAAAGTCATAATTAGCCATTGAATTACTTAAATACTATATATATATAAATTCTAAAAAATTAAAAAGTAACGTTCATTCTATGAGACTAGGTTGAGTATGTTAGCCTCAGTCACTATTCACTTTCAGTCCATGGAGAAAGATGCCAATGAAAGAAATACATTTTGTCCAAAAATGATTGTTTAGAATGAATTCGAGTTGATGCATGTTCAAATGCTTATAGCACTGCTTCTGTGTTGCTTGCCAGTGTTTTTTTTTTAATTGGAGGTCTATTTCTATCGTGCTTATACCACATGTTTGTTTGCTAATCACAGTTTTTGCCAATTCATGTTCACTAAGTAGCTTGCGTTCTAAGAAGTCACAAGCCAAAAGTTTAAGAAATGCACATACTGGGGTTTTCAAAATGTGAAAGCAAATCCCATCCCACTATCAAGACAAAAGGCCATTTAAAATGTGCAGTTTTTGCTACATAAGGCTGCTTTAGTATTTCACAAGCAAGCTAATTAAAAGTAAATTTCTGAATAAATACTCAAGTGTGATGTGCAAAAACAGCTTTGCCAGCCATGGATTGACATTGTCAGTAGGCTGCATTGCTGTTGCACCTCTATTTAAATACTGTTTTGAAAATGAAACACATTCTAGCATCCATAGTATATTTTTCTCCTTGTGACATCAAATGCATATTAAATCACATGTGGTAAATTGAAAATTAATGTCTCATTTGTTTGTTTGTTTATAACAGTAGCCTCAAAATCATCAGTCCTTTTTCCTCTGTTTATGAGAGTTTGTGTATGTGAAACAGTGAGCCCATTAAAGAGTTTTTCCCAAAAAATAAATCAACTACCAAACAACTATAGAGTCTAAATGAAACCTCTGGTTAATGAGGGGGACCTCTAGGAATACTCTTCTGTCTCAGTCTGTTATGTTTTGTTTACTGTCTGTGAAACTTTCTGTTTCATCATATTTCTCTATATATATATATAAAAAATAAAAAAAAATACATTAGGGAGCTGTTCCTCTGCCACCAATCCAAAACATTTTTGGTTGAATAGCTGCAATGTAAATAATGAATGAGCTGTGATCTATTTATCTTTTCCATGACCTTATTTTTTACTAATACTGAATATGAAGTACTTAACATTGAGGACAAATGACCAAGGGCCCAGAAAATGTAAGGACCTGATTACTGTAAATGCCTGATAGATTTTGTTGAGATAATTTAGTAGTCAGTGGTGCAATTACAATTCCTGTATGTCTGAGAATGGAATCTAAAAAAAAAAAAAAAAAACATAATATCTGAACTGGTATTAGCGTTAAAAATATCATTTTTTTAAGGGGCAATATTTTCCCCTCGGAACTGATTTTCAGCTGCATTTTTTACCTTAAATGAGGTAATGTACAAGATATCATAACATGATGAAAGCTCTGCTTGAAAACATTTTAAATGTATTCTAGTATTTAAAATCATACCAACCTAAACCTAAAACCCAATGAGAAAGAAATGTGTGCTTTGAAATTTGACATAGGCCTACTATTGACCTTGACTCTTTTACCAGCATTTTTCTTTTCATATTAGTTTCACAAGTTTGAAACATTTGCAAGCACCTCTGAACACTGAGCATGTTTACATGCACGATCTTACATCAATTGTGCTTAAAGGGATAGTTCACCAAAAAATTACAATTATTTCATCATTTATTTACCCTCATGCCATTCCAGACGTGTATGACTTTCATTCTTCTGCTGCATATAAACAAAGACTTTTAGAAGAATATCTCAGCTCTATAGCTCCATAAAATTCAAGTGAATGGTGACCCATATTTAAATCCTTTTTTACAATAAATCTCCACTTTCACGTTCTTCTTCTTTTGTTTTTGGCAATTTGCCTTCATTGTGCACATCGTCACCTACTGGGCAGAGAGAACAATTCATATTTAAAAAAGGACTTCAATATTGATCTGTTTCTCACCCACACCAATTAAATCACTTCTGTAGAGATGGATTTAACCACACAAGTCAAATACATTACTTTATGCTACATTTATGTACTTTTTGGAGCTTCGTGGTTCTGGCCACCATTCACTTGCATTTTATAGACCTACAGATCTGAGATATTCATCTGAAAATCTTCGTTTGTGTTCAGCAGAAGAAAGAAAGTCATACACATCTGGGATGGCATGAGGGTGAGTAAATGATGAGAGAATTTACATTTTTGGGTCAACTATCCCTTTAGAGGCAGGATATAAAACAGGAGCAGATAGTGAGATGATTGTGATATAATGAATTATCTGGTCACTCCTTGTAACGTTCCATGTTGTCTCTTGTTTATGTACCTTTACTTTTAAGTTTCTGGCACCCGTTACACTCCATATTGTCTTTTGTTGATGCACTCTTATTTTAAAACCATACTTATGTTCCTGTTTCCCAGTCTTGTCATGTCCTGTTTTCCCTCCTTGTTCGTGTGTCTGGTTTTCATTGGTCCATTGTTTGATTGCTTTATTATCAGTTCTAGTTTTGTCATTGGCTTTAGTTAATCACCTTATTATCCTGTTTAAGTCCTGTTTGTCCATTGGCTGTTGTTTCCCCTGTTCATGTATTTAAGTCCTCATGTTTCCCTTGTACCTTGTCAAGTATTGTTGTTGTAACCCTGACCCCTGCCTGATGTCACCCTGATGTCACCCTGATGTCACCCTGATGTCACCCTGATGTCACCCTGATGTCACCCTGATGTGCCTTAGCCTAGTCTGTCTAGTCCTAGTCCAAGCCGTAGCCTGTCCCAGTTCCAAGTCCTTGTCCTGTTCTTGTTTCACCTACAATCTTCAATAAAGCTGCACTTGGGTTCTCCTACTCGCCTTCATCCTTGCCTTGACTGCCTCCAAATCGTTACAGAATACTTGACCAACCATGGACCCAGCAGCCCTGACTGCTCAGCAGGCAAGTTTCCAGCTTCTCGGCCTCAGACAAGAGGACCGCCCAATTGAGGCCCACGTCTGTAAGTTTCTGGAGCTGGCAAATTTATCAGACTTCCCGGATTACCCCTTGGTCGTCTTCTTCAGGTCCAATCTCAACAGTCAGCTTAAGGAGCGGTTGCCACCAGCGACCCCCTGCTGGACGCTCCTCGACTTCCTTGAGGAGACCCTGAAGATCTGTGGCTCGCCTTTCACTGTGGGTGTTGCGGAGGAGGACGCTACCTCTCCTCCCACAGTGGTCACCCCCCAGCCTTCCATAACTCGTTCCTCCACGCCTGCCATGGCCAACGAGCCAACGCCCACGCCTGCCACGGCCAACGAGCCAATGCCCACGCCTGCCACGGCCAACGAGCCAACGCCCACGCCTGCCACGGCCAACGCGTTGCCAGCCTCGTCCGTCCCAGCGCCAGCGTTGCCAGCCTCGTCCGTCCCAGCGCCAGCATTGCCAGCCTCGTCCGTCCCAGCGCCAGCATGGCCAGCCTCGTCCGCCAGGAGGAGGAGGAGAAGAGGAAGGGCTTCCACTCACCAGTCTCCGCCTTCCACGACCGTCCAAGAGCCTGAGCCAGCGCCTGTAGCCTCGACCGTCCAAGAGCCAGAGCCAGCGCCTGTAGCCTCGACCGTCCAAGAGCCAGAGCCAGCGCCTGTAGCCTCGACCGTCCAAGAGCCAGCGCCTGTAGCCTCGACCGTCCAAGAGCCAGCGCCTGTAGCCTCGACCGTCCAAGAGCCTGCACTTCCTGAGCCTCCCACGGCTCTGCCCCTCGAGCCTCCCACGGCTCCGCCTCTTGAGCCTCCCAGAGCTCCGCCTCTCGAGCTTCCCAGAGCTCCGCCTCTCGAGCTTCCCAGAGCTCCGCCTCTCGAACCACCCAGGGCTCCGCCTCTCGAGCCACCCAGGGCTCCACCTCCTACGGCTCCGCCTCTCGAGCCTCCGAGACCTCAGTCACCAGAGCCTTCCACGCCTCAGTCACCTGAGCCTTCCACGCCTCAGAAGTCTGCCTTGGCTCCGCCTTCCTCGGCTCTGCCTGCACCCGCTCCGCCTCCAGACCCTTCCACGGCTCCGCCTCCAGGGCCCGCCAAGCCTCCAGGGCCCGCCAAGCCTCCAGAGCCTTCCAAGCCTCCAGAGCCTTCCAAGCCTCCGCTTCCAAAACCAACCTGGTCTCCGTCTTCCATGACTCACTTCCTGGAGTCCCCCTGGTCTCCGCCTACCATGGCTCCACCCCTAGAGTCCTCCTCGGCTCCGCCTACAAAGCCTTCCGCGGCTCCACCCGCTTCTCCTGATCTTGTCCCAGCCCGGTGGACTTCTCCCAGACCTCCTGGCCCTGCCCCAGTCCTGTGGCCTTCTCCCAGGCCTCCTGTCCCCATCCTATGGCCTTTACCCAGGCCTCCTGACCCAGTCCTGTGGCCTACTCCCAGGCCTCCTGTCCCCATCCAGAGGCCTTCTCCCAGGCCTCCTGACCCGGTCCCTGCCCCACGGCCACCTACCAGGCCCCCTAACCCGGTCTCTACCCCGCAGCTGCCTCCCAGATTTCCTGACCCGGTCCCTGCCTTGAAGTCGTCCCCTTGGACCCCTGGGCTTCTGCCTGTCCTCCTTGGTCTCCTGGCCGCCCTCTTGTTCTGTTATGGTCTCCCTGTCCTTGTCTTGTTTCTCTGTGCCCCCTTGTGCTGTTTGTTTGCCTTTCCTTTTTTGTTTTGTTAGGAGCGTCTGGAATCTGCTCCTTAGAGGGGTGCTTCTGTAACGTTCCATGTTGTCTCTTGTTTATGTACCTTTACTTTTAAGTTTCTGGCACCCGTTACAATCCATATTGTCTTTGGTTTCAAAATAAGAGTGCATCAACAATTCTTATGTTCCTGTTTCCCAGTCTTGTCATGTCCTGTTTTCCCTCCTTGTTCGTGTGTCTGGTTTTCATTGTTTGATTGCTTTATTATCAGTTCTAGTTTTGTCATTGGCTTTAGTTAATCACCTTATTATCCTGTTTAAGTCCTGTTTGTCCATTGGCTGTTGTTTCCCCTGTTCATGTATTTAAGTCCTCATGTTTCCCTTGTACCTTGTCAAGTATTGTTGTTTTAACCCTGAGCCCTGCCTGATGTCACCCTGATGTTCCTTAGCCTTAGCCTAGTCTGTCTAGTCCTAGCCTTAGTCCAAGCCGTAGCCTGTTCCAAGTCCTTGTCCTGTTCTTGTTTCACCTACAATCTTCAATAAAGCTGCACTTGGGTCCTACTCCTCGCCTTCATCCTTGCCTTGACTGCCTCCAAATCGTTACACTCCTACTCTTTATTGAACCTTTAACCTGAGTAGCACTGCTCATTAAACATTAGGGTACCCAATATATTTAATAGAACTGAATAGAATAGAATTATTATTAGAATTATTAGCCTAACTCTTGTTGGTTGTGATACTGTGTCTGATGACAAATGATGAATATCCATCATTTAAAAATTAGAAAATCAAAAAAATCAATAAAAAAAAAACTTTAAATTCCAGTTTAATATGCAGAGACAACTATATAAGGAAGACATTCATAGGTTGATTTGTCCGAAAAGTGTAAACACTGACTTTTCGGCGCTATCAAAACGTTATGCTTTTTCTCAGAAGAGCTACAAAAGTAATCAAATAAGGTTTATTTAAACTGCTGATGCCTCTACAATCATCAAAATCCTTTTTTTTATTACAGTAGACCCTAGAATTCAACTGCGATCTAAAAAGCAAAGGCAAAAGAATGAGAGAACGTTGACTGTCTTATTAAAGTTGTAAGTGAACATAGGAATTACTAAAAGAAATGATTGCATTTGGTTTAAAAAAAAAAAAAGCACTAAAACATATTCAGAACTATGTGGAACATTAATAAGTGTGTGGATTGTATAGAGTGGTCTCCTACCAGCTTCAAGCAAGTGAGAAATTATAGTGAAATAGTACTACTGTGATTGAAAGTGATTGACTGGCACTCTCTGTCATTTACAGATGCAGGTGCATTCATTTTTCTGTAAAAAAACAATAAACAAAACACACACAATATTGCTTGATGAGCATGGTTTCCTTTCCTGTTAATGTACTGTATTTCCTATGAAGATATAAAGTTGTAGCAGGACACATTGAAATGTCTCGTCAATTTTTACGTTTAGAGGTAAATGGCTGGAGCAATACCCTCAAAGGTACATCAGTGTACCCTTTAATGTGGGTACATTTTTGTACCTTTACATCTAGTACCTTTTAAGAGGCAAATGTGTACCCTTGGTGACTAACTTGGACCTCAGTGATATGGTACTATAATGTACCCTTGGAAAAGGTGCAAATTTGGCCTTTTAAGGGTGCTGCCCCAGTGACAAGCACTTTGTACCTTATGAATGGCAAATTTGCTCTCAATAATAAAAACTGCCAACTTGATATTTCATCACATTTATTTAATAACATGAAACATTCAATAATTGCACATTTTTCATCAATTAGAGTAGGATACAAAACATTTTTTTGCCATTTTGCTTTAAAAAATGTCTACACATTTCATTTTAACTTAAGTACCATTTAATACTCATTCAAAATGACATTTTAGGGACACATAAAAGGAGAGGTTTTAATGACACAATGGCAGTTGTTCACTTTAAACCTTAAAAAAAAAAAAAGAACAAAATGAACATGGGAACACAAAAACCACTTCGAAGGAGCTTCTCTCATTTCAGCTTGTTTCTCACAACAACAACAAAAAATGATATGCCTTCAGATGTCTTGAAAATAGACGCACAAGTCACATGGACTACTTTTATGACATCTTTTGGGTCCTCTAAGATTTAAATTGAGGCTATATCCACTGCCATTGCATAGAAAGGGCGGGGTGTGATAGTCATTATAAATCTCCTTTTCTGTCCCCACATGAGGAAAGAAAGTCATACAGGTTTGAAATATCATGAGGGTGAGTAAAATATTACATTTTTTTATTTCTCGGTGTTAATGGTCTCTTCTGGAACACAGGCTGCCTTGAAATGATTCTTTACTCATATCTTTGCAATAGCACAGTGCAGGAAGTGGGCATATTTTTCATATAAAAGAAAGTATGCACTGAAGGCTGTAGTTATTGCTCTTTGATTCTTATTCCCCTGCACACCATCCATTTGATCAGGAATTGAACCATCCTGGTGAAAGCCATTTCATATGGTGTATCAGCATCACACTGTAAAAGGAAAACATAATGTTAGAACAGTATTAAAACCATGCAACGTCTGTAAAAACAACTTTACTAAATTTTTACTAAATTTACAATGACAGAACTTACAGTATTACATCATTCTGACAAAACAAAAACTTTCCTCACATAACTGAAAAACAATTATAGCAATGGAAAGTTAATCATTCACATTAACTTGATATTAAAGTGGTCACACCAGTCTTATAGAAATAGTTCCTCCAAAAATGAAAATGATGTCCTAACTCACCCTTATGTCACTCCAATGGTGTAGATTTTGCTTGAACATTGGGGGGGTTATAGCATGAAGTATTTACATGTTTCAGCATTATTCTGTATGGTTGATCTCAGTTTTTAATTAAACATTTTCTTATATCAGTGCAGCAATACATCAGTGCATATAAATCCATGTTACAAACTGTCTACAATGGACGCATCGCAACGTCATGTGGACGCATCTTTTGTAGACAGCGCATGGGTTTCCATCCAACTCTTTTTATGCAAATTTTGAAATTGCACATAAGAAATCCTGAATTAAACTCTTGATATGCAAGTAAACTTTCAAAATGCGCTTGAAATTGAATGCGCTAGGATGAGGTGGATTATCTAGAGTTTTGCATGAGTTAAAATGAGCATTAAGGTGATGGAAACGGTTTATTCGCAAAACGGTGACATGTTTTGACCATTCGTGCATGTGTTAGGAGTGTGCGATAGCTTAATGTGACTAGCCAACCGAAAGGTTTGGCCTTGGCACACAATTCTTTGAACATAGCGCTTGTCATTCGGAAGTGTTTCACCCACAGCTGGTTGATAAAGTGGGTCCTCACAATACGCCAGAACAGTTTTGAGAGCGGGCACTCCCAACATATGCTGAGACTGGCGGTGTGTGGGCATCGCAGCTATTTCAGCACACATTATATCAGATATTACACTTATTCTGCGGTGTCTCATGGATGCATAAAATTAGATACTTGCTCCAGTCTTGCAAATAAAACTGTCCCCAAAGCAGGAAGAGGTCATTCAGCTGCTCCAACAGGACGAGGCGGCTCCCTCATGATAATGCACTTTACTTAGTGGATGGAAACACGCAACAATTCCTATTTTCTTAAGTTTAATTTTTAGAAATGCACTTAAATGCAAAACATTTTAAATGGAAACCCAGCAACAGATCTTAATGGGAGCAATTTATTTTTGTCGCATCATGCCGCCCTGCTCATGCCTGATGTAGACAGAAAGTTATTTTGCCCTGCTGATCACATGCTTGATAATGCAGCACAAGTGTACAGCCATATGCGTTATAAAGCATGTGTGCTATGCATTTCTCTTAAGGACAACAGAGAACAAGCTCTGAACTAAAATAAGCCTAAACGTGCATAGACTCCATTGGTTAAATCCATAACTTCAGAGGCGATACAATAGGTGTGGGTGAGAAACTGATCAATATTTAAGTAAATTATTGCTAGAAATGTATCTCCATACCCAGTAGGAGGTATATAATTCATATCCTTGTTGCAGTTCTGCTCCAGTCCATTATGCATTCCCATCTAGTTGTCATTAAGTTGTTGCAGGAATAACATAAAGGTTTAAAAAATATAAATTTGTAGCGTGCTTTGTAGTCTATAACATCAATGTAATTTGAGATCAATCAAATCAATGAAGGCGGGACAAGTTTCAGAAGCTAAGTGGAAACCTTGTGGATTATTCCACTGGCACGCAACAGCAAGCAGTACAGGTTAAGAGTGTTAGTGTCATGTAAGAGGAAAGTATCCAACTAAACATGCTAAATTTGACCGCTGTTTTATGATTAAAATGTTGTGAACATATAATGGAGCATATCATGTCCATTCATCATGTCAAGCTTAAGCGCACATGTGTAGGAACGGAATGAATGTGGTAATCTGGCAGGTTTTTGAAGGAGCTTTTTAGAAAATTCACTATACATTGTCTAAGAAAATTATCAATAAAACGCAAAGTAGAGCATTATCACCATCAGATTCGAACTGTGACTTAAGGCTTCCATTGAATTTTGACAAGGTCAGACTAGTGTCAGATATTTTTAGGGCAAATATTATTAGGTGATTGTGGCACGGTGGAGGGCGGGACCGGGGCGTGATTAGGCTGATCAAGCCGTCAAGAGGGATAAAGGCCACTCGCGGATGGCGGTGTGGCAGAGAGAGATCGTTTACGGACATGTCCTTTGTCTTATGTGTTTGTATTTTGAGTTTTCCATTAAACCAATTATTTTATATGTCAAGCCGGTTTCTCGCCTCTTCCTTGCCCATGAACTTGATCTGTTTTACAGTGATCATTAACAATCAATTAAAAATTTTCGAAATCATTTCTTTGTCTTTAATTCTGAATTTTGTACATCATCTCCTAAGTCTTCTTTTTATTTCATGGATGAGCCACCAGTTAAAGGAATAGTTCACCTAAAAATGGAAAATGTACTTTTACTCATTTACACATTTATTGAGAAAATTATAGTTGTATCACCTTTAGTACTTCAAAGGACCGAGTACCATTATATTTTTTGACCTCAACAGTCGTGACCCTCCCCACCCCCAAAATGGTTTGGTCCTATATTTGGTCCCCCCCACCAATATTCAAGACATGGTTACGGCCTTGGTTTTAAGTGACTTCGCAAGCTTAAAGGTTTTAATTAGCCATATTGGATTTTTTTAGAGGTTGTGTCAAGGGTGACAGTGTGACATTAAAAGCTGTCAAGACTCATTCTCCTGTCTTTCCACATTTACTCTGTAACAAAAAGCGCTCCTGTAGGAGCTGACATTTCAAATGTATGCACATGTGTGTGTTGTGTATGGATTATCCTCTTATGTGTAAAATAGGTAATAGAGATTATAGGAGCTCTTGTGGTGTATGTGTGTGTGTGTGTGTGTGTATACCATCATGCTCGTAGGCGTTTACATGTGAGAGCGATGCCGTTTTGTGGGAGGAATATTTACCTTCTTCCCAGCGGGTTCGAGGTTCACAATAAATCACTCTGCTTTCTGATTGGTTTGAGTGACTTCTACAAAATACAACCTGACCTCAATAATGATGCAGGGCACTGCTTATAAACAAAACTAATGGAGTATTGAACTTTGATACAGCACTGGCCAGGTTTCATCTAAAATATACCGTCACACAGCATTAACAGATGGGGTTTTGGAGCAGGCGGCTTTCACCCAGTCAGCCTTACTGAAGAGAATGTATTCATGCACTCTTTTGCATGCTAAGGCTCTGTCTCATCAGAAGCTATCAGCATAAAATCAGTTCCCTTTCCACAGCTCTGCAAATACACTGTAAATCTAATATGAACAAATCATCAAACACACAAACAAGCACCTTGATCAATGAGGGTTGGGGGTGGTTGAGCCAAGGGTTGTGTGGGCAGGATCTGTTTGTTTGTGTGATTGTGTAGATAATGAGCCCTAGATAAAAGTGTGTAAGGATCTATCATTTGGTCCTGTATATTTACTGATACTAATTTTGTCACAAGCAAACACACACACACACACACTAAGCGATATCACAGTACATCAGAGGTAAACAGCTCCCTGAAAAACACACACGTTCATGGTTAGTGACTGTCTGAAGAGGTGGATAAAAAGAAAAGAGTGTGATATCACACTAGAATGTGGCTTCGATAGATGAATAAATCCCATTTTTCACAACAGTGACACAGTAGTGCTCAAGCAGACGAAAATTCTTCAGAGAGTGAAGTGACTTTAAAAACATACAATTGGAACCCTTTTAAATTACCCGACTTAAGCAATGCCTTACCTTCAGTGAGGAAAGGCTCTTAACATGCACTAAGCTCACCACATCAATGCACTTCATCCAAACAATATATACAGATTCATATTAGTAGGCTATTGTTGGGTACAGGTGCAAGAAAAAAAACTAAAAAGAGAGAACAAAGCTGAAGAGGTGATTGCAGATGAAGGGGAAAAACACATTAAAGGCTTCTTATTGGTCACTTATAATTACGATGCATGCAACTTTTTTAAACTCACAGTAATTGAGAAAGATACATGCATTAAAAATTCCCTTGTTACACTGGAACAGTTAAAGTGAACTAGTGAATTTAAAAATTAGCTTAAAAATTCCTAAAAGAGTTTTAAATTAAATGGTGACAATTTAAAAGACCTGTACATGCTGATTATATCTGATAATTTTACCCAAGAATTTTACCGCATTTGTCATTCTAAAGAACAGGATGGCAACATGTCTTTAAGTTTGCAAGTAAAACCAGAATGTTAAGGTGTACTGATTTATTGAAACATATGACATTAGCCTGTTTGTTTATATATTTTAAATATAAAATGTTACATTTGTACTCAAATTTGGTGAATCTTTGGTTGTCTTTACAAATAATTGCATGTACGCAAATATTAAAACAGCAAAAAAAAATAAAAAAATAAAAATAAGAATAATATATATATATATATATATATATATATATATATATATATATATATATATATATATATATATATATATATATATATATATATATTGTACAGAGTGCACTTAAGGTATAATACAGTTGCCCTCAAATGAAGTAATATGACCTTACAATAGCATGAACAAAAAAATGAACAACACTTTTATATTATATTATATTATATTATAGTGGTGGCTCAGCGGTTGAGGCTCTGGGTTACTGACCAGAAGGTCAGGGGTTCAAGCCCCAGTATTGCTGGGCCCTTGAGCAAGGCCCTTGACCCTATCTGCTCCAGGGGTGCTGTATTATGGCTAACCATGCACTCTGACCCTGGCTTAGCTGGGCTATGTTAAAACAAATATATTTCACTATATATAAATATGCAAAAAAAATATGTATAATGTGCAAGCAAAATAAAGGCTTCATCTATTCTATTAACAAAACCGTGTTGTAAAATGTTACTATCATTACTTCAGTAATTCATTATTTCAATATGTGTAACATGAACGCTGTGAAATAAAGAGTTACCAAAGTATAAGTTTGCTAATGTGTTGGACTTTTTCCTAAAAAGCAATGCCATAACTGCCAACTATAAGACTGGCTGATTGCTCAGATGATTTGTAGTGTATGTACTTACAAAATGGCTCATCACATGAAATTACATAGGTTATGAAAATTTTATTATTCCTGTTAATCTGCCATTCATCAAGCATAATCACTTAATCCAAAGATTTGGATTCTTATTTTCTAATTGGATTATCTAATTGTGCCCAAACACTATAAATTATTTAATTCATGAATAGTGAGCCAATATGGAGTCACCGGGCTGAATTAATGAGCTCTAAATAGAGCATTACAACAGACTCCAAACAGACTGTATAGCCAAACACTCCTCTGTGTTCAACAGAACCCAGACTGGCTGCGCTGACCTGAGACCTGTTCTAGATTCATAAACAGTCAATTAACATTTTTTATCTGTAAATTCCAAAGGTTTCATTTAAAGTTTAATGGAAAAAGCAAATGTTGCGTTAAATGGGCTCATATTGACAAAACATTTATAGGCTATGTTCAATAAGGCCCTGATTCTGGATGCCAATTAACAACTGATGCAATAAATTGTGATGAAAACGACTTTCTGTGTGAATCCTGAGGGAGTCAACTTCTAATCACATTATGTGAAACAGTCCAACAGTCCTACAAAATTTTAATGAATACACATGGAAGTTATTTGTATTCATTATGAGTTTATTATTCCTTTTTGTGTTACTTTTTATCTAGTTTATATTTGCATCAGCACGTTCCATCACTCTGGGGCAGAAGGCTTGTGTAGAGATTGTGAGTTAAATCGGATTTAAACAAATACAGTCCAAAAGACATGTGCTGTCTCTACAATTCTCATCAGCATAACAAACAAAAACCTCCCTCAGTCAACCCAAAATTCTTAATCAAAATACAGATTAGTACTTATAATCATCAGTTTTAGGTATGCAACCATCCATGTCAATACAATTGTGAAATTCAAACAGATCTTAGTAGATGGAATAACCTGTATGTCAGACAGCTTGCTTTTGTTCTGATTGGTCAGTTGTGGCAGGTCTTTTTATTTTCAGAGGCTCTTAAGGTGTAGTGGCTTTGCTAAGTATTTTTCAGTTAGACTATTTACAATACAGTATCCACAGGGACTAGTTCAATAATTTAACCAAGGCTCAAAAATTATAATTGTAAACATTTGATGTAGTCAATAGTCACGGAGTACTAATCTCAAATAATGTTTCAGGAAGTTAGTACAGTTACAATTAGAAACATAACAAAATCTTTCAAACCTTGAATAGGCCTCTTTAGAGGTTAACAAATACACCTAGTGCATTAAAAATGTATTAAATTATTTCCTCTATAAAAAACTATTTCTGCAAAGCTCAAATTTCTTAGCTTTAGAGCCATAAAAACCGTACGTGTATTTCGGACAAAGCTGTGGTTATCTCATATTAAAATGAGTGAAGCAAAATTGACCAAGCCTTGATGTCTCCAATCCTTTTTAGATCCGACTAGATATAATCCTATCTTTTAAAGGTAATTGATTTCATAGGGAGTGACACCAAAGATCACAGTTTTAACTCAGTGAAGATATAACATATGGGACAACCAAATGAAACAGCAATTATTATGCATTATTCTTATCGTTTTATATTACGGGTGGCCAAGGGTGGACATAATTACACGTCCTGAATATTCAGTATATATATAAACTTGAAAAGAAGAAACATCCCTTTTTCAGGACACTGTATTTTAAAAATAATTTTGTAAAAATCCAAATAACTTTACATATCTTTATTGTAAAGGGTTTAAACAATGTTTTCTATGACTGTCTGTTCAATTAAACATAAACAATTAATGAACATGCACCTGTGGAACGGTCATTAAGACACTAACAGTTTACAGACGGTAGGCAATTAAGGTCACCGTTATAAAAACTTAGGACACTAAATAGACCTTTCTACTGACTCTGATAACACCAAAAGAAAGATGCCCAGGGTCCCTGCTCATCTGCATGAACGTGCCTTAGGTATGCTGAATGGAGGCATGAGGACTGCAGATGTGGCCAGGGCAATAAAGTGCATTGTCCGTACTGTGAGATGCCTAAGACAGCACTACAGGGAGACTGGAAGGACAGCTGATCAGTGGCAGACCACTTGTAACAACACCTGCACAGGATCAGTACATCCGAATATCACACCTGCGGGACAGGTACAGGATGGCAACAACAACTGTCCGGTTACACCAGGAATGCACAATCCGTCCATCAGTGCTCAGGTTGTCTGCAAAAGATTGAGAGAGGCTGGACTGAGGGCTTGTAGACCTGTTGTAAGGCAGGATCTTACCAGACCTCACCGGCAACAACGTCGTCTATGGGAACAAACCCACCTTCGCTGGACCAGACAGGACTGGCAAAAAGTGCTCTTCACTGACGAGTCGTGGTTTTGTCTCACCAGGGAACTCGTTTATCGTCGAAGGAATGAGCATTACACCAAGGTCTGCACTCTGGAGCGGGATCGATTTAGAGGTGGAGGGTCCGTTATGGTCTGGGGTGGTGTGTCACAGCATCATCGGACTGAGCTTGTTGTCATTGCAGGCAATTTCAACATTGTGCGTTACAGGGAAGATATCATCCTCCCTCATGTGGCACCCTTCCTGCAGGCTCATCCTGACATGACCCTTCAGCATATCAATGCCACCAACCTTACTGCTTGTTCTGTGCATGATTTCCTGCAAGACAGGAATGTCAGTGTTCTACCATGGCCAGCGAAGAGCCCGTATCTCAATCCCATTGAGCACGTCTGGGACCTGTTGGATCGGAGGGTGAGGGTTAGGGCCATTCCCCCAGAAATGTTTTGGAACTTGCAAGTGCCTTGGTGGAAGAGTGGGGTAACATCTCACAACAAGAACAGGCAAATCTGGTGCAGTCTATGAGGAGGAGATGCAGTACATAATGCAGCTGGTGACCACACTAGATACTGTCTGTTACTTCTGTCCCCACTTTTGTTCAGGGACACATTAATCCATTTCTGTTAGTCACATGTCTGTGAAACTTGTTCAGTTTATGTCTTAGTTGTTGAATCTTTTTATGTTCAATCAAATATTTACACATATTAAGTTTGCTGAAAATAAAAGCAGTGTAATGTGAGGATGTTTCTTTTTTTGCTGAGTGTATACAGTATATATATATATATATATATATATATATATATATATATATATATATATATATATATATATGAATACATTTTTATGTTCGTAATATTTCGTAATTTGTCTCCCAACTATTTGATTATCATGATATTCTTAGCCATATGTTGTATGTGGGTGTAAACTAACAGCTGTTGACGGAGTATGTATTTTTCTGTCAGTCAAAAGAGACTTCATAGAAAGTAGGCTAGTATTTACAGCAATTGAAGAACTGTCTATCTATATTTTTTTTCCTGGAAAGATTGAGGGAAGAAAGGAAAAGATGAAAAGTGATGGAATGAGTATGGAGAATAGAAAGCAAGAGCAAGTAAAAAGGTAAATTGAGAAAGAGCGACAGAATCTGAGGTGAGGGTGCAACGAATTCAGTGACGGGCGTGCCTGTTACCTGTCAACTGCTTGTCTTGGCTGCCAGAGTTGGCAAGGCATGCAAGTGAAGTGTGTGTATGTATACGTGTGTTTGGGAAGGTTTGAGTGATGGGTGAGAGGTCCAGTCATTGTATAATGTAGCTCTGTTGGCCCTCTCGCCGTCTACAAGTCTTGTTCTTAATATATGATATTATGAGCTAGTGAAGAGAATTAAAGGGATAGTTTACCCAAAACGGACATTTCTGGCATCATTTACTGCCTCAAAGGTGATGTTCATCAGGAATGTTAGTCTCAGTCATTATTCACTTTCCCGAAATTTGCTGCAGAAATTGGCCTGTGCTTACCAAAATCTGCACATCTGCCCCCAGTGGTTTAAGCTGGAAGTGTTGTTGAACTTAGAAGCGCATATGAGGTTCAGTTTTCAGGTGATATGTTCACAGAGTGTTGACAAAAGTGAGTTGTATTATTTGTAAATGATGTAGTACAGTCAACAGGAATGCATAATTAGCAGGAATGCAACTATATCCCCTATGTAAAACTTCAACCCTAAACCTAACTGTCAGAAGATCAGAATCAGCTTTATTGCCACGTATGCTTACACTTATAAGGAATTTGTCTCGGTGGCAGGAGCTTCCAGTGCACAACAATACAAAAACAGTAGCAAGACATAGATAATAATAAAAAAATTATAAAAAACAATTATACACATACTTACATACACACACAGACACATAAATACATAGATGCACACAAACATATACATAGTGCAATTCTAATACAAATCTGTTATGTTCAGTGCAATTTTTTTTTTTCAGAGGAGCGAAATGGCAGAAATGGCAGAAGAGAAGAGGTTGATATATAGAAAATATATAGGAAATATAAAAAAGACTAAACTGTGTATTGCACATAATAATTGTTCAATGGGACAGTTTTAACTGTTTATGAGATGGATTGCCTGAGGGAAAATACTATTCCTGTGCCTGACGGTTCTGGTGCTCAGAACTCTGAAGCGTTGGCCAGAAGACAAGAGTTCAAAAAGGTAATGGGCTGGGTGAGTGGGGTCCAGAGTGATTTTTCCAGCCTTTTTCCTCACTCTGGAAGTGTATAATTCTTGAAGGGGGGGGGGGGCAGGGGGAAAACAATAATCCGCTCAACAGTCTGAACTGTCCTTTGTAGTCTTCTGATGTCTGATTTCGTAGCTGAATCAAACCAGACAGTTATTGAAGCGCAGATGACAGACTCAATGACTGCTGAGTAGAACTGTTTCAGCAGCGCCTGTGGCAGGTTGAACTTCCTCAGCTGGCGAAGGAAGTGCAACCTCTGCTGGGCCTTTTTCACAATGGAGTCAATGTGTGTCTCGCACTTCAGGTCCTGTGAGATGGTAGTGCACAGGAACCTGAATGACTCCACTTCTGCCATAGTGCTGTTCAGAGGACAGTGTTGGGGTGTTCCTCCTAAAGTCCACAATCATCTCCACCATTTTGAGCCTGATCACCTCAGGGTTGTTATAATTGCACCAGACAGCCAGCCGTTCAGCCTCCCTTCTTTATGCAGACTCATCGTCATCTTGGATGAGGTCGATGACAGTGGTGTCATCTGCAAACTGCAGGAGCTTGACAGAGGTGTCCTTGGCGATGCAGTCATTGGTGTAGAGGGAGAAGAGCAGTGGGGAGAGCACACATCCCTGGAGGGCACCAGTGCTGATGGTACAGGTGCTGGAAGTGAATTTCCCCTGTCTCACAAGCTGATGCCTGTCTGTCAGAAAGCTGGTGATCCACTGACAGATAGACATGGGAACAGAGAGTTGGTGTAATTTGTTCTGGAGTATAGCTGGGATGATGGTGTTGAAAGCCGAACTGAAGTCTACAAAAAGGATTGCAAATGTTCGTGGTCTGCCCAGATGTTGCAGGATGTAATGCAATCCCATGTTGACTACATCATCCACAGACCTGTTCGTTCGATAAGCAAATTGAAGGGGATCTAGAAAGGGTCCAGTGATGTCCTTCAGATGGGCCAACATCAGTCTCTCAAATGACTTCATGACCACAGACGTCAGGGCGACAGGTCTGTAGTCATTAAGTCCTGTTATTTTTGGTTTCTTAGGGACAGGGATAATAATTGAGCATGTGAAGCAGCATGGGACTTCACACTGCTCAAGTGATCTATTGAAGATCTGAGTGAAGATGGGGGTCAATTGGTTAGCACAGAAACGAAGTCACGCTGGTGAGACGCCATCTGGTCCTGAAGCCTTCCTCTTCTGCCTTTTGTTTCTGAAAAACCTGGCACACATCATCTTCACAGATCTTAAGTGCAGGTTGAGTAGCAGAAGGGAGGAGGAGGGGGGGTTGCAGGAGTTGCTGGTGTTGTTGGTGTTTGTGTGAAGTGAAGGTGGGTGTGGGGCAAATCTGCAGAACACATTCAGGTCATCAGCCAGTCGTTCGTTCACCACAGGGTTGGGGGTAGGAGTCCTGTAATTGGTAAGTTGTTTTAGGCCACTCCACACTGATGCAGTTTTGTTAGCTGAAAACTTGTTTTTCAGCTTCTCAGAGTAACTTATTTTAGCCACTCTGACTTCCATATTCAGTGTGTTTCTGGCCTGATTGTACAAGACTTTATCCCCACCCCTGTAAGCATCCTCTTTGGCATGAAGAAGCTGTCTGAATTTTCCTGTAAACCATGGTTTTCCATTATTGAATGATAAATAAGTCATAGTAGGATGCACATATCATCACAGAAACTGATAAATGATGTAACAGTGTCTGTGAGCTTGTCCAGGTCTATGGCTGCAGCCTCAAAAACACTCAAATCCGTGAAATCGACTGTTCAATAATTGTAATTTTGAGGAGTACAAATGTAATTTTAGAGCAAAAATGCAACCTTTAAAATTGTGTTTACTATTGTTTATGTGAATGCTATAACTTCCTGGTTTTCATAGGGCCAGAACCTGTGTTGCGGAGGTTGCAATAATGGTGAACATTTTTAATTGATGCAAAAATGTCTGATGGTGGATGGCAGTTGTCAGTAATTCAGCAGCATGGGGAGGATTTCAGGGTACATGAATATTCGGAAGCAATGTGTTGATTTTAATGTGTTCTATTTGCTATTTTTTTTTATTTAATACATGTTACATTTAATATGGGTTAAAATATCCCTTTAAATATCTTAATATATCTCATAATATCATATTGTTGACTAATGTTGAATTTTGTTTCCTTGTCTTAAATTGCTTGAAAGAAAGCAATATGTATGAGGTTTTGAATCCACATTTAAAGAACATTGTTTCATATTGACATGATTTTTAATTGTATCCCTCTCTGCACATTCTCTTTTAAAAAATCCTTGAAAAATCCAGTTCTTATAACATGCTGGATAGGATAAGAGGAGAAGACAAGAGGCAGGATGGAAGAAAATTATGAAAGAAAATTGAAGAGTTGAATAATGATGCTAGTTCATTAGTGTGTTTGAGCCTAAGTCTAGATGAATTTTACTGGAGAATGTTCAAATGAGTTTAAAAGCAATACACTCCACTTGCAGATCTCACTGTTAAGGAGGCATGTAGAGTGGCATAAATCAGGAGATGAGTATTGATGTGCTCGGAGTTGTGTCTGATGAAAAAGTGAGCTCATTCTCAGAGCTTCTGGGAGATTTATAAATGCACGCACACAATTTACTTTGCATTGACAGATTGAGCTGAAATCTGAAATCATTCTGGACACTGGCTGCACTGTTGGCAGGAGCCCTGTGTGTTTGTGTGTGTGTGTGTGTGTGTGTGTGTGTGTGTGTGTGTGTGTGTGTGTGTGTGTGGGCATGTTTATGTAGTTTACGAGGACAGTTTTTTTTATGTTACAAACTGGTAATTACAAGGGTATTATGCTATAAATGTGGTTTATGAGGACATTTCTAGTGTACCCATAATTTAAATTGCTTAAAAAACATATTAAACAATGTAAAAATGCAGAAAGTTTTTTATGAGGTTTAGGTTTGGGGGATATAATGTACTATAGTTTGTACAGTATAAAAATCATTATGTCTATGGAAAGTCTTCATAATGATAGGTATGTGTACACAACGTGTACACAATGTGTGTGTGTGTGTGTGTGTGTGTGTGTGTGTGTGTGTGTGTGTGTGTGTGTGTGTGTGTGTGTGTGACTTAATTGGGAGAAACGCTTTGAGTTTTCATCACATCTGTACTGTTTGTACTGTGTGACTTTACAGAAAATTACGTGATTTCTGGATTACTACATCAAATTTTTCCTGGGATGATGGATATAAATAATCAGATGTTTATCGAGAGTGGGTAATTGAACTCTATTCTACATTAAATCGTCATGAAATTTAGTTGACATGAGGGAAGTATTGAGTGCCTTTTGTTGTGTGGTAACTTGCATCAAGACATACTGTATTTTTTAAGTCAATGAGTGAGTATTTCAGTACAGTAATTTATGTTTTTATGAGTCATAAAAGCATTTATTGAATGTGTTGTGTTGATAAATAGGTTTATAGTGCTTTCAACATGCTGTCAACTAATTTCAGCACGTGCTGCGTGGTAGTCTGACCACTCGTCTCATCTCTCACTAGGGCTGCAGCACGCACAGCTCTCGCACCCACAAAGACAGACTGCATACGAAAGCGGGAAAATGCTGCCTTCAGGGGCTGAGGTAGGATGAAATAAGGTGCTTTTTAAACTGTTCAGAGATCAGTTTCCTTTAGAGTTTCATTCATCCAAATATGATGTTGTTTAAACCATTAACTGGTTAGGCAGCTGCCTATGTTTTTGGATGCAGCCAAATCTCATGTAAAACAGCCCTAACAAAAGTGTAACTCTGGCATCCTCCTTCGGTGTTGTTGATTTCAGTGTTGTTGTTTATATTGAATCGAGCGTTCCAACCTTGTCAGAAGGAAAAATGGTTGATACTAGATTACGTAACTATGGTGATAACTTTTGTCAGTGTTAATGCTACAGGGAAAAATACTCCTTGAATGTTCAGTTACTCGTAAGAGTTTTCATCTAGATAGTTACTACGGTACAGGACTGTAGGTGGGAAATGGCCTATAAATTCCAGCGAAACCTGTGATCTCTCATTAGTTCTCTTAATGTCTCATCATCAGAGGTGGGTAGTGTAGACAAAAACTGTCCTCAATTAAAAGTCTTTTAAAAATTAATTACTCAAGTAGAAGTAAAATAACTAACGTTAATAATAACTAGAGTAAGAGTAAGAAAGTATCCAATTAAAAGATTACTCAAGTAGTGAGTAAATAGTTGCATTGCAAGTTGCATTACAAAGATCTGATTTTTAATTTTAACACATTGCGTGCATGAGTAATGTCATCCTTTATACCCACTGTTACAGTGATAGTTTCCAAATGAAAATGATAATATCATTTATTCACCCTCACTTTTAAACCAGTATGACTTGGACACAATTAAGGAGATTTTAGACAGAATTTTAGCCTCAGTCACCATTCACTTCCATTTGTCTGTTATTTGTGAATGGTGACTAAGGATGTCAGTCCCTAACATTCTGCCTAACACCTTGTTTTTGGTCACAGGGAAGAGGAAGACACAAAGGTTTTAAACATCGAGAGTGAGTCTAAATGATGAGACAATGTTAATTTATGGTTGAACTATCACTTTAAGTTTGCTTGACAGATCGGGTTTGATAATTAGAAGGAAAGTTTGGAAACGTTATTAGCAATTATTACATAAAAAAATCTAAATGTCTCACAGGCTCAATTATATTATTTTTTATAACATTGTATATTCTTAGTTACGAATCAAAGCAAGATCATGTATTATTAATGCCTAATGTTGCTAACTTTTTTAAGTCCTGCATTGATTCTTAGTTCAGTTTATTCTGTAGCGTACAGTATATACACTGACAAAATCATTTAAAAGTGAAGTTGCACCTTATTTCTGTTTAGAAGTACGTTTAGGCTTATTTAAGTTCAGAGCTTGTTCTCTGTTGTCCATTCCACGCATGCTTTTTAACGCATATAGGGGCTGTCACACTACGCTTTGCACTCCATTCACTCATTCAAAAGCATCCGAATGCAGCAGAGAGGAAATGCAAGCTTGTGTGAAGAAATGTTGTTCTACACTGCAAACCAAAGTTCAAACTTGATGAACTCTGAACCGTGAATTCCTGCGACAAAAGGACGCACGACTAATAGGGGACTGAAACATCACATGCTGACCTCTTGGCTCAATTCAAAGGATAAATATTTAAAAGCTGCGAGATTATATATGAGCCCTTCGCCCTGTCACATACTGCATTATGCTACATGGTCTGGTCAACGCCCCTTCCATCTTCCAGTCTTACATGAATGAGGTTCTGCGTGAGTACTTGCACTGTTTTGTCAAAAAAAGCCAAACACTCTTCCCTGGTCTCCCGAAGCCACAAAGGCCTTCCAGTGGCTCAAGACAGGTTTCACCAGTGCCCCCATCCTTAAGCACCCTGATCCTAATATTCCCTTTATAGTGGAAATAGATGCTTCCACCAGCGGTGTCGGGCCGTGATGTCCCAGAGACAGAACTGAGATCAACAGAGCCCGTAGGTACAGAATCACGCTGAAACTGACCATTACCCTAACATTATCATTATCACCATAACTTACCACAACATAGTTTTCTTATTTGAATCCATAATTCTGTATGCTGAAATTCCCGCTTGTTTGGTGTTGAATAAAGGCATCGCATAAACGTAAATCTTTTCATTTTCACTGTGTGAAATAAAGAAAGTGTTTGTTTTGAGAGCTTACTGCTGTTGCTGCAGTGATGAACTTGAGTCCAGTGACGTTGTAAAGTTCTGGAGTTGTAAAAGTCCCATTAAAAAAAAACTCAATAATTTGCACATTTCTTAACACATATTGAATTTTTTTTCTCATTAGAATTTCACTTGAGTAATAGTAAAACGCACCCACCATTAAATCTACTCTTAAAATTACATTTTCTCCAAAAAGTTAATGTAAATAAAATGTAATGGAGAAAATGTAGTGCATAACTACCCACCTCTGCTCACCATATTTAATTTTGCTCCCTTTTAGATTAGATGTCTTTCATTTATGTCTAGAATGCAAGCAGAATGCCCTCACTTGATTCTCTCCTTGTGTGTCTTTTATCTCCATCCTCATACTCTCCTGATCCCTTCTCTTTAGATGCCTTTCACTTTTGCTTAAACTCATTATAGTTCAGTCAAAATCTCTCTTTCTCTCGCTCTCTCTCTCTCCCTCATTATCTCTGGCCCTCCTACAGACTTCCTCTTCCTTTGCTATTAGTGTCGATCTGTAACCAAGCAACGGATAGGCTGTTTAATCAACAGATAGATTCAGTGATGATGAAACTCTGAAGTAGGACATCAAGTGTCGACAAGTGTCTTTCTGTCTCCATTCACATATAAGTGCACTTTCTGCCCTAGTTTGACATGTATAAATGCGCTATACTGAGTGTCACAACAGAAATAAAAAGAGAAACTAGCAGAATAAAAATAGAAACTAAAATAAAATTTAAAATGACCACAAATGTTTGCTTTTGATACACATTATATTATATAAGTTTGAAAAATTTACAACCAACCTTCATTAAAGGAACAGTTGACCCAAAAAGGAAAATTCTCTCATCATTTACTCACACTCAAACTCAAAAAAGGACATAAAGGCAGCATAAAAGTAATCGTTTTTGCATTAATGAGAGAAGCTCATTCACGCGTCCTCGCGCTTGATACAGTTCCTGCTTTACCTCTTATACATGTTTATGCGAGAACTGACACATGTATGATATAAACAGAATTTATCGTGTGAACATGCAAATGCATATGCGTTAAACAGGAGGATACATGAATGAGCTTCTCTCTTGAATGCCCATAGAAGAGCTGGGCAGAAGTAGAAGGTTTTTAGTCAATAAGGACTGAATTTTTTTGCTTTTTGTTTTTCTCACCCAAACCTTCTCTTTTTCATATAAGACAGAGAGTTATTCAAGTTTGGGATGTTATAAGGGTAAATTAATAATTAATAATAAAAATGTTATAAGAGTAAATGATGACAGAATTTTCATTTCTGGGTGAACCCAAATTCTAGCCCTTACATTTTTTGTTGTTGGTGTAACCTGATGTATTCGGATTGATTCAGTGATGTGAAAAAATACTTTTGATGTGGAAAATAAATTAAATAAAAAAAAAAAAAAATTAAAATTAAAAAAAAAATTATAAATTTAGATATTACCTCATGAAGCATATTTTCTGCTTAAAGTGTGTGTGTGTGTGTGTGTGTGTATGCTTAAACATAGTTAAATTATTTCAGCTAACACATTAACCTTAGCAGCCTTTACATACTCAAAATATACTGAAAAAGGAAAATTTAATTGAAAAATTAGAAAATGTATTAAACTAACAACAGCTAAACTAAATTAAAGGACAAATTATGAAAACAAAGCAGAAACAATGTGTGTTTACACACTGTGCTGTTTTGAACAGATTCAATTAATGTTCTGGAAAATAAACCTCTGCACATATTTTCCTTGAATGAGATTTAACCTTAACTGTCTGTTCTCGGCTTCACCTCCATGGACAAACTCTCTCTCTCTCCCTCTTTCACTCCCTCGCTCTGTCAAGACAAGCTCGAGAGTAAATGGTTATCGTTTAATTGAGGCTGTTTATTTTTATTTTCCCCACCTCTTTTCACCTTTCTATTGCTCTTTCTGTCCTCTGTGAGCCTGACTGCAACAAATCAGAGGAACAACATAAAACCTTCACCCACATAAACACAAATATGCATAGGCCATGTCCAGTGTTGTCCTTAAATTGGTTTTTGACTCATTTGTTTGTTTTTTGTTCTTTTGTTTGTTTTATTTTTTACATTTTGTTTGGGGGGGGGGGGGGGGGTTGTTTGTATGTTTGTATGTTTCATGTTTTTGTTTTAGTTAGACATACCGTGTTGTCTTACATTGGTTCTGACTCTATTGTTTTTTTTTTTGTTTTTTTTTGTTTGTTTGTTTTTTTTTTAGATATACCATGCCATCCTACATTTGGGTTCTGTTTTTTGTTTGTTTGGGTTTCTTTTTAGAATAGTAAAAATTTATTTTGGTTGTTTTTTTTGTTTTTGTTTTTTTGAATGTTTTTAAAAGTCAGTGCATAACAGTGGATATGCTTTGTATACAAACACACTGACAGCCCTCTTCTATAATGTATTGTGGAATTTGTTTATTATTTAGGGTTTGGTCTTGACTGTGAAATGTTTTAGCCCTTTTCTCAAAAGGTCCCTGAATCGTTTGAGGTATATATGTGTATCTGTGACAGTCAGTGTGCTAGTGAATGTGTTTGTGCCAGTTGATTTTATAGATATATGTTTGCGGCTCTCTGTCTCAGAGTTACAGTGCGCTGCTGCTCTCTGGAGGTTGCTCTTTGTAACTGTTTTCTTTGAGTCAGGTGGATGAAGTTGCACTGAGCAGTTCAGGGACACTATAAGGAGACAGTCCACTTGTAAAAAATATATAAATGTAGAAATTGCAACGCTCAATATGTCCAGTTGCATGAAACCCCTTAAATTAAGAAAACCCTTAGTGAGATGTATTAACCTTACAATTTGAAGTGTTTTCCTAAACTAAGGGTTTCTTGCAGTTGATCACTGGCTTTCAATTAAAGAAGCCTTGTCAGATAGCCCTCTCCAGTTATTACAGACTCCTTGGTTCTGACAAGAGCCTTATTCATTTTATAAAGAATGTGTTATCTTCTGTTGTTGCTAGAGGCCGCTGTTGAGTGTCATAAAAGGTTCTTGATTTTTCTTGATTTCTCTATATTTATTTATTTATTTGTTTATTGTGGAGGTTTCTGTTAAAGGAAGTGTGTCACTTTATGTCAGAGTGATAATTCATTAGCATTGTCTTGACTAGAAGAAAGAATTTTGTCTCACTTATGTTTGAAACAGCCACTTTCATAGTCTTCTGTCCTACTTACCATTTTAAACCCTGAGGAGAGATGCTACTCCATATTGTCCCATTAGAAATGCTGCTGGTTAATGTCTCCTGCTGTGTCTCTTTGTGCAGCATTCTCAGCAAATCAGAGTTTCATCCAAGGGTATAGATTTGGCTTGAACTTTGAGGGGGTTGCTACGTGAAGCATTTACAGGTTTCCATTGATCATGGTATAAATATTAGGGGTTGTACTTGCTTGTTTTGATTATCTCATCCCCCCTGGATTCTACACCCCTGGTTTCATCCTTCACTTTTTGTGCATGCATGAACACACATACTTGATATACGACAAATACATTTTGTGACTGGAACTCTTTTGTAAATTCTGAACTAAATCTCATCACTTTATCCTAACATTTTCTGTAAGTTATAAATTTGAAAGTGTGTCATTGGTGTGCTCTGCTGGTTGGTGATCTAATCACAGGCTTCATCAAACAAATCCACACTGACTGCTGTGAACTACATTACCGTTTCAGTGCATCAACCACGCTGATATGGAACAGACCTCAACCCTGCAATCTGCTCAAATAGTTTTGTAATCTGTGGGAGAATCACAAAGAGAGTGAGAGAGAGAGAGAGCGTTGATACAGTAGATGAGTTGAGCTGTGTATTACAGTTAAATGGCCAGGAGCATGTGCTTTCTGCCTCATTCTATGAACTGAATCTACATGAGTTAAGTAAAAGAATCTGTAATAACCGCTTTGATGATAATTGAAAGTAAGATGCGGTAGATAATGTGTAATTTGTAATGTTTACATTCTGTATTCATGACTCTAATGCTAGCATGCTAACCTTGGCCATCGCATGCAACTGTTACGCTTTTAGTATGACCTATTCTCTTTTGAAGACTTTACGATCCACTGTGAGAGATTTGTAGGGCTGAAATGTGTGGGGCTAAAAAATAACATTTATTGGAAATTCACCTTTTAATTCATTTTTATTAGTAATTTAGTTTGAAGCGATCTTGAAGTGACAGCATGGCTCTCATGATTGTTTTCCACTCAAAGTGCCCTTCGGAGGCTGATATATCCCATTTGGAATGCAAGGACATTTGTGTTAATTTTGCTCTTCTTCTCTGCTTTGTGTTGCGTTTGACCTGTGTATAATACATGTCACGCAGCACCTCTGTTTTTCGGTGCATGCGCATAACGCTGAGGCAATTGTTGTCCGATTAACATGTATACATGCTGGACAGAGCTGAGCTACAATTGCATTATCTAGGTCTGTTTCTCATAAACCGGACTAGTATGATTTCAGTTGGACTAACATTTTAAAAAGTTTTATTATTGCTTTAGTCTGACTGAAACTTTAAAATGCATATAAACGCCTGAATGCACATTGTAGCTGTCAGTCACTATAAACTCAATGCACAGAGCGCTCTCATACCTCCTCCAACACTGAACTCACTGTCAAAATAAAATCCGCTGGATGGCTGATTTAGTAAATCGTGCTGAATTATCATCATTAAAGTGTCTTTCGTACAGCAAGTATCTTTACTCATAGACATGCTATGGGCAGTACACTGGTGAGGAGACAAGATGGAATTTTTATCTATTTATTTATTTATTTATGGATGTCTATGGAGGAGATTCTTCAGTGTGTTGAATAAACTGCTTTTGTGAGGAAACAGCTCATCACTTAATAAGCTGACTAACTGTACATTAATCTGCAACATACACTAAACAATCTTTTTGGAATTAACTACATGTGGAGTTTACTATGATAAAATTGCTGTTTTTATAATAGAAGACACAGACCATTTTGTGACAGGTGTCAGTTTATGGCTCCTCATTCATTTGTATGGCATCTGCAAATGGTGACTTGCTGTCCTAACATGTTAGTGGACCGTTACGCTCTCTCCTATGGTAAAAGTGAAGAGATTTATGTCTCGGTATAGAAGAACACACATATCACAAGGACATAAACAAAATAAAATGGTTACTGTTTAACCTTGGACACTTTTGAAAGAAGGCACTTACAGTAGAGGATAGTTGTCCAAACATCAAGAATTTTTTATTTTTTTTTATTATTTGTAACACGCGACTGGACTGGACTGGACTGGACAGGGGAAGCAGGACACGATAACAGGATGGTGAACTCAAAGGTATGGTTTTTAATTTCTCTAAAGTAAAAGTACAGAACTGAACATAAACTACTTATAATAAACACAGGATCTCTCTATAAATATAAACTCTCTTCTATAAACATAAACTCTCTGGGACTTCAGTTGCCAACACTAGACTGGCTTCCTTCCTCCTCCACTGGCGTTGTTGTGGCTCTTATATGCCGCTCTCCCCGTGCTCACTGAAATTAGAGACAGGTGTTAGACATATTTTAGCTCAGGTGCAAGCACCCTTACCGCTCCCCCTCTCCGGACGGGCGCTTGACCACGCCCCCTCTGCCACATACCCCCACCGCCCGACTCAGGCCGGGGCGTCATCCGGCCTGCCTACCACTCCCCCCCCATTTCTGGAAAGGAAGTCGGTGACAGCCATCCGCACCCCCGGTCTGTGGACCACCTCGAACTTAAAAGGCTGGAGAGCCAGATACCAACGGGTGATCCGGGCGTTAGTATCCTTCATGCGGTGGAGCCACTGCAGTGGGGCATGATCCGAGCAGAGGGTGAAGGCCCGCCCCAGCAGGTAGTAGCGGAGTGTGAGGACCGCCCACTTGATGGCTAGACACTCCTTCTCCACGGTGCTATACTTCGTTTCCCTCAGGGAGAGCTTCCTGCTGATGTATAGCACCGGGCGCTCCTCCTCCTCCACCACCTGCAAGAGTACAGCCCCCAGCCCTCTGTCTGAAGCGTCCGTCTGTAATAGAAAAGGGAGAGAGAAGTTAGGGGAATACAAGAGCGGCCCCCCACAGAGTGCGGCTTTAATTTGTGAGAACGCCTGCTGGCACTGTTCCAACCATTGGACCGGATCTGGAGCCCCCTTTTTAGTGAGGTCAGTCAGCGGGCTGGTGACGTCCGAATAATTAGGTACGAACCTTCTGTAGTAGCCAGCCAGCCCCAGGAACTGCCTCACCCCCTTTTTGGTCTTGGGCCTAGGGCAAGTCGCAATCGCCGCGGTTTTATCAATTTGGGGACGCACCTAGCCATGGCCCAAGTGGAACCCCAGATACCGTACCTCCACACGCCCAACCGCGCACTTCTTAGGGTTTGCAGTGAGCCCCGCCCGCCGCAGCGACTTCAGGACCGCCCTCAGATGTTGTATATGCCGCTGCCAGTCATTACTATAAATAATAATATCGTCTATGTAGGCAGCGGCGTAAGCAGAGTGCGGCCGGAGGACACGGTCCATCAAACGCTGGAACGTGGCTGGGGCCCCGAACAAACCGAACGGAAGTGTCACAAATTGGTGTAATCCGAACGGCGTGGTGAAGGCTGTTTTTTCGCGGGATATTGGTGTCAAGGGGATCTGCCAATAACCCTTTGTTAAATCCAATGTCGAATAAAAGCGAGCAGTACCTAACCGATCGAGCAGTTCATCAACGCGGGGCATTGGATACACGTCAAATTTAGACACCGCGTTGACTTTTCTATAATCCACACAGAACCGCACCGACCCGTCACTCTTGGGAACAAGAACGACTGGGCTGGACCAGTCGCTGTGGGATTCTTCTATTATTCCCATATCAAGCATGGCATCTAATTCGTCCCGGACAATTTTCTTTCTATGCTCGGGGAGGCGGTAAGGGCGGCAACGAACGACCACCCCCGGCTCGGTCTCGATATGGTGCTGGATGAGGTCCGTGCGACCCGGCAGGGGAGAAAACACGTCCGCAAACTCCTTCTGCAACCTGGCAACCTCTGCTCGTTGGCACGGGGAGAGGTGGTCTCCACAAATGACCGGGGTATTGAGATCTGGATTTGGATTTACCTCCGGTCCGAGCTCCGCCCTCTCCGGGACCACCGTAGCCAACGATACAGGGACCGCCTCCCTCCACAATTTAAGGAGGTTGAGGTGGTAGATTTGACGCGCATTCCCTCTGTCGGTTCGCTTAACTTCATAATCGAGATCCCCCACTCGTCGTGTGACCTCAAAGGGCCCTTGCCACTTGGCGAGTAATTTGGAGCTCGATGTGGGAAGCAATACAAGAACTTTATCTCCCGGTGCAAATTCCCTCAGCCGCGTTCCCCTGTCGTACAGCCGGCATTTACGTTCTTGGGCCCAGAGCAAATTCTCCTGTGTTAGTTTCCCCAAAGTGTGGAGTTTTGCTCGGAGGTCAAGAACGTATTGAATTTCATTTTTGCTATTTGTAGGTCCCTCCTCCCAACCTTCTCGTAAAATATCTAAGATGCTGCGCGGGCATCGCCCGTACAATAGCTCAAATGTGGAGAAGCCGGTTGAGGCTTGCGGGACCTCTCGCACTGCAAACAACAGGGGATCGATCCATCTGTCCCAGTTTTTAGCATCCTCGTGCACGAACTTACGAATCATGTTTTTGAGGGTTTTGTTAAAGCGTTCCACTAGGCCATCTGTCTGCGGATGACACACTAGTGCGAATCGATTTAATGCCCAATAGATCGTAAAGTTCGCGAAGTGTGCGTGACATAAACGTTGTACCTTGATCGGTGAGGATTTCTTTTGGAATCCCCACCCGGGAGATTATTTTGAAGAGTGCCCCAGCAACACTACGTGCTGAAATGTTGCTTAGAGGCACTGCTTCCGGATATCGCGTTGCGTAATCCACTAGGACTAACACAAAGCGATGTCCGCGTGCTGTCCGCTCTAATGGCCCGACGAGGTCCATTCCAATTCTCTCGAAGGGGACCTCGATCAACGGAAGAGGGCGCAATGGCGCTTTTGGGGTGGCCGGTGGGTTTACCAGCTGGCATTCGCGGCACGCCGCACACCACCTGCGGACGTCGCCGCTAATGCCCGGCCAATAAAAACGGGCTATTAGGCGGAGAAGAGTCTTTCTTTCCCCTAGATGACCCGCCATGGGATTATAATGAGCCGCTTGGAATAACATTTCCCGGCGGCTCCGTGGAATCAAAAGCTGTGTCCTATTTTCTTTAGTTTGAGTGTCCTGCGTCACTCTATACAGTCGGTCATTTATAATTGAGAAATAGGGGTATGCGAGTGCGATGTCTGGCTGAAGACGCTGACCATCGATCACTTTTACCTGACCAAAGGCATGTTTGAGGGTTTCGTCCCGTGACTGCTCCAAAGGGAAATCCTCGTCAGGGAATTCCCTGCGAAGAGGAGGGGCGGAAGCCTCGCCCCTCTCCTCGTCATCCTGATCTGGAGCAGCCGAGGACGGCCCCGGCTCCGCCTCCCCTGTCAGAGCATCGCACATCGCACATCTCCCTACTTTAGTGCAGGACCCATCCGTACAAACTCCCCCTAACACATCTTTAAACGCTGGCCAATCGGTTCCCAAAATCAGAGGATGGGTGAGGCGGGGACTAACCGCTGCCTCTACTCTATGCTTTTTTTCCCAGAATTTCACTAATAAGGTCATCATCGGATACTTGTGAATATCCCCATGCACACACCTCACCCTCACCCGTCTAGCTATGCCCAAAGCCCCGGGTTGAACCAAGCGTTGATGGATGGTGGTCTGATTACAACCGGTATCCAGCAATGCTTGGTGTGTACCCCCCTGGATTCTTACCGGAATCCGGTACGCTCCAGCCCGATCGGGGGCAGCATGCGGTGGATCGGAGACCCGAACCACCGTCCCCACTTCCATCATCGGACACTGATCGCGGAAGTGGCCCGGGTCCCCGCACCTCCAACAGGCTGGCCCAGGCGCCACACCCGTACCTGCGTCGGCGGACGCCCCCACCTGAGGGGGAGAGCGGCTGAATGTGGCGGGGGGGGTGTGCGATGCCACCGTGGGTCTCTGACAGGCTCCTCGCCTGCGGGGGGCAGGAACGGACCCTGGAAGGAAGACAGAGCGAGAGGGGGGAGGGGGATGGGGAAGAGCGGAAAAAAACACAGGGGAAGGGGAGGGAGAAAGAGAGGGCTCGTCCGCCCTCGGGATCGCCGCCATGTGGTCCTCCGCCAGCTGCACGGCTGCCTCCAGCGACGTCGGGCGGTGGCACTGGACCCACTCCGCCGTTCTCCTGGGTAACCGCTGGGTGAATTGCTCCAGCACCACCTGATCGATGAGACCCTCGACGCCGCGGTCCCCTACTAGCAGCCACCTCCGGCAGGCATCACGGAGCCGCTGAGCAAACGCGAACGGGCGGTCGGCTTTGTCCAGCTTCATGGCCCGGAAGAGCTGGCGATTCTCCTCGGGGCTCTGACCAACCCGTTGCATGATGGCTCTCCTCAGATCGGGGTAGGCCAGGAGGTTCGCTGTCGGCAGTTGTTGAGCCGCGAGTTGGGCTTCCCCGGACAATAATGGTATGAGGCGGGCTGCCCATTGGTCGCGTGGCCAGGCCCAGATCTCCGCAGTGCGCTCAAACAAATCAAGGAAAGCCTCTGGGTCGTCCGTCGCCCCCATTTTCTGTAACATGGGAGGGGGCAACGGAGAATGATTGTCCGGGGTCGCGGCTGTGGCGGGAGCAACCTCCCGGCTGAGGAGGCTCCGGATGGCAAGTCGGTCCTCTGCTTGAGCCCGCATGATCTCAAAGAACCGTCGATCCTGGTCCTCTCGGGCTCAAGCAGGGAGTGCTGGTGGCTTTGATGGAGTGTAGCGAGGGACTGGAGGACTTCGGTCAGCTGGGAGGACTCTACGGGGCGACCTTCCATGACTATTAGTCCCGGGTTTCGGCACCAGTGTAACACGCGACTGGACTGAACTGGACTGGACTGGACAGGGGAAGCAGGACACGATAACAGGATGGTGAACTCAAAGGTATGGTTTTTAATTTCTCTAAAGTAAAAGTACAGAACTGAACATAAACTACTTATAATAAACACAGGATCTCTCTATAAATATAAACTCTCTTCTATAAACATAAACTCTCTGGGACTTCAGTTGCCAACACTAGACTGGCTTCCTTCCTCCTCCACTGGCGTTGTTGTGGCTCTTATATGCCGCTCTCCCCGTGCTCACTGAAATTAGAGACAGGTGTTAGACATATTTTAGCTCAGGTGCAAGCGCCCTTACCGCTCCCCCTCTCCGGACGGGCGCTTGACCACGCCCCCTCTGCCACATTATTATTATTATTTTAATTCAGATTTATTGTGAATTATATGCAAATAATTATTTCATAAAAAATATATGACACTGTTCTTGCCACAACCTTAAGACACAATGGAGTCAAAGCCACAGGTCTTATCCTACCATATTTTAGTTTAAATCTGAGAGTGATAAGAGTTTTATGGATAATTTTCTAAGACAATGTCAAGTACAGTTTCTAAAAGACGACTTTAAAAGCTAGCCAGATAACCACATTCATTCAATTCATTCATAAATGTTTTAACATTCACATTTACAAATCACATTTACGAATTACATTGAATTTAGGCGAGTTTCATCAAAAAAGTTAGCTTTCTTGGAAATTACTGTTGATCAGTACAACATTTGTATCATAAAGAAGTGGGCAAATATCGCATGTTTAGTTAGATACTTACATTGCACTTACAATTTGGCCATACATAATTATTGAGGGGACATTTCCCTTTTGAAGCCTAAAAAACTTCTCTTGTGAAATGTTTTGCTTGAAAAGTGTGCTTGTGCAGTCATGCTTTAAAATAAATGTTGCTTGTTTTTTTTATTTTGGTATAGAATGCAATTGCACTTATGCATTTTAAAGAGTTGCTTATGTGTCCGAATACCTTTTACCGTAGTACTTTTCATTGCATGAAACGTTCTCAAAATGTTGAAGAGAGTGGGAAATCGAAGAGAATACTGTCTCATAGTGGAGAGAAAGGAGCTGACTTACACTTGATTTGTTGCAGAGTATAGAAGGAGAATGCAATGTGGTGAAAATACAAATTAGGTACCATCACATGCAATTAAATACTTAAATACAGGAATTGCATTTTCTCAAACCACATAACATATTTTGGAGTCCCATGCGATTTCCTTCTAATTAGCCAGCAGTTCATCTTCAGCCCACTGCCATGGGATCAAAGGCAGTTTTCTCCATTTCCCTTAAGGCAAACTGCAGTTCTTGCCAGTTAGAGCTGGTATCTCTGGGATTCAAGCCTAAGATCTCAACAATAGGTCACAGTACATTGCACTGTAGTGCTCCAGCCAAATGTCTATTACTATGTTGGTGCAGCTCTATGGCAGATTTGAAATTTGATGTTTTAGTAGTGTCCCCATTGCTTAAAACTCGGCATTGCTGATGGTTCTGTTGCTGATCTGGGACACTGGGAGTGAGTACACATACACACGTGTACACATTATGTTCCCAAAATGCTACACATCAAGGAATAGAACATTATGCCCCATACACAAAATCAAAATCCACTGTGAAGTACAATGTAAGTTTGGTGCAGCCTTGAGTGGAAATGCAACAAAATAAACAAAATGAAACAGAATATATAAAATTCAGGGTCCCACTTTATATTATGTGTCTTCATCCACTATGTATTAAAAATTGTACATTACAATTTAAAGCATTTGGTACAATGTGCATATTGTGTACATAATTACATTGTACTTAAACCTTTGTACTTACTATCAGAAATATGCTCTTGTAGACATCTTAATTTGCCCCCTACTATAAAAGGTGGCTGAAGATATTTGCTTTTGCATTTAAAATAGTATATAACGCTAACCCTTACTTTCACAATGAGTACTTTGTATCAAATGCTTTACATTTTAAAACATCTAAAATTATAATTTAATATAAAGTGTGACCAAATTCAGGTACAGCATTTACAGTATAAATGTTCAAATAACTGTTGATTTGTACATGTTCCCATCAATAAATAAAAACATTTCACACTGTGAGTATTTGTAGAGCTTTTTGTCTCGGGCTCTGAACTGCATCATCATTTAACAATGGAATGGCGTGCATTCACATGATGATAATGCAGTCTTGACAAAGGGAGGATTTTCACATAGATAGAAAGCATAAACATACACAAATGCATCCCTAATCTCCTGCCTTCTTTACCCCTCCAATCACATCCACAAATTCTAATATAATTGTATAACCCACATCCCGCAACAAGAGTAATCTTTATGCAGTGATTACATTACAGTGCATTATCTGGTCTGCTCTCTTTCTGGCATTTTTGGCATCAGTGGTGATTCAATTAGACTAGTGTGTATTTACACTATGTGCATTTTCTTACAGGTAATCAATTGAATTATGTCTGAATATTACCAGTGATGATTTTAAATGATGTAATACTCCATCTGTTAAAATGTAAGAGGACATAAACAATTCAGACAAGAGCAAGAAAGCAAGTGAAAGAAATGTGGAACACTGACAGCATGGTTAGTTAAATGTTCATCATTACTGTGGGACAAACATCGATACTGGCAGAACCTGTATGGAAATTCTGTTTACGCTTGTGTGTACTCAACACAATGAGGAATTGTTTTTGAGTCTCCTGCTAATGAGTACGGTACATCAAATGCTGAGATTAGACAATACATTCACACACACTGCTACTGAAATACAGCAAAAATGTTTGATCATTTACTAAACGGACAACCTAATGAATGTTCAGGAGATGTTAATATAATCCAGCCAATCACAAAAATGGGAATGTAAACAGCTGTTTGTCACACTACAACTGACAATTCCTCTGGCTTCCATCTAACACACATATCCCATCTTTTCTCAGTGCTTTTTTTATTATTATTATTATTTAAGCAAATCTAGAAGACATCCCACAGGAAGTCCTGACAGGTAGACATTGCATACATGAAAAAACATCTATTCAGTCAAACATAACTCCTTTATAGAGTCATATCCGTCAATACAAACCCTGATCAACATGAAATAAAACAAAAGGGCCATTTAAATGTTTGTGTCCTTCAGTGATGCTTGTGTCCTTCAGTGCTGCTCTAAACAAGTTACTGTGAAGGTATATTTTTACTCCCAGAGCAACAAAACATATAAATGTACCTTTAAAGGTACACAGTAGGTCCTTAAGGTACAATGTACCCAAAATTTGTTAAAATGAGCCTTTATAGACAAGTATAAGAAGTTATAACTACACTAAAAAAGGATTTTTGCAGGTTGTTCAGTTTACTTAATTAAAAGGAAATAATACAACAGAATTCTAGAACATTTTGTCATGCTCCCATCAGTCTCTCCTTCCTCTTCTGTCATACGATCTAAATCCCCAATCTTCTGAGCCTCATCACTCATTAGCAAAATGAGAAAAAAATCATCACCAGGACTGTGTATATATACTCCTCTACTCCTCACTTCATTGTCTAGTCTCGTCACTTCCTCACGGAAGAGTGTATCCTCTATCACTTCCCGAATACCGAGCTATGGAGGATTATATCAGAGAGGCCTTGAATCAGGGTTACATTCGTCCATCCCTTCCCCAGTGGCCTCCAGCTTCTTCTTCATAGCCAAGAAGGATGGGGGACTTCAACCATGTATTGACTACTGGGCTTTGAACGAGATTACTGTGAAATTCAAATATCCTCTATCCCTTGTACCATCCGCATTCAAACTCCTGAGAGGCGCCACCATCTTCTTGAAACTGGACCTAAGCAGTACTTATAGCCTCATTCCATTTGTGAGGGTGACGAATGCGGTCTTTAAGACCGCCTTTATCACCTCCAGTTGTCACTATGAGTACTGTGGGGGTGGGGCTAGGTCATGATGCTACACACCCAGCCCCTAATCAAGCTAATCAAGCCTAAGAGAGGGATAAATGCGGACTGGAAGATGCAGTACGAGAGAGAGAGAGAGAGAGAAAAAAAAAAAACACTTACTCTCTGGTTCTCCGATACATGGTAGCTTGGTCCTCGGCCACTCCTCCACACTCTAATGGATGACAGCCGTGCCTCCTCCGATGGATCGGAGGCAGACCTCCGGTCCCTGGTGGACACAATGCCCCACCGAGTTTTTGGTGGACGGTAGGTGTCTCCCCCGCCCCTCGCGGCGGTAACCGCTCCAGGCGTTTGATTTGGAGCCCTCATCCCCTCACGGTCGGCGGCCGTTCCTCCGCTTCCAGGTGGCCAGGCTCATCCGTCCTCTGGCGGATGGCCGTGGCTGCTCCGTTGGGGTGGATGGTATTGACGAGGACTCTACTACGGCGCATCCCTCCTCCTTCCCGGATTTCGGCACCAGTGTAAAGGTATTAATGGAAAGGAGGAGGGGAGATCTGGCTTGACAATATAAATAATATTTAATAATAAACTGAACTAAAAGATAAACACACAAAAAGGTGTCGGGCCGCTGCCCATAAATCTCTCTCTCTCTGTCCCACTGCATTCTCAATCGTCCTTTATCCCTCTCTGAGGCTTGATTAGCCTGATTAGGGGCCGGGTGTGTAGCAACACGACCCAACCCCGCCCTTCGCCCTGTCACATACAGCATGATGCTATATGGTCTGGTCAACACCCCTTCCATCTTCCAGTCTTACATGAATGAGGTTCTGCGTGAGTACTTGCACTGTTTTGTCAAAAAAAGCCAAACACTCTTCCCTGGTCTCCCAAAGCCACAAAGGCCTTCCAGTGGCTCAAGTTGGCCCCTGTTCTTCACTCATTTCCAGTTCACTGTAACCTATCAACCTGACACCAAAAACCTTAAAGCTGATGCCCTTTTCCAGCTCCATGCACCAAATCACAACTTCTCATCCCCTGAACCCATCCTTTCTCCCTCCATCCTGGTGAGTCCCATACAGTGGGATCTGGATTGGTAAATTGCCCAAGCTACCGCCACTGAACCTGCTCCTGCGCCTGCCTATCAGTACGCACCTATGTTCCCGCTTCCCTATGCCTCAAACTCTTTGACTGGCTTCACTCCACTTCAGTGTCAGGGCACCCAGGCACATCACAGACGATCTCTCTAGTCCATAACCATTATTGGTGGCCCCATCTCATTTGTTATGTCTCATTTGCATGTTAACCCAGACTGTGCAACATCTAAGGTGCCTCGCCGTCTCCCAGCTCTTCAGCCCTTACTGATGCCCGAAGACTGTGGTCCCATGTGGGGTGGATTTTATCACTGACCTTCCACCTTCTGGGGGCCATACTTGTGTTCTTGTGGCAGTGGATTAATTCTCCAAGGCCTGTTGACTGGTTCTTCTTAAAAGGCTCCCCACCGCACTAGAAAATGCAGAGACACTTTTCCAACATATCTTCCGTAACTATGGTCTCCCGGAGGACATATTGTCAGACAGAGGTCCCCAGTTTACATCACGAATATAGAATGTTTTCTTCAATATCCAGGGTATCTCCATCAGCCTCTCCTCAGGTTACTACCCCCAGACAAACGAGCAGATGTAATGTAAGATCCAGGAGATAGGTTGGTTCCTTAGAACCTACTGTAGGAAGAACCAGCTAGAGTGGAGCTTTCTCCCCTGGGCGGAATACGCACAGAATTTCTTGCACCATCCTTCCACAGGTCTCACCCCCTTTCGGTGTATTCTTGGTTTGAAACCCCTATTGTTCCCTTGGTCTGGAGAGCACTTAGAGGTACAGAATAAGCTAGAGGATGTGGAATGTTGCTCACACACATCTTTAGCAAGCAGTTAGATGCCAAAAAGAGCAGGCTGACACTCGATGTTCTGATCAACCTGTTTACAAACCTGGCCAGAAAGTGTGGCTATCCACCAGGAAAATTTTGTCCACGATATATTGGGACATCATTACACAACAAATTAACCCAGTCAGCTATCACCTTCAGGTTCCCCTATAGTACCATATTACACTTACATTATTACACTTAGGTTATATTTTTCATTGTCTAGTCTCATCGTTGACAAGCTCAGCCTTTTCTAGAGACTTTAGTTTCAGGCATGCTAGTTTTGTCAGTTTTTTCCCCCAAAGCCCCATTGTACCCTTTCATGAACAAAATCATGTTAGTAAATTTATTTATTACATATTACCAGTTCAAAACTGTTAAAGAAATACTCTATGTGTGTGTTTGTGTGTGTGAACATGTGCATGTGAATGTAATTTGTGGGATAGATGCAGTACTCAGTGAAACAGGTGGGGTAGAAAGAGAACAGTATGGGGCTAGGGGCTAAATTTGAGAAAATGTGAAGTATTTTTAGGGCAGATTTTATTTATATATGTACAAAAAAAAATATTTAAAGCTGCGTAACATCCAGAAAGTCAGAAGGTGTAGGTCACATCTGATTTTGCCATATGGCACCCATTAAGACAAAGGAAGGAACAACTGGTTTTAAATAGTTATTTCTCTTAATTATGTTCTATATATATATATATATATATATATATATTGTTTGTTTGTTTTGATGGTCTTGTTGCAGTATCAAGTTAAAAATAGCTTCAGCTTTTAAAAAAGATCTGTTTTCTGTTCAATTCATTGGATTGCATCTAACTTTTTAACACAAGAACGTTTTCCCTCTGAATGGCCCCTAAGACATCCATGTCTTGACAGAAAGATTTATGAATAGGCATTCTTTATCAGTAGGTATTCTTTACTCCCCCAGAGAAACAGCAGTGTCTGCTACAGACTCTGGCTCTTTAAGAGGTTACAGCACTCTGATGTGCTGTGGTTGGAAATGGACTGTTGCTTTGTGTCTGAACTCTGCACTATAAAGTGGTTAAAACTGACTCTAGGCACAAGAAACAAATCTATGAGCTTTTTCTCATCCTCAGGGGACACATCTCCAATCTGCAATACATAGCCTGCCCTACCGCACAAGGCATTAGGGGAACCTCCCATGCATCATCAACATGACTGGACTGCGCCGGTGCCTTAAAGGCTAAATCAAAATCCTGCTGGCCAGAGAAGGAGCACTGGCAGAATTTATTGTTTCGGGTGGACCACCAAAAACGGGTCTGCCTAAAGGCAATTTAAAAAAAATTATAATAATTTACAATGATATTTCATATTGTAATAGACTATATACTGTGACTGGATGGGAGTGCAGTGACAATTACATATGATTACATGCCTCAGAGTCAACGGAGAGACTGATGTCAACACATTAAAATAAATTATGGGGAAACAGCTGCAACTACTCTCCATTCTCAAGCACCAATTCTATTGTAATGAAAAGGGTTACAGCTGAAAGTCTGGTGTTAAAACTTCACTCCAACTAATCTTTTGGCCTTGTCTGACCTTGGACCAATCGTTGATTGTTGAAGAAAAGATCTGCAATTAAAATTTCTTGTTGTTAATTACAAAGTCTAAAAAGCTCATTTAAAACTATTATATTGTAGCATATTAGATGAGAAGGTGTGAGTCAGGATTAGTAATTCACTTACTTTATTCTTCTCCGGTATGTCATATTGCAACAAAATGTTCTGCCTTGCAGTCTATTTGCTTTAGGAGGAAACTGCTTTGAACTGAAAAGGATAAAAGTTCATGAAATGGAACACTATAACAAAGCTTTTAACCAAATAGTATAAGAATTTGTGTCAACAGCTAGTGATACAGCGTATTGCTGTGTGACAGAATGAGAGATGAAGCGTGAGATGTTGCTCTGGTTTAGTGCTGTATGTATCAGATCAGTTGTACCACCGGTGAACATGCTGTATTGGTTGCACTCTGGTCTCTGCTTGTTCTGATTCGACCATGAAGAGCTGGACACTAAGAGAGAGGCGGACGCTGAGGTGACACTCAGTCTGAAGAAGGCATGACAAGGTGCGGAGCCCTGAACCCATTCAGGTAAGTTCAAGAGGAAAGTGGTCACTTCCACGGTCGCTAACATGTTCCAACTTTATGCATACTTTTAAGAGATGTGCAGGAAAGGCGAAGGGATGTACTTGGTCTGCACTTGGTCTAAAATAGCATTCCTATATATTCCTTTATATTTAGTTATTTATAGCTCACTGATCATGTGTGAGTTTCAGACATTCAGAAGTCACCCATAAATCAGAGATGATTATGTAAATGATATAAATATCACATGGCGTGTCATCGTATGAAATGTCATGTTAACTATGTAGACAAGTTCAGCCTCCAGATCTGGTCATGATCTGTTCCACAGTGGACATATATTTTTGTTTATTTCTTCATTCATTAAAAATCCCTGGCATTTCTGTGATATCAAATATTTGGGTGTGTAGCCATAATTATTATTATTATTTTGCACTAAAGCTATAGAGGAGGGATAAGCTGTTTTCAGTGAGCAAAGCACGCAAAGGCACCACCAGCAAGCAGATAATGATTTGTTTACTATTCGTGTTTAATTGATTTTAATTATGTTTCTTTGAGCATACTTAAGCACATGGTGTTTGGGTGATTCAGAGGGAGGAGATGCTGAGAACGCCCAGACACTCGGACATACAAGTGCATTACACGAGGAAGCGCGCGCGGTAGCTCAAACACATCATTACCTTACGCGTACAGCACAAAAAATCTTGTGGTTAGGATCCCTTGTTAGGTGTAGGCTTTTCCCACTTAGAGGATGCTTGCTCAGTGATGGTAAAGTCGTTTTCGCAAGTCTCGGTTCCGAACAGAAGTAGCGGATTTCTTCGGTAAGTTTGTCCTTAGTCTATTTGCCTCTATAAATTCGTAGTGGGTTATTCTGACGTGGGAACTGACATGAATGTTGTCGAACAAGCGCGGCAAACTGTTTAAAGCTGAATAGGCTACACCACTAACATTAAATATTTCACAAAATTATGACTATATTATATTATTTCAAATACAATTTATTTTTATATTTTTTTAGAAAATTGCATCGAATATATTGACCGTGGCAACCATGTTTGCCCCCAAATACAGTTATTGCTTTTAATGTAAAATCATAATTAATTAGTATGGGAACTTCTTCAAATTTCAGAAGCTTCAATAATCATTCAGTCAATTTGTTAATTAATTTATCTATTGATTGATTTATTGATGATAGTTGTTTCCAAAGTTTCATTAAAAGTACAATAACTATAGTAAATGTGTGTTGGCAAAAACTGGTTAAAGTAGTTTTGTAAGGCAGTATCCATAATACTATTTAACCATAATTTAAATATTATATTCCTATATTCCATATTCGATTCCTCTATGTTTAACGTTTCCCTTATTGATCTATTTGTATAAATATATTTGTTTAGCCTGTATGTGTTTCACTGATGTCCATTGAACTGTTGTTTATTGGATATTAATAGATCCACTTTGTTTATGATTCTGGAATGTTTCTGAGCCTGCGCTCTATGGAAGAAAATTGGGCCTCTCTAATTGGATGAATTTCCACTTGGAAGGAACACGCATATTAATTGGATGAAGAGACACTTTAATAACCAAGCAGAGAGAGATAAATGATGTCCTTTTAAACACTATAATAGACATTTATAAAAACCATTCTAATAAATTAGCTTAAAATGAACTTCCTGTACATTCTTCACTCTCCAATACATGTTTTTCCCTTGTTTTGTTGCTTATTTTAGTTGACGATGAGTGCAAAACCTTTTTTTTTTATCCACCCTCGCAGAGTCTCTTATACATTAACAGGTATGAATCAGACACAAAGATCATGGACTTGTTTCTCTTTCTCTCTCTTTATGTCCCATCAAGGAGGTGTGTGTCGTCTTGTGGATGCAATAACAGTGTCATGGCTGCTTTCAAGGGAGTTTGGACTCAGGAATTCTGGCAAGCGGTTTCCGGGGAGTTCCTGGCTATGTTAATATTTGTGCTACTCAGTCTGGGTTCCACTATCAACTGGGCAGCAAAAGAGGAGAACCCTCCACCCCCCAACCTCGTCCTCATCTCTCTCTGCTTTGGCTTGTCCATCGCAACCCTCATCCAGTGTTTCGGGCATATCAGTGGTGCCCATATCAACCCGGCTGTTACTGCAGCAATGGTTGCCACACGGAAGCTGAGCCTGGCAAAGGGTGTGTTTTATTTGTTGGCACAGTGCCTGGGAGCAGTGGTGGGGGCAGCAATCTTGTACGGGGTGACCCCAGCAGCAGTCAGAGGAGGACTGGGGGTGACTTCTGTGAGTTGTACTGGTTACGTTATTAATAGCCATTCGATTAGAAGCATTAAAGCTGAAGTGTCTCATTTTTGCATCACTAGTGCCAACAAACAGAATTGCATTGTTTACGAATAACTTCTGAATACACCTTTCTGCCACCGTAGGCCAAACTAACAGATAGCCACACCCCAAACATTGGTTGAGTCAAAGTTGATGTGTCAGGCTAGGGTTTCCCAAAAGAATCATTAGCCAGCTATAGTCGTAAGTTCTATTGTTACCGACTGTAAAATGATTTGGTGTTTCTTGTTAGTTTATGGTGTTGACATCATTTGACGTTGCTTAGGCTTCTTTATCTTTAATTCCATATATGCATTTCATTTCATTCTGTAAGATTTAAGACCCCGTTTACATGCACTTAAGAAAACAGCTTATTCCGGCGGCATTACATTACGCCAATTAAAGGATTAAGGGAGAGCGATTTAACACACCTAGATTTCTGACAGAAAGGCGGTTTCTGTGGCCATGTAAATGCATAAGCATGGTTCTTATACGTTTTTAAAGAGTGGTCATGTTTGCATGAATCAAATGCACCTGGGGAACCCCAGAGTATGATGTAAGAATCTGCATGTATATGGGTCAAAGAGAATGCCAATTACACAGTGCAGACAAATGCGTATGCCAGCACCGCTAAACGGCTTTCTGGTGTCCATGTAAAAGTGCTATAATTTGACATTCATTCAATCTCCACTAAAATTATTACTCCACCCCATGCATAACGTCATTAACGACAGCTCTAGTGTTGAACCAATGTGATTTGAACAACGGATGTGTGACAAAGTAACTGGAAACAGTGGTGACTAGCTAGTTGATTTCTGCAACGATGCATCATACTATGATTTTTATCATATTTATCAGTTTATTGCTGTGCCTGTAAATGACCCTTGAATTGGGTGTCAGATTAGCGAGACAACTAATATGTGCCGTGCTGGGGCTTGATTGAAAAACATTTGTTTTTAGAGCAGCATATAAAGTTCACTCTTCACTCCATGCAAATGACTCACTCTCGCCTCCTGCAGGTCAATGTTGGAATCTCCTCTGGTCACGCAATCGTGATTGAACTCATAATCACTTTTGAGCTCGTCTTCACCGTCTTTGCCACCTGTGACCTCAAACGCAGTGATCTCAAAGGTTCGTCAGCATTGGCTATTGGCCTTTCAGTGTGCATCGGCCATCTGTTCGCTGTGAGTGTCCCAGTATTTCCTCTGCTTTAAAAACAAGAAATAGTATGTACAAATTTAATAGTATTTTCCATTATTTATTGTGACCCTCTATATCTATACTCAGGACAAGTTAGCCCAATTAAATTTGCATACTTCGGTCATCCAGCACTGCCAAGCATATTTTTTACACCATGTTTGAAGATTTGTGTCCCATAAAGATTAGCCTCATGAGATGAACATGTATCTGCTTAGTTATATGTGCTGCACTTTTCTATGGAGAATCTGTAACCCAGCTACAGTCCCAAGTGATAATATAATCTCCATGCCAATAGTCTCAGCAGAATTTGCAGAGGTGTTTATATGCAATCTAATTTGTGTTACTAAGGGTGTTGAATAGAACAGGATGCCTTCTTCATGACCCACAATGTATTTAGGCCTGCCATTGTTATGAACATTACTTAAAGAAATAGTTCACACAAAAGTTTAAATTCTCTTATAATTTACTCACCCTCATGTCATCCCAAACCCATCTGACTTTCTTTCTTCTACGGAACACAAAAGGAGAGATTTTAAAGAACGACTTTATGATTTATCACTGATTTCCAGCATGGGATAGTGCCTCACTTTAAAGCTTAAAATGAGCAAGATGTTATTGATTCATACGAAGACTGTATGTCGTGAGAAGACTTGGAATATGACACACAAGTCACTTGGATTCATCAAGTGAGTCATCTGTCATCTATCAACTGCTATAGTATGGAAAACAATCTTTAAAATGTCTCCTTTAATGTTTTGCAGAAGAAATATGGGTTTGCGTCTATGAGGGTGATTTACTCATGATGAGTAAATCTGATGGCAGAATATTCATCTTTGGGTGAACTGTCCCTTTTAGACTCTTTAGAGCAGATTTTTTATTTAAAGAGCCAAATCATCTCTTCTCTTCATAAACAACGTAACATGTTTGGTCTGTGTGTCCCAGATCCCATACACTGGGGCCAGTATGAATCCAGCTCGCTCTTTTGGTCCTGCAGTCATCATGGGAAAGTGGAGTGACCATTGGGTAAGATTCACACTAGGTCTTTGAGTATGGACAAAAAATGAAAAGGCACAAAAATTATTGCACATTCGTACAGCTTATATTTATGTGCATAAATGCCGAAGGTCAGCATGGCCTTTGTAACTATGATTGATAAGGGTGAAACGGAGAAGGATTTTATTCAGTGCCATAGACATTTGTTAGAAGAACATTTTGGCTTTGCCTCACTCTTAGCACAACAAGACCTTTTACTGAGTTCATATTTGACTTTACTGAGGTCTTTGGTATGAAGACAGTTAGGTCTATTTACTGTAGTATACAAGCTTAAGTCAGGAAATGTAAATAGCAAAAAAACATCTAACCTTCCCTTACAAAATTAACAATGGTTTCACTGTAGTAACCATAGCATCACCATAGTATTTTGTAGTAAATTCATAGTAACCACAAAATTAAACATGGTTACTTTATTAACACAATATTACTGTAGTAAGACCATGGTTAATTGAATTACAACTACAGCTTCCACACACAAAATACATGGTTAATACATTATTACTATAGTAAAATCACATGGATCAAACCTTCCTCGCAACTCTCTTCTCATATCAGGCACTACATAGTACCAATGTGTAGTTATACCTCTCAGTAGTGAAAAGAACATGACAATTTCCCAGTGTTATTGTAATCTTGTATTCTATTGCAAGATTGTAATCTAATATTCAAGATTGGGGGTTAAAATGGGGGTTTCAATAAAAGCTCAAGAATCTGTCATTGAAAAACCCACTGAACCATATTGATCAACCATTATGAAAACAGTTCTAACTTTAACTTTGCAAGAGTTTTTAGTACACGGGCATTCCGGGAGTAGGACAAATCAGAAACCTGACAGATGTGGTATCCAGAATAAAGTTGTTATATGACACTTGTCACTAGTGAACTTTGCATGGTCCCTGTATGTGCATATGTGCATTATATAGCACCATGAATGACAAGTCTAACTGACTGCTGCTGTCATCACGGCCGCTACAGGGTCTGTAACATTAGAAAGGTCACAACAACCCCTTCATGGGGTGTTTACTACACTTACTGCATGATACATACTTTGCCCTTTACAAAGTTTTGGTGTGAGTTTCATCAATGAGAGATGTCAGAGATTCTGAATGAAAGGAGAGGTGGGAGGATGTTTAAGATTCTGACAGGTATAAAGTTAAAATTCACTTAGAGTCAACATAAGGACCAAATCGGCACTGACTCATCCAGATTGAAGGCTGGTCCATCCAAATAATTGCTGCTTAAATATATTGGTTTGCAAATTGTAAGAAAAACAAAACAAAATGCATCTTGTTTCATGCATGTTTTGTGGTTTGCATAGCGCTATCCAGTGGGTCATACTAGTAAACGTATCTGCTCTGCGCATAGGCTCTTTGCTGTGCATTGCTTTATGGCCACTTCTGTTTCTGTCGTCGTGCCAGTTGGGTGACACAGTTTTGTCACACTTTTGGACTTTGAATCTCTTCACACCAATAACCAACCTGGTCTCATAGAATCATGTTACCTATGTTTTGCAATACAATTTTACATGGATGGTTGTACATTTCCTGGTGAAATAAACATATCACAACTAAAATGGCAGATTATAAACACTTTTTTTCTCCCAGTTCCTCACTCAAATGCCATCTTATCAAAACACTTTACTGTAGTGCATGATTTGTTAGATGGTACATTTTAACGTTTGTATTTCACAAACAACAACATTTATTAGCTTGTCCAAATGTACTTACATTGCACAGTAGCTGAACTGATACAGTGTTGCACATTGTTGTACAAGTCCTGGAGAGCACACAAATTGACATGTAAGATGAAAGTGTGGTAAAGCTCCACAAAATTATGTAGTTGCATCTGCAAACATTTTTAGCTCACATTTGCTTTTTCAATATCAGTTTGGTTTAGGTTTATGTAGGGTTGGGAGGATGGTTTTATTTATTTAAAACCCGATATAGCAGTAACCCAATCTTTTTTCTCATCACATTTGCTTTTTCTCACGCTATTGGTTACTTTTAGGTAGGCTTGGGATTTATGTCTTTTTCAAACACCGATAATCTGAAGATTTTCCCAATGATTAACGATATATATATATATATATATATATATATATATATATATATATATATATATATATATAAGCTATATCACACTCGCAAGAGTGCGATATGGCTGTACATCAGCACTTCTGTGATTCGGTCGAGTGCCGCAGGTAATTACAGCAGTGCTGATGTACAGCCATATAGCACGATTGTGAGTATGATATTGCTTATATACAACAGTTCAATGAACAAGTACATTTGAAAAAATTAGGAAAAACTGAGTAAATAAATAAAAACGTGTGTGTGTGTGTGTGTGTGTGAGAGAGAGAGAGAGAGAGAGAGAGAGAGAGAGAGAGAGAGAGATGGAGCTTGTGCGATCACCAGTTGCCACACCCAATCACAGATGCTTACAGCTTTCTGAAGGTCAGCTTTCTCAGTGGAATATAGACGTCCAAGTGGGGTATTCCTCTCTATTTCGGGGTAGCCGGTGCGCAAATGTCCTTCACTATAGAAACAGCGATATCCTCCACCATTTTAAAATGTATGTATTCATGTGGAAACTCACAGAGTGCTGTTCTATGTAAACAATGACTTATGGATTCACTTTACGTCACCAAGTGGCTCATATTACACACAAAAATGATCTTTTGCCACCTCCTGTTGGCTAACATATGTAATTTAAAAAATAAAGACTGCAACTCCTAACACATATGCACTATGCTTACACTTTAGTTTAGAATGGCACGAACACAAGCGGAGTGATACACACAGTGAAGTGTCCGAGTGCTGATGCTGTCACACCATCAGTGCTCATGGAACGTCTCTCGTCCAATCAGATTCGAGGACCGGAACTAACTGTGGTATATATATATATATATATATATATATATATATATATATATATATATATATATATATATATATTTAATTATTTTCATATATAAATGGGCTGCTTAATGCACAGTTGTCTTTATCTTTAAAAAAAAAATACAAATCCCAACACAATTTTGGTAAAGTGTGAGTGACAGTGTAAATTAAAGGGACACTGGATACATCTGGTGAATGGCGCACACACTGCCAACGCTCAGCGTCAGAATTCTGAAGTGCCATGGAGAACAACTCACATAGTTTTCCATTAAATTTGACCCAAATCATTATCAAAGGACAATTATTACTCTAGTCATCACTGGATGATATATTTTGTATATGTATCTTTCATATAGCCTACTAGTATTGATAGTTACAAGTATGTAATTTTGTGGTTTGACAGTTTGAATGAAAGACCATTCAAGGCTACATACAGAGAAATAGCATAATTAATGTCAGAATTTCTAATCATTCAGTTTGTGCAGTTACACCAGTTTCATACACTAACCTGCAAACTCATCAACATTTTTTAAGTACAAAAACCTTCGTAACTTTGGACTGACATCTGCTGCGACACATCAGTTTTGTGATACCTGTGCCTTGCAAGCTGCATCAGTAAATGTGCTAACATCCCCTTGTGGTCTCCTAATGCTATTACACAAGACTGTTAAACAGATGCCAACTGAGTGAATTGGAAAACATGCAAATTAGGCTTCTAATTTAAAAGTAGGCTATTTTTAATATATCGATGCATCATAAATATATTGATCAATTACATGCCGATCGATAATCAATATATTGATATTCTATGGCATCCCTAGTTTTAGGTTTAGGGTAGGGAGGTAGGTTTCGTTCATTTAAATTTCGATAAACCTTTAAAAAAAAAAAAAAAGAATTAAAACACTATTAGCGCCACAGAGAGATAAATGTGACCAATATAATGAAAAAAAAGGGAACAAGATTAATGCTTACTCTTTCGTTTTCTTTCTCAGGTGTATTGGGTAGGCCCTTTAATAGGGGGTGTTCTTGCCGCTACTGTGTATGAATATTTGTTTTGTCCCGACCCTGACCTGAAGCGTCGCTATGCCGAAGTCCTCTCAAAGGGCCCCTTTCAGATCGACCAATATCGGGTTGTGGACACAGATGCTTTCCCCAACGATCAAGCTCAGCTTATGGTCAAGCAGGCAACAATCAGAGTGCTGGACATGGAGAGGGCAGAAAAGAAGGAGAGAGAGTCAGCCGGAGAGGTGCTTTCATCTGTATGACTATTGAGAGGCACTGAGGAGAAACACCAGAAAAATTACGGCAATAACCAGCTCAAAGAGACAGATCTGATTTAGAGTCACAGTGTGAGTGTGTAATACTTCTGATACAAAATAACACTCGAAACTCTTCACTTTATAGACAAAGAATGAGCTAAGAACCCCCTAATGGTTTGACTTATTGCACACCTCTTTTGACCACTTAAAGGGATTTTTTTATGCAAAAAATTTTAATTCTGTAAAATTATTTTATATGTTGTTTCAGTATGTTAGCGACACTCACCATAAACATTCATTGTAAAGCAAAAGATCTCCTTCTGTGTTCCATGAAAGAAATAAAGTCATAAGAGTTTGGAACAACAAGAGGGTGAAAATTATTTGAATGTAATGATTTATTTATTTTTTTAAAGCACAATTACAATGCAGATGCACATAGCCACAGCCCTCATATCCAATATAATCCACTATACGTTTTTAGGCAATCACTGTGCTCAGCAGATGCATCCCATCATCCATTCTCCATGACTCAATCACAAAAACAGAATGTGATTCTCACACTTGTTAAATGTAACAGTTTTGTTTGGTCTGTGGGTTATTACCTGGAAATCAGAGGTTGAGATTAGATCATCACCATAATAATGCACATAATTTTCCTTCTCAGTGCACCGAATAAACCTCTTCATATCCTCCTGCGATTCTATACTCTCCCTATCCCTTACATCTCATGTTTTACAGAGTTTTTTTTTTTTTTTTTTGGTAACACTTTAGCCTACAATAAGTTTCCATTTGTTAACATTAGTTAATATGAACTAACAATGGACAATACTTGCATTAATTAATCTTGGTTAATGTTCATTTCAAAATATAGTAATAACTTTTTTCTATCAAAGTTGTATATGTTAATATTAGTTAATTTACTATGAACTATCATGAACTAACAATGAACAATTGTATTTATATTAGTTATCATTAACCTAAATAAATAATATTGTACAGTATATGTTTACAATGTTATGATCCTTTTTTTTTTTTGTCCTAATTGTGTAAGCCCGTAATTCTGTTTCTGTTCACCCTATCTCCCTCCAAAAAAATACTTATTTTATTCCACTAGATGGCAGCAAGTACTAGAAAAATGTTTGTTTTTTTCTCTCTATCTTTCCTCTCACAGATGTGCTTGTCCATAGACATTCAGTCTAATATTCAGTTCATGCACCAACTCCAATGTTTCATCAAATATCTTGGCCTTTGAGTAGACTAGAAGCCCAATCTAATCAATTAGAAAGTTGAGATCCTCCCATTTGTGATGATGCGTTTTATCATGCATATTTTGTTCTGGATCTAAGATATAATATTTAATTATTCATACAATCAAGCTCACAGACAAATAAAAAAGGGACATATTTTAGAAAAAGCATATATAAAATCTTTAGCTATGAATGGCTTAAAGCAGCAGTGATCAGTGCACAAAAGAGACTTTTGTATTTGATGTCTTATAGATATCATAGTTCACATTGTGACTCTTTTGGAAATCTTTCAAGCTGTGGTATTAGGGCAACAAAATAATGTCTATTAAAAAGCTGTTTGAAAGACTTCTATATTCATATTATATATTTATACAACATGACCTCTAGGTTGTGCTGATTTGCCATGCAAATGCAGATGTGATGTTAAATATGAAAGATTCAAAGCTTTCAAAAGATACCCCATATTCCTGACTTAAGCATTCGGAGACTTAAACATTTTTAGCATTAACTTATTTTAACAACATAGTGCCTACTTTTGGACCTGCCGGTGGTTCCGCAGAGCAGGGTTTTAACAAAGATTAATAAATGCTGTAAAAAAAAATATATTGATGATACCTTATGCATTATCTAATGTTAGTGAATGGAGCCTTATAAGTGTTACCATTTTTTTCTTCAATACGTTATGAATATTATGTCTTTGAATATTACTGTCAGACATCTGTAAGATTGCAGCCCTGAATGATTTATGATTTAAATTTTGTATTTGAACCTAATGCTGCCTGATTTTTTTCTTATGACAGACAAATGCTCACACACTTGCAGAACACAATTATATATTGACCTTCCACCTTTACCTATTCCTATAGTCTTAAGAACACATGTCCGTAATCAAAAACAATTTAATAGTTTAATGTCAATCATTTTTTTTCTTTTATCGATTTGTGTGATATTGTTTGATATCCTTTACAGTCATGCATCATCCCAATGTGAGTTATTTCATGTTAATATGCAAGGTTATGTTATAAACTAAATTCAAATATATTTAATAACTGTGTGTCATTAATCATGTTTATATTCATATACACTACCAATCACTCTTTATCATTACTTCATTTTCCACATTATTATTAATACTATTAATAATAGTCTAAATAGAATAACAGTCAAGTTCAAGTCTATGCAAAAACAAACATGGAAGTATGGAAATTAAGGGCTGGGCAAAAATGTTTTCAACAAATCAAAAGTATCTTTATCTTAGCTTCTTCAAAGTAGACATCCTTTGCCGAGATTGCTGCACAAGCTGGTAATTCTATCAAACAACTCCATGATGAATCTATCTGAGTTTCATTTTATTTATACAGAATTTTCCAAAAATTCATGAAATACTGAATTTTACAGGTTTTTTTGGAAATAAGTAACGAGCTTTGCGTTGCACTTCATGTCTCTTCATCGCCTTACCAGCAGAGGGCAGCACATACTTACACAGCGCTGTTATCCACAGACTCATTAATCTTGCTGAGATTTGTATATCAGTTAGTGAGGAGCACCAGATTTGTGCTTGGTTTGTTTCGGGGGAAGAGGAGGGACTGTTTATTTCCTCTCTTTGTGTGTGTGTGTGTGTGATCAAACCAAAACTTTTCTGTCGAATGCAGTAGACAACACACAATGATGTTGTTTCCCAAGTCATTCTTCCTCTGACACTCAGTTTTATAGCACTCCCTTCCTTTCACCTTTCATAAAACATGGAAACCCAACGTGTGTGTGTGTGTGTGTGTGTGTGTGTGTGTGTGTGTGTGTGTGTGTGTGTGCGTGTGTGTGTGTGTGTTGGGAGGGTTACTGTTCGAGTGTATTCCACTACAGAATACATGCTGTAATTTGTAATGTATTCCATTAGATTACTCAAGGTCAGTTACATATTCGAAATACTTTGGATTACTTCTTCAGCACTGGGAGATTTTTGCATTTGTTTTGACAATAAATACTCTGCCAGTACAATAAGACAAAATACAATTTTTATTATTATTATTTTTTTATATAAAAATGCATTCTCTGAAAATCCTAAATATGTTATGCAGTTTTGTTTCTAAAACAAGATAAATTAAATTGATCTTGTCTTAAGGATTTATTTTTATATTTTTACAGGAAAACAATACAAAATGTTTTATCAAGAATACAATTTTTGCCCTAATATCAAAGGTCTTACTAGAAAAAAATGTATTATGATCCAACATGAATTTTCTTGATAAAATAATGATCGCGCCTCGTAACGTGATTGTAAAATGGTAGAAATAACATTTTAGCTTAGTGTAAAACTGACAATTTACACAAGGTTTATTTCTATTTCTTCTGCTCCAAACTTACTTCAAACGTACTTCTCTGTCTGCTCGTATGAATGTAACACATCATAAGAAACTGTTTCACCGCTGTTCAAATGCTCTTTGGTTCGCATAATTTATATGTATAAATGTTTTCCATCTGAAAGGACTAAATATTAAATTAAACAAATGACAATAAAATGGAAAGTAATCTCTTCAGTAATCAAAATACTTTTTGAATGTAACTGTATTCTAATTACAAATGATTTAAATTGAACTGTAGTGGAATACAGTTACTTATATTTTGTATTTTACTCCCCAATCCTGTGTGTGTGTGTGTGTGTGTGTGTGTGTGTGTGTGTGTGTGTGTGTGTGTGTGTGTGTGTGTGTGTGTGTGTGTGTGTGTGTGTGTGTGTGTGTGTGTGTGTGTGTGTGTGTGCGTGCGTGCGTGCGTGTGTGTGTAAATAAAAGAATGGGAGGGAATGAGAGGTACATGTGTTTATATTTTTATTTATAATTAAGTATTTTGAATCCCAAGGCTTTTGGCTGCAACAATGGAAGCCTCTCTCTCATCAATCCCTCCCTCAGCTATTTATTAAAATTTAAATCTTAATTGCTCCATTTAAATTAATTGAAGAAAGAAAAAATCTCAGCAGTTATTCTGTTGAATTATTTATTTTCCCATGTGACTTAGGAAATTCTCCATCACAACGCACGTAGACTGACTAGCAGCGTCAAAGTGTGCATTAATCCAACTTCATAGACACATAATTCATAATAGACAAACCCCAAAACATGGTGAAAATTGCAAAAGCATAGTCAGACTCTGACAGATGTATACATCAGAAACATACAAACACATACATGGACACTCACATACACAATGCACAAAAGAGGGAAATTTGAAGCAAGGCCAGGGGCTAAACACAATAAACAATCTGATTATGAATATTCATGCAAGCTCACACTGTGGTTTTGTGTAATATTAAGCAGTCCAATGAATATTACTGGAGACAAATTAAGTGATGGCCTGTATATGGAAGGTTGTGTCTACATCTTCAAAAATACTTGATCTCTCTGGATGTAGACTCACATATATACGCGTCATGGTTGAAGAGTTATTTAATGGGGGTCTGAGGACTTCATTTAAATAAAAAATTTTGATCCAATCAAGATCTCCTTCTGCAAAGCTTACTGAACTTTACGCAAATTGCCTTAATGAGTGACTGAAAGCATAAATAAATTAAATCAGGTATGATTATCTGGGCTTACTTCAGAGCTTTTCATCTCTGACATTTTGTATTATGTTGAAAGGGTTATTGACAGGTCATCTCAACTGAACTGATATATTCGATGTATCATGTCACAGTATAAAATATATTTTTATGTGACCTCTTTATAGACTTGTGATCTGGAAATAAAGCAATAAGCCAGAAGAAGTCATGCGTTACTGTGATTTTACCAAGAGTAAGGGCAACATAGTCTTGAAACAACTTGTAATGATTTGTATGAGATAGCAAAATCATAAGATATTGTACGACTTGGCTCATATGAAAAGTTACAAATTTTCTTCCATAGAAACCAGCTAATCAACAAACAGAGTTTGAAGCCAATACAATATGGGCATCAAATTTTAGCTAGCCTCCTATCCAACTTTCTTTTTTTTTTTAAGGAAACATCTGTGAATAAATTTGGGGACTCGTTCCATATTTATTTAGGCATTACCAATGACTGATGTATGTCAGTCTATGACCAGCACAGAAGAAAACACTCCCATCTTCATTCTTACTTACTTCAGATAAACTCCATTGAAGCCTCACTGTTTTATTATTCCGTGGTAGTTATTTTCCTATTACAATCATGGTTAGGTTTAGGTTTGGGTTAGTGGTAAACTTGTAGAAAAATGTAAATAATATTTGTTCATTGGTTTGTTTTTTCTCTCTTTGGGAAAGTACTATGTATCTGTATGAGTCAACTCATATGATTTCTTCTGATTTTGCCATCTCACACAATTGATATGACATATGAATATGAGACAGAGTTGGGTAAGGGTTGTTCTTAGACTCTAAGACGTCAGTCCCTAAAAGCCTGTTAACTGTGGTAAAACAACTGTCTCATGTCACTTATTTATTTTAAAAATGGCAACAATGCAATATAATTACAAAAAAACAATGTTCAACTGGATAGGTAAAATTTGTTTCGAAAAACTTTGATGTTGGCTTGTCTGAAAGTATAAAAATGCCTTAAAGACAGATGGACCTATAGATAGAAAGACTAAACAGACAGAGTGTGATAGTGGACGGATGGATGGATGGACAGAATGGATGATGTATGGATGTATGGATGGACAGTGGATGGATGGATGGATGGATGGATGGATGGATGGATGGATGGACGGACGATGGATGTTTGGATGTATGGATGGATGGATGGATGGACAGTGGATGTATGGATGTATGGATGGTGGATCTATGGATGGATGGATGGACAGTGGATGGATGGATGTATGGATGGATGGATGGATGGATGGATGGACGATGGATGTTTGGATGTATGGATGGATGGGTGGACAAACAATTCTTCTGCCCAGTAATATGTTCATTAGCCTTAGTGCAATAAAGGTAATGTAAGCAATTTCAGCTGTTGCTAACTTCCGCCAGACTTAATCGGATCTGAATTGGATCATCCTCATCCCTTTAACCACAATCCCAACCCTCCAAAGATATATCAGCACACCGGATGTACGCAATTATTTACAGGCAGAAAATTTTTGTGATTGGCTAGCTTTCTGATTGTCCAAAAAAAAACCTTAGGCCTCTCCCCTGATTCTTTTTTGCTGTTATCAACAACAAAACCCCGCATTTTTCACACAGAATTTAAAGTCAAATTTATTATTTATAAAACAAGGGTTTTAAAACTATGACCAGCACAGAAGAAAACGCTCCCATCTTCATTCTTACTTTATCAGATCAACCCCAGCGATTTTCTTCCCGTCAAATACACACACATACACCCAGACACACACTACTGCACATCCCACAAACACACCTTGCGGAAACCCGCAACTTGGGGAATTTTTTCATTTAAATGGCAAATCAAGCATTTAACACTTTCACCCTCCTAATAATTTATACAATAAACAGGAGCCTAAGTCACTTCCTTAATAATTTAGACATAAGCTAATGTTGATTTATTCAGCAGGGCTAGTGCCTGCAGGAGACCCGGAGGAGCTGAAATGTGTATTAAAGTAGGACAGAGGAAGCCGGCGCCATAATAACATTTGGATAATTTTATTATGGCTCACGGCTCAGTTCATTTCCCCTTCTGCTCGCTGCGTGAAATTGTTTGATTCTCACAGTGCCTGGAGTGAACTAAGAAGGTGCCACACACGCACATAAACATATGCGAACTCACTTTTTCGCACAGTTCACACACCTACTTCCTCATACCTTCTCGCTTTTTGCCTTGTAGACCTGACACAACACACAAAGCACACAAATGGGGCTCATGGCTGTGGCTGACAACCATTGACGCACACAGAACAGGCAGATAAATGATGTGTCTCATTACTAGAGATGTGAAAGAGTGGCAGCACTCCCAATGAGAATGGACTGAGATTAATACCCTCTATCATACTTTCTTCTGTCAAAGAGGCAGACTGCAGTAGAAAGAAAGAAAGAAAGAAAGAAAGAAAGAAAGAAAGAAAGATAGAGTTCCATCAAAACTAATCATAACCCTTGAAATCTGCCTCCCTGATGCTTGACATAGGAAGGAGAACGACACTGTTTTCCGCTGAAAAAACATACCCTAAAATAAGAGAAATCGCACATTTTGTGTAATTGCAAAAAGCTTATATTCTTGCGATCGCTTAATCTCTAGTTGTCCCGAAGTGTTGTGAGCAGAGATCTGCAGGGGCGTTTGTTTGAGAGCGCGCGCTCTCTCTCTGTCTCTCACTCTCTCTCGATTTCTCTCTCTCTCTCTCTATCTCTATCCGGGTCTGGCCCAGAGGGGTTGTGAAACCCTGGAGCGACTCTCTGTGAATTCAGCTTCAGCTGCCTTCAGCTGGGCTCCATTCCTCAGCGCTAGAGTGAGGGGCACGGACAGGAGCCCAGACACGGAGAGGTGACACGTCGCTGGATGTCCCATGTTCCAGGTGAGAAGCGCCAGATTGGGCTTTGTGGGGTTTTTTTTAACAGAGCGCAGCTGCATGTACGCATGTGCCAGAGGATGAGCGCGTTTGGGACAAAAATATTTATCTTCTCACAGTTTATATCATTTCGCTTACCGATATGTGCAACGGCAGTGCAAAACAGCACTTTGTGGGGAATCATTTGTAAAGTGTTCTGTGGCGTACACTCGCATACTTCGCGCGATATAGTAATGGCGTCCTCGATCCGCTTTCACGATGCGCCACGATAAGCTGCACGCTCTTTGAATACGTTTACGATGTCTGCGTCCACAGCGAATGTGGAAAGAGCTTTTGAAAGTCTGGTAAGGACAGTGTTTGAGACTGTCGTGCCGCGGGTGCTTTCGTGTTCGTACGACGAGAAGGTCTTGTGTTGTCAAAACGATAGCATTTTTCAAATTTTTAATACTTTTTCCGTGTTGACGATTGTGTTTTTTCTTTTTTTGTTTGTGTTTGGTGATGGTTGCCAATGTGAATCCGAAAAGATTTAAAGTTCTTTAAAATGTCCCGCAAATATCCCTTCATTTTCATCTTCTGTAATGCGTTACAGCTGCTGCACGCTCAGAGCGCGAGCAAGATGAGCAGGACGCACGTGCGCATGTTACGGTTAGAATTCTCTCACTAACCTTGTCCTATAAGTTTATTATTTTGGCTCACAGCTGTGGCACTACAGTGTATAGTACAAACTCATGGGATTGCTATTTGATGCCCAAGTTGATAAAGTGTGTGGTACTGGCATCTGGTAATTAAGTTAACAAGATATATATAGTATAATTAGGTTGCCAGGACAAGGGTAGAATTCAAGAGGGCATACTATTGTGCCCTAGAGAAGGCACTAAAACTTCTATGTGCTGTAGGCTACAGATGCCGAAATCTGTAGTCCTGAAATCATCCATCCATCCATCCATCCATCCAAAGGTTTTCCATAAATGATTTGTAAACAAATCCGATTATACCATATATGCTTCTCAGAATGAAAGAAAATACGTGTTTTTAAATGGAGTTTCAAAACAAAGTTCGGGAGGAGCATGTTCAATTAATCCAGCCAATCACAATGCTAGAGTAAGCATATATATAAACTGCTGCTTACCTAATTCTTCTGGCATCCCTCCTCCACCCCAGCTCTATAATATGTTTGTTATTACTAAGCTCAGTTTATTTAAAGTCTAGGGGGTTAGTCAGTGTTGTGTCGAGTCTTGAGCTCAGGCCCTCTATTATGGACGCGTCACACCGAGCCAAATCTGTTCAAGAATTATATTAACATGCAAACTACTGAAGTAACAATTTACACACAAAAAATATCTTTGTTCATCAATCCCATTGCAGCATACAGGCAGATAAATGAAGTGTAATTACCAAGGTCAATCATCACAATTACACCTGGACCACGCTTGAAGAATTGCTGGAAGTCGCAATTATGAAAGAAAAGTACTTTTATCCTACAAACAGGATTTGACTTTATATTGAGAGAAGTAGTTATTTTGATGCTATTAAAGGAATAGTTCACCCATCATTTACTCTTCACCAAGCTATCCCAGATGTTTATGACTTTCTTTCTGATGATGAAGACAAACCAAGATTTTTAGAATATTTAAGCTTTGTTGGTTCACAGAAAGCAAATGAATGGTAGCCAGAACTTTGAAGGTCCAAGCACATAAAGGCAGCATGAAAGTATTTTACACGACTCTAGTGGTTAAATCCATATCTTCTGAAGTGATATGATAGGTGTGGATGAGAAATAGGTCAATATTTAAGTCCTTTTTTTACTACAAATTCTCCTCACCACCCAGTAGGTTGCGATATGCACTAAGAATGCATGAATGCAAGAATGGATTTAACCACTGGAGTCGTTTGCATTACTTTCATGCTGCCTTTATGTTTTTTGGATCTTCAAAGTTCTGGCCACCATTCACTTGCATTGTAAGGACCTACAGAGCTGAAATATTCTTCTAACATCTTTGTTTGTATTCAGCAAAAGGAAATCATACACATCTGGGATGGCATAAGGGTGAGAAAATGATGAGAGAATTTTCATTTTTGAGTGAACTATCCCTATAAGGTGAATATTGTCAGGAGTATGGTGAAATTGTGCATGAGAGTTTGTAATTGGCCTATAGAAATGGATGTTGCTATTTTACCCAAGGAATAAACACACAGACAGAATAAGTATGTGTGTGGATGACATAGTCAGCACTGCTTTGTCTGCTAAATCTGGAAGAAGTCTTGTATAACTTAAGGGGATCATAAAGCACAAATGTAATTGGTCTCACAAAGAACACAAGCATTCCTGTGCAGAACACAATCACCAACTAAAACGTACATATACGCACAATGGATTGCATGCAATGAGTTGAGAAACAGATGCTGAATTTCTGCCCACGAACAGGGCATTGTTGCTAAGTTTTCTGACTCACTCTGACTAGAAAATTCAACATGTTAACTGTGAGCTTGGAATCACCTCAAACACAGGTTACTAATCCTCACACTGTCTTTACTGTTTCTCCAGCATATCCATATTTATGCATATGCACCCATGAATATGGTTAAGATTAAGGCAGAGAAAGCATAGCATGCCATGCAAATCGTTCCATCTTCCTGTCTCTCTCTCCTGTGCCACAAAAATGTGAAATGCACTGTAGCCGTTCGCGAAACAGACTGTTGTGAAAATATCTATATGATCTACAGGTGCTATATCACATCCAGTCTCTCTCACTCAAAGATGCATACTTGGTCAAACACTGTGTTGGCCCTCTCAAATATGGTTTCTATCACTCTCTGAGCCGTACATACCCAGACACACACTCACACATTCAGTAGTTACTCTTTTTTTAGGCAGCCTTGGGCTCTGGCAGTAGGTTCAGCTATATCGCACCTTGGTGTGCCTCTCTCTCTCGCTCTTTCATTCTCTCCCAAGCCTTGGAGGTAGAGGCAATTCGTGATGCAGCGCTCACACTGTTTTGCAAGAAGTGCTTCCTGTGAACTTCTCTATCTCTTCAGATTAGTCAGGGTACAAATTACCTGCCTGCACATAAAAAACCCCTCTCCAATCCTCCACACAGCCATGTAAGGAGCCTGATCTTCCTTTTGAAGAGTGGGCATGTTATTTTCCCTCTCGCCTGCAGGCTACCCTGCCATGCAAATGATTATGAAATTAAATTTAAAACTATACATGTATTCAGCCTCTCTCTTATCGCTATCAGCACAAAGTGCATACAAATCAGGCCGGGATCAGGGCCCGGCTCAGGACTGCACTTTAAAGCTTTGCTAATTGCTAATTGACTATCTAGGTGTGAAATTGGCTCTGCTAACGAGAATTTAAATGTGGAAAGGAGGGTTTATTTTTTTTGCTGCGTGAGAGCATGTATTCATGCTCTTTCACTCCGTCTCTCTTCTCTTTCCCTTGAGAGATGTCAGAGCTGTTTCTGGTGACATGCCTGTGGGCAGGAATGACAGAATGAGACAAAAGAAGAGAGGTCTTTCGTTTCAAAATGGAGGCTCATTCTCACACAGGGATATAAGTGTGCTCTGCAATGTAGAGAAATGAGAAATGAGATACAAGACCAGTATTAGCCAGTAGCTTATTTATTAAGAACTGGAGCTTCTGACACAAGTGTTGCTGGTATTCCCATTGTGGCCTTGAGCAAGGGACTTTACGCCCAGTTTCTCCCAGGAAACTGTCTCTGTGGTTTCTATACTTCACCTTGAGCACTCCTAACACTGCAAATTTTTTGGCCTTTCCAATTTGACACACCTCTTTCAGGCCATGGAGCGCTCTGCTTATGAGCTGATGAGTTGAAGTCAACATAGTGTCATGACAGCTTTGTGCAAAATCGTACAACTTATCTCGTACATAAAGGTACAGCTTTTATTTATAGAGACCAATCAACAGAATTTCAAATTGATATAATACAGACATTATCTTTAAACTAGCCTCCTATACAACACTATTTTAAGAAAATAAATTTCTTTGAAAAATTTGCTGACTCATTCCATATGGTTTTATGCAGTACAAATGACTGATGTATGTCAATAGCCTGTAATACGCTTCCCTCGTCTCGTACCTTCCCTTGTTTTCTTTCTTCTGTGGGACACAACAGAAATTTTCCTCTACATGGTGCATTTAGTTACTTTTTGAAGTATGTCTAAGTGGCTTGCATTGACTTACACTGACAGCTAGTGGCCTGGATGCTGCATCAGTCAAACACAGTAATTTTCTGTTACCAATGACATTGTAGAAATTCACTATGCACAGTAAACCAGAATTAATTTAATCCACGAATTAGGGATGCACCAATACCACTTTTTATCTTCCGAATCCGATATCAGAAATCTCAGTATTGGCTAATCCCGATCCGATACCAATGTTGTTTTTGCATAATCAGTTTAGAATATCTTTGCATTATTGTGTGAAGTAATTGGGATTACTCTTTAATATGTAAAGAAACACAAACCTCTAACTACTCATTATTTCAATGTAAATGTATATCTTATTAAGAAACACTTTATTATTAACTAGTATACTGGATAATATAGCAGCAAAATTAACAGTAATTCCAGTATAAGTGTTCAGTTGAAAAGAAGCTGTTTTTTTTTTTTTTGTATCTGGGCTTTAAAGGATTCAGATCTGCTTTTTTGTTAATTTAGTTGTAAGACATCAGTCCACTTTTCATTCACACAGTTATTTTTTTTAAACCGTTCAATTTAAATATTATTATAATTTGTAAACAAATAATAATATAATATTAATATATAGTAATCATCAATCGTGCACCTTTAACTTTTAAACCCTCACGCTTTTATTTTGACATTCTGAACTCTCCAGGAATTCCTGTATGTGTCTGTTTGTAGGCAAGTTCACAGTAGTTTAATTCGCTTCTTATTCAAATTCTGGTAAAATGCACCTCCAGTGCTGTTCTGAATACATATTATAAGTGAATCTATTGAGCATCTTCATCTGAGATATTGTTCATGAGTAGAGCTCAAATTTTGTGCACTGCGTGAAGGCTAAAAATAGCCGCAAGTGTGTGTGTAAACAGAGCAGCGCCATTCACTGATGTGCATTTTATGTATTTACATATTAAATAAAGCCTTTTTGTGATTCACAGAGCTATTGCACATCTTCAAGTGGCTTTGAATAAAATGCACGAGTCATATGAACTACTTTAATTGTGTTTTTATCATTCTTTTATGTCATTTTTTGAGCTTGACAGTAACGAACATGACTAACACACAGTATCGGATTTGGATCGAGGTTGTCAGACCGATACCCGATCTGTCTAAAAGCTTCAGTATCAGAGCCGATACTGATCCAGGTATCTGATCGGTACATCCCTACCACAAATGAAAGTGTTCTATAAGAGGGCAGTTACTGAGATTAAGCAAGTAGTATTCAGCTGGTCATGTGACGCTAACATGGCTGCCCTCATGAGGCGCTACTGCTTCATGTTGAATAAAGAGTTTTTATAAGGTTACATGGGAGTCATAAAATATTGATATATCAATTATTGATCAGCACATTATTTTATAGATAGATTTTTGAGTCATTGATATATTCAAATTAGCCAACAATTAAATTAGAATCCCAATTTGCATGCTTTACATTTGGCCTCTGTTTAACAGTCTGACATAATAGTGTTGGGAGACCACAAGTGGGCGATATAACATGTATTACACACAGGACACGCTGAAGCGGGAAAGGAGATAGCAGTGGAGAGTTATGAATGTTTTTTACATCTTCAAGAATGAACAAAGTGACGTTGGTTTTACAGGTTAGTTTATGAAACTGGTGTAACAGTGCAAACTGAATGATCAGAAGTAACAACGTTTATTATGCAATTTCTCTATATGTAGCCATGAATAGCCAAGCTGTCTAACCACAGATGACATACTTGTAACTGAAAATACATTGTGTAGGCTATATGAAAGAAACATGTACACAATATATCATCCAGTGATGGCTAAGGTAAATCATTTTTGTCCTTTGATAATGATTTGTGCACTTCAGAATGTTGACGCTGAGCGTTGGCATTGTGTGCGTACCTTTGTAGAAGATAAATAATTGTTTTGAATTTTACAATGCGCCATGTCATCCACCAGTCGCGTTCGGTGTGCGACCCGTTTAATTTACCCTGCCGCTCACATTTAATTAAAGTTGTGTTGAGAAATATGTCTGAAGAGACAACGAGCAGCCCTATTTATATCTGAAATAAATCCCGATATATATCAATTACCATCGGGAAAATCTTCTGATTATTGATACGTGACAAAGGGATCGATCCCAAGCCTAATGATTACTGAAATGACTGAACTCTTCATTCTCTCATGAATAATCTTGAATTTAAACATATGTTTCGAAAATTAATATTCATTTTTTTTTTCCAGAAGTAAAACTTTTTATATGAGGAAAAGAATTACTGAGACAACTTTTTAAAATCATGATTTAGGTTTAGGGTTTGGGTAAGGGCATAAACTTAAAAATCATAATGACATAGTTTGATGGTTTGTTTAGTTTTCTCTATATTTTTGTTCTCTATGTTTTTGTTATGTTTTTGTTTAGTACAAGATTTCGCTATCTTGTACTATTAATATGATTCAGACTTCCCAATTGTTTAGTGTGGGAGGGCCTCACGCTGCCTTTTCACGACTGTCGTTTTTCTCCCTAGTGACAGTCGCGATGAACTGTCAAATTGCTCGCAATGCATTTTATTCGTTGTAACACCCTGTCTACACCAGGCACGGCTGTTGACGCAACTCGCCACAATGGCTTGAGGCTGTTTATACTGAAAGCGTCGAAGTGAACATTCTAAATGTTTCATTAATATATCATTATTATTTTAATTTTATTGCTGCTAAAGCTGCGTAAACATGTGGTTAGACACAAAATATTATTTAAGAACGTAGACCGGAGACCAGAAACATCATGAGCTGGCTTTAATGTAGCAGTCAGAAGTTATTTACATATTTAACAAACAAAATTCATGGCAAAACTATTCAAACATATGATATTTGGTAAATAAAATCCTTTTATTTCACAAGGAAGTGGCTGGAGTAGCTCTGCAACGTGTCAGCAATAGAACGGGGCATTCGTTTACTGTAGCGCTATATAACAGACACTTCCTGTGTAGACAGCTTCATTGATTATAAGGGGATCTATTTGCTTTTGACATGATGGGACGCAACACTCACAAGTAAGGTGAAGCTACCTAAAATTTGCTACCAAACCTCAGAATGACAATACTGTGTGTGATTTTGTTGAGCAGCATTCTTTATTATTAATACACTTGTGTAGTTATAATTAAAATAGTTAACAAAAATTCAGCAAATAGGAAGTAGAAATTCATAGACGTGATTTTAAAAATAAAGGTTTTGCATGTGAAGAAATAAATGACACATGTACTCATTTACTGTAATTACAAAAGCCTTTTGTGATATACAGTATTTGCAACATAAATGATTATTTCTGACTTATACATTCATAATTGTCCAATCTGCGTTTAGATGAATGTATAGGACAAAATCGGTTGATATTGCTCATTTCGTGTTCATAGTTTTGAATGAATACATCACTTCAGGCGATCACATACGGTCTAGTCACACAAGTTGAAATATTTACATGCAGCTAAAGCTCAAGTTGCATCTGAAAATGTAATTTACTAAAACTAGAAAACAAAGACTTTTGATGCTTATGTGTTTACATGTAAACACATTCCATGTGTGATCTGTTTCTATAGGAAATGTTCACAAGACTATTAAAAGTCTCTGACCGTATAAAGTTAATGAATCAGATGATCACTGTTGATTTGCTGATGGATGAATAGAGCTTTTTTTAAGCCCTCCTCTAGCTTTGAGCCCTACTGAGCTCTAAAATCCGCTTCCTCATGCGTTGCATCTCTCTGAGGCATAGTGCCGGAGACAAACATCTGCCTTATTCTCCAGAGCCAAACCTCAGCTCTGTGCTGTTCATACCGAGACAGCAGTTGCCTAAGGGTTCTCACGACATACACACAAAAACACAGAGGAGGGGAGAGAGGCGTTAATGTAGAAGCACTTAGGATTGTGTTCTTGATCAAGGTCACTCATCTACAGTATTATGATCTTAAATCAGTGGATGAGTTTAATTAATTAAATGAAAATTGGCGTATTTCATATGGCTCCTTATTAACAGGGCCAAAAGCAATTTTGAATGCAATCATGTATACATGAAAATACCAATGCTTTAAAGAGTAGCACTGAAATAATCCAGAGACGCTCCATTCGGATTATAACAGCCGCTCTTGCTTCACAGAATATGAGAGTAAAGGGAAATCTGATAAATATTTCTGTACAAAGTAAAAGTCACAGTACATAAACGCATATCAGAACACAGTCAAAGGATTTTTGCTGCGTGTTCGATTTACTTAATTAAAATGAACTAAAGCAAAACAATTCTAGAACATTTTCTCACAATTTGCTTTCATTGTGTTCTATACATTTAAATGGGTTAAATGGAAGTTCACCATCTGTTTGAGTTGGGACTACATGAATACTTTATGTGCTGTTAATGTAGCATTGATCAAACTGGAAAAGGGATTTCCGTTTCCAAGTAGCCTTTACTTGGGACAGGATAGGGAGAGTAAATGTTGACATTAAGTGTTATTTTATGTGTTTTGTGTGCAAGACGAATATAAAGGGGCATACTTGTTAGTGTTTAATGTTTTGTTATATTGAGATTTAGAAGAGTTCCTGTTATGTTGGCATTTTGGGGTTACCTTTATGGTGAAAGTGTGGAGCTTGAGCTAACGATGAGGACAGGACGATTTCTCACATTGATTCCTGCTTCGTTGAGCAACTGATGTGCTAACCATAGCATACTTACATCCAGCATGTACTTAGCATGCTAACATTAACTTTCACTAGTTAGTATATAAAAAAATAAAAGAGATTTATTTGAGTTACAGTGACGCATCTAATTTTGTTGGTTATCTCAATTCAACAAGGTTATTTCTACACAAAGTGTTTGTGTTGAGATTACATAGTAATTTTAAGTTAAGAAATCATGTTGAAGAGCTATTTGAGTGCAGCAGAAGTTAAATATAATCCAATCAAAACTTGAATAGCAAAAAAATATAAAAAGCTGTTTTAGAATTTAGTCGGCCCATTTAGAGTTGTGTCAGATGGTGATTTTGAGTTTGTGAGTTTTCAATTAAACTATTTTTAGTGTGGTATTTCATGCCTACTGGCAATCATGGCATAGAGACACCTCAGGATGTGCACTTTCACAGAAATAGCAATTAGCTCATCACACCTTCATCTCTCTCTCTCTCTCTCTCTCTCTCTCTCTCTCTCTCTCTCTCTCTCTTGCGCTGAACAGGGAAAGTAATGTCACATTCTCTCTTTCTTACATATATACAAAAGGCTGTATGACATACCCATAGAAAGATCTACAGTATAGCCTCAGGGTTAGACAAGATCACAGCTGCTACTGGAAAATCCCAAATCAAGATGCCTGAGCTGCATGCTCTTTTAATAATTAGTGTGTGTGTGTGTGTGTGTGTGTGTGTGTGTGTGTGTGTGTGTGTGTGTGTGTGTGTGTGTGTGTAAACATGTAATGCATGTTCGAAGGAATGATTGCAGATTTATTGCCTAACTCAGTTGCAGTCCAATACAGAGTATAGCTGACTGTCTCTTTCTCATCATGTAGCTCTTTTTCTAAGTGTGTTGAGAGTGGGTGTATGGGAGCATTGCTTTAATTTTGGGGATTCTAGCTCCACTTTCCCTGCACCTTTAAGAGCGCGTGAGTGTGCTAAGTCGTAGCTGAAGGTCACTAAAACACACTAAAAAGCGCTGCGGTCCAATATAGCGCATGCGCACTGCCTCGGGACTCATACACTGTCAGACTGCAATATGGCGAGAATGCCTGGCAGCAGGGACCGCTGCTGTAGAGATGAACCGGACCTGATGGCAATGGATCGGGACAGAGACGGAGGCTCAGGCGAGGAAGAGGAGGGAGAGATACAGGAGATCCAGATCACCGGGGACGAGGGAGAAATGTCAGAAGAAGAAGCCGAGTTAGAGTGGGAGGAGTGCGGGGAGCCCGACAGCTGCGCTACCGTGGAAACGGAGGAAGCGGTCCTCATGCGGAATACGGACCAGCGCTGCGGGGACGAGCTCGACCCGTTGTGCGCAGCTGTAGACTCGGAGCCCGAGGGAGATATGCATCGCTCCCCGTCCGATCGCTCCAGGCTCAGTGAGAATACGCGCTTGGCCACCCGATACGCGGTGCGAATCTTCAGGGAATACCTGACGGAGAAAACGCAAAGTACGGACTTTGAGAGCATGGATAAGCACGCGCTCTGTAAAATGCTGCGCTCTTTCTATTCCGAGGCGCGCTCCAAAACCGGACAGCTGTACAGCAAGTCTTCTCTCATCAGCATACGAAGCTCGCTCAATCGGTACCTGAACGAGCCCCCCTTCTGCCGCACGCTCGACCTCACCAAGGACCCCGAGCTGCGCAGTGCAAACCTGGCGCTCGCCGCGGTCATACGCAAACTGGAGGAGCAGGGCGCCGGTCCCGTGGTGCAGAAACAAGCCATCACGCGCTCGGACCTGAGAAAACTCTACACTTCTGCCGTGTTCAGCGCCAGCACGCCTTTCGGGCTGCTCAATAAAGTGTGGTTCGAGACTTGTATGTACTTCTGCACGAGGGGACGGGAGAACCAGCGAGAGCTCGAGGAGGACTCTTTCGGTTTAGCCATGGACGAGGACGGAAGAAAGTTTGTGTACTTCAAGGCTCTCGGGCCGTACCACAAATCTCGATCCTCCTCCTGGACTAAAAAAAGGTCCGACACGGACGATGACAACCTTCCCCGCATGTACGAGACCGGCACGGACTTTTGTCCTTACGCGAGTTTCGTGAAGTACCTCTCGAAGCGCAATCCTCTCTGCAAGGCTTTTTTCCAGCGTCCGCGGGATCACTGCAGCGAAAGTGACACGACCTGGTACGAGAATAAAGCCATCGGTAAAAACCTGCTGGGCACGAGAATGCAGATGCTCTCGCGGGCCGCCAAATTGTCAAAGACCTACACAAACCACTGCATTGGCGCCGTCTCCATAGCAACGCTCAACGGCATTGCGGGCATCGGGTCAAAGTTAGCGCCTCTCCACGTCTCTCCGGGAACGGTCAACAGAGCCCGCGAGGCACTTGACTTCCAGCACGTGCTGCTGAGCTGCGCGCAGGACTGCGAGGACGAGCCCGAGCTCAAACCGCAGAAAGTGATCAAGCGCCCGCGGACGCTCGTCTATCCGGTGAGCGTTTCAGGACCAGGGCCAGGGGCATCGCCAAAAAGACTGTGCGCGCGCGCTGCTGTGGAGCGCGCGGAGTCTCCGACGGTCACCGCTCGGGTTACCTCTCATTGCGAAGACAACGGAGAACCCCCTCATATGCTTCCCTCACAGGTAGGCTAATAGCGATTCCATATCTTTTGCAAATCGGTATGACGTAATAAAACGTTTCTGGTGCACATTGCTGTCTTGCAAGAGCGTGAAATAAGTGTTACAAGCTGTCGTCTGTGAGTCAAATAAAAGCAACAAAAGTGGGCTGTCAAATCTGACTCTTCTGTGTGTCATTTTACGAGGAGCATTGGCCAGAAAAGTCCCTCGTTTAGGCTACTTGTTCATTAAAATGGCATTGTGTAGCCCTCAGAGAGAATGCTTTCAATCTGACCTGAAACACAACCTTGAATTGTCCTGTCACTGGTCCTCCACCATGATTTTACAAGTTTTTCTGTGTATTCTTTTTTTTTTTTTTTTTTTTTTTTTTTTTTTTTTTTTTTTTGCTTGTTTGTTTGTTATTTCAGTTTCTCTATATGTTTGGTATTTCTGCCTTAAGACTTTTAAACAAGTTCATTGCTATGTGTTTGTCCTTTTTATTCCTAACTCTGAAAACATGTCAGTTTCTATCTTTACTCAGAGGCCACTGCAAAAGCCACCAGTGGTGGTCTATTAGGAATGATTAAGATTGATTCTTGGTGAATATAATTAGGCTGTGCTTTTTAAGTAGGCTATAATAAAACAGGTACTGATTTCTTTCCTGGGCCTTTACCCTTAGCAGGTGAGTGAAGGTGAGTGTGAAAACTAAAAGCATTCTTTGCCTGCGGAGGAATGAGCTAATATTGCACCTGTGCAGCAGTCCAACAAGAAACGGTGACTTAAACACAATGTCTGTGAAAAGCTGTTTGTAGTGTGTCAAGTGTATACAAAAAAAGAAAGGATTTTGTGCTGACGTAAATATAGCAGAAAATATTAAGTACTTTTTACATTGAAAGTCAAGTCTAAGCATGAACTTGAAATGTTAAGAACATTCTACATTTGTACTTGATACAAACAAGTCAAAATGAATGCTAGCTCATAAGTAAATAGTATTATTTAGGATTGTTTTATATCTTTACAGCGTTTCACCATGTATCAGTACTTGCAGCTTGCATGGTTTCACTGTTTGCAAGTTGATTTACACCATTTTTATTGTTGTTTTTGTTTACCTGTTGATTGTTACCATCATCATGTTTTGTGCTCCAAGTGTTGTGGTCTGCACGTGCAGCTCTGTATCTTGCTTCAATTGCCAGTAATGCAAGGAGATGTCGTCTAGTTAGTAAACTACATGAGTAGCATGATTAAATGTGTTTATAAGTAAAGTTGAAAATGTGAAATGTTTAAGTTCCATGTACATCATATTTGTAAGTAAAAGCTGTTGTATTAACTGAAATATTTGAGTTAGATTTACTCACTTTAATCAATATAGTGACATGAAGTTAAGGACATTATACTTAATTTTATACCATTTCAATTTTCTAAGAAAAACAGTGTAAAAAAAGGGATAGTTCAGCCAAAACTGAAAACTCTCTCATCATTGACTCACTTTCATGCCATCCCAGATGTGTATGACTTTCTTTCTTCTTCAGAACACAAATTAGGATTTTTAGAAGAATATCTAAACTCTGCTGGTCCTTTCAATGCAAGTGAATGGTGACCAGAACTTTGAAGATCCACAAATCACAGCAAACATTTAAGTCCTTTTTTATATATATAAATCTTCACTTTCACTTTCACATTACTTTACATTTTAAAAGTGAAAGTGTAGATTTATGGTTAAAAAGGACTTAAATATTGATCTGTGTGTCACCCACACCTGTTATATCACTTCTGAAGATATAGATTAAACCACTGAAGTTTATAGGTTACTTTTATGCTGCCTTTATGTGCTTTTTGAAGCTTCAAAGTTCTGGCTGCCATTCACTTGCAGAAGGGGAACACTCTTTTCCAATTACCTGTTGTCCAATGTCTGTTTCTTTGCCCACTCTAACCTTTTCTTTTTGTTTTTCTGTTTCAAATGTGGCTTTTTTTCTTGCAATTCTTCCCATTAGTCCTGCACCCCTGAGTCTTCTCTTTACTGTTGTATATGAAACTGGTGTTGAGCAGGTAGAATTCAATGAAGCTGTCAGCTGAGGACATGTGAGGCTTCTATTTCTCAAACTAGAGACTATGATGTACTTATCCTCTTTTTGTACGTTTAGTTGTACATCTGGCCTTCCACATCTCTTTCTGTCCTTGTTAGAGCCAGTTGTCCTTTGTCTGTGAAGACTGTAGTGTACACCTTTGTATGAAATATTGAGCTTTCTTTGGCAATTTCAAGCATTGTATAGCCTTCATTCCTCAAAACATTGATTGACTGATGTGTTTATTGAGAAAGCTGTTTCTTTTTTGCCATTTTTGACCTAATATTGACCTTAAGACATGCCAGTCTATTGCATACTGTGGCAACTCAAAAACAAAGACAATGTTAAGCTTAATTTAATGAACCCAATAGCTTTCAACTGTGTTTGGCTTGTACCAAATTAGCAATTTAACATGATTACTCAAGGATAAGATGTTGGAGTGATGGCTGCTGGAGATGGGGCATGTCAAGATTTGATAAAAAATGACTTTTTCAAATAGTGATGGTGCTGTTTTTTACATCAGTAATGTCCTGACTATACATTGTGATCAGTTGAATGCCACTTTGGGGAATTAAAGTAAGAATTTCCTTCCGAAACAGCAAAATCTGTACATTATTCCAAACCCTTGGCCGCCAGTGTATATATATTATTTGTGCATTTAACACCCCAATTCTGTTCTGTTTAGGAATTGCCAGTGTCTTAATGTCTTGCATAAATGTATCACTTTTTTTACGTTCACTTTAATGGATTACACTAATTTACTGCTCTGTTTCGAATTGACGCCCCTATAAAATTCAGTTTGAATACTGTTTCAATACAGCTGAGTGAACAAGCTTTTTTCTTTAAGCTTAAGCTATATCACGACTTGTATATTTACATTTTATATGCATGCGAGTAAAAATGACTGTATGCAAATTACACTTTCTTTGGTCAAAAGCCTCTGATAATTGAATAAAAACAAAATCCACCTAATTCTCTTATTTCTTCACTTCCTACACTAAGAAACTAAGATTAGCAAGAAATTTATATAATTGTTTTTTTTTTAAGATGAGGGATGAGAAAATGCATTTTTGGCCAAAGTTAGTCTTCCCACAGGCATTCAACCACCATCAGAAAAAATTGTTACCGCTAAACACCCAGTAGTGCCAGATATGTTTATCATTAGAGCTTTAATGTATTAGCCTGGATGCGTGTTTACTCGCACATGTTTTGCGTATAACAGAGGGTATATGCTTGTTTTCAGGACTCTGTATAAGCTAACCTTGTGAACCCATTCTCTCAGCATGTTTCATTCTCCAAGACAGTCGACTCAGATAGCTTTACTTTGCTCTAGGCAAAAAAGGCATTGATATGCACTTGCGCTAAGTACACTTATGTTACAGTTTTGTTTGTTTCTTTCTTTTCTGTTTTTCATCTTTAAAGGAAAGTTTGCCGCTGGCTGTTTCATTGTGCCTCAGTAGTGACCGCAGAGATTTAGCAAACAGTTATTACCCAGCACAAGCAGATATTATGTCAAAGAAAGCACTTGGAATGAGCCCCGGCTGATGCTAATGAGAGCAAGGCTATAGTAATAAATTATGTTTAGTGCTCACAGCGAAGTCACCATAATGCTATCATTGGTAAATGTAATTCCTTCCAGTTGTGTTGTAATGCAGTGGTCAAGGTAAAATTATTGTTTGTGTTTTTTGTTGTGTCCTCTAATTCCACACACATTGGCTAAATGCATTTAAAATACTTTCTCCTATCTAAGTTTCATGTGCAGAAGCATCTATAAGTGAGCCATTTGTAGGCTGACTTCCAAGAAGTGTGTAAACACTGTGGCCCTGCAACTTCCCCTTTAAAGTCAGCATGAACTCAAAATGAACTAATTACTATATTAATACTCTTTCTTGGTCTTATTGTATCCCATTTATCAGTGCACGTTATTCCAATGAAAAAAAAAAGTTTGTCTGCTTGATCTTGCATCAAAATGTTATGGCTTTGCCTTTGAAACAACTTTTTTTTTTTTTTGGCTAATGCCACCAATACCTCTTATTTTTCCACTTGTCATATAGAGGCCACTTTTTACGATTTTTACGATTCCTGATGAATAAGATATAGTCTTGTCCTACTTCTCTTTCACTCTTTGAATCACCTGTTTCACTTTTAAATATTTCACATTACAGGACTAAAATGGGTTGCGATTGTCGTTTATGTTGACTTTAAGTGACTTAAAGTGATAGTTCACAGAAAATGTGTAATTATCTCAGTGTTTACTCACCCTCATGCCATCCTAGATATGTATAACTTTCTTTCTTCTGCAGAACACAAACAGGTGCATTCAATGCAAGCTATGCTAGAACTTTCAATGTCCAAAAAGCACATAAATGCAGCATAAAAGTAATCCATATGACTCTAGTGGTATCTTCAGAAGTGATATTTTAGGGTTAGGGTGAAAAAACAATCAGTATTTAATTTTTTTTTTTTTATCTATAAATCTCCACCTTTGACTAGCCCCAACCAGTAGGTGGCGATATGCATAAAAAAAATTGAATCGCCAAAAAAACAAAAGGAGAAAGTCAAAGTGGAGATTTATGTTAAAAAAAATAACTTAAGTATTGATCTGTTTTTTATTTATTTTTTTACCCACTTCATCATATCACATTACACTGGAGTCTTGTGGATTACTTTTATGCTGCCTTTTTGCGCTTTTTGGATCTTTAAAGTTCTGGCCATCATTCACTTGCATTGTTTGGACCTTTAGGACCTAAAACTCTTTCTTTATGTTCTGCACAAGACATATAGTCATCCACATCTGAGATGGCATGTGGGTGACTAAATGCTTAATTTTGGGGTGAACTATACGTTTAAAGGTGCTGCGATAAAAGCGATTTTAGCCATTCGGGAACTTCCAAGAGACTGAGCCATGAATTAGACACCCCCCCTCTTTCCAAAACACCACCCTGCAAAGATAGAGTAGAGCACCAAACAGCAGTGTGTCTTCTCACAGTTGTCAAACACAACAGAAGCAAAATAGCGCCCTCAGCTGAGAACTGTGATGAATCTGAATATGAATGATTCGCTTCAACTACTACAATATGAAATGAGCAAAACGATTAAAAGTCAGAAAGCACATCATAGTCTTCTGAATGGCTGATCAAATAATGTCTCCATGGTCAGAAGCCATTGAGACACTTTTCAGGACACTTATTTCAGTGATATCTTTCAGTGAGAAGGAAAATGTTCTGCGTACCTTTCCATAAAAAATTGTTCCAAGAGCACATTTGACCTTTAACTATGAATATTAATCTTGGGATTGCAGAGATCTGAACTATAGTCTCAACCGACATGTTTTTTGTGTGTCTCAGGAGAATCGCAGCAACAGTGTGGGCATGTCAACTCGGCCTCTCTTGGCGCATTCGCCTGCCTCCCCGCTGGGCACAGCTGGCATCCCCACACCTGCACAGCTTACAAAGGCCAACGCACCGGTCCATATCGATGTAGGGGGTCACATGTATACCAGCAGCCTGGCTACACTTTCCAAATACCCAGAGTCCAGGTAAAATACAACACAAACATAGCACAAATAGTTTTTAAGCAGATGGTTCACTCATAAATCAAAATTCTGTCATCATTTACTCACCTTTATGTTATTCCAACTCTGCATGAATTTCTGTCTTGCATGGAACACAAAAGGAGTTGACTAGCAGAATGCCAAACTACTCTTTTCTATCCAATGAATGTGGGTGCAGTGATGCCTTTTCTGCTTTTATTTTCAACCATTTTTTTTATTTTAACAGTTCGTTTCATTTACACCACTCTCGTATAATTCAGTTGGCAGTCTGCTTCAAATTTTGAGAACAGATGTCATACTCTGAACATATCTGTTCACACACAAGTCCTTCATGATGTGTGCTTGTCCTTTGTGTGTGTGTGCGTGTGTTTGTGTGCGTGTGTGTGTGTATTTGTGGCTTGTCTGTGCTCATTAGCTCACTGACCGGTATATTTCTGCAGTGCCAAAGAGAATTATTGTCTTGTAGCTACTGACTGAGTCAAACATCAGAGCACAGGCCAAAAGGAGCCTGGAGGCACTTCGAGCTCCTGTCTCACAACTGCTCAAATGTCTCACACAGTTTTAGCCTTGCACTGCGTCCTATTGTGTCATACAAATGCACAAAGTCTCTCACATTGTCTCATACTGTATCATACAGACTTGTCCACACAGTCTCTGATCTCAGATCAGATCTAGCACAGCCTCAAATATCTTACTCAAGCTGCTCAAGCCAGTGCTACTCTTGCCTTTATTTTTTGTCACAGATGTTTCTGAGAAAGGCGTGGACATATCTAACAAGTGACAGTTGTGATCCATTTCACCCTTGGCTACTTTATCACAAACAACATCAATATGACAACACACACTAGGGCAGAACAATTATCGAAATAAAATCGAAATCATGATATGACCCAGTGTGATTATCAAACTGCGAGGGTTGCAGTTTAATTAAGTAAATAAATAGTCTGAATGTGCTTCCCGCTGTGCTGGGCTTATGTGTACAGCTGTTTTCTTAAATAAATGTAAACGTGGTCTGTGTATTACACATGTGTTTTCAGAGTGGTTCTGTGCTTGATATATATGAATTCTATGTGACAATTGTTCTCTGAGTTTGGTTCGGTGTGCTAATGTTCGCTCTGTGCAGTATATTTAAAGAGCTTCAGAATGACTTTAATCGATCATGTGTGTAATTTCAAATATGTTTTGCTGCTAGATTTTACTATGCCAATCTAAGATAACCCCATGTAAATAAACCCTGTTGTCAACTCAACTACAAACAACAGAAACTTCAGATTCTAAAACAAAGTCTTGAGGGGTTAAACCGGACTGCATAGCAATGCCATGAGCAATTAATTACAATTATTTAATTATATTATTATTATTATTATTATTAGACAATAATAATATTTCTATTATAATTTCTTAACATTATTATTGTTATATTACAATTATATAATATTCAAGTTGACTGTTTAAAAAAAATTCTATATCAAATTAAAAGGCTATTTACTCTAGTCATCACTGGATAATATATTGTGTATATGTATCTTTCATATAGCCTACACAATGTATTTTCAGTTTCAAGTATGTAATTTTGTGGTTTGACAGCTTGAATGAAAAACCTATTCAAGGCTACATACAGAGAAATTGCATAATAAATGTCACCATTTCTAATCATTCAGTTTACACAGTTACACCAGTTTCATACACTAACCTGCAAACTCATCAACGTCACTTTGTTTATTCTTCTGCGCCTTTCCTACCCACAGCCAAATTCAGTAAACGTTATATCACCTTCTTGTGGTCTCCCAAAGCCCTTACACCACATTTCATAAACAGAAGGCAACTGACAGTGAATTTGAATGAAGATAAATTAGGCTTCTAAATTGAATGTGGGCTAATGCCTCAAAAGTGTATCAATAAAATAACGCGACAATCAATATTCAAGATACTGTACTGTGCAACATTTTTAGGCACTTGTGAAAAATGTTTGATAGTGAGGATGTCTTAAAAAATAATGACATAAATAGTTTTTATTTATCAATTAACATCATACAAAATCTATTAAGAATAAAAAAGCACCAATTCTCCTAGGTACACCTGGACACAGTTTTTCTTAGTTGCTGATAGGATGTTCCAAGCTTCTTGGAGAATTCACCACAGTTCTTCTATCTATTTCAGCTGTCTCAACTGCTTCTGTCTCTTTATGTAATCTCAGACTGACTCGATGTTCAGTGGGGAGCTCTGTGAGACCCATGCCATCTGCTGCAGGGCTCCCTGTTATTCTATTCTATTTGCAGAAGAAATGTTTGGGAATCTAAAATGTGTATTACCTATTGGTACACTACTGCTGAAAATATAAATAGCCATCTTAAGATGAATGTTTTTGTTAAACACCTTATGTGCCTAAAACCTTTGCACAGTACTGTATATCTATATTTTATCCCAAATGATTATCATATTGCAGTTAAAATCACAATTGCAAAGTTTTTCAAAATAATCGTGATTAGACTTTTTGTTCAAATCATTCAGCTGACTGCCAGATAATGGTTGCTGGATGATGACATTTTTGTCATTGGGTGCAATGAGGGCTGCTGCTTCCATCAATGCCTTCTCAGAAGCTGATGCAGATGCAGGCTACATTTAAAGAATCTGTGTTGACTGAATAGACTGTTGGATAATCATGATACATACACTAAATATGCATGAGCACATACACGGATACAGTTTGATCCTTCACTTGCATGTGTTTTTTATAATTATTGTTTTAGCAGATAAAAACAGATAAAGTTTATGAGAAAGCTCTTTGTTATTCAGTTAACCTCAGGAGTCAAGGTTTGCCTAGTTAGCCCCTGCTGGTAGATGCTGTAACTACATCATTATGCAGGCAAAATCTTGTTTCTCCAATGATGACCATTCAAAAGTAGCCAGTATTCTGACGGGAACATTTTTTTTTATATGTTGCATATGCAACATATAAATTACAATTATTTCATTATATTAGAGTAAATATTTTACTAGTTCTCAGATTTATTTGAGGGCTCTTAAAATCATGAAATGGAGTACTATTTTTTCCACTAGGAAAATGTAATTTTCCTGCAGCACCAGAGTAAGATGTCACATGGCATCAGTGGCAGATTTAGGCACGGCCGACATGGGCAGCTGCCTGGGGCTAGGTTCAACTAAGTTCACATGAGCAAAGATGGCATCAAGCAAGTCAAATTCTTCAGATTGTGGAATGCAGCAGCCAAGCAACTGCCTTTGAGATGAATAGCAATGCTTACGGATCTCTTCATGCATTACAGACCGTCTTGGGTTAAATGCTACTATTTTTATTATCTCTCTGTTACTTTTTTGCAGGATTGGCCGTTTATTTGATGGCACAGAGCCCATTGTATTGGACAGCCTGAAACAGCATTACTTTATAGATCGGGACGGTCACATGTTCCGCTACATATTAAACTTCCTCAGGACCTCAAAACTGCTCATCCCAGATGATTTTAAGGTAAGTTTTAATTAGGGCTGATTCACTGATTCATAATTCACTCCAGGGGGCACTGCAGAGGAATTTAGACCCTACTCATGAAAAGGTTAAAGATGCTTTACGCAATTTTAGCCGTTCTAACTTCCACAAGACTGAGCCATTGATTTAGGCATGCCTCCTTTTACAAACACTGCACCAATTCCGTTGAGACAGTGGCAGATTTCCGAAATGTAGAATGGCAGTGGAAGACTTATTTATGAGGAATGCTCAACCTGATTTGTTAGGTTATAGTTTCAGGTTGCACTTTCCTAATGAATATTACTGAAGCGTCCAATCAGTTAACGCTTGCTCATGAATATAAATTATTATTCATCTGCCATCCTGCATTTTGGAAAGCTACAGATAGTCCAGGCTGCACTAAAATATGTTCAGACTCTTTAGCTAACTTTAAGGTACAACTTAATTTTTTTGGTAAATCTTAAGGTACGCCTGCTTACTGTTGCACAATTCTAATAAGATTACATAATAGTCTTTGTTTATTCCATCCGATCCGTTCACATACGAAACAACTCTAAGACTGTCACTCTTGATATTCCCCTCAGGTGTCAAACTACAATGTGTGTTTCCATGCCAACCTATAGGATCCTAGGCACAGCCTAGCTAGCTAGCTAAAGCCCATTACATTGTAGCGAAGGGTTAGGGTTAGGTCTGTCTATTGTATACTGCAAGATTCAATGGGTTGGGGAGTGGCATTTCTTCCCAATATGGCTTTCAGGCTCCAAACACCATTAAAGTAGTCCATATGACTTGTACGCTACAATAGGTTTGTGTGACGGAAATATAAGCCATTATTCACTGATAATTTTCCCCAACGCTAAAGCTCACATGGAAGTGCAAGATTATCAGTGAATCATGACTCAGGTCAGTTTCTCTCACAAACTTATCGTATGACTTCAGAAGACTTGGAATATAACATAAAAGTCATATGGATTACCATGGAATACATTTATGGTGCTTTTTTTATATCCTTTTTTGGAGCTTGATGGTTCACTATCACTATCTAAGTTTTGTGTGGCTATAGCTGGGTAAATATTCCTCAAAAATAAAAAATAACAGCTTACAAGTTTGGAACGACGTGAGGGTGAGTAAATAATAATGCAATTTTAATTTTGGGTGAACTATCCCTTTAATATCAGTTCTGCCATCTATCTGTCTCTGTAGGATTATTCTCTGCTGTACGAGGAGGCGCGATATTTCCAGTTGCAGCCACTGCAGGCTGAGCTGGAGCGCTGGCGTTCTGAGCAGGACTCTAAGTACACATCACGGATGTGTGAGTGTGTCGTCATTCGTGTGGCCCCCGAGCTGGGAGAGAGGATAACGCTCAGTGGCGATAAAGCACTCATCGAGGACATCTTCCCAGAGATAGGGGACGTCATGTGCAACTCCGTCAACGCTGGCTGGAATCACGATTCTACTCATGTTATACGCTTCCCTCTCAATGGATACTGCCACCTCAACTCTGTACAGGTGCATAACACACATATACATTACTCACACTTATTGCAAAACAACTTACACCTCATCGTTAGTATTTTACTTACTATTTAAAGAGCCCATGAAATCGTTTTGAGTAGCACAGTTTTCTTTCCTGTTTGCATGGGACGATTTCAGGCCCAGACTGGCTGTTGTGAGCGGCAGGTGGAATCCCAGTGGCCTGGCGACCGATTTTTTTTTTTGTCATTTATTTATATACTTATTCATTATTATTTTATATTATTGAATTTGGCCTTTGATAATAAATTACAAATCCGCTAGTCTTGAATAATCTGGGCCACCCCTAAAATGGGTCACACCATTGACATTGCCTGAGTGGTACAAGTAAATGCGTGGAAAACCCTGCTCATTCAAGGACACATATTCATTCAGTACATGGACAGTGCACAGCTAAAGTAAGTGTCTAAATGCTTGTGCACAGTTGAATGATCAATTTTACCCTCTTTACTTAATACTGTTGATCCGAATATATGAAGCATGCTGTCTGCTGAAATAATGAAAAATAACCAGAAAATTAACTGAAGTGAAAGAGAACATTTTACCTGTCAATCAGATGTGCATGGAAATTGCATTCGCTACTATAGCAACAATAGGCTGAGGGTGCACTTTCTCTCATTGACAGTAGAAAGAAAATGAAAGAAACAAAACTGTGCTCTTTTACTTCAAATGAAAATCAGATAAATGCACATATACATTTGTACATATAATAAAATGAAGAATAATGAATAAATAAAATCAATGCATGTTTCTTTTTTAAATATTCTAATAATAAAAAATTTAATTAGTTCAATTAGTCCCTATAATGATAGCAAATTATCGCAACATGGAGTGATATTTACAACAACAAAAATAAAACCTTCCTTTTTTACTGAGATTTCAATTGCCAATGAAGACAAGATGAATCAGATAAAGAGATCAAAGAGGACAAGTTTACAATTCTGTGAACAAAAGTTAGTTTAGGAGTCGTTGAGAAAGTGCATGATAATATTTACATCTTGGGTAATCTTATGTTAATGTTAATCTTTACACATACTAGTACACTTTAATATTTAAAATTGGTAATGTAACATCCTGCGATGGACTGGCGACCTGTCCAGGGTGAAACCCCGCCTTTCGCCCAATGTTAGCTGGGATAGGCTCCAGCCCCCCGCGATCCTGTACACAGGATAAGCGGTTGACGATGGATGGATGGATGGATGGTAATGTAACATCATTAAGAACTAACATGAACTAACAATGAAACATATGTATTAATAAACATTAAAGAGCCCATATTGTGCTAATTTACACATTCATCATTTTATATTGGGGGTCTACCCATAAAATAGGTTTACATGCTTTAATGTTCAAAAAACATATTATTTTTGTCATACTGTACATTTCTTTTTCCCAGTCTACGTACTCTGGCTGAAACGCTCTGATTTACCTCCTGTCTCTTTAAAGCCCCCCTTTCCGAAAAGCCCAGTGTGCTATGTTTGGTCAGCTGTCCTAGTCTGTTGTGATTGGTCAGCCGTGTACAGCATGTCAGAAATGTAACGCCCCATACATTACCGAGTTTCAGCTCCCGAGTCTTCCTGGGCAGCTCTGTAAACACTACTGTAACTATGGTAACAGTGGTGTCGGTTCTACCATACTAGCTCTAGCCCGAGTCCGATAATTAATTAAATAATGAAAGTTTGGAAGAACAAGCTGATCAAATCGAACCACCTTCGCAAGCACGACTTGAACAGACTTCCGACCTGACATTATGTCCCAGTAAATAGATGGATGTAGCATATTTATTTGTAAAAAAAAAAAAAAAATTTAGTTTATTTTTGTATTTTATTTACTTAATTGAATATTATTTTAATATTTGTGTGTATGTCTAGAGGCTGTCTATTCCTGTTTGCTTATTACATCTTTTGGCCCATAGCACTTGCCGTCATACTAAAGGCCCAAACAAACTCTACGCAAATATGTGAACGCAGACGCACCTTGTACCCAAGCTCAATTTCACGTGTCGTTGCATTGTGAAATGTGACAGCGCTCAATTCATAACACAATGCTAGTACGTGCTGCATTCTCAATGTTGCCGCAAGGGACGTTAGAGCACATTTCCTTCTTTCAATCAACAACTGTCATGGCGGACTCGGGCAGCAATTTGAGTTGAATCTTTTCTAAAAAATATATACGACTTTTTGTCCCCAGTCCATTCAAAGATCTTGTTTTTGCTCTGTGTCTCTCCCCACTCCTCAACTATCTACTCATCTACCACATCAGGGCTGCATCCGAAAACGTTGGCAGCTGACTTGTTTAAGTTTTAAAAAAGCACCTTATTTTCATCCTGCCCCTGAAGGTAGCATTTTCCTGGTTTCGGACATGGATCTATAAAATGCAGCACCGTTTTCGTGGTCACTCCTAAAAAAATGTATTGCCCCCTTGTGGTGTGAGGCTTTAACTGCCAGAACAACGCAAGAGTGCAAGTAATGTATGTATAATGGGACCGCACATTGGCCATGCTTTGGCCAAGGGCTCGCGCCTACGTTTGTGTACTTGTGTGAAGTATTTTTTTGGCCTTAATGGCCAGCAGCCATTACCCACTTAAGCCAAGCAGGGTTGAGCCTGGTCAGTACCTGGATGGCAGACCTCCTGGGAAAAACTCAGGATGCTGCTGGAAGAGATGTTAGTGAGGCCAGCAGGGGTTGCTAACCCTGCAGTCTGTGTGGGTCCAAACACCCCAGTGTAGTGACAGGGACACAATACTGTAAAAAGGCACTGGTACGCATCCAGGTGTACCAGATGTATTCCAGATGTTCATGCATTCATAATGGAACCAGGAGGTTGATAAAAGTAGAGGCAGAAGACAGGCAGGAAAAATGAGAGAAAAAGAGGGAAATACAGACAGAAATGTTGACCTGTTGGTAGGGGGTGAGAAAAAAGATAAAGAAAGGAAAAGATAGTGGGAAAAGGCTATGGAGAGAGCATAGTGTGAGGAAAGGAGTGATGCAGTGCTGGAGAGAAAAGAAAGAGGAAAGACTTCCTCAAGGCACAATGATGGAATGTGATCTCACAGTTCTGTGGAGCGAATATCTGTAGGACTGGAAGGAATATGAGTGTGAGAGCAAGAGAGAGAAAAAAAGGGGTTGTTATGGAGAAATATAAAGAGAAATAAATAAAAAGAGAGAATAAGCATGTGGATTTCAAGTATCTCATCTTATTCAGTTGGGAGACAGGACAGACGGTCTATAACAGTGATTTCCAACCAGAGGCACACATACCCCAGCGGGTACTTGGAAATATATATATATTTTTATATTAATCTCAAGATGTTTTTCAGTTCCTTTTAAGGAAAGAAAGCTGTGTGTGTGTAAATTGTATGTATTTGTGTGAATGACACTTGTGCTACTTCAACTAGAGTCTTCTTTTCACCTACATTATTATTATTAATATTGATATTGATAGTAATGCTAAATGATATCCAGTATAATATGAGGTAACACATTATTTCTGGTATGTTGTAAATTAAGGTGTATTTTAGATTGATACTAGTCTTTAATACTTTCACTGTCTGTATGCTTTTGCCAACATGATCTCATAGAAACCTACATTATTACTATATTTTAGCTAAATAATTTTTACGAGACTCTTACTTATTTACTGCAGTTTCCTGGTGAAACGAACACTAGAGGCACTACAACAAAAATGACTTAAAGGGATAGTTCACCCAAAAATTTACATTCTCTCATCATTTACTCACCCTCATGAAATCCTAGATGTATATGACTTTCTTTCTTCTGCCAAACATATGCAAAGAATATTTCAGAAGAATATCTCAGCTCTGTTTGTTCTTACAACGCAAGTGAATGGTGGCTAGACCTTTAAAGCTCCAAAAAGCAGCATAAAAGTAATCCATAAGACTCCAGTGGTTAAATCCATATCTTCAGAAGCAATATGTTAGGTGTGGATGAGAAAAAAGATCAATATTTTAGTCCTTTTTTTTTTCTTCATAAATCTCCACTTTCACTTTCAAAATGTAAAAGAATGTGAAAGTGGAGCTTCAAAGGTCTAGCCTCCATTCACTTGCATTGTAAGAACAAACAGAGCTGAGATACAATATTCTTTGTTTATGTTATGCAGAAGAAAGAATGTCATACACATATAGGATGGCATGAGGTTCAGTACATTTTTGGGTGACTATCCCTTTAAAGTAGGTTTAGAGTAGGTAGGTAGGTTTCGTTGATTTAAAACTTGATAGAGCATTAACTTTAAAAACCTCATCTGTTTGGGAGAAAATTAAACTCTCTTTTAGCATCACTCAGTGGACATTTCACCTTGGAACTGCCTCGATACATGTAATGACCCGCATAATATCATTTTGCAGATATGTTGTCACAGTCACATAGATTTCATGAGATCAAGCTTGATTTTCCACTAATATTCTCTGTCTTACTAAAGAAGGATTTTATGATATTACTGCTCACAGGTTAATTCTGTGTATTTCTGGTACATTTGTCAAAGAAACAATAATGAGTTGGTGTTTGTGTGGGAATTGTTGTTTTAATCAGGTTCTGGAGCGACTGCAGCAAAGAGGTTTTGAGATCGCTGCTTCTTGTGGCGGCGGTGTAGACTCATCCCAGTTCAGCGAGTACGTACTGAGGAGAGAGATCAAACGAAGTCACCGTGGGGTCATGACTTCCGTCATTCGAATCAAACAGGAACCGCTGGATTAGCCATCCACTCTGACAGAAAAATAAACTGGATATAGCATTTCTAACTGAATTTAAAGGATGTATTGATTTGCTGTTTATGTTGTGGTCCTGCAAGACATTTCTTCAAGGGTACTGTCCATAAATAAAAGGGTTTAAATAAGGAACAAGATTGTTTAAAATTCAAATGGGGTTTTTCCAAACCTCTCTGGTTATGCTGAGTTGTAACCATCAGATTTTTTGTTTTATCCTTCATATCAGAAGATTTGTTTTAAAACTGAAAGACTGAACCGTCAGATTTGTCTCCATCATGACAAGGAGAGGAAGAGGCTAAACAAATGATGTTAGACTCCATATAAGGCATCCTGTAAAGAATTTCATCAGCCATACTTATTTAATAATCTGTTTGATGAATCATTTGTGTTGCAAATCTTCAAGTGTTTCTCGCATAAATATTGCATCACCCCAGAGGCTATTAGAAGTGCAAATGACACCTAATTAGAAAAATAAATACACACACTAAAATGGATGTGATTCTGGGAATTTTTACAGAGGAAAAAGAAATTAAGTTTCTAGGAATGTTGCCATTAGGTGAAACTTCCTTTTATCAAACTGTATGAATTAAAAGATTTTTACAAAAACTTAAATGTTCCTAATCTTGATTCTTATCATCAGTTTGGGCTTTTTGCAGACGAGTCAAGACTGAAAAACTGTCAAGCCAGTAAGAGGAATTATCTTTTAATAATCTATTATTATTATTATTTGTTTGGCCAGAAGTTGACATGGTTTGGCTCTACACTAAATGTGGTTCATAATACATGAGATTAAAGTTTGAGAAGAATGTAATGTGACATTGTTAATAAAGTTTTTAAGAAAAAAAATCAAGACTTGTTATTGACATTTTGGGCAATGTGCCTACAGCAAAACACAAGTTTCACAGGTTTGTCTTTAATGTTTTAAACGGTTTTTATCATTATTATTAATATTACTACTACTATCAGGGCTCATACGGTGAAGAAGACCTGGAAATATTAGGGTTTTTAAAAACTGATTTCCAAGCCTCAAAAAGTCTGAAATAATATTCTTTTATAAAGAACATTTTTTATTTTTTTTTAAAGCAATGGAAATTGCTACTTGAGTATATACCTAATATATATAAAATATTTTGTATATAAAACAATATACAAAAACATAACAGTAAATAATAATATAAATATACAATTTTGCTATCAAAGGGCGATTTCTAGCCAATCTCTAGAGAAAAAAAAAAGTCACTGAAAAACTTTCGACAAAATTACTTTTAAAACTATTAACGAAGAACTGGAGAGTATAATCTTGTTAGGTTATGAACGGAAGGAGTGGACATTGTTCATTTCGTTAATTTGCTTTCTTTTCATCTTGATTACTGATGACGTAGTTTTTGAGGTGACAGGTGGACTCAATACAACGTAGACGACAAGCATTGACTGACTGTTGAGTATTCGTCGAGTCTTCCTCGCGTTGGCCAAGTGCAATTTTGGTCATAAAGATAGATATTGTAAGAAATGATTTCGTACCAAACTATAACCTAATAAAATAATGTCAGAAACATCGAACTCGGATAAGAACAATAATCAGTCGATTGAGAAAACAAATGAAGCGCCAATAAAAGCAGTTACGCAGAGCAATGACACGCACGCAAACACTGAGGAGGGCGAAGTCACTTTACAAACCACACCAGGCAAGCAAACAGAGACTTCAGTCGCCAACTCTGATGCCACCAAAGCGCCTGCAAACAACAAGTCGGATTCAGCGCCCCTCAATGACGAGCGCGAGGAGACAAAAACAAAGACGGGTGCTGATAAATCATCAAACTCCGTAACAAATCCCCCTCAAACTTTAGTTCCGGTGAGGCCTAGTGCACCAGCCTCATCTGAACCTGCTCCAAAGATCATAACAGGAACTGCACAAATCAGATCCACAACACCAGTGGTCGTAGGTGCCAGAGTAGTGACGGCTACGACGTCCAGTGTGCAGGGACCAGGAGGTGCCAGCTTGGCACTGGTTCCTCAGGCTGGAAGAGGTTCTGTAAGCTCTACAGCTATAAACCAGCCCCGGGTCACCACCTTGACCCCAGCCAAAGGTACTGTCATGAGGGTTTCCACCCCATCACAAAGTGTACCAATGGCACGTGCCCCTCAAACTATGCTGCCTGCCAACTTTCAAGTCCCCCAAGGTATGTTTTAAGTGTAGGACAAATATATCAAGAATTTTAATTGGCTTTTGTTTAAATTTTTGACTATTCTTCTCTCTTTTATCGTACCTAACCAACAAACCTAGCTAGTTATCAGTCTTGGCAATGTCTTTCTCTGTCCCCCACCTGAAGGAATGGTGTTAATTCGCAGTGACAGTGGGCAGTTGATGTTGGTATCTCAGCAGGCTCTGGCACAAGCACAGGCTCAGGGAATGCTGCCCAAACCAGCTAATGCCAATGCCTCTGCAATAGTTAGAACCGCATCCTCCCAGGTGTGTGTGTGTGTGTGTGTGTGTTATTTTGGTCTCTCTTTTCAGCTGTTGGCCATAGAATCCAGTAGAGGTCTAGGACCAAATAATATAGGACACGTTTTGGGTATGTTCCTTAAAGGGGTTATGACATGCCTTTTTATTATTATTTTAATGTGTTACTTGAGATTCACTAATAATATTAGTAAAAGTATTTTTGCACAAAATATATTAAATGTAAAACATGATAATTTTCCACCCTCATTCTGTCAGAAACACTGTTTTGGTGTTGATTCTCCTTCAGGGCTCCAGACAAAAAAAAAAAATACTTAGTAACCATTGGCTCCTAAACTGAAACATTAAGGAGCCAAATGGATGTTTTTAGTTGCAAAATTGCTCAATTTGGATAGAAATCTGAAGACAGCTGATAACCCATTGATCAGAGGTTTAATAAACAGTATATTAGTATATCTTCTTGAGCATCAATTAATGTTTTCACATTGAGTAATAGTTGTGAACAAGTCCCTCAATTGACCTAACTGTCAAAAGCTTGATTTTTTTTTTTTTTTTTTTTTAATTATTTATATATAAAAAAATCAAGCTTTTGCATGGGACTCTTATTTTGTAATATCTGCATTCCCAATTGTGAGCTCACTGACAGCTGATTCGCTGAGAAAGGAATCGGATTCAAACTGCTAACCTGAGCTCCTGAGTTCAAACAGTTCTTTTCGGGTGATTCATGAAAAAGATCCAGTTCAACGGATCCAGAAACGATCCAGTTCAAAGAGTCATTTGTTCACGACTCTCTCGCGCTGAGTTTGTTGTTGCGTGCGTTGCAGGGAGTTCATCACCACTACAGAGCGGGTGAAAAGTGCCGTTAGACACACTGGTGCAAAAAAAAAAATATATTTATTTATTTATCTAACTATCTGACGACAGTGGCGACTAGATTTTAAATTATTGTCTCAATTATTTTTGGTTGCATTTGCGACCGTTTAACTCAGTCTGGAGCCCAGAACTTTAAGACCACTGTGGTCCTAAATGGCCACTGTTATGATTGGCACTCAGCTCTTGACTGAACTGCGCTCTCTACTTGCCATCTCACTGCCCACCGCTTCTGAAATGTAAAGGTAAAGTAGGCATTGATGTGTTGATGTGGAGGCGGTCACATGCAAATGTATGACTTGACAGTGTGGAGGAACTACAGAATGAGTAATTTTGGCAGCTTGGTTTCAATGTACTCTTTTTGCAGTGAGAAGGAAGTTTTGAGTTCTGAAACTTACAGTATGTTTTTATAGTACAATGACCTCTTACATGTCAAAAGATCAAGGAAAATGTGATTCCTCATGTCATGACCCGTTTAAAGGGATTGTTCTCCTAACAATGAAGATTGTCACCCTCATGTTGTTACAACCCCATATAAGATTCTCTCTTTTGTGTAACAAAATGAGATGTTAGGCAGAATGTTTGCTTCAGTCCCCATTCACTTTCATTGCATCTTTTTTTTTTTCAATTCAATTAAAGTGAATGGTGACTTTGGCTGTCATTCTGCTTAATCCCCTTTTGCGTTCCATAGAAGAAGAAAAAAGAAGTCCTTTGGGTTTGGAACCGGGTTTGATATTAAGAGGGGATCAGGGATGTTGCAGATATTTGTTTGTTATAAAATTAGATTTTTTTTAGACCGTTGATTAAATGACACAAAAAAAGCCCTCAAAGGTTAAAAGTTGCCGCTGAAAATGTAATCCAGGGGGGAAATTTCTGACCCTGGTTTGGAACACTGTGAGGGTGAGTAAATGATGACATACTCTTAATTTTTGGGAGAACTATCTCTTAAAGAACTGAATGATTTTTTTAAGACTTATGGAAATGTGTTTGTGTGTGTATAGTATATTTAAATCCATCTCTTTTCACAGGCAACTGGAACTGCTACACCAATCATCAGAGTTTCTCTCCCACCTTCTAGTGCATCAGCCACTACCAGTATTAAACTTAACCCTACATCAGGGGCTGCACCCTCTGTGACAGGAACTAATATTCTCAAACCAGCTTATACAACAGGAACAACCATCATTAAACCCACCAATGTTATAGCGACTGCAGTCAGAAAGCCCAACTCCACCATGGGCACTGTTATCAAAGCCAGTCAGATTACTCAAAACAGCAGCACAGCGGGGACCCTTAACCAGGGGACTAATTCTGTCAGCACAACTACTGTAATTAATACCTCTGCCGTAAAGGTATTACTCACTTGGGCTGCATCAATAATTGATCCAAACAACAAAACAAAAAATGATTCATACTTTGACTTCAGGGCAAGATGTTGACAGACATGCATTGTAGGCTCACAAAATGTTCCTCTGTGTGATTATAAAAAGAGATAACATTAGTAACACATTTGTGTAAATCATGATTAAAATGTATGTTTCATTGTTTTATTTCTATGAAGTCTATGGGCAAAGGTGCGCTCTCTGCCCCACGTATGGTATGTCCAAATGTACCAACCAGACCCAGCACAAGCACTTCCTCAACTCCAGTCCATGTTACTGCTGTAAGTCATGACTGATACTTATAACAGTTCCATGTTACAACAGTTTGAATACTCAATCTTTGAATATGTGCAGTATGATAAAAAAAAAAAAATTAACTTTACGTTTTTTTCATTTTTCTTTTATTAGGAGACCTTGGAGAACGTGAAGAAGTGTAAGAACTTCCTTGTCACCCTGATGAAGCTAGCATCCAGTGGCACTCGCTCAGCTAACATGGCACAGAATGTCCGAGCTCTTGTCAAAGGCCTACTGGTGTGATGTCACTTTTTTTTGCTTTCATTATCCGTTGTTGTTTGTCATATATAGGCTTGGATTTCCACGCATCCAGGATTTCCAGGATCGTTCCAGTTTTTGGCCATCTGTCCTGATAAATATTCAATTCCTGGATGCAAAATTGCCAGGAGGAGCATCAAACGCATTCTCATATGAATCTTAAATTCAGATTCATTTTTAGTTAACTGGTTTATTCGGATGATTAAGATTGAGATTATTTAAACTTTAATCTACTTACTATAATGCATTAATGTTCTGGAAAACATGTCCAAAAAAGAAATGTCCTTCCTTTTACTCTAAGATCTCTTTGGTTTATTCTGCCCTACACTCAAAAATAGTTTAGGTTTATGCATTTCAATTTCATAACAAATGTCCATAAAATGTTATTTTGTTATATTTAAAATTAAATGAGTAAAACGTAAAATTTCTAAGCAAAAATTGTTAAAGATCGCTCAATTCAGTTTGATGGAAATTTGTAATGAAATTGAAATGCGTATATCTTGAAATGCCTACTGTAAATCTTGAAAACATTTAGTGAATGTTTGTCCATTTATTTGACTTCCTGTGGTTTAAATGTACAAGTGTTTTTTATACATATACATTTAAATGATCAGTGTGAATTATACACATAAAAAAATTAATGGGGGCAGAATAAGTAAATCATTTTAAATCCATTCACAAAAATAAATTACACAATTTTATAACAAAATTCCATTGAATTGAGTAATCTTTAATGAAATAAACTATTTATAATATTTAAATTGCGATATTTCATATTTTAAATAATATCCCTTAATTTAGTTAAAAATTAATCAGTTCATTTTTATGGAGGGAAATTAATATAGAATTGTCTGCTATGTATACTGTCATTTCCATATCAAACAAGGAGCAAAAAAATCATAATGTTTTTATTTCCTGTTTGATAGCCAGCAATCCGATTTTTGGTCATTGTTTAGGTGTCCAGGAATTTTACAGTTGTAACCCTAAAATTGAAAAATGCTGTGTTGACAGAGTTAGGAAGGCAACAGGGCTCAGACGTGTACATCTGTATACCTCTGTTGGATCAGTAACAAGATCCAATGTTTGTCACATCCTGTCTATTAAGGTGCTTCTTGTGGTCAGTTTTGAGGGCAGCATAAATGTATCGATCTGTCTATAGATGGGTTTCCATCCACAAACGGTACTGTGCAAAAATGTTGATAGTGAGGATATCTTCAAACATAATTACATAAATAGTTTCATTTATCATTGAATATCATACAAAGTCCAGTAAACATAAAAAAAGAATGGCAGATCGGATGTTTCAAGCATCTTGGAGAATTTGCCACAGTTCTTCTAACTCAATTGCTTCTGTCTCTTTATGTAATCTTGCAGAGCACCACATTTTTCTATTTGCAAAAGGAATGTTTGGGAGTCTAACATGTATATGTCATATTAACACACTAAAGGTGAAGATATTAAAAGAGACTATAGCACAGTACTTTATTTTTATTTGAATTTTGGGATATTACATAAAAAATATTAGATGGAAACACCAGGATGCGAATAAAACTTTCAAAATGTGCATAAAAACATATACCTTTGCTTGAGGTGGATACATTTTTTATTCAATAAGAAGATATGTGCTTAAACTATGGGAACACATTTCCTAGATCAAAAAAGTCTTGTGACTGCCTCAATCATTTGACTGAATAGCAATAGACTCAGAACAGCAGACCAATATCATTACATCGCATCTTAAGTGTTGCTCTGGTCGTTCTGAAAAGCCGAAGTCTGTCGTCAAAATAATTGGTTACAATTGCCTCCTGTCTGACATGCTTTTGTCCCCAAATGGAAGACATCTGCTGCCAATTGCAAGCAAACATGAGGTTCATGAGTATTTTGTCTTCACGCTCTAAACTGCAAATGATTTGTTACATTGAACAAAAGAGCCACAGTGGCTTCCCCCATGTGGCGGACACAACCACTTAAATGCTTTGGATGGAAACATTGCTTTATATGCAAAAAATTTGTTTTTGACATTCAGATTTTTTTTGGTGTAAATTTCTCTTTTTTTTTTAAATCAAGACATGAGCATTGTAGTCACTAAACTTTTACGTTATATCACTAAAATTCATTTAAATTTGTTTTTAGATTATTAAACATGACAAAATGGTGCCTTGGAATCCTGTTAGAAAGTTGTCTGGGAAGCAAGTCAGACTTAGTTTTGGACACAGCCAAACAATACAAACTGTTAAGTTGTTTCTGTGAATCTTTTTCTTCCTCTTTGTCTTTTCTGCATGTAGGATGGTAAATTAGAGGCAGAAGAGTTTACTGAAAAACTCTACATGGAGCTCAAATCCTCCCCTCAGCCATATCTAGTGCCCTTTCTTAAGGTGATTGAATGTACTTTACATTTAAAACCCACTTAAATGTCATGAGATCTCAACTGAAATACATCTCAAATCCTCAGTAAAGTTACAAAAGGGGCACTAACCTAATTTTTGACCTGCTTTTAAGATTAAACCTACAATATTATCAGACCTTCATAGCTCGTATATGAATGAGACGGTGTTCTGTTAGGTGACCTCTTTGGTCTGAACTACATTTGAGATGTATACCTGAAGTTATCGAGTGTTTAGACTGATGTGTTCTCTCATCCAGAGAAGCCTACCAGCTGTACGTCAGCTCACTCCAAACTCGCAGCTCTTCATTCAGCAATGTGACCAACTCAAGCCATCAGATTCAGCATCAACCAAGACTGCAAACCAAAAGCCCAGCATCTCCATCAGCTCCACCATCAAGCCCAAGCAGCCAACCAGACCTGCTCAGCTGGTAAGCCTCCTCCCGTTTTTAGTCCCAGCAATGTAATGGATTGTAATTTTTCATAGAGGTGATTTCAGGGGTTAGACTATATGAAACAATGGAAGAGTAATTTGATAATAAAGAAAACAAATGATCATTCACTGTAGGTGTTTTCACCATGGAAACAAACCTGGATGTGTATAATTTTAATGTTTGTCATTTTCTCTTAAATCTGGATTAGGAATGCATCAAAATTACATGCATAATATGGGGTCTTCAGATGTTCTGTATATTTGAGAATTCTGATGTACATTTTCTTGATATTTTATGTAATAATAATAATTGAGTTAGACTGTGTGAGAGAGTGTGTGAAACACTCTAATTTCACACTGCCTCCTTCCCAGCGCACTTGTTCATTTTTATGACAGCCTCTCTTCACTTTGTCTTCATTTCCTGGTTAACTCTGCACCGCCCACGGTGTACAGGCTAATTCACTTAAAACCACCAGTATCCCACAAACCCAAGCAGAGGCAAATTAGTTTTACACCAGAGACAAAGATGCATGAGTCTCACCCCATTTCTTGCCAGGAATGTCATGTTATCATATTCAAATAATGTAATGATTTGTTTTTCTGTAATCTAATATCACCATTTTATTGGACGTCTTGATGGATTTTCGCAGAAATACAGAAGCTCATTTCCAATATACCTGAATAGACTTCAGAGGTTTTGATTACTTAAGAGAATCAAAGTGCTCCAAGCCTTTGCAGAAGGTGCTCCTGTCAAAACACTCGTAATATTCAACATTTATGGCTTCCGAAATGTCCCAAAGCTGCTTTAGATTCGTCATACCTCCATTTGAATATTTTGAAATCCAGATTTTTTTTTTTTAGTTTTTGTTTTGGAGTGGAACTTGGACTAATTTTATGATACTTTTGTGTCCTTTTTTTTTAAGCTTTCAAGTGAGTCATTATATCAGTTGCTATTGTATTGAAAAGACAGATATTTATTAACAATGACCATTTTCATATAGGTTTGGAATGTCATGAGGGTGAGTAAATGATGACAGTTTTCATTATTGGGGTAAACTATACCGTAAAAGAATAGTTCACCTAAAAATGAAAATTGTTATCCTTGTGCGACCCCCGTGTCCACATGTGTGGACATTGTATTTTGGATATGCTATATGCATAATTTAAATGAATAAAAATACGTCTGAATACTTTTCACAAGTCTCTAGACTGTGCAGCAGAAGTAAACCCTTTAAATGACAGTCACATAACACAAGAGCATCCTGTCAATTTCCTTGAAGCACTCCTACGAACACAGCTGTAACAAAAGTGCCTCTGGTAAGAAATAACTTTACATATTTACTTTGAAACTTGTTTGGTTGTAAAGAGTAGCATCTCTAGTTTCGTTTGATATTCTGCTTTAAAACATCAGTTAATTTTTCACCCATCAGCATGCTGAAACATAATGTCTACATATGTGGACACTGGCACCGCATTTCTTTATTTTGAATAACTTAACTAACACATCTGTGGGTCTTTTAGCTTCATTTTAATATACATTTTATTATGTTGAATTTTGTTATCTCTGTGCAATATGATTCTATTAATTTACTTGTAAATGCATTCCTATACATATTCACTGAGCATTGTCACATTGAGAATCAATGGGTTCATCAAAGCTGAAAAATGTTGCTTTCAGAGGCTTTATATGGAGTTAGGATGAAAATAAGGTGCATTTCGAACTATTCTGAGACCAGTGCAGACAGACAGCAGAGTGGAGGTGAAGTCATTCACTAAATGGGGAGCAAGGGAGCGTAAAATAGCTTTCTATGCAATTAAGTGCATTCAATCCTAAAATTCAGTCTTAAATTCAGTTTCAAGCTGCAGATGATGTTTGGACCACTCAACGTGTTTGGCAGATATGGGACAATGGGTATCTGTATATAGAGTCAGAAATGTATATGGTTGGCAGTGATTGGATGATGCTGGCCATTACTTTCAGCCTTATATAAAATCAGCTGTAATCTCTGTAACGTCTCAAATACACGAATAGCCAACACTCCTGAAAACAAACAATTTGATAAAAAAAAAAAGAAATCGTAATTTATATAGCTTATTGTTATTTACTGTATCTACAGCGTAGTGTCTCGCTGTCCACATATGTGGACATTCATTTTTAGGAAAACCATTTGTTCTAGAAAAAGTGGTTTTGTTTATTAGGTGCTTCTAGTTACAAATCAAAAAGGAAAATGCACACAGCAGTCACGCTCTGGTCTCAGGAGGTTAACATTTACTCCTCCTTGTGTGTCATACTGGTTTGAAATTAAAAGAAGTGATGAAGCTAATAATTTCCGTAAAATCAAAGATGATGTTGACTAGGGACTATTAAGCTCCAAAAAGGTCAAAATATGGAGCTGGATTCAAAGTCTTCTGAAGCCATCAGAGCTTTGTGCGAGGAACAGATTGAAATTTAAGTTGCAATTCACTGAAAGTCTTGATTTGAAAATCTTGCTTTAACTCCTTTTGTGTTCCACAGAAGAAAGTCAGTCATTCGAGGGGTGATAATGATAACAGAATTTTTAGTAACACTTATAAGGTCCCATGCGTTAAAGGGATAGTTCACCCCAAAATGAAAATTGTTTTACATTTACTCACTCTCATGCCATCCCAAATTGCACATGACTTTCTTTCTTCTGCAGAACACAAAGAATTTTAGAAGAATATCTGTGCTGTGTAGGCCAGAACTTTGATGGCAACATAAAAGTAAGCCATAAGATTCCAGTTAATCTATATATTCAAAAGCAATCTAATAGGTGTGGGTGAGAAAAAGACCAATATCGGGGTCCTTTTGAATATAAATTCTCCTCCCTGACCAGTAGGTGGCGATGTGCAAAAGAACAATGTGAAAGTGGAAATTAATTGTTAAAAAGGGACTTAAATATTGATCTGTCTTTCGCCAAGACCTATTAGATCACCTCTGAAGATATGGATTTAACCACCAGAGTTGTATGGATTTTTGGTCCCTCAAAGTTCTGGCCACCATTCACTTCTATTGTTTGGACTTCCAGAGCTGAAGTATTCTTGAAAAAGTCTTTGTGTTATGCAGAAGAAAGAATGTCATACACATCTGAGATGGCTTGAGGGTGAATAAATGATGAGAATTTTCATTTAGGGGGACCTATACATTTAACATTAATGCATTAGGTATCATGAACTGACTTTTTTTTCAGGTGATCCAGAAACCTAAAGGAGTAATTGTTGAACAGCCTGTAATATCATTATCAGCCCAGAACAATTCTCAACCCAAACAGTTGGTCATTCAAACCAGCACTCATTCAACAGGTACAAGCTTTTTTACCTTTGTAGACATATTGTATAATTACTGAAATATAGCATGAACCAGTACAGGTCAAATTGATTACAGATCATTTTACAGAAAATGTAGGTGTCCTAATTAATTTCCTGCTGATTAAAATATCTGCATTTTCATTCAGTCCCCACAAGTGCTGTTGTGCGGCAGTCCATCCTTCAGGCATCTAAAACACACTTTTCTCAGCCACCCCTTAGAGCACATGCACACAGCTTCAAGGACAGCACCTCGGGCTCTTTCCGGTAATGGCTCTGACTTGCGGTCTTTCCCTTCTAGTCAGTGGGTGTATGTGGTATGTGTATGGGTTTTAGAATGAATGTAAGTAGAAGGCAGTTGGAATGTCACTGTTGATTTGAACATTTCCAGTAACATTTTACAATAAGGTTCCATTTGTTAACATTAGATAACAACGTTACTTAACATGAACTAACAATGAACAATTGTGTTTTTATTAACTAGCATTAACCAAGTGTAACAAGGTTGAAATGGGCAAGGAGGAGGCGGGAACTGGCTGAACAGTCAAATTAATATTTAGTTTAAACAAAGACACAAACACTGATACACACACGGCAGCTGCGTGTGGCGCTCTCTCTCTCCTGAACTGCCATATCCGGCTTGGCCTTATCCCTCTCCTCGGCTGATTAGCCCAATTGGGGGCCAGCCATGCAGACTAATGGTCCGGCTCCGCCCTCCTCATCGCACCAAGATTACTAAATGCTGTTCATTGTTAGTTCATGATAACCTATGATAACCATGATAACATAATGTTAACAAATGGAACCTTATTGTATAGCATTACCACATTTCCTTATGAACGACACCAATTTGTTTGACCCCTTGACCTAATGATCCCTTGGTGGATAGAGGGATGGAGCATCTAAATGTTATATATAAAAAAAACTGAATTCTGCATTTTAAACCTGACCTATAATAACATAACGGCAACACTTTACAAATAAGGTTCCATTTTTCGACACTAGATAATGTATTGGGTATCATGAACTAACAATGAACAACTTTTTAAATGGCAATTATTAATCTTGGTTAATGTTCATTTATAAAAACACAATTGATCATTGTTAGTTCATGGTGCATTAACTAATGTTAACATATACAACAAATATTCTTAAAGCGATCGTTCACAGAAAATTCTCTAATCATTTACTCACCCGCATGCCATCTGAGATGTGTATGATTTTATTCTGTTGAACATAAATTAAGATTTTTGGAAGAATATTTCAGCTCTGTTGGTTCATAAAATCCAAGTGAATGTTGACCATACTATAGCTGCATCCGAAACCAGAAATATGCTCCCTTTGAAGGCTGTATGCAGAGGCATGATGAAAATAAGGTGCTTTTCAAACTGTTTGGGGACCAGTTTCCTTAAGAGATCCATTCATTCAAAACAGCTGTCATTTAAGTCAGTAACTGATTAGGCAGCAAATCAGCAGCCACATTTTTGGATGCAGCTAATAAATCTCCACTTTCACTTTTAAATTCTTCTTTGCTTGTTTTTGGCAATTGACATTCGTTGTGCATATCACCACCTACTGGGCAGGGAGGAGAATTTATATTTAAAAGGACTTAAATATTGATGTGTTTCTCACCCATCACATCTATTCTGAAGATATGGATTTAACCACTGGAGTCATATGTTTTACTTATGCTTTTTTTTTTTTTTTACCTTAAGTTCTGACCACCATTCACTTGAATTGTATGGACCTACAGATCAAATCTTTGTGTTCTGTAGAAGAAAGTAAGTCATTTCTGGGATGACATGAGGGTGAGTAAATGAGAGAATTTTCAATTTTGCATGAACTATCCCTTTAAAATTTATTCGTAAATTTTGAAATAAACATTAGCCAAGATTGATTAATGTCAATTGTTATTCATGTTAACAAATGTAACTGTATTGTTTAGTGTTACCACTAACAACATTTAGTGTGTGTGTGTGTGTATATATATATATATATATATATATATATATATATATATATTACACACAGAGAGATAGATATTAGTATATACAGTGGTGTAGTATTATAAAGTCAGAAAATACAATTAAAAGAAAAAACAACCTAACAACACTAGTTAAAAACATTGACAGGACATTGAATTAGTCTCCAAAGCTTTCATCAATGACTTAAAAAACTAAAAAATTTTTAGGCTACTTTGTAAGGCATTCCAAACCAATGGAGCAGAGAACATAAAAGCCCTTTTGCCAAGATTAGTTCTAGCATTAGGGACAGTTGGAAAACAAGGCCCTGTGACCAAAGTCAATAACAGCTACTTTTAAAAATAATAAAAATGCACAAATAAGATGGGAGAAACCCCAGAATGGCTTTATAGATAAATATGTCAGTGACTGAGCCTATGGGTGCTTGGAGAAGGCCAGCCAACCCTTTCATATAAAGAGCGATGATGAGTAACAGTTTTGCAGTTTAGAATAAATCTCAATGCTCCATGGTAAAGGGTTTCAGTTGATTTCAAACACTGGGCAGAAGCATTCATATATAGAATATCGCCATAGTCCAGCATAGGCAAAAAGGTGTCTAACACCAGCCTCCTTTTTGCCTCAAAAGAAAACAAGCCTTATCTCTGAAATTAAATCCCAGTTTCAGCTTCAGTTTTTTTGTAAGATGCTAAATATGGGGCTGAAAAAAAACTATCATCAACTAAAATTTCCAAGATATTTATATGAAGTAACAGAATCAGTTGCATCACCCTGAAAAGTCGTAGTAGTGTCTGAATAGTTTGGCATAATGTGAATTTATGAAGGTATTGTATTACCATATAGCCTACATAATTAATGTTTAAATAATTAAATAAATCTTCAAATAATTGTTATTGATTATAGTTTACATTTTTTTACATAGATTACATTACAAATTTTACGTGATATGTTTTAATGTGTGAAGGATACCGTAACATGTAGATGAATTTTAGCTTAAAGGGATAGTTCTTCCAAAAATGAAAATTCAGTCATCTCCTTTGTTTTTGTTTTTCTGTGGAACACCTGGATCAAATTTGAGGTGTGTTGACACTGCACTTTTTTCCCCATACAATGAAAGTTAATGGGGACAGAGGCTGTAATTCACTCATAAAATGCAGAACATCTTATGTTGTGTTTTTAACAAACAAAAGAAAGTCATATGGGTTTGGAACAAGAGGTATTTTCTTTAACTTTAGCTTTGATTGAAGTGAAGTTAACTTAATGATTTATATACATTCACAAACATTTAAAAAAAATGTCTTGTGTGTATTTGTTGTATCAACATTTAGAGATGACGATGACATTAATGATGTGGCCTCCATGGCAGGAGTGAATCTGAGTGAGGAGAACGCTCGTATCTTGGCCTCTGGCTCTGAGCTTGTGGGATCAGTGATACGCTCCTGTCAAGAGGAGCCCTTTTTATTCCCATCAGCCCTCCAGACACAAGTGCTCCACATCGGTAACTTCACCCAATCCAGTCAAAACATGGGCACTAGAAGCCTCACACTTTTCCTCCCTAGCTTTACCTCTTTACTGTCAGTATTTACTCTATTCTCTAAATATACAAACTAACTGATTACCTGTGACACTCTTCCTGTGGCCTTGTACCTACTGCCGAATCACAGCCATGCTTATTTTTGTTACAGCAGCACTCTTGCTTGTGTGTTATTGTTTAAGTGTATCTTTATTCAATGTGATACTACATTTCTCTCAATCACTGCTGTTAGTCAAAATCTGCTCACCTCCCTCAGCTTTGCCTCAGCTGTCTGTGTTTTTTGGGCTTATGTTGTGCTGCTTTGTGACATATATCTAGCACGGGCTCTGTCTTTGATCAGTGGTATCTCTGACGAGCCTGTTCTGCTTAATCAGTATGCTAATAACTGCCGAGCCGCACAAAATTGCCAGAGTGGCAGGAATCCACTCTGCACTGCTGATCAAAAAAGCCGTTGGAACAAGGGAGAGAGCGGAAGATAGCCAGGAGTTAGAGGGAGTCGTGCAGAGGAGGAGGAGACGGAAAGAATGTGAAAATGAAAGAGACAAGCTTGGCCTCGCAGGAACTCTGTCCGCAGCAGAAAGGGCAAAAATGAGATGGAATTGGAGTGTTTGCAGATGTCTGTCTGCTCGGCAAGCAGAACAGACCAACAGGAACAAATCATGTCTGACATTATGGAAATCTAAACAGCACAAGAAAACGTCAAACTCGCTGAATGAAGACATTTGCCTCTAATTCTGCCGCAATCTCTATTTCTGTCAGGCAGAAAATAGGTCTCAAATCCTAAATTAGAACAAGATTCATTTGAGTCTTGAACTCTGTTTTTACCAGATCCACACAGAATGTGTGCCTACAGATCACCGAAGAAAACAAGATTTTTTTTTAACAGAATTCAAACGAGCGTCATTAAAGTTGAATATATGCCCCCAGCCCTTGCATTTTTTTGGGGGGAGGGGGTTGTAATGCTTTGAGCTACCAATGAGAGTGTTGTACTCGGCTTTGTTTAAATTGTTTTATCATGTTCAAATTAATTTGACAGAATTCTGCAGATTCTTCCCCCAAAATCAGTGCACTGGATATGAAAAAAATAAGAAGTCAGCTGATTCTGTCTGGAGCTGGAAATTACTTGCTTGTGTACCACATAACTACAGGCCGCCTTAGAGGTCAGGATGGGAGTTTGTTTTTCTGAAATAGTTTTGCATGTCGTCGCAATAAATTTTCCATGGTATTACTATAGTAACCATATTTTAACAGTGATATTTGTAGTAAAGCCATAGAAATAATAAAGGAAAATGAAAACTATGGTAATCAAAATCATAAATTTGAGGTTATTATGGTTTTCCTAGAAATACTATTTTTAGTAAACCATTGTAACCACAATAATTACCATGGTTTATCTATAGTAAAAACATAGTTACTATATGGATGCAGTATACTGCATTAAAAACAAAAAAAACATGGTTAACTAACTTTGTTTTGTACAATATTACTATAATGAAACCATGTTTTCCACCCAAAAAACATGGTTGGCCTACAACAGTAATCATGGTTCCTACAATATTCATTTTGGAAAATTATTTCTGCCAAAAACTGGTTACTACAGTCCACAATATTACTATAGTAAAACCCTAGTTAAACTATGGTATTTTTAATAAAGCCATTATAACCACAAAATTATGATAGTTTTAGTTTTCATGTATTATCACTATCACCCTGATATCCTGGAAAACCTGGAATTTTTTTTAATGTAGTTTTCCAGTAATGGAAAATTAGAAAACTATCTAAATGTCCTGGAAAATATTTTAGTATAATAGAATTGTTTGACTGTTGCTAACAAAGTTTTTGTTTCATGCACAAAAACATGGTAACGATCAGGACTTAGAATCATGATCATCGCCAGGACCGCTGCTTCCTATACGCATATTACGCTGTCTCAGTGACATGGGTTCAGTGACATGCACTCCCTAAGGAGGCACCATCTTACCATAGGGGGGAGCCAGCAACTCCAAGGTTATTCAAGGACCTGATATCAGTCTCAAAATACAGAAATCGCGTCGCCCTCGCACTTTCACAACATGCAGAACTTTTTCAGAGGAAAAAAATCCCTTTAAAATGTCCTCTACGGGGCTCCGTATTAATCAGCCATGGGTTTAATATGATTGAATTTAGGTGCTTTGTATTTTTGCAAGTTTTAGCAATGTTCTAAATACAGTCCTGAAATGTATATCTCGAGCACAGCACTAAAGAGTGAGTTTAACCACGCATTAAGAACCCAGTATGTTGGTTATTTGATCTGTTTGCTCAGGTGGTTCTCTGGGTATTACAGAAGTGTGTCCTGATGTATTTGAATTGCTCTCTCTGGCAACACAAGAGAGACTTGGAGACCTGCTGGAGAAGCTAACCGCTGTATCACAACATCGCCAAATCTCCTATAGGGTATGAACTTGCATATACCCACCTAATATGGTGTATATATAATGTGTGTATATGTATCTTTGGACCTTGACAGCAGTGGTCAATATGAACATTTTTTTTTAATGCAAAAGAGCAGTGTTAGGATTCTATAAGAAAATGTTGTGTTAAGATCCTACTGGGAGGAAAAACCAGTGAGGGACAACTTGAGGGCATTAAATAATTGTGTGTTTTCTTTTTGCTAACCAGCTGATGTCATGTCATTTTACGGATGCATCAGTGATGAAAATAAATTCTATTCACAGCGCTTCACTTTTTCCATCTTTTGTTATGTTACAGCCTTATTCCAAAATGTATTAAATTCATTTTCCTCAAAATCCTACAAACAATACCCCATAATGACAACGTGAAAGAAGTGTGTTTGAAATCTTTGCAAATGTATTAAAAATAAAAAAAAATTAAAATCACATGTACATAAGTATTCACAGCCTTTGCTCAATAGTTTGTTGAAGCACCACTGGCACCAATTACAACCTCAAGTCTTTTTGTGTATGATGCTACAAGCTTGGCACACCTATTTTTGGGGAATTTCTCCCATTCTTCATTGCAAGTCCTCTCAAGCTCCATCAGGTTGGATGGGGAGTGTACAGTCATTTTCAGATCTCTCCAGAGATGTTCAAGTCTGGGCTCTGGCTGGGCCACTCAAGGACATTCACAGAGTTGTCCCGCCGCCACTCCTTTGTTATCTTGGCTGTGTGCTTAGGGTCGTTGTCCTGTTGGAAGATGAACCTTCGCACTAGTCTGAGGTCCAGAGCGCTCTGGAGCAGGTTTTCATCAAGGATATCTCTCTACATTGCTGCATTCATCTTTTCCTCGATCCTGACTAGCCTCCTAGTTCCTGCCGCTGAAAAACATCCCCACAGTGTGATGCTGCCACCACCATGATTCAATGTAGGGATGGTATTGGCCAGGTGATGAGCAGTGCCTGCTTTCCTCCAGACATGATGCTTGCCATTCAGGCCAATCTCTGTTTCATCAGACCAGAGAATTTAGTTTCTCATGGTCTGAGAGTCCTTCATGTGCCTTTTACTGAGGAGTGGCTTCCGTCTGGCCACTCTACCATACAGGCCTGATCGGTGGAGCGCTGCAGAGATGGTTGTTCTCCTCTCTCCACAGAGAAACGCTGGAGCTCTGTCAGAGTGACCATCAGGTTCTTGGTCACCTCCCTGACTAAGGCCCTTCTTTATATATATATATATATATATATATATATATATATATATATATATATATATATATATATGAGATCTCAGTTTGGCCGGGCGGCCAGCTCTAGGAAGAGTCCTGGTGGTTCCAAACTTCCATTTATGGATTATGGAGGTCACTGGGCTCAGTGGGACCTTCAGTGCTGCAGAAATCTTTCTGTACCCTTCCCCAGATCTGTGCCTTGATACAATCCTGTCTCGGAGGTCTACAGACAATTCCTTGGACTTCATGGCTTGGTTTGTGCTCTAACATGCACTGTTAACTGTGGGACCTTTAGACAGGTGTGTGCCTTTCCAAATCAAGCCCAATCAACTGAATTTACCACAGGTGGACCCCAAACAAGTTGTAGAAACATCTCAAGGATGATCAGTGGAAACAGGATGTACCTGAGCTCAATTTTGAGTGTCATGGCAAAGGCTGTGAATACTTATGTGATTTTATTATTTTTTTTATTATTATTTTTTTGTTTAATACATTTGCAAAGATTTCAAACAATGTTTTTTCATGTTGTCATTATGGGGTATTGTTTGTAGAATTTTGAGGAAAATAATGAATTTAATCCATTTTGGAATAAGGCTTTAACAACAAAATGTGGAAAAATTGAAGAGCTGTGAATACTTTCCGATTGCACTGTATATTCAGATTTTAAAGTTCACACTGTACAAGACAAACACATTGTCAGCATTGCTAGCAATTTGCCTGTTTCAGTCATCTTTTCTTTCTGTTTTTACTATACCAAAGAAAAGATGACTGAAACAGGCAAATTGCTAGCAATGCAGACACTGTGTTTGTCTTGTACAGTGTGAACTAAAAAAAAATGTATGTATCTTTTATAAATAAAAATGATATCATGTTGGGCCTTTATCGCATTTTCAAGACTTTGGTCTGTGTTGACGTGCAGTTACATTTTTGAAGAGGTGCATATCAGCCTACGCGTAGCCTACGGAGTTGGTTCGACGCAGAAGTATAAATCAGCCTTTACCGTCTTTTCAATGATATGCACTGTATAAAGGCTCAAAAAGCTCCTAAATCAGATTTTCTACAACTTGTGTTGTCTGGAGATTTTTGTCTAGTAAAATTTCTTGCCAAGATATTTTTTCAGTGTTTCACCAGTGGAATGATCCAAAAACACTTTAAACAATGATAGAACCCATTGAATAGAGTGTAACTCTTTCCCACACTGCCTCGTTGTTATTCCCTTTAAAAATCAAAGATGGCCCTGCTGTAAATTAGGTCTATTTACTGGTCTGTGTAAACCTGTATCAGACAGATGCTTTTGTGGTTGTGCCATGTTTCACTGGTTTTCAGCATCTCTAGCCATAAACACTGAGCTTTTTGGGACACTGTGCCAAGTTAAATGTAGTTTGAAATTTAGGATTAGTGTAGTTTTTGATCAGCTGTTGGTTTGTTGCCTGAACAACTGCGTGTTACCAGTACAGCTGGAGTTGCGCTGACGACGAGCCCTAAAAACATTAAAGTGGTATTACAGACTTGAGTTCCTTATTGCAAAACTTATTAGGGCTTTACTATTTATCTAATTTACTTATGCTCAGTTTGTATGATTAAATGCTAAAAACATTTTTTTTTTTTTTTAAATTGTATAATAAATCGCACTGAATTAACACATTAAATCGATAGCATAAGTAATTTAAGACCGCGCCAATAATAGAAATTTACAGTGCATTTGAAAAGGCGTTACCACTGGGATATATTTAGATGCTCTTGAGGCTGAACTTGGCCTTCAGTCTCTCCAGCATTTTATAAATGTGAGTGCAGGCAGTGTTTCAGGAGGGGAGTAGTTCTCCACAATCAACACGTTTAGGTCTTTCTCCATTCTGGGCTGGAACGGCAACATTTCACAGTATTATTGATGAAATGAAAATTCACTCTTCTACATACCCTTATGCTATTCCAAATGTGGATAACTTCTGCTGAACGCAAAGATTTTTAGAAGAATATCTCAGCTCTGTAGCTCTGTACAATGCAAGTGAATGGTGACCAAAACTTTGAAGCTCCAAACCGCACAAAGGCAGCATAAAAGTAATCCATAAGACTCCAGGGGGTTTAATCAATGTCTTCTGGAGCAATCCAATAGGTGTAAGGTGAGAACAGACCAGCATGTAACTTATTTTTACTGTTCATCGTGCCATTGCAGTCCCTAGGCACAATCATGATTTCAAGCTTGATTACATTTCCTTGAGCTCTAGATGGCACTCTAGAAGGCGTAATCGAGCTTAAAATCATGATTGGCAAGGAAACTGCAGATGTCAAGATTTATAGTGAAAAAGGTTACATTTTGGTTCTCACCCAAAACCGATTGGATTGGGAGTAAAATTGGAAGCAACTGTTGATTCATGTTGACTTTAGGTGACTCTAGATACTGTCTTATAAAAGTTGAAATTTGTGTCTTTTTGGAAACTAATGAGTTTCATTTGGTGTGTGTTTCCTGTGTTGAGGATGATTGGCGCTACAGTCAGACCAATGACACACGCTCTCAGCTGAAGTTCCTCGAGCAACTGGGCAGACTGGAGAAACAGAGGAGAGAGGAAGACGAGAGGGAAGCACTACTCCGCATCGCCCGGGTAACTAGAAGAGACACACACAAGATTTTTCAGAGGGGAAAATCTCTAGTGTAATCTGTCTCCATTTGAAATGTGCTGTTTTGTGCCCTATTTGTGTATAGAGTCGCTCTAACAGTGAAGACCCAGAGCAACAACGTCTCAGACAGAGAGCTAAAGAGGTAGAAGGGATTTCTGTGTTTGTGTAAATAAAAACATATGTTGTTCCTCCACAACATGTTTTTCTTTCCTTCTGCTCCCTTGTATAGCAATGAGGACAATCAATACTCTTCATAAAGTCCCATTTGTGCCCCACATAGACACACACATATATATACACACATACCCTGGAGACAAGGCTCTCTAATTGGGGGCTCATTTTAATTGAGTCTAATATTGGGTCTGGAATTAAAGCCTGGGGCCAAACTGAAAACAGAATGTAATGAAAGCCCTCTGGATGAGCTGTGTGTCTGTTTACAAGGTAACGCTCATTTACTTGTGTGTACAATGTGTGTTGAGAGCCACATAACATGTGTTTATGAATTTTTGCACCAGCTCTTTGTCATAGACTATAAAATCAATAGTGCTAAAATGAAAGATTTATTACTTATAACAGCTTTCTATTTTCTCCAAACAATCCATGTGGAATTGTTCGAGCCAACGGAAATGTAGATTTTATTTTTGAGTGCCTGTCAAACACCCATTCTCTGTTTTCCCCTTTTAGATGCAGCAGTTGGAGTTGGCACAGATGGAGCACCGAGATGCAAATTTGGCAGCGCTGGCGGCCTTGGGACCTCGTAAGAGGAAAGCTCTGGACGCTTCTGGCCCAGGGGCCAATCAGGTACTTGCACACTGTGGTGGTTGTATAGACACGTGCGTGTTCTGTTGATTTGAGTTTTCTTGTATATGTCTACATACTTCAATCTTTGCAGATGTAGAGACAATGTGTGCACAGATTTATGTTCAAGATAATCACTTGTATGCATAAGCTGTCTGTAGTACAGAGGAGAGTTTGGCCATTTTTGATTATTGAGCCAAGCTTCATTTACAGTTGTGGCTTTTATTAAATGGATCCGTCACTGTTGTGTATGAGCATAAATAGAGAATTGAGGACTTTTGAGAGGTCTTTGTATGTGGAATATTGAATTGCGCATTTTCTCTCTTTTGCAATTGCACAACTCCTTTTTGAGAGGGAATTGGTAAGATTAATTAAGCACAACCTGACTGATTTTATGGCCACCCACAAACCTGAACAGGCACATGACCTCTGAATAGGCAAAAATAAGTGCTCCATAAAGGCTTTTATCTCTGTTCCTCCCCTCTCTCTGATTTATTTAAATCAGTTCACATATGCCTCAAGGAGTAGAACTATGTCCACCTGTAAAATACCAGGAGTTATTGTTAGTGATTTTTATTAGATTTATTGGAAATGGGGACAGTGTTGAGGAAAAGACTAAACAAAAGACCAGAGGATTGTATGTTAGTTTAGATTAATCAGATTTTACATTTGTGAATTCCTTTTCCTTCATGTATGGAAAGAGTGCTAATAAGCAAAGATGGTTTTGAGTTTTTGCGAGCTTAAAATTACACCGGCTTTTCAAAACAAAACTCCTCTGCCTAGGAATTTTTTGTGTTTGCCTCTTTTTAAGGTTTCATCTCTAAAGAAGAATATGCATCTCTATAAAGAACCACTGTATTTGGCCAAAGGAGGATAAATGGGGGTTAAAAGGTATAAAGGAATGTTCCGGGTTCAATACAAGTCAACTCTGCTGACCAGTTGGCAGGGAAAAAGGGGGTGCTATGTCATGAAAAAGTTTACGGTTACAATATTAAAGTCTCCGAATGCATGTCAGGCATTTGTGGTATACAGTGAGGAAAATAAGTATTTGAACACCCTGCTATTTTGCAAGTTCTCCCACTTAGAAATCATGGAGGGGTCTGAAATTGTCATCGTAGGTGCATGTCCACTGTGAGAGACATAATCTAAAAAAAAAAATCCAGAAATCACAATGTATGATTTTTTAACTATTTATTTGTATGATACAGCTGCAAATAAGTATTTGAACACCTGAGAAAATCAATGTTAATATTTGGTACAGTAGCCTTTGTTTGCAATTACAGAGGTCAAACGTTTCCTGTAGTTTTTCACCAGGTTTGCACACACTGCAGGAGGGATTTTGGCCCACTCCTCCACACAGATCTTCTCTAGATCAGTCAGGTTTCTGGGCTGTCACTGAGAAACATGGAGTTTGAGCTCCCTCCAAAGATTCTCTATTGGGTTTAGGTCTGGAGACTGGCTAGGCCACGACAGAACCTTGATATGCTTCTTACAGAGCCACTCCTTGGTTATCCTGGCTGTGTGCTTCGGGTCATTGTCATGTTGGAAGACCCAGCCTCGACCCATCTTCAATGCTCTAACTGAGGGAAGGAGGTTGTTCCCCAAAATCTCGCAATACATGGCCCCGGTCATCCTCTCCTTAATACAGTGCAGTCGCCCTGTCCCATGTGCAGAAAAACACCCCGAAAGCATGATGCTACCACCCCCATGCTTCACAGTAGGGATGGTGTTCTTGGGATGGCACTCATCATTCTTCTTCCTCCAAACACGGTTAGTGGAATTATGACCAAAAAGTTCTATTTTGGTCTCATCTGACCACATGACTTTCTCCCATGACTCCTCTGGATCATCCAAATGGTCATTGGCAAACTTAAGACGGGCCTTGACATGTGCTGGTTTAAGCAGGGGAACCTTCCGTGCCATGCATGATTTCAAACCATGACGTCTTAGTGTATTACCAACAGTAACCTTGGAAACGGTGGTCCCAGCTCTTTTCAGGTCATTGACCAGCTCCTCCCGTGTAGTTCTGGGCTGATTTCTCACCTTTCTTAGGATCATTGAGACCCCACGAGGTGAGATCTTGCATGGAGCCCCAGTCTGAGGGAGTTTGACAGTCATGTTTAGCTTCTTCCATTTTCTAATGATTGCTCCAACAGTGGACCTTTTTTCACCAAGCTGCTTGGCAATTTCCCCATAGCACTTTCCAGCCTTGTGGAGGTGTACAATTTTGTCTCTAGTGTCTTTGGACAGCTCTTTGGTCTTGGCCATGTTAGTAGTTGGATTCTTACTGATTGTATGGGGTGGACAGGTGTCTTTATGCAGCTAATGACCTCAAACAGGTGCATCTAATTTAGGATAATAAATGGAGTGGAGGTGGACATTTTAAAGGCAGACTAACAGGTCTTTGAGGGTCAGAATTCTAGCTGATAGACAGGTGTTCAAATACTTATTTGCAGCTGTATCATACAAATAAATAGTTAAAAAAATCATTTATTGTGATTTCTAGATTTTTTTTTTAGATTATGTCACTCACAGTGGACATGCACCTACGAAGACAATTTCAGACCCCTCCATGATTTCCAAGTGGGAGAACTTGCAAAATAGCAGGGTGTTCAAATACTTATTTTCCTCACTGTAGTTTGAAAGCTTAGAATCAAAACTTTTAATAGATAACCATCAATTCTGCATTTATGTTACATAAAATAACAAAATGGGCCTTTAAAACATTTGCATTGCAAATCAGCATCACCTAGAGGTCATGTGGTAGAAATATTAATATGTGTATATAAAAGTCTTTCAGATGGCACTTAAATAGACAAATCATATATCAAATGAAAGCTCCAGTTTATTTTGTTTCCCTAATACCACAGTTCTAAAGTGAACTGATATCTGTTAAACTTCAAATGCAAATGTCTCATTTGTGCACCGATTACTTATGCTGTTAGCCCCAAATAGCTAAAAACTTTGTATCTGCTCTTACCTTAGGCAGTTTTCTAAAACATTTGCCATTTTACTTGTCTGTGTGAATAATCCAATATTATATCTTGGATGTCCAGAACAAAATATGCCATCCAGCTGGAAAACATACTAAACAAGTGATCAGAAATGTTTAGTAAATGTTATCTATTGATGCTAAAATAGGATCTCAGAATTCTTAGCATTCTAATGACACCTAGATTGGGCTTCAAGTCCACTCAAAGCTAAAAAAAAAAAAAAAAAAAAACATTTCTTGGACTTGCTGCCATATAGTGGATTAAAATAAGACTTTTACAGCTCAAATAATACATGAGTTTTAACAGAAGAATTAATTTGTGCTTTTATAAAATTATAAGGTTCACATTTTTACCTTTTTTAAACCCTCAAAGAATTGGCCCCATGACCTCATTCACTTCCATTGTAAGCGCTTCAATGGATCCCAGATTTTTTTTTTAAGGGGTCATGAGGAATAAAATTGTCCTTGATCTTTTGACATATAAGAGGTCATTGTACTATAAAAACATTCTGTGGAATGTTTTGAAAGTGGAAAGTGGAAAGTGTCAGAACTGAAAACTGAAAGCATTTATTTTAACCAATCTGAAAAAACGGCTCATTTGGAATTTGAAGAACTTGTAACGTCACAAGGACCAAATACATCTGCATATGCAACGCCGGTTTTTCATCATTGCACCCTTGTCCCCGCCCACTGGTGCTCAGTCAGTCACAGTTGAAGTGGAGAGAGATGTCCTGTCATGGGAGATTCATCTTAAATGGACTTACACAGGACACCTTCATGCGCCTGTCTGGATTTAAATGTTTTTCTACATAAACATGCACAGACGGATGTCTTTGACCACTTGATGCATATCTCGTGCCGCTTTTAAAAGATGCGGTGTCAAGTTACAGCTCTAAAGAGGAGAAGCCCTCTGTCATTCAGCTGAGCACAAGCGCGTCATGGATGGGTTCTATCGCCCATCTGTGCTATTTTTAGTTGTTGGTGGATGTAAACATGATGATGGAATGATACTGGAAACTGGCTGTGGATGTGTCTTCAGCGTATTTTAGAGTGAATTGTATGTTTGTCTCATATCATACCAGTCATGAAACAATTCAAGCTTTGAACAGGAACTATTATTGAAGGAATGGGCAGTTAAAACACTTGGATGCGATCGTAAAAAAAAACTTTGTAAACCGTTTTATTCATGAATATTTCATATGTCATGACAGATGGTTTATGGTGCTGACATCCTGTTTGCACCGGGCGCCTCCATTGGCTTGAGACTATCTATACCGAGTGCATTGACACACATTTTCTAAACCATTTATTTGTGTTGTTGGCAGGAGTAGCGCCACCACGTGCTGTGTAAAATGGAACGAGACATCGGTTTACTGTCGGCGCAACAACAGATGATTTCATGGTAGACCTCATCGATTATAATGGGTTCTATTGCTTTTGACGTGACTCGTGTCCAGTGTAAACAGGATGTGAGCGTTAAGATGAACTTGAGATGAACAGTTTAATGTATTCATATGCAATGTGTTGGATGTGCATTGTGTAAATCCTGACATTTAGCTTTATAATGTTGCTGGTTCATTCTCTTCCAATGAGTTTCAAAAATGGCTCTATTTGAGTGGCTGCACAATGTTAGCCAATCATAATAGTGGGTGTTTACGTTGAAGTTTAAAGAAGGCGCTTGGGCCAGAACCAAGCGTTTCAGTCAGAGGGCCACAGACAGTGTAAAATGATCATATATATATATATATATAACAAAAAATCCTTTACTAACATTATCTACCTCGGGGAAGATAAAACATTTCATGAATACTTTAAGAAAAAGAGGAACGAGTCTAAATTGAATGCTGTCGATTAAACTTGCGTTGAACCCAGAATTTTGTTTTATCTTTTTCATATAATTACTTTTTGTCTTGAAAGTTCCTAAACAGTCTCATAATAACTTGTAATAATTTGAATGAAATGGTGAAACCATAAGATACCATACATAACTTGGCATGAAAAGGTGCAACTTTTATACCCATACAGATTGACCAATAAACAAACCGAATTTAAAATCAATTCGGTACAGGCATCAAATTTTAGCTAGCCTTCTATCCAACACTTTATTTTAAGAAAGTTAATGTCAGTGAAAAATTTGTTTCCTCATTCCATATTTATTTATGCAATGAAAATGCCTGATGTATGTCAATAACCTGGCTTATTTGGTTGGTTCATTTTTCACTATGGGAGTTACAGTTCTACATTATTCTACAAGCCAACTCATAAGATTTCTTATGATTTCACCATCTCGTTCTAATTTTTATGAGACCGGGTCAAAATTACAATTAATTCCAACAGCCTTCATTTGTTAACATATCACAGTCACAAATGAACTTTATGACCAAATCTGTCATTCTCTCCTTTGTGCTGTATTTCCCGTTCCAGGATCTAGGTAAGTTTCCGTTTTACTGTTAAAACTTCATATTGATCTGATAATTGTTTTTCTCATTGAATAATGGTTTACCTCTGTAGTCATAGTAAATGGAGGGTTCTGCCTTGTTCTTCAGTTCTCAGGTCCATATGGACAGCTTGCAACTCAAAGAGCACCAATTCGAGTCACTATGAGAGATCTGACTTTCTGCATGGAGCAAGACCCCACACTCAGACACTCACTCAAGCTATATAGTGGTTTTCTGCGCTAGATACACGCAGTCAAACCACTGAGACGTGCTGTATTTGGATGAGTTTTGCATTAACTTCTGTATCACAGTGTTCCAACAATGTTCAAATCAGAATAGTTTGCCATATTATCTGTTCCTGTCCTTGTTTTGAGTTGACTTATTTAGGACATGTTTTTTTTTTTTTTTCTTCATGTTGAATGTATTTCACATATTGACTGATATGGAAGTACAAAGGAGTTAATTAAACACTAATAGCAGCAGCTTGTTTTGTGTCTCTTGTTAGTGCTGATGAACCATTGTTGTAATTGCTCCAGACCATTGTGTATTTCTTGTTTTTTCTACTCCTCGAATTGACTTAAATCACTTTTACCACATTGCTGCAACAACCATGCTGAAGATGTTGCAATGGACTTACTATTTCTGCATTTTGAAAGTCAACTGGGGGTTGTGTAGAGGTCTGTGTACAAGCTCCAGGGCAGTGCATGCCCTTACCTTGGCCAACCAATCAGAACAAAAAACTGCCTAGGGTAACGGGCCTAACCAATCACACAAATACTGCTCTGGGCATTAGAATCTACCAATCACAGTGAGAAAATGGCATAGAGACCAAAACTGACCAATAAAAGCAGGATACTGCCTTGAGGGCCCAATTCAGCTGAAAAGGCTGACTTAAGGTTTGAGACTAACCAATCAGAACATTGAAAGCTTGAGCTGGCCAATAGAAGATATAAACAGCCAAAGGGTTTGAAGCTGAAAGAAGCAGGCCAATAGATACCCTTAAGGGCTACTCAACAACAAGATAGACCAAGATAACAGGGCCAAAATCAACAGATCAGGGGTAGGATGTCTCTAAGGGACCTCACCTGACTGATCATCACTTTAATGAGTTAAACCAATGTTAACTGAAGGCTAACCAATAATGTCACACTTGACCATCAAGGGTTTACCTCGGCTCCTTAGCATTACCACGGTTCTGCCACTTCTACGTCTTTGCATTTTTGAGTTGAATGAAAGCTCTTAAAGGTTCACCCATAAATGAACATTCTGTCATTACCTCACTCAACATTATGTCTTTTGAAGATATACAATAGGTTTTGGGAAGTTATTTTACTTTGAAAATCTTTACTTCTACCAGTGTTCTCATTTGACCGGAAGCTGTATCTTGCTTCTGAATAAAAAAAAGTCATTCTGATGTTATGTCATGGAAGTTATATCTCTGTATTTACAAGATGCAAACTCGCAATTGCAACTTTATATCTCACAATTGCAACAAAACATTTTAATTGTGACTTTGTATCTCGCAATTGATTCATAATTGCAACTTTTTGCAAAAGAGATATATATATATATATATATATATATATACACACACTAGGATCACACAATTGAGACCTTTTATCTGTAAATAAATTTTGAGAGCTGAAGTTGCCATTACCACTTTATTTCTCCCAACTGCGCATGATATCATGCAGTTTTGACTTCATTGTAAGATATAGTCACAGTTGTGTGATACCTATAAAGTCAGAATAATTTTTTTATTCCATGATTGGATCAAAGCAACATACCTTTGTACATTCATGAGTCAGGACTGGAAAATTTGGAATATGGCACACAAGTTGCATGGCCTACTTTTGGGCCTTGAAATGAAACAATATCAAGTGCTTTCCAATACCAAGTGTATTGACATCAGCGTACAGGACATACTTTAAAATTCCCCCTTTGATGTTCCGCAGAAAAAATAAAGACAAATGGGTTTGGAAACAATGAGGTTGAGTAAATGATGACAGAATTATCATGTTTGAGTTTCTTTTGTGTAAGCCCTGCTTCAGCCTCAGAAACTTAAATACTCTGTGTGCTTGCCTGAGGTAGAGGAATCTGAAATATTCCATTACCTCTGAATAATCATGAATGAGATGCTGGGCTCTAAATATTGATAATATTGATATGCCTGCAGCATTCAGTCCCCACAGAGATTGTGTGTGCATGCTATTCAGGAGGAACAGAGTCTCATATGCCAATACTGGCTTACCAAATTCAGTGACTGTAGCAGAGATTGCGTTTTAAGCACAGATAAGGCATACAATGTGCATTTTTGCAAATGAGGCTGGTTTTATCCATTAAAAACATCTACCGACAATGAAGTTCACCGGACAGTCTTTCCATCAAGGGTGTTTGACATTGGCATTTCAGTCCTGCATGCTGACTTGTGCATGCTGAACTCAATGAGGAGCTACTGAAAGTGTTCCAGACTGCAGCTCTTCAGTTCAATTAATTAATTATTGATTGTATCATCAGCTGCATGCAATGCTAAGATCAAAGGCACAGAGTACGTGTGATTTCTAGGTTTCCGTCCCTCTGACAGCATGTCAAATGGAGGAAGACAGCGGTAATTTACCACATCATTATTATGCATGAGTGTGCTCATGAAAACAAAGATGTTTTAATGTGTTATCTGAGGCTTAGTCTCCATTCACACACGGGTACAGACAGTCATTTTCAGCTGAAACTGGGTACTCCAAACCTCCTCTTTAGGCAGAGCAGCTCAAATTACTCCATCATATCAATAAACACAAATCAGTCCATGAGTACAAACCAAAATTGTTTATTAGGATACGTCATTCAGAGCACATTTTCCCAGAATTCTCGGGTTGTAATAGAGAGCAGCTTTACAGAAGTGTGAAAACTGACAAGGACTTATATGCTGCCTGGAATTTTCATTTTTCAAGAGATTTTTTCCAAGAATGAAACATTTAAAAAATGTCAACTTCAGCAGAAGACTGAGAGACTGTGCTCTTAACGGACGTCAGACAGGAAGGATATAGCGCGAGTCAAGTGCTTCTGCCCATATAAACAGAACTAAGAAAGGCAATTACAGATCCTTGGTCATTGATTTACGAAGCTTTCTTTTGCTTTTTCTTCTCAGCCTCCTCTTCTTTCTCCTTTTCGATTTCAGCGACCAGCGTCTCGATCTCTTTGGACTCTAGAATCTGCGGGGAAGGAGAGAGAGGTGCACCAAATCAGTCATGTGACTGATTGCTAAGCCAATGAATGACAGGTAATTTGTTTTGAACAAATGACTGTTTCACCAATAAATGGATGAAAAGAATGTTGTGTCAAGCCAACAGTAAACAAATGAATATAGAAAATAAAAAAAATAAGTATTACCTTCAGGGGCTGGTTTCTCCGAATCACAGCCAGCTCAATGTTCTTGCCCCCCGATTGCACAACCTGTGTAGCACAGATCATATAAATTTGTACCAGTAAACATGTTGCATCCTGTAAGCCATGTGATATGAGAGAATACTTTGAATACACATAACCATGGTAACAATGTTTCACCTCTAGTAAGGCTTTGATGGCCAATTTGATGGCATCGTTATCACTAGCGATGGCTTCATCGGTGTAGTTTTTCTCCAAAAACTCCCTCACTGTCTTCGCACTCCTCCCAATCGCATTTGCCTGATGGCAAAGGTGAGAAGGGGTTAATACACTAATAAAATGAGTTAAAGTTGAAGAAACGGAAGCTTTCAGTGGACTCCTGCTCCCCCTTTACCTTCCATGCATGGTATGTTCCAGAGGGGTCTGTCTGATAAAGACGTGGAGTCCCATCATAGTCGAAACCCACAATCAGGGCAGAGATACCAAAAGGACGACGTCCATTGCTTTGAGTGTAACGCTGTTGAATGAGCAAAGCACAAAGAATGGAAACATCACTGCAGGGAGATTTCTACACGTGTCCAAAAGAGGCTTTCTGGCAAAGGAGGACTTATTGCATATTCAGCGATGTAATACAGGGGTGGGCATCCTTTTTGACATGCAATTTCTTAGCAATCACTGTAATGTAGTGTAATTTAAAAAAAATGGTGAATTAACATGCTACCTTTTTCAAAGTGTTGTTTTTGCTTCCTGTAAACTGGTTAACCATAACAGGCTACTTGACTATGAAGAAGGATTACTGTGAGAAGTGTGATTTCATTTCAATTGAGCAACTTCATAAAAATATCATACAATGTTCCTCTCTTTCTCGGTCTTATTGCTCTCATCTCCACGTTTACCCGTGGCATTTGTACTGAAGGATGCCAACCCCTGGGGCCGGATTCACAAAACGTTATTAAGAACATTTTTCTTAATTAAAATTTTCTTCTTAACTTAAAGTTAAGAATATTTGGTATTCCCAAAAGAAAAAAAAACAAATCAAAGTTTTTATCGTTTTTAAAAATCATCTTAAAATGTTAAAGTTAGGATAACCTCACAGTTGTCTTAAATCCCAAACGGTATGATGTTTAATGAATTGACTACGTTGTTTCAAATTTGAAACATTCTTTCACCTTCTTTCTCAATTTGAAAGTGAAAAAGGGAGATTTATGATCAAACAAATATTTAAATATTGATCCGTTCCTCACCCACACTTGTCATATCACTTCTGAAAATATAGATTTAACCACTGGAGCCATAGATTACTTTTATGCTGCTTTTTGGAGCTTCAAAGTTCTGGTCACCATTCACTTGCATTGTATGGAGCTACAGAGCTGAAATATTCTTCTAAAAATCTGCATTTGTGTTCAGCAGAAGAGAGAAAGTCAAACACATCTGGGATGGCATGAGAGTCAGTAAATTATGAGAATTCTCATTGTTTGGGTGAACTATCCCTTTAACAGAGAGATACATTCATGGTTATGTTTTACCAGTGTTGAAGTATGTCATTTGTTTTATTAGTAAAAGGAACCTTAATAAAAACAGACAATGGCAAAGCCTGTCATTTTATTCTTGAGGGGTAAAAAAATTAAGACGTTGATTAGAACTTGAGAATTTTTCCAGAAATGCACAAAAAAAAAAACATTCTTACGAACTACTTAAGAACTTACTTTTTTTTTCTTAACATTTTTGTATATCCGACCCCTGGTATTAATACATTTAACACCTAATGCCAAAGTCTGTTTGTAGAAAGGAGTAAAGGTTGTTACCTGTTTGAGCGTAGCGATGTACCGGGTGATGTACTCGACAGTGACTGGGTCTTCCACTGTGAGTCTGTGACTCTGGCACTCTACTCTTGCTCTGTTGATGACGATCCTGGCATCTGCAGTCAGACCTGGATAACACAGATTTATACACATTCTTTCAAAATGTTTAAAAAACAAGCTTAAAATCTAAAGGCATCACCTCCGTTTTACTGAATGTTCTGCAGTACAACACTGCCTACAGGAAGACTGTACAGTACAGTAAGAAACCAACTTGTAAAAGGAAATTAAAGGAGGAAAAAAAAAAACATTTTGATTAGTTTTAATTCCTGTGTAACCTAATAACTCTTAACTTTTTTCAATAACAGTGTGTAGAGTCTCACATTAGATGACTGGGTAATACAGCTTCAAAGAATTTAACAGTTGCAGTGATGTGTTTGGCAGGAAACACATGCAATTACCTTACAGCTCATAATGCTTCCCTGATATAATGACCACAATACAGGGTGCAGAAAAATGAGATTTACCTGCAAAGGCCATGCACACATGCTCATCTAGAGCACAGATCTTCCTGACCGTCCTCTCGTCCTGCAGCTTTGCCACCGACTTCTTCTCAACACCCAGGACAACGATGTCCTGCCCCCTGATTCCAACCTTAAATGAACAACACAAAAGTCAAACTAGATTTAAACGTATGTTTAAGTACTTCCAATGACATTTCAGTGTTGAATCTCGAACTTTTATTCACAAAATAAAATCCAAAATTACGTGTGCGCAGCGCCATCTACCGGAACTTTCGGTAATCGCAACAAGGCAGAGTTTTGAGGAGGCCCTATTTGACATAATATCACAAATAACCAACTAAAGGCCATCAATTCGTTTATTTCATTAAAGTATGGAGACTAAAGTGTTCTTCTGAAGATCTTTTAACAGTCCTGAGGTTTGAAATGTACCAAGTTATCTTACATTAGTTGACTGGCTAGATTGCTACACAAGTTAATTCATTCATTACTCCATTTAATGTAGCAGTGTACTTGTGTGGGATTTAAAGTTGGTGTTATGATCATAATTATGCAGATAAAATGATAAATCAAGTTCAATATCTATAGGATAGCCCATGCTAATGTTAGCCGCAACATGCAAGTCACGCTTCTCATTAATAAAAACTGCTACCAATAAAATCAGCTTCTCAATTGTTCCCTAACAATCACAGTCAATTACAGCACTGCTTAATGTATCCATCAGTTGTTCGCCACAAATCTCCGTTAATGAGTTATATGTATTTTCATGGTGTAGCAGTTAGCAAGCATGGTAAAGCTGCCTGGTCATGTTTTCATGTAAATAAACTCACAGCTGTGGAGCCCTTCTTCACGGCTTCCTGAGCATATTCCACCTGGAACAGGTGCCCATCGGGAGAAAACACTGTTATAGCTCTGTCATATCTAGCTGCCATTTCTGCACACTAGATTAAAAAGATGTACGAATTGGCGTATTTGGTTTCAAGAGGCTGCTGTCTCGTACAACTGGAGGTTTCGAAATTAAATGCGCATGCGCAAGAGCGGATCGCATTGACAGTGGGACTTGTAGGCAGGAACTGTAGTCCAAAATGGACGGAAATCGTACGTCATTCTTTAAAGGGACAGTTCAGAATTAGAATCAGTATGAGCTTTATTGATAAGTATGCTTACACATTCAAGGAATTTGTCTCTGTTACCGGAGCTTCATGTGCACAACTATTCAACAACAGCAACAAGACATAGATAATAATACAAAATAATATATATATATATATATATATATATATATATATATATGAACACACACACACACACATAACCAATAATCCGCTCAGCAGTCTGAACTGTCCTCTGTAGTCTTCTGATGTCTGATTTCGTAGCTGCACCAAACCAGACAGTTATTGAAGCGCAGATGACAGACTCAATGACTGCTGAGTAGAACTGTTTCAGCAGCGCCTGTGGCAGGTTGAACCTCCTCAGCTGGCGAAGGAAGTGCAACCTCTGCTGGGCCTTTTTCACAGTGGAGTCAATGTGTGTCTCGCACTTCAGGTCCTGTGAGATGGTAGTGCCCAGGAACCTGAATGACTCCACTTCTGCCATAGTGCTGTTCAGAATGGCGAAGGGGGACAATGTTGGGGTGTTCCTCCTAAAGTCCACAATCATCTCCACCGTTTTGTGCGTGTTCAGCGCAAGGTTGTTTTGACTGCACCAGTGAGCCAGCTGTTTAACCTCCTTTTTTTATGCAGACTCATCGTCATCTCAGATGAGGCCGATGACAGTAGTGTCGTCTGAATACTTCAGGAGCTTGACAGAGGTGTCCTTGGTGATGTTCACCCAAACATGTAAATTATCTCAGAATTTACTCACCCTCATGCCATCCCAAATGTGTATGACTTTCTTTCTTCTGCTGAACACAAATAAAGATTTTTAGAAGAATATTTTAGCTCTGTTGGTTCTTACAATGCGTGGCCAGAACTTTCTCCAGAAATCACATAAAGGAAACATAAAAGTATACCATATTACTTCAGTGGTTAAATCTATACCTTCAGAAGTGATATGATAGGTGTGGGTGAGAAGCAGGTCAGTATTTAAGTCCCAATTTTAACTCTAAATCTCCAATTTCACTTTACATCTGAAAGTGAAAAAGGTGTGGGAGAGAAGCCGATCAATATTTAAGTCTTTTATTTTAATGCCAAATCCCCAATCATATCACTTTTGAAGATATGGATTTAACCACTGGACTCTTTGACCAATGGATTACTTTTATTTTTCCTTTATGTGCTTTTTGGAGCTGGTATATTCTTCTAAAAATCTGTGTTTGTGTTCTGCAGAAGAATGAAGTTAAACATATCTGGGATGGCATGAGGGTGAATAAATGATGAGAATATTTAAATTTTTGTGTGAACTATCCCTTTAAAAGCATTGCCTCCTGTTTTATATTAATTCCATGTTTTTATGAAATATTTTAATTCTAGTAACTTTATTTACAAATTATATTGAATGATTATTGAATTATTGAATTATTTATTTATTTATATGCACAATATGAGATAAATTAGATTATGAATTAAAATACTGAAAAAAAAGAAAAAGCAAGACAACAATAAACAACTACTAGTCTCATCTGTAAATTTTACAACCATATTCATTATATATAGTTTTAGTTCTATAGTTATTATGTTTATTTATTTATACATATTTTCAACATTATGTAAATTATGAATTCAATTACTGACAAATAAAAATGAAAAAGCAAGTCAACAATAAAACATTTCCAGTCTCATCTGTAAACTTTACAGTGACCATATTCCATATATGAATATAATTGTGTCCAGAATTAAGACAATAGTTTTTATTTATACATAAAAATGTGATATTATTATTTTTATACATCATTAGTTATATATAGTTTAAATTATATAGTTATTTTTAGTATAATAGTTATTTGATATTCATCACCTTTTAAAATATTTTTTAAAATCTACTTAATTTATAAATGCATTATTACCATTATCCCACTGTATGAAGTTCCTTATTTTAATTTTAACAGTAGCCTAATATCACAAAGTGCTTACCAATAACCTTCCACATAAATACAGCACATAGGATTGGCTACTCCAGTATTAGCAATGAGCTTGTTTAAATGTGCCAGCTTATAAAACTTGATTGCAGAATATTGAATAGATTACTTCAGTGCAGAATGTATAGAAATGCATATATAGATATGAATATAAAGCATGCTATAAAACAACAGGCAATTTTTTTTAACAGGCAACTTGAGTGCCTATTCATATTTTAACAATCTTGTTATAAATGAAAGAACCTAAAATGGGATTGAGACATTATGCTCAGTCAATGCCACTCTAGAGCTATTCAGCCACATGACTGTCATTTAACTGAGATGTCATAGAAGCCTTCATCAGTTTTGAACAAATGGAAGACAGCATGGTGTTTTTGACAAGTACCTCTACAAGTACCTTCCAACTCTTTCATGCCTGAACTTCAAAGGCCAATTTAGTGCCACCAAACCTCTCATCAATGCTTCATCAAGAGCACGTAAACCTGCAGAGTACAGACCACAAGTCTCCCGTACCTTATTAAAAATGTCCTTTTAATTAAATTCAACAAATAAGAATACATTAAACTAAATATGATGCAACTGGGAATACTAGGGTTTGTGTTCCGAGACCGTGAAGCAGCGTTCAAAGAGACAGAAATGCCCACCCACTGGTATTCCTTAGCTGTGTATTCCCTTAAACCAAGCTAATGAGGACCTTCTGTAGTGTTCGCTAATGCTCACAACCTCAACTTTTCTTACAGGTGTCACCTGTGTGGTGCATGAGGTCTCTGAGCAAGTGTGACCCAGCTAACAACTTCACAACTGTTCTGAGGTAAACCAGGTGGTAGCGGCTATAAGGAAACTTGCATTGGTGTGTGTCTGTGAAAAAGAAAATTCTGGGTATTTACAGAGAAGGGAGCTTCCACCTGAGTTTCAATCTGCTACGATATTTGCATGTGAGTATTTACTTAAACATATAGTTCACCCTCATGCCATCCCAGATGTGTATGACTTTATTTCTTCTGCAGAAAACAAACAAAGATATATCAATATTTAAATCCTTTTTTTTAGTATAAATCTCCACTTTCACTCTTACTTTCACATTCTGAAAGTTAAAGTGGAGATTTATAGGACTAAAATATTGATCTGTTTCTCACCCAAAGTGATTGCATCACTTCTAAAGACATTCATTTAACCACTGTGGTCATATTAATTATACTTTTATGCGCCCTTTATGTGATTTTTGGAGCTTGAAAGGTCTGGTCACCATTCACTAGCATTGAAAGGACCTACAGAGCTGAGATCTTCATCTAAAAATCTTTGAAAAGAAAATTCATTCACATCTAGAATGGCATGAATGAGAATTCTCATTTTTGGGTGAACTATCCCTTTAATTAAATATTGATAAAAAACAATTAGTGAAGGCTTACTCAAAACATTTCTAATATCATCTGCATCACCTCTGAAAGATTTTACAGTAATATTGTGATCAGTATTTAAAGTATTTATAGTATTTTACCCTGATTTCTCTCTGAGTAAAGCAAGTCTGACTTTTTTCCTAAAAAAAACGCATATTTGTAGTGATACATTTCTGAGGCTCTGAACAGTTTGAGAGGTTCAATTATAAAGAAAAATGTCCTCTTCCGCAGATAAAAAGTACCTTTCTTACCACATGACCAAATTACAACTGTATGACTTTGAACTCCTCCGTTACAGAAACACTGATGTGAAGTCTTCATTTGGTTACTGATCCACTCTAGATCAGGCAGTTTGTTCACCAGCTGAGCTGGGATCATCATCATAGCAATCAGCTCCATCCCTGCCTCTGTAATTAGCTGATTAATAACATTTAACCTTCAAAGTTCATTAATAGCACTCAATAATTAATCTTGATGTCCTGATTTAAAAAATGCAGCCAACTTTTTTTTTTTTTTTGTACATTTCCTTGAGATTGTGGTGGTAGATTGTGACATTGTTCATAAAGGTGATTGGCCCATGAGACTGCATTCACTGCAGATAACGTGTGAATAACAATTTTTGTCCCTCACCTCTGTTGGTATATGTTTGGAAATCTCATGAAGAAACTGTTTTCAAGTGTTACTAATACCCTATGTTTGATGCTACATAGTATTCTGGAAAAATATGAGATTTTTAGACTTAGTTCTCAGAGAAAAAAATGAAAATTGAGGCTCTACATCCCTATTGCTCTCTCTCTCTCTCAGGGTCTAGATATACCCAAGGTTCTTTCTCTGTTCATGATTTTTCACATGTTAATCAATCAAAGCACAATCTAGGGAAATAATTGACTTGTTTCAGATTCACAGCATACTATTTGTTTTAGAACAATCTAATAAAACCAGCGGATGCTTAAGGATGTGACTCAGAAGTAACAGCTTTCTTCCCTTGAGATGCTCTGATTGGCTGATGCATTATTTCCTTGAGGATGTCCTTTGCACAAAGGTTGCTTTTGCATGCCAATACTCTTCATTTACAGCTACGCTAAAGGCCATACATTCTTTGTACACTATACTCTTGTTTCAGTTCTCTCTGTTCCATTTTACAGATTCATATAGCCAAGACAAGACCAACTACTTCACTGCATGGATACTGAACAGTCATGCCAACTTGAACTAAATGACAAAAAGAGTTCATGGTGGCACCTAAGAACATGACATATTTGTTATAGTGCTGTGTTTTACATCCTCTCTTTATTCGCAAAACAGTCACAGGCAAGTGTCTCAGCAGCTAATTCAAAACTCATTAAAATCGTGCAATTGCAGAGCGGACTCCCAAAGGGATGTAGCTTTCTAATCAACATTCCCCACTGCAAAGCCCATCCAACGGGGCGGCTCATTACTAACGTTTCCACAGAGAAATTAAAATGAGGTGTCATTATGAATGGGGATGCTCCTTTGATGATTTCATTGAGACAGTACCATATGTTTGATGATATATTGTAGACATAGCGAAGATAATATGTGCATATGAGTGAGTCATTCAATCATTGACTCAACTTATTCATTACAAAACACAGTCTTTCACCACTGAAACAATGGAAGTGAATGAGAACAATTTATTTACCTAACAATGATTTGTTTATGTACAGCCCTAAATCAGATCAATGTAAGAGCACATTTACATTTTCATTTATTCATTGAGTAGACGCTTCTATCCAAAGCAACTTACAAATGAGGAATACAGCAAAAAGTGAAACGTCATAAGGAGGCACTTAAATGAGAAGTACTGCAATACCTACTGTAGTTTGTTTCAAATTGCTCAGAGAAGTACAAGTAAGGAGGAAGGAGAGAGATTTTTTATTTTAGAAATAAGTCTACATTAACAGGATTGGATCAATTCTCACAAAAGAGTCTTTAGATGTTTCTTAAAAATATTTAGAGAATCAGCTGTTCTGGTGGAGATCATAAGGTAGTTCCACCAGCGAGGAGTGGTGGAAATGTAAGTCCAAAAAGCGAGGTGCATTCACCCACTGATCGCAAGCTTCAGGGGGGTACATATACTTGTAGTGAGTGTAGATAGGTAGCACAGAGCCAGTGGATGTTCTGTAAGTGAGCATCAATTTCTTGAACTTGATGGTAGCAACCAATGTGAGTCAATGCAGTTTGACGTAGAGAGGTGTAACATGCACTCTTGGGCTCGTTAAAACCAATCGCACAACCGCATACTCAATTAAATGCAGAGGTTAAGCTGTACATGCAGGAAGTCCTGCCAGAAGAGCGTTGCAGTAGTCCAGTCTAGATATGACAAGAGCTTGGACAAGAAGTTGTGTAGCATGCTCAGATAGGACAGGTCTGTTATTCTGAATGTTGTACAGTTCAAATCTGCATGATTGGGCTGTCTTTCTGTTGCGGTCCGTGAAGTTCAAATGATCGTCAAACACAACTCCAAGATTTCTTGTTGTCCTGGATAGTGTAATCATTGACGAGTCTAGCTGAATGGTAAAGTTATGTTGTATACTGTTGCGGGGGTCACTGGAACAATGGAAGTCCCGTCTTTGCTAGGTCAAGTTGGAGGTGGGTTTTTTCCATCCAGCACTAAATGGAAAGGACCGTAGGATCTTCAGGCTGGAATGAAAGGTAGAGCTGGTCAGAGAGCGGAGTTGTGTTGATGCTTTGGCTTCAGTACCGCCGCTCCCTATAAGCAGACTACACAGTCTGTGTAGGGCACCAACTCCATAGGAGGGCACCAGAAAGTCCACCGGCTGCCCTTACTCGCACTTATATGTTATTCAAGGACCCGAAAGTTAAACTGCTGTATGAAAGTTAAATCACACAAGCAAGATAAAAGATAACTCTTATGAACTTCTTATAATTTTTACCTAAGAACTTGCTTGGGGGGCCTTGGTAGCTCCGAGTATTGATGCTGGCTTCCACCCCTGCAAGTTTGAATCCAGGGCAAGCTGAGTGACTCCAGCCAGCCAGGGAGGGTAGAGTCACATGGGGTAACCTCCTTGTGGTCGCTATAATGTGGTTCTTGCTTTTGGTGGGGCTCCTGGTGAGTTGTGCATGGATGCTGTGGAGAATAGCCTGAGGCCTCCACACACCCTACATCTCAGCAGTAATGCTCAACAAGTCACGTGATAAAATGCTCAGATTGACGGTTCTCAGACGCGGAAGCAAGAGATGGGCATTCAAAATTAGAGAGAAAAAAAAGAATTTGCTTAATCTTTTCTCATGAAGATTTTGGTGAATCCGGCCTCTGCTTTTTGACACACACACACACACAGAGAGAGAGAGAGAGAGAGAGAGAGAGAGAGAGAGAGAGAGAGAGAGAGAGAGAGAGAGAGAGAGAGAGAGAGATAGATCTATCGCGCATCGCTCGCGCGTCCCCGGTGTCATTTCACTGGTGTAGGAGGGGGTGAGCCCCTTTGCCCGTGATTATAACGTGGTTTCCCTCTACGATTTTGGGCTCGTTTTTCCCTCGTCTTCAGGAGCGTTTAAAGAGTGGACAGCAATTTAACGTATCCTACAGAAAACGGCTGAAGTCCTTCATAGTAATGTCTCGTCGAAAGCAAGCGAAGCCCAGATCTCTGAAAGGTATGAAACCATAAAATATATCTTTTATTGACTACGACTGAAATCACCTGCTTTCTTGTTCTCCTAAGTGGAATATTAACCACAGCACAAACTGAAGGATTTGCCGTTAATGGGTTTGAGTTCGGGTGCAGATCAATGTTGCGACTAAGAACTGGAGATTAACATTATTTTGGAGCAGAACTTTTCATTTGACTTTCATTGCAATTGTGAATAATGATGAAAAGTGTGACCGAATGCTAATTTTGGGGGTCTGAAACAAGTTACAAAGACTGAATATTGCTTGTAAATACTTGGCTTGCTTATTTAGCAACAATAAATGAGAGATGTTATAGCCTATTAATTCTTCTTTGACTGAATTGTCAGTGCGAGCAAAAGTGAGTGTTTGTGCACGTGAGTAGCTGAAAGACACATCTGTAGTCTAGACTCTATTGAATTATTACATTTTTAAATGTCATATAAAGGATTTGACACATCTGCTATGTGTCGCCTGGAAGTCAAAACAGACTTGCAGACTTTAGCCTATATAGAGTACAAGTAGCCTTATTTAAAATAAGAAAAACTTTGTAATAATGAGTATTTGTGTATAAACAAACAAATGATAATCATATTGCATTAAGTTCTTTGCATATTTATTTTTTAAACACAGTGAGGATTTACATCTACTTTATTATTCATATCTTGTTACTAACAGACATGAAATGAACAAATGAAAGCTGGCTATTTCAAACACTGTCATGTCTTTTATGTACCCGCTATTTGCAGAGCAAACACAAAAGTAGTCCCCTGCTGGATGAAAAATAGATCAAGATGCTGACATTTGTTTACTCTTTGCCTTTTTTTCAGGGCACAGGTGTACCAGCAGGTCTGCATGAGGCAGAAGCCCGCCATTTACCCTATAGTCCTTGAATTCATGCCGTTTTTACATTTTCTTGTTGTTATTGCTTGTATTTTAATTTCATGTATTGTAAGTTGGCTAGTGCTCCATGTTAGATGTTAATGGTTTTTTAATCACTTATGCAAATCTTTTTCTCATTGCCATTCATTCTCCACAGGTCAGGATGACAAGTTAAACATTAAGGAAGATGGCGAGAGTGTGGGGAAGCAGCGTTGCTCCTGGGAAAGGAAAAACGAGAGGAATGACAGGAGGGAAACATTTGGACAAGAGAAGGATGAAGGTGTGAATGAACCCAAGTGTGCAGAGAGCATACAGGTGTCGGAATCCTTCACCCAGCAGAAACTGCTGTACTGCCACAGTTCAGGTACACAAACACATTATCATACTCTGACACTATCCTATTCTCCTTTAGTGCCTGATTTTGTTCTCTCTTGAGCTAGGATCATTCCATAGTGTCCTTTACTTTAAACTGAATTGTTTCTCCATCTCTAACTCTGTCACTTAGATAGGGAGATTAAAAAGAAGAGAGACCTCCAGGGTTTTAGATTCAGAGTTTAGCATTCCTGCATGTTTGTGTGACCTTTGAATTAGGTATATTTTCATTTCCCCATTTGCACACTAACTGAAAATTAAGCATGCCTTTACAAATGACTTTGGATTTATGATATCGGATTTGCTATAATCTTGTGGAGAATGATGTTTATCTTTTCATATATTTTGCCTTTTATCTTTTAAGATATATAAATATTTTGATGTAGCGTATTATGATTTGGTACCATGTTCTGTGCTTTAGTGTTTCTCTTTAACATGTTCAGGACTTTAAAGTAGCAGCATGGTCCGCTTACACTGACAGCAATTTTAGTCACAGTCTGACTTCTCATTATGTGACCACATACCGAGCTAATTACATAAAAAAGAAGTGTGAAAAAATAACACTTTCAATTAATATTTTTGGCGTTTAGTTGACTCTTTATGAAGTGGGATTATTTTTTGACCTGCCTGACTCATAGCAACACCAAAGAGCAGCTCTTTCAAATAGAAGAGTACAATTTGTGTGAACAGTATGGTTATACTTTTAGTAATATTGTGTTTACTATATTTATGGCAGAAATAGTTTATGATAGTTGTAAATACATTTTCATCTCCTCTCTGCCCTTAGAAAAGCCTGATGTTGAGGAAGATCCAATTTGTTGCTTGGCTTTGCCTCTTACCTCTGGTCACTCCTCCCCTGACCATGAAGATGGATTTGACCTTGGATTTAAAGTGGAAGATCTGCCAAAATGCACCAATGGAGAGAAATATAAAGATTATCAGAGGGTAAACGCCCCTTTGCCTGGCAACAGTTCAGTTCCTATTGAAATATCCCAAACGCAAAAAAACAGCAAGCAGGGATTCAGAGACGAATATGATCAGGTTAGTGCAATGTCCCCTCAACATATCTCCATTCTAAATGATTCACAGAATAACAAGGAGGAATTTGAGAACAGGCAGCCTCCAAATATTGCCACTCCACACTCTATCTTCCACAGACAAGCCAATCCAATGGCATTTAAACAAATGGCTCCTTGTGCAGAAAAACGAAAGTCGCCGTTTGTGTCAAACAATTCTTTTGGAATCCAATTCACCAAAAAGCTCAAGCTTTTCAATAATTGTGTTCATTTTCACAACCACATGGTCTCCAGAACGTGTCAGCAGACCCAACACAAGGATATGGACAAGGAGATCCACTCTAGTCAAATCGGTTCTGATATTCCAACTTTTCCTTCTGAGCTAAAGGTGCACCAGAAACAGGCAAATGTGTTACTTGACCATTCGGTTGTACTTGAAGCAGCGATTACTGCTGCAGTTCAGACAGTCCTTCAGTGTCGCTTTTGTCCAAAAACTTTAAAGAACATGAAAGCCCTTCAAGAGCATGTTCGCCAGTCACACAACTCAATATCTGAAATCGAGAGCAACGTCTTCTTTTGCTCGCAGTGCTTTAGGGGATTCCTGACAAAGGACACACTTGATAATCATGTGCAGCAGACTCATTGTAAAAAGAGCTTGTCAATTGATCCAGATCTCTCAAAAGAAGCTGCAGAAAGAAAGGCTTTGCTCTTCTGTTCCGACTGCACACATTTACCTACCTTCAGCAGTAAGCAAAAACTGATGCAGCATATCAAAAAGACACACAAGAATATGCACTTGATGAACCTTCAATCAGAAAAAAGGACACAGAGTCCGACTTCACCTCAGTCAATCAAGTGTCCAGTCGAAAAAACTGGCAAGAGTGCTCTTCCATCAACCAACTTCATCTGTGACCATTGTGGGGCTAAATATACCAGTCTCAGTCTGTTTCAAACTCACTTGAGTTCTCACCTCAAAAGTGTGCTTCCAAACCGTACTTGTCCAGAGTGCTTCAAGGACTTCCCTAACCAGGACTCTTTGAATGAACATGCTATGGCTCATTTCAATAATACATCCACTCTCTACACCTGCGAGAGCTGCAGTAAGTCCTTTATCAGTGTCAAAGACTTACATGGACACCTTTTAGAGATGCACACTCTTGAGTTTTACCGCTGCTCCATTTGCCAGCAGGTATTCAGCTCAAAGGTGTCCATTCAGGTTCACCTGGCCTCCAAGCATAGTACCAAGAGAACAAGGTTCCACTGTACATCCTGTGAATGGAACTGTACGCAAGAGCATGAATTACATGTGCATGTTAAACAGAATCATCTGGACCAACAATGCAAGGTATACTGTTGCATCTTCTGTGCAGAATCCTTTAACACAGACATTGAGTTACAGTGTCATATCACTACACATAGTGACAAAAGCAGTCCGTGCCTTACCAAGAGCAACTCTCCCCTCGAGGTGCCCTTACACGAGAAGCTTTGTGCCAAGAGTCAGGGCACTGAAGGTAACAACGTGACCCCTCCACCTGTCTCCGAATCAGTTGCCAAGGACAGCACTGGAATGCTGCCAATGAATAACGAAATAAGAGACAGTAAGGTGGAATCACTGCTATGCTCTCCCGCTGAAAGCAAAGGAAAGGTGAGTAGGAGTGATTGGATGTTTGCCTGTGAAATCTGTGGTGCCTCTTACACCATGCAGTCCCTGCTCGCTAACCACCAGCTGCGAGATCACCACATCCAGCCTGGGGAGAGTGGCTCTCTGAGGCGCAAAGTGGAGGCAATCCGAGGGAGCCACAAATGCAAAGACTGTTCCAAGACATTCTTCACTGAGATGGCACTGTGGGAGCACGTCCAGACTCATCTAGGCCCCACTAAGAACTGCCAATGCCCCATCTGTGGAGAGCGCTTTCCCTCACTGCTAACTCTGACTGAACACAAGGTCACCCACAGCAGGAGCTTGGACACTGGCAACTGCCGCATCTGCAAGCTTCCTCTTCACAGTGAGGAGGACTTCCTGGAACACTGTCAGAGGCACCCAGACCTGCACAACTCACTGACAGGCTTCCGCTGTGTAGTGTGCATGCAAACTGTCACCTCCACTCTCGAGCTGAAAATTCATGGAAGTTTCCACATGCAGAAGGTCCAGGTCAATGATCTGACAAGCAGCTGGACAGATCACTCCGACCATCATCCTGACCTTCAAATCTTCTCAAGGGTTGAAATGGTGAATGTTAGTAGTCTTGAGCCGAGACAAGACAACAATACTAACATTTCTGTAGTCAACTGTTGCTCGACTACGGCTCTCATACCAGAGGAGAGAAGCAATAAGAATGCTCTCACCCAGACCAAAAAGGTTTTAGGGAAATCCTAAATAATCACTTGTAAAGGACATCAAATACACTCTGCTGTTTGCTTGTGTTGTGGAGTTTCTGTTTTCAATTGTACAGCGTGTTATGTATTTTAAGGAACGTTCCCGGTTCAATACAAGTTAAGTTTAATCGACCACATTTGTGGAAAGTAGATTATCACAAAATATAATTTCAATTAATCCATTTTATATATATATATATATATATATATATATATATATATATATATAAAGCAAAAATTGCTGTTACAGTAAGGTACTTACAATGGAAGTGAATGGGGCCTGTCCATAAATATTCAAATACACACTGTTTTAAAAGTACTTGTGATGAGGAGGTGGGCGTGTCCAGGCTTTGAGGACGCACGCTTGGCCCTGAATTGTTCTAATCAGCCGGGAGGGGGTTAAAGATGAGCTGGAGGTGCCAGTTTGAGAGAAGAGAGAGAGAGAGAGAGAGAGAGAGAGAGAGAGAGAGAGAGAGAGAGAGAGAGAGACGCGGCCACTGTGTGTGTGTGTGTGTGTGTGTGTGTTATGTTGATTTAATTTGATTTATGTCATTAAACGTTTTGTTGACTGCTCAACCGGTTCCCGCCTCCCCCTTGCCCATCCTTACCCATTACATTGGTGCCGATACCCGGCAAGGAGGAGGGATGCGCTTTCATGGAGTCCTTGCTGCTGCCTTCTGCCAGGGGACGAAGGAGTCACTGCCGGCCGCTGGAAGTCAGAGGAACTGCTGCTGTCTGCCAGTAAGGGGAGGAGCCGTTCTGTCTGCACGTTCAGGGCACGGAGGACTCACTGCCATCCACCAGAGGGCAGAAGAGTGGCTGTGGACCAGACGACGGTGTGTCCGGGGACCAGCGAGTGAGTTTTTCTTTCTCTCCTCTCTTCCCCTCGCTCTTTCCCTCTCCCCTCTACCTAGAGAGAGAGAGAGAGAGAGAGAGAGAGAGAGAGAGAGAGAGAGAGAGAGAGAGAGAGAGAGAGAGAGAGAGACAGACAGAGAGAGACAGACATGCAGTCCCAGTGTATGTGTGTGTGTTTGTGTTTAAGTTGATTTATGTCATTAAAAGTTGTGTTGACTGCTTAGCCGGTTCCCGCCACCTCCTTGCCCATCCTTACCCGTTACAGTACTGTATAGCCAAAAGACATTATTTGTGTTAACATGATTTTAGTGTGATTCAATCAATAATTTACCAGCGTTACACCGTTTACCAGGGCATTACATCGATGAAGTTGTAATATTGGATGCAACTTTTTATCACACAAATATCATGTTAATAAGTATAATGTTTACGTCTTGTGGCTATACAATCACTGAGCACTTTATTTGGAACAACTGTTCACCTATTATTCATGCGATTATTTAATGAACCAATTGTGTGGCAGCAGTGCAATGTACTTCACAGAGCTTCAGTTAAATGTTCACATCAACCATCACAATGGGGGTTGTTCTCAGTGATTTTGACCATGCATGATTGTTGGTGACAGATGGGCTGGTTTGAGTGTTTCTGTAACTGCTGATCTCCCGGGATTTTTACACACAACAGTCTAGAGAGTTTACTCAGAATGGTGCCAAAAACAAAACAGTGAGCGGCAATTCTGCAGACAGAAACATCTTGTTGATGAGAGAGGTCAACTGAGCATGACAAGACTGGTTCGAGCTGACAGAAAGGCTACGGTAACTCAGATAACCACTCTGTACAATTGTAGTGAGCATCTCAGAATGCACAACTCGTCAAACATTGAGGCAGATAGGCTACAACAGTAGAAGACCACGTCTGGCACTTTATTAGGACATTAGTGTTCCTAATAAAGTGCTCAGTGAGTGTACTTTTGAAAAAGAGTGTATTTGAATGTTTTTAGACTGGCCACATTGACTTCCATTGTAAATTAATTTCTGTAACTGTAGTTTTAGCTCATTTCTAAGTAATCGTAGGACAAGCCCAAATATTTTTTTTGTGGCAATCAACAAGCAAATAAATACTGCCAATTGAGCTTAACATGTATTGAACCTCACACATTATTTAAGGGATAGTTCCACCCACAATGGAAATTCTGTTGTCATCTACAGTACTTAACCTCACGTTGTTCCAAACCCATATAACTTTCTTTCTACCATAAAACGCAAAAGAAAATTTTAGGCAGAATGTTAGACTCCATTAACTTTCATTGTATCATTTTTCCATTCAATAAAAGAATGGTGATCAAATCAGTTCGTAAAATCATACTGGTTTGGAACAAAATAAGGGTGAGTAAAATATGACATATTTAAGATTTTTGGGTGAACTATCCTCTTAAGCCTTAAAAGTGTGAACTTGAAGACATTAAAATGATGTTTTGGAGAGGCTATGTTTTCTTCCTCTCGGTTACTAATATACATTGAACAGTTCTGAGGTTCTAAACTTTTTTTCAAGATTCAAGAGATTTAATATAGGCACATTTGGTTTCTTTCCTCTCTCTTTGTTAAGTTTATGATAAATCCTTGCGTTAAGAAATGGAACTGGATCTTTGGTGGATCTTGGCTATCTAGACTGTAATGAGTTGCTGATGACTGGCGCTGCAGATGCACAGAGGGGAGGAAAAGAGGATGAGATTTGTGGGCAGTGGGACTTGATGTTCTGAGGGAGAGAGTCATTAGTAATGTTCTATCTAATTGAAATCTGTGCAGTCCTCTTGGTAAATGTTATGGATTAGATGTGGGGCTTTTGGACTACTACATCTGATAATCACCAATAATGTTTTTTTCATGTTATATATTTATATATTTTAATCCAGTCTAATTTTCCAAATTTCAGTTATTTGTCTTGTGTAAATGTACAAGATGTTCTATAGCAAAAAATAAAATTGTCTTTGTGAGTAAATGTGCATGCAGGTGTGGGAATTTGTTTGTTTGTGTTTTCCAAGTCTCCGTTATAGATCCTTGATAAATAATCCATAAAATAAAATCCATGATAAAAACCCATAACAAGTTTCTGAGGGAACCCATGTCGAATTAACCTCCTTGGTTTACCTTCAATTTGACATCATGGCTGAACAGCTCTATTGTTTATATTGGGATCAGTAATACATTTGGGTAATGTAGTCTAACCTTTGGGAGGACAATGACTTGTTTTTACCCTTTAATTGGTATTAAATTCTATGACAGGCAGATTTTTACTTCAATACTAGTGTTTCCTCAAACCAAAGTTGTTGTAACTCTGCACATCATTTTCTAGCAGTACCTGTCCTTTTTGTAAACAAATGTTTTTGTCGAGAAGATGCAGTGCAGCGCAAAGTGTGTGTGTTTGAGAAGGGAAATTATGTACGAAAGCCTTGAAGCTGGAAGCCACAAGACACTGCAGCCTCATTAGGAAATACCCATCAACCTCATCCTAATGGCAGCAGCTGTGCTTTGACCTTAGCCACAGGAAGGAAATCAACATAATTTTGGACGAGCATGTTCCATAAAATGTCTTTGTCCGAATATGACAATATAGTAAAGATAACCAACTATGCAACTAAAGATGAGGGAAGGGTGTTAAAGAGTATTTAAATGGATATGTGTAAAAACATTTGTATCTGAAAGATTGCAGTGTTCTTGCAAGTTGTCTTTTGATCTCTCATTGTGTCAACCTTCTGTACGCATCTGTAGCCTTTTTATGGACTCTACACATGATTCGATATAAGCACAATATAAATGCGAACTAATTATTTTCAGCAGCACGAAGAGGATTAATAAATGACATAGAGACAATCTATATATATATATATATATATATATGTGTGTGTTTTGGTTGAACCTGAACTTGGGTTTCCTTATGTGTGTCCATCCAGGCTTTGGGCCAACATAAAGTGGGCTGTGAAAACATGATGCTGGGTAATGCCCGGACCATCTGTCAATACCCGTCTCTTGAGTCAGCCAGTCGAGTGCAGAGGAGAAATGACAAAAAGATGGTGCAGTAAAAGTGAGGTCTGACTCAAAATATTTGAAGGTCCTAGATCAGGGTTATGGAGAGTAACTGCACAGCTGCAGTTGGCACAAAGACAACCATCGTTTAGTTTTATTGTATTGCTCAAAATTTTTGAGTGGCAATTATTTTTTTCCACCAACTGATCAAGTTTTTAGTTTCCTCAGTGGACCCTTCATCCTTAGAGGACAGAAAATGTACCATTCCACTTAACTTGTTTGTTTAACGAGATAGCATTAAGGTATGCAGGATTTTATGCACATTCTAGTAATAGGCGTAGCTAAAAAAGCCAAATATGTTATTTAAAGTGTGGTGTACACATACTTTTGGCAATGAAGTGTATGATGAGATCTCCACAAGGGGGTTTCAGAGACAGTGGAGAAACACAACAGACATGTCTGGAAAACAATCATTTCCAGTTTCTATTATACAGTAATTTGCTTGTCGGTATTGGTTTAAAAAAAGTGAAAGTGGGCCAACACTCCCCTCTATTGGCTACAAATGTAACTGCAAAGCACTCGGCACTAAATTATATTTTTGCTGGATTTTCATGATCTTATTATGAAAATAATTTTCATAATTTTCTTATCATGAAAATTATGAAAAGAAAATTATATTATTATATTTTTCATAAAAATAACAATATTTTATGGTCTGTTGTAAAATTTGAACTTACTACATGTATGTCAGGGTAAGACAGTTTCTTGCTGGCATGGTGTACAGTGCACTGCTAAAACTACTAACAATTTATATTAAATATTTATTTAAATTAATAATTTTGATTAACTGTTACTTTAATTACTAGTAATGGTTAACACTTTATACTCTAAAATGTTAAGCATTGTATAGCTTATAAATGAACTGCTGTAAATCAAAAGGAAAGCACCTTTTCATGATTACATGATGTACACATTATATGGTGTTGCCTAAAAAAAATCTATAATCTCAATAAAATGCTAATTAATGCACTCCACCCCAATCACCTCGCAGAACTTTCACACCAGAGTGGTCTTGAGTGAAACCTCACCCGAAGATGAGCAAACCCGAAGAAACCTGTGCCTTATATAGCCGTGAAAAGTTCCACCACAAATTCCAAGCTTTATGATGTCACAAACTGCAAGCTCCAAATTCCATGACAACTATGATGCAAAAATATGCCACAGTTGAGTGTGAACTGTGAAGATGCATATCCTCACTTTGCAATTGAACAGCATGATGAGACATTAACAGTTTGGATCTACTCTATTCACCAAATACTGTTTATCAGGATACATTTTGATGCATCACGATGTGAAGGCATGTTCTCGAGTTTTCATTAATTACATTTATCATTTATTATGTCGTTTACAAATTTGAGTGCTTGTCATATCTGCAGTGGTTTCATGCATGTTTTAATGTTATGACCATTTTTATACCATTGGGGCCCATTTTCAGCCCTACATATGAAACGGCCCTGTTATGAACCGAAATGTTTGTATGTGTCTTAGTATCAAGACTGGTGAATTTAAAGACTATTTACAAAGGGTTTGTTTGTTTATGCTCTTTACTGGTTTTTATGTAAAAACTTCTGTGGTGCTTTCAGAATGTACACAAATCAGTCTGCAACAGTTGGGTTCTGGATGTAGAAATCCCATTCTGTTTTCTTCAGAGAAGTACATTTTAACGGTAACTTCACGAGTTCACTGGTTCATATGTTTTTTTAGTCCTGGAGCGAATAATGGGAAATGTATAGGCTATACCATGCTGTCCATAATGGAGGGGATCTTGCACAGGACTGGGCTGGAGCTCTTTTTCACTAACAACAACAAAATTTAAGATGAAGCCAATCAATTAATTAGCAATGCCTCGTTGTCATTGTAAATCCACCTAAAAGCTGAAGTATGTACAATCTATTCCACCGAATAGAATTGCAAAAATAAACAATGTTTTCAAAACAGCTCTCCAAATATGCCCCTGTACAGAGGTTTTAGTTAGATGCTTTTTTTCCCTGCTTACATACTCTACAGGAATACAAATCCGAACCTTATTAACAGTATTTGTAACATAAGAACATTTGATCTGCTCTGAACATGAGAATTCTACTGTATGGCACTTTAATTTAGTGCATTCGAATAGTGATCCAACGGGACAGCAATGAATTCCACAGATGGAGAATGGGTGGAGAATGAGAAACGAGAGTACATAATGTTTTTTGAGGCTAAAGACAGCAGGAGCCTCTTTTTTGTATTTGTATTAATCATTCATACAGTTCATGCAACATATTAAGAGGGATACTATGGTAGAGAAAGAAACAGAGAGAACGAGAGAAACCGCAGAACAAAAGGAAATGGACTAGCAATGCTCATTCAAAATTCAACAAGCTCTGTGGTTCCATTATAGATGTAGAGAACTACAGTCTAGATCAAAATAACATTTCTTTCTTAGGACAAACAATGCAGATAATTCACTGCCAGATTTATAAACCATCTAAGAAATAATAACTAATGGATTTTCCATCTCACCTCATCAATATTCACTTTTACACATGCTGTGTAGATAGGGTGTTAAGTATAGTATCTACCATATTGCACAGAAATAGCATCATTTCACATGCTCAGATAGACCACACTGCAATACATTGTGACGATGTGCTAATGAGAAACTATTTATGCATATCCTCTCAGTCTTATCAGGCTAAAAACATGGTCATTTGGGCTCATTTTGTGTTCCTTTACGGTTCCAATTTTAATTGACAAGGCTAGGTCTATTTTCACATTGCCAACAGATTGCAAATCAGGGTAAATGCTGCTAAAGTCAGCAAAACCCAGACAAACCAACTCATCCACAGAGTTTAAGTCGAGGGTTTTTAGCAGGGAAGTCAGTCACATTTTTTTACATAATTTACATAGCGTCATTTTCTCATCTACTAGCTAGCTCTACTAACAAGTATCATGACTGGTACCATGTTGAAGAAGTGACGTCAGCAGTGGTGCCAAATGGACAAATGACCGCAGACTGAGTAGGACAGTTGTCATTTGTCAGGTGTTAGGCTATATAAAAATACAGGTCTGAGACCTGTCTCAGACAGTTGCCTAATGCTTTACACAAGGGGCGGGTACAATTGGAGTAAATGTTTCCTGTTGGTTGGGGACAGGTGTGGGCAACTTAATGATTCATTAGGGGGCCAATTAGGAGCCTATCTTGGTCAGCTATTAGGTTAATTATTCAGTAAGTTTCCTATGGAAGGAGACAGAAGACATAACATATGACCACGTGCTTGTCTGGCTTGTAATGTTTTTGCATAAAAGACACAAGTTCAGGTGACTGGGGTAGGATGTTGCATTGCTACAGTTTCTCAAAATTTTACCAAACTGAATTCACCAAAATTGTCTACGTGTTTTTTTATGTATCTGTCAAGCTTGCATAAACTACCACACAGATTCCATAAAGAGATCAGCACATTAGAGATGATATTAGGTGAGACAAATTTGAACATTTTGGCCATAGAATGCCAAAAAAAGACCAACAATTTCATAATGTAATGCTTTATTATACAGAAATCTGATATATGGCCATAATATATTCAAATTCCAATTTTATTTAGAAAAACTTGAAATATGTGTTTTATATGTCCAAGAATGTGAAAATTATGAACACAAATTATGAACACAAATTATATATATGTTTTACATGTATTTCCATATATCTTATTTCTGTATGGGTTACTTTTATGTAGTGTAATGTAGCGAAAAAAGTATGAATGCAAATTATGAAAGTCTTATTTCTAATAGATTTAATTGATTTCAAAATAAAAAAATAAAAAAAGCAAAATACAGGAGATGTTCAGTCATATTTTACTGTTCACAAATCATTGTGACATTCATTAAAATAGCATGCACACAAAATGACAAATTCATCACAAACCAAAAAAACATCCATTATAAAATTTCAGAACAATTTATACATTAAGTTTGTATAATAATTATTGTATGAATTATATTAAACTGTTGAGAAAATATTAAAAACTTCCATTGAAACAACACAGTCAACACTCAAAAGGCATGCCATTCAACATAAATATTACTTTCAAAAACACACTGCAGTTTCATTAAATTACTTGACAATGGCTTTACTCAACTTCCGGGAGTCATGGTGCACAGGTTATAAACAGTTCAACTGGAAACAATTTCATGCTTGATGTAGCTACAATGCTACATGCTACAATGAGCACTAGGGATGTCATGAAATATTGATATATTGATTATTGATCGGGATGTTACTTTAACAATGCATTATTGAGGCATTGATATATACAATTTAGTTGATATTTAATAATTAATTTGTACGCTATCCAATTCACTCTGTTGGCCTCTGTTTAACAGTCTGGTTAGCCTGGGTAGCTCAGCAAGTAAAGACGCTGACTACCACACTTGGAGTCACGAGTGACTCCAGCCAGGTCTCCTAAGCAACCAAATTGGCCTGGTTGCTAGGGAGGGTAGAGTCACATGAGGTAACCGCCTCGTGGTCACTATAATGTGGTTCTCGCTCTCGGTGGGGCATGTCGTGAGTTGTGCATGGATGCCGCGGAGAATAGCGTGGGCCTATACGCGCCATACGTCTCCGTGGCAACATGCTCAACAACCCACACGATAAGATGCGCAGATTGACGTCGCAGATGCGGAGGAAACTCACCCAGATTGAGGCGAATCACTACGCCACCACGAGGACTTAGCATGCATTGGGAATTGGGCATTTAAACGAGATGAAGATGAAACGGTGGTACAAAATTACAAAGTTAAAGGTTTTTGTACTTTTTATTAACAAAGTGACGTTGATGAGTTTGCAGGTTAGTGTGTGAAACTGGTGTAACTGTGAAAATGAAATGATTAGATATGGTGACATTTATTATGCAATTTCTATGTATGTAGCCTTGAATATGTATTTCATTCAAGCCTTCAATCCACAAAATGCATACTTGTAACTGAAAAAACATTGTGTAGGCTATATGAAAGATACATATACACAATATGCTGTATCATCCAGTAATGACAAGAGTAAATAATCTTAGTCCTTTGATTATGATTTGAATGCACTCCATGGCACTGCAGAATTTTGGGGCTGCGCATTGGTGTTGTGTGCATACCCCTAGAAAATAATTGTTTAGAATTTTAGAACACGCCATGTAATCTGCCAGACACATCTGTTGTCCCTTTAATTACCTTTGCTGATCACATTTCACTGAATTTGTGTTGAGAATTTTTTGAAAAGATAAAGACAATTGTGTAACGAGCAGCCCAATTTATATCTGAAAAAAAAAAAATCCCAATATATATCGATAAATATCGATGTGTAAAAAGATATATAAAAAATACCATTAGGCATCAATCCCAAGCCTAATGAGCACCTTTGAGGGAGAACTAAAATAGTTATGTTTTTAGGAACTTACTGTGGTAGCAATATCAACAAATGTCTGAGCATTAATAGGTAGGTACTAATTTAGATTTACATAAATTATTGTCACAAATTTTAATCACATTCTGCATATTTTCTGTTTTGTGAACATTCACATGTGGACCAAATAAAAGCACATAAAAATTAAACCAAATGTGGTGGGCCATTTTACATGTCGGTCAGATGGCCACTTCCTATCAGTTGTGAGTGGTTCTTTGCCAGAATTAGCTGCAAAGTGCACCAGACTTTATGCTAATATTCAAGGCCAATAGGTCTGCAAGACTATTATGAACTTATCAATATGGTCTAGAGATTCCTATCTTGCATTTAAAATCCTCTATATAGACGTAAAATGTAAGAAATTCAAAAGCTTGGCTCAAATAGATTGACGGAAACAATCTGTGACCTGAAATAGCAGAGAAGGTTTAAAATACCACAGAGATCCTTTCAGTCTTAAACACAAAATAAAATGACAGGAAATTCAAGTTTTTGCAAGATCTTTGTCTCATTTGCCGCTCCTACATGATTACTCCATGTACTGTTGTTTATACAAAACAAAATGTTCCTTTTCTGATCATTACATTTTTCAGTTCCAAGTGATAGCACGTTAAGAAAACGAGTACCAATGTTTAATGCTTTTACACTTTTAGCTTGGGCTAAGACAAGCTGTCCTCATTTCATCCCCCTTTGTGGGGATGTGGTCTGAATTGCTTTTGGAACTGTGCATGTTGTGCTGGCTACTGTGTGTAGAGCGCTGACCCAAGATTACTCTGTTACACAGTGCTGCCATGCCATTTCTTATCTCCTTACGGATATTATTGCTGGAGAGCACATAGAGAATGGGATTAAAGGCGCTGTTGAAAGTGGACAGGCCCAGAGAGATTTTGTAGGATATGTAGATGCGCTCTTGAAATTGACATTCATCCTGCAGCTTTGGGAAATGGAAGGTAATGGCGCGTATGAGCAAGATAATGTGGTATGGAGCGAAACAGATCATAAACAGCATCACCACTGCCACGGCAAGGTAGCGCACTCTCTCTTTCTGATGTGGTTGGAGTCCTGTGCTGGCCCTCACATTGGCAAGAATGGCCCTGTTGGTGAAGATCAAGATGGCCAGTGGAGCACAAAAGCCAATGCAAAAGCGAGCATAGTTGAATCCTGTAACTGTTGCAGTGCTCTGGCCGGGCTCAAAGCAGCGTTGACTGCCCTCGGCGGCATTCCCCTCACGCATTATAAAGACCGGGACATGGCCCAAGCCCACCACCATGTAGATGGAAAAAGCTACAAGAGCGGCAATCCTCCTATGACGAAGACCCCGAGATTCAATGGCATAGACCACCGCCACGTAGCGGTCGATGGACACACAGCAGAGCAGAAAGATGCTGATGTACATGTTGGTGAAAAAGACAAAGCCAGTCACTTTACAAGCCATAGAGGACCAGGGCCATATGTGGTCTCTGTTGACGTACATAGCCCACATAGGTAGCGTGAAGAGATAGGTGAGATCACACAAGGACAGGCTTAGCAGGTAGATGCCGAGGACATTCTTGCAACGGACCTGGAGGAAGGTGAGGTAGACTGTGGCAATATTGGCTGGGAGACCGATGACAAAAACCAAGATGTACAGCACCATTAAAGGAATGCGGTCCTCCTTAAATGGTATTTCGCAGGGGTCTTTCCCACTCTGATTCATGGTCACCAAAAAGCTCTGGGCTACCGTGGATACATGCATCATTTCTGGGGGCAAGAATAAAAGATGGAAAAATTAGAATGAGGGGTGATAAAGAATTAAAACAGAATAGTGTAACTAGCAGCACCAAATGAAATGTTCCCAGTACACCCACCATATGCCATTGATCAAACAAACAGTTCCACCCAAAACTCACACCATTGGTTGAGTCAGTATTGATACACTCACTGAGCACTTTAGTAGGAACAACTGTTTACCTACTTATTCATGGGATTATCAAATCTGCCAAATGTGCGGCAGCAGTGCAATGCATAACATCAAACAGAAACGGGTCAGGAGCTTCAGTCAATGTTCACATCAACCATCAGAATGGAGAAAAATTTTAGTATTTCTGTAACTGCTGATCTCCTTGGATTTTTGAACACAACAGTCTCTAGAGTTTACTCAGAATGGTGCCAAAAACAAACAAAAAAAAACATCCAATGAGTGGCAGTCCTGCAGACAGAAACGCCTTGTTGATGAGAGAGGTCAACAGAGAATAGCCAGACTGGTTCAAGCTGACAGAAAGCTATAGTAACTCAGATATACCACTCTGTACAATTGTAGTAAGTAGAATAGCATCTAAGAATTCATAACATGTCAAAACTTGAGGCGTATGGGCTACAACAGTAGAAGATCATGTCTGGCACTTTATTAGGACCATAGTGTTCCTAATAAAGTGCTCAGTGAGTGTATGTTGGGCAGTCGATAAGCTCAAACAAAAGTGATATTTTTCGGGGAGATCTACCATATGGCTAGTGTGCTGTTTTCTCTGCATATTAGTCTGGGATGGGAGACAGTATTTTAACAGTTACACACTTCAGCTTTATATAACCATTCGGTTTTTTGAGGGTCAAAATAGACCCGGTATACAGTTGATATACAGCTCCTCCCTTTTGATTATAAACATTAACATTGCCAAAGGTTTGTTTTTCACACTAAACACAAGCTTTATAAAATAGCATTTAATCTGAAAAGACCACCATCTATATATCAATGGTGGTACTTCTTTTACAGCAGATGCCGTAAACCCTTCATTTTGAGTAAAAAAAGAGAGATCATAATTAGAATACTAATACAAAATGTATCTGTTTCAAACAAATACAAAATCCTGTTCTTTATTCAAACAAGTCAAATGAGTACTACATACTGAACAAATGACTACTATATCATGTTGATTTTCTGTTTGACAATGGTGAATTGTCAGTATCCCATATGCGTGTACATACACATAAATATTTTACATGCTAATTCTTACTTAAGGTGGTGCTTCATCTAAGTTGTGTCTATTTGAGAAAACACATACGTGTAGGTTATTTGTATCTTATGTGTAGATTATGGGTTATTATATTAGAATATATTCCATTCTATTATTTTGAAATGTTTTGAAAATGTGACACTATCTGGACATTTTGTAGATCCATTTGTGATAGATATATTCATGCTGGATCTCTAAAGACCTGAGTATGTAATAATGTTTGGCGAAACACCTATAAGTCTTATTTATTTAATCACATGATTTCAACATGATTTTCAAATTAGCTTTCCAGGGAGTCTCTTATTGCATTTAGGGGGTCTATGACCCCCCCCAATACCCCCCATAATTCACACCAGGATTTAAATCATGATTCAAATGTAACCAATTTAAACAATTAAACATGTCCAACATGCATGCAATCACATAATTGGCTGGAAAACTAGGCAATTACGGTTGCACTTCATAACAAACACAGGCATTTTGCCTTTGTGTTGACTATCACAGGCCAGAAGATTGACAAACCAACCTAAATCACAGTCCAATTCTAATGTCACGACACTGTAAGAGTATCAGTAATGCCACCCAGACACTGTTAAACACCCCCTATACCCGACCAATGCACCACTCCCTACATTTGCCCCAGCTAGACGAGATGGCCACTGAAATATTTATCATAATTCGTGGGAGTGCAGAGACAGAGGAACACAAGTCTCTCACTTGGTACAGATGATTGAGAAGACGACAGGTAAACGTGTTAAAGGAAATACGTTACAGGAAACCACATGTGCCGCAAAATGAACTAAATAAATCCCAGTTGTTAGTGCAGCACTTTTGCTCTTGCACATCAAACAAAATTGGGTGGTAGATAAACTCAAAATAAGGCAAGCACAGTTATTGGGATATAAGTTTTAGAAAATCAAGCAAGAGTGACCACTAAACCACCCACATATGTTTATGCAACATATATTAGCTGACTAGGCAACACTCCCATTCTCTCTTTTTTAATTGGGTAAAGCCCTGACCTTGAACTCTACTGAGGATTGGGTAAGTAGTGTAAGTAATGCTCTTGACCCAATAACCTGGAAAAGCTGGACTGGCTATTTTGGCACAGATGGTGCATGTTCAAAGACACAGAGACAAAAGACAGTTAGAGGAACAAGATCAATGGATTTGGTCTTCATTGTGTTCAGTGACCTCCTTGTATTCATTAAAACACCGTACTGGTGTTAAGACAGACACGATGACTTTTGAATCAGATGAACCCTTTTATTATCGTGTCCCATACTGTTAGTGTCAAGAAACTGGCGATGCCCAGTCTAGTGTATGAGACCTTTCCACAAACTGTGAGACGCTTCCGGCGGATTCTTCAAAACAAGCTCAAACACGAACTGAAATGATGCCTTACAGACACAGAGAGGGAGAGATGCAATACCAATAATAGGCCTACCAATTTTTCCAATATGTGAATTTTATGTATACATAAAAAAACGACTAAAATTGTACTTTAAACTTTTCAGAACAGAAAAAAATAAACATATTTGTCTCGAGTCGAAATGACAGTGACATCTTCATTAAATATTCATGACTCCTTTGTTTAATGGAAAGGCACGAAAATCAAACCAACCATTTAATTTTTTTTTTTTTTTACTGACACACTTATAGTATTTGACTTGAATTTAACACTCTAAGTCATTAAAACACACGAGCCAATTCTATTTAAATACGTAAAACACACATGCACATATCACGTTGTTTCAGCATTCGTGTAATATATATTTTTACGCAACATTGCGTCTGCTGCACAATGATAAAAACCCCTTACTTCTCGTTATGTAAAGGTAATTATGATTTATATATATAAATATTAAAACAGCAAAATTCTTACCTTCAAATATTGTTCAAGAACTTGGGCACACTTCGCCCATAACCATACAGAAACGACAGTACAGCAGAGAACAGCGAATTGTGAATGATGGGAAAGCACGCGCGTTTCAAGACCACACACGGTCATGTGATCACTGCAATTCTGTTTGCTTTGACTGTGAATGAGCGAAAGGAAAAATTGCCTCACATTCTGAATATGTCGCATAACCAAGTGAGCTTCCTAGACAGCTTCTTTTCTTTCTTTTTTTTTTTTTTTGCAAATGAGCTGAGAAGAAACGCTCGCGTTTCGCGGGTCCAGAAATGCAGTCTAGGCTCACTATGCGTCAAGCCGATGAGAATGCTAATCTATGCAAACCGTTTTTCTGCTTTATAGAAGCAGATATATTGAAGAGGGTGTAAAAGGGATGTCAGAGGATGAAAAAAAAAATGCAGAGCAACAAATCAATTGGTAAACTATACAAACAGCAGCATGTATGAAGGCCAGTCTTTAAAGGAATATTCAGGGTTCAACTCAAGTTAAGATCAATCGTCAGCATTTATGGCAGAATGTTGATTACCACAAAAATGTATTTCGACTCGTCGAAAAAAAAAAAAAAGGCAAAAATCAAAGTTACAGTGAAGCATTTACAACGGAAGTGAATGAGGCAAACTGCATAAGTTGCCACAAAATGTAAACCATATGCATTTTTTAAATTATAATTTTAGTGTGTTAAAATCTTTATCGTGCAAAGTTATTACCAATATTACAAATATTCAGTGGTTTGGTTTTCTGACACTACACTCAAAGCGCTTTAGTGAACAGGGGACTCTCCTCAATCATCACCAGTGTGCAGCAACCACCTGGATGAGACAGCAGCCATAGTGCGCCAGCAGGGCTGGACTGCCAATCTGGCATACCGGGCATTTTCCCAGTGGGCCGACGCACTTTGTGGCCGATCAGGGGCGGACTGGCCAGCGGGTGAACCAAGTGGGCCGGTGGGTCGTCCGCGAAACGTGCCAAATGGGCCGCGATATGCAAAAATGAGCCGCAGCGTTATGCAGAACGGACCGCAAAAATGCCGCCGTGATATGCAGATAGTGACAGCATCTTGGAAAATTCCAGAAAATTATGTCAAGCCTTTAGACAGTTAGCCAATTAGCTCTTGATAGTAGGTGTTCTGAATTGGAAGAATACCTTCAAACAGTGTATCTTTGCTTGACATCACACAAAGTCTCCACAAGTCTGGTTCATCCTTGGGAGCAATTTCCAAACACCTGAAGGTACCACGTTCATCTTTGCATACAATAGTACGCAAGCACAAAAATCATGGGAACATGCAGCCATCATACTGCTCAGGAAGGAGAAGTATTCTGTCTCTTAGAGATGAAAGTAGTTTGATGCGAACAGGGCAAATCAATCCCAGAACAACAGCAAACGACCTTGCGAAGATGCTGGAGGAAACAGGTTGACAAGTATCTATATCCACAGTAAAACGTGTCTTATATCGACATAACCTGAAAGGCTGCTCAGCAAGGAAGAAGCCACTGCTTCAAAACCACCATAAAAAAGACAGACTACAGTTTGCAAATGCACATGGGGACAAAGATCTTACTTTTTGAAGATATGTCCTCTGGTCTGATGAAATAAAATTGGAACTTTTTGGCCATAATGACCATCGTTATGTTTGGAGGAAAGAGGGTGAGGCTTGCAAGCCAAAGAACACCATCCCAACTGTGAAGCATGGGGGTGGCAACATCATTTTGTGGGGGTGCTTTGCTGCAGGAGGGACTGGTACACTTCACAAAATAGATGACATCATGAGGAAGGAATTTTGTGGATATATTGAAGCAACATCTCAGCCAGGAAGTTAAAGCTAAATGGTCTTCCAAATGGACAATGACCCCAAACATACCTCTAAAGTTGTGGCAAAATGGCTCAAGGACAACAAAGTCAAGATCACACCTCAATCCGATAAAACAAATTTGTGGGCAGAACCGAAAATGCATGTGCGTGCAAGGTGGCCTATAATCCTGACTCAATTACACCAGTTCTGTCAGGAGGAATGGGCCAAAATTACAGCAACTTATTGTGAGAAGCTTGTGGAAGAATATCCAAAAAGTTTGACCCAAGTTAAACAATTTAAAGGCAATGCTACCGAATATTAACAAAGTCTACATAAACTTCTGACCCACTGGAAATGTGATGAAAGAAATAAAAGCTGAAATAAATCATTCTCATAATGATAATAATCAAAAATTTTCATTTATGTGTGAACTACCCCTTTAAATACCTTTGCACAATGTCATTGAGAGAAAACATCAAACATTATTAAAAACAATACATTGTAGAAGTCCCAAGACAATGTAACGGGTGGCCTTGGTATAGGCCTCAAAAAATCTTGGTCAAGATCTGGGTCTCGGAAAATGGAGGCCATAATCTCTTTCACAAGTAAAGAACTGAAAATGATCATAGTCTAACTTTAGTAACACAAACTATTAATAACTATCAAATGTATGTGGAAATGAAGATTCAAATGCTACTAAGTATTGTATTAGGGGGTGAGGGAGTCATTTCTCTCTTTTTTTTATTAAAGTTACAATTCTAAATGTGTTTGGAAACTATTTTTAAATTAGAAATACAGGTTTGTTGTATAGAAACCATTGTTACATCCATACAAATACAACAGCTATAGCTTTATAATGTATACATACCATCATATCTGTTGATGAAAACAATGTTTCCCTTACCATTCAGTTCACTCGACATTGCGTCATGCTAACGCATATGGGAAATCCTTTTCCGAGGACCAAGTTGAAACCCTTCTACAATAACGGCAATCTTATGATTCGTTATGGTGTTTAAGCCCCGCACTTTAAGGCGTGAAGCTGTCTGGTATATAAGTGGGTGAGCAAACACTATTCCTCAGAATTTTCTTCAAGACTGCGAGCATCTCTCTCATCTGGAAGCCCTCTACAACTTTTTCACTGACATACATGAGTCAGCTGGCGGGATCTTCACAGCAACGAGTAGACTCAACTCCCATGCAGTATTCTGGCAAACATTTACTCCGCCTCACCGCTTGAAGCTTTGCTGGTGAACGGGCCGCGTCAGCATCCTGATTCCTCGCAGCGCTTCAGCAGGAGTTTTGTATCCTCATAAGCTTATTGTTGATATTGTGTGTATAAATATAGAACCTGTCTTTTTAAAGACGTCTTTCTGCAAGCGTGCAAAAAGCACATTCAGTCGTCAGACGGTCATGAGAGCTGTGTTCATTGCTTTGGCCACGGCCACACCAAAGCAGCTCTTATGGAGAAAGATCCTCACTGAGTCTCAAGATGCGTCGCTCTCGAATCGACCTCATTCAAAGGGATGATTCCACCTCACGCGCTCTCCCACTTGCCCTCTCTGTGACTCTTAATCACAGAGGGGGCATGGCAAGGCCAAGAGGCTGAGTTAGATGAATTAGAGGTGGGTCTTGTGCTGGCACAAGCTCTGCAAGACCCTTGATCTTATCTTGAATTGGCTTTGCCTATTTATTATATGCTTGACAAGCTCCGGTCCACCGAGCGCGGGACCTCATTACGTTTGCCGGCTCTGATGATGAAGATGATGCCATGTCGCTCTCAGCATCAGAGACTGCGAATGGTCCAATGTTGTCGAGTGATTCCCTGCTAAAATGATGAGTACTGTGCACAACCGCTTCCTGGTGGCGAGCGGAGATCAGTCTAGAGGTCTGCTACGGCCCTTCAAATGAAACCCGACCCTACCCGAATGAGACCGTCAGATTATTAGCCCGAACCCCACCTGAAATAGCTCACTATATTTATAACGTACAGTTGCAATAGGCTATAGTTTATGTAAGCATATAGGCAACATTCGTAACAGTATTGAAACCATTGACATACAGTTTTAACTAGAACTGTCGATTTAACACGTTAATTCAGTGCGATTAATTTTACAAAACATAACGTGTTAAAAAATGTGTTGCATGCCCACGGACCATAATAAGGAAGATTCCTGAGTAATGTAAGCTTGTAGTACCACCTGTTTACTCCAGAGGGCAGTAAGTGAAATTTCAGCTGTATGAGCAACACACAGTTTATACAGTGAAGAAAACATCCCACAACACAGATATGCGTTACGTTCTTGCATTAAAAACACTTGAAGGAGCGCAAATGCGAACTAAGGGATCTCAAGATGTGTTTAAAGATTGAGTATTAAACTATATTTAACTTGACACAGTGAACTAAACATTTTATGTTTATGATGCAACTCACCCGAGATGCTACACAAGCATGTCTGATGCAGGTGTAAATTGACGGACCCTTAAACAAGCCCTCATAATAAATCTCCAACTGATTGACAAATTCACTTGTGAAATGGATTGCTGTGAACTGTATGACAATGATTGACTTATGATCAATAATATGGTAGTAAACAATACATTGTATTCTAAAACCTTATTAATGATGAATTCTTCTGCTACAGGAATGTAATGCATTTTAATTATCTGAATATATATATATATATATATATACACAAATTTTAAATATTTAAAGATAACTGTGTATAATTATATATGGATATAAATATGTATAATCATAATATATTGAGTTATTGTTATATGAGGGGCTTTTTCAGCAAATATTTGTACACTACCGTTCAAAAGTTTAGGGTCACTTACTCATTCTTTTTTTTTTTTTTTTTCACATTTTACAATAATAGTAATGTCATCAAAACTATAGAATAATGGAAATGGAAATTTGGGAATTATGCTGTGAAAAAAATTAAATAAAATAACTAAACACTATATTATATTTTAGCGTCTTCAAAGTGGCCACACTTTGCCTAGATTTTACAGAAATGTACTCTTGGCATTTACTCAACCAGCTTCTTGAGGTATCACCCTGGGATGCTTTTTAAACAGTATTGAAGGAGTTCCCATCTATATGTTGGGCACATAGTGGCTGCTTTTAATTATTCGGTCCAAGTCATCCATTTTTCCAAAAACATTTTTTTTTTTAAATAACATTTTATTTTTTGTAATTAAATTAATATGTTGGCACAATTATGTTTTTGTCTACAAAAAGAATTTCAAACATTTAAGCGTACGCCTTCAGATCAAAAGGTTTTTAAGATAATGAGAAACATTTCAGGCAAGTGACCCCAAACTTTTGAACGGTAGTGTATATGCGATTAATCTCGATTAATCAGGACACCATGTAATTAATTCGATTAAAAATTTGGCTTACGAGTCAGAGGGTGCGAATTGCCCAATTGGTGTTATGTCACACTCAACTAGAAGCATGGCCTCTTCATGGGCATGGACGAATGGTCCTTACAAGACATGTTTTGCAGCAGGTTGACCTTCTCAAAACACATTCGTAAGGTTTTACAACCTAGACGTAACGTTTCTCTCTTGTTGAGTGAACTGAATTGTAAGGGAACGTCTTGTTAATGTATATGTAACTTCGGTTCCCTGAGATGAAAGGAAGGAGAGATTGCATAAGCTGTCCACACTACAGAATCTGAGTTTTTGAGAAGTGAGCGATGCACTCTTTGGCCCGCAGTCTGAAAATTCTGAGGAATGGTGTTTGTGCGCCCGCTTATATACTGGACAGTTTGCACCTAATAGGGCAGGGCTTAAACACCATAACCAATTTTAGGATTGGGATTACTGTAGAAGGGTTTCAACTAGGTTGCCGGAAAAGGATTTCTCATATGCTTCAGCATGATGCAATGTCTCGTTCCCTTCATCACAGGTAACCGAGGTTACATACGTAACTGAGAATAATTTCAATTTGTTTGCCTGTTATGGAAGAAAAGAATAGAAAAAGGGTGATACAATCAATCACTTTTAGTTACTTAGCAGACGCTTTTATCCAAAGTGACGTAACAAAGGTCCCCTCAAAGGACACCATAGGGGAACTCCCCAACTCATACTGATATACTGATATTATATCAATCTGTAGTTATGTGTCAGACGATAAATAACACCAGTTTACAGAAACTGTGTGGTCAGCCTGTTATTCTTTCAGAAAATCTTGACTGCATAAAACACTTTAAAGAACAACAAAAACACAATGCTTCAGATTCAGAGACACGCAGTGTTCTAATTGAGGGGGGCTGGGAGTACCGGAGTTAAAGGACCCCACATAATGCTCAAAAAGTGTAACTTGGTGGGACACCTGGTGTTTCATCAAAACTAGAAAGATTCTAAACATGCACATAAACACCACATCCTCTATAAGGGAACCCCCCAAGATCTCTGACTCTATTCGAACACTGGCGTCATTTAATAACCAGACAGTCTGTATGAGACAGTCCTCAAATAATTGTACAGCATTACAGTTGAAGTCAGAAGTTTAAATACACTTCGGTTGAAGTCATTAAAACAAATTATTTAACCACTCCACAGATTTAATATTAGCAAACTATAGTTTTGGCAAGTCATTTAGGACATCTACTTTGTTCATGGCACAAGTAATTTTTCCAACAATTGTTTACAGACAGATTGATATCACAATTCCAGTGGGTCAGATGTTTACATACTCCCAAGTTAACTGTGCCTTTTAAGCAGCTTGGAAAATTCCAGAAAATTATGTTAAGCCTTTACGCAATTAGCCAGTTGCATTCTGATAGGAGGTGTACTGAACTGGAGGTGTACCTGTGGATGTATTTTAAGGCCTACCTTCAAACTCACTGCTTCCTGCTTGACATAATGGGAAAATCAAAAGAAATCAGCAAAGACCTCAGAAAAAAAATTGTGTACCTCCACAAATCTGGTTCATCCTTGGGAGTAATTTCCAAATGCCTGAAGGAACCACATTCATCTGTACAAAATTAGTAGGCAAGTATAAAGACCATGGGACCACGCAGCCATCATACTGCTCAGGAAAAAGACACATACTGCTCCAAGAGATGAACGTAGTTTGGTGCGAAAAGTGCAAATCAATCCCAGAACAACAGCAAATGACCTTGTGAAGATGCTGGAGGAAACAGGTAGAGAAGTATCTATATCAACAGTAAAACAAGTCTTATATCGACATAACCTGAAAGACTGCTCAGTAAGGAAGAAGCCACTCCTCCAAAATCGCCATAAAAAGCCAGTGTACAGTTTGCAAGTGCACATGGGGACAAAAACTTGAGGAGAGGAGAAATGTCCTCTGGTCTGCTGAAACAAACATTGCACTGTTTGGCCATAATGACCATCGTTAAGTTTGGAGGAAAGAGGGTGAGGCTTACAAACCGAAGGTCACCATCCCAACTGTGAAGCATAGGGGTGGCAGGATCATTTTGTGGGGGTGCTTTGCTGCAGGAGGGAGTGGTGCACTTCACAAAATAGATGACATCATGAGGAAGGAAAATTATGTGGATATATTGTTAAACAATTTAAAGGCAATGCTACCGAATACTTACAAAGTGTATGTAAACGTCTGACCCACTGGGAATGTAATGAAAGAAATAAAAGTTGAAATAAATAATTCTCTCTACTATTATTCTGATAATTCACATTCTTAAAATAAAGTAGTGATCCTAACTGACCCAAGACAAGGAATGTTTTCTACGATTAAATGTCAGGAATTGTGAAACCTGAGTTTAAATGTATTTGGCTAAGGTGTATGTAAACTTCTGACTTCAACTGTATATATTATCTTTAATGTATAAAAAATATTAGATGAGGAATTTTCATACATTTATACATGGGAAAAAGGAAAAGGGTGTGAAGAGTTAAGAGATGAGTAAACTGTTGCACAAGTCAGTAACTGCTGATGTTTCCTTCCTTATTTCAATTGAAATGTTCATCAGTGTTCACCTGTTTGGCAGAAGGACACTTGGCAGGTTTACAATCAAAATGAGCAAACTTGATACATTTGTAAGAGGATTATCCCACTGGATAAAGCAGAAGGGCCGCTGGATCTTTGAAGCAGTCGATGCTCTCAGTCCTGTTTGTCCAGCTTTAACTGTGAGAAGGCTCCTTATTAGGCAGATTTATGGTGTTTTGTTTGTGCAATATTGTCTTTGAGAGTTGTTTAACACAGATTAACTACAACCTGCCAACCACTGCCTTGTGTCAGGGTCCATTTGTCAGTTTTTCCATCTGATTTGCTGAAGTGACAAGAACAAAAATCAGATGTTACTACATCTTCTAGATGTCTGAATAAAGCAACATATTTCATATTAGGGCTGCAAAACCAATTGAAAAAAAATCATCGGTATTACAGCTGCCGCAATTAACTAGTGTCAGGCAATGTCCACACTAATACATTTTAGTTGAAAATGCATCTTTTTCTCAACGCTTTCGATGCCCACACTGAGACGGCTTTTTGACAGTGAAAAGTGAACTTTTCGAAAACGCTCCCTCAAGATGATACATTTGAGAATGCAGTCTTAGCATTGTAGTGTGGACAGGGAAATGGATCTGAATACCATGACATTTTTGATGTCATGTGATGCAGTCGAGTGATCCATTTAACCCAATACAATCAAGATGGCGGCCCATGATGTAGCGCTGCTGTTGTGCCTTGTATTCACTTTAATAGCGTTGTTAAAGAGATAAATGTGAATTCCTTCAAAGGTGAAGGGAAGTTTACTCGAATTTGCTGTCCTGCGACAGAACATCAGGACAATTGCATTTCATACTGCACATGGAACAGTGATTTTTCGCATGCACAGTAAGGGGATTTAAGAGTTTTCAGTATGGACCAAAAACTTTTGGAAAACGTCTTAAGACCGCACTGTGGACAGAGCATTTAGAAAACGAAAACATTGTTTTTCAAATTTATCTGGATTCATGTGGACGTAGCCTGTTTTAGAATTACATTTAGGTCCTACTCAGTGTTGGGTTACTCAAAAAAAGTAATCCACTAAAAATGAAAAAGTGTGCTGAGGAAACATTACCTTACAATCACAACTACGCTTTAGAACCAAAGCTAATTTTATTGGCGTAAAACCATGTAGACCATTAGATACAGTTTTGATTTACTGACATATACTGTATTACTGTTGTGCAGCCCTATAACATATTATTGAATATACGCTGATACAACATTACATTACAACACATGAAGTAACACGGACATGGTAGTGATAAGTCACATTACTGTAATTCAGGATTTCTCAAGATGCCTAGTTTTCTCGTCATCCTCCAACCTATTCAAACCTTGTCACGGGAAATTTTTCTATTTTGAATTTGTGAATCATAGAATGATTTAGAAATAGCAGCTAGCTTCCTCTTACCCCATTATTGAGGAGTTCCTGAATCGTCCTGTATTCAACAGAGCCTCGTTCCAACTTTTCTTTGTACTCAGTAAGCTGCTGCCGGTCCTTCAGGTCTCTGTACGTCTGAATGGACAAAACAAGTCAAACGCACAGCACAAAGCCACAAACACTGTTAGATATGGAGTTAAGAATGAACTCACATTGATGACAGTGTCATGGCATTTATATTTCAGAGCCATACTAAGCTTGAGCTTTGGGTCATCGATGAGGTTCATATAGTCCTGCAGCACCTGCACATAATGAAAAACTGCATTTACAGTGCACACTAGAGCGGTAACTTATTTGTCACATGGTACGATAGGCTGGAAGGAAACGGAGCAGTTTTTACAACACTGTTAATATCGCTATTGAAATTGAGGTACCTGTACAGGTGCATTGTTTTTCTGCAGGACGTCCACCACTTTGTGAAAGCCTATGGGGGATCTTTTCTTGGTGTATCCCAGCCAATTCTTGGTGTTGAAGAGACTATCCACATCAAACCATGATTTCAACTTTGCCCTCGCACCAAGAGCTGTTAGAATGTACTGCTTTTCTGAAATCTGTTTTAGGTTATAGTAAATAATTTGTCAAGAAAGAGACATTAGGTGAACTTTTTACACACAAACGCACCGCTACACTACTTCTGGGTTCTTTTGGCTGCCCAGAAAAGAGCTGTGTTCAATGGGTGCTTTGCACAAATTGAGCTGAAAATGCCCTTCCAAAAAGTTGCTTGTAACACCCCGTTTTCTACAGATTTTTGGAGATTTGTGCTCAGGATTTGTGTCAGGATTTGACTTAAATCATGATATTTCATGAATAACCATCATTATCATCATGTCTGCTCTACTAGACCCAATTGACTCACAGCTGCTGTCGATGGATTTTAACTTTTCATGAAAAAGTTGCACGAACTCTGATCGCAAATGGCTGTTGTTAATTTCTAAAGTGCAATCACTGTGACAGATATGAGGCCAAATATGATGATCTTATTTGAACTAAACCCATGGAAGGTATAATGGGAAAAATGGGACCCCATCTCCATCATCACAGTGCATTAGCAATGGTTTTTGAAAGGATTCACAAATAAAATAATATCATACTGCTAAAATACTATCAAAATCAACAAACATTATTGCATTATATCATGTTATAATATATAAGATTATTAAAACTGCAGCACTGCTTATATCCACCATTGAAATTTTCTGCTCAAAAAGAACCCAGAAGACATCAGAGTAATTTTTTCTATGTGAAATAAACTTTAAACAAACTATTTTAAGCAAATTGCTACTTCCAAATTCCAGATACTATACATTTACATATACACTACTAGTTTAGACACACCTTGGAAAGCCTTTTGAGGTGTATGCTTCAATCCATGAAATTAGTTTTATAGAGAAATATAAATTGTGCCGATATATAAATTTCTCTCTAAAAAATTTTTTTTTTATTAGTTGTAAATGGATAATTTGGATTGGACAGTGAAAAGCAGCCAAGTGCTTCATTTCAACTAGTGTTTCTAAGCTAAGAGTCGCTATTTTGAAAAAGCTATTTCATAGTTTCACACCTATTTTAAATTGTACAAAATAGTAATAATAAAGTGAGGAAAAAATGGAGGTTGCAGGTTGGTAAATCCTTAACAGTACAGGTAATTTGGTGACATATGACTCTTTATCTTACCCTGAAGGTTTTTCTAACGTTCGCAGGGCTACTATAAGTTCCCTGTAATTGAAAAAAAGAGATGAAAATGACAAATTGAATAAAAGCTGTTGTTATTTTTCTGAATACACTGATAAGCCACAACATTAAAACCACCTGCCTAACATTGTGTAGGTCCCCCTCGTGCCGCCAAAACAGCGCCAACCAATCTCAAAATAGCATTCTGAGATGATTATTCATCTCACTTCTCACCACAGTTGTACAGAGCAGTTATCTGAATTACCATAGACTTTGTCAGTTCAAACCAGTCTGGCCATTCTCTGTTGTCATCTCTGCAGAAGGCGTTTCCTTCTGCAGAACTGCCACTCACCGGATGTTTTTTGTTTTTGGCACCGTTCTGAGTAAATTCTAGAGACTGTTGTCAAGAGGTAGTCAGGCATCAATAATCATCCATGCGATTATGTTATTAGCAATCGCGTGGCAGCAGTGCATAAAATCATGCAGATAAGGGGCAGGAGCATCAGTTAATGTTCACATCAACCATCAGAATGGGGATTTTTTTTTTATCTCAGTGATTTGGAGTGTGGCATGATTGTTCGTGTCAGACAGGCTGGTTTGAGTATTTCTGTAACTGCTGATCTCCCGGGATTTTCACACACAGAATTTCTCTAGAATTTACCCACAATGGTGCCAAAAACAAAAAACATCCAGTGAGCGTCATATCTGCGGATGGAAACGCCTTGTTGATGAGAAAGGTCAACAGAGATTGGCCAGACTTGTTTGAACTGATTACTGACAGTAATTCAGATAACCACTCTGTACAATTGTGGTGAGAAGAATATCATCACAGAATGTTATTCTGAGATGCGGGTTGGCATGGTTTGGCGGCATGAGGGGGACCTACACAATATTAGGCAAGTGGTTTAATGTTGTGGCTGATAGGTGTATATAACAAACTTCTCAAATTTAACCAGCTAATATTAGATATTAATTAATATAATTAAGACAAAGTGAATCCAGAGCATTGTATTAGAGCAATCTGTTAATGGAAGTGAGGCATATGCTTGTACCTCTGACTCTCCATAATGATAGAAGCAGGAGTAGTAGAGTGTGGTGATGATTGGCATATTTAAAATAGATGCTTTTCTGGGGAACTTCTTAAAGATGTCTTCCTGCGCCTTCTTGTCACTAGCCTGGCAAACGCACAGTAAACATACACATGAATGAAACAGTATGTAGCATACTGTGACACGACTTTACCATAAGGATATTATTTCCTCAGGGAGTCATTTTCTCATGACTGACAAGTAATTACATGTCAAGTACTTGCTTGACCACAAAGTCTTTACTGATACCCAAAATTCATATAACTGACTGTTGCAAACTGAAACTCACTTGTTTATAAGTGCTTTTATGCAGCTCATACCTAATCAAATCTGCTGCATAACACAATTTAAGAAAAGCCCATCCCACTTCCATCTGTGACACCGCAGACAGACACATCACTCCACCCTCTGTACACCGCAGATGAAAATATATCTCTAACATCACTACAAAGTGAATTAGCTTCTCTATTTCTGCTTCAGCACAACAGAAAAAGAAGAAGAAAATATTATAGGTTAAGTGTGATATTTTTTCATTTTCCTATCCCAGTTTAATATGTAGAGACAAATCTAAACATGCAATTAATACAATTATTTTCTGAAAAGTGTAAATAATTCTTTGGCACTGTCAAAACATTGGTCTGTTTGTTTGAGTGGTCAGATAGAGCAATAATGACTCGACCAATGGTGTAAGTCTACGGCAGGACTATTAGTTTGATGACCAATGAAAGGCAAGGGGGTGTGGCAGAAGGGGGAGTGGGAGTGTTTGTCAATTATGATGTCTAATAACAAGCCAAAATAACCTATCAACTAACCAGAACACTCAAGCAACCAGCTAAACAGGCTAGCTACGCAAAGCAACTAGCCAGAAAACCATAGCAGCCAGCTAAAACATGCTAGCAATGCCTAGCTACATACTTAAACATGCTAACAACAACTAGCAGCATGATAGTAATGCCTAGCTACATGCTAAAACATGATAACAATGCCTAGCCACATGCTTAAACATGACTGCAATGCCTAGCTACATGATTAAACATGATGGCAATGCCTAGATACATGCTAACAATGTCTAGCTACATGCTAAAACATGATAAAAATGCCTAGCCACATGCTTAAACATGATGGCAATGCCTAGCTACATGCTTAAACATGCTAACAATGTCTAGCTACATGCTAAAACATGATAACAATGCCTAGCCACATGCTTAAACATGCTAGCAATGCCTAGCAACATGCTAAAACATGATAACAATGCCTAGCCACATGCTTAAACATGCTAACAATGTCTAGCAACATGCTAAAACATAATAACAATGCCTAGCCACATGCTTAAACATGCTGGCAATGCCTAGCAACATGCTAAAACATGATAACAGTGCCTAGCCACATGCTTAAACATGATGGCAATGCCTAGTTACATGCTTAAACATGCTAACAATGCCTAGTTACATGCTTAAACATGCTAACAATGTCTAGCAACATGCTAAAACATAATAACAATGCCTGGCCACATGCTTAAACATGCTGGCAATGCATAGCAACATGCTAAAACATGATAACAATGCCTAGCCACATGCTTAAACATGATGGCAATGCCTAGTTACATGCTAACAATGTCTAGCTACAAGCTAAACATACAAACAATGCTTAGCAACATCGATCTATCTGACTTTTTATTTAGCTAGCTGGTTGTTTGCTTTAGTGTAAAGTTCAAATAACCATCAAACTTTACATTTTTAAACTACTTTAAACTTTCAGACAAGGCTTTGTCAAGCCAACATCAAAATTTGTGTTTACAAATTTTAACTATCTAGTTATTTTGCCATACCATTTGGAGCCACTAGTAGGGCAGAAACTTCACTTCTACTCCTGCACAAAGGGATAGTTAACCCAAAAACAAAGAATGTAATTGCTAATGTTTTTTGAAAACAATGAAAGAGGATGGTGACTGAGGCTGTTCTGTCAGTCCTTAACATTCTGCTTAACATCTTCTTTTGTGTTTCACAGAAGAATATCATGAGGGTGAGTAGGCTAAATGATGATGGAATTTTCATTGCTGATATTATGAACTATTCCTTTAAGAAACATTGCTGTGTTAAAATAACCATTTGAAAGAAACAGAGCATGTTGGTTCAGTTGTTATTATGTATTCGTATAGATGATAGTAGCTGGACTTGATCACTCACCTCTATGATTATTTGCCTCTCGAGGAGTGTATAGTGGTCTTGAACATAAGTAGCATCATCTTGAGAGAAAGGAAGGCTGATAACAAACAGCAAAACCATACAGATAATCAGTTTGTCATCAGAGGTCAGTGGGAGGTGACACCAAACCTTCTATTGCACCATATTGACTGATCAGTGCATTAATTAATCTTTACCTGAGGCAATTTTTGAGAAAATCTTTTCTTCGCCCTTCATCTTTAATATTTAAGTGTTCCTTGTATTGCATCAACTATAAAGACAGACAGTATAGTGCATGTAAAATCCAAAAGCAAAGTCATTTCAGCATAAGGAAGACAAAAACATGCAACTTTCATTTGAACTTCCACTTTCTTATAGACCAAATATTGGTTAGAAGATAAAATAAGATTTGTGCTTATTTTTAACTTCATTTTCTTCCTCTTTTTAACTTCTAATTTCAGCTCTGATTAAATAAATATTATTAATGTGTATATTGATGTGTGCAAGCTATGTGTATAACAACAGCTGTTCAATGAATATCTAAGTGTAGTTAGTGCCTACCGCCATATCTTCTGTCCTGCCAAGAGCCCTAAAATATAGTTATAAAGCATGTGACCAAAGCAGAGCAGAGCATATGATGAGGGAAATGACAGTTATTCAAATAAAACAGAGAATAATAAAACTTCAAATCTATGACCAAATGCAAATAAAGCAAAAGATGCCAACTGTCCTTGCATTGCAAGAACATATGGAAAACTTGTAGTTTCAACATGATACTCATTAAGAGGGACATTTTATAATTGGTTAACTTACTTGAGTAATTCCACCAAAAGTTTCTGTTCTCCCATCTCTTTTAAATAGTGAACGTAATGACGTAAAGCTGCGTCTCTTGCCATTAACTCTCGAAAGAGGATTTCTGTGGTAATGACAAAATATATAAATGATTTAAAAAATAAATAAATAATAATAAAAAGGAACTGGTGAGTTATGACAGAAGATTTCTTACCTTTACTTAATGATTTTTTGAGATATATCAAAACCTGTGGTATGAAAATATGAATGATGACCACAGTGAATAATTACAATAATTACTACTGTATATTTCCATATGTGTCATTATAATGTCACAACAAAGTTTCCTTTAGGGTTGATCATTTTGATAAGGGGTGATGAAAGGCTTACTGCAGTGATGACATTGCCATCACAAACACCAACTGCTCCATCCAGAAGCAGAAGTTTGTCCTGCAGAGAGCGGAACTTTCCCAGGGAGTAAGCCTGTTGAGAGAGCAAAAATGTCAGTCTGTTGCACATCTACAACATATAAGTGTAAATGACAAATTTTAAGGTGAAGTAATTTTTTAATGTTAAAATATGTTCTTTTTCCCCAGTGTAATGTGCTGAGAGAATTATAAATATGCTATTCATAGATTGACTTCTTGAAGAGCATAAACTCTATGGCTCTTTCAAAGCATTGCTGTGTTTGTTTGAGCAGACTGACATCAAGGGTTCCCACTCTTTTCAAGGCACAATTTTCCAGGACATTGGCATGCCTAATAAGGGTTATATTTAAAGGGATCGTTCACCCAAAAGTTTAATTCAGTCATTTTTTACTCACCCCTATAATATTGTTTATAACCCTTTATGACTTTCTTTCTTTTTATTAACACAAAGGGAGAAATTGTGAAACAATATTGTGCACCTAAAAACGTTAAAAAAATTATGTGTTGTGTTCTTTTGTCACTATCGCTGTGGAGGACCTGTTTCTGAATAAACAAAACAAGTTTTCACTTGAATGCCCCAATGTTGCGAGGGGGATGTGTGACATGTTGAACCTGCACAAGAGATCAACGGTCAGTGAACATTTTCACGAAATAATACATTAGATTTCGGTTGGTTCATCATTAAACCTTATCGTATGCTTTCATAAAAAATACGAGTCTCATGGAATAATTTATTAGACTTCTGAATATTAATTTTGCATTGTTGTGAAGCTTGAAGAGGTAGTCACCATAAACTGCCATTGTATGACATCACTCACCACAAAAAATTTCACAAGTTCTTCCTTTGTGCTAAGAAAAAGGAAGTCATATAGAGATAGAACAGCACAGGGGTGAGTAAAAAATAACTGAATTGAATTTTTTAACTGAACTGAATTTTTAGGTGAATCAATTCTTTAAGCAAAAAACAGGTCATGATGTATATTGTGGTTATTGGATGGTTATTTTTTATGAATTCTGTATTCGGCAGTTTTGGACATCAAAATTATGTCTAATCAAATGAATGAATTACAACTTTAATCAGCTAAAATGTAATTATCTTTAACAAATTAAGTGTTTTAATACAAAATACTCACAGCACAGTCTGAAACAATACTGGAGATATTTTTGTCAAACGAAGAGGTGCACAACAGAACATCACAGATGTGAGCTATTGTTTTAATATATTATTATTATGATTATTTAAATGCAGTAAACATTTCATTACTATACAGTAGTAATATATTGTTATCTTTTTTCCCCATTTCACAAGCCCATTTAAATCAAGCTTTTTATTTTAGTAGTTTCTCACCTCCGGATTAGTAGTTTGCTATGTAGACCAGTTTGATTATTAAACCCCAAAACGCTGTGATTTATTTAAATAAATTAATAGTCTGTATGTGCTTCAGAGTTCTGCTCTCTGTCATCTACTACACACACAGCAATGCTAATGACTCTGTGTTGCCAGTCAAAGAGCAGCTGGCTTCACACATTCATTTTGAAGCACGCAGCACATGCAGATTATATATATTTTTAATTAAATCACAGCCTTTTGCGGTTTAATAATCACACTAGGACATATCACAATTTGAATTTGATTATTTGTACATTCAAACATTCATTTTCTACATACCGCGCTTTATAGCTGATTCAATTTGTATAAATGGATTAAATGATTCCATCCATACCTCGGAAAACATAGCACCCTAAATGTGGTAAACATGGTATTTCTTTTGTAAAACATCAGCGGTCCAACTGTGTTGTCATTGTCTAAAGGTTGCAACATCAATTTTGGAATGAAAATACTATTTTGCACTACATCAATAATTAAACTATTTCATTGGAGCAAAGAAGAAATGACAGCAAATGGGCAGGAAATGCACGTGGCAGGAATTTGTTCACGCCAGTCAACTATTGATGTGGTTTCACAATGTGCAGCCGGCAGAAGTGCCAAAGCGCGCACACACACACACACACACACACATAGATATTTCCAAATAAAAATAAGTAATTTAGAGCATTTATTTGCAGAAAATTACAACTGGTCAAAATAACAAAAAAAACATGGTATTTTCAGACCTCGAATAATGCACCTTAAACAAGTTCATATTCAATTTTAAACAACACAAAACTAATGTTTTAACTTAGGAAGAGTTCAGAAATCAATATTTGGTGGAAAAACTCTGATTTTCAATCACACATGCATCTTGGCATGCTCTCTACCAGTCTTTCACATTGCTTGTGGGTGACTATTCCACTCCTGGCGCAAAAATTCAAGCAGCTCGGCTTTGTTTGATGGCTTGTGGCCATCCATCTTCCTCTTGATCCAGAGGTTTTAAATGGGGTTCAGGTCTGGAAATTGGGCTGGCCATGACAGGGTCTTGATCCTCCATCCACACCTTGATTGACATGGCTATGTGGCATTTGTCCTGCTGGAAATACCAATCCTCAGAGTTGGGGAACATTGTCAGAGCAAGAGGCAGCAAGTTTTCTTCCAGGATAACCATGTACGTGGCTTGATTCAGGAGTCCTTCAGAAAGAAAAATCTGCCCGATTCCAGCCTTGCTGAAGCCCCTCACAGATCATCGCTGATCTTAAATATTAGTATTGTTTCAAATGAATAAGAACTTGACTTCTTTGTATCTTTTTTTGTTATTTTGACAAGTTGTCATGTTCTGCAAATAAATGCTCTAAATTACAATATTTGTAATTGGAATTTGGGATATATATTAATATTATATCTCTTTACTGCCCCCTACCTGTCCTTTCAGCATTCTCCTCAGAGTTTCATCTGGACTCAGGTCACTGACAAAATCCTATTATTGATTTTTTGGAAAACAAGTAAATGTTAGAAATGTACATAAAGAAAACTCAAAAAGAGAGCTGCACACTTAAGTTGCACACTGTTGATCTTGTAACAGGCTTTAAAACATATGCTTTATCCAATGTCCATATTCATTACATTTCCATCTGACTTGGGCCTCCGTAGCGCTGGTGCATATGTTCTCGCAGATGTGTCGCTAAACGCTAGAAAATAATGAACAATGACAACTTCAACAGGCTAGACATTTAGTAGCAATCTTTTTAGATACTTTGATGATATAAACTTACACTCTGAGAAGGACTGAAAATCAACAGGTTTGCTCTTTGCTGAGGGAATATAAACAAAGAATCAGAGAACTGACTGATATGCAATTACAAATCTATGTGACATTCAATTTACAGTTGAAGTCATATGTTTACATACACTTAGGATGAAGTCATTAAAACTAATTTTTTGACCACTCCACAGATTTAATATTAGCAAACTAAAGTTTTGGCAAGTCGTTTATCTACTTTGTGCATGACATGAGTAATTTTTCCAAAAATTGTTTACAGACAGATTGTTTGACTTTTAATTGACTATATCTCAGTTCAGTGGGTCAGAAATTTACATACACTAAGTTAACTGTGCCTTAAAGCAACTTGGAAAATTCCAGATAATTATGTCAAGCCTTTAGACAGTTAGCCAGTTAGCTTCTGATAGGAGGTGTTCTGAACTGAAGGTGTACTTGTGGATGTGTTTTAAGGCCTACCTTCAAACTCACTGCTTCCTGCTTGACATAATGTGAAAATCAAAAGTAATCAGACAAGACCTCACAAAAACAAATTGTGGAACTCCATAATTCTGGTTCATCCTTGGGAGCAATTTCCAAACACCTGAAGGTACCACATTCACCTGTACATACAATAGTACGCAAGTACAACACCATGGGACCATGCAGCCATCATACTGCTCAGGAAGGAGATACATTCTGTCTCCTAGAGATGAACATAGTTTGAAGCGAACAGGGCAAATCAATCCCAAAACAACAGCAAAGGCCCTTGTGAAGATGCTGGAGAAAACATGTAGACAATTATCTATATCCACAGTAAAACGTGTCTTATATCGACATAACCTGAAAGGCTGCTCAGTAAGGAAGATGCCACTCCTCCAAAATCACCATAAAAAGGCAGACTACAGTTTGCAAGTGCACATGGGGACAAAAACTTGAGGAGAGGAGAAATGTCCTCTGGTCTGATGAAACAAAAATGTAACTGGACCATAATGACCATCGTTATGTTTGGAGGAAAGAGGGTGAGGCTTGCAAACCGAAGGTCACCATCCCAACTGTGAAGCATGGGGGTGGCAACATCATGTTGTGGGGGTGCTTTGCTGCAGGAGGGAGTGGTGCACTTCACAAAATAGATGACATCATGAGGAAGGAATTTTGTGGATATATATTGTAGCAAAATCTAAAGACATCAGTCAGGAAGTTAAAGCTAAATGGTCTTCCAAATGGATAATGACCCCAGGCATACCTCTAAAGTTGTGGCAAAATGGCTTAAGGAAAACAAAGTCATGGTATTGGAGTGGCAATCACAAAGCCCTGACCTCAATCTGATAGACAATTTGTGGGCAGAACTGAAAAAGTGTGCACTAGCAAGGAGGCCTTCAAACCTGACTCAGTTACACCAGTTCTGTCTGGAGGAATTGGCCAAAAAAACTTATTGTGAGAAGCTTATGGAAGTCTACCCAAAACATTTGACCAGGTTTAAAAAATTTAAAGGCAATGCTACTAAATACTAACAAAGTGTATATAAACTTCTGACCCATTGGGAATGTGACAAAAGAAATAAAAGCTTAAATAAATCATTCAATCTACTATTATTCTGACATTTCACATTCTTAAAATAAAGTAGTGATCCTAACTGACCTAAGACAGGGAATGTTTTCAATAGAGATGCACCGATCGACCGGCCAGGGACCAGAATCAGACGATTTTCCGTATGCTCGGCCCGGAACGGTGACCGGCCGGTCAGCCTCACTTCTTTCCGATTCCGAGCTGGTCCGTTTTGTTGACAGCGGCGCAGGCAATAATGTTGCAGCCGCAATAACGTGGAAGATCTTCACTGTGAGTGAAGAATACATAAAGTTCGTAATGTGTAATATATATAAGGCTAAAGTAAACCGCGGGGGAACCACCACAATAACGTTCGGATCAACAAACCTAATTAGACACTTAAAACACCCTCACCCAGCTGAAAATGCCCATTTTAAAAAAGAAGCTAAAAAAGGGAAAGTGGCTAAAGCTAGCCAGAGCTCAGAGACAGCCACAAGTCAGCATTATCTCCTTTCTTTCCTTGGTATGAGAAGCAAAAAGACCAAAGCAATTACAAGGAAAAATATGGAATTCATGGTCCTGGATGACCAGCCGTTCACCATAGTTGAGGACAGAGGGTTCAGAAATCTGATACATTTCCTCGATACAGAGTAGGTGGTACTTTTCCCCCGTTGCGTTGCCCGAGTTGTTTAATCTTGTGTCCTGTCACACACGCAGCCTGTTACAAGTATACCTGTCAACATTTTGGTACACAAATTCGGGAAGGGAAGTGGGGTGCTGGATGGCAGAGGCAGGCTAAATACATACAAATTGTGCCGTTGTGATTTAATGTGATGAGTAACATTATTTTTCCCACCGTGTCGATATTAAAATCAGTGCGACACACTTTGCAAAGGCGTGGGTATTAGCGATATGGCTTCGGGATATTAAATTAAATTCTTCCGTCCAGCTTTTGTTAAATTTACATATATATATATATATATATATATATATATATATATATATATATATATATATATTATTTTTTTTGCCGCCGGAGCACCAGCTGAGTCTGGTCTACCAGCTATGCTTGATTCACTTGCAAAAAAATCGGAAATCGTAATCGGCCAAAAAAAATTGCAATCGGTGCATCTCTAGTTTTCTACGATTAAATGTCCGGAATTGTGAAAAACTGAGTTTAAATGTATTAGACTAAGGTGTATGTGAACTTCTGACTTCAACTGTATGTTACCTTTAAACAGAGAGCTCAGGGAGTATCCAGATCCCTGTTTGGACAGTGAAGGAGTGGTGTCTATTTTGGGAAAACTCTGCTCACTCCCTGATCGGATGCTGGAGGCTGTCTCTTTGACTGACCAAGAGATGCCTAAAAACAAACACTGATGAGCTTAAAGGGACAGTTCACCCAAATAAAAATGTCTGCCATCATTTCCTCACCTACATATGTTACAAACCTGTACTACTTACTTCCATGGAATACAAAAGGAGATGTTCTGAAGAACGTTTAAGCTAGTGGATAGGAGACCTGGAGCCGTCAAGCTCCAAAAAGGAAAAAAGCATAATAAAACTACGTAAGCTATTCATAGGTTAATTTTCTTGAAAATTGTAAACACTGTGTCTCTGTAGCGCTATAAAACTTACTGTGTTTGTTTAGAGTGACCCACTTAAACAATGTTAATCCACCATTGGCATTAGTTGGGGGCTATCTGACTTTTTGAAAACAGCAGACAAGAGACTTGCCCTTAAGCGGTTTTGAAAACATTGTTTATTTTTGCATTTCCGTTTGGTGCCGCTAGTGTCACAGAAATGACTTATTTCAGCTTTAAATACTATAATAATAAAATTCTGAATATAATAAGATATACTCTCTTTTAACAAGTCTTAACATACACTTAAGTTTCTCAGGTAAATTAATATTGTTTAAAGGATGTTTCAATATTTTTACACAAAAAACAAGACATATCATTTAGAAATTATTTTTAGCAGTAGCATCTATTCACATGCAACATGCAGGCTTCAGCAATCTTCTATTTTCATAGTTTCTCGTACAGATAAATGCAGCAGTCTCATGTGTCTTGATGGCATGCAAATGGTAATTATATGTAGGTGAGGCTATGCATAGTAAAAAATAGGCTTTGTGCACTCCATATATGATTATTTTGTGGAGGCATGGGTGGGAATACGTTACACAATTTGCACAGGAATAAGTATGGTTTTATTAATCTAAAAACATTTGTGCGCATGCCTACGCACATTTTATGATGAAATCTATGCAAAGTTTTATACATGAGGCCCCCGGTCTTGCACAAATTGTGGAGTTCATGTCAGCTTAAAGAAATATTCTGGGTTAAAAACAAGTTAAGATCAATCGACAGCATTTGTGGCATAATGTTGATTACCACAAGAAATGATTTCGACTCGTCCCTTCTTTTCTTTAAAAAAAGCAAGAATCGAGGTTACAGTGAGGCACTTACAATGGAAGTGAATGGGGCCAGTTTGGAGGGTTTAAACAAAGATATGTGAAGCTTATCATTTTATAAAAGTACTTACATTCATTCTTCTGTTAAAACTCATGTGTTATATGAGCTGAAATGTTGCTTAAATCATTTTTACAGTCATTCTAGGGTTTGTTGACATTACATCATGTTAAACTGACTTTAACTTTACACAGAAAAGGTTAGTAAGTGATTTTATCACACTAAATTAATGTTAACACCTATATTGTTTATGTCTTGTGGCTATACTTTTGAAACAGTGAGTATAATATATATACTCACTGATATAACTCAAATAAATTTAGATTCCAATCGATTAAAGTCAAACTATGCAATATTAACATTTTGATTAGTTCAGTTGGTTAAATGTTCAATTCTATTTAATGTGGGACATAATAGCCTGTGTTTAACACTGCTTAACATGTGGTGAATTATTGCATTAAGGTCTGTTAACAGGTGTTTTGTCCGTGTTGGAGCATTAGTGGAGTGTTCTTGGAGCAAGAGAAAACAATGATGCTCTGATTTTTTTAAACCCCGCTCCCGGCAAAATCATGTTGCTTCACTCCTCGCTCCGCTCCCATTCCGCTCACATACTCTGGTTTCGAAAGACATGAGGGTGAGTAACTGATGACAGAATTTTATTTTTGGGAAAAAGCATTCATATGAAGATGCAAAGAGTGTAGACAATGGCAAAGACAGGTAGCCAATAGGAAAGGACTGCATACTTCCCACAGGTTCTCCACTCCAGTTAACTCTCTCAACATTATCTTCATCATCATCATCATCATCATCGACCAGGATGCTGTTGACGGCCTTTTTGGACTCTTTCAGCTGTGAAATGTGATCACATCATTGTCTGAATCATATCTGCACATGTTTTAAGACTCAACGGGCTAGCCAAAACACACAAAAAAAACTCACCCTAGAAAACTCGTCGTCCTCATCATCAAATGTGAACGCTTTGAATTTTGAGCTGTTCCAGTACTCGTCATCCTCGGGTTTGGCCCGCGCCATCTGAATAATACACAATTAACCAGGGTTGCACCAAACTATGGGCTGCAGAACATCACCCCTTCCTGTTTATTCACAGTGATTCTTCTCGTATCTTCAAGCGCGTATGAAACACGTCAATACAGGTCTCTTCATTCATGTGACTGAATGTATTTATCGATATGCTGCTGCCAGTGGCATCTGCCGCTATGACTTTTAGAGATTCGCCAAGATTGTACTCTTTGGGTAGGATTAATATTATCATAATTACTATTTAATTACGGCTATTTTACGGACAATGAGAAACAAAGATTACAATATGTGTTCATTATTGCAATATTACAGACTTACCTTGGAATTATTACAGTGAAAATCGAAACATGAAACGTCACATTTTTCCTATTTCTTCCTGCTTCCAAATCACCAAAATAAAAGTCCCTAACTGACGTTTTATTTGTACGTTTTTATTTCTATTAGGATAAAATCATATTTTGTACTTTATTAAAAATGTATATTTACCATAGACTGTAAAAAAAAGAATGGACGTAGTGTCCGTGACGTCACCCGTAGGTTTCTGAAGAGCGTTTTTGAAGCCTAAAGTGGGCGGGGCCGACCGTCGCCATCTTGGTAACGCGTCACTCCCGGAAAAACAGCTAATCACAGTCTGTTGGATTCTGGAGTGTAATAACGTTTTAAATACAATTATAAATAATAAATAAATTATTAGAAATAAAATGAATAAATTAATAAAACGAAATTATAATAGAATTTCACTCACCGGAAAAAATGGAGTCCAAGCTTCTTGGACGGTCTGTTAATACAATTAACCCCACAGCAAGACATTATAATTGTGAAATAATCTCGAAAAATCACAAACACGGCAGAGATGCCAAGTTTAGTGGCTAAAATTGATTTATTTTCACAGTCAGACAATTAGCTGAGGTAACGTGGGCAGCGGGAATCCACCTGTCACTCAAAAGTGGCCACGCCCTTAATTATGCGGAAATTAAAGGCTTAATATAATTTAAACGGATTTGTTATAATAAAATTCTTAAAAAAATTACATTGATTATTAAAAATGTAAACTATAGCCTTTTACACATTAATGCATAAACAAATAATTTTATGATTTATGCATTTCAATGTAATAAATTAAAAAAAAATTGTTTAGGTTTTATTAATTAAATCTTTTTTTTTTTTTTTTTTCCTACACAATTGTGTTAAACATTACACAAATAAAATTGATGGATCTTTTTAAGAATTTGAAATGCATAGATTTTTAAAATAGCATTGAGTGTATTGTGTACTCTTCATGACACCTGTACCCAGTCTCTGTTTCTTTTTATTAGGAGTGATTTTTATTTTCTTAAAAAATGAATTATTCTGAAAAAAAAAGTAAACTGTAGCCTTGTACTCTTTACTACACTCAAAATAAATAAAAAATAAATGTATGATTTACACATTTCAATTCCATCAAATAAATGAGAAATCTTCAATATTATATTTTAGGTTTTATTTTAGTTAAACGTTACAATATTAAAATAGATGGAATTTGTTTTATTAAATTGAAAATCTTAAAAAAATAAAATACATAAAGGCTAAAATATGTGGCCATAGCATAATCTTCGTGTCACCTGTACCTAGTCTTTTTTTTATTTTTGTATGGTCTCAATTTGGGGACTAAAAAAAAGGTATTGTATTGTTCATATGTGGTTAATTCACTAGTGTACTACATACCACTTCAAAGTTCTTGACAAAGGATATCTTATTGGCTTGGGGAAAGAATATAAAGAACCAACAGCTTATCGTTTTGCACCAGGCATGAGCTGAAAGGACAGGTATATAACTGGTTAACTGAAAGGCACCAAATCCCAAAACCATCACATTTAACATTACGGTGGCATACAGTAACAAGTGGCATATATTTAGTAATTAGCAAGATAAGAAGTGCAACCATGATTCAGAATGACCAGTATTCCATTTTGACCAATAAATATGCAAGAGCAAAATTTATCAGATTAAATATTTTAAAGAAAAGCATACATAAAAAACTGTATTCACTTTAGAAATTTCCACAACATTTCCAGGCTTCAAAAACACAATTTTAAAATTCCCTGATATTTTTCCTGTAAATAAATGATTATTTTCATCCCAATTATGAATAGTTAAAATTATCCCCCCCCCCCCCCAATAAACAGTAATTGAACAAAAAAGCACAACAGGTACTCTTTTTATTGTTTGTTCAAATTTATGTGGCTAACAAGTCAATAATTACAAAGTTTTCAAGCTTTTTTGTTGTTGTTGTTGTTCTTTTAAAGTAAAAGCAGTAGTGTTCCGAGGATAATCGTCCATCTGATGAAACAGACAGCCCAGGTGAAGTATGAGGGAGGTACAGGAAAAAACATTCACACAAAATCAATTCCTTGGTCTACAACATGTGCAAGTTTCTTACAGTGTTTAAGAAGGGCAGGGGACAATATAATACATTACCATCAGCCTTGTTAAAACCACTGAAATGCTTTAGTGGAGAGTTTACTACTGAAACGAAAGTTGGCACTGAAGGCACACTTGAGTGATAATGGATATGCCAGCCATTGCTTTAGATAATGTGTTCGCAGTCCTCTGGTTTCAACAAACAATCTCATATCAGCGTTCTGATACAATTCTTTAACAGTGAAGGTCCCACGTGGCTGCTTGATGGGCTTGCATGTGTAAAACATAGCTATGGTAAGATAACCTTATCACATATACTTTTTTTTTTAAACTTTTAGTTTTAAATAGAGCACACAAAGCAGTAGCAGCTTAAGAGAGGACCTACTGAAATCCTATGAGTATTTTAGCTGTGTGCCGTTTTCTTTATTAATAATACACATCTATATTTAAGGTCTGTTCCTTTTTGTTGCTTTCTTTTTCTCAAAGTGATAAGCAGTGTTCCATCAACTAGATATATTTGTGGGAAACATCCAAGTTAAAACATGAATATAATAAAGGCTGGTTTAAATGCAGAATTTGAGAGACAGAGTGAAAGAGAGAGAATTATATAATAAAAGTGCCCTCTGGTTTGGCTTAAAAACCCCAATGTCTGACAGATGCCATTGTCTCTGTGTCACTGATCTATTGCTCACATGAGATGAGTCAAGCCATTTCACTGGTCCGTCAAGAGCAGTGAGGATTTGTGTTACTGGTCCAATTTGTTTATACAAGAATGTCACAGTTCCTTCCTTCCAATACACACGTTTCCTTCCCCATGATGAGTGTGGAACTTCTTGATAATATACATTTAAAAACAGCATAAGAAGTCTCTTCCCTCCATTCTGTACTTTAAAGGGAAGCTAATAATCCTCTATGACAGATCAGTTCAAGAAGCAATTCTGACAAAGCAGATGTAATGTATCCATTCATTTACTAAAGTAAATAATAATAATTAAAAAAGTAACTTGCAGAAGCATGGCATGAAATTAGGATTAAAAATCAAATACAGGTCCCATCATACTGCTAATCTGACCCTGTTAGTGACAATACCACAACATCTCCACCAGGGGACAGTCTTTGACTTTTTTTTTTTTTTATTGAATTAATCTGATATGGCTGTTCCACTTGTGATGACATATCTATTCTTTTGTCTACTCAGCAGCAGGAATAGGGTACACTTTTGGCAGGTGGCTTAGAAGAGTATTGGCACTTCTTAGTGAGTCCAATCAGAGTGGAGATGTACAGTATACAGGGGCTGTCTAGTGTACAGGGCCATTCTCATCCATCCAGGTTTTGATCTAGGCTGTCCAGAGTGAGCTGACTGCGGTGGGGAGAGTTGGGGCTCGGGGGGCTGCTGGGGTTGGAGCTGTTGGAGGGGGTGGAGTGTTTGGTGGAGTCAGAGTCGGGCTGCAGGAGAAGGCAAGCACAGGAAAATTGATAAAGAAAAAGTATTAGCATATCTGTTCTTTGTTGTCTAGGCAGTTTTCACATTAATGCAAAAATGTCCAGCAATGAATGTCAATGCATCACAGGATATGTATGGAACTTTTTTCCGAAAAGTCATAAAATCCCACCACATCTCACATTCTGTTTTGTGTTTAATAGAATTCCTTGGTGGAAATTACGGTGATGAAAATGACATTTCTGTTAACATTTTTTAAATAATTTTTTTTTTTTTAAACAAGTCTCACTACAAGTTTTTTGACCAATTCCTCCAGACAGAACTGGTGTAACTGAGTCATGTTTGTAGGCCTCCTTGAAAAGTTCAGATTCTAAGCTATCAAATGATAACATGACTTATGCATCCAAGAACTTTTAAGCTTTTTGTTTTTTACTTATTTGGTGATATAGCACCACCTATGGACCCTCCAGCTGGTCCATATACTTTAAGGGGTTAACCAGTCCACTAACGTTTTTCAAACTTTGATGGGGCAAAACTGTTTGATGTTGTGGAAATTACATCACAACTGTGGGGCAGTCATCATTTTGGAAAAATTGACAAATAATTTTCACACAGTACATATTAAAATGGTTTGTTTATTTCACTCAGTTTAGATTATATGTTTAAACATATAATAATTTGTATTTTTATATTAGATTTTGGATGTAATATTGAAAGTCTGGGACAAGGCTAAAACAAAATCTAAACATAAAAGGCTAAAAACTAAAAGTTCAATTCATATGACAAAAAAAATGTATCTGTTCGGTTGAAAAAAAAAAAAAAAAAAATATCAACCCTTGAGAAATGAAATTGCCTGAAGTTTAAAAAATACCCTTTAATGTGTATAATTTCTACGCCACTAGCATCACTAAAATAAATAGCAAAAATATTTAGAAACTGGTTTTCTGAATACACTCCCCCTGTCTGCCATTACACTTTTGGGGAAAATCAACCCAAAAAAAAAAAATAGCTTTCTTATAACTGGCTCTGCATATTAAGATAGGAGAAAGTACTTTAACATTGCTTATTTAAAGGTGAAGTGTATAATGTTGTCTTTGAAAAGTCTCTAAAGTCTATTACAGTGCAAGTAAGCTGTACTTTGAGAAGTGGGGCAGTTATTACAGCCCACGAAATCAGGCCAAAACCACATCATGTTTCTGAAACAATTTTCAAAATCTGGGGCAAGCGAAATAAAAACATATTTGATACCCCAGCAGAGGTCATCCAGGTAGACAATAGATTTGATTTTACCTCTCTTTCATAGTCTTGATCTTGATCAGAAATACTGCGAGACGACCCTGCTCCACCAAAATCTCCTCCTCCTTCAAGCACAAAGAATATGTTTAAGGTATTGAGAATGCATGCTTCATAGTTTTTAGGTGTGTATACAGTAGCTGAATGTCCATGCGAGTCTGCAAATGTGCACAACACCCACCTGAGGCAGTGCGGGTGATGTGGGTCTTACTCCTTTGTTGCCGTGAGATACTAGACAGAGGGCGTGGCTTTTCTTTACATGAGTCATCCTGAGAAGAGGGCATCACACTCTGAAGCGGAGGGACAAATAGTCAGACATACACTTGCAGAGATGGCCATAATCATACACACTCGTGAAGAGATTTGTAAGCGCTGTTTTCAAACATAACATATTTCAGTAACACTAGCACTATTGGTTTGGGCAAAGTGTTTAATACACAGATTATACACAACATGATATGTAAAAGTGGGCTCTGAAAGCCGTGGTATTTCGTCTATCTTAAGAGACTTCAAATTTAAAGTAGCTGAGCTCCATCATCTGATTGGAACCAATATAAACTGGCAAAAGCCCAACCAAATTTGTATTTCAAACAGTCCAGTTTAGAACATTCAATACATGTACCAACACTTCAAGGTTAGATTTAATCTCCTGAAATAAAGGAATACAACACCCAACAATGAAAACTGAATATGTCATAACTGACTCACCCTTATATCGTTCCAAACCCGTATGACTGACCTTCTTAGGTAGAACACAAATGGAGATACTTTAAAGAATGCCACGATTGCTGATTTGCATAGAATAGCAATTGATAATGACTCCCTTTATCTTAAAAAATGACCCAAAAGTGTCAAAATAGTTATTGTGACTCGAGCATCATTTTCCAAGTCTTTCCAAGGCATGCAATCAATCTGTATGATGAACAAGCCAAAAGTTATTCACTTTATAATCAAATCATTGTGCAACTCAAGTATATAACATCACAATGTCCTGACACAAGACACAAATGATTGTATGCCTTGAAAAGACAACTTTTATGACGATTTTTCAAGCTTTAACGTCAGGTACTTATTCAACTGCAATTGCATCAAAATCAGTGATCGTGACATTCTTTAAAATGTATCCTCATGTTGCACAGAAGCAAGCCATATGGGTTTGTAATGACATGAGGTCAAGTAAATTATGACAAAATACAAATGTTGGGGTGAACGATTCCTTCCTGAAACAGAAGTATCTCTGATCTTCATTAAATCAAGAGTCACTACACTCAGAGATGAACAGAGTTTAGCAGGACAGGGAAAGGAAGACGAGGGGTTTGAGGGTGTGGTGAGGGAAGGAGGGATGGGAAATGGGAAGAGGTAGAGGGGTGGGGGGTTGCTAGCCTACCCTTCCCAGGGAGGATGTGGAAGGTGAGGAGGAAGAAGAGGAGAACTGAAGCAGGCTCTGCTGGGAGGAAGGCTCTTTCTGCAGATAGAGCCCGGCAGAGACGGGACTCATGTGATAGACGTGCTCAAAGTTGGTCGGAGGGGAGATCAGGGCATGGTGACGAGAGGATGAGGGGGAGGGAGTCTCACTCTGCTGCTGCCACGGCAACCAGAGGAAAGAGCAAATCCATAACCAGAGCGAAAAACAGAAGGAGAGAAGTGAAGAGGAAAAAGAGAGACAGAGAATAGGGTGTGAGGGTGGAAGAGTGTGGGGCTGGCTGGCTTTGAATAAGAAGAGACATGGAGAGAGAAGGGAGAAACTTTGGTGCTGTGCAGTTGTAAAATGAAAAGAATGTTAGGATGAATAATAAAGCCCTAGCAGGCAGGATTTCTTAATGGCGCTTTTATAAATCAACATAAGCCACAACACTATTGAAGCCACCACTGAAGTGCATTCAAGCCCCAATTACACTACGGGTGGGAAGCTTTAGGCATCTCACGACTCCATTTCCATCCAATTTCAAAATGATTCTCAAAGCATCTTAATTTTTCCAGTTAAAATGGCTTGTTGGTAAGTTCTGTGTTAGGATTCCACAAACAAAACATAAAGTAATATGGCACTATAAAGCTCTGCAAAAGAATGGGCAATTTTGGGGCATTTGATACACTGTGTGCTATGACTGTCATTCCTGTGTAAATACATTTGCTGCTTGAAGATGTTGTAAAATAAAGCTTGTTCTGCTTTTTTGCTTTTGTAATCCTTTGAAGCCTCCTGCAAATATTTGTTTGCTTTGCTGGTTTATATGGCGCTAATCCATTTCTGTAATGTTTTTTCCTGCATATGCTATTCAATAACCAATATTACTAACAAATTCTGTTAATAATTTTGTTGTGGATTGATCCAGAATCGTGAGTATGAATCATAAAATATCCTTGAAACGATTTTTTTCCACCACCCCTAAATAACAACGTAGGACATTGTTTGCAGTCTCAAAATTAACTCATCTCTTATAACAGACACCCAAGATTTCACAGATTTAAATGAATTTTTTAGGATTTTGTACAAATCCAAACGTACTCAGAGAGTTTACTTTAAATTCTAGTAAATTACTGAGCATCTATAAGAAAAGTGTTCATCAATTGTGCTTCTAAGAGCCCCATAGCACTGCACATTTTGGATCTCTTATGTAATACGGCTGATCTCCTGATGTCGACAAAGCCATACTGAAGGCATTACCAGAGGCAGATCCATGAGGACCTGCATGCCATCGCCTGGGCCCATGTGAGCAACGTGGTTGAAGTTGGTGGGGTTGGAGATCAGCTTGGACCTCATTTCAGGATCCCTCAGCATCTCCCTGTGGAAGACAAAGTGAAATAACAGGCGTTAGAGGCAGTGCAGCAGTGAGTCAGTAAGAGAAATCGAAGGCTGAAGGCACCTAACCTCCTCTGTTGCTGCCGTTCCTCCTCTGGCACTCTGAAGAGGAACTTCCTCTTGCTGCGTGTCCTCACCATCAGCTTCTTGCTATTGTCTGAGGTCTCGGGGATAGCAAGTTCACAGCCTTCTGCAGAAAACAAGGGAATGAATGAGTATGAATGTGAAGAAAGAGCATTGATCACAACATTGAGAAAGAAGGAACGTTGACACTGAGGGTGCTTCTAATTTCTGGAATTGTGCATCCCGGTTTCATTTCCTTGCTTCCTTTCCCCGGTTCTTAACTCCCTCATCTTAGGAAACAAGGATAAATGGAAAGGAAACGAGAACAGAGGAGAAAGACAGATTTGTCCAATGTAATGTCCTGCTCACTGAAGCATCACATCAGAGTGCTGTCTCTCTCGGTGCGCTTGCTGTCGAAACTTTTTTTTTATATATATTAAAAATGAATCAGAATAATTCAAGATGCACTGTTAAAGAATGTGACAATTATGGTATATTAAAACAGCAAAGGTGAAACATATATAAAAACTGTTGTGCCAGATGTGAAGGAGAATTTATGCGTGCGTCAGGTGATTCAACAAAAAAGTATTCCACGTAGGATGCTTCTATGCTTCCTCGCTCAAGCATCCTCTGGAAGCTTCCTTCGTCCGCCATCCTTCGTGATGGCGGACTTTGAACGGTTTCTGTGTCACGTGGTTGAGGACGGAGGATCCAAGAAACGAGGATGCTCAAAATTTAATTTGTATACAAGGCAAGTATAAAATGCTGTGCAATGAAATAAACACAGTCATGCTTAACAGTCATTTGTAGAGGGAGTTAGGACAAATTCAATTTCTACTGTGGCAAGAAAAAGAGTGTAAACCTATTGGAATTACTAAAATGGTCTTAAAATCAGGTTTGATCTTCATCTGTTGTAATAATGAAAAAACACAATCAGTTTTAAATAATAACACACATATTATTGTATTGTTCTTGTACATATTAAATACATCATTCAAACATTCACAGAGTAGGTTGGAAAAACTATGCGAACCCCTAGGCTTATGACATCAACAAAAGCTAATTAAAAACGAGTTGGAAAAACCTGTCATCCAATTAATGAATGAGATTGGAGGTGTGGGTTAGAGCTTATTTGACTTATAAAAAGCACTAAAACTTCGTTTTCTATTCACAAGAAGCATCTGCTGAAGTGGAGCGTGCCTCGCAAAAAAGAGATCTCAGAAGACCTACGATCAAGAATCGTTGCTTTGCATAAAGCTGGAAAGGGGTATAAAGTCATCTCGAAGAGCTTAGATATTCATCTGTCCACAGTTAGACAAACTGTCTATAAATGAAGACGATTTAGTACTGTGACTACTCTCACTAGAAGTGACTGTTCAGCCAAAATGACTCAAAGGTCACATCGCAGAACGCTCAATGAGTTAAAAAAAACAAACCTAGAGTGACAGCTAAAGACTTCACTGGAACTGGTTAACATCTCTATTCATGAGTCTACGATATGGAAAGCATTAAACAGGCATGTGACCATGGCAGGACACCAAGAAGGAACTGCCGCTTTCCAACAAAAATATTGCTGCGCAGAAGTTTAGTAGAAGTTGGGTGATGTAGCTGGACAATGACCCTAAACATCGAAGTAAATCCACAGTAAATCCTAAGAATATGGCTGAACTCAAATTAGAATTCAAATTAGAATATTCGTCGAATTTAAGAAACAAATGCGCATTCGTATGCTAAAACTGCCAAGCACTGATGATGACTTCAGATCAATGGCGTTATTGCGCTAAAAAACGCTAGACACAGTGCAACAAATACAGTTTAACAGAAAGCAGGTGTCTTGAGATGCTTTTAAAGTTATTTTTAGGCACAGCATTTAAAAAACAGCACTCCTGCATGAGACACTGAATAAACAAAAACAAAGATAAATAAATAAAGTTCGTCTAGCACACGTTTACATAGAGAACAAATGGATGGTTCCAAAAGCGTGTGAACGCCCCTTACAGTAAGTGGAGGTATTTGGCCTTTGCATCTTGCTCTCTTATAAATGTTTCTCAAGTTAAGCAATGAGTTTTTTTTAAATGCTTTGTCAGGAAAGACGTTCAACTTGGAAATGTGTTTCACCACCGAGTTCAGCTGAACACCACTGCTATCTGTGAAAATTGCTACACAACGTACAACTGCACAGAATAAAACGAAAATGTGGTATTTTGGGGTTATTATGAAGCTTGAGTCTGGGGTAGTATACTGTGGCATCAGTGCAAATGTAACATCATGTGACCTGTCATTTTAAGTGTTTCCCCCCTCATTTTATTTTGACTTAACATTTGAAAATATGGACAAAACTTTTTATTTATAAATTGTATGTACATTAAATGAAAATGGAATGCTCTTTTATAACAGGCAGGAATGTTCTTTGCAATAATATAATGGTACTGAATGGTTTATATATTTAATGTGCCCTTTTGTGGACTAAGGAAACAATGTCAATGAAAATATTTAAGGTAACATTTTAAGAAAGAATTCTAAGAAAGGTCCGGAAACGCTTGGTTGAGGTTACTACTGCCAAAGGAGGATCGACCAGTTTTATAATCCAAGGGTTCAATTACTTTTTAGCACTGTGAATGTTTGATGGGACTATAATTGTTTGTGTTGTTAGATTAAGCACATTGTGTTTATCTGTACTTGTGACTTTGATGAAGATGAGATCACATTTTTATGGCTTCTTAATGCAGAAAATAAAGTTTAAAGCTGATGGAAACACAAATTATCGCAAAATTGTCAACATAATATTTTTCCGTTTAACTCTAGCACATAAACTCTATGTCAGTACTTCAAATATCATGAAAAACTGGTTTGAAAACACTTTTTGATGAGAAAACTGGCTTTAACACAAAAATATAGTGTAACATGTAGAATTTACCCCAATCGTTAGTCTGTGTTAATCATGACGACAAGGTATCATCATTGAAAGCCAATTTATTGTATGTGATTATGGATTGATCTTAATGGCATAAAGATCCGATGCTGCAAAAAAGACGTGCCATCACAAATATCTTGTATCATGCACATCGACAAGTGCAGGGAGAACAAATGAATGGCCACTATTTGTGATTCATTTATTTATTCAAGTTGATTTTCCACACAGACAGCAGTCATGGAATTAGCCCAAAATTATGATAGTAATAAAAAAATAAAAAAAAATGTTTTAAATTAAATAAATAAATACACAATACTAAGAGAAAAGAAAATAATTGTTACAAAAATGTTCGAAATATTCAGTTTTAAATTAAATAAATTAGTCTACTAAATGAATAAAGCATTAAACAAAATAATTAATTTCCAAACAAAAGCTTTTTATATATATTTTTAGACCTACATATGCATTTTCTTTACACAAACTTAAATGTACTTTATCCTGTTCTGTTGTAAATGGAACAGAAAGGGTGGGGACATGCATTTCATTACCGGTGCAGCTCTTATGAAGAGATGTTTATGACTCTGCTGGACTTTAAGTTTAAGCATGTGTGGGCCTGCTAGTATATATCTGCATGTGTCAGTGTATGGGAAAGTAGGAGTTACAACTGACAACTCTTTATGGAGGACACGATTCCTCACTGGTGGACTATTGCAACCAGAGAGCCTAACTACATTGTGAAAAAAAAAACACCCACAGAGTTAAAGCATATGCCACCTTAAGAGGAAATAGAGTGTGTTGAGACAGCAGAGAAAGAGAGTGAGTGAGTGAGTGATTGAGTGTGTGTGTGTGTGTGTGTGAAGAAGGAATGGGATCAGACCTGAGGAGTTGTTGTTGAAGTAGATGAGGCGGGGCTGCTCAGAGCCCATCAGGTTCAGACTACCCTCCACATTCAGGGGCCGAATCTAAGACAGACATAAATCATTGAAGTTGGTTTTAAATTCAACATCAAGACTTCAGGTTAAAAATTGTCCAACAACATGCATGCATAAGGGAAAATGTATATTTTCGGTGCTGTGACTGGTCATGTATTTTTCCACTGTATGCACAGTATAATAACTGATTTTATATACATTTAAATGAATTATATAGGCATTTCAACTTCCATGTTAAAGGATATCATGACATACAGTATACACAACCCCAAAATAACCATTGCTACCATTGAAACGACACACAGTGACTTTCACATACCTTAAAATTAGGATACTACAACTCACCTTTCTTAATGAAATGGTCTGGACCCACTCTGTGGTGTGGACATCAAACACATCAACTCCATAATCACTGTACACCGTCAGGTAGTTGGAATTCGAGCCTGAAAAGAGTTAAATTAGTCAAGATCTCATATTCATAATTATGACAATGCATAAAAGGCTTGTTCTGTTGCAAATAACCATATAATTGTGCATAGTTGGACAGCAAACTAAATAGGCTTATCAACTTCAACAAATTCTTTCCAGAAATTGTTTTGTGCATCCAATCAAACTCTAGCGTATTTCGGTACAAATTCTTCACTTAGTAACATGTACTAATACAATATTTGGCCAAGGTTTTTTTCCATGTGTTAGGCTGGTAAATAACACTTCTGCTGTTGAGTATGAATTTACAGAATTGTCATTATTCTTAAAGCCTACATCAGTTTAATTATTGTCATGCAGTTCATGGAAATACATTTGATATTTGATTTAAAGGACATTTCTGCTAGTTTTGCATGACAAATAATTTTGGTAGTGTGTTGGGTCACAACTTGATGCCCTATGTAAAATCTGATTCCTGTTGCAAAATTTGCACATTTTCAGGATGCTGTTCTCATAGGAGAACTGAATGATCTGCTGTAAAACTGGGTTATAGGCTGAAAAGACCAATACCTCACTATTCTGACTGAAACTTGTGAAACATGTGGTTGTTAATGCATTTTACCAGCTTCACTCTCTCTCTTCTATTCTTTCCTACTCCTCCCTTTCTTCCAAGTCTATACATGAAAAACACTGGAATTCAAGGAGGGTTTAAAACGTAACATGAAGCCACATAAGTAAGATTATAAACACAGTTGCCTAAGTTACTTGTTGTTACTTAAAAGGTGCTGTAAGCATTTTAGCCATTCTGGAATTTCCACAAGCTGAGCCGTTGGATTAGTCACACCCTCTTTCCAAAAGCCTGCATTTCAAAGATACCAAATGAGCTTTTTCTGAGACTGACACAGAGCAGAAGCAGTTGTCAAAAACAGCAGCAAAACTGCGCCCTCAACTGACAATTGTTATGAACAGCATGGCATAAAAATGGCATTAAGCCTCAACAATTTGCTGTGACTACAATACTCTGAGAACGTGCAAAATAATTGACAAGCAGAATGTGCCAGAGACCACGGCCCACGGACACATTTTTGTTTGCAGTTTACAGATTCTAGAGCTGTCACAGAGACCGTTGAGATATCTCACAACACCTATTTCATTAATATCTTTCAGTGAGTTGGATTTTTTTTTAAATACCTTTCAATGAAAAAAAATCAATCAAACAAATCACTTACATTTAAGCCAGGTTCACACTGTACTATTACGGCCACGATTTTGCCGTCTTAGACAAATTTCGGGTAATGTAAAAGATTTATCTCTTTGTAATGCAAAATCAGCTGTCTTTGATCGCTTAGTGTAACATGTTCAAAGACCAGCGATTAATTATTTATGCAATGAATCTTAGCGACTGATGACAGTTCAAACATTGTCACAAATTTAGTGTCACAGTCGTCCAATGTGACTGCTACGACGACCAGATGACTTAAACTCAGTCTGGTTACTGAGTATTGTAAATGCTGGCTACTTAATGTCACACAGTGTGCCATGGCATTTACCCAAGATCTCACTGAGATCAAACAACAATCGTAAAGGACAGTAAAAATTGTCCAGTGTGCACCTGGCTTTAGTTGCTTATTATGCTTTACTTCCCACACAAACTCTTAAACACGTACTGCAGGCAAGTGGTGTGGCTGGCCACATCAGCTCCTGCGTTCGCGATCGTCGTCCTTGTGCGTCTACGTATACTCCCAGCTGACTGAAGCAAAGCAGCAGTTCATTGGCCCCCACTTCCATCGCATGCAAGGCGTCTAGGGACTGTTGGGCCAAGAAGGCTAGTGAAGGGTCTGCTGGGCTCACTAAACTTACTGGAGATGACTCTCCCTGCATTGCAAGCAGAGCAAATCCTGATGGGTAACCCACACACAGCCGATCACGAACAATACCCAGCCACTGGGCGATACCGGGTGCTTGCACCTCCCATAGCTTGCGGTGGTGTGGCTTTGCACGGGTGATTTCGTAGCACAGGACCTGGCGCTTCACAGCTGCTAGGAGACACGCAGGGCCACCTGGGCGTAGGGTACCTATGGTCAGAGCCTGGCAGCCTTTTGTATCAGTCAGTTTGGCATCGAAAGAAGCCTCTGCGCCCTCCAGTGCCGCCCAGGGGTATAAATAGACGTGCCGGTTACGGCCACAAAGCAGGGCCACCATCTTCTCTTTGGGGATGAACTCAATCTGGCAAACTTTTTTGCAATCAGCAGCACGAACAATGACTGAAAGAGGGGATAATGAGAAATTAGTGCCACATTTTGAATAATAATAAGAAACTAATGAAAAAATGAATGGCTATGAAATCTGCCTTACAAAGGTAAAAGATGGAAACTGAGAGAATGGCTTCAAAGAAAATTGGTTTTAGTGTAGATTTTGAAGCAGGGGGTTACAATTTTTCACACTGTTTTCTCTGAATCTGAGCCTAGTTTAGCCAAACCCATCAGTCACAGATGAGATCATGGTCTAAGAGACCAGATTCCAGTCATAACTTAATTTTGACAAAATGACATGTAGTTACTGTGTTTTGCCTTTGAACGGCAGCACTAAGAACAAGACAAAATCAGACCATACACCTACCATCTCTGGTGATCTCGACTACAAACAGGCCATCTTCTGTCCCCAAGGCAATACGTTCTCGATCTGTAGAGAAGACAACATTTTAAGAGAGAATGAAACAGAACAGATCCAAATATGTGAACACGAGCTCTCTTTTACAAAGTCAGCTGCAAAATGTATGATATCACACCAGTACTACCTAATCTGACCTAAACTGATCAAAGTTTTTAACAGGGATCCAGAAAACAATCTTTTTTTTTTAAATGAACTAATCTGTTGGTTCACCGAGTGACTAGTCAGCAAATCTGATGGGAGCGCTGTGTAATTTGGCTGGTTTTGGTTCCACCTGACTGTGACAGGGCAGAGGGTGGGGCCGGTCGTGATTCTGCACACCCAGCCCCTAATCAGGCTAATCAAGCCTCAGAGAGGGATAAAGGCCAACTGGAAGCTACAGTGCGAGAGAGAGAGATTTAAGGGCAGCTGTCTGACACCTTTGTATGTTTGTCTTTTAAAGTTCTTCATTAAACTATTATTTATATCGTCAAGCCGGTTCTTGCTTCCTCCTTTCCATTAATCCCTTTGCACTGGCCTCAACCGGATACGTTTCTTTGGGGCGTTTACCAAACAATTACTATCTTGTATCCAAAAATTCTCATTCCTGTCCTGAAAATGGGTCTTTCCTCTTTTTAAATTGGTAAATTAGCTGCCATCTAACCAATAAAAACAATTTTAAAAGTAAACACAGTTGAGTCAAATCAATAACTTATGAACATGGTACTCACCTATGATGGCAGCAGAGAGTGTAGTTTTGATGGCAGGCAGGCTGCTGTCATAGGCCTCGTCCAGGACATGTACGACACGGTTCTTCAGCCGGTTCTTGGCCAGGATGTTCTGCAGACCCTCTAGGATACCCACCCATTTCTTCTTCTCTGCCTCACTCTCAGCTAATACCAACAACGGCACTGGCCGGATCGGGGAGTTCAGAGTGGATGATGTTACCTGCATAGTTCAGAGGTCAGGGAAAATATAGTTAATCATAGTAGTGACACACAAACATTGCAACACAGCATTATACAGGGTTTCCACTTTTTTTTGACCAATGAAGTTCCAAAAATGTTCCAGTCATTAATTAATTACTGGATAAGGATTTTTAAGAATCACCTGTATATAAATCATCAAATAAAAGATTTCACTCAAAAGAGCAATTTATCCATTACTGTGTGAACCATGATTATAGGAATACAACATTTTTAAAGCATACCCTGAATATGCATGGAATGTCTTTACGACTGGCATGGATCACATCAGAGGCCAGCACAGAGCTAACAGAGAACTCCTCGTCTCTGTGAGAAAACAAAGAAACAATGTCACAAAAATCTAAAATATAGCTAATATTAGAGCCTTAAAGGTTATCCAAGTTTTAGGCATGTGAGAATGTGACTGATCCTGACCTCAAGTCGAGGACCTGACTGGCCATCACAACAGGCTGAGTGGACTTCCCTTCTGGCACCTCATAGAGGAAGAGTTTACAGTCACACACTACAGCATATGCCCTCTGCCAGCCCTTCTTCACACCGGTTGGCTTTGGGATCTGAGAGAGGAGCAAACAAGTACAATTTTCTATTCTAGGTCTTTGCAGTTATAGATGCAGTAAAAAAAATATTTGTGTTTAGAAGTAGAATTTATTTTTTTTTGCTCTCATAATGGTAAACATTCAATAAAAAATTGCCCCTGAAAGTTAATTTCTGACACTGGTTCACAATATGCAAAGTTCTATTAGTTTATTACTGTAGTTTGTACAGTTTATAATAGTATGCATCATTTAATGCAAGTGTTCAGGTAAGAAAGCAATTGTTAATCTGACCAACAGTGGCATTTGCCCATGAGAACACAGAGATTTTAGTATATTATCATTATCTCACCCTGACAAAGCCTTTGTAAGCTGTGCCAATGCCCCTTTGCACATCAATACCCAGAGGCCTCTTTGCCTGCTCTGGAGGAATGGGGCAAATCTGTGGCGCATTGTCTTTACAGGACACATGACAGATGAAGGAGCATACTAAGAGAGAGAAAGGGATTAAAACTTAGTAAACATTCACACATAACTCAAATTATACCTCTGTGCTGATGCATGAACCAAAAAAAATGTCTCCTACATCTGTATTTGTTATTGCTCCTCAAAGGGCCACTCGTAATAAATTTTAAGTCACCATGTGGCCTTTTGTAATTACTATGGTGATTAATAATACATTTCAAAGTGAAAAGCAGACTTTTACAGTTCCAAAAGGTTCATGTGTTACGAAGGGATGTCAATCGAATAAATTTTTTAATCGAATTAATTACATGATGTCCCGATTAATTAATCGAGATTAATCGCATATATAAATATTTGCTGAGAAAGCACATAAATATAACAATAATTTAATATATAATGATGAAACATAGTTATCTTTAAATATTTAACAATTTTATATATATATATTAGGGCTGTCGATTTAACGCATTAATTCAGTGCGATTAATTTGACAAAAAATACAGCGTTAAAAAAATTAACGCAATTAATCGCACCATAATAAGGAAGATTCCTGAGAAATGTAAGCTTGTAGTACCACCTGTTTACTCCAGAGGGCAGTAAGTGAAATTTACAGTGAACAAAACATTAACAACCCTTCAGTTTCATAAAATAAACAGTAGTAAACTGTAAAATATACGGGAATTAAAATGTCATCCCATAAATCCTGAAACATGGTCACCATATTTTTACGCTAAATTTCTGGCAACCACAGCTGCCAGTTTTTTACAGATAATTGCAATTTTATTTTTTCGTTTGTTTTTTACAGTGGACTAAAAGCCACAAAACTCTCATTTAAAATATTACATTGTCTTATTCATTTATCAGCGACACAAAGCTCACCCTCGCAGGCATAGCCCTGTCTGATCTGGCCAACCATCAGTGAGGTACAGTGAGTGCATTGGGTCGGGCTGGAGAAGGTCTTGATACTCAGTTGGTGAGCTTTAGGCTATTGACACAAACAAAATATGATCAGTAAGAGCAATGAACACATGCTGATGAGCCAATGAGTATAGGGCAACAGACTCAAAAGAGCTAATGGAAACAGGCTAATTATAAGTCACATCGTATGGTGGCCGGAAAATCAGGATGTACCTTTGGCGCACTGAGAGTGGGCTGATAGACTGGCGAGGGGGCAGCAGGGGTGGTAGCTTGATACTTAAGTGGTTCCTAGAGTGTTAAAGAAACAGTAATAGACTGGGTATCAGGAAATGTCAAGACAAATCATGGATCTAACAAGAGCATAATCAAGAGTTGTTTTCCTGATAAAAAAAACAAAACAATTATATATATTAGTATAATTTATATATTATTTTTGTGTTTCTGGGAGACCATTTGACCAACGTATCATACAGGAAGTTTGACAGTGTCAGAATCTAATAGGAAGTGTAAGGTGGACACTCACATCCTGTTCTGAAGCCACTGATGGGAAGGAAGAGGGAATATCCATCTTCAAGGGTGTGGCATCCATTTCACACATGGAGCTTGTCTAAGGGAAAAGACCACAGATGTGAAATAGCATCAAATGTGTTTGGAGCATTTGCTATAGACTATTTATAATCCATCTACATCACAACTTTTGTCCTATGATTTTCCGCTGCTGATTTGATTAATGTCAAATGAAACTACTGGCCAGAAGGTGGTTCAAGCGCTTTAAAAAAATTCCCCAAAAATCTACACCATCACCATCATAATGTGACTGAGATGACATTTGTGAACAACATTACATCAGAATTAATCAGAAGTCATATGTTTACCCTAATTAATAGATGATGGTTTATCCAAATATACCTTGCCGGTTCATAAACCACTGCCCACAATGCTAGGGTGTTGTGGGTAGTTGCCAGGGTGTTACTAGATGGTTATTTATAAGCACATGTCAAAAGAGCCCAAACCACAATGTCTCTGATATTCAGTAGATACGGCTCAGGTCACTCTTTTAATCAAAGGGATTTCTTTTATTTTTTTTGCTTAGAAAAGTATTTAAAAAATAACATTAGCAGCAATACAGCTACAAAATTACACAAAGAATACTTACCTAGCACAAGACAATATTGTCAGAGAAACTTTACTAATGTAGACCGTATCTAAAGCGGCAAGACAAAGTATGTGAACCCTTCGTAATTAGCTGGTTTTCTGCATTAATTGGTCAGAAAATGTGATTTCATATTCAAAGTCACAAATATAGACAAACACAATGTGCTAAAGCTAACAACACACAAACAATTATAATATTTAATGTCTTTATTGAGCACTTTCCGTTAAACATTCACAGTGCTGTGAAAAAAGTAAGAGAACCCCTAGGTTAATGACTTCAACAAAAGCTAATTAGAGTCAGGAGCTGGCAAACCCGACATTCAATTAATGAAACGAGACTGGAGGTGTGGGTTAGAGCTACTTTTACTTATAAAAAGCAATCAAACATTTTGAGTTTGCCATTCACGAAGAAGCATCTGCTGATGTGGAACATGCCTCGCAAAAAAGAGATCTTGGCACTACGTGTGGCGTAAAAAGGACACATCAATGAAAACATAATTCCAACAATGGAGTACATTGGAGGGAGCATCATGGGCTGCTTTGCTGCTGCGGGGCCTAGAGCACTTGCCATCAGAGGGAAAAGTTCATTCCCAAGTTTATCAAGATATCCTACAGGATAATGTCAGGGTGGCTGTGTGCCAGCTGAAGCTCAGTAGAAGTTGAGTGGTGCACCAGGACAATGACCCTAAACACTGAAGTAAATACACTACAGAATGGCTATCAAAAGAGAAAAAAATCCACCTTTGGAGTGCATGGCTCAGTCAAAGCCCAGATCTTAACCCAATAGAGATGCTGTGGAATTACCAATCACCAGACACCCTAAGAATATGGCTGAGCTGGAGCAACGGTTCACATACTTTTTCTTGCCACTGTATGTGACAATGGAACATACAATTAAAGGGTGACACTGCACCTTAAGATGCACAAAAAACCTGGCAGGCTATAGGACCATCAAGAAATGAACTGACATCAAACGCTTTCTCAGAGATTTACCATCTGATTGTCATGTTCAATTAGCTACCGAGCACACACTAATGAAACTCATCATCACCGTTGTCTTGCTTGGTTCATCAAATTTCATTTGTTTTAGTTTAACATTTTAGAAATTCTCCACTGGTGGTTGCCTTATTCAATCCACATCATTGATGTTTCTTATCCAACTAGGCTCTAAGAGCTAAATAACATGGCTTAGTGCATTTGCAGTCTAAACAAATAAAGAATGACATACACATTAGTGTATTAAGAGGTTAGAAGGCAATGGGGATGTGGTTAATACTAATTGTTGGATGCTAAGCCTTAGTCATGCTCTAAGCATCGACTCTCTAACCGTTAGCACATACAGTCTGAATTTAGTGTGGCTATGGACGCACTACGGCAGAGGAACACGGTCAGCAGACAAAAAGATGTAACAAATGGTTGGCATGCTGGTATTCAATTATGTCAGGCATGCTTATTGTAAGTAAAATTAATGTTGTTTTATCGAGACAGACAAAGCCCACAGATCCACTCTGTAATGCTTGAAAGCATTAAGTGCAAAGAAGCACTATTTTTGTCTGCTGACAGATCAATCCTGTCGAGGTTAAAGGTCAAATGGGGAGGACCTTTGTTCAGCAAACTTACTTCATCCCAAAAAGCAAGCAGAGATGATGCGGATGAGGAGGATACGGAGTCCTTTTATTTTTTGAGAAGAACAAAAGTATGACAGGTCACACAGCTTTTTTTTGTCTTTTGAACTTGCTTTGACTTCAGGTCTTTTTACATACAACTCCACAAGTCTAAAAATCTTAGCTTGGTTCCTACTTAAATACCTTGCCCAGACATCTGCAAAGCTGGTCCGTTATTCAAAGGTTTCTAAACCAGTGTCTGGTAACCCCTGGGGGTTAGTGAGGTAAGTGCCAGAGCTTTGTAAAGGCAAGGCCACATTTACCTTCGTACAATGAAATTTCAAAGGTCAAGGCAACGTGAGCGAATGTGAAGCGCGTGTGGGACCCACAAAACTTACTTGTCAATCAGCATCTATTATGCTCCACTTTATAATCTGGGAGAGTAAAGTTCAGTAAACTCACCGCTAAATATATTTGTTCATCCATTGTGAATATTCAGTGTAGCCGTGAAGCACTGACTATGGAAGCCCTGATCCGCAAGGTGAAAAAAAAAACAAAACTTTTTTCTAGGCGTCTTATTGCCTTCCTGAGTCTGTCTTACCATTTTTTTTTTCCCTAAAAAAATTTCTCTGAAATTGTCTTTTTTTCTCTCTGAATTGTTTTTTCCCCTGACATTTTTTTTCTCAGAACATTTCTTTTCTCTCCAGCATATTTTTTCTCTGAAAATGTGCTCTCTGAATTTTTTTTCTCTCTCCTCAAGAAGCAACCGACTAGAATTTTTTGCCCTGCTAGCTAACAATTAGCTTGTGGTACCAACCTCGGCCACCAGGTGCCAATATCAGTAAGTAGGAAATCATATGCTTACAAGTTGTCACAATGTCTGTGGTACTGGTGTCAGTTAATTTATTGATTTTTAGTTATAGTATCATAAAAGAACAAGAATGTTTGGTAAATCTTAAATCAAGAAAAGAAAAAACAATCAAGTCTAAATCAATCAAGAGATTAGCGCAGCACTTAACAGCACTTAACTGAAAACACAGCGAGACACATCGCAATGGTCAAAGACGTACATCGAGCGCATGTTTGCGTTTACAAAAAAAGAAAAGAAAAAAAGCCAAAGATCAACAGCAGCATAGATATTCCCAGTGGTGAAGGTCATAAAACAATTAGAAATAACTCAATGCCATATGAAACATGTAACCCGAGGTATATTCATTTATTAGTTGGATTTCATGTATTAGAAGACTGTCTAACATTATATATATATATATATATATATGTATTTTTCACATTGAGTGTCGCAATGTAAACACGGCTGGGTGTTGCCCAGAACTGCCCAAAAACTCATCTTAGTACCATCCATGCATGCAAAGGTAAATGTGACCACGCCTTAAGATTGAGATTTTTGAAGATGATTGAAATGTCAAAAAAGGTTGGGGACCCCTGCCTTATTTCATTTTAAACGGAGGCAAAATAAGGAAGCAGTTTCCTAAGAGCTACTTAATTCCTTGATCTGAAAGATGGGCATCAGTCAAACAAAGCTTCAGGCTTGCATAATCATCTATTTGCCTTGGACTCTACTTAGCGAATCAAAGCATGATGGGTCATTAGACCAGGAATTAAATTTGACTCACTGGTTGCGCTGAATAATAGTAGCAAGTCATTTGCAAAAGCCTTAGTCATCATCTTCATCTACTGTTCCAATGCAAATTGGCAGGGCGTGAAGCCTCATTTCACATCTACACAAGCAGCCTTTAGGATCAGCAGAGGACCGAGGCCATAGAGCGGATCAGGGATATCACGAACCAGCATTCATTAGCCGGTTGCTACACATTCATAAACGTGAGTATACTTCGGTGTTAAAGTGGCTCCTCTAGACAACATCTCATGGCTTTGATAAATAATCCATTACTTCTCTGATGTTCTGAGGCTGGAGGACATTATGATGATGATGTCATGAACAAAGAGAGGCTTGTTAAAGTGGATAATGCAGTAGCAGATGGGCAGATATAATCAGAAGCACTCACTCTGAATGTCAGGTCATGGGCGAGGGGAGAGGTATTGAAGTACTGAAAGATGGAGTCCTGGAAGTCTGGTAGTTTCAGGCCTACAGATGAGAGGAAATGTGATTGTCAGGAGCAATATCAAATTATGCAATTATAGAATAACTAATATAACTAATAAAACTGATGTTTAGTTCAACAATCAGAGAGCAGATGAGATAATATGCTCGTGGTTTAAGACCACCCAATAGCCCAGTAATATAATGTCCATCAACATACTCACCTTTGTCTGATCGTGAGCAGCTCTCCTCCATTTCCTTCTTCATGTTTTCGAGGTGTTCCTCCAGCTCTCTGTTCTTGAACTCTGTATCCTTCAATTTGCTGTTGAAGAACAGAGTCCGAGAAGTTAACTACCACAAAATACCACAGTATGGGAAAAAATGTTGACCGCGGTCTCAGCATTTTTTTTTTTTTACCGTTAGTTGTGCTCAAAGAGTGACAAAGTTCTGATTTTAAGCAACTGGATATTTATCAGACTAACTGCAGAGACATTCACCTGGAGCTGGTCCTTGATTACAGTACAATGATTTTAGCATGAAGAACAATACTGCAAAAAAAAAAGGATTTCTGTGCCCTCGGACGGACCTTCCGATTTGCATAATCGTCATACCTCCACACAAGTAAACATCTTAACATTCAAAATACATGAAAGTTGCTTAGAATAGCAAAATCATCCACCGACCTCTCGAAAGAAATGTTGGCTGCTTTGACCTTGCGCAGCTCCTCCTGAATCAGTTGCTTGGCACGGATTTCAGCTTCTAAGGCCGACTGCAGCTCAAGACGGGCAGACATGTCCAGTTTTTGACTGCGACGCACCTTCCACAAGGGATCCTGGCCAAGTAAAGGAGATGCAAGCTTTGAAAAGAAGCCAGAAAGAAAATCATCATAAGGCCACTTTGTATGTTGATTTATGATGTGGCAGCCCTTAAAAGAACATTTATGATCAATTAAAGGGATAGTTCCACCTAAAAAGGACAATTCTCTCATCATTTACTTTATTCTTTTGCTGGACACAAAAAAAATAATTTTTAGATGAATATTTCAGCTCTGTATGTCCTCATAATGCAAGTGAATGGATACTGAAATTATTATGCTCCAAAAGCACATAAAGGCAGCATAAAAGTAATCCATACGACTCCAGTGGTTGAATCCATGTCTTCAGGAGTAATATGATAAGTGTGGGTGAGAAACAAATCAATATTTAAGTCCTTTTTTTTACCATCAATCTCCAGTTTTACTTTCACTTTTACATTCTTCTTTTGTTTTTGGCGATTCGTATTCTTCATGCATATCGCCACCTACTGGGCAGGGAGAATTTATAGTAAAAAAGGACTTAAATATAAATCTGTTTCGCACCCACACCTGTCATATTTCTTCTGAAGACATGGATTTAACAACTGGAGTCTATATGGATTACTATTTGCTGCCATTGTGATTTTTGGAGCTTCAAAGTTCTGGCCACCATTCCCTTTTTTCACATTGTATGGACCTACAGAGCTGAAATATACCCCTAAAATCTTTATTTGTGTTCATCAAAAGAAAGTCCTACACATCTGGGATGGCATGATGTTGAGTAAATGATGAGAATTTTCATTTTTGGGTGAAGTATCCCTTGAGGACGACAACAGATGTTACTTTTAACAGTTCTCATTACATTAGATCAGAGAAACCAATAACAGTAAAAGACTGTCTCAAAGATGACAAAGTGGAAAAACATGTATGATAAAAAAACTGTTTCTACAGTATCAATATGCTGTGAAATGATGTGGTTATTCAATATTTTTGTCTTGTTTAAAAAAAAAACTACACAATGCTATTGTGACTGCATTACAAAAGCACAAATAAAACAGCATGCATGGAAAAATGAACGGCCAAACACACTACAACACATAAAATATAGCGAAAATTCTCTCTAGCGCAAATAAAAATAAATCCTTTCAGATGCACTTTTCATAAGTCTCAGGACTCATGAGGGGCTTGTCTCAGATCTCCAAAAGGTTAATGGATATTATGGATCTTAGCTGTCAGCAAGCCATTCCAGCATTGGCACATGTGGCTACAAAGCAAGATTTGTCTCCATAATAAATGTGACAGAGTGATTTACGAAAGACAGGCAGCAAGTGGCTGAGGCACAGCTGAATAATGGGAACTGAGTATGCCTCATGTGGCTGGCACTGGCTTGAGTGACATAACACTTGGGTGGCAGTGAGCGGCATTTAGGGAAATGTTACTGGCAGAGCTCAGCTTTACATTAGAGCATAGAGACTTCGGGAACTTTCCTGTGAGGCTCTTAAACACGCTCACGATCGGGCCATTAGCCCAATTCACAATTCCAGGTCAGTGAACTATAAATCGTTATTAGGCATTTCTGCCGCAGAATGCCGTATTGTTATTGGTAGGCTGCACTGGACAAACTTTTCTCAACCATGTAAAGTCGCATAACATGGCCATCTTCTTTAGTTGTGCTCATGTCGCCGGAAATCGTCAACTCATTCAAAGAAAATCAAATACAAATATCTGCACCACCTGCGTTTTGGTCAAGCTTATCAAGTACATAAATACTCTGTGCGAACGATTTGACATCCATTAAAAAACATGCAATTGGAAAATGGAGGGTATACACACTTGACCTTGGTAGAACTATGGAGGTGTGCCTTTCTGAAATGTTTCCCATGTTTTATGAAATATGATAAGCAATGAGGAGAGCTGATGCAACATTTCCATTCATCTGCCCTTTGAAATTTTAGCAGTAAAAAATTGCTATTGATAACCCTGATTTTTAGCCTGGACAGATGAATGACAGATTGATTGGGCCAATCACAAAGAGGATCAGTTTTGCTCCGCCTTTTACCCTGGAACTGCGCCAAACTCATTGGAGGTTTGACGGAGACACTCACCCGCATGGTGACCTGAGGTGCCACCATAGACCTCTGGGTTGGGATGTTTACTCCAGAGCCTTGCTGATATCGTAATAAAGGTGCCCAAAATTAAAAAAAAAAAAAAACATAAAAAACTGAACAAACCTACTAACTAGATTCCCTAAGAGAAGAGACATTTGAGCGAGAAGGAAGTAATGATAAATCATATTTCAAAAAGAAATGTTTTTTTCTGTATGTTTGATAGAAATCATCTTTAAAATCAACAAAACCACAACATAACACTTCAAGTGAATTCAATCAGTGAATCTTTTTTATGTAAATGATCCAAACACAGGAAGTTTATGACATATTTTACACTTTGACTTCTTTTGGTACCATATCCTGAAGCAACCCTGCAATTAAGCCAATTAGTTCAACTTGAGAATAGGCAAATCTGACCACTTCTCTGGATGATGGCTTCAACCCAAACCTTCTAGGCTACAAATCAGTAGATCCCTCTATAGCAAAAACAAATAGCACTTTCTATGGAGAAAGGAGACTGACGCCAGACTCCGTCCTACAGTTTGTCCTTAACCTGCTTAATGAAGGATATTAAATCAAATGTGACCTCCATCACCTGCAACATTAACATGTAACTTCCCTTCAATCAATTACTTTAGATTTGCTATTTAAAGCACTCAACAGAACATACTCATCTTGGTCTTAATTATATCAGACCACGCTGTTACTGTGCTATGGCTCAGAGGAGTTCGAGAGAGATAGAGAGAGAGTTTGATTTCCACAGCCTAACCCTCTCTCTATCATAACTGAGTGCCCTATAAAGCTCAGGCACACAAGGCTATAAAACTAGAACATAGAAGTAGATCAACTGTTTAACTGGTTGCTCAGTTTGAACGACTGTGATTATGCAGCTGTGGAAGCTAAGCCACTATCTGAGAATTAGTTAGTACTGTTTACCAGCGTTCTGGATCCCAAACTGGAACTCCGCAGAGACTCCAACTCTTCTGTCATCTTTGAGGCCAGAGCCTGAAGGTAGCCACGGGCATCTTTCTCATCGCTTACCCTACAAATATGACACAGTCATTACAAATTCAACCATTTAACTGCTATATGAGCAAGCCAAGATTAACATTATGTCCAGGGCTGTCAATCGATTAACTTTATGATTTATGTTTAATTATGATTAATCTCTTTTTTACATTTGTATTAATAACTTTTTTCTAGTTAACATTATGATGCATTCAGTTCCTTTAAAAAAAAAAAAAGCATCAAAATGTGTGTAAAGGTTGGTTTCAGCAATTAGGTAATAGTTTCACCTAGGTACTAGTTGTGTATGACTTTCTTTCTTCTGCTGAACACTAACAAAATTTTTTAGAAGATTATTTCAGCTCTGTTGGTCCAGCAAGAACTTTGAAGCTCCAACAAGCACATAAAGGCAGCATTAAAGTAATCAATTCAACTCCGGTGGTTAAATCCATGTCTTCAGATGTGATATGATAGGTGTGGGTGAGAAACAGATTCATATTTAAGTCCTTTTTTACATAAAATCTCCTCCCTGCCCAGTAGGTGACGATATGCACAGAGAATGCATAATGCCCAAAACAAAAGAAAAATGCGAAAGTTGAGATTGATAGTAAAAAAAGGACTGAAATATTGATCTGTTTCTCACCCACACCTATCATTTTTCTTTTAAAGGTCATATGGATGACTTTTATACTGCATTTATGGGCTTTTTAGAGGTTTAAAGTTCTGGCCACCATTCACTTGCATTGTATTCTTCTAAAAATCTTTGTGTTCTGCAGAAAGTAAGTCATGCACATCTGGGATGGCATGAGAGTGAGTAAACGATGAGAGAATTTACATTTTTGGGTGAACTTTCCCTTTAACTTAGACAGTCCTAATTATTTAATTTAAGATATTTTTTGTTGAATAGCTACAAATGGTCTTTGAACATTGTACAATTACTGCACGTGAGAGATGTCTTTCTCACCATTGGATAATCTCAGCGATCTGTGCCTCCCAGTGTGCTACGCTCTCTTTTTTTGAAGCCAGATCCTGGAGCTCGTCCTCCAGCTGCATGTTCTGAGCTGTCAGCTTGTCCACAAAAGTACAGAGCTGCAGGGGAGAAGATTTCAGGATCAGCGTCTAATGCCCACCTTAGCAATGACTATTCCTCCAACAGACTGACACACTCCTCTAGCCAAGTGGAATGGCCAGGTCTTACCCTGTCTGTTTCTGCAGTGAGTTTATGGTTTTCGTCAGACATGAGGCAGCGCTCACGCTCATACTTCTCCTTCAGGGAACTTACGGACTCGTCCATCTCAGTTTGCCTATGGAGATAGAAACGGGGATGGAATTAGTCTTCGGTATGGGTGTTTTAATGGCTGATATTATTTTTAATTCACTCAAAACTATCTGAAAACACAAAATGTTCCTCATTTCTTGTTAACATCTCGGCCTGATAACCTCTAAACAGGACAATATTTTTTCTTTTGAGTTCTGGCCAATATATCGGTCTATCACTATTTGGAATCAAGTCAAATGTTTGCTGTCACTTTTGCAGACAAATTGGCGGTTCAGCTTACCGTTCTCTCTTGGCCTTTTCCAGTTTGTCTTTAAGCACCAGCAGCTCTTTGTTCAAGGACAGCTGCTGGCCCTCTGAGTCATGGAGCTCCTTCCTCAGGTTCTTCAGCTCTGTAGTGTGACTGGCTTCTCGCCTCACAAGCTCCTCCTCATAGAACAGCACCTTTTTATCCAGCTCGGATTTGATCTTGGTGAGCTCCTGCTGGGTCTCCGAACTGAAGCTTGAGGCACGACCGGTTCCCTGCTTTACCTGAGGAAGATACAGAGAGTCTGAGACAGATATATACATATACAGGCAGACAGATATACAGATAACAAAAAAGGAAGGAGAGAGTGCAAGGAGGAGACTCATGCAGTTGGTTAAGACATAAAATTAAGGAACATCCAGCTAATAATAAGTGCACGGGATATCCCAAGCACGGCAGAAGGAAAAGTAAGGTGATGTATGGGGTTAACAGGGTGAAAGGAGAAAGCCCACTGAGAGGTACAAGAAACCCTCCCAGAGGAAGACAACGGCTGAATGGCTTGCTTTTAGTTAACTCTGCATATTAAGATGAGATAGAAGAAATAATTTTTACATCAAGTCATTTTATAGTAATTAACTTTAAATGGCCCTAAAAATATGATTCCATTTTTTCTGTGAAACATGTGATTCACCCAAGAAATGCTGAAGAGAGATTCATAAGAAGACTAAGAATGATGTGACCTCTGACCTTGAGTATTTCCAGCTCACTCTCCAGTTGTTTGGAATAGACTTCGCTGTGCTCTCTGAGCTTACGCTCCTTAGAGGCTTCGGCACACGCATCCTCCAGCTGAGACTCCAGCTACCACACACACACACACAGAGAGACAGAGACACACCAATCAATATGAATGACATGACACACTATTGCCTTAAACACTATTGACCTAATTTTTCAACTTAACTAGGCGCCGCAATTACAACCTAGAATGTGGACCACTTCCGGTGTAAGTGAATTTCAGCTATTTTAGCAATACAAAATTATTACATTATGCTGCTTTATATTACAGGCTGGCATTATATGTCACCGTATTATCATTAATTACTATTTTCATAAAAACATTGGTTCGGGGCGCATATAGTTTTACCGTTTATCGCATTTTATCATCGTTTCATCACACACTGTTGCTCAGGCAGAATTAATGAAATCAGGCGCCGACACAGACAGACCTCCACACCGTCTGACATGCCTCCACAAACTTAATAAAATCAGCAGAGAGCAGCTGGTAAAATGCTGCTTCAACTTTTTGCACCAAAACTACATCTTTAGAGCATTGTCTCTTTCTTAACGGTGCAAACAGACACGTAGATCACGCATTCAGCATGACTTATGATCGGGGACTAAAATCGAAATGTTTTTCAGTTAAGTTTGTTCTGAGCAAAAACTGTATTATGTTGTTCCGGTTCAAAAGTTCCACAGCCTTCTTTCCAAAATGTTACTGGTTAAAACAAAATAAAATTATGGTTAATAACGTTCTTTTTAAAATGACAGTACTCTGTGTTAAGGGGTGGGTGAAATACCAGTTGCAGTGTTGCCAGATCTCCCAAGAGAAACATCATCGTTCCTGACATCAAGCCTCTACATAAACAGAGCAACATTTAAATTTGTCCTAAGACAAATCCACCCAAACTCTGCAAAAATAAATGTGTCAACACTAGAGAGAATGAGAAGGAAGACAAAAGAGAGGAAGAGGGTGTATAAATGGGGGGAGAGACTGGTGGCTGAGAGTGTTGAGAGGCCAGTGCTTTCCCTGTTTCCCCGCTCCAGCTGCAGTCAGCAGTGGGCCTACACTGCGGTCAGTGTCGCCCATCTGGCTCTAGTTAGCCACTGAGGTCCAGAGGAGGTCATGGGGTTCATGAGGCTGGTCTGCAGGGATAGGAGGAGGGAGGAGGACCGGAGAGGACAGGTGTGAAGACATTCCTGCTATCGTCTAGGGAGATCTGAAACTGTTGTGCTAAACTAAGGAGCTGGATTCCCTGCCTCTCCCTCACGTCGTCTCTCTCTGGAGCGTGAATGATGAACTTCAAAAATGTGCTGCATTCCAAGGCCTTGTGCTGCATCTGACTGTGTGCTCCGTCAGCCCCAGGGGCTTTAACATGCTGATGCTGAGTAATAAATACCCAATGGGAGCTGGACAACACCAGTTTGGAATAACAGGATGACACATACAGGGTAAATACATCTTCCGAATTGAAAGCACCCAACAATCCATCTCCATTTGGTTCAAAAACAGATCTAAAAATCACAACATTGCAAAAGGGGGCACTACCCTGACCCTCTTTAATCTTGTTCCTAACAAGCATGTCACGGATGCAGAGCACCTGCATTCACACAAGGGGCTGCACTGAATACTTGACTAGCTGATAATTTAATGTATAAGTTCACCATTACTTCATGCATTGAATCGCTGTCGACTAATTGTGGATCACATGGACAGGGCTTTCTCTTCTTATGTCCCAAAATATTGGAACTCGCAAACAAGTGCTATTAGAGTGGTATCAACACATTTATTTATTTATTTTTTCAGAAAAGCTTTTGCTTAATTGTTTTATTTTAGTATTATTTATTATTATTATTGGTTATTTTTTTTTTATTTTGTATTATTATTAATATTACTTATAATATGTTTATATTGTGCACAATTTATATTTTTTTAAATACACAGCTTTCTGGAAAACTTTATTCTGACTAGTCAATCACAGCATCCGCAGGTCTGATACTTCTGAATAACGACTGCACATCTGGGGTGATACCAGACCGGTCATCTGGGTATTGCAAGTCATCTTGTCATACTTCTTGTATTCTTTACAAGCTAATAAAATAATTTCAATAATATTTCATGTCAGTTTATATTCCAAGTGGTCTTGCAAACAGCACAATAATGTGCAGTTTATAAACACATCAGGAGGTGGAATTCTCAGTGGCATCTTTCTTCTCACAATTTCAACTCAAATCAATATTTCATTCACATTTGGTAAATAGACATGTAATAAGCAGTGCAATAAATGTGTAATAAGTGTAATAAATTGTTAAACAATAATTCTTTGTCTTTGATGTTAACTCTTCACAATCTTGTGTATTTATTAATATACATTGCAACTGTACATTTAGTAACTTGTTTATAATGATTAAGTTATCTATCTATCTATCTATCTATCCAATTTTTTGTAATAACTAGCCAATTAGTAAAAATGAGTAGTCACGCAAGCCCTCCTCCCATGGCTCACCTCTTTGCGGGCCTTCTCGGTTTTGCGTACGTCCTGGCGCATGGCGTCGATCTTCTGCATCACCACCTCCATCTCCTCCTCCTTGTCTCGCAGCTGCCGTGACAGACGCTGCTTCTGCGAGCGCAGCTCAGCCATGCGCTCGTTTACCTCAGAGAACTCCTGCATGGCCAGCTTCCTCTGCTGATGAGCGTCCTTCAGCTCCTTGGTCTGAGACTTCAGGCGATCCAGAGACTCCACCAGTTGCTAAAACAGGAAAAGAAGACAGAGAGATGAACATTAAGTCGGAGATGATGATAGAATGATAGGGAATGGAGAGGAGGGGTTGGGGACTAATAAAAAGGAGAAAAGATCAGAAAATTATACCACAGAAACAGCTGTACCAGAGAGTGTGAGAAATATAGGGGAAGGAGAGAAAAAGTGCAACTGCATCCAGAGATAAAAGATTGAAAAATAGGCTGAGTGAGAAATAAAACTGTCAAGAGAATTGGGAGTGGGGTGTGCGCAAAAAGAAAGGGACACACGCTTTTACAGACAATATCAAACTGCTTTTGCTGTGGTGCAGCACGTGTGAAATTAACACGAACAAACCTAACAGGAAAATAATCTTTCAACAATAGCAGGTCCCCTGTTCAATTGGCTTTCAAACAACAGCTTTGGAATGCTTCAGTGGGTATTAGCCAATCAGGACTTAGCGTCAACAGTCAAGTGGAACGGCCCAACAAATCAAATTAGCTAAAAATGTGATACACGTTGAAAATTCTGACCTGCCCTTTGTGAGGGGTGATGGCATTAATCTTGATGAAGGGGCCCAGTGTTTAGAATCTTCCTGATTGAATAAGGCTGAGGGACGTATATGGTTCAGCAAGAGACAGGAGGACAGTGGCATTAGGCGAGTACAGGAATAAAGGGTTTTCAAATTTTTTGGTGTCTTCAGTTTGGTGGATGACAGCATAATATTTGATTTTTAATTTGATATTTGTTAGAGAGTACGCTACTTTTAAAGTAGAGATGAACTGATATGAATATCTTTAGCCGATACTGATTTTATCAAAAAAAAAATTTTGCCGATATTTTGCCACATACTTTATTTTGTCATCAGATCACTTTTGATCAGGACTTATGTTTTAAAAAAAATTAAAAATATTTTCTCTGTTCTAACAATAATAATAATTTCCATTGAACATGGATTGGGTCCACTGAACACATGAAAGGCGAAACATTTATAGCAGAGCCATTTAATAATAAAAATTATTTAAAAAAATTAAAAAAAGTCACCAAAGGAACAAAACGCCCTTTTAAGGTTTATTGTGGTGTACTGGATAATGGAAAATACCATCCAGACTGCTAGAGGGCACCACTTGCTTATACAATGCTGAATGAAGCGCTGACTGCAGTCTACTTTAATATGCAGCCTTTCAAGCTTTTGTAATCGTGCAAGAGCTTATTGTGATTTCAATCTTAATTCAATAAATCATGCAGCCTTAATTGATACCATACCAAAGTCTAAGAAGTCAAAGTTTGCTGCCAGTTTCAAAGCATTTTGGATGGTTTCCCTCATCATGTAGCCTATAAGTAAGTGCCACATGTTTGCCACAAGAAATACATGTTTAATGATGAAATCACATGTTGAGTAGCGCTGGTCTAGATGTAGAAAATAGGCTAAATACCGGCAATAACTCAAAATGTCCTCTATTTCAAACTATTTGCTCGAGCGAGTGATCGCAGGAGTCACAAATCAGTCAGACAACTTTCACACTGAATGGGCTAAAATGGCTCCCTCGCTAACTGAACCGCAGAATATCACGTTCGACTCAAACTGAGCCAAGAAACGTTACAGTGTTATCTGTACTTTTTAAAAGCAATGTAAGAAATCCAAGGTCAAATGTCTATATTGACTGGTTCATATGACAACATGTAGTCAGAGGTACATATCCATGTCAGCGTTTCAGAGATTTGTTATAATAAATGCCATTTTAATAAAAAATATTACTATGCTGAAATAAATTTGTATTGTTATTGTTTAACAAAGCCTAATTTCTGGGTTATTTACATTTACATTCATTTAGCAGACACTTTTATCCAATGCGACTTAGAAATGAGGAATAAAACATAAGCGACTCGTCATTAGGAGGCATTAACATAAGAAGTGCTGCAATACAAAGTTTAAAATTGCTCAGAAGTACAAGAAGGGAGGAAGTTGAGAGACAGGGTAAACAAATGGAGTGAGAAATTTATGAAGAAAGAAGACAGTGAAGAAACAGGTTTATTTGTATCATGCACGGTATGTGATGCCAATGTGAACTTGTTCTTGTTTCAAGGTATTCATGAGGTTTGTACATCTCAGTATTTCTGTACAGGAAGCAAATGTAATTAAAGGTTTGAGGGGCTGAAATTGTGGGCATTTATCTTCACTCACTATAAGAAATAGATTGATTAAACTCTCTACCCATTTATACCTTATGGATATCCTCTTTCTCCAGCTTGAGGGCTTTAACTTGCTTGTCCAGGGCTTTTAGTTTGGTGGAGGAACTTTCAAAGTCCTGTCGAAGAGTCACCGCCTCTTCAAGTTGGTGCTCAAGCCTATCAGAGTCTGAGAAGAAACAAGTCACTGAGAGGTTAGCTTGGAAGCAGACACACATGCATGGCCACTTGAGGCAAAGCATAAAAGTGATAACTCATAATCCTGACACAAGACGTAATTTTATAGATGTTAATAAATAACACAGGTGTGTCAGTCAGCAGGACAGGCGGCATGCAGTGCTTTGACATGACTCATAACATAGACTTTTTTATATCATATCCGGTTGTATCCTTTGACAGTGATTGCAAGGCCTCTCACCTGCCAGTTTCTTTTTGAGGCGATCGATTTCCTCATTGAGTTTTTTTATCTCTTTATCACGACCGAGTGTGCCGGCTCCACGTCCAGAGCCATGGAGGGACTGAACGGCCTGAGTTGATTCTAGGAAATTACACGTAGAGTAAACAATCATTACATACTTGGAAGACAGTCATAAACATGTGACTAATGAGAGTGATAACATATGTAAATACATTTAATTACTACCAACTCCTTCTAAAAATAAAAACAAATATAACATTTTATTATTGGAGTACTAAATATCTCTAAATGTCTTCTTGATTTTCATGTTCTCTGCAGCAAATAATAAAAAATAAAAAATATCCCTGTTGCCAGTTAACCTGTATTTAATTTCAGGTTCACTTATTAGTTTGCATCGTATTTGCTCTTTGTTTGGCTCATTAGGCTAACTGCTAACCGGTGACAGATGGGATTTGCGCCAAAATACCATAAAGTTCTACAGTACTGCCTTTAAACAACAGAAGATATGTGAATTTTTTGTCCTCCATTTTATGTGTTGATTAGGCATATGACGATATTTGGTAAAAATGCAGAGAGATAGTTGGTCAAAGATGGTTTCCCTTTGTGTAAAACATGTGGCAGAAAAGTGGCAAGGAACACCTCCAACATGTAAGCTTCTCTGCGGGACAATCATCCTGAGCAATTCAGCAAGATATAGTCGTGACAGTTCTGTTAGTTTTTCCAAACTGTTTTTGAAAACTGAGAGACACAGTCCTTAAGAGACAACTAGCTAAGTGACAACAAATACTACAAAGAAACTGTTGTTGCCATTTGCAGTTAATGTATAGCTTGCTTCTAAGTTGCCAAAGAGTAGTTCTCTAAAACTCTGCAAGCTACATAGAAACACTTGTGTCTTGAAGTAATAACAAAAATAGTTGTAATCAACCCGTTTTTGTAATGTTATTCAACATCATATACAGTGATTAAAGCTTCAGAAATGATTGTGATGTGAAAATGACACATGACTTATGTTGATAAGCATATTTATTTTGCTATGCTAACTATGCACAATTATGTAGTTAGTTGCATTTTATTATTAGCATTTAGCATAGTTTTTTCCCCTGCTGTCTGCAACCTTAACAGAACAAAACATGCAACCCATTGTTTTGGGTCAAGACACCAATTTAGAACCACTGCACTAAAAGATTTACAAAATGAAAAAGAACTCCTGACATAAATGTTTTAAAAAAAAAAATTATACAGTTTTTATGAAAACACACTAATGTTTTCCATGAGATGTCCAGTGGAGATTACCCTGTAGCCTTCGGTTGAGCTCCTGTTTCTCCTGCTCTAGGCAGCGGATCCTTTTCTCAAAGGCCTCCACCTGCAGACCTCCATCCTGAAGATCCTCCCCAGCACCACCATCTGTCAGTGCCACACCTCTCACACTGCCACAGTCTGAAAAACAACTGTCTGTGGTGTAGGTGAAGCCCACAAAGGGTAGGTGCTGCCCGGTGAAACCTGTATGAGAGACTGGTGGAGTAATGTCCTGTAGGGTGGAGAGAAAATTAAAAATGAGACACACAGATAGGTCGAAGGTCAAATGTGAACAATTTTCCTAGATATGAGGCCAAACATTTCTTTCAAATTGATGGGAAAAAGTATTTAGGCAAAAAAAGGTTCTAAAAATTAACATGCTAACAACTCCTAGCTACATGCTAAAACATGTTAGCAATGCCTAATTACATACTAAAACATGCTACATCACCTGGCTACATGCTTACACATGCTAACAATATCTAGCAAAATGCTGTCAATGCCTCACTATATGCTAGAAATGCCTAGCTACATGTTAAAATATGCTAACAACACATAGCTAAATGTCAAAACATACTAGCAACACTAGCTACATACTAAAACAAGCTAGTAATGCCTAGCTACATGCTAAAACATGCTAGCAACGCCTAGCTACATGCTATAATATGCTAGCAACATCCAGCTACATGTTAAAATATGCTAGCAACACCTGGTTACATGCTTACACATGCTAGCAACACCAGGTTACATGCGTACACATGCTAGCAACACCAGGTTACATGCGTACACATGCTAGCAACACCTAGCAAAATGCAAGCAATGCCTAGCCACATGCTAAAACATGCTAGCAACATGCTAGAAATGTCTAGCTACATGATAAAACATGCTAGCAACATGGTAGAAATGCCTAGCTACATGATAAATGAGTTCATGGCAAATTTGCCCCATATTGTTCATTGTTGCCAAAGGTTTGCCAGAGGTTCACCACTACCAATGTAATTTGCTGCAAGTTTGCAGTTAGTATAGATTTTTGTAAGAAAATAGCTAGCTATGTGCTACAACATGCTAGCAATGCCTAGCTACATGCTAAAATATTATATCTATCTATTTAGTTGTTTGTTTTACTGTAATGACTGTATAAAGTTCAAACTTTTCAAACTAGTATAAACTTTCAGACAAGGCTTTTCTGGCTATCATCTAATTTACATAGTGCACCTTCCTAGTCTAACTGCACAATATTCATCAGTGCATGTTATTTTAAATAAAAACCGTTTGCCTGCAAAATCGTTCACAGTAATCTTTGCAAAGCTTCCAAAACAACTTTTCTTTTCAGATAACATCAAACCCTCTTATTTTTCAACCACATGTCATCTAGACACATTTTCACAATCCTATCAATTCGTAAAGAATAAAATCAAGTCCTGCACTTTTCTCCCCCACACTGACTTTGCTGTTTCACTTTGAAATGTGTCACTTTACAGAAGTAAAATAGCTTGCGAATGCAGCTTCAAGTTGACTTAACATTCAACAATAAAAGCATTTCAAACAACACTGACCGGGTTTTTCAGTACATCATCGTCCACATCAAAGTTGGAGGTGTCTGAGGGAGAGCTGACATCAGGGATATACGGAGCTTCTGTGTTGCGAATGTTTTCCCAGTCTATGCCGGAGAAGAAGGGGTGCTTTTTGAACTCCTCGATACCCTGTTGACCAAGCCTACGCTCTCTACTGCAGATCAGCCTCTGAATCAAGTCTTTAGCCGCCTCAGAAATGTCTGTGATGTGGGAGGGAAACTGGAAACGCTCCTAAATAGTGTAAATTAGACACGGAGTCAACATGGGTCTTGCTGGATTTTCAACTTTGGTAAAGGAATTAGACCATAAATCAATACATGAAGAATACTACTATTTTAATTATCCCACAAGTTAATTAGGCTTAGCTTTAGTTTGATGGCTATAAATAAACATTTTAAACTGATTAGCTTTGATTTGTGCTTTTTATTTTAGGTTTGTGTCCAAAGATCAGATGTATCCAGGTCATTTCAATAAACTGTTTCTTTAATCTCCTTTTTGTTCTTTACACTGTTCTTCAACTGTTAAAACTCAGGTCACCCGCATATAAGCTGGCACTGTTAAAAAAGTCAGAGCTGGTGTGCTACCTAACAGGCCATGTCTCCATCCTGTTCTAAATGCTTTTTTTGGTCATCAAGTCACCCTAGCTATGGGATGGAATTTCATAAATTCTAAAGAGTCACAGTGTTAGGTTAAGTTTGATATGGACAACAGAACTGTTATGAGTGTTTACACAAGTAATGTGTAGAAAAGACATCAAGTTCTAAGATACTGGCTCTGGACCCATCTGAAACCATTTGGTTCTATAATGTATTACTCTGTAACATTTCTTGGATGCTTGCATGCTACATTGTGGCAACTCAACTGAGTCCACCAAGCAAGTATAGAGATAATGGATGATAATATTTGGAAAGTCAAATATTTGACTTTACACAGTCTTCATTTAGAACAGGGATTTTTAAACTAGGGCACGCAGACTCCCAGGGGGCAGCAAAAAAAAAATTAGTCTGGAAAAAAAACAAACAGTAAAACATGACAACATTATCTGAATACATTATTATTGTTTCATTCTAAAACCATCAGATTAATCACTATTATTTTATTCTACAGACAGCAATGGATTTAAAACTTAATAAGACCGTTCCTTTTATATAGGTTACTTCAACGCCGAGTCAGTAGCTGACGCTAAGGGAATTGTATACAATCACACCATGCTATTGATTCAGGTCGCTCAACATGAACCAGTCCTGAGAATGGACATGAGACATCTGTCTCTGAGTAAATATCTTGAACAGAGACTTCAAAAGTGTCTGGTTCAAACGCCTCAAACCCAGTAAGGGACAAAAAAATAACGGCTGTAGAAGCCAAATTGTGGTTCACACGCATCCTTGGTGAGGAGACATTGTACCTCGGAGCGTAAAAAAGGCTTTGCTCAGTACCCAACTGGAAATGCCTTAAAGACTGCTGCTCGCATCAGCATTACGAGCCAGAGGACACATGGGCTCGCCTGTGCCCACCAGGGAAAGAACGCCACCAACCCTTGGGGAGTGGTTGTGCAGTACATTGGACACTGGAAATGACCTAATTTTCATGCACATGTTTGAGCCTCGAACACTGGCAACAAGGTCTGAACTTTTTATTGCAAAGTGACAGACATTTGTCACTAAGCCAACAATAGTCGTGAACATCTTCTCGATCCCTGCAATTGGTGGTGGGAGAGCAAGGAGAACTGCAGAGACTTGGATGAATGGTCTGGGCCGTCTTTGGAGCCGTGAGTTCTGGTTCCAGCTTCACGCTACTTGAACCATCAGGAACAATTTTATGCTTAGACCAAGGCTGCTGGGGCTTAACTGCTGGTTCAGGCTCCATTAAAATGTATAAATAAAATTGACTTGCTCTTTATTTGGAAAAAGACAAACAATGTCAAAGTAAATAAATAAAAATCAACTTTAAAGTTTAAAGTGCTTTACCACTTACTGGAAAACCTAAATACAGTTACAGAAAAACACATTGTGATGAGGCTTTCTGTGCCTTGCTAATACTGGGTATGCCCATTTGCTAATACCTTTTTTCCTTCATTAGTTCAAAATTGTTCTGCAGCGTAATTTAAAAGTTAAAATATTCCAATTAATGAGTCCAAAAAAGTTGCATGCATAATTGTGATAATAATAAAAAAGAATTAGCTAAATGCTGCTTAATAAAGTTTCAGCTGGAGTACAGCATGTCACATCACAGGACATGCCAACTTCCCAGATGTTTTTCATTCAATTACCCTTATATAGTGTTTATAGTACCAATCGATCAGGGGTGGGGTGACTACAAAAAATACACAATGATAAAGCTCACCTCATGGTTCATTATTTTTCCATAGGTCTCCACCAAGGACTCCGCGTAGAAAGGTGTTTCACCATAGAGCATTTCATACATACAGACACCTAGAGACCACCAGTCACACTCTGGCCCATATTTTCCCATGCCGTCCTCCATGGCCTGCAGGATCTCTGGAGAGATGTAGTCTGGAGTGCCCACAGCCACTGAGGACTGGACCTGCACAGGAAGATGGCAGCAAGAGACATCACAGATGAGGTGGGATAGGCCTCCATTTGCAATTAAATAAGACTATATATTAGGAGAAACCCATGAAAAGGCACATATGTACTTTTAATGAACAGCAATAGCTATGACTGAACAATCCTACAAACTACAAAGAACATTTTAGGTATGTAATATCCACCCTACAAAGTCTTGCTCAATCTTGCTCATAAAAGAACGTTTGGTAACCATTACAAAGCATTCAAAAACATTCACAAATTCTCGACCTCAGGTTATTTTGCTAGAATGATTGAATGTACTAAGCAATATTTCAGCCAAGAGCTATGAAAATCATGACTCTTTTTGACAGTACTATTAAAAAATGTTACCGTACAATTTTTTTGTTGTGCTGCACACTACAAGACGCTTATTTCTATCTGTAATGTTCCTGCGTATATTCATTTAAATTTATGTGGATTGATCCAGAAAAATAAATAAAAAATAAATAAAAAATTTTAAAAAAAATCACAATGCATCTGTGAATTTTTTTTTCCTTTCACCTACTTTGAAACAGTTTGCTAGCAAAATGCAAGCAATGCCTAGCCACATGCTAAAACATGCTAGCAACATGCTAGAAATGCCTAGCTGCATGTTAAACATGCTAGCAACATGCTAGAAATGCCTAGCTATATGCTAACACATGCTAGAAATGCCTAGCTACATGATAAAACATGCTAGCAACATGCTAGAAATACCTAGCTACATGCTAAAACATGCTAGCAACATGCTAGAAATGCCTAGCTATATGCTAAAACATGCTAGCAACATGCTAGAAATGCCTAGCTACATGAAAAAACATGCTAGCAACATGCTAGGAATGCCTAGCTATATGCTAAAACATGCTAGCAACATGCTAGAAATGCCTAGCTACATGAAAAAACATGCTAGCAACATGCTAGGAATGCCTAGCTACATGGTAAAACATGCTAGCAACATGCTAGAAATGCCTAGCTACATGGTAAAACATGCTAGCAACATGCTAGAAATGCCTAGCTATATGCTAAAACATGCTAGCAACATGCTAGAAATGCCTAGCTACATGATAAAACATGCTAACAACATGGTAGATATGCAAGTTGATGTTTGAAGATATTTAAACAAGACCAGGAAATTTCATATTTAGATAATAAATTTAAAAAGCCTCTTAATGTGAGTGTTATATTAGAACTAGATATTCTAGATTTTTGTAATTGACCTGCCAAAATTTTTACTGGAAGTTCATACAATTTATTAATTTTTTTAGCAAGATAATTGTCCAATAATACATTTATTTTTAGCTATCTTTCTTGTTGAGCCCTGCCTTAGCATTGTGGTGACAGTTTTGAGCAGCAAGCAGTACTCACATTTACTCACAATCTAGTTTTATATATACGAAAGAAAAGATATGCACTTCTGTAGATGTGCAGATGCAATGATGGAAGCCAAATATGGCCACTTCAAAACACAACAATCAATTTAAATAGATAAAACTTAAGAGGGAAACTGAAATCGATCAAATCAAATTACAACAACTGCAATCACCTCTACTTGACAACATCTTTTAAGATTAACATCCACAATTACGAAGGTATATGTTTGGTTGCTGTAGAACACAACACACGTGCAGTTAAAGCGAGTTTTCAATCCTTCTGCATGCTGCTGGTACAGGAAACACATGAACAGCAATAGATAAAAAATGTTTTGGCCTTGGTCTTATTATGAGTGCACTACAGCCCGTAAGCCAGAGGGGTGGGCAGCGTTGGAGCTTTCTAATTAGGCCTCCCTTTTAGGGCAGTGGGGCCAAAACCAGCTCTATCAATGTCAGGAGCATAGAGAGAAGAGGGCAGGGGCAGTGCTTTCACCAAACAGATGTAAAGCACCCTGTACGGATGACAAACAGGCTCTGGATTTAAAGCAACACCAAGGTGAATAAAGTCGGGACCTTCGTCACATACTCACTGTGCCATCTTGCATCATCTTCAGACAGGAGCCGAAGTCAGCGAGACGGATGTGGCCGTTCATGTCCAGTAGAACGTTGTCGGGTTTTATGTCCCTGTGGAACAGGAAACAACTTTCAGTATGCAGCAGGAAACGCACATGGTGTTCTATTTTCACTGGAGCACAGAAGTAGACATTTTAAAAGAATTGTTACACAACTCCTGCCATATAATGACAGTTGACAGTGACTAGGAGCTGTCAAAAAAAAATACCATAAAATCGGTCCATATGACTCATGTGCTACATTCCTGTCTTCTGAAGCCATGCGATAGCTTTGTTAGGACCAAACTGAACAGCTCGTATCTAGCCCATGTGTCAATGTCATTAATGTCGGCAAAGTGGGCTTGTTTTTTTGCCATTTAAGAATTCTGGGCATGAACATGCTCTGATGTAGCTTCCCAGATTATCAATGAATAATAACTTGAATTATGGTCTGATTCTCGCACAAATCTATTGTCTTGGAATATATGGAATACATTATCTGGTGTGTTTTTTTTGTTTGTTGCTTGTTTGGTTTCTTTTCCATTTCAGGAGCTTTCCAGCAGTTACTATAATGAAATGTCATTACACTGTATGTCAAAAGCACACATACAAAATTTGAATGCTGATACCGATATCTGATTATTTAGAACAATATCTGCAGATACCGTTCTGATAGATGTCTCTACATATTTCCATGTTTTAGAGTAACTGGTCTCAGTTATAAACTAAATAATGCAACAAAAAGCACATTATTAATTTGCATTAATATTCTTTAACTCACATTAACTGAATAATAAATACCCTCTTTTTAGAATCTGTAATTTCTTTTTTTTTATCACCTTAACTGAATTCTGAATGATTATGCTTGACCTTTTTTAGCTAAAGCAGTTTGCTTTAATAAACTCATCATATTCCTTGCTGTGTCAAACTTGAAGATGAGTAATCAAATTAGCTGTGTTGACATTTTTAACGGTAGTGCCATCTTGTTAAAATTCTAGCAGTGCAATTCCATAAGAAATGTTCTTGCACACACACACACACACACACACACACACACACACACACACACACACACACACACACACACACACACACACACACACACACACACACACACACACACACAGCCCAAGTAGTAGGCTAAATGTCCAACGCTTTTGTTTGTCCCCCTTTGACAGAAAATAATCAGCCCAGTATGGAAGCCCAGAAGTGCCATTTAAAAAAGAATGAAGGAGTACATGATCAATCAATTAATTTGAAAATAAAAATGTAAATAAATAAACCAATTTATAAATGGACAAATAAAAAGACATTTAAATGTGTTTATTTAATTAATGTTTTAACATGCACTTACATTTAGCAATAAAACAGCACATTAATAAGTCATTTTTAAATGCACCTTTTAAATTGCGTTTTAAAAAGCATTTGGCAATTGCTTTTCTTCATCCATTTGACAGTTGTTTTTCTTTATTGTTTGACTTTTCCTTTTCTTTTACCATTTTTCAATCCATACCATCCGAAGCCCAGGAGTGCCAATTAAAAATGAATGAAGGAATAAATGATCAATCTATTCATTTGAAAATAAAAACTTGAATAAGTAAATGTATAAATATATTTAAACAAAATAAATAGAAACATTTAATTGTGTTTATTTAATTAATGTTTAAAATGTAATTATATTCAACAATAAAGTTGTGCATTAATAAATCACATTTATTTCGTGTTTAAAATGTAATTAAATGTAGCAATAAATGAGTACATTAATGAGTATTTTAAATGCACTTTCTAATGCACTTTAAAAGCACCTTTTAAATTGCATTTCAAAAAGCTACTTGAGGATTGCATTTCTTAATTCATTTTCTTTATCATTTGCCAATGGCTTTTCTTTTTTCTTTTTTCTTTCCCCCTGTCTTTCACCAGCTCCAGAGAGCACGGTCATACAGTAATGAAACAGGTGAAGAGTAAGGTCAGGTAGTGCAGAGAAGCAATTGCTTTAGCAATCTCCATGAAGTTGGAACCCCGTATAATTCAATCTTTACCAAACTATACCATTTGTTTGTGCTGATTTGCACTGCAAAAATGAATGTTTGTGCTGGTTCGGTGTTTGAGATATTAGACATTATTTATTAGCCGTCGTCCAAATCACTGCAAACTTTCATTTGTGCTGTTTGAACGAGCACAAACGATGGAGACAGGTGAGAGTGAGTGATTTCACGGCTCCCAAAGCGATCTTGCTAAATACAAAGAAAGGAAAACTTTATGTTTTATTTACAGCACAAATCGACAGGCCGGATGGTCCCTGGCCTGAGTCGTGCGGTGTGGATATGTGGCTGCGGGGGTATGGTCGAGCGTCCGTCTGGAGAGAGGGAAAGCAGTAAGGGCGCTTACACCCGAGCTAGATTATGTCTAACACCTGCCTCTAATTCTAGTGAGCATGGGGAGAGCGGCATTTAAGCAGCCACACCAACAGCAGAGAAGAGAGAGTCTGGCACATGGACGCCTATGGTGCTCATGAAGCTGATATGTTTGTGTAACCTGTTGTGTTCATGAAGCTAATGTAATTTGAGTGACTATGTGCCTGTGAAACTGATTAGTTGTGACGTTGTAAAGCATTGAAGTGGCCGATTAAAAATCTTACCTGAGACTGGACAACCCACTTCCCTGTGTCCTCCTTCCCTTCTGCTGTGAAATCTTTTACAGTCACATAAACTGCTCTTACCATCGTCCAATGACTGGCCATCTTACATCCTCTCCAAGTGGCACGTGGGAGAGAGGGTGTGTCTTATAACTGAGTCTAAAGTTCATTGGTTGCTCCCATGATTCAACAGTCCAATGGCATTTTTTTAACCAGATTCTCATTTGGAGAAAGAAAAGGAAAAAGGTCAAAGAAAAAGCAAAACAAAAAGAAAAGCCATTGGAAAATGAATTTAAAAAAGCAATTGCCAAAATACATTTCTAAATGCAATGTGAAAGGTGCTTTTAAAGTGAATTAAAAAGTCCATTGAAAAGACTCATTATAGAACTCATTTATTGCTACATTTAATTACATTTTAAACATGAAATAAATAGTATTTATTTTATTGTTAAATATATTGATTTTATAGAACTAATTTGATTGACAAATGGAAAAAGAAATGGAAAGGCCAAACAATAATAAAAAAAAAAGCAATTGGCAAATGGATGAAGAAAAGCGTTTACCAAATGCATTTAAAAATGGCTTATTAATGTGCTGTTTTATAGCTAAATATAAGTACATTTTAAAAAATGAATTAAATAAACACATTTAAATATGTCTATTTATTTGGCCATTTATAAATTGGTTTAGTTGTTTACATTTTTATTTTCATATTAATAGATTGATCATTTATTCCTTCATTCCTTTTTAAATGGCACTCCTGGGCTTCCATAGGCCTGATTATTGGCTCTTTTTAATTAATCAAACGATCTCCGATTAATGTCCGATGCACAGATAATTGATTTTATCGGCCGTTATGGATTATTGCCCGACACATCTGTGCATCTCCACTTTTCAGTTCAATGAAAAACAACACGACAATGAGTAAATGATGACAATATTTTAATTTGTGGGTGAACTTTACCTTTAACAGAGTTAAAAATATCAATCCATTCTTAAGCTGGCATGAAGCACGGCTCTTCGCACAGCTGACTATACCCTGCTCTTAGAGAAGTGTTATTACTCTAGTGGGCTACCCATCCCAACAGCTGCTGCTCTCCATGCCAGCCATGCCCTGCTCTCCATGTAAACAGCCTGCCTTTGTTCAACCTCCTTCATTTTTTTCTCACACACTCAGTCCCTGTCTCTTTACGATTGGGCCACACACACAGTGCCCTCTGTTTCCCAGCCCTGGCACCATGGTGAGCACAGCGGGTACAGAGTAAACATGGTGTCAAAACTCCTTACACCATCAAACACAGCATCACAAATAACATCATTTACAACCTCACTGGCTGTCTAACAGGCAAGAATTGCCATTCTATATGAACAAGTAGGCCTATGTGCTTTTAAGAGCTCTATCATGACTACAGTGAGCTACATTGGCCTGGCAGGCTGGTCGCTATTCGTGAGAATGATGGGAGGGGATGGGCTCTTGTGATTGGCTGTGGGAATAGAGTTTGCACCACTGCTGTGTCAGAGGGGAAGCCCTAGTAAGCTTCCACAGAAGGAAGATGAGGAAGGAAGACAAGGAAGGAAGACGGGGCTCAGCTGGATCAGATGGCAGCTCAGGACAAGCAGACAGGATGAGGCCCCTGAACAGACCTGCAGCCATCTGCGGCCATTTCATGAAATGACTGGGTGGGTTTGGAAGGATGGGTGTGGTCTGTTGGACATAAAGTGTGTCCATTGCTAAAACAGGGACAATGACAACACTTTGGAAAACTCATACCTTGGGTAGATCTTTGTTTGGTACGTAATTTTGTCTGTATCTAGTCTTGCGTAAAAGATTTTTGACTATCGACTAAGATATTTGACTATTTTGACTATTTATTTGACTAAATTCTGGTCCACATTGCATTATTCTGGCCGATAACCGTTAAGTAAGGCCTGTCTGATTGATGTATAAAGTGACCAATGTGATTTTTCAATCAATCTAAGAACAAAACAGGATACAGGTGTCCTCAAAAATATCTCATTTACATGTTGCATTCCCAACTTTTGATCTTACTTTTCCAATTGTTTGTGATAACTGGAAAAGTAAGAGATTGCAATGACTAGCTGATTAAATATTTTACAGCTGAACCCAACTACAAAATTTATACTGACTTTTGCAAGCCAGGAAACCACATTTTTCAATTCCCCGATATTTACAGGTTTTCCATGACCATAGGATCTCATAAAACGCAACTTTGTCAGACTGATAATAAACCTGTTCACCCTGACTCATGGAAATTAAATAGAAGCTAGCTAATCTCTCAGAACTGGAGATTTCAGAAAGTTCTTGCCATTCATGGTTACCAACCTTTTTAAGTAACTCATTCCATGACTTTTCCAGACACTTCCAGATTACTGTATCATTTTGATTGAGACCAATTTGCCAATTATTTTTGATTCAATTTGTGGACCATTTTGACCAAGTCGTAGACTCAAAAGAATATTTAATTTGCAAATCAGTCATCACAATAGCTTGCAAGAAACATTTACTCTACACAAGAGCAATATTTAGTTGATGCGGAGGAAAACTAGAATGCATATTCACAAAAGAAATTTCCATGACTTTTACAACCCTCTACGGACACGTTAGAGAAAGAATCGCCATTGTCTAGTCAATTGTTTTTACATGCTAGACTTTTGATGGCATGTAAACAATGCAACTAAAAACTGAAAAAGATATTAAGTAAACTGGGAAGGGGGCATCTTCACATATGTAGAGTTTTCAAATGACTTCACGTGCTATAGTATATGAGAGTGTATATTTTATTTGTGTGCTTTAATTCTCTCTTCACTGAAAACAGACACACACACATACGCATCATCAAAATGCCCAACTACATAAACGCTGGTAGTTACAAAGGGTGTGGTTGTTTAGATAGTAAGTAACAAGGACATGATTGCGTTCACCTGTGACCTGCCGCCATTACACACACTCTCTCTCTCACTCTCTCTCTCTCTCTCTCTCTCAACACAACACACTTTCATCAATCACACACATACCGTGAAGACCGCAATGTATGTTAGCGTGTGGCTCTTCATTAAACACTTTAGTCACCACAGAAACTCGACAATATTCTAAAGAAATATTCTGGGTTCAATACAAGTTCAGCTCAATTGTCAGCATTTGTGACAATGTTGATTACCACAAAAAATAAATTCAAATCGTTCCTTTTCTTTAAATAAAAAGCAAAAAATCGAGGTTACAGTGAGGCACTTACAATGGAAGTGAATGGGGCCAATTATTGGAGAGTTTAAAGCAGAAATAATAAGTATTTTATAAAAGCACTTACAGTAATTCTTCTGTTAAAAGTCATGTATAATTTGAGCTGTAAAGTTGTTTAAATGCTATTTTTACAGTCGTTTTAGGATTTGCTGACATTATATCATCATGGCAACGAAGTTGAAAAATTAGATATAACTTTACACACAAAAGTATGTTGTTTTATCACACTAACATCCTTTTGTCTTGTGGCTATACTAACATCCAGTATAAAGCCCTCACTGCAACCAAGACTTGTGCTTTTTTAAAGAAAAGGAGGGATGTGTCCAAATAGTTTTTGTGGTAAATCAATATTATGCCACAAATGCTGTCGATTCAGCTTAACTTTTATTGAACCTGGAATATTCTTTTGTTGTTTTTCGATCTTCATGTATTTAATCTAGGGGTGTTGTTTCAACCAATGAATGACATTGGTGACAAAGAACTGCATAAAGTCTCACAGATACAAATTGTGCAAATTTCCGTTTAACTTTTTCTGGATTCCATATTAAATGTTTTAATTAATTGTTATGAACAAATGGTGTTTAAACAAATTGGTACATACAGCTTTAATCAAATAAAAATATAATCATTATTATTATTATATTTTAACAAAAAAAAAAAAAATTGCAATTTTATTTTTGGTCAAATAAAACGCTGCACAACAGAGCTGCAAAGTATTAATGAAAACATTGCTGAAAAAAATCTGATTACCTGTGGCACAAGTCTGCTATGGCTAAATCCCAACATGCTGATAAAATAATATAACGTGATAATAATAACAATATTAAAACAACCATTTAATATTATATAATTGTGATTATGTGTATTATTATTGTTACTTTTTGAATATTACATTTTTATACAGTAGTTATATTTCACGCATCCATTTGAATAGAGCATTAATTTAAGCAGGACTTTTATTTTGACAGACCATTGAGTTCTTCCTGTTTGTGACGGGTTAGTTATATCAAGCGTCCCATTAATGCTGGGATAATCCTGTCACGACTCAAGAGCTGAAATCTTCGAGCACGGGGGAGTTAATTTGCAGTAAGTGTTAACAGCCCTTTATACTCTAAACACACTGCATGAAAATTAAGCACCAGTAGTGTGTGTTGCGTTGGTGTGAGCGTGTGAACGTGCGTGCGTGTGAAGCAGATGACGTAGGAGAGCGGCACCTCTTGTACATTCTGTATCATGCAGTGCGTGTGACTGTATAATATTTAATTTAATTACATCCTTTTGCTGTTTAATGATCACACTTGGCCATATCCAGAGGTTTTTTATTTTATTATCAAATTGCCATCTCAAACGGTCACATCTCATATAATTTTACCGAAATTAGCAATAAAGATGATATCATACCCTTTTAATTTCTCTACTTCATTAGTACTGGTAGACCACGCAACCCTAACACACACACACACACACACACACACACACACAAACAGTCATTTCACCTGTGTACGTAGCGTTGCTGATGGATGGAGTGGATAGCAAGCACCATCTCCGCCACATAGAATTTGGACATGTCCTCCGGGAGTCGGTCCTCAAATTTACTAAGCAAAGTCAGCAGGTCTCCACCAACGTAATAATCCATGACCAAGTACTGTAGGAGGGGATATTATCATATGAACACAATTCAATTACACAAGCACCGATTAAGAAATGATAATTTCAAGAAACTTTACAGTACTGATCAAACAAACGGCCAAACGGCATTGTGCCTGATGGCGTTTCTAAAGGACGTCAGCTCTATGAGCAGTAAATGTGTATTGAGGTGGAGATACATACCAGATTGTTGTCATCCTGAAAGGCGTAATGCAGAGTGGTGATCCACTGGCAGTCACCGTTCACCAGGACGTTCCTCTCTTCTCGGAAACACGCTGTCTATATAAGATGCAAACAGACTCATCAGATGAAAAAATAAAGGTGCAAGTAAACTTCTGATTTTAGCTGTATGTTCTGATTGGCTGTGATTGTTTTACTTCGTGCAGCAGTCTCAAGTTCAGTGTGGACAAATTGCTTTTTTCTAAGGGTTAAATTGGTCAGAAATGGTGTAACTAGCAGCTTGTTTATCAATCCATTCCATTTCATGTATGCATCTGCCCCGTTTTTGTTTCATTGTCGATTTCACACATTCAGTCGCCATTTAGCGTGTGTACTTGCTCAAAAAAATTTGTAATGTCTTATCTGGTCCAGGGCACCAGAATCACCACCTGATTTTAGGGTTCACCCACTCCCAAATTTACAATTTAACCCCTACTTTTCAATGGAAACATGTTGCATCACACCTGGTTATGATGGCATGGTGCAACCGTGCAAGCTAGATTCACCTGCAGTGAAGATTTAAATGAATTTCCCTAGTAATACCTGTGTTTGATATCTCTGCTACACCTCTATCTAAAGATTTAATAGCTGTTTATTAGTCTGCTAGGACATGGGAGTTCCTTGAAGAACCAAATGAAGCTCACACTGGATTAGTGCCAAACCCAAGTGACACAAGATCTCCTGACATGCCTCTGGGAGGCCTGTAAGCACTGTCAGAAGTGATCGGGATTAAACTGGGGCACAAAGAAGCTGGAGTAGAATTGAAAATGACCTTGCTCTGCTTAAAACATCACTAGGTTTGATCGCTGAGCCATTAAGATAAGAGACAAACTGTACCTGATCTGTGTGAAAACTTGGGATTAGGTCTGAAGCGATTAAACGCAGTTATATGTAATGTGTTATAACTTTAATAAAGTTCAAATAATATGGAAGCAGATCATGAAAATAACTACAAACTCTGAAACTGGCATTTCTCTGTGCAGTCAGGGCCTCTTCTATGAGTTGCACGAATGACCCGATCTAAGGGGGAGCGATTGAAACTGCATCCAGATGATGCACTCTGTCGCGTGGATGCTCATCCCGCGAGCGCACGTGCTTAATGCAGCTAGATTGTAACATGATGGTTCACGTCTTATTGACTCGTAATATTTGTCACTGTTCATTTCTTATCGTGAAGAAAATTGGCAATAAGCAGCTCTATTAATAAAAGAGAGTTTGTTTTTTGGGAGTTAAAGATGGATTGAAGTGAACAGAAAGGCGAGAGAGGGTAGTCTTAACCCCATGATACACCGCAACAAAATACATTTTGGATTTGTTTTTGTTTTGCAATATAAATATCTAAAACTCCTTTAAAACAACTTATATTATCTTTAGCAGCTATACTGCAGAATACATAAATGTTGTCTGAGAATGTTGAATATAATATTAAAAATACAAATATTTTTTGTATATGTAAAGATGCATTCATCTGAGTAGCAGCATAAAATATATTTAGACTTGCTTTTAGAGAATAGATCATGAATATAAGTTTATTTTGTCTTTACTGCACTCGCAGAGGTATAACCCAGTGAAAAAATACACTTACTATAAGTGTCCAAATATCTTATATGTTGCTTCTCAAGTAAATGTATCTTGTTTTAAGGATTTTTAGACTATTTTAAATGGAAAACAAGACAAAAACACTTGATAACAACAGGATTTTTGCAGTGATTTTCTCTAGTAAATAACCTTAATAAAAATAATTTAATTTTTTTCCCCTTAATTTTTTTCCCCGTTAATTCAGTGAATGCCATTTAGAGGTATTTTTTAAAAGATGATTTTGTCCTCTTTATTGTTAATAAGCCCGTTTAATACAATCTTTTAAGTCGGGCACAAGCTGAATAATCGGTTAAGAGCTAATGATTAATCTTTCAATAATCGTATAATAGTCAAATAATCATTCTAATAATCATTAGATTAATCAATTATTAAAATAATCGTTAGTTGCTGCACTACTTGGGATGAGTTCGGAGAGCTGCGACAACGGAGTTTGAGAGAAAACATCCTTACCTCTGCCCTCTTCAGCATCTCCCACTTGTTGAGGATCTTCATGGCGTAAACGCGCTCGGTGTGTTTCATCTTTACCACAGCAACCTAAATGGATGAAGGAGGGATTAGCCAATGCATGCAAACCAATTAAAATGCAGTTTGATTCAGAGACAGTGGGGAATTCAATATTTTTTATTTTCTTCATATATAAAATGTTATGCACTTGTGACCCACTTAGACTGAAATCCCTACAGGGAAAGAAACCCTCTGAATGAGATGCTTTTGATCTTTAAAGCATCTGCAAGCCAAAAAAACATGAAGGCTGAGACTTGAGACTGCTGAATGTTTGCCTAAAAAGGGAGTGCCACAAGGACTAGCTAATATAGGCCAAAGGACCATAGCGCACCGACAAATGTCAAAAGCATATTAAGGTTGTGAGAGAGTGACTAAGGCCTTCCCTTCAGGGGGAGTGAATAATATTAGGAAAGGGACTGGTTGGAGAGGTTATTCACTTGGTGTGGCGTCAACAAACACCCTACCTGCAGGAAGACATACCAGTCAGGGAGGGACATACATTATGAATGCAGTGAAAGACTTCACACTCAAAACTGTTGGACATAACAAAGAGTAAACAACAAACTGCTGCCAAGTATTTGCATCAGGGTATGAAATAAGGTTCCACAAGGTTCAATTTTAGGACCCAAACTTTTTATTTTATATATAAATGAGATTTGTGAGGTTTCAAAAAAATTACACTACGTATTATTTGCAGACGATACAAATTTATACAGTTCAGGAAATGATTTGAAAACTTTAGCTAATAATATTGAAGATGAAATGGTTAAACTAAAACTGTGGTTTGATGTAAATAAATTATCTTTAAATTTGAATAAGACAAAGTTTATGATATTCAGCAATAAAAGAAAAGAGGAAGTCAGCTTATCTATAAATAATGTAAATATTGAGAAGGTATCTGAAACTAGATTTTTAGGAGTCACCTTAGATGAAAAATTGACGTGGAAAAGTCATATATTGCATGTTAAAAATAAGATGGCAAAAAGCCTATTTATTTTGAATAAGGTTAAATACAGCTTACCGTATAATACAATGAAAATGTTATATTGTTCAATGATTTTGCCTTATTTAAACTATTGTGTAGAAATATGGGGAAATACATATCATAGTAACACTATGCCTTTATTTATTTTACAGAAAAGAGCCATTCGCATTATTTTCAAAGCAGGATATAGAGACCACACAAACCCACTCTTTATTAGGTCAGGATTATTAAAACTTAAAGACATTGTAGAATTACAAACTTTATTAGTGATGTTTAAAGCTAGATGCAAAGCACTTCCACATGACTTACAAAATTTATTTGTTTTTACTTCTGAAAATGGAAATCACAGACGGCCGTATGATTTTAAACATCTAATAGCGCGAACAAACCTGAAACAAATGTGTTTGTCTGTTGCTGGTGTAAAAGCATGGAATCTTCTAAGGAAAGACTTAAAAAGTTGTAAAAATATTTTGGAATTTAAAAAGAGTTATAAAAAGAAACAACTTGAATTATATCAAAATGAATTTTGAATTGGACTGTATGTGGTCAATGTATAAAAGTTTAAATAAATATCAGATATGTTGGATATTGGGTGATGGTGGAGGAAACAGTGCTAATGACATCTATTATGTATGTTAATATATTTTGGGTGATGCTAATATCATCTATTATTTATGTTAATAAATTTTAGGTGATGGTGGAGGGAATAATGTTAATGCCATCTACTATTGAAGTTTATAAAGGGGGCAGATAAATATAAGAATATTATTCTTCCATCTGCTCCTTTCTGATCATGGAAATGTAAAGGAAATTTCAAATGAATTGTATGTGATTGGTATAAATAATGCATTTTCATGAAAAGAATAAAAAAAAAAAAAAGAATAATAATAATAATAATAATAATAATAATAATAATAAAAAAAAAATAAGCTCCCGCCACCCACCAAATGCGGGTACTTTTTTCACAGTGGCATGTAATTATGTTCATCTGCCCGCCACTGTGTCGGGCAACCTAAAAGAGATCTCAGAATGACATATAACAAGAAATAATGTTAGACAAAAATGTGTACTTGAAGAAACACGCCTGATTATACTGTATTTTGATGAACAGATGAAAGAAAAGACGTTAACGCACGTGTCTGATTCACAGTCTGTTCAGAGTTTAAGTGGAGGGTATGCTGCTCAAAGTGGCAGGGAAAATTTGGCAATTACCAGCCACTGTGGCTGGTGGGCAAAAAAAATTTCACGTTCATACCCTGACCCATATAGCAGGGCTCCAGACTCCAGAAATCTTGTCGCCATTGGGGACAGTCGGGTTGTGTGCAGACAAATGCGGTTTTATCAGATATCTTGTGAGTTATTGAATACATCTATACACCACCAGTGTGTCTCGCACCCCTTTCCACCCGTTCTGTTGTGATGACGTGCTCACTGCTCCGCACCGAACACAACAACAACAAATCCAGCATGAGGAAGTCGTGACCAAATTACTCTTTTGAACTGGATCTTTTTCTTAAATCATATGAAACAAACTGAGGGTTTGACCTCAGGAGCTTATGTTAGCAGTCTGAATCAGATTCACTTTCTCAGCATATATATATATATATATATATATATATATATATTTAATGACCCAGCTTATGACCCTGCATTAGTGTGGAGTGGCCTGAAACAACGTACTAATTACAGGACTCCTACCCCCAACCCTGTGGTGGACGAACGACTGGCTGACGACCTGAATGTGTTCTACTGCAGATTCGAAAGGCCCAATCTCACACCCCACACGCACTCGGACCTTCAATTCACACAAACATTAATACCTCCTGCAACCCCCCTCCTCCCCCCTCCTGCTACTCAACCTGCACTCAAGATCTGTGAAGACGATGTGTGCCGTGTCTTTCGGAAGCAAAGATCAAGGAAGGCTTCAGGCCAAGATGGCGTCTCACCAGCGTGACTTCGTTCCTGTGCTAACCAACTGGCCCCCATCTTCACTCAGATCTTCAATAGATCACTGGAGCAGTGTGAAGTCCCATGCTGCTTCACATGCTCAATTATTATCCCTGTCCCTAAGAAACCAAAAAGCACAGGAATTAATGACTACAGACATGTCGCCCTGACGTCTGTGGTCATGAAGTCATTTGAAAGACTGGTGTTGGCCCACCTGAAGGACATCACTGAACCCTTTCTAGATCCCCTTTAATTTGCTTATCGAGCGAACATGTCTGAGGATGATGTAGTCATCATGGGATTGCATCATGTCCTGCAACATCTGGACAGACCGGGACATATGCAAGGATCCTTTTTTTGGACTTCAGCTCGGCTTTCAACACAATCATCCCAGCTATTTTCCGGACTAAATTAAACCAAATCCTTGTTCCCACCTCTACCTGTCAGTGGATCACCAGCTTTCTGACGGACAGGCAGCAGCTTGTGAGACAGGGATAATTCACTTCCAGCACCTGTACCATCAGCACTGGTGCCCCCCAGGGATGTGTGCTCTCCCCACTACTCTTCTCCCTCTACACCAATGTCTGCATCGCCAAGGACCCCTCTGTCAAGCTCCTGCAGTTTGCAGATGACACCACTGTCATCGGCCTCATCTGAGATGACGATGAGTCTCCATATAGAAAGGAGGTTGAACGGCTGGCTGTCTGGTGCATAACAATCTGGAGCTGAACACACTCAAAACGGCAGAGATGATTGTGGACTTTAGGAGGAACACCCTCAACATTGCCCCCCCCCCCCCCCCCTCACCATTCTGAACAGAGTCATTCAGGTTCCTGGGCACTACCATCTCACAGGACCTGAAGTGGGAGACACACATTGACTCAGAGGCCCAGCAGAGGTTGTAATTCCTTTGCCAGCTGAGGATGTTCAACCTGCCACAGGTGCTGCTGATACAGTTCTTCTCAGCAGTCACTGAGTCTGTCCTCTGCACTTCAATTAGTGTCTGGTTTGGTGCAGCTACGAAATCAGACATCAGAAGGCTACAGAGGACAGTCCGGACTGCTGAGAGGATTATTGTTTGCCCCCTGCTCCCCCTTCAAGAACTGTACACTTCCAAAGTGAGGAAAAAGGCTGGAAAAATCACTCTGGACCCCACTCACCCAGCCCATTACCTTTTTGAACTGTTGCCTTCTGGCCGACGCTTCAGAGCTCTGAGCACCAGAACCGTCAGACACAGGAACAGTGTTTTCCCTCAGGCGATCCATCTCATGAACAGTTAAAGCCGCCCCATTGAGCAATAATTATGTGCAATACACAGTTCAAGTCTATTTATATTATCCAACATATCCACATCTGCCATTACATACATTGCACTGTACATAATATACTGTATTTTTGTTCTTTATATAACAGATTTGTAATAGATTTGCACTACGTGTATGTATGTGGGTATGTATGAAGGTGTGAGTCTGAGTGTATGTACGTATATGTGTAATTATCTATTTTTATTATTCTTTTTTTTGTTTTTGTTTTTAATTATCTATGTCTTGCTGCTGTTTTTGTATTGTTGTATGCTGGAAGCTCCTGTCACCAAGACAAATTCCTTGTATGTATGTGTAAGCATACTTGGCAATAAAGCTGATTCTGATATAAATCAAGCTTTTAAAACCTAGGAAAATTGAGGGAATTGTACACAACTATTACACAAGGTGCAATCATTCATTGATGCTCAAGAAGAGAACACACTACTATATGCATTCTATACTTATTATATACTATGTAATTATCTGAAATATAATTTATCTCTAATATTGGTATAGATTATGAAAGGGGTGTGAACATTTATGAGACAAAAGGGAATGCAAAGTTATCTTCTCAACTATATATACCGTTTATTAAACCTCAGATTAATGGGTTATCAACTGCCAATCTAAATCGATCCATTGTGTGATTTGGCCACTAAATACAGCCAATTTGCTCCTTAAGTCATTTTTTTTAGTCTGGAAAATGGACAAGAGCTGTTCATAAAGTTCAACAAAACTCTACAAGGCTGTCAAATAAAAATTTGAAATTCAAATGTTTGTCGATTTTTACGAGAGAAAAAACAAATTCACATTTCAATGCAAAAACTATTTAGAAATTTTAAATGCATGCAAAGCAATGGCAATGACTAGGTGGAGGTCTTTTGCCATTGCATCTTGTGCTCTCTTATCAGTGTGTTGCAGCATAAGCAAAGCTTTTTAAAATGCTGTGTCCTAAAAAATGCGTCTTGGGACCCCCCTGTGCATTCTGTTCCATTCTGTTGCACTTTGACTAGCATCCTGTTTGAACAGCCCCACTGCAGCTCTGTGCTCAGATATGCCTTTACTGGAGTGAGGTCGAGTCTGAGCTGCAAATGCCAAATCAGATGAAATCAGCTGAATACACTTCTACCTAGGAATATTACCACCATTAATACTACTGTCATTTAGAAAAACACTGTGGCAGCACTGGTATTTTGAAGCCTGACAACCACAAGAGTACCATGGCACCAGTATACTGTGCACCACTAAGGGTCTGTTCCAAAACCTAGTGAGCTTCCTCCAGAGGTAGCATTTCAAGACATTATAGGCACACTCCAGACACAAAGGCTGTTCCAAAATGTTGGTATCTTAATTATGCTGCCTCAAAAGATACCTTGATACTAAAAGATACTAATTTTAAGGTAGCATCATATGTATCCTTCCCCAGGTAGGCGATCCCAGAATGCACCGTGATGAGCTCAATGGAAAAATAAATCCAAGATGGCGGACGAAGCGAGAGAAATTTGGATTATAAATATATTTCTAATACATTCAATACTAAAAAGTATACATAAAATTTTTTTTTATGTAATAGAAGACTGACAATTTGACACAAAATGTGTGTACTATGCGTATTCATGCTCATTATACTGCGTTTTTCCTCTTGTGTCACCTCTATTGAAATGAATTGCGAGTACGGTCTTGCATGCGCTGCCTGCACATGACGGGCACTAATTGATTGATGCACAGAACCGCTGCCGCCTATGTTGAGTGTTCCAAATCACTCTCTTTTGAGGCATCATTTCGGTAAGAATGCTGCCAGAGAAGACAGCTGCCTATGTAGGCAGGAGACTGTTAGGCAGTTCACTAAGTTTTGGAACAGAGCCTAAGTTAACATTAAGCTTTTATTTGAGTTTTAATTTCTTTCCTTTATCCTTTTTTTTTACTTTCGATTTGAGAATATGATCTAGCATTTTTTTTTCCTTTTAGAATTCTATGCACTAGAGCTGTTAATTGGCCAGAGAAACTAAATTCAAATTTTTACCTTAGGGGGCCCTGGGAAGCTTAGAAAGTAAAGATGCTGACTACCACACCGGGAGTCGCAAGTTCGAATCCAGGGCATGCTGAGTGGCTCCAGTCAGGCTTCCTAAGCAACCAATTGGCCCGCTTGCTGGGGTGGGTAGCGTCACTTTGGGTTAACCTCCTTGTGGTCGCTATAATGTGGTTCTCGCTCTCTGTGGGGTGTCTGATGATTTGTGCACGGATGCAGCAGAGAATAGCATAAGACACCACAAGCACTAGGTATCCATGGTAATGTGCTCAGCAAGGCACGTGATAAGATGCATGGATTTACTGTATCAGACACGGAGGCAACTGAGAGTCGTCCTCCGCCACCCAGATTGAGGAAAGTCACTATGCCACCATGAAGATGCATTGGGAATTGGACATTCCAAATTGGGGAGAAAATATATTTTTTTTCAAATGTATGAATTTGGGTGCATTGAATACATAAATCATACAGCACCGTGTTATATTACTGCAAAGAACATTCGTGGCTGTAAAAAAAAATACAAAAAATAAGAGCATTGCATTTTCAACTAGTGTGCATAAAATAAATACAAGTTTTTATTCGTCCATATTCTCAAATGTTAAGTCAAAGGTAAAATGAAGGGGAAAAACACTTCAATAGACAGTTCAGTTCATATGATGTTACACTTGCACTGATGCCACATATACTACCCCATATTCAAGCTTCATAATAACAACGAAATACCACATTGTTTTTATTCAGTACAGTTGTATGTAGAGTAGCAATATTCACAGAGAGCAGTGGTGTTTGGCTGAACTCGGTGGTGAAGCAGCTCAGACTATAAGCACATGTCCAGGGATGTTCAAACAGATGGAACGCAACAGACTGGAACCGAACGCAAGGATCTCGATACACACGTTTCCAAGTTGAACTCATTTTCAGACAAAGCATTTAAAAACTCATCGCTTAGTCTGAGAAACGCTTATAAGAGAGAAAGACACAATGGCCAAGACCTCCACCAACTGCAAGGGGCTGTTCACACCGAATGCTTTTGCAACCATCCATTTGTTTTTCTATGTAAACGTGCTAGACGAACGTCTTTGTTTCGCTTTGTTTTTGTTTATTTGTTTTATTATTTTGTTTTTAGATGCTGTGTCTAAATAAAAAGACATTTGAAAAGCATATTGAAACAACTGCTTTCTGTTAAACTGTATCTGTTGCCTTTTTTAGTGCAAGAATGTAATCGATCTGAAGTCATCATCATCAACGAGGCTCGGTAGCCGCTAGCTAGCAGCTAGCTATCTGGCTAATTTAACATCGTCATGTAACGAACAAGAGAGCACTTGCAATACAGCACAACAGCTATCGACTGAACACTAAACAGCTGACACAATAACCACTCTGACATCCACTTATGTACAATTTAGTTAAACGTTTTTTTCATGATCCATAATGCTGTCACAGGTAAGAAAGTGTTTCTTCTTGCAATATTTATTGGCAGTTGGCAATCCATCTTATGGTGCATTACCACCACCTACTGAACTGGAATGAGGAGCATCACAATGTATTTCAGTGGAGTCAAACATCAGCTGAAATCTCATCAAAAAGAGGTCACACACCATATGTAGGTTTAAATTCTAAACTGAGGGTACTTTCAAGTTAGATTACCCTCTGGAGTTTACTTGTAAACAAACAAGTTATGCTTAATTCATTCTTGAGATATAACAAACAAGTGGAATGCAATTCTGCCCTCATTAATGGTATGAAATGTAAACTGTGATAAATATAGATATTGAACGATATGAAAACATAGTGAGTTTTTTTTCCCCCATATAGCCCAGCCCTATGTTTTCACGATAAACAATATAAGAGTGCTGTATGGTTTGTATTTATACGCTGTTTCCTCTTGTGGACTTGTGGGACATTGATTTAAAAATATGGTGATCACTGATTCTTAAGTGAAATGATATCTTTAAAATTAAGATACAATTAGAAATATAATTAAAAGTTGGGTAATATTCAAGTGAACATTTTGAATTTAGTTTCTCATCCATTTTGGCAGCCCTAAAATATGGGTTGAGTAGTATAAATTGGGATTTGTGTTAGTCCCATGATTTACTATAGGAATAGTTCACCCAAATCTGAATGTTTTGTCATCATTTACTCATTCTTTCAAATCTGTATGCTGAACACAAAGAGATGTTGTTCTCACTGCTCTTTTCCATATAATAAAAGCATATATTGACCAGGGGCTGTCAAGTCACAAAAGCACCATAAAAGCATTCCATATGACTTGTGCACTATATGCCAAGTCTTTTGAAGCTGCATGATAATCATATGACTGCATTTGTGGTTTTCTATATGGTGCTTTTGTCCTTTTTAAAGCTAGACAGCCTCTGGTCACTTTATGATTTAATTGTATGAAAGAGCAGTGCGGTCATTCATCAGAACTTTTCCTTTAAATCCGACAGGAACAATTTGTATCTAAATATGAGTCCTATAGTTATTAGATCAACTGTTGCATGTGTGTTACCACATGACTTGAAAACATGAACTTCTGTTTGTGACCTCTGTTATTCTGCCATCTTCAGTCTACTGGCTATTTGTGACTTCCCAGCAGGCTAATGTTAAATGGTGTCATACATTTTCCTGTATATTACCTTCGGGAGACATCACATGATGTGTGTGTAAACTCAGTGGAGGAACAGTGTTACCCACTCATGGCCCAGCCCCGAATACCTGGCCAGCGTACAATGTGCTGCTTCAGCAAAGAACATGGCACAAACTGTGACTTTGCATACTAACGGCAAATAACGAGCCCCACCAGTGTTTTCCATGCTTCACCCCCCTTTGAAGTGTGTGTGTGTGTGTGTGTGTGTGTATCAAAGTATTTGAACGCTACACTTGGGCAACAAACTCAAACAAGAGGTTTAATCACACACACTCGCTTCTTATCTGTCAAGCTCCAAACCACACCAGATAACTGACCTCATTACGAAAACAAACCGAACCCAGAGTTCCTCCTCCCAATGTGTCTCCTGTCCTCTTTCCCTCACTCCTTTTTTAGACACACATTTCCACAAAGGCTGTCAACCTGACCTGATTCAAAATGCAGGGGAGGTACTTTGAGAAACAGAGAGGATGGTGACCAGTGTGGACTCATGTTCCGGCGCAATTGGACAAGTCATTGACAAACTCCCATCCATAAGAGATTATGTATGACATAAACAGTAAGGGTCCTAATGGATCAAAGAATATATTAGATTGAGCAGTTTTGGCGGTCTCCTCTCCTTAAATACTCCCGCCGCCCCTCATTGGAACGTGAGACCGATGTGGCACACAGATAAACCTTATTCGCTACTTATCTTCCCAGCCTCGCTCTGCCCAGACGCCGCTCGGATAGTTTATCTAGAAAGTACTCATTGTATATCAAACAATTTGTGATTATATTCAAAAACCCCTGCAGATAGAGACGTGCCCTCTAGCGGTTCACGCTGAACAGAACAGCAATATGAGAATATTTATCATTACAATTCAACTAGCAAAGTTTGTCAAATGTTAGCTATAGATGCAGTACACTTGAAACACATCACAGAGCAAAGCAATAATTAGCGATCTATTTGAATCATCATGGCAAAAGGAGCAGCGGATGTTTGATTCTTCTATATAGCCTCTCCGTGATTTGAAATGAAGTGCAATAACGGTCACGTAACTAATGCTTTTTTTATGGGTAAAAAGAAAAGAAAGGAGACCGTTCATCAGCACGCGCATTTATGGTCTGAAGCTGGTGTATTCCCAATATGTACAATCGTACTGGGAATATTACTGTGGTCTTTTATATCAGTCTCCGTGTTCTTAACATGTCGCGTTCATTTGGAACGCGCCACACACGTGCAGCTGATCAGATCGGGAGAGGCATTAAGACAAGCGCCATGTATTCTTTTTTCTTCCTTATTCAACCTTTGGTGGATTTACAATGTATTTATCTATAATGTTTGCCATATTTTTAGCAAAATCTCAATTTCTCAAAAAAACTAATACAAAATTATGTCAAAATGCAAAGTTCAAATGAATCGGAAAAATCTTAAAAACTGCCCTGTCCTACTTTACAGCGAGATGGGTGCTAAGCAACCTTGCAAAACTGAGGATATGAAAGGCTTTGCATCATTGTCAATATGTAATGCACAATCCACAATTGGCTTTGGGCCTTATAGTATAACTAAGCGGTTATATAGTGCACAAGTTAGAGATGGAAAACAGTGACTTTGCTTATCTGGGTCCATTTACACCTACTCATTTTGATCATCTTGATCGTTGGATTGCTAAACAATTGGCCACATTGCTATACATTTGGCCACATAAAACGGCCTCCACAAAACGGTTATTCCCGATGTACTACTACTGTCCTATTTTCAAATATATTGTTTGCATCCGAGATGATGCTAATGCCAGGCACCAACATTTTGCTGGACATGATACGGCTCATTAAATTACTGCAGCCCTAACCCTGAAGTAGTAAAAACAATAAACTGGGCCTTTGCCATATGAGTTGTCTAAACGTTGTGTCTAAACTCTGAACTGCATGTGACTGAATCCGTCTTCATCTTATAGTTGACTGTTGGCATACAATCTTAATTATGTCAGTGTACCTTTAGAAAACAGAAGCCGTTGTCGTACTTAAATCAATACAGAGGGCCGTGTCTGGTGTGTATTTTGACCCAATCATTTGCTACATGGGTGATTCACTGCACTAACTCAATACAACAGATAAAGAGATTAACGTTTGTCCTCAACCCAGAAGCCTGACAGTTTAGCAGTCATTACAGGTGGTTTGTCTGGCCTATAGTGACTCACTGTGACATTATGTAAAAAATGTCTGCCTCATTCTGGTTCTCCTTGATTCCACTCCCTGTTCCCATGATTTCTTTTTTCTTAATTCTATTCAACAGAATAATTATTCGGAGTAAGACTCAGGTGAGGCAAAAAGGAGTGCCATCGAATTACGTGTGTCTACTCGATACTGTCACAAAAAGTTAAGACTTGAAAAGGAACAGTTCGCCATAAATAAAAATCTTGTGGCATTCAAAGCTCACATGACCCTTTTTCAGTTGAACACAAAAGGAGAAGTTTAGCTAAATGTTCATGTTGCTTTTTCCCCACATATTCAAACTTCCTGCATCATAACAAGTATGACTTTTTTCATCCTTGAAACACAAAATTGAGGATTGAGAGGATTGTGATTGTCCCGTGTTTTGATTTTCACTCTTGACACGTTAAATAAAACCTTATTGTTGTAACTTTGCAATCATCAAAATCTCTTTAAAATATAAAATATTGAGACCCAGATCTGTCAAATGATATATTGGATGCCAATATTAGTCAATAATTTCCATTTAAACATGCATTAAACATTAATCAAACGTAAATAATCATTTTTGACCCACCCATCTTTAAGAGGTTAACCGTATAAGCTATATAGTTTGTGAAAATGTCAATTTTATTTTAGATTTTTTTAAATGGTGCATTCAGTAATTTGGGACCAATTTAAATTTTTAATTTTGTCCATACTTTTTAAGAACTTTATAAGACCAGAGGAACACCCTGTTTAATTTCTGTCAATTCCACACAAAGCAATCATACAACTTCAGAAGACTTGGAATATTGAACACGAGTCAAAATATGGCGCAGTGGTTCTCAACCTTGTTTTTGGAGCCCCCCCCCAGCACAGCATATTTTGCATATCTTCCTTTTCTGACACACCCAATCAGGTCGTGGGAGTTTCCACTAATGAGCTGATGAGTTGAATCAGGTATGTTTGATTAGGGAGGTTTCCAAAATGTGTAGTGTTGGGGGTGCTCTAGGTAACCACTGGACTGATAGTGGATTTTGCCGATACCAATAACTAAGGTGGTGGAAAAGGCTGACCGGTGGTGGAAAAGGCTGACCGGTGGTGGAAAAGGCTGGCCTACCGAACTTGTTTCACGCACGTGCTCTTACTCACACGTGCGAATGAAGTTCCGGGCTGTTCTCACTAAATGTGTTTTTGCATGCATCTGTTTCCCATTGCTTTCCTATGTAAACACAAACTCAGATGTTACTTTCAATTAACTTTTATTGTGGTTTCTGTAATTGTTAAGCGCTTAACAGCATCCATTTTTAATGTATAGGATAAGAGCAGCATTGACATACTGTTTAACATTAGGGCAATTTTCATTTTTGGGTGAACTATTCCTTTAAGCAGGCCTGAATTCCATGACTTTAGCTAGGACCTCGCCATCAATCATAAACAGGAAATGTATATAGATTAATTTGGAAGTACATCCTGTAACATTAGAGCCACAGGAAATGGCTGGAAGAGGGTACAACAAAACAGCAGCACCACATGAGCCAATCAACAGTCCGGCTTGATGATAACAGAAAGACTGATGACAAAAAGCCCCAAAAGCCCAGAGTCATCATTAGATCCATGTGACTCATTAAAAAAAAAAAAGAAGGGAAAAACTGAGGACTGAGAAGAAGGGTCACTGAGGTCTTGGCGACCGAGGAGGAGAAGACACAGAACGCACACATCTTTTGTGGAGTGAAACACTATTTTTGTCAAAGTCTATCCTTAGAGACTGTCCTTGTTTCCTGAGCTAAATTAAACCTCCTGTCCCAAACTGCAGTCTTCTGCTGTCCAATCCTTGTACTTCCAACATAATTTCAGTCTGTCCTTAATGTTCTTCTTGGAGAGAAGTGACTTCTTTGCTGCCCTTCTTGACACCAGGCCATTGTCCAAAAGACTTCGCCTCACTGTACGTGCAGATGCACTCACACCAGCCTGCTGCCAATATTGGGCAAGCTCTGCACTGGTGGTGACACGATGTCTTAGCTGACTCCTCAGGAGACGACAGTCCTGGCGCTTGCTGGACACTCTGGGACATCCTGAAGCCTTCTTTACTGTAGCTGAAGTTCTTGATGATCTGGTAAATGGTTCTTTATGGTCCAATATTCTTTGCAGCAATTTCACTGCATGTGAGGCCATTTTGATGCAAATCAATGATGGCTGCACGTCTTTCTTTAGAGGTAACCATTGCGAACAAGAACACAATTATTGGAATCACTTCTTCCCTCATTTTATAACAATCAGTCTGTTCTTATAATCCAATCAGAATGATAGAGTGATTTCACCTGACTAGTACTCATTTACACTTTCCCAGGTGCTGATATATGATTAGTGAAATTATGTTAGCTGGTCATTTTGTGCCAGGGCCAAAAATCTGTGAAATTTGGGTTTTTGTGATAAAGCTGCTTGTATTAAACAAACTGCCATCTGATATCAGCAAACATCAAATGCCATTGTGTGCATGAAAAGTTGAAAGGTTTTGATGATGCAAACGTTTTGAGGGGAATGGGGGTGGCAGTGGCAATAAGAAAAGTTCAGACAAAATGTGAAAACAGCCTAAAAACACTATAGAAATGTTTTATCATAAAAGCCCCACAACATGAGACAGTGTTTTCCAATGAAATGATAGAACTTCAATCCAATTCCACCATGGTGAACAGGAGCAACAGTAAGAGCAAACAAGGGAAGTGTAGTAGAGAAACACAGAGGAAGACCGAGTCTATAGAAAAAAAAATGTACTTTGTGTGCAGCAAACAGTTCAAGCCTATAACTGCAGGAACATGTAGCCCATTCTGCTGTAAAACAAGAGATCCATCTAAAATACCTAGATTTGTGCTGGCCCAAGAATAGCAGTCCAACGCCAGGCCTAGGCCCTGGGGAATTGGCATTGGAGAGAGCAGGGGAAATCAGATGAGAGGAAGTGGGTTAGCTTGTGCTTGTTGATAAGATGCTGGAGGGGGACATGAATATCTCTTGATAGTTTGGGGTTTTCCTTGGACACATAAATGCAATCTACTAAATATGATACAGCTAAATGTTCATATGGGTCACGAAAACAAATCTTAATAATACCAAAACAAACCACACAATAGGCAACTTGCTTTTTGGATGCCATTCAGGCGAGAAGGGCACTTGACGGTACATGAGCTCTGGGTTCCTTACCTCTCCAAACGCCCCCCTGCCAATCACTTTAAGCATCTCGAAGTCATCTCTGTGGAGGCGCATTTGCTTCACGGTGGTTGTGAATGGCTTCACTGCAAAGAGAAAATGAGTGTGTTATCTTCTCAAATCAACAAGTAACATCCCTTGATGTGTTTTATTTTTTCAAAGACCATCATCGATTCTGTCAGTGACCACTAGATCTAACATAATTTTTAAGCAGTCTAAAACAGTGGCTAAACACCAATAGTTGAGATGCACCAATACTGAACTTCTGGACAATATCAATAAGCTTTTATCAGCCGATTATAGTAATGGTCAAAATGTATCCCTTGTCTTTGACAATTTTTTTTACTGGAACTCGATATAAGCAGCCATAGCACCCTGTAGCTCTTGAATGGTTGCCCTCTGAAGCCAAGCAGGGTTGAGCCTTTTCAATGCCTGGATGGAAGGCCTTCTTGGGAAATCTAAGTTTGCTGCAAGAAGAAGTGTTATTGATGCCAGTAGAGGGCGGTCACCCTGCAGTCTGTGTTGGTCCTAATGCCCCAGTACAGTGATGGGATCACTATACTGTTACAAAGGCATCGTCCTTAAGATGAGACAATAAGCCGAGGTCCTGAATCGTTTTCGTCATTCAAAATCCCAGGGCACTTCTCATAAAAAAGTAGGGGTGTAACCCTGGTGTCCTGGCCAAGTTCCCTCATTGGCCCTCATCAATCACTAGAGCTGTCAGAAAAAATAGTTTCAGCGATGCATCGCGATTCATACTCAAATGATTCTGAACCGATTCTCAAAAGAATCAGAATCGATTCTGAGTTCAGTTAAAATCACACAGAGCAATGGTGCGTGCCAAAGACAGATGTGGAAACAAAGAAGCAATTTAAGTGCATACACTAAAGTCAAGTGCACAAACACGACTGTTTGCGGACCAGCAGTATCAAACACATGACCATTTGTGCCGAACGAAACAATGATCACAAAATTTGTTCACAGACCCACGCAAATAGCAACGGGAGAGTTTATTCGTGATAAGAATCCAACAAACTATTTAATTATTCCCCACAAAACTTTGCTCTGCTCTCGCCATTTCATTGGCGTTTGTCATTGCCGGTCACTCGTTTGTCATGACCGTACGCACACCTGATGATAAAGGTTTTATCTTCTACTCGCAGAGCAAACAGATATAACAGTGCAACTGAAGCAACAACTGCGCTATTTAAACTGCTTTACTATCACCTGTGCAGGTGAGGAGAGGAGAAGCTGTCAGCTACACTCTCATAGAAGCAGATATATCTCTCATGCTGGACCAGCAACTTCCATTTGTGCTTAAATTCAAATGAATAGCATGGAATAGATTCATTTTAAATAATAATTAAATGCCATTAAATGATTTACAATGCTTAAACATAAATAAAAATAATAATATAATCAGTTGAAGTAATAGTATTCAGTGTGTTTTGATGGAGAACAATTTTGTGCTTTTAAGAGATTTTTTATAAGGTTCTAAAGAAAGAAACTGAAAAACAGAGACATTCTTTTAAACTATAGAACCATTTATTTAATCTTGTGGATGCTCCATGTTTGGTTCACAACTCATACTGAATGTAAAAGGCCAGTTTATGTAATGGGACTCATTCTGATTTTTAAAACAGCTGTTAAAAAAAAATCTGAAAGGGAATAAAGAGAGTAAAAAATACATTTTTAAGAAACTGCAAAAAGATAGATATTGAAGGACAAGATGCATCGAGAATCATTTTATAATCGAATCGTTACCCATTGAATATTAATCGAATCATGAGGCCAGTGAAGATTCACACCTCTATCGATCATGGCCTCCTAATAATGCCCCTCCATGAATTGGCTTTAATGATGTCAAACTGTCCTCCCTCCTTGTTTACTAGGCACTGCTGGGGGCCTGGCGAGCACCCAAGACAAAGCTAAACCAGCCTGAACGCCTCTCCATATGAGGACATATGTAGAGTCTCATGTATTTACAAAAGGCATTTTTCATTCATAAGGGCTCCAAACTCTAAACACACACCAGGCCAGTCCCTCAGTCATTCACATGGAACCACACGCTCAGAGCTGCATGGAAAGAACATCTGCTTTTAATGAGAAGATCCTTCAAAGTGGCCCAGTACCAATTTACTTGCTGTGGTTCAACTGTGATTGTCTTCCCAATGACCACACAAACAAGGCTAGAAACTAAAATGTTTCCCCTGCCGTCAATTCTCAGCCTCATACAGCACGCCACAGACAATGTACTGTACATTGCTGCATACAAAAATCACAAGAGCTGCCTGAAATCGTCCATTCAGATCTGACTGTCTGGCTGGCTACTATGCAGTTTCAAGAATTAGGGTGAATATGTTCACTGGTAAACAAAGTTTTGTTTACACTAGACTGCTACAATGAGCAAAAAAAAAGTTGCTTGAGTAGTTCATGTCATCAAATCTATGAGTTTTGCTTTAGGCAGCAAGTACGCTAATATTCTCAATACCAAGGATATTGTCAAGCAGTACTGTACATTTTATTCCACTTGTTTTGTGGGTTCATTGACTTCAGATTTACCAAACCCTAAACGGCATGTTAAAAGATTATGATCAGATGACTCCTGCTTGTATAGGGGAGTGGTACCTGAAATAGGTATTCTTTACATTTCTGGTCGATAACAATATACAATTTCATGGAAAATGATAAATAATGAAAACAAAGTTTGTTTTTGAATTAAAATAATATCCTAAAACATTCTGAAGCATTGACTCTGAAGAAAACCCCTCTATAACTTATTTGTTTGAATATATAGTAAAAGTAAAACAAACAATGCAAAAGTAACTAATGAAAACAATACTAAAATGATTATAATTATTATTTGTAGAATAACCTCTAATCAGAATACATACTCCCTATCATGATGCAGCATTTTGCTTAACCATGCAAGAAAAGATACAAAAATCTTCTAAATTCTACCGGTTTACACATTCTACCAGTATATCAATTTAACTGGCAAATCGCCCAACCTTAGCCGATAATATGCAAGGCTAGGTAGCGAGGCCAAATCTGTAGTGCCAGAAGATACACTAAAAACAGCAGCCATAGATTAGATGGAGAGATGGATGGAAATTCACAGATGAGAAGTTCAAACCATGGCAAGTAAATAGTATTGATTGCTGTGACCATGTTCTATGCTCATGCCCAATATCTGGGCCAAAAACCTGTACATTAGTATACACAATTCTACAATACTTTTAAAGCACCCCCTGGGTACAAAAAACAGCTTTTCATATTCCAAATTGCATGCTTCATTTTTCATACATGTAATCTGATAATCATCTCAGCTCCCTAAATATCATGAGGCATTTCTCCTGGTCCTGTCTCACAATTACAATAAACTCTCATCACTCAAATCCTAAATTATTATGGCTACATCAGAACACCAACTGCAGAACTGTGCAAGGAAATATGAAAACAAGCTCGTTGAAATGTCCCTGTGGCCAAGAAAATAGGCAGGCAAAAGTGAAACTAACAAAAGGGGAAAAAAAATTAAAATCATTCTAGTTTGAACACTTGAAGAAGCTGCTTGCCTAACAGTTTGATCAATAGGGTATGTCTTTTGGCAGCTCACAGGAGTCCATGTGGGATGCTGTGAGATGTCTCCTGCCCTTTGAAGGCTTGTGTTACTTGTAATGTCAGGCCTATTGATGGCTCAGCAAGACAGCCAAAATCAAAGACTTTAAAAAGAGGTCCATAAGGTCTTTCACACCAAACGTGACATGATTATGAGAGGCAAATCACAGACAAATGGTCCTTTCCCATAGAAAGCTAAACAAATTTTCACCTTTTGCACATTCACGCCTTTAAAATAGGTGGCGCTAATTTTTAGGCTGAATGGTGATACACAATATTTATCTCAACGCATTATTTTCTCTTAAAAATAGATGTGGTTTGTAATGTCTTTCATTCATAATTACCATGAAAGTGAAACTAAGTTGTTAAAAGGTTTAAAATACACACTTTAAAATACACACAAAATACAAATACATATTTTTATTTCTTTATGCCATTTATCTGTTATAATAGACTTTTCTCAGACTGTGATGACGTGTTTACAACTTATTTATTATTTATTATTTTTAAAATATTGAGTGTATATTTAAAACATTATGCTTTGTGTTATATTACCCTGTAATTAGTTTTAAAAATTGAATTACCACAACTGTGAGGGGGTTTCTATTACAGCTGCTGAGAGAATGACAGTAAATTTGTCTTAATCCACCACTCTTTATTTTTTTCCTCTTCTGGAAAGTCATTCAAACATAATAATGGAGTTTTTCTTTTAGTCTTGGAGCAAACGGTAAAGTGAAAATAATCCAATCTCCAATTCACCACTGCCAAAGATTATCCTGAAAACATTTACTTCCACGTTCCAAAACCCAGAGTTTGAAAAAGGTCTATAACATTGAACTTTTGAATATCTTCAACAAAAATGAATGATAGTGTCATTTATACAGCAATGTTGCTGATTAATAACACTAAAATGCGTGAGCTCGTTAACGTATTGCATGTGATTGAGTCATATGTGGCCCAATGTTCAGTGGATCAGTACCTTTACCAATGCTCGAATTCATGTTCACAATATACTGATTTATGACAAAGGAAGCTAGGGAGCTGATTAAGACACGGTGAGTTTTGCCTGGAAGAAGCAGTGCATACACGTGGAATGGCAAAGGGCAGTAGTCATCTTCATACCCATAGAGCAGGGATCCACCAACATTAATCAGTTTAGCAGCATTGCTCTATTGAACGTGGGGGGGAAAGCTTTCCATTTCAGTGGTAGCGAGGAGGATGGCTGACTACCTCCTGAAGAATGGATACATAGACACAAGCTGCCAGAAGGCAGGCGTACCAGGTTTTCCTGGGTGCGTGGAACATGGGTCAGTAATATGGGAGCAGATCCAGTCTGCCAAGAGACAAGAAAGACATCCAAATAGGCTGGACTTGGCAAATGCCTATGGATCAGTTCTTGTTGGAGACTATGCACGGTTTTTCCATGTACCAGAGTTGGTACATAGGAGCTTAGTAGACAGCTACTATGGAGACCTGAAGATGTGTCATGCAAGACAGGACTACACAAACAATGGCAGCAACTGGAAAAAGGAATAGCAATGGGATGATATATCTCTCACATCCTGTTCATGGCTGTGTTCAAGCTCATCCTAATTGGTGCAAGACAAATGGTCCAAGGAATCCGTGCACAATATGGGTTGAGATTGCCAGCTGTGCGCAGTTTTATGGATGATGTCATAAGCATCCTCCAGACTGCTGCATGTACAAACCTGTTTTTTAAAAGGCTGGAAGAGCTATTGGCATGGGCCAGAATGAAGATTAAGCCAAATCATGTAGTCTTTCTATTAGAAAGGGGATGAGGGATGATCAGATTTCGTTTGAGGTGGAAAAAAATCCTGGTTGTGGCAGAGCAGCCTATTCAAAGTTTAGGGAGAAAATACACAGCAGATCTTTCAGACAAACACATGGCAGAGTTGGTCCTGAAGCAACTCAAACTGAGGCCAACAGTTATATTAGTAAGTGGCTAAGCCTGCCAATGTTGTCTCTCAGATGTAGCATTGTTTGGATGCTTTACAACTGCCTCTAAAATCACTCACTCTGGGCTACAAGCAAGAAAAGACCAGGCTTGTTTTGGAGCTTTCTAGACTAAAACATCAAGAGGTAGATGGAAGAACACAGTCAGGAAGAACAGGCCTTGGATGGGGGGTGGCTCCCAAACTGTTAGCAGCCTCTTAAAAAAAGAGGAAAGCAATTGTAATTACGGAAGTAACTAGGATGGAATAGGGAGGGTATAAGGTTAGGGCAGTCAGCCAGCGGCAGCAAAGGGCGCTGGACCATATGGGAGGGGACATCTGATCTGATTAGGATGGGCTGAACTTTGGAAGGTACCCCAGGCCATGCTAAGTTTTCTAATAAGATCCACCTATAATACCCTACCAAGCCCTGGAAATTTGTCTCTGTGGTATGGCAAAGAGGAGAGTTGCTTCCTCTGAGAAGCCCCAAAAGCAAATGTGCAGCACATATTGGTCAGGTGCAAGACTGCCCTGGATCAAGGACAGTACAGGTGGTGGCATAATCAGGTTCTGCAGCTGGCAGAGATCCTAGAGGTGAATAGAGTAAAGGCAAACAAAGGCAAACAAAGGCAACCATGCTCCCCAGATGCAGGCTGTTGATTTTGTTAAAAAGGGAGGTGTTAACAACGGATTTTGTTAACAAGGCACAGTGAGTGAGGGCTTGTGCTGAGGTAGTATGCCGTACGGAACCGGTGGCATGGAGTTACCAAGAGATACGGTGCCAGTGCTTCACAGAGTATGCATTTCGGATGTTTGGATGAGAAGGCAAGGACAAGAGGCATTGGAGGGGATCTGTTGTCCAGCTGAGGGGGGTGGCAGGGAGATGTTCCTGACTGCTGCCCCACAACCAGATGTTCCGGGATTAATGGGGCGAAACATTGAAGATAGGTGGCTCCCTCCTGATGACCCCGCAGCTGGGCGGAAGGCACTGGTGGAGGTGCAGCAGTCAACAATCCCCGGCAGGTTATTGCAGCTACCTGTGCATCTATTCAACACAAGCATAAGATAGTGGTAATCCAACAGGGTTCACGTAACACTGTGAATAAAGCTGCAAGCTGAATAGAGCTTTCACCAAAATGGCTCACTCTGTCACGCTGAATCACTTACTGTATCCAGAAGACTGTTGCTGTAAGCATGCACACTCAATTAGACATGACATTGGAGCCCTGTGTGCAAAGCCTGGACTGTCACGGATTAAGCAGTGAACCATCAAACTCTAGCAAACCTGTCCCTGTTCTACAAACAGTATAACACCACTCACTGTGACTGCTACATCTCTCATAAATACCTTCTTCCAAATTATCTTATGATGTCTTCATGGAGGACACGCTTGCCCCACTCTAACTTTATGAGTTTAAAATGGACTGCTTTATCCCATGTGTCAGCCAGAGCCAAGCATCATCAATCAATATGACATGATTAAATATTTAACAATGATGATGGGTTACAGCAAAACTCACAAACAGAAAATAAAAATAATCTGGCCTATTTTATGACTGGGTTGCTTTGGGTACAGGTTTAAATCAATTTGTTTTAGATTAGCATTTTTTTTAATGCAGTTCCAATTTTAAGGTGTTTTTGAGTGTTATGTTTAATCGTTTCAATGTTGAAATACGTAATCCCCCTTAACAGGCAGAGACAACTATAAGCAAAGAAACCATGCTTTATAATTTCATCCCAACCAGCCCGACACAGCAACTATGGCTAAACTAATGGTGTAAGTTTGGGGCAGGTCTATATGTTTGTGCGACCAAACGCTAACAAGGGGTTCGGTGTATTTAGGACAAAATTAGTGTTTAAAAACTATTATTTCTGCAATTCCATTTGGTAAAACTAGTGGCACAAAACTGCGACAGGACACTGATCTGCAGAAAAAGAAAGTCACTCTGTTCTAAACAAAGTGGTCTGAATGACTGGAGCTCAGTATTGAACTTTTCCCAATAGCATGCCTCTCAATTTACTAGACAGTAAATTTACTAAAAGTAACCTCATAACATCAGGGTTTTGTTGACAGAGTAGCGTATAAGAGCATTTCTCTTCCTTCATGTCTACCCGCCAGAATAAAGGACTGCATAGCTATGCTGCATGCAGGTTAATAAAATATTACATAAATTCAGTACTGTTTTATAATAATAATAATAATAATAATAATAATTGTTGTTGTTTGTTAAAATATATTTCCATAAACTTATTATTGGGTTCCAAAAAATAATGATGAAAAAGTGGGCTGAGACCCTTTTACAAAGTCGATAAAAATGGGTTTACAGTGAACAGATGCAATGTAAATATGATGTGAATGTTTTTACCCCTCTATGTTTTACTGTATTTGTTATGAAAGTAATCTTGTTCTTTTTAAGAGGACTTTAAGTGTAAACACCCTTTCTTGAACAGTACAGCAGTAGAGCATGTATGCTCGTGACTTAATTTTTGTCAAAATGAAACACTAAATTTGTCTTTAATTGTTAATAATTATAATCAGAGTTCAAATCACATGAATTTCCTAAATAAATAGCAATTACATTTTTTGTCCAAATTGTTCAGCCCCAACCAATAGTTGAAGCAGTCATGACAGGGCTCAACGCTAAGGAGTTTTTCTATTGGCCCAGTCAGGCCAGTGGTTCTGATTTTTACTGGCCCCAAAACAAAAATGAAAAATAGCTGTATTTACCATCATGGCTTTAAAAAAAAAAAAAAAAAAAAGTGCCCGAAGCTAAATATTTATATATTTATATATATTACATTTTTTAAACAATTTCCTCCAAAACTTTTTATCACATTTATAATTTGCAAGATATGATTTATGCCTTAAGTAACCCGTTATAAGCACTTTACAGATATAAATTCATAAATGCATCATATTAACCTCAGATGTCCTGCCATTTACATATGTGTTTTCTGTTGCGCAATTTATGTTTTCTGTCACCCGTTTAGTCATGCTGTCAACTTTTGTGCCATGTGTAGTGTTTTCACACTCAATCAAAGGTTTAGTTACCGAGTTAAAGATCTGATTGTTTGCTTTGTGTAATAAACATATGAATCCTAAGAGAGAAGACCATGCTACTAAATAGACTGTGATGTGTGATATACAGTGGGTAGATATTAGCTCTAATCTATGAATTAAGAATGTGGATATAAACATGAACTTAAGACAACCCAAACAAGACCAACACTGACTAATACACAAAGCACAGAAAGATAATACCTATACAGTCCAGAAATTAGAAATGTAACAGGTGTGTTATGAGTAGTCAAGACTGTTTTAAATGGGACCTATTATGCAAAATTCACTTCTACATGGTGTTTGTACATACATGTGAGTCAGCAGTGTGTGTACACCACCACCCTACAATGTTAAAAGTCTACCCACTCCTCTCTCTTCTATTTCTATTTATCAAAAACAGTGTGTCAAAATGAATAGTTTTCGTCACGTTAGAGCAGGCCTCGCCCACGACTGGTGACGGACTCCACCCATTTATCATAGATCCTCCCCTGAGTGATGTACACACAGTCTGCCATTTCTTTCCGAGCTGGAGCAGATACAGTGAGAAGAATAATGTCTCAGCTTTGTAAACTTCATACGTGTTCTGTTGTTGGCTGTAAAAGTGAACATAAGAGTCTTCATGTACTCCCGGCATCAGAGCCACTTAAGACGCAGTGGACATGTTTTGTTTTTCTAAGGAAATGTGCCCACATACAAAAAATGTGTGTATGTTTGTGCAAATCATATTACACCGGACTGCTTTGTGAATGAGTGTCAACAGGGCTCAACGCCTATATATATATATATATATGTATATACGGGGGGGAGCAGCAGCTCATTTTTTATTGTTTTTGATTCCACCAATAAAAGAGGCATTTATAACATGGTATAATAAATGATCCGTCGGGTATTTTAAGCTGAATCTAGTATATTATGTGCTTGTGCGTCTTTGCAAGCTAGATATTATCGTGCTTGCGTGTCTCGGTTAGAAGGCTTTGTTTGCTCTGTGTTTTTGTGCTCTCACGCTTGTTGTCTGCTTCACTAACTTCAGAAATGCAGCACTGACAAGTGAAAGTTCTAGCAACTGGCCTGAAGTAAAAGTACTCACTTTTCACAAGTATAACCACAAGACATAAAGGATATGTGTGTAAACATGATTTTAGTGTGTAATAAAATAATAAAATAAAATTACAAAACATTTCTTTGAAAAGTTAAAGCCAAATGTATAACTTCGTTGATGATGTGATGTCAACAAACCCCAAAATGACAAAAAATTACAATTTAAACAATTTTACAGCTCAAATAATAAACAAGTTTTAACAGAAGAATTGACACAAGTGCTTTTATAAAATAATAAGCTTCACATCTCTGTATTTTAACCCTCCACAAATTGGACACGTTCCCTTTTATTGTCCCCATTCACTTCCTTTGAAGGGCCTCACTGTAACCTAGATTTTTTTAAAAGATCTTTTTAAAGAAAAGGAGGAACGAGTCCAAATAAATTGTGGTTATCAATATTATGCCACAAATGCTATTGATTTAGCTTCACTTGTATTGAACCTGGAACATTACTTTAACTCCATTCAGAAGAACAGAGAGCTTGTTGCTTAAAATAAATTGTGTTCTTAGATGTATGACATTTGATTCTCTATGAAAAAAAATGTGCATATGTTGATGCTCTAAAGAGGTCTTTGAAATTTCTTCTTTTTTGAGGGGTTATGCTGCTTATCTCCTTTGGAATGAACGTTACTAATAACCTTTATTTAAAAGATGGTTGTCAAGTTTTTTTTCCGAACATAATAAAAGTACAGTACAACTAACAGGTACACAATTAAAAGGTTACTATTATAAATCATGCAATTATATAATTTTACATTATATAATTATCATTTGGCATCTGGAAAGTTTTGATGCTTGTGGATGTTCCTTTTGTAGTTGACTGGCCTGCACAATACCTTCAAATACTTTCATGTTCTTGCCGTTTTTCTGTTTAAACTGGTTACAGAGACTAAATGGAAATTGCATTGTGAAGTGAAATGGTTTCAGTTTTTTTTTATTACACATGGTAAAGGGTTTGTGTCATTTACAAGATTTTTAACATAAAGGCATTGCTTATTGTGCCAGGCACCTGAAAATGGTGGACTTTCAGACCATGTTCAGCTCTGGAGCTCAAAGTGCTAATCTAGATGCTGATTCTGCCTAGTAACACGTCTTTAATTTATTTATTGGCTCTGTGCACATCTTAACAAGTGTGCCATAGAATAGCATACCATAAAAAAACTATTATATGGCTAATGTATGTCAGTGCTCGATATTAAGCTTTGGCATGTGCTTGTCCTCCAGACAAGTAAATTGGTCATTCAAAATTACTTGTCCAGAGAGAAAAAAGGACATTTAAGTTACATGCTCAAGTAACATGTCAAAGTTTATATTGTACATTTTTTTAAAATGATGACTGATGCCCAACTTAATAGTGTACCTATGCAATCAATTCCATTCTCTGTGACAGAAATGTAAACTACACTTGGTAGGTAGGAGAGGAGGTTTTTGTCATATGGTAATTATTTTATGTTACGTATGGTAGTCAAATAAAGAAAAGCCCCCATCGCCATCATTTACAGCAGGGGTGCTCACATTTCTCATGGGATGAGATCTACGATTTCATCATGTTATTGCAGCAAGATCTATCATGTATAATAAAGGCTATACATTATTATCACAAAACCAAAATTTAAGTAGTGAAATTTGATGATTCTCAATACCAGCTTCAAAAGCACAACAAATAACAATACTAACACAATTGTTAATTATGGAAGAATGATTTCAGGTTCTTGAGTAATTATTCAATTCAATTCAATTATTCAGACTAGTAAACAGTCAGTAATAAATTAACAATACAAGTTTAACAGCAGTAGGCTATCAAGTATTCTACTACTGGTCTTCACTGTATGATTATAACACATTCATTCTTTTTAAAGTTACTCAGTCAAGAGCAGTGAGTGTTTTCTCATGTTCTTGTTCTGGTTGTTTGATTATTATAATGACACACTAGACAGCAGCAGGTCTATTAGATTACATTTTTACTTACAAGTCCAACATTTGTATACAAATCCACTTTTTTCTCCGCTGTTTACATTCACTTTAGACATCACTCTCTGTGTTTACATGAATACCTCACCAAGATGGGCATTTTGGTGGAATGTATTTGACCGTTCAGGTGTGCATTAGCACAAGCGTGGGCATCCAGTTTCCTGCTGTGGATAAAACTTTCCAATGAGTGGAGAGATTGCAGAGAGGAGTCTGGGAGCAGACAGCAGAAAACAGAGGCTGCTATCATCATACCATAAGGCATACAGTAAGTCCCCAGAGAGAGTGTCTCATGGGATTTTGAACACCGGCCTTCTGAGCTCCATAACTTCTAAACTACATCACCACACCATAGCGTACATGCTAGTTAGTGGAGCCATACGAACTCACCTCTAATTAAAAACAAATGAATGCAAGACTAACAGGCCGTTCAGACAAACCCGTTCTTGTGCTGCAAAAAGTTAGACACAATGCAACAAATAAAATAGAACGCAGTTGCAGACCTGCCAACCTTGGAAATTCTTTTTGAGTACCATCAGTGTGACGGGCACAGGGTTTGATAACATACCATGTTTTGCTCATCAGGATATTGTTCTGTGCACACCATGAGTGAAAGAGAGAAGCATGAAATCATCCTCCAGATAAACGCTTAAAAAATAATTATTAGCACAATTATTTAATAAATAACGATAAAAACAATATAACGCAATGTGTAAATAAAATTATTATGTGAATTCAATATTAACAGACTAGTCGACTATTATTTACAATATAGTCACAAATCCTGAAATAGGCAAAATGAAAAATGTAGCATATTCAATTAAAAAATATATAGAAATGTAGGTCTTCCTAGATAGCCAAATTATTACCTGAAGCTCCTCGATGGCTAATGTCAAAACATGAGTTCATTGATGTTATTAAATGAGTCTGCTTTTTTATTCCATCAGTTACTCCTGGTTGGAGGCCTCCATAAATATTTAGTTTGTATGTAGGGTCCTACCTAAGCTTAATGGTGCAACGCTCAAATATTTAGTAGTGCGTAAATTGTGACTTAGTGCCCATTTACGCCACAACTAGGGTAAGTTGTAAATTGCGCAAAGCTGGTGCAACCGGCCCCAGGTGAACAAGCAAGCTAGCTTGCAAATTATGTAGCGTTAGGATAACGTTATTAATGTTAAATATTTTCCATAGGTTAGCAGGTCTGCACACAGTCACACACACCTTTGTGCTATCCTGTTAAGGCAGTATTTTAGAGGAAACACTGGTCATAATTAACCAAAACTAGGACAATACTCATATTTACTGTATGTCTGTCTTTTAAATTCTTTATAAATAATATTTAGATGTAATCAGAGACATTATTTTAGAATTATTTTTTTTTTAATTTAAAATATTTGTAATGCAATCAGTGACAGTGTGTAAACAGCATATTTATCTAACATAATTCTGTATTTTCAGTAAGAAGAATTATTAGCTAATATTTCCATTTGGTGTCACCATTGCCCTGTTCTGGGCTGATTTTTAGTCCCAGTATATCTCTAATGGTTATTCAGAGCTTTTAAGAACAGTACTTTCAGCTACATTTTAAAGGAAAGTAACTATTTTGTCTTTAAAATTATAATAAAATAAAACTTTCAATATTAACGTTTATTGAATCAGTTAGTAAATAAATAATTCTTAGTTTAAAGAATTGTGAAAAGTTCAGTATCGTGAATTGAACCGTATCGTGAGATTAGTACCGTTACACGCCTAAAAATACCCCTATATTTTTAGCATTAGGGCAGGCAGGGGCATTACAAATCTTAGCTGGGGCAAAAAACAAGTAAGACAATACGTGATGACACAACTACCATGACAAACTCAGGTCCTGTCAATATCATGAAGAGTGCTCAATTGATGTGCTCAATCAGTGAGCAAGACTGCCCCACAAATTGGCTTATTAAATATTGATAAGGAAGTCATCCTGTGAAACATCCAGTGGCTGAAGAAGCAGGGACGTGAGGGGTGGTTTTGCTGGTTGCAGGAGGTAAAAACATAAGTGCCTCGCCAAGGGTTAATCCATTATCCTGCACCAGCTGCCATGCGCTCCCAGCCCCCCACCAAACCAGCCATTTACTGGCAGCTTCCAGCTGAGTAGGCTCATTGCCAGGCAGACCTGTGGTGGGCACGTGGCTGGATCCTTACTCTGGCTCAGCTAGTTTTGATGTAGGCATGATCTTTCCCATGTATAGTACACAGGTAGAATGCCAGAATGTGTAAAACTGTGGTCCTTACATGGAATTGCAAACTGCAATCCTCTGCTGAATTGGGCTTTCATGACTGCTAATTTTTATGTCGACAGATCAATATTTACATTATGTAAATGACTCAAAATATGCAGTGCAGCATCAGTGCTCTCTGCAGTTGCTGGCAAGTCCAATGCTGTGTTAACGGAGAGTGTGCTGGTAGACAGAAAGTGCATGCAGGCAACCCGTAAAATCCTTACTGCTGAGATGTTTTCAAGACTCCATCTAGACAATCAGCTAACTTTTCTTATTTACCAGTTATCTACTAATTCTACTATTGTGATATTGTGCTTCTTTACCACAGATTACGGTAATCCCTGCTTTTATAGTTGATGCGCATTCTTGAGATCACTGACAGGCTATGTCTGTTTCTAAAAGGTGATGGCAGGACTTTCTTTCTACATCTGTTGAATGTTGTGTGTTCCAATTTCTCCCATTCATTTTAATAGAAGTGGACAGTCTCTGCAAAATAGTCTCTGGCTAAAGTAAAAATTTTTTTTAAAAAAATAGCATTTTCAGGAAGACACAGAGTTTATTAAAGCATATTGAAAAAGTTATTATGGTTCCACCACATCTAATTATAATTTGATTTAAAAAAAATAAAAAACTTAAATACATCCAATGCTTTAATTTACATGTCAAACATTTTCCCCAGTAAAGCCAAGTGTAATCTTCCTTGTAGGATCAAATGTTTTATGCGGATACAATAAAATACTGTTTACCAACCACACTAGATTTTACATTTTGAAATGGTTCAGCTATTTAACATTGCTTACTCCAATACAGATTTGTAAACAACTTCCTGTTATAACCTATTCTATATCTTCTCCTTTTGTGGGTTAAAATAAGCTAATATGACACTGAGAAAAGCACAAGATAACCACATTATTACCAACATCCTTCCTCGGTCTAGCTGCTAGGCTCACATATACATCTACAAAAGAAACTTGTCTAGATGTGTTGATTGAACATAAAGGAACAAAGATTTATGAAACGTTGTGGATGAGAGCTGTATCAACAAAATAAGGCAATATGGTCCTAAAATTATAAAGTTAGATGAATAAAAGGTAAAAATCCTCATTATTACAAATCACCCCTTTAGCAATTCTAGAATGGTTATTACTAGACTACTATTATTCGACAGGAAAAAAATCTACAATGGCTGTTTTTATTAAGATTTTATTACAAGGTCATTCATTTTAGCAATACTGAAAGTTAAAATAACATTAACACTTAAATAAGATTACAGCATTTATTTTCATAACTGAAACAGATGTAACGATGGACAAAATTCTCAAGAACTTGGCTTGTGTTGCACAATAATGAAGATGTAGAAGACAGAAATAGCAGCAAATTGCCACCCACAACAAATGGACTGATGGTAACAGTCACCACTGGTATGAATGGGTCAGTGACTTTCCAAACAGACAATGCAGCATGTCTCAGGGATGGATCCTCCGTGTCATTCATTTCCTAGTCTTGCGTATCTCTTCAGCTGTTGAGCCAGATATTTACGCAAGCCACATCCATCAAGCAGGACTAGCTGTGCCTCTTGAATATATTTCCCTATTCAAACTGGCAAAACTGCATACACCTTTTCAAATTTCTTGCACTGATCTTTCAGTGTTACAGAGTTGAAAATTGAGCATGATGTCATGTTGACCATATTTCATATTTTGAGGTCAAGTTTTCATTTAACCAGATTTAGTTCTTCTAAAATGCAAAACATTTTTAGAATAGTGGGATGACAGGGATACAATCCACCTGCGAAACATGTCAAAATGAGCCTAATAAAAGAAGAACATTTAAGATGGATTAAAATTATTAAAATATCCTCAGCAGATTGGCACTTGTACTAGTGAGGATCACTATATTATTCATGCCATATTATAGTGAAATTCTGATAGGGAGTGCAAAGAACACAAGTGCAAGGCGTTACAACAAAACTGCCTCAATTAAAAGCAGCAGAACACCCTCTGGGTGAGAGGACAAAAAATTATTGGAGTTGTTAGGGCATGACAATGTAGGCAGAACTATGATGTTCGAGAACGTATTTTTTAAAACCGCAGGCACAAAGTGTTTACAATAGGTGTATGTGCAATGTCAGTGTACGTCACAACACAACATGGTATGCAGCGGTGCTCTTTTTTAGGGAAGCATGGGAGAGCCAAACGGCTAATCTGTGTCACGCTTGCACCCGATGGCCTGAAAGCAGAGGCAGTGAAGCAAGGGGGAGGGGAGATCACCCACACATGCCTTGTGGTATATTAGCAGGAATGTATGGAATTCTCTTTAGTGCAGCCACTGCTTCAGGTCAGGTGACTTCAATTCCTGAGGGACATCAACTTTGGAACAGCACGATCCTTTAAAATATACATTTTGCATTCTATGTGGTGAGAACGTGTTGATCACAATGCGTAAAAATCCCTTGCGCTGCACTCTGCCTCTCTTGTCTGTACAAGAGTGAGGATCTGGAGTGAGCACCATTTGTTTTGAAAGGCATTCCTGACACAAGCCCTGTCCTGACTCTCCACCTAAAGCATGCAGAGTACATGTCAGAGTGGTATGCAATGATTCAGGGTGGCCTGCGCTGCAAAAGAGAGATGCCGCACACAATATAGACCATTTGGATAGATGGGGCTCGCTGCCAGCAAAAGCACCCATTCTGGACAGAGAACATACCAGACATTTCCAATGTAATGGGAGTTGCAGCTTGCTCATTTCCTCCTTTTAAGAGTGATGCATAACCCAGGGCTGGATGTCTCTTCAGCCCAATTAATGAGGCTCAGAATATAAGAAAGCCTTGTGTAATTCATTTGGATATTTTTAATAGGGATGCACAATATATTGGCGGCTGATATATTATTAGGCAGTAACCGGGAAAATCTAAATATTATTATTGTGCCGACAGTGGAATTACCGCCGATAATGTGTCACGCAACACTACTGCCTTTAAGAGCATTAGAACAATCACAATATATAAGGTTTGTCAATACCACTTCGCAAAAATCTGACTGTCTGACAGTAGACTGTGGCTAACCCCTTTCCAATACCATTCGTCATGATTTGCATCTTTTGGAGACGGTGAAGACTTGATTTAGTTCTGTGGTAATTAAAATAAGCCTCACCAGATTTCTATCACAAGTCCCATCTGGGCTTGTTTTGTAAATCAAATAGCGCTAAGAGCTCCTTTCTCCATTTTATCACTGACAGGGAAGCACTATCAGAGATTCTTTTATTTACTGAAATAACAACCTACGCAGCTCTATTATAGGAGAGTATTACGACAGCACCACCCATAGAATGTCAATGGGACTGCCGCTAATGCTATTTTATGCCAAGCTTGTAGGCTCATCTTGTTAGAAGGGCTCTGGCGCCGTGTCTGTTTGAGAAGTGTGCATCAGTGTAATGACTCCGGATGGACAAATTACAAAGGTTCCGTCATTCACAGTGTTTAAGCCCTATAACGGTAAATGCATAAATTGCGATTAAGTTCATATATTTCTGTCCCATTTCCTTCACGTTCACCTGGAGCTTTTATTTTGACTAGGGATGCACCGATCTGATACTGAAGCTTTTAGATCGATCGGGTATCGGTCCGACAAGCCCGATCCAAATCCGATACTGTGTGTTAGTCATGACTGTTACTGTCAAGCTCCAAAAATGACATAAAAGAACCATAAAAACACAATTAAAGTAGTTCATATGACTCGTGCATTTTATTCAAAGCCACTTGAAGACATGTGATAGCTCTGTGAATCACAAAAGGCTGTGTTTAATAATTAAATATATAGTATGCGCAGTGCCCGTGCGTTAGTGAATGGCGCTGCTCTGTTGACACAAACTCACTCAGTCCGGTCATGCACTCGCAGCTATGAATGAGAACTGAATCCTTTTAGATACAAGTTGAAACTTTTTGGGGGAAAACAGGCATATTAAAACAGGCTCTTTACATATTAAAGAGTAATCCCAATTACTTCATACAATAATGTAAAGATATTCTAAACTGATTATACAAAAACAACACTGGTATCGGCCGATACGAAGATTTCTGATATCTCAATCGGAAGAGAAAAGGTGATATCGGTGCATCCCTAATTTTGGCACTGAAAGTGCAGCATCTTTGTGTGTTTGACAGTTTACAATGTTCCGCATCTGGTGAAACTCTGTCATCACCTTTTGTGTTATGCTGTTCCACATTTGAAGATTTGTAAAATAACTTGTAGTGATTATTAATATTTGGAATTGCACGAATGTTTGACGATATTACTTACTATGATATCAGCAAAATCATTTAAATTATATTCTGAATATTCTATATACGGTATCTTACAGCCCTTCTCGACACTTCGTTTCTGTTACTGGAGTGGTCAGAACATCAGTGAGGGTCTAAACAAAAACATGAACCATCCTAAACCTTGAATAGTTTACTAATCTGCCTAATTAGCATATCATTGCTGATTTTGCTGTGTTGAGAAATGTTATGAGGTTTCAAATTAGGCAACACTATAGAACATTTGGAAACGGGGAGAAAACTTAACAGTTCAGCTTCTCATGTGGATATTTACATTAATGAGCATGATAATGATATTTAGCATATAATAAAAGCACAAAGAAAATGCGTGGCAAGGCCTTTAAAACAGTGTGTGTCAGGACTACAAGCAGGAATGTCTTGAAAATGAGGCAAACAGAAAATCTCAGCAGGTGCAAGACTTAAAGTGTTGCAAAGCTCCAAGAGTGCTAGCCTGTAAACAGAATACACGGCCAAAAGCCAAGCTTACATGGTTCAATCCAAGCTTACATGGCAGGGCCCATAGCTTTTCAGCTTCTTTCCGGCTAGATGTTTCAAATACAGTCTCTCAAGGCAATGCAGTTTGTCGTTATTAGGTTATTTGCCGCTTGTTGTGAAAGTAGGCTACTCAAAAAGCATCTCCCACCAGTGGGAATAAGAGGCACCAGCTGCTGTAAATAAGGCCAAGAGCACTGCTTGCTTTATGCAGCAATAAAACAAGAAGATTCCACCAACATGAGGGCAAGGTTTTTTGTGGTGTTGAAGATGCTTTCAAGATCCTTCTTTTGTTGTACAGAGGTAAAAGTTTCACGAGGGAAGTATCCTCTGTACAAAGCACCTTTAATAGAAGCCGCTATCTTTGAGGCTGGCACAGATGAACAGTGCTGATTAGGATTTCACCAAAGTGAAATGTTTTGGCAGACACAGATACTGATTTTAACAAAAAAAACTATAGGCTGATCATTTTGCCACTAACAATATTCTGTCATCAGATCACAGATCACTTGGGAATTATGCTTTAAAAATTTACAAAGTGTTACAAAAGCTTTTTTTTTTTTTTTTTTAACTGTTCTAATAATTTCCATTGGATCACATGAATGGCCACAATTTAAGATAACTAGAAGATAAAAAGATCAGTACAAAAAAATAACTAAATAAATATAATAGCATGATGATTAATGGGAAAAATATGATTTTGTACATCTAAAACATATCTAGGTAATTAATGGGAATCACTGGAATGTAGACTATATTTTAAAACTCAACCTTTCAAGGTTTGGTAAATACACAAGGTCATATTGCGATTTCAACTTTAGTTCAATCAATCATGCACCATTAAAGGATATCTACTGATATATACACCCATAACAGCAGCATAGGTCTGGGATCTATAGCAAATTCAATTGGACAAGAATCACCCATTTAGACAGGAAAAGCCATCTAACTGACGTGTAAAGCGACCAAACACAGTTGGCTTTGTCATTACGGGGTGTTTATGGGCGGGATTATTGGTGATGGATCATACCATAATAAAAGACAGACATGGAGGGAAAATCATTTATATAATGCCGCAGGTCTCAGCAAACTGTGTCTCTACACAAAAAAATGTGTAGAGACTCCCAGCTCTGCTCGTGGATATCCACTTTACTTTCTGCTAGGTGCCTCAAAAGAAACTCTGAATATCTTTTAAATGATTTGATATAAATAACCTGGCAAATTCTTTTATCATTTCATCCTCAGAGCTCTCATTCTATCAACGCGAAACCTTGTGAACACAACTTGGCTTCCAGGCGGACTGATAAAACGTCCTGTGTCCATCCATTCAATTGAAGGCTTATCGAACCAGCCAATGAGATTTGCGCTGAGGTGATCGAGAAAGACTTTTCCAGTTTTGTGCTATAAGCATCAGATGGTTGAGAACGGAGTGTGGGCGGTCCATGGGCGTGTTGTCTGAGGCTAAAGTGTTTCATACTTATTTCTCAGAAGTCAGAGTCTGCTGGTTTCTAAGAATTTTGGATGGTTTCCCACATTATATAGCCTATAAGTGCAGCTTTCACAACCGTCATGAAAGTCTTTTTTTTTGTTTTCGCATTAACGTGAGAATGAGAAAGAATAAAAATTAAATATTAAACCTAACCCTTCTACATATTGTGGCTATAATTATTGGTGCTCCGATCAGGAAATCTGAGGCCGACACCAATCTCCTTTTTTTCTTAAACTGCCCTTTGCCACACTTTTGCAAGTTATAAGCTGCAGTTATATGTTTATGCACCACACAGTAAAATTAAGGTAACACTTTACAAAAAGATTCCATTCATCCTGTTCTTGCTCACTGTGCAATGAATCAGAATAACTACAGTATTGTCTCTAGAAAATGAGCAACTTAATATTCATACACGTGTAATTCTTACACATTTTCTAAAACAAAACGGCTTATTGATGTGAATTACATCATGTCTGATGAACTGCTTAGAATTGCCAACTCACCCTCCAAAGGCCACTCTGTCATGCTTCAAGGGCTAAGCAAGCACTTATTTATTACAGTAGCAGTGTATGTGTGATTCCCTGCATGCTGCAAAAAAGATCGGCCCAAAATCTAAGCATGATCAGTCGATCGCAGATTTAAGACAAATACTGGCCGATTTCAAACGGTGGCCGATTGATTGGTGCTTCCCTAGCTATAATTATTTCTGGATTGTGCATTTGACTTAAGAGTTTTTACAAAGTGTGTTACTAATTAATTATTAATAAACCATTGTTTTTTTCATCGTATGACCAATATGACCATTGGTTTTAATTTGGTCAATAATTGGCCGATAAGTGTCGGCAGCCCTAGTGGCAGCCCTAAGTGTGAATGCCAGCTGGGAAGCCAGTAGGGCAGCACGATTGGGACAAAAAGAATACTGAGATTCAATTTGAATATTATATAGATTATTATTCAGCAACAGTAATATATTTCTTTAACAAAATCTTAACTTGCAGGGGCATTGCTATTCAGCCTAGTTAAACCAGAGAGTTCTAAACATTTGAGATTTTATTTTGGCAGACAACTGCACAAAGTTTCTGTGTGAACCTGGATTCACAACAGCTGTTTATTTGACATCTCCTCGGTTCACAAATACCTGGTGCCATATATTATTTGTATTAACATGTAGCGGCCAAGCATATTTGGAATGATGGATAAGTGAAATTTAAGTGAATTTTGGAGCACTTTAAATATAACACGCTCAGTACATGTAAGCAAAAGGATCTGAACTTGGAGCACATATGTTTCTCTGAGCACAAGATGGAGTTGTGGAGAACAGAGCAACTCTGAAAACACTGTAATAATGCACTAACACAATACAGACTGGAGAGAGCGGTGCATATAAACTTTGAAGTGAGTGGCACAAGCAGACTATTTATTTAGTATATTAAATTGCAGCTCTCAAGGACATATCACGATTTAGATTTTATTTTTATTAATAGTGAAGACCTAGAAGCCAGAGTACTGTTTACACAGCCCCAGTGCCTATTTTAAAGGGATGAAATACAACAGAGGCATAACCTGCTTTGCAGCTTCATTAGGACAGTAGGGTGAACTGTATGATGCAATGCTGTTTGTGTACAAACACTGGGAGTTGCCATGGTTCTGGGTGTTCCTGTGGTTTGACTGGTAAAGTATAGCACTAGCAACACCAAGGTCATGGCTCGATTCCTAAGGAATACGTACTGATAAAATGCAAAGCCATTATGTTTTCACAACCTTCCAAAAGAGAAAAAAATTACAATTAGTCAAATTAGTCATTCCCTCAGCAGATGTTTTAGAAAATCCACTGCAGCAGTGGTACCATTTTTTTAAGTATAATGTGATATTTTTACACTTTAAATATAAAAGTTTGTAAGATTAACACTTCTAAAGAACACGGAAATGCGTCATCACAGTCTTTGAAAAGAGTCTATTCAACACAGGATGGAGCGTGGCTAATATACTTACCTTTTTCATGAACTACATAACACAACAATCCCTATCCTGTTCTTACAGAGAGAAAAAAAACGAATTGTTTAATATAAGTCGCTATTCCCATATCGGACCAAATTTACAAAATAGATTTAATTGACCCAAGCATATGCCTTTATCAATGCTGGCAAATACAATACACAATATCAAATTACATACAAACTACATTGTGGAAGATGGAATAGTACAAGTCTGTGCATCTAGCAACTGACAACATGTCGATGTGTTTGTTCTGTTTAATCCGCTCCTTTAATTAGTCTTCAGTCTGCTGTCGAGAAGGAAATCAGGCATAAACACATGCATACTGCACTCTCTTTCGCCCACTGACCTTGGCAAACCAGCTCATACCGTTACGCTGTGCACTATTAGGAACTTTGTTATTAGGAGCTTGAAATAAATAAATGAACAAGCCAAGCTTGACTTCTTGTCAGGCTCTTACACAAAACAAAATGGATTCATGTGCAATAACTCAAATTCAGGTTCATTAGCATTTCTTGTGCAACACCATAAAGGAATTTCTCCAGTCAGAGCTCGTCCTCATAGGACTCTTGGAAAAGTTCATCTGTAAGACACGATGGACTGTGAACTAACAGATCTGGTCAATACCAGAGTGTGAGGCAGTCAATAACACAGTCTGTCATTGATAATGAGGTGCTGATTCCATAGTAATCTTGGACACAAATATGTTAATGAACAATAACAATATACTTAGAGAAGCGTGTTTGTGCAGGGGGTGGGGTCTGTGTGTGTGGCTGAGATTTCAAAGTACATAAATACAACATTGTAGCAACATTCAAATGCCAAAAATAAAAAAATGTTAGCTTTTTTTTTACGTCAATATTTTTGGATAAAGAGAGAGCCCATCACTCAGAGTGAGTGTGTGAGAAAACATTCTTGTGATGCTCCAGACTCCAGTTCAGTAGGTGGCAGTAATGTGCCATAAGCTGGATTGAGAGCCGCCAATAAACATCACTAGAAGAAGGAACACTTTCTTGCCTGTGACAGTGCTATGGATCATGAAAAATGTATTCTCTAAATAGTACAGAAATAAACAGCAACGGTGTTGATGTCAGAGTTGCTGTTATGTTCAGTCAATAGCTGTATTGCATTGTCAATGTTGTCTTGTTCGGTACACAACTATATCATATTAGACGGATAGCTAGCTAGCGGCTACCGAGCCTCATTGCCGGTTTCATTGACAGCAGAGGTATGTAGCAACTAGACAGCTAATGCTTCCTAACTGTCTGCTTTCATGACTGTGATTCAGATAGCTAGTTGTGTGTATAACTTGCCGAACTGCTTGCGTTTTTAGCTAAACGTACATCTAGATGTGGAATATCAGCTAAATAGCCTCAAAAGTTTCTCATTTATATTGAACATTTATTTTTTCGAATAAATATGGGTAGCGTTTCATCGCCCAGGCCTATTTTAAATATAATTCCGATAGTTCAAATGCATAACATTATTGTGGCAGACAAGTAAAGCATTGATGAGACAATACAAAAAAAAAGCTTTAGAAGGCAATATGTTATTTATTTCCATGTTACTAAACATAAACCTATAATTGGTCAACAACAATCAATTTTGCACTGAAATTCATCAATCTGTCTGAGGGTGATTTATTCTAAAGAATTTTCTAAGGATGCGTAAATCTACACGTGTCAGATGGACAGTTCTGGAATGTCTCGCTTTAGTTGCGTCACGTCATAAACAGTGTTTTAGGGTTGCGGTGTCAAGTAAAGTGTAGTTTGAAACATAGAAAAACCTGTCTCAAGATCCCTGCATTTGGAATTGTGCTCCATTCAGCTTTGTTTAAACGCAAGAACGCATTCTCAACTTGTGCTGGCGCTGGTGTCAAGCAAGCCTCTGTAGAGGTTTTTTTTTCATTGTTCTCTGAAGATCTGAATGTTGCCTAGACAGCTGGGGATTCACTGATTGCCCCCTGCTGAAAACAGGTGGTACTTCAAGCTTGAATTGCTTTGATGAAAGGGATGTTCCATATTACAGTCCTGAGACACGATTCATTACGTTATTCTTAATATAATTAACCACATTCAATTTACAGATTAAATAGAAAGCCCTATAAGGATATTAGGATATTCAGGATTTTTTATTTTGATGCTGCAGTGGGAAGATTATAAATCACACTAAGTGATTGTATGGCATCAGAAGATTTGGAAAATAGTGCACAAATTAGTTTGGCTACATTTATTGTAGTTTCATGATGGGTTTTCTTTGTCCTTTTTGGAGTTTTGCAGTCTGGAGACATCATTCCTTTTCGATCCATGGCAAAACGCCATGTGAAGATTCTATACATTTCTCCTTTTGTGTTATACATGAAAATGAAAGTCATACATGTTTGGAGCATTAGGGTGAGTAAATAATGACAGAATTTGCATTTTATGGACCATATAAGGCCATATGTATCACAAGGTCCCTACTGATTTCCAACATTAATCATTTTTTTCTAAATCCAAAGATTACGGTCTATGCTTAATAGGTTGTCATCTGGTGACCAGATGAAAGTAAACACTGTGGACCTCTTAATTCTAAGATCACCACTTGAGGGACACTTACTAATATCATGGGCACATATTAAGAGTAACCACCTTGAAAATACTGCACTTACAGTAGCATTAGTCCATTGGTTATATTTACCTGGTGGCAGCAAAACATCCACCACATTAATCATTAACCTCCACAGTCAAGGGCACCTCAAGACAGCGTGCAGCCTACCAGTGCAGTAGTAAGACAAGAACAGAGGAGTTTATGACTCTTGGAAATTGGGTCATACTATGGTGGCTCACTCACAGTGATGGGATGTGAGGTGGCACCTGCTTGTGATGGGTTCCTCCAGGACAGTGACGGCCTTTTTACAGGAGCAGACACACTGGGGATAATCTCATTACTGACGTCAACCAAACACTCAGGACAGAGAATCCACTCACAGTGCAGGGCCAACCACAATCAACACAAAGAAGAGTCTGAAAAAGGGGGCATCCCAAATTCTAGTTACTATTTATACTTAACTCAGAAGTCTACCTGGATGTGGCCCTCAGACAAACCCGTCAGACTGATTAATGAGCTTTGCCCTCATGCAAACGGGATAGCAATAGCAGCAACAAATGTAGCATAAATGGAAGAACAATCAGGAACAATGTCTCCAGTCTTCTATTGTGATTGATTAGAAAGCAAAACCGACTTGTTCGATGTTTGTCTAAAATATCTGATTGAGTTCTCGGGACTATGCCTTTATCACACTTACATGGAATTATACTACATCTTTAAATCTGAGCTTGAAAAAACACACCTGACAGAGAAAATGGCACCTTGTTTGAGAAAAGATGAAAAGTCTCAGGACTTTAATGGCAGGATATCATATATTATTATATATTGTTCTTGGCTGAACCACTGTATCTTGTAAATATCAATCCCAGCTGTTGGTTGTTGAAGCTGGAACAAGCAGATGACAAGAATTACTGTTCAAACAACGAGGCCAAGTATCCCAACAGCAAATGTCATGCCAGCAATTTTGACAATAGTCAGCAGGGTGATTAAACCAAATGTAATAACAGATAAACAGGTCTTAAAGGGACACCCACAGATTATTACACCAACATGTAATCAATACACTCAAAATACACCAACTTACCCCATTCCAAAAAGTCGGTCACATGTTTTTCCCGTTTTAAATGCGAGTTGCTGCACTCGTTGTATAAACATATGAGTATATCCAGCAGGGTCTCCACACTCAGCGAGTTGTCGTTTTTCTGATGACCATCGAGCAGCAACTGCTCCAACTTCTTCAGGCGCACCTTCGCAGACATTTTCTACCAAATAAAGCGGCCTGGCTACCACTCCCAGAGCCAGAAAATATTTTTTAAAAAATAGCCCTTCTGGAAATTAATACGAGATTACCCTGCGCCCAAGCGCAACACACAGTAATGGTATTTGTGTGGCTGATTTCTGTGGAGCTCTGAAGTCCCAGACTCCAACTGCTAGCCAGCCATTCAGCTAGCAAAATGTGCCCAACATTGTGCTCAGATAAACGAGGATCTAATGCGATCGACCCCGTTGTTGTGCACTGGTTTCCTCCCCCCTCCTCACTCCCGGGGCCCTGTCGGCTCCATTCGCCTTAATCCCGACAAATCTGTACTTTCCACTTTGCGGGATGTGTCGGGGCTTTTTCTCCTGTCGAATCTCAGGATGACCGGACGCTTAATTCCGCTCTGCTGGAAATCTCAGATAATAATGGAGAACTGCACACACCTTTAACCTGCATAAATACGCCACCCAAAAAACTGGGAGTAGGTGCTATTCTAAAAGTATGCGAATCCTTGCGCTCGAGCAGGTGTGGTTCTCCGCAAAGGCGAATAAGGCTGCATTCGTGTTCAGCCTGATCTAGCGCTCCCGAACGAGCGAAGAATTCAGACCCGGGATAACGGAGCCCCTCCCACCCTCACCGGAAACACTGACTGGGGATATATGACGTCATTGTTTGATTGACACACCGGGAGCCATCTAGCGCTGACCTCATCAGGAGCGCGCGAGCAGCCTCTCAATGCCCATTCAGTGTTTCTGGGATTGAGACTGTTTTATGAATTACATTACACTAAGGAGCCTTGCACGCATATTCTATGAAGGAAATTTCGAGATTGCAAATGAATTTAAAGGTGCACTAAGTACTTTTTTCCCCATTAAAAAATTTCAACTCCTAAAGGCATTAATAGTAATTTTGCAATATATATTGGAAATCATGACAACTCACATTAAAATTAAGAGTCATATCAGTAACATTATAGAAGCTGTTTTATTATTCATGGAGGGGGTCCGCACATGGGGGCTGCCATGTTAGCATCACATGACTAGCTGAATACTACTGGCATAATCTCAGTAAATGTCCTGTTATTTGACACTTTCAATCACTGATTAAAGTAATCATGACTAACTGTGAATACTACATATCAACAATGGCATCTGAAAGTGAAAACTGTTGATTTTAAATGATGCCGCATCAGGCTGGAGTTACTCAGCACGTCCTAGATTCAAACTCACGACTCCAGGGGTGTTAGACAGCGTCAATACTCGCTGAGCTACCCAGGCCCTGTGATCAAGTAGTGACATGCCTCTTCTTGAGGAATGTCATTGCATTTATTTTTCTGAAGGTGTGATGTCATAGAAATGAATAGCACAATGTAATCATTCCGAAAACAAAGAAAAGCATTGTAAAAGGCAACTGAGCTCAAATGATACAATCATTGGACATGAATGAATGAGAATTGCTGACATCATTCCTGAACTAAATTCTTAGGCATCCGCAGTGTAAGCCCTGATCTCTATTGCCTCTCAATTACAACATTTACTCAGCAGCATTCTGATTATAGTCACATTGGCATTCATTGAGCCATCAGTGCATGACCTTTTACCATGACTATAATCTGCTCTCTTGGTCCAAGAATATTATTTATGATCAATATTATGACCAATTATTTATTCTTTCATTTGTTTAATTATTCATTGTTTACATAGCTGTGTCTTTTTCTTTTTTGTCTGTAAATCAATGTTATTATTTAAAAATATATACATTATAGATATTGCAATTTGTGTGTGTGTGGGGGGGGGGGGGGGGGGGGGGGTCAAAAATGCTTTTTGAAAATGTAAAAATGCAGAGAGTCTTTTGTGAGGGTTAGGTTTAGGGGTAGGGTTAGGTTTAGGGCAGGGGTGGGTTGGGTTGGGGAAAGTCTGGCCTCAGGGCCGTATAAGGCCCGCGAGGCCATTTGAGAAATAATTTGAAAAGCAAAAAATGGCCTTGAAATTGAATTGAATTAACCTGAAAAAAAAGAATTCCTTTCAAATAATGTTTTAAAATAATTTTAAATGATAACACAAAATATTGTATAATAGGCATCCTTTTAGTGTTTTTGGTGAGTGAGCACATAACAGAACGTACTGTGTGCACATTAATTTCAACCCACAATCAGAAATTGCAAGCAATTGTATGGCCCGCTAATAATTATGTAAATACTCAAATTGCCCTTAATGGAAAAATGGTTCCCCACCCCTGGTTAAGGGGATAGAATAAAGTTTGTACAGTATAACAATCATTATGTCTATGAGTGTGTGTGTGTGTGTGTGTGTGTGTGTGTGTGTGTGTGTGTGTGTGTGTGTGTGTGTGTGTGTGTGTGTGTGTGTGTGTGTGTGTGTGTGTGTATTTATCACTTTGTGGGGAACAAATGTCCCCATAAACTTTTTGACGATGTGGGGACATTTTATCTATCCCCACGTTTTATTGAAAATGTAAAAATGCAGAAAGTTTTTTATGAGGTTTTATGAGGTTAGGTTATAATATAAAGTTTGTACAGTATAAAAATCATTATGTCTATGGAAAGTCCTCATAATGATAAGTAGACCAACATGTGTGTGTGTGTGTGTGTGTGTGTGTGTGGGTGGGTGGGTGGGTGTGTGTGTGCTGTATATCCAATTTGATCCATTCAAACCCAATTCCTCACCCAGACAACTGAATCAAAATCGCCAGCAAAATGAGTAGAGACATCAAACTGTGAATGGTTTGAAAACATTGACCTCTGCTGGTGATCATGAAAAGTCCTTTTTTCATTCTCTGACACCCCTGCAACGTCCAATTGAGCATTTTTTTTATCCCAAAATATTCGGACAGCTTTAAGACAGAAGTGTGAAAGCAGCGATACTTCATAAGCAGAGCGTTTGAGTCTCTGTGGGAGCTTGTAAGTGTCAGAACGGATTATTTTCACTGCGTTAACCGTCATTTCTGTCTTTTGCTTTATTTCGGAGCCCTGGGGTGTTTTTGGGGAGACTAGGAAAAAGGATACCCTGGAGAGCTTACTTGAACACTGTGCTTTTCCTTTGTGGGGGGAACCAACCACATGCTACACTCATTCACTGTCTTGAATGTCATGATTTACATTGCGTTCCTCTCCTCCAATCACTCTCGACCTTTACAGCCTCTGTTGCCAAGCGATAAGAGTTCACAGAGGGAAGCCCCTCTAATATATAAAAGCATTTGACAGCTGTAACAGTGAGGTACTGTAAAAGTAAAGTTGCTGTTTTAATGTGGTATTCTGGAACACTGGACATGTGTGCCTGGGCCCAGGGGTAATGTAAATATGTTTGATTCATCTTTATGTTTAGGATTTGATGGTAAACATCGCAATGCACACTGTTATTAAGTAGGCTACATACTTCGGTATATGGTTGATACATGCATGCAGTGTGAAACAGGCACACTGAATTTGGAACTTGTTACATTGATTGTGCACCAGAGGGAGCACTAGACCTTTACGATCTGTTTTCAACACAAGTAGTGTAACAAATTAATTCATATTCGGGGATTGCCCACTGTCACTGAGTGTAGCTGGCACAACATAATATGGGCATAATTACACGGATGGTTCACCCCAGTTTGAAAACTCATCATTATTTTCTCACCCTAATTAAAGCTATAATTGTGCCCATAAAAAACAAAAAGTTGGTTAGACACTGATCAAGATGAACATAATGATTGTCATTAAGACATTCCATTGATTATTCCTGAAACTACTGCTTTTGTGAACATGGACGCATAATCACAGCATTCAAAAGCATTTTTTAGTCAACGGAAATTGCAGTATAGAGTTTTTGAGTTTTAATAGTGTAATTGATACAGTGTTACAGTGCATTCAAAGTATACATTTTGTTTGTTCCCTGGGAAACATGTTAAACTCCTGAGACCCGAGTGTGACTGCTGTGTGCATTTTCCATCCCCCTTTTTCACCCCTAAGAAACATGCAAATGATGATAATAATAATAATAATAATAATAATTTGTCCAAATAGATTTCCTAAAAATTGTTGTCCACAGATGTGATAGTGGGGCTAAGTTGAGACATTTTTGATAATACCAAGCTACAGAAAGTCAGATTTTTAAAATTAAATTGTTTACTATGTTTTCACTAGTGTTGGTTATTCATGTTTTTGAGATGTTACAGACATTACATCAGAAATGAGCATAAATAATTCTGATTATTAAGGTAATGTCCAGCATCATCCAATCACTGCCAATCATGTTAACATTTTGCATGAATAATTCTGAATCTATGTACTGATTAACATTGTCTCGTGTCTGGCAAACATACTGTATTAAGTGGTCCAAACATCATCAGCCTGAAACTGAACTTTTGACCATATATTAGGAGTTAATGCACTTAGTTGCATAGAGAGCTATAGGATGCTCCCTTGCACCCTTATTAGGGAATGACTTTACCTTCAGTGTGCTGTCTGTCTGCACTGGTTTCAGAACAGTTTAAAATGCACCTTATTTTTATTCTAACTCCGTATACAGCCTCTGAAAGCAACATTTTTAGCTTTTGGATGCATCCATTGGTTAATGTGATAATGCACAGTGAATATAGGACATTTTATGGAAAATTAGCCAATAGTCCACGTACGTGGTCATTGTGTTTAACAGTGTGCTGTTCATGATATATCAGTGAAAATGTTTTAAATGGCCTATCGGATGAATCTAGAGACTCGAATATTTGGACTCAAACAGGTTTTAATGTAAAAACTTCATGAGGTTTCTTACCAGATGTAGTTTTGTTGCCGTATCTTCCAAAGACAAAGCTAAGATCGCTGTTATGTTGTTTTGAGGCTCACGCTATTCTCCGTGGTCCATGCACAGCTCACCACGCGCCCCACCGAGAGCGAGAAACACATTATAGTGACCATGAGAATGTTAACCCAACATGACTGTACCCACCCTTGCAACCGAGCCAATTGGTTGCTTAGGAAGCCTGACTGTAGTCACTCAGCACGCCCTGGATTCAAACTCGCGACTCCAGGTGTGGTAGTCAGCATCTTTACTTGCTGAGCTACCCAGGCCCCAATCAAACTCAACATTAAAATTTGGTGTTGTTAGAGATTATTCTTTAGGTAATCTGTAGGACATCAGGATTTTTAATTTTTTTTTAGATAATTACTTTTTTTTCCCCCAATCTAAGAGTTCCATAAAAGCAGAGTGAGAGTAGGCAGAGGCATGAAGTGCTACTGTAATTTGTTGAATGAATAGAGAATGTCAGAAAACAGGTCTGAAGTGAATTTATTTGAGATGGCAAAATAACTGAAGTATAGGTCACTTTATTACACACCCCCACACATGCAGAATTCAGTGCTCTTCATTCAAAGAGACACAGCAGTTCAATAAAAGAAAGAAGAGGAAAGGAGAGGAGGAGCTTTAGTGTTCAATTGCCCAAGAAAAGTCAACGAGGAGGTTTCTTGGTCCCAAGCTTGAACTCTTTGTGAAAAATTCAGACTGTATTAAGTTTAAGGCTATGTTTGAAAAACTATTAACTATTAAAAACTAAATTAATTTTAAGTATTAGATCAGGTAGATAGCTCCTTAGAGGTGCACTCAGTAATGTATTTGTTTGTGTCAGCTTGGACTTGGACACGACACCTAGTGGCTTGGATGCAGAATCATTCAAAATCAATAGTTATTAGTTTCAGACTTAGAAATGTACTATTTGCAACTTTAATCTATGAGTGAAAGTGTCCATTAACAGGGCGGGAACTGAGATTAACCTAGTATTCAACTGGTCATGTGATTCAAACATGGCGGCCCCAATGTGTGGAGCCTCTCTCCATATTAAATAAAACAACTTTTATAACAATACTGATATGACTGGAATCGTAATCTAATGTGAGTAGTTTTTGCTTTTTTTAAAGAAAAGGAGGGACGAGTCAAAATACATTTTTGTGATAATCCACATTTTGCCACAAATGCTGACAATGCTATCTTGTATTGAATCTGATATATTCCTTTAGCAGAGTTACATCGTCATGGCAATGAAGTTGTAAAATTTGCTATAATTTTACGCAGAAATGGTTAGCAAACGATTTCATGGCACTAAAATCATGTTAACATGCATATTGTTTATGTCTTGTGGCTATACTTTTGAAAAAGTGAGTATTTTAACATTTACTAATTGGCCCCATTGAAAATGCCTCACTGGAATACATATTTTTTAAATATTACTTTAAAAGGTAAACGGCAATTGAAAAGTAGTTAATATAAGTGCTAAAAAAAACAAGTGAGACATTTTAATGTGACCTTGATTATAAAAAACAAAAAAATAGTTGTTATTATTTTATATATATATACACACACTGTATATATATATATATATATATATATATATATATATATATATATATATATATATATATACTGTATATATATAAATAAAAAGTTCCTGAAGTTGAAGAAACACCCATATGTATGTCAATCATAACTAAAACTTTTATTTTCTCATCTTGCTGGAGGAATAAATGATCATTGCATTGAAACGTCACTGGCTCTTGGTGTTTAAAAATTAACATGCACAAGAGGTATATGTGTCAAAATGGATACCTTTCCTTGTCAAGTTACCGAGTCACTGGAAAAATCTGCCTGCCAAGTACATGAGGTCTGTGTTTTGCTAGATCTTGGGTTGTGAAACGATCACTCAGAGCCACTATATAAATTGGAGCATCTCCTGTAACTCGCCAGGCAATGTGACATCGTCACCATCCTCATCAGGGTTAAGCCAATAGGAAAGTGAGATGTATGGTTGAGCTGTAACCTCTGACATATGACTTTTCGCCCTGTTTTCCATTGTGCGTTCCATCATGCTGTGTAATTTGATGCACAAATGCCAGCACATGAGACACCAGCCTAAGAATTAAGTGATTGTGTGAACTCCACAGGTCTTGACTTTATCAAAAAATTTGAAGAAATAGCTCAACCAGTAATGAAAACATTCTCATCTAGTATCAAACCCATAGGACTTTCTTTCATCTGCGGAACACAAAAATAAATATTTTAATGAACTTTTATGACACTTTCAGGTGTTTAATTAAGTGTTAAAGTGAGTCACATACAGTATTCTATTGAATTCAACCAACAGGACATTTATTCAAGTATTTCCTCAGGGGAAGCAAAGTCATAAAGGTTTGGAATGACATGGAGTAATGACACTAAATGATGACATAATTTTATTTTGACCTGTCTCTACTGTACTGTATACCCCTGTATACTTCTGTTTACTACAGTATTTAATTGTGGATAACATGTTCACTGAGTCTCACTTAAAAAAAATTTCACAGAACGTGTGATGAACCTGCTAGAATCAGGCATTTAGATTCCATAGTTTAACAAAGCTATACTGTCTGTATATTAAGACCACTGTAACCAATATGTGAATTATGACAAATGTATAATACTAAGCTATAAGCTATACTGTAAACTATCTTTATACCACCAGGAAAGAAAAAAGAAAGAAACAAAGAAAAAAAGAAGAAAGAATAAACAAGGAAAAAATAAAGAGAACAGAATGAATTAAAGAAAAAGAAAGAAAAATAAAAAGGAAAAATAAAAAAGGAAAAAATAGAGAAAGAAGAAAGGAAAAAATAAAGAAGAATAAACAAGGAAAAATAAAGAAAGATAAAATAATGAAGGAAAGAAAGGAATAAAAATGAAAAATAAAGGATGAAGAAAGAAAGAAAGAAATAAAGAAAAAAGAAAAGAAAAAATTAAGAGAAAAAGAAAGACAGAAAAAAGAAAAAGAGAGAAAGAACGAAAGAAAAATAAAACTTTAAAAAGATAAAAGAGAGAAAAAAGAAAGAAAGAAAGAAAGAAAGAAAGAGAAAACATATAGACCGAATGAAAAAGAAAATGTTTAAAAGAAAGATAAAAAGAAAGAAAAGGAGAAAAAGAAAGAAAGCAGCTGTCGTATCATTCACTCTCTCTCTCACACACGCAGGCGCGTGCACGCTCATACAGACAGTCGTGCTCTTGTGACTCGGGTGACCGCGCATGAAATTGTCTCTGTCGTGCGCTCTGAAGTAACAGTAGCAGCACTTCGGTCTGGGAAAATCTTACTTCAGTCTACTGCACCACATCCCCACTGGAAAGAGCAACAGTCACGGGCTTTTCGAGGAGAGGACACTTCTGAAGTCTACAGGTATGATGACCACTTTATATATCAGCCGTACAAATACGTTGCGCGTGGGCTTGAACTCAAGAACCGATACTGAACTCAGGAACTGTAAGCGCAACACTCAGCTGATCGTTCATTACGATTCATTAACAGAACATGTGTCAGAACTATTGCAGAATGCGTGGAGACTGTCAGTGGAACATTGCATGCATCGCTCCTTACAATTCGTCAGTATTAATCCACCAGAAATATTGCAGGATGTGTACTGATATACAGTAGACACTTTTACTTAAGTACAAATTGTATTTGGACTAAATTGGTTACGTTACATTAAAGAACGATATTAAAGGACGAAAAGAAAGATAAAGACAAACTTTCTATTGCGTAATCTCTACCAATGCCATCATGAACTCTAACTGCAGATGAAACCTGTCAAGGAAATGTCCTGGTCATATTTAATCCCACATCAGTACAAACAAATATATGAAATTATGCTACATTTTGCTTAAAGAAAATAAAGCCAATATTTAGTCCCATTAATATTTTTTCTTTATTATTTTCAGAACACTTACCGGTAAGCAAATTTTACCTTTCAATTATCACTATACGCATCCATTATACCCATTCTTTTCATTGATGATTCTCATTACCGTAACAGTGGCATTTGCAATTAAAAAAATTGTTTTGCACAGTGGTTTTTGAAATTAATATCAGGCAAAATTAAAGTGCAGTACCAAGGGAATACTACTATGTTGTACTACAATGAATAAAATAATATAAATAAAAAATATATATATATTTTCTATTTTAACTTCATTGTTTAAAAATCGTGATTGATAGTGGGATTCATGGTAAACAACTACATTACCCATGGTACAGCAGAGAAAGAGCCACCAATCAGAGAACCGCTTCAAAACCCCCAGCAAAACGTGCCTTTGGAGAGTCTGAACGCTCTAATGATGCAATGATCGAATCGGACTCACCTTCATCCTTAAACTATATATATTTATAATATTTTTATATTTATAATATATTTGTAATATTTTTCAATTAACATTAAATATGTTTCTATACTTATAATCAACAACCTTAAATCAATAGTTTTATATATTCCCATCAATTTTTATTCAGCGACATCTTTTGCAATGCTTCATGGGATTGTAGTTTGCGCATTTATGAAAGACGATAAGTACACAGCCTTACACCATTGTCTTTATATCCGATTTCCAAATACTTTTTGCCTCAAAACAAAGTTTGTGATGTTGTGATTCACCTCGGAGCTGGTTGGTTTGGTTCATGGCTCACAACTCTTTTATGAAGGACTTTATTAAAAGTCTATGGAAGAAATGAATGTGGAAAATAATTCCGGAACCCAGACGGCTGAAAAAAGTGGGCGGTCACTGTTGCACTTTATTTAAATCTCTTTGCCATATTGTGCAGTTCTAATGGATTGAGAGATGTTAAATGTGCTATGAATGATACACCAATACCTTCAACATTCAGAATTTATTGCATTTTAAACAAACCAAAATATAATTATGATGACCAGTTATCTTGTTGTCTTAGTTTTTACCTGTATCCAGGGGTGCAAAGTACTTTGGTTCTGCTGACAAAAAATGTAATTCCACTATCGTAAATTTTTCTTAATCCTCCCTGGTTCATATTACTAAACAAATTCAGGTTATTTAAATGAAAGCTTTGTCAGCTTTACTTTATCCATTTGTGTTTGGAAAACATAAATAATTTTGTTGCCATTAACTGAAACCACAGTGATTTCTAGTTCCCAGTTTGCCTTGTACGAAACTGGATAGAGAGAGTATGTTAAAATTAAAGGTGCTGTAAGCGATTTTAGCCATTCTACTTCCACAAGACTGAGCCATTTAATTAGCCACGCCCTCTTTCCAAACCCCCCACTCCAAAGCTACCAAATGAGCTTTATTGAGATGGAAATCATGCAGAAACAGTTGTTAAAAAACAACATCAGTCAATAAAAAAACAATAGCGCCCTCAACTGACAACTGTTATGAACAACACGGCAAAAAAATGACAGTAAGCCTCAATAATTAGCTGAAATTACAATACAATGAGAACACGCAAAATGATTGACAGGTTAAAAGCATCAGAGACCACAGACACATTTCTGTTTGCTGTTTAGGGAGTCTAGAGCTGTCACAGAGACTGGTGAGATATCTCAGGACACTTTTTTCATTAATATCTTATAGAGTAGGAAAAACATTTTCATACCTTTCCATGAAAAAATCACTTACAGCACTTTAAGTGTTATTTTATGTTTTAGTGCAAGAGGAATTCAAGGGGAGAGCAGTGCTTAATGTGATTTATGTCTAGATTCAGAAGAGTCTCTGTAATGTTGGAATTTTGGGGTTTACTACTTTGGTAAGAGTGGAGCTTGAGCATAGATTTGGGGGGACAAATACTCAACCATTTTATATTGCTTTGTCAAATTAGCTATTTTTGTGCCACTAAGAATCTGCTTAGATGAAATTTATGCCAATATATTTACCATGTCAATGCAAACTGTTGCTAACCAATTGTTAACTGAAAGAATACATTAAACTTAACACTTACTTTCAAGCAAAACAAGCATAATAATACATGTACAATGTTATGCTAACAAATCCAAATGGTTTTTTCATTTACTCAAAAAGCTTTTGTCCAATTTACTTGAATTTCTTTAGTTCATACAACTGAACAGTGGCTTGTTGGAACTACTCAACATGTTGCGTGGAACCACTTGACAATAATTATTGAACTAAATCCTACAGTACTTTTTTTTAGTGTGTGATGCAGCTCTTACAAGAGGTTCGGCAAGTGGGGGGTTACATTTTAGACACCACCGGGCTAGGTGGGGTTCTGACTATCTGCAGATGTGTAATTTTCTGATTTGATTTGAGCTTTGAATACGTCAAAATATTTCTACTTGTGCAATTAGAACGTATGCCACCGCTGAGTGCAAAGTGAGAAATATCAACAGTTTTTGTCCTAAACTTTATTCTTTATTCTAAACGCTGCCTTGGCAAATTGGAGAGCTAGGGATGTAGTCAGAAATGATAGTTCACATTGCAAATATATCACAGAAGTCATTTGTATATAAACAGGTTTCTGCAGGTTTTATGAATCTAACACAATGAACACAATGTCAGCACATCGCTCTCTAAATGTAAATGCCTAGGGAGCACAAGAACAGTTATATACTGTATACAGTAGCAACCCTTCAAAGTTTTACACAACAGAACAAATCTCCATTACTTTTTAATTAATTTTACAAAAAGTAACACAATAAGGTTTGAATAACTCTGCCCTTAACCACCAGAATGTGGAAATAACTTTTATCTTCCGATCAGACCCATTGTATCAGCTATAGTCCTCTATGACATTGCTGTTGCACTTGAATAGCGTTTAAAGAACACCCAAAATATTATTCAAAGCTCTGTAACAAAATATATGTTATCACCACCAAACATGTGAAAAACAGATTTTATTCAAATACATTAGGTCATTAAATCTAGAAGCTCAACAAAAGGAGCATTTATGATTTGTGATCCCTTGTCCTAGATTAGCCAATAATATATAAATTTACAGAAATGTACACACTGTGCCATTCAGAACTGAAAAGACATGCCAAGGTTGTGGATTATCTTTTGAAATACAAGTGTTGCTGTGTCCAAACTGCTCAGGTATGACATGATGTCAATGATGCATTTCACATTTCTTATACATTTAACAATGCGTTCAAAAGATATTTAACATTTTGATCAATGTGCCAGAGAGGCAGTATGGCTGATATGGGTATTCCTTGACCCAAGGAATCCATAGACACCAAACTCATGACATTCGGTTAAAAATGTATTCTTCACATTTTGTGATTCATAGGTGGCGCTGTCACCAAACATTGCTTGTACACTCAGATCATGGTCCTGGTGAATCATACCAAGTGTTGTTTCAATACCACAAACCATTGGCAAGATATAGCCTCACTTCCTGTTTTATGCCAACCTCAATACATTTGAGATAAAGTAACTTTTCAACAAAATCAAAATGTGGTATTATTCATTCTGTGCAGTTCAGTCTGGAGATTATTTTACACGGTTTAAGCAAATCGGGCAAAGTTTGAAGGAATAGTAGGGAATAAACAATAAATGACATAATCTAAGATGGCGGCCACTGTTATGGGTGAAGTTTTAATTTAAGCGGTCCATTTGTATCATCGGGAGACACATAATCACATGCAAAAATAATTTCATGAAAAATTGTTCAGAAGATACGTGCAAAAGAAAAGTGAACTGGTGGTGGCACTGTAGAGTTTGTCCTAGAGACTTTTGATAAAAAAAGAGAAATTTGGAATGGGGCTATTCGTGCGCAGAAATTACTCTTCACTTTTAAATGACTTAAAGAAAAGAGAAACCAATCCCTCATGCAACATTTAATACCCTGACCTTATGGATTTAAGATTTGGTGCTTTGATTTAAGCAAAAGGGCAATTTAAGACTTAACTGAAACCCAGTTAAATGTATACATGAGTCATTTATTTCTGCACTTGCAAAACCTTTACATTTAAATAATATTCAGCAACAACAGTAACTTTGTTCAAAACTTAATTTGAATTTTTTAATCTTTTTTATGTCTCCAGGGACTGTGTACTCTGACATTGCAATTCACAATAGCCTTTTTCCCATGCAATGAATTCAACCCATTGTGAGCAATTGACAGTTCATCACAACTCCCACTGGAGGGAATAAGACGGTCATATGAATGTCGATGACAGTGAAAAGGCGGCTCTTGCACATATTAATTTAAATGTTATTCGTTCCGCCAATGAAATCCATTTAACATACAATTTAATTGACCACAACATCCTCTTTCACGAGGTCACCTTTCTCTAGATTTCATTCTAGCTAGAAAAAAGTAAATTTGTACTTTTTTAATACTTAAGTACAATTTAAGTATGTTTTTGGCTAGATACTTGGTCTTTCACTTGAATAAAATCATTACCTAATATCCCTACTTTCACTTAATTTCAGAGTACATTTTTAACCTCTGCTCGTTTCTGTGTCTACTTGTCTCCTACAAGCATATTCATTTGGGCAAAGTGGTTAATTTACTGCAGTGTAGCAACTAGCAAGCTAGCCAACTAATCTGACTGAGAAGGAAGTCTCTAAGGTAAACTTTAGGGTAGTTATTTACATTTGACATTATATACAGTATTATTAGAATTTTACATATATATTTCACACCCATCTACTGAGATACATAAACTTGAGAATTAACATTTCTTGCATTTGAACATATTTCTGTTCTGTTTCTATGCAATGATGTACATTTCAACAGGACATAGCTTGTAGGTGCATCCCAAACACACTTCTGCACTATTCAACACATTTTGAATTGTAAGTAGTGCAAATAGTATGTTAACACTGAAAATGTTTTGTCAGACAGCTACTTAGCAGCTATATAAAACATAGATAAAATATTTGAAATATCTAGCTCGTAGAATTTACAAGAACATTCATAATATCTGTGTTTAAATATATACCTTTATAATGTATTTCTTTAGCATTAATTGATTTCCCCCAAATAATGTAAAAGTTCAAACAATAAACTTATCAGATTACATTGTAAACTGTAATATTTATTATGCTTAGAAGTTAGACATACATAGCTGGTTACTCATATTGCCTCTTCAGCTCTTTGAAACATTGATGGTTTGATGCAACCTGCCGAGAGACAACAGCCCACAACAGTTCAACAACTGGCTATAAATGTGAGGGCTTTAAATCCCAGCTGATATCTCTGTCAACTGGTCGTTTCTGCAGTGAACTGAATGTATGCTACCACAGCCAGTGGCCACTGATTTTTCAAATTCAAAGACATAAAATATATTTGATTTGTAAAGCGAAACATGTGTGACCCCCAAAGACCCCTTACCTCCACCCATGCCCCCTCACCAGGGTTGGGAGGGTTACTTTTGAAATGTATTCCACTATGGATTACAGAATACATGCTGGAAAATGTAATTTGTAACATATTTCGTTAGATTACTCAAGGTCAGTAACGTATTTGGATTAATTCTTCAGCACTGGTAGATTTTTTTATTTGTTTTGACAATAAAAACTCAGTGCAGAAAGACAAAATACACATGTTAAATATACATTCTCTGAAAAACCTACATATCTTATACAGTGTTGTTGCTAAAACAAGATAAAAAAATTATTATCATGAATACGATTTTTGTCCTAATATCAAAGGTCTCTCTAGAAAAAGAAATTATTATCCAACGTGAATTTTCTTAATAAAAATACATGATCATGTCTGGTAACGTGCATGTAAAATCTCTAGAAATAACATTTTAGTTTAGCGTAAAGCTGACAATTTACACAAGTTTTATTTCTATTTCTTCTGCTCCAAACTTCAAACGTACGTCTGCTCGTATGAATGTAACACATCATAAGAAAGTGTTTCACTGCTGTTCAAATGCACTTTGCATCATTTATATGTAGAAATGTTTCCATCTTTCCGTCTGAAAGGACTAAATATTAAATTAAACAAATTACACTAAAATGCAAAGTAATCTGTTCAGTAATCAAAATACTTTTTGAATGTAACTGTATTCTAATAACCAATTATTTAAATTGTAACTGTGGTAGAAAGCAGTTCCCCGTCTGTTGCTTACTTCGACGTCGTGTCGAAGAAGCGACACTAGGGGTCTCTCTTGAGCGCCGAATATGCCTCTGATCTATGAAAAAAGGCCAATGAGAAGTTGGCAGACAGTATTTGCATACCACGCCCCCGGACATACGGGTATAAAGGCGAGGAAATACTATGAGTTCATTCAGAAATTTTCTTCGGAGCCTTGGTCGTGTCAGCAGTCAGCTGCGAGTTATACACCTGTTCCTGTTCCTCTGATGATTTGCTTGCTGTTGGATCTACGGCACACATCAGCAGCCTTTCTCTTTCTCTGCACGGCAGTGCAGTTTGCCCCTGGGCGCTTTGACAGCGCAAATTAAAAAGAGTTTTAAATTCTTAAAAGAGTGATTTTCTCTGTAAAAGAGTATTTTCCTCTAAAGGAGCTGAGAGAGCATGACCATGTCAACGTTGCGGTCGCGGCTAGCTTTCAACAGAAAGCACGCCACTCCAGCCACCCCCCGCATTGCTCCTTCTTCCCACTGGATTGAGGATGATGCCGCTGGCGCTGGAGGCGATCTGGGGACGGCAGCGGGTGCAGCTCCGACGGGTATGCCCCCTCGGACTACCCGCCCCCCGGCACGCTCGTTGACTCCCGTCCATGCTCGAGGCAACAGCGGCTCGACTCACGGTCAGCCTGCCTATCCTCTAGAGCTAGAATTGGATGAGCTCGCCCCTGCATCGGAGAGTGCGGCGTCTGACGCAGACGACTCCCCTGGGCTGCCGCCTTTGGGCCAGCACGGCCAGGCTAAGGCATACGCGCAGATGTCCGATATGCTTGCCCGGGCCGCCGCTAGCGTGGGGCTGGACTGGAACCCTCCGTCCTCCCCACAGCCATCACGGTTGGATGATTGGTTCCTGGGAACACTGCACTGCTCACAGCCACGCACACCCCTGGTCCCATTTTTCTCGGAACTGCATGATGAGCTGATGTCTACGTGGAGGGCGCCGCTCTCCACTCGTCATGCCACCCGCTCATCCGCTCTCGCTACCCTCGACGGTGGAGCGGCCCATGGGTACACAGCGATTTTTACCTGGTGGGGTCACCCTGTGCTCCCCTCCAAGGCCTGTAGGACGACGTATACACTGACTGCTTATGCCTACAGTGCCGCCGGACACGTCGCTTCTGCCCTGCACGCCGCTTCCGCCCTGCACGCCATGGCCCTCCTGCAAGTCCACCAGGCCAAGGCGCTTAAAGATCTGCACGTGGGAAGCAGGCGATGGCCACGCTCGTGGTCCAGGAACGTTATCAATGGATGGTCGCTGAACTTGGTCGAGATGCGTGAAACCGACAAGACTCGCTTTCTCAATGCCCCTGTCTCCTAGTTCGGCCTTTTTGGTCATCGTCAAGGACTTTACCCAGCAGTTCTCCACGGTGAAGAAACAGACGGAGGCAATCTCTCACATCCTGCCCCGCCGCAAGCCTGCCGCCAGGGGCCATGCCCCGTCTGCTCGCCGAGATCGTCCCCCTGCGAAGAAACACCAGGCTGCTTCACCTCAACCTGTGCCCAGATCTCAGCCCACGTGTCGAGTGCCCCGCAGGAAGCAGACGCCCCCAGTCACAAGGACCCCCTCGAGGACCCGGATGCCTCTACCAGTCCTCCTCCTCAGTCACGAACCCGCCCCCTGCCGGGTGCATGGAGCAAGGTAAGTGCTTCGAGTCTTTTCTCATTTCTCAGCACTAGAGCCTCGGGACGCGTCATCGCCTCCCGACACCGTAACACCTGCTCCGCACCGCTGCGAATCCCCGCCGGGTATGTCAAAAATAATCGTCCCCTTGGTGCCCCTAGCACGGAGCTTGGATGCGTGGTTTTCACTTCCCAATCCGTCATGCTGGCTGGCCCGGATCTGACTCGGTTACGCAATTCAGCTTGCCAGGCCTCCGCCCCCTTCACGGGCATCCGCTTTACCACAGTACACGGCGAGCATGCCAAATCCCTGCGCGTGGAGATCGCTACCCTTTTACTCAAAGATGCGATAGAGCCTGTCCCTCCAACCGAAATGAAGAAGGGTCTCTACAGCCCTTACTTCATTGTACCCAAGAAAGTCGGCTGCTTACGACCGATCTCGGACTTGAGAGTTTTAAAATGGGGACTTCCATTCAAAATGCTCACGCAAAAACACATCTTAACTTGCATCCAGCATCTAGATTGGTTCAAAGCGGTAGACCTGAAGGACGCATACTTCCACGTCTCAATATTGCCTCGACACCGACCCTTCCTTCGGTTCGCGTTCGAAGGCCAGGCGTATCAGTACAATGTCCTCCCCTTTGGCATGTCTCTGTCCCCTCACGTCTTCACCAAAGTCGCAGAGGCAGCCCTTGCCCTTGCTGGCCCTTGCTTGGCATCCGCATGCTCAATTACCTCGACGACTGGCTCATCCTGGCCCACTCCCGAGAGTTATTATGCGCTCACAGAGACCAGGTGCTCAGGCACCTCAGCCGTTTGGGGCTTCAGGTCAACTGGGAAAAGAGCAAGCTCACCCCGGTTCAGATCATCTCTTTTCTGGGCCATGGATTTAAACTCGGTCTCAATGTCGGCACGACTCACCAACGAGCGTGCCCAGTCAGTTTTGAAATGCCTCGCCTCCTTAAGGCCGGGCGCAGCGGTTCCTTTAAAACTTTTCCAGAGGCTCCTGGGGCATATGGCATCCTCCGCGGCGGTCGTGCCGCTGGGGTTGATGCATATGAGACCGTTTCAGCACTGGCTTCAGACTCGAGTCCGAGACGAGCATGGCGCCGCGGCACGAACCGTGTGATAGTCACCCCCGCCTGCCGCCGAACACTCAAACCCTGGACAGACCTCTGCTTTCTTCGGGCAGGAGTACCCTTGCAATAGGTGTCCTGATGCGTCCTGGTCACGACCGACACCTCCAAATTGGGTTGGGGCGACGTGTGCAATGGGCACGCAGCTGCAGGACATTGGAAAGGGGCCCCATTGCGCTGGCATATCAATTGCCTAGAGTTGCTGAATGCTTTCTTTGGCCTGTGGAAGTTTCTCCCGTTAGTTCGGGACAAACATGTCTTAATCAGGACAGACAGCACCACCGCGGTAGTGTACATAAATCGCCAAGGCGGCGTACACTCCCTCCTTTCGGAGGCGACGCTTGCGCCCAGCGCTCTTTCCCTCGGCCGAGGTAAAACAGTGTGCTTTTCCCTCCCAGGAGATCCCACTCACTCGGCTCCCTGGATGACTCCTCCCTAGCACTGTGGGTCCGCAATTCAGCGTAGGAATTCGCCGACCAAATCCACTGCGGGTATCTCAAATCTACCCTGCACTGGGAAAGATGCTCCACAGATCAGGCCTCCTACGCGGACTCCTCCTGTGTGTATTTTCCGCAGTACAGTCCCCTTACGAGCGGACCCGTGTCTCCCTTAGGCAGTTCCCGCTGCTCTCTGGTCGCCATGTTGTAGCAACTCCCCACTCCTCTAGGCTGGATCTACTACCGCACCATTCTTTCCCACATGTGACTGAAGAGGCCCATGTGTTACGGTCTGTGTTTGTGTTTTCTTTGTTTGGTCCCTCCTTTGTTGTTCTTGGCGTTGCTCTATCTCTTTGGAGCGTGTGCGCGCTCTCTCTCTCTTAGGTGGACGCACCTGTTCGTGATTTGAGCGGCTGATTGACGGAGCTGAGTGATATAAGCGCCAACGAGGAGGAGAAAGAAAACGACAACAGATCTTGTGGGCTAGCCAGCAAACAAGTGTTTCTTTAGTTTTTGTTTCTTTTCTTTTTTCGCTGTTAGTTGTTGTCTGTTAATTTCAGTTTGTCCAGTGTTTGGTATGTTCGTTATTATGACGTCTGTTGTGAGTTAATAAACCGACTTGATGGATTTGGCCGTTTACTCGTTTTGTTTATGTTACGTAGTCTCTCTTTTCTCAGAGCTGATGCTTATTTATGAGAGGTCGTAACACCATGTGATGTATTTTTCCACGTTACCTCCCCTTTCCTTGGCAGGTGTGGTCTCCGCAGGGTCTTTTCCCCTTGAAAGAATAGGAAAATGGGCAAGACCCCCTTCCCACGATGCGGTATGGGCCACAGCCATTTGGCTCTATGAGAGAAACTTAGAGAGAAAATAGGCCCGGCTAGGCTCGGCCTGTCCCAGGTTGGCAAGCGTCTCCTTGTTCCCCTGCTTGGGTAACTAGAAGGATTCCAACGTCTTTTATGAGGCATTGGGGAAGGGTACGTGCAGTCTGATACAGCTGGTCGTCCTGGCACGTGAAATACCTGCCCGCTCCTGTGTCAGCAGTACACGTACACATCTCAGCGCATGGTGTGATTTGAAGTGGACCGCTAGTGTCGCTTCTTCGACACAACGTCGAAGTGAGCGACAGACGGGGAACGTCTAGGTTACATATGTAACCTCTGTTCCCTGATGGAGGGAACGAGACATCGTGTCCTCCCGGCCACGTCGCTGAGCCGAGCCGCTGAGTTGGCCGGACACTCCCGGCTCCTCAGAAAAATCCTGAATGAACTCATAGTATTACCTCGCCTTTATACCCGTATGTCCGGGGGCGGGGTATGCAAATACTGTCTGCCAACTTCTCATTGGCCTTTTTTCATGCATCAGAAGCATATTCGGCACTCAAGAGAGACCCCTAGTGTCGCTTCTTCGACACAACGTCTCGTTCCCTCCATCAGGGAACGGAGGTTACATACGTAACCTAGACGTTACTTATATTTTGTATTTTAAACACGTATTCCCGTTACTCCCCAACCCTGCCCCTCACAATGCCAGTGGTTACTTGTTTATACATCCGTGTAGTAAACGCAGCTGTGTGATTACTATTGTTTTTATTTTCACGTAATAGTTTTTACCACATTTATTCATTAATTTGTTTCGTAATCAAGCTCTGTTATTTGCTGTTGTGTTGTTCTTAACTTTAACTTATTTGACAGATAGCATGTTTTTTAACATGTTGAAAAGACTTTTTCACATTTTGTGGGTGGTTTGAGTTGGTAATGTTTAATTATGACATTCTCAGTGAGGTTTGGCATTGAGTCAAGTTGTACCTCCAGTCAGTTCAGTACCTATATCATTTGCCTAGATTTGTGTTAAGATTTTCCATGCCATCAGAAAAGGGGCTGAACTCTGGCTTCATGTTAAATTATTCAGATACCATCTCTATTTTTCACCCAGAAACACTAAGCCATCCAATGCAACACGTTAACTGATGGAAGCATAGAATTTTTTTTTCTATATTCACATCTGTTAACTCTATCAGTAGCTAGAGGTTTACTGAGCATTCTGACAGAATGAGACTGTTTTCAGAACCACTCATAATCAAAAGTTTAATATTGCCACATGTCTCACAATAACACCTGTGTCTTTTGGGGTTGCCCCTCTGAAAATATTTTGATGAGCATATGAAGTCTTTGTGTTGCCGCCTACAAAGCCAGTCTACCACAGTGCTTTGTCTCACTATAAATGGCAACAAGCACATGCACAGCCCTTTGATCCCTCGCTCAAGCCCCTTTTGTCTTTGCTGCTCACTCTTACTGATGAAAAAGCCTGTATTCTAACAAGGGTCTGGGTGCCCATAGTGTGAGCTGCATTTATGCTGGTCACCATCAATATAAAAACGTGCATGAGTAATCAGTTCATTTTCAAACAACATTAAAGGGAGAGAACATAAACAGGCTTAATTTCCTTATCTGTCTGCCTCCCTGCATTTGTGTGGTACTAATTAATCTGATTGTGCTTTTAGTAAAAAGTTTATTTATTTATTGAGTGATTTTTCATGGTCAGGCTCTGAACTGATATGATCTTTGATAGCAGTTCCTAAGATCATTGGTTTTGGGTCTGTTTTTATCAGGCATATACTGACCATTTTAAGTTCACAGAGTTTATTTTCTTACCATTTCATTTTATCAGTCCTTTAATCCTTGTTCTTTTATATTACTGCTCATTGCTACTTCCTTTCATCTGCTCACCTACCAGTTTTTCTGTATCCCGTCCTTTGATTCGATTGAGCCACCCAGTTCCCAAATGGTATCAAGGGTAAACTACAATGATAATGGTAGTATAATATCCTTTCAGAGACCGCAGGTTTCTCAGAGGGAAAAAGTGGCAGTTCTGAAGTTAAGAACTCTCTAGCTTTTAATCTGACACCTGGCTTTAAAGATTGGCTGATCCTATTACATCAAAGTATAAGAAACACGTTTGTGGTCTCACAGCATTATCTCAGATCAGCTAAGCCTGGATACTGGCTTTATCAATGCAAATGATCAGTTGATAGCATGTCTGTCTGTCATCAGATTAAAAAGATGGTTATAGACTGCATTTGTTTAGGAGAGAGCCATGCGCTATATAGTGAATGACAGTTTTGTATGTTTGCAAGCACCTTTTTAACTAAGCTCATATGGGCCCACAGAAAAAAATTAAATAAAAATTAAGAACTACAGTCTTCTTGACCTTGTCTCTGGAACGCTCTCAAAATGTAGAATACAACCAGCCTATTTGTTTTACTCACAGACAAAACTAAAGCAAGTAGCTAATCGCTAAGTATATGTCTTTGACATATATGTTTCATGCAAAAATGTTGTTGCTTTTATACTGCATTTTCACTTACAACTTCATGAAAAAAATATCACATGCAGTTACTTAGAGGAGGTGATAATCTTTAAAATGATTCCACACATAACGTAATTGGATACATAAATCATTAGATAATCAAAAAAAATCTCAATGTGCTATCTGGTTAAAAACAAGTCAGCTTTCCTGGATCAGATAACTTCATTGGAAATTATGTAGTATGTTTTCCAGTGTCATGGAACATCAAACCAATCGTATCATGATTTAGGTCAGTGCAACCAGAATTGGAAGTCATCCAAATATGGGCAGAGAGGATCAATCACTCTAATTACAAATGGCCATCAGGATATGTCATCAAGAACATGACATAGACTCAATGATGGCTCTTAAGACACAGAATGGAACTGAATGAGATCTTGTTACTCATGCCTGCATGCTTTGGAGAGAGCGTACTTTTACTTATTGTTGTATTTGCCTGTGTAATTAGTTCTTATACACAATTTTAATGTTTTTTTTTGTTTGGAGAGGCTTTTGGACACTTGGAGACATTTTTGGAAACTAGAGTAAATTATTTTTGTAATGCTGTAACTTTTGATTGCTTTTCATGTCATGATTGGGAACAAAACAGAAGTCATTTTATTGAGCTATCTTATTTACCCCCTGAGATATATAATGTCAAATCAGAAAAAGCTTCTTAGGCTGAGAGTTGAGTAATTTTTTTTATAAGCCTATCATTTTGGGTATGCCACTGAAACAGGAAATATAATAAAAACGCCCTTATAGCTTAAAAGGATAAAGGGTTAGTTCACCCAAAAAATTCAAATTCTGTCATCATTTTCAACCCTCATGTTGTTTCAGGCCCGTATGACTTTCTTTCTTCTGTGGAACATAGGCGTATAACAGAATTTCCAAGTTCTCTTTAAAAGTTCATGGTGACGAGGGGCTGTCAATCTTCAATAAAATGACAAAAAGCACTGTAAATAAATACTTATTAGACTATAGAACTATAGACTAGCTAGAACATTTATTTTTGGGTGAACTATTCCTATAATTTCTTGATTTTATGAATCATAAAATTACAGTTAGTCTAAGTAGCAGAATAATAACCTCAAACACAATGATTCTAAACTTAAGCTGTTACATTATTTTTGTACATCTCTTTACCAGCGTTAAAAGGCACATGGATGTTTTTATCAAACAAACACTGTGTGGGGATGGTGCATGTTCACGTTTTCATGTGAAAGGGCCATCTTAGTCACCCAGCCTTCGTCATTCACACAGGTTGGAGTGCATATGGGCCATAAGGAAAGCCGAGGAGCAACCAGAACCACCAGCTGCTCCACATCTCATTTTACACAAATCATGCAGCAGTTCACATTATTATGCGAGCCTCACACCAAAATCTTTGCCGTGAATAGTTATTAATCTGCATGTGCATGTTTATGTATTAAAAAAAGAGATTTTTAGGCTTGCTTCCTACATCCTGCATCTGTGGCACATGAGAGGCGCACATTCATTTCCACAGCCATATTAATAGGATACAGCATTTAAATTGCACTCGAGAGCAGATGTGGCACTGAAAGTAGAGTTTCGACACTGAGCCTATTTTTGCAGTACGTCACATGCTGAACTTAGCAGAAAATAGCCTGATCTCTTGAAAAGTTAGCATGGCAACATCTTTGCAAACCAAAATCACATGCTTCATTACACATTCGCTGCAGTTTCCAAGTGAAATGTCCAACGAGGGGCACCAAAATCAAGTGAAATCAGTGTTACTATGAATCCAAACTTTAATACAGTGAAAAAGACACTCTGTTAGCATAACATAAATAAATACAAATTTCCAAAATTCTTTTGAATGTCCATGTACTAAAATAAAATATTTGATGCCATGAGTGAACCTTCATTTACTATTACTATTATTTTTAATGGCCATGGAAAATTAAGCAATGTGATAACAATTTTACCTGTTCGCAAAAAGTAGTCAGTTTATTTACCGGATGAGCTTTCACCTTTTGCTGACCCTTTATGCTTCGCAGAGCTAATGTGTGCTACTAAATCACTTACACCTTTATTAGCAATTTGGCCAATAGTTGCTGCAAGCCTCTTATAATCTACCAATTAGTGTGCAAGAAGGCGGGACTTAGAAAGAGGGGTTAAAGCAATGCAAATATGCGTGCACACTCAATGAAGTATTAGACCAGATGCACATCATAATGCAACTAATGCCAAATCCCGAATCCTGGACATTTTCACAAATGTAGAAATCCCAGCCGGATGCTTTTTTAAGGTCTAAAAAAAAAGAGGATGTGTCTGGGAAAAAGAGGACATTTGGTCACCTTATCAGGTAGAAATAGCTCTGTAGGGAAGCAGTTGTTATACGTTTAAGTGTCAAACATGTGCCTGTTGTTGATGTGCCACAGATTTAGGATGTTTGAAACAGACTCACAGCAATGACAGAATACAGCAAATGTGTCTGACTCACTAAAAGAAGGCAGTTTCGAGATTTATGTACATGTGACCAGCCTTTTCAATTCTGATGGAAAGGTTTTGAAATGTTCATCTTTAAAATAATTAAAAATCAGATTTATTGGTGCTATAAACTAAAACTGAGTTTTTGATGTGGTTTTTCAACGTGGGCCCAAAATGTCATCATTTTGGAGATTGCTCACAACTGGATGCTCAGCACAATTCAGATTTCATCTCCTCGATGAGTTTCGCATTAAGATTGAATCAGAGAACATCCTTGACATTATTGCTACCCACAGCATGTATAGATGCTCTAGAGTTTAGCTGATGAGTGTGAAAGTAATTTCCTTTGAAAATGGTCGGAGAGCTGATTTGAATAACAAACTATGTGAAGACTTGCTCTGCGTTTAATTGTGGTAGGTGCGCTTGGATTGGCTGGATGCTGTTGGCAGGATCTTTTCATAGATGAGAATATGACCCAGCTGTGGTTATTGCAGGTGGCTCATATAAATCAGTCTCTCTCACATTTATAGGCAAATGAGTGGACTAACTGTGCGTCACTGTGCTTATCCGAGTGTAAATGGACTTCCTTCTGTCTTGTTGTAGGTTAAAGTGTGTTACTGGCCAGTATGACAGAGGTGATAAATACCTGTGACTCTGCAGTGGGAGACTACAGTGTGAGCGGTGCATCTGAGGAACAGAACATCTCTTTTCAGGTGGGTTTATGCTCTTGAGGGTGTACTGACAACTGTATAGTTGCTCTCTTACAGAGATTCAATTGAATGCTGTTATTCAAGTAACAGAGACTATTTACACTTAGTCTTTTCATTCATGTTAAAAGATTGGTTTGCTGTCTGATTTGGCACATTTTATTTACAATTGGGCACATAAATTTATCTGCAAAATTAATATCTACCCTTAACTATGCCATGCTATTAAAGAAATAGTTCACCCAAAAATGAAAATTCTCTCATCATTTACTCACCATAATGCCATCCCAAACTCTTATTACTTTCTTTCTTATGCATAACACAACAAAGATATTTTAATACGATTAATGCATAAGGTGTTTTTGTCCATACAGTGTAAGTCAATGGGTTCAAAATTTTCAAATTCCAAAAAGGACATAAAGGCAGCATAAAAATATTCATCTGTATATGACCACAAATGGTTTCATCCATGTCTTCTGAATAAATATGATTGCTTTGGTGAGAAACAGATCATAATTTAAGTCCTTAATAACTATAGAGTGGCAAGAAAGAGTTTGTGAACCATTTGGAATGGCTTTTTTTGCATTAATTGGACATAAAATGTCTCATCTTCATCAAAGTCACAAAACACAATGTGCTTTAGCTAACAACACACAAGAAATTATAATCTTTCATGTCTTAATTGAACACATCCCATTAAACATTTACTGAACTGTGGACAAAGTAAGTGAACCCTTGGATTTAATAACTGGTCGATCCTCCTTTGGCAACGATAACCTCAGCCAAGCTTTTCTGGAATGGATTAGACCTGCACAATATCAAGAAGGAATTTTGGATCATTCTTCCTTACAGAACTGTATTAGCTCAGCCATACTCATAGGATGTCTGGCGTGAACGGCCCTCTTGAGGTCAGTCCACAGTATCTCTGTTGGGTTAAGGTCTGGGCTCTGACTGGGTCACTCCAAAAGATGGATTTTTTTTAAAGATATTCTGTAGTGTATTTTTCTTCAATGTTTGGGGGCATTTTCCTGATGAACCACTCATCTTCTACTGAGCTTTAGCTGGTGCACAGCCACCCTGACATTATTCTTTAGGATGTCTTGATAAATTTAGGGATTAATTTTTCCATCGATGATGGCAAGCAGTCCAGGCCTCAAATTATGATGCTCCTTCCACCGTACTTAAACGCTGGGATGTTTTCATGTTGGTATGTGGTGCCCTTTTTACGCTGCGTGTTCTTCCCAAACAATTCAACCTTAGTTTCATCAGTTCACAAAACAGTTTCCGATTAGCATGAAGGAGTGTCAAGCAATAAAGTATACTCTGAGTAAGTAAATTATCTTGGGGATTTATAAACTGAACTTGGGCCAAATGTTTTTTATTGGTATTTGTCTTATATAGCACTTGTAACTAACATGTTAACATGTATATTAAAATAGTATTTAATTACATTAAATAAGGTATTTAAATAACATTTTCAAGGTCTGGCCATAAATTCCTTCTTAAAGGGTTAGTTCATCCAAAAATGAAAATTAGATCATCTACTCACCCTCATGCTGTCACAGCTCTGGTGAGTTTGTCGGTTTGTGCTTTGTTTTTATCTCTCCCTCATGTTTCACAGGCGAAGCCGGCATGCAAGATCAGTGTTTGCATGGGAACATTGATTGTTCCCAGGGGAATGCTGATCATGCCACTAATTGCGTGCTAGCAACACCTGGTTCTCCTCAAATTCACTCCCTACTTAAACCCTTCGTGTTCTCAGTATCTTTGCTAGATTATTGTTTGATGTGAAGTAACTTATCTCGCTCTCACTACCTAGTTGGTCCTGTCTCTCGTGTATCTGTTTGGTTGCCCATCTTTGCCTGCATATTGGGAGTGTGGTTACCTTCCAGCTTGCTTTACGCTTGTTCTCTGCGCTCACTAATCTTCAACGGCGGATTCCTCATCTCTGCCGCGTATCAGGAATACGATTACCTTCATATCTGCTGGGTGTTATTCTCTGCACCTCACTATGCTTCTACGGAGCATTCCAATGGATCAGCTCCTGACTTCCACAACACACTCTTCTACGAACACACTCTTCACAGATTTGCCATAGTGCAATTTCAGCGCACACTCTTCCCTCTACTGCAGCCGGTGATGGGATCTCCAGTCTTCGACAGCACAGTTAACATTATCATTTGTTGTAAATAAATCCTTTGAACTGTTCCTCTGTTTTTGTGTCCCTTTGTCTCACTCTCTTGACTCAAGCTGTCCCAGATGTGTATGACTTTCTTTCATCTACTGAACACAAATTAAGATTTTTAGAAGAATTTCAGCTCTGTAGGTCCATACAAGTGAATGTGTGACAACATTTTGAAACTCCCAAATCCACATAAGGGTAACATAAAAGTACTCCATACTGGTGGTTTAATCCATATGAGAAACAGATCAATATTAAGTCCTTTTTCCTTCACTTTCTCCTGTTTTTGGTGATTCTCATTTTGTGCATATTGTCCCCTGGGCAGGGATGAAAATTTGACAATTATTTAAAAGGTACAGTATGTAAGAAACCGAAACCCTTGTTATTAATGACACCAGTGGCCATAAAAGTGAACTGCAGCCAGCTAATTTAAAGCAAGATAGCTTTCAATTCGTCAGAGTTAGCAGGCAAGATCAAGTTAGCTAAAATCACACAGATCAATCCTTATGGCATTATATTTCACATGCTTTGCAGTTATGTAAGTTTACCTGTCTAATAAGAAGAACGCCAATTCAGGGTCGGTTTTGATCCCCAAAACCAAACGAAGGTCCCTCCAGGAATCAAATGCCCTGCCGATGTTCACTCTAGTTTTTGCTCGACCACGCATTCAACAAACTATGAACCATGGCCAAAAAAGCTTAAAATTTGCGCTCCTCCAAAACTGGGCCATGGATCATTTGATGACCGACGATGCTGTTTTACGTTGTGAAGGTGATGGCGTGGTCAAGTGCCCGTCTGTGGAGAGAGAAAGCAGTAAGGACATCCACCTGAGATGAATTGTGACTAATTACCATCTCTATGTTCACAGTGAGAGTCGGGGGAGATAAAAAGTCGGCCTGTTCACATAAAGAGAAGAGAGACAGGAATGTTGTGTGAAGCTGAAAAGCCGTCTTATGTTTTGAGTGAAGATGTACAGCCATTGCTGGTTATTTGTGAATAAAATGGACTCATGCGAACTGTAGAAACAGGTTCCCGCTTCCTCATTTATCTGCCCAACCTGAACCTTTGTTATATTGGTGCCAACACCCAAGATAACGTTTCAAGATAGTGATGTTTTGAAGCTGTATTCGATTGCCAGTTTCTAGAGTTACTCATCAACATTTTGGCAACTGTGGTACATTTAAATAGTTTGCAACTGCATTTTCAAAATTGCCCAACTGGTTGTGAAAACTGCAAACCTGGCAACACAGTGTCTGGTTTGTGTACAGTGCTCTGTGATTGCGTCAAGCATGAGGGAGTGTGTGAACAAGCTTCTTTCATACAAGCGGCAAGGCGACAGCAGATATAAATCTCAACATCAAATTAGGAGTTACATTTTGGTCTGTCTCTCACCCAGAGAGATCGTATCGCTTCTGAAGATGGTCCTAATAAAGTGCTAGACATGGTCTTCTGCTTTTGTAGCCCATCTTCCTGAATGTTTGACGTGTTGTGCATTCTGAGATGATATTCTGCTCACTACAATTGTACAGAGCGGTTATCTGAGTTACCATAGACTTTCTGTCATTCCGAACCAGTCTGACGGGCTGGTTTGAGTATTTCTGTAACTGCTGATCTCCTGGTATTTTCACACACAACAGTCTCTAGAATTTACTCAGAATGGTGCCAAAAACAAAAAACATCTGGTGAGTGGCAGTTCTGAGGAAGGAAACGCCTTGTTGATGAGAGATGACAACAGAGAATGGCAAGACTTGTTTGAACTGATAAAGTCTATGGTAATTCAGATAACTGCTCTGTACAATTGTGGAGAGAAGAATATCATCTCTTATATAATTTATAATATATGATTGCGGCACGAGGGGGACCTACACAATATTAGGCAGTTGGTTTTAATGTTGTGGCTGAGCGGTGTATTTCAGTGAACGGTTTATTTATGAAGCTTTTCATCAATCCTGCTGTTTCATGAAAACAGGACATTGATATCAGACAGATATTTTACCATGCCGCTCACTGGAATATCATGTAATGTGGCCTTTTCACTGGCTCTCTTGTTACAGATTTTCCCAGATTCACATGAAAGGTTCCCAAAGCTTTCCAAACGCTTGCCGTCCATCGTGGTGGAACCCAGTGAGAGTGGGGAGGTAGAGAGCGGGGAACTGCGCTGGCCTCCTGATGATCTGAGCCCTACAGATGACCCAAGAGACAAACAGGCTCAAGCTGCAAGTAAGCACTATCTAGTCTATCTAGCAACTAGTCTATTGCAGAATTATTGAAAAAAGTATTTTATGCATGCAGGCCAAGAATATTTGAACATAATGCTTCTATCAGATATCGTGTTATAGTAGGTCTATAATATTTGTTTACTATATACTGTAAATAAAACAGTTGTGTTTAACTTTTTTTTTCATAAGAACAATTTTCAAGCAGAAAATTCTGAAAGAAAAAAAAACAGATAACTAAAAAGTGCTTTCAAAATTGGTCATTCACAGAGAGAGTAATTAAGAATGATAATAAAATTGTAATAAAAAACATCAGTGAAGTTTGTTAATGTTGGTGAAATTGCATCCAACGTTACCCAAATGTAAGTTTGTTATACTTTTTATGCAACGATTTAAACTTATGACTTTTATTATCCAAAGTTTTCTTGACCTAATTAATGAAAAGAACTGTTCTGTTTCTCCAAAATCACGATTATCAGTCATTTATGATTTTAGTTCTTTAATCTTCCCATTCCGTCAAAATGACAGATAATTATCATTCGTAGCGCAACCTCTGAAAGAGTCTAAAAAAACACGTGTTCTTGCACAAGACACAGTAAAAAGCACGGACTACCACCCCTGGAGTCGCGAGTTTGAATCCAGGGTGTGCTGAGTGACTCCAGCCAGGTCTCCTAAGCAACCAAATTGGCCCGGTTGGTAGGGAGGGTAGAGTCACATGGGGTATGACGGTGGGACATGTGGAGAGTTGTGCGTGGATGCCGCGGTGGATGTGAAGCCTCCACACGCATTAAGTCTCCGTGGTAACGCACTCAACAAGCCATGTGTTAAGATGCACCAATTGATGGTCTCAGACGCATAGACTACTGAGTTTCCGCCAACAATTGGTCCACAGGCCACCAGTTGAATAGCCCTGTTCTATTGTATTTAAAGGTATAGTTCACCCAAAAATGAAAATTCTCTCATTTACTCACCCTCATGCCATCCCAGATATGTTTGACTTTCTTTCTTCTGTAGAACACAAAGATTTTTAGAAGAATATTTCAGATCTGTAGCTCCATACAATTCAAGTGAATGGTGGCCAAAACTTTGAAGTTCCAAAAAAGCACATAAAATCTGCATAAAACAAACCCAAATGACTCCAGTAGTTTAATCCATGTCTTCTCAAGCGATCCAATACATTTTCAGTGAGAACAGACCAAAATGTATCTAATATTTTACTAGTGTTAATTTCGTCAGACGAGACGAGACTAAATATGTTCGTCAACGACCTTTTTTTCCATGACTAAGACGAGACGATAACGAGACTGCACCAATGTCCAAAAACGCTGACTAAGACTAAATTAACATGCATTATTGTTGACGAAAAAAGACGAGACTAAAATGTTTTGCATAAAATAAAAACTAAGATAAAATCTCTCTTCATTTTCGTATACAATCGTCTCTACTTTTTCACCATGAGATAGAATATTCAGCTGTTACGCCTTCAAAATATTCCGAATGAGTTCGCGCTGTTGCTCAAGTAACGGTTACAGGTCTCATACTCCTGTGGCTGCAACACGAAACTACATGGAGCAAGAACACAACAATCATAGACAGTGGCGAACACGCGACGAGTGCCGACGACATGCTAGGTGGAAGGAAGAGGCTCGATATTTGGTCGCATTTTAGGTACAATGATATTGACAAAAAGTCAGAATGTGTCATTATAACTGACGGGAAGCACTGCGGACAAAAAATATCGGGGAAAAACACCACCAACCTTAAGCGACATCTAAAGGCTAACCACCCACACATTCAGGGAAGTTAACTTAAATATACGTATCATAAGCTAATGCTGATTTTAGGCATCTACGCTGTAAATTAAGCAGTTAGCTATGGTGTTGTGGCACACACATTATGCAGGTTATATATATTTTATGTAACTTATTTGCTTAATAAAATACTCTTCAGAACAAGTTCATCATTTGTGAATGTGTCTCTTAAATCAGAAAACCAGACACGTTTAACAAAGTGAATTCAACAAATCATTCAACAAGTGTATTTTGTCAGGTAATTATGACATTTAACCAATATTTGAGATGTGTGAAACATTATTTGACTGAAATGGTTATCTCAGAATTAATCTCAGAAATAATTTATTTAAAAAAGACTAAAATGTTTTGAAACTTGACTAAGATATATTGAGTTTTCTTTTGACTAAAATGACGAGACTTTTAGTTGACTAAAACTTGACTAAGATACCTTAAATTCTCTTTTGACTAAAACTAGACTAAAATGACGAGACTTTTAGTCGACTAAAACTTGACTAACAAAAAAAGATATGTGAATGACTAAATATGACTAAAACTAACAAGGACATTTGGCATAAGACTAAGACTAAGACTAAATTAAAAATAGGTGACAAAATTAACACTATATTTTACTGTACACCTTGCCAGTGAAGTCTCTAGACACGATCATGATTTCAAGCTCGATTACACTTGCTAGTGCTTGACACATTCGCAGAGCACTAGATGGCATTAAAAAATGTCATCGAATTTGAAATCATGATCACCAAGGAGAATGCAGATGTCAAGATTTATAGTGAAAAAGTTACAGTTTGGTCTGTTCTCACCAAAACCGATTGGATCACTTCTGATAAACATGGATTAAACCCCTGGAGTCTAATGGATTACTTTTATGCTGCTTTCGTGTGTTTTTTGGAACTTCAAAGTTTTGGATGTATTGCAATGTCCTACAGAGTTGAGATGTTCTTCCAAAAATCTTTGTTTATGTTCTGCAGAAGAAAGAAAGTCATACACATCTGGGATGGCATGAGGGTGAGAAAGAACTTTCCTATTTGGGTGAGTAAGGAAATAAAAAAAGTTTTAGGGATGTTTCAATACTGTTTATGTTCTCTGTATTTCAGGTGATGAGCCCACAGAAGATGTTTATAGGGGGACGGAAAACTAATGGGCAATGGTTGGCACCCATCCAGCCAATCACTGTGAATGTCTTCATAATGGACAGGAGTGAATGGGAGACTCCACCAGTTAGGTCTGCCTATCATCCACACTAGAGCCACCCACCTGTTGACCTCCACTCCCCTAGTGAAATCTAGGGCTGAGAGACTGTCTTACCTGAACTAGCTCACGTGCCAAACTCTAGTGGTAGTCAGCTGCTGTGATTGAGTTGTAAATTATCTCGAATAACATTGTAATCCATGATACCATTAGAGCTCATCTATGGCTGGTAAATTATTGATTGGCAGTAATTTATGTATTTATTTGATTTGGACCAAAGTCTTTCATTCTTTCCTAACAGAAGTACGTAAATAGCTTCATAACCTTAAAGGAGTATTTCACCCCAAAATGAAAATTCTGTCATTTAATCACCCATATGACTTGTGGAACACAAAAGGAGAAATTTAGGCAGAATGTTAGCCTCACTCACCATTCACTTTCATTCAGTGCTCGAGATGTGACAGAGCGCTTGGTGGTTGTAATGTTCTAGTTTCGCCGAAATACCAGGGGAACTCCCTAAGTAAAAAATGTTTGGCCTTGTGGGGGGTCCCTTAAATTATATAGGGGATCAGGGACCCCCCAGCCACCACCACCCCCCACCCCCACACACACAATTCGAACAGTGCTTTCATAGTATGGAAAAAAGATACAATAAAAGTGAATGGTGACTAATGCTTATCTTATGCTAACATCTCCTTTTGTGTTCCAAGGGAAAAATACTTATGGGGGTGAATGAATCATGAAAACAATTATGAATGACCTACTCCTTTAAACTTTGATATATGAAACAAACTATGTAATATATCAAAAATACATTACGTAAAAATGTAGTTCAAATAGTTTAAATATAAAATGCATTGTAAATGGCACCTTATGTAGATAATGTAGATTTAAAAACCCTATGTACATTAGATTACATATTTCAGTGTGCTTTCACAACCGTTCACACATTCTGTTATGTAAAACAACGAAACAAACAAGCAAACAAACAAAGAGAAATAGCAATTCTTTTTCAACATGCTTTCCGGATATAGACATTTGCACATATTTTGTGCTATTTGCATAAATTCTCAGTTAAGCACAAGCTGCTGCTTATGACAAGTGTGGTCTCCAGAGCTGCTGTAAATGTGGCTTTCTTATGCCTTAGACATTGATCCCTGTAGTTACACCATTTATGCCACAGTTAAAATTAAATGACTGTTTTATGTACATTTGGACTCTATTCTACCCTCATTTGTATCCATCACCTTCCTAAGGAAAAACACATTGGTGCTTCAGAGTCTAATGAATGTCACTGTATTCTATTACACATCTACTGCTCTTCTTTTGATGTTAAGTATTAATCCAAAAATATTAAGAATCTGTCCGGGGGGATGAGAATGGGAATGAATGCAGCACAGAATAATTTAACATTAAAATCAGTTATTTCTTCACGTGTGCGATGATGGTCCATCAAAAGGTCTAGAATCTGACCTTGACATATCTGTGACTTCCTGCAGACAAATTTAGTGGTAGCAAAAGGCTCTTAGTTGATCACTGTGTTGACACAAGCAATGAGTTTGGTTATTGTAGCCCAACAGCAGCTGTGGCTTTTGAGTCGTACTCAAAATAGTGCTTTCATCACAGTACCTCGAGAGAACGTGACAAGACTCCTAAACAGACACAGCCTGCTGTTTTTAAGGAATAGTTAAGGAAAGATGAAAATGCTGTCATCGTTTACGTATCCTTGGGTCATTCCAAACTCTTTCATCCGTGGAGCAGAATAGGTGAAGAAGATCCTAGGCCACTATTTCCCATTTAAATAACACGAATGAGAACTTGGGCTGTCAAACTCCAAAATGACAAAAACAGCTACATTAGTGGTCCAAAACAGTCTTCTGAAGCATTACAACGGCTTTGTGTGAGGAACAGACATACATTTAAATCTTTATTCACTGAAAATCTTCATATCTGCCCAAGATCTGCTTGGAGTGTTCATGCAACATGAGCACACAAGAAATCGATGTACTGCTACCGAATGTTCATGTACCCTGAAATCAACCCCATTCTGAAGAATATCTGACTAGTGCAACCCACCATCTGACATTTTTGGATCAATTTAAACATTTCCCCATGGCGCTACTGATAGCACGCAATCTCTGTGGCATATGTTCTGGTCTCATTGAAACCAGGAAGTGATAGTATTCATGTAAATAATGGTGACTGCAATTCAGAGATTGCTACTCTACTAATGGTAAAAAAAATTCCATTCCTGTTGACTGTATTACACCATTTACAACTAAATGTACAGTACAACTTGCTTTTGGCACCACTTTGTGAACATTTCACCCAGAAAATGGTCGACAACACTTCCAGTTTCGGCCACTGGGGGCAGTGGTTCGAATTTGGTAAACACAGACCAATTTCAGCAGCAGAACTTTTGAACTCCTGTTGCCGAATTCACAATGCGATCAGTCTGGTTCATTAAAGTAGTGATTCATTGACAAATCTTTCTTTAGAGTCTGATCTTTTCAATGAATCAGTTGATCCAGTCTGATCCAGTTCTAGAGGTCAACTCACTGACCTGGTTGCAATGGTTAACAGCCCACCAAAAGGGAAGATTATCAGTGAATAATGACTTAATTTAACTCAGTTCCTCACACAAAGGTGTCTTGAAATATAGCGCTCCAGTCATTTGGACAACTTTAATCTCCTGAGACTCAATCGTGACTGCTGTGTGCATTTTCCATTTCCCTTTTTTATTTGTAAATATTAATAAACAAACAAAAAACAAAAAACAAAAAATTATTGTGCAAATATTTGTACTAAAATTTTATGTCAACATGTGTGGACAATGGGACTAATTTGTGAAATTTGAAATAATTCTAATCTGTTATGTTTCCAGGAGTGTTGGATATTCATGTTTTTGAGATGTAACAGACATTACATCAGAAATGATCACTATTAGTAATGTCCAGCACCATCCAATCACTGCCAACCATGTTAAAATAAAATGATACATTATAAATTCTGATTAACATTGTCCCATGTCTGCCAAACATGTTGAGTGGTCCAAACATTATCTGCAGCCTGAAACTGAACTTTAGACCGGATTTTAGGATTGAATGCACTTAACTGCATAGAAAGCTATAGGATGCTCCCTTGCTCCCTATTTAGTGAATGACTTAACCTCCTGTGTGCTGTCTGTCTGCACTGGTCTCAGAACAGTTCCTAACTCCATATAAAGCCTCTGAAAGCAACATTTTTCAGCTTTTCGATGAACCCATTGATTCTCAATGTGAAAATGCTCAGTGAATATGGGAATGCCTTTACTGATGTTCGTGAATATAACCTTATTGTACAGTAATAACAAAAAAATTGATCTAAAAATAATTTATATTATAATTAAGTTAAATGACCCACAGATGTGTTAATGTTGAAAGTTATTAAAAATAACTAACATGTTTTTTTTTCAACTTTTGAGGGAATAATGTCCCCAAATCCACATATGTGGACATCAGATTTTTCTCAGAGGCACTTTTGTCGGCTCTGCATCCAAAGATGTGCTTCACGGAAATCAACACAATGCTGTTTTGACACGTGACTCGGTGCGCCAAAAGTTTAACACTTAAATGACAGTCTTGATTCTTGTGAACAGTATTAAGTTGGTTTAATTGTATTTAAATTATGCATTGCAGATAGCAAATCCAAAAGACAATGTCCATGCATTACGAGGTTAATAATGCTTTTTTTGCTGGATAGCCCCAGTCCTCAGTCATTATATGGAAAAGAGTGGCCAGGATCCACCTCACAAATCCACATTTTGTGTTCTACAGTACAATAAATTCATGCAAGTGTAGAACAACATGAGTAAATAATATTCATTGCATTACATGTCTGAAATAATTAGCTAAAATTGAATTGGTTCTCTCGAGGATTGGGTAATTCAAACATTTTTTCCAAATTGCATAGCTCTACACTTTCCAGGGTTAACCTTAACGGCCTTCTTTTTAAATGAAGAAGAGAACCAACTATGTTCAGGTAGAGAGAACTGTCACTATGGGTTTGTGCTCTTCAGTGGAAGTCTCCCTGGTAAGACCACTAAAAGCACATCGTCAGTTTGAAAAGGTGGCTCTTGGGAAATGAGACTGCCAAGCCATCTAAAGTGAGAGTGGTGACCTGACAGGCCGGAGATGAATTTTCACTCATTTTCTTCAATAGAACGCTACTGGCAGTATGACCTTGTTTGAAGCCGCAGCTTCCTAAAATAAACATGTCACTCTCAAAGGAAGCTGAAGATACCGAAGCTTGCTTTAGCGAGAGCTATTACTGCTCCTCGTTGCAGAAGCTGCTGGTATGAGTCGGCTCTGACTTACAAGTGTTCCTACACATGCTCATGCCCACACACACACGAAAATACACAACTACTCATTCAAAGCACCCAACACACTTGAACAATCTTAAAGGTTTTATTCGGGGCACTGTGAATAATGAGGGTTGGAACTGTAGGTGGACCAGACATTTTATTTACCAGTATTTTGAAGACTAAAGCTTTCTGCATCATTGTGGTATTGCTTAGAGAGTTTCTGAATCCAAGGGAATTTAGAAGATTATGTGTTCCTCTATTGTTCAATCCTTATATTCAGCCTCCATTAGTATTTCATGCTCTTCTGGTTCCAACTTTCAGATTGATACAGCCCTTTTGACTGTGATAAAAAGGAATTTGAAGCCCACGCCAATGCAGTCAACAGTTATGCTTCATAATATGTCAATTGCTGCTGACAGCAGGATGTAAGATTACCGTATGTGGGTAGTTGACATGAAATATTTTTGGGAAGTTGACATGTCCTGAAGTGACATGTAATACTTAATCTAAAACTAGATTTTAAACTTCATTTTGCCTATTTTATTATTATCATGCATGTAGCTTTTATGTGCACATATTAAAGGAATAGTTCACCCAAAACCCATATAACTTTCTTTTTCATATGGAGCATGGAGGAGAAAATATAAGGAATTATTAACATTTTCTTATTTGTAACATGTTTAAAACATAAAAGATACATACAAAATACTGTACACCTTTGCTTGTGAAAACCTCGTAAAATAATAGCAAATAAGTAATGTACTGATGTAGATACTCTAGAGAAGTCAGCTTGCAGTATTCTGTATTTTTCATGCTTTAAATAATGTTATTCATTTTAGATGTTTAGCCAGTTTAGAATATTGCATTGCATATAGCATGTTGCTTCTGCGTATCCACAATGCAAGTTACGTATATTATGATTAGAGCATAACTTATCTCGAGTTCATCTGTTTACTCGCTTCACTGTCTGTGCAGATGCAAGTTGTAAAAGTTTATGAATGTTATGGATATAGTGATTAATCTCATGTATAAATAGGATGTGTTTGAGTGACGTAATTAACCTTTTAAAGTGGTGCATTTTGCCCGTGTTCAGCACATTCATCTCGTGTCCTCGTGGTGGTGTAGTTACTCGCCTCAACCCGTGTGGTGGAGGCGAATCTCAGTTGCCTCCACGTCTGAGATGTCAATCCGCACATTTTATCACATGGCTTGTTGAGTGTTGTGGCAGGGCGGAGGGCGGAGGGCGGGGCCGGGTCATGATGATACACACCAGGTCCCGTATCAGGCTAATCAAGCCTCCGAGAGGGATAAAGGCCGATGGCAGACGGTGGTGCGATGAGAGAGAGATCATTTACGGACATGTCTGTCATGTGTGTGTTTGTCCTTTGTTTTAAGTTTACTATTAAAATATTATTTATATCGTCAAGCCGGTTCTCGCCTCCTCCTTGCCCGTCTTAAATCCCTTTACACTGGTGCCGAAGCCCGGGAAGGAGGAGGGATGCCCGTTGCGGAGTCCTCGACACTGCCGTCCACCCTGGGGAGCCCCGCTGCCATCCACCGGGGGAGGGAGTAGACCGACCGCCGTCTGCGAGGCGAGTGGGGACTGGACTTCCCGACCGCCTGGAGCGATGGAGCCGCTGCAAGGGGCGGATGAGATCCCTGCCATCCCTCAGAAACGCAGAGGGGTCAAAGGAAGACCGGCGTCCACGAGGGGAGGAGGGAAGTGTCTCCCCGACCGTCTGGAGCGGTAGAGCCGCTGCCAGGGGCGGAGGAGTGTCCCCACGAGTCGCCGAGAACGCGGAGGGGCGTTCTGACCGCTGGGGGTCGTGAGCCCCACCAAGAGCGAGAACCACATTATAGCGACCATGAGGAGGTTACCCCATGTGATTCTACCCTCCTTAGCAACCGGGCCAATTTGGTTGCTTAGGAGACCTGGCTGGAATCACTCAGCAAGACCTGGATTCGAGCTAGTGACTCAAGGGGAGGTACTCAGCGTCAATATTTGATGAACTACCCAGGCCCCTCCTATTCGTTATCATTGACGAAATTGAAAAACTTTTTTGGGGTGAACTACTTCTTTTATTCAGAGACTTAATGGAATATTAGTATTTTAAAAAACACATTTGTCACGCCGCAGGACCTTACAAAATTAATTAGTGAAAATAGTGAAAAACTTTTTTTCTTAAATGCTGGTTACAGTGACCTAAATACTGTATCTACAACTCATCTTATATATTAATATATATATTTTAACCTAAAATCTTGTTAAAAAAAGTCTATGGACTTCATGGATCAACAAGCCATGTACTGGCAGCCAGACGCATGGCATATACATTTTATAAAGTGAGCACTACACCCCTGCCCCATTACTCAGTCCCACACCGCTCACTTCCATTTTCATCCCTTTTGTATTTGTCATTGCATCCCTCACTCTCTTTCTCATTCTGTCTCTCTCGACTGCTGAAGAGCCCTTCTGATGTGCTTGTCCTTTGGGACTTTGAGCGGTGGTGTTACCATGGCAGCTACCTTGTCAAGCAGGCATCAGACATGTCTCTTTCCAACAGCAGCTCACCTCTGAGCGTTCCTCCCTACTGACCCACTCACATTGTTTGACTTTATCATAATGCATTTTTTTCTAGAGGAGAGGTGAAAAATAGTGCAACGTTTCTTTAATGGCTGTAATCTCTGTAGTTAATGTGCTGTTGAGACTTAGTTTGATTGGTTTGGCGTGGGATGCCTGGAGTGATGCACATTGTAATGTGTTTACTTAAACATGCCTTCTGATGCAGACCAGTCTATGCTTGCTGTGTGCATGGACAGGTAAGTGCATTAAGCTATGCAGGAACAGCTTTCACACACACACACACACACACACACACACACACACACACACACACACACGCACACACATTTTTCTGCTGTTTACATGATAAAGGCTTTCACTACTGCCCATCTTTCTGACTTCTTTAGAGAATGACATTTAAATGAATGCATTTGGCAGGTGCTTTTATCCTAGCAACTCACAGTGCATTTGAAGCATACACTTTATTGGATTGTGTGTTCCCTGGAATGTTCCCTGATTAGCACCAGGTTAGCTACATCCTGTCGAAAAGACCAGCATATGTTGTGTTTTGGATGCTGGTCTCCAGCATGGGATGCTGGTGTGCTGGTGTCCCTACCAGGCTTCTTAACTATCTTAACCAGCAAGACTTGCTTGGGTAACCAGCTTTATCAGAAAGACCATCGTGGTAAAGTAAGCTGATCACACAGGAAATCGACATATTGCTTCCGAATGTATGTACCTTGAATTCATGCTGGTCTAAATGCAGGGCAGGAACAATATTGGAGCTATTCATAAGTTACAGGAATGACCAGTCACTTCCTTCTTTCTTCCTTCTCTCCAAAAGAACAATAGTAATTGGAGGTAAGTCACCCGTACAATGACGTAACTCATTGGTTAACCACCATAATACGATGCATCGTTGTAGAAATTAACTAGCTATTTACGACTGTTTCCCAGTATCATAGTAACTACTGTATGTCAAACATCCATCATTCAAACCACGTTGGTGTAGCTGTCATTAATGACTTACTCAGGGGGTGGAGGTGGATCTTACATAAATATTACATTATAATAACGAATTTACAGGTACACCAGAAAGCCTTTTAAAGCGCGAAAGCAGCTGAAGACATGAAAGTGGCATACACTTTGTAGTGTGACAGATGCATTGCACTGCTATAGTGAAATTTCCCTTTACATCAGTCTTCGGGATTCCCCTGACACACTTGAGCATATGCACATGCACACGCTTCAAAAACATATTAACGCAGCTTATGCGATAACGTAAACACATAAAAACCCTTGTTTGCCGACAGGAACAGTGTGTTTTTTAAAAATGCTTCCTCTTAACAGTCTTTTTTAATCCCTTAAAAGGCTGCCATCGCATTTGCGTGACATTTCAGAGCACCAATTTCTGCAAAACCTCAGAATAAGCCACTTTCTTAAATGCTTGGAAACATGGTTAAAGTCTTGACAGAATGAAATATATATATATGGAATGAAAGATATAGAAGCCTCAGCGATGTCAAACGATGTCCACACAGCCAGCTAACAAGGAATTATGATTCTAACCAAAGGTAAAGAGCTGTAGTTCCAACCACACAACACTGTGATGCTGTTTGCGAATGTTCATTGGAACTACGTTTTTGGAAACCACCAAATCGTTGAACTATGTTGGTAATGATGGAACTTGTGACCAGTTAGCTAACGATGCTTTTGGGAAAAACCCCAGACCAGTTCTGACAGCATGTAGCTCAGTGCAGATGTTTGAACCACTGATCTGCCATTGCAAATCACTAACACAACCTTACCATTAGTGATCTGGATAGTATAATAAAATCCTCCATTTTCAAGATGGTATCCACTGATGATGTAGAGGAGCAATTTTGAAGAGTAATTTAAAGGTGAGTGCTGACAAGCCCAGCTGTTGGAAGAGAAAAGGTTAAAAAACATGAAAAGAGAACTGATTATGTTCTGTCTGTTGAGCTGCAGAAATAAATAGTCTGGGGTGAAATGTCAGCATGTGAAATCACTTCACAATATTGCCTTCTTGTGTGGTACAGTCTTCTGTTGTAAAGACAGTGAGCTCCTTTAGTGCAATGCACCTTGATTGGTCTGCTAAGATGCTGGATGAACAATCTGAAAATGAGAGAAGATGTATAGTAAGTGGAATATAGGTGTCCATGAATCTGAAATACATGAGAATTCACCAACAAAATGATAATTGCTCACTTCAACTGTCAATAGGTATCTAAATTCGGGTTGGTTTGGGTTGGAGGGTCTCAGGCGGTTCCTCTCCTCCACGGGACTGCAGTGCTCCATGATGTTCAGCCCAGCTGGGATCAGAGCACACACACTGAGTCAAAGTTCACATTGCTACCTGCCAGCCACCCAGATGCCAAACTAAAATAACAAGCTGATATTTATAGTGGAAATGTCAAACCCAGTTGTTTCTTCCATCTGGTTGTGATTGTACTTTGATAACTTCCATGGTACTGAATAATTACCATTTTACAGTACATTGTCCTCAAATGTATTTAAAAAGCAAGTATTTTTACCATGGTAAATGTAACAGCATCCATGATGCTACTATAATACCTGACCCAAGAAAACATGAAAAATCCAAAAATAAATTTTTGTACTGTTTTATGTGGTTATTGTTGTTTTTTCTCTCTCTTTGTTAAATCACAGCACCATCATTTATGTGGTTACATTAGTCCTTACATTATGGCATCAATTATCATCCATCTCGTGATATGCATGGCTGAAGTCAAATCTGGATAAATGCTCACAGGGAGGTTTTAAAAAAACAAGAGAATTCACACACAAACACTCACTTGCTCTCATCGCTTCTCAATCCTTCACACCTGAGTGGCCAACTGTGTCTTGGCAGGAAATGAAACTTCTTTCCATGAATAAACATTGATGTCCAGTGCTGAGCAACTTCTCCTTTGAGTATTGCAAATCCAATTACCACTGCACAGCAGCAGTCCTTTAGTCATAATCATTTCACTCTCACTCTATGTCTCTCTCTCCCTTTTTATCATTAATTCTCTATTCAGCACAACTCTCTAGGACAGTGCAAATAGAAGTCATAGCCTGTGCATCCTGCCTCTTACATTCAAACGACCTTTGGAAGATGAGAAAAAAATGTTATACCCCCAAAAATCCCATCCCCAAGTGTTGCTGCAATGGAGTCGAGTCCCCTTTTGACCTACTTTTCCCATCCTGTTTCCTGTCTCCTCTCTTAATATTTACTTTAATACTACTTTTAATAATACAAAATAATAATATAAAGGTTGATTTCCTCACAGTGATTTGGTCATGGTCACATTTGGGGAGGTGATAGAAAGGTTTGATCCAGGTCAAATTAACCATGGTTTTATTATAGTAATTTTGTAGTAACCATGTTTTAGTGCAGTTCACCATAGTGTTACTACAGTAATATGGAGTAAATAGAGTAACCATGTTTAATTTTGTGTTGACTATGATTTTTTTGATGTAGGGTGTCTCTGGGATTCTAAATAAACACAATAAACACACTGCAGTAATGCACCTATACTGTAATTTAGTATTTCATTAGGGGCGCAAATAGCATCTAACACTATTTGCACTTAGTGTAAAGAAGATGCTTTTTTTTTGCTATATACACTTACACTACTTACACAAATAGCCTCTGCCATGTGTATGTGTTGAGTAAAGCCCAAAATTGTACTATGGTCAGAGTAAGGACACATGACGCAAATCTGGTAAACAGGAGAGTAATCAAGCACTGAACGCACGCAACCCGATTTTTCTAACGCGTGTCTTCGAACGCACATGCACCTGGAGTTATTTGCACTAATTAGTGGGTCCACATGGTGACAACACTCACATTTGAGCTGTTGCTGTCACAAAAAAGTGCAAGAAGAATGTGTAATCACCGTTAAACATCAGTAGATGAAGGGAAAAGCAAGAACATTGGATGCATGAGAAGGTCTGGAGATACCTGCATTTGTATAACTCTAGTCTGTAGGAATATAAAGACATCTTTATGGGTCGGAACTCTTGAAGTGAAAGTCAGGTGTCTCATAGCTTATGCGCTAAACACCTGTGTATGCATGCACCCTCTGCACCTCTTTTATTGACCATGGCGTGGTCTTGCGCACAGCCATTTAATTTTTCACAATTAGAAAGTCGTGTGAACAAATGATGCTGTTATCACTGTTGCATACTTTAAAACTAACGGGTTGATGTTGCGTGTCGGAAATCCAGTGATGCTGGTAGTGACAATTCTCCCTGACCAATCAGTGATCTGCAGGATTTTGACGTCACTTATAGTATCGACTCCTCGACTGAGGTGGTACTAAAAAAATATCAGGTACCAGGTACTATCCACAGTGGAAAACCCCCAAAAAGTGAGCAGAGTTGAGTCAAATTGTACCGTGCAGTGGAAAAGCCCCATTAGGCTAGAATATGCAAGAGGTGTGACAGACTCAGAACACTTTGAGTTTGGCTTTTGTAATTAACTTGTGCACTTCACAGTATTTCTGATCCTCTCTCTATTATCACATTCAAGGGTGTAGATTTGACTTGAATATTGGGAGGGTTGCATCGTGAAGCATTTACCGATGTTTCCATTGATCATGGTAAATAATGTGTGTGTGTGTGGGGGGGGGGGGGGTGACTTGTTTCTTTTGATTATTGGGGTGGTTACCTCAAATCCAACATTATTACATTGCTTAGCAAGATTGCAAGAGACAGTGTCTACATTCAAGATAACTGAGAAAGTAATTAGATTAGTATGTACAATCTTTCTGATATGGCCTAACTTGCTAAGCACAATAAACTGTAACAGTGGAATTGTTATTTACATTGGTGAAGCAGAGATGATTATATTTGGATTTGCCATAGAATATAATTTTATGTTTATGTGTTGATTGAGAATTCCAACTATTTAATTAGAAGATCATCTTCAAGTGAGTAGCTGACAAAAAATTCCCTTACAAACAAAAGCAATGTACAAAGTAAAATAAGAGTGTAAGGAAAGCTAACAATGTTGGCAAATGTAATAACAAGATCAGCTGCAGGGCGATTCACTAACTATATATATCACGAGCGTAATATATATAGTTGCCACTGAATTCTATGCATTTTTTGCCCGTTTATCCTTGTAGATTCTTTTATTTCCATTGCAAAGTCCCTAATTTATCTTGGATCTCTGTAGAACACTATATCGTAAGTAGAGAGCTTGTTTCCTTCGTGGACCACTGCGGAATGGTTTTGATGTCCGACATTTTGTTGTTGATGTTATAGAGTGAAGAAGTACTTATCTCGCCACAGATAGTAGCTATCCAAACTGGGTATTTTTCCCTGAAAACTTTACCTGGTTTATATTTTACCGCCCTCTGCCCCCTGACGTAATTGATTCCTGTTTAAAAACTAGCAAGCTTTTGTGGCCTGTGTGGAACAAGTTGTTCCGCCCTGGAACTGCTTTTTCTGTGGTGGAAATGCAGAGAATAGTTTGAGAATTCGCACCAGTCCAGGAACAAGTCCCTGAACCATGTCGGTGGAAAAGGGGTATCTGTGACGTTCGTACTCATATTGCAATTTGTGAATTTATGGCGGGTGTGCGGAGCATGGTAAGTGCTTTGAGACTTTTCTCAGCACCAAAGCCTCGGGATGTGCTTTTTCTTCCTGACACAACACTACCAGCCCCGCCCCGCTGCGAAGCCCCGCCAGATGGGGAACCCTCTGGCATCTGCGCCCAGACCTCTGGAACCTCCACGTCTGGCCCCTAGACAGGATGCAGAATATATAAGTGGTCTACCATCTGCTGTCATAGACACGATCAACCAAGCCAGACCTCCCTCTACCAGGCAGCTTTACACCCTGAAGTGGCATTTGTTTGCGAATTGGTGTTCTTCCTGATCTGAAGATCCGCAGAGGTGCGCAGTTGGGTCGGCGCTCTCGTTTCTGCAGGAGAGGCTGTCCCCCTTCACCTTGAAGGTTTATGTAGCCGCTATATCGGCTCACCACGACACAGTGGATGGTAAGTCCTTAAGGAAGCATGATCTGATCATCCGTTTACTTAGAGGCACCCAGAGACTGAACCCAGGCCATGTCTGGATGGGATCTCTCCATGGTCCTCTCAGGCCTCCAGAGACCCCCCATCGAGCCGCTAGAATCAGTTGAGCTCAGAGCCCTCTCCATGAAGATGGCCCTCCTGATCGCACTCACTTCCATCAAGAGGGTTGGGGACCTGCAAGCGTTCTCTGTCAGTGCCACTTGCCTGGCGTTCGTTCCAGCAGAAGTCCATATCGTCCTAAGATCTCAACCGGGCTATGTGCCCAAGGTTCCTACGACCCCCTTCAGAGACTAGGTAGCGAACCTGCAAGCGCTGCCCCAGGAGGAGGCAGACCCAGCCTTTTCGTTGCTGTGTCCGGTGAGTGCTTTGCGTACATATCTGAACCGCATGCAGAGCTTTAGATGTTCTGAGCAGCTCTTTGTCTGCTTTGGTGGAGAGTGGAAAGAGAATGCTTTCTCCAAACAGAGGCTAGCCCACTGGGTCGTCGACACCATCGCCTTGGCCTATCAGAACCAGGCCCTTGCGGGTTCGAGCACACTCAATGAGAAACGTGGCATACTCGTGGGCATTGGACAATGGCACCTCCCTAGCAGACATCTGCAGTGCGGCGGGCTGGGCAACACCCAATACCTTATATAATACGAGATTCTACAATCTCAGGGTTGAGTCGGTTTCATCCCTTACGTAGAACTTGGGAATACAGAATGACTAACTGGGTGTTCTGCTTGCACATAGCATCCTTCATCTCCACTGAGGTGATCACGTGCACTCTTTCTCCCTGGAGAGTCCACTAAACTCACGCTCCCTGAATGTCTTTCCTCCCTAGCCCACGAATTCAGCGGAAGAATTCCCGATCAGACAACTATGGGTACTAACTACTCTGTACTGAAATAGGTGCTCCACAGGTTTGGCCTTCATTGATTAATCCCTCTGTGTGTATTTTCCACGGTATGGTCCCCCTGCCGGCGGACCCGCGTCTCCCTTGGGCAGTCCCCTCTGCCCCCAGTTGCTGTGTTTGTAGCAACTCCTCCCTCGCTAGGTAGGATCTATCACCACGACAATTCCACATGTGGCCTGAAAACCCATGTGATGTATTCACCACATTTATCCTCCCCCAGCCTGGGCAGGATGTGGTCTCCACGGGGTCTTTCCCCCCTGAAAGAATAGGAGTTGGAAAAGAATGCATTCCCCGATGCGTGTTATAGCATTAAATGGCCCCAGCCACTTTAAATCTATGCTGAGAGTCCTGTGTTGTGCCAACAGTGAAGCATCCTGAGACCATCCATGTGTGGGGCTGGTTTTCATCAAAGGGAGTGGGCTCTCAATTCTGCCCAAAAACACTGCCAGGAATAAAGAATGGTATCAAAACGTCCTGCAAGAGCAACTATTCCCAACGATCCAGGAGCAATTTGGTGATGATCCCTGCATATTCCAGCATGATGGAGCAATATGTCACAAGGCAAGAGTGATAATGAAGTGGCTCGGAGATCATTACAAGTAAATACTGTTGTTGCTTCTCTTCTGGGTGCTTAAGTGGATAGTTCACCCAAAAATGTAAATTCTGCCATCATTTACTCACCCTCATGTTGTTCTAAACCAGTATACCGCCATATCTTTCTTCTGAGAAATACAAAAGGTATTTGGGTCATTAATGAACAAGGTTATTCCGTTTGATAGTGACGGTGGCTCAGAAATTCCACACTTCACCTTGAATTTTCTTGGTATTCACTGATTTAAATCATTAGTGTTTATCCTCTCCCATGAAGTAACATGCAGAGGTGGATACCCAAAACCCACAAATGTCCTTTTAGTTGCCAAAGAAATTATTTGTGACAATAAATCTTTTCAGTGACAACTTAAATCTTGAGGAGGTGTGCAGTGATTCAACGTGGGTTGCCAGCAAAGCCCACCTGTTAACCGGTTAGCAGGAGAATAAACACATCTTATACCATGGTCTGGGTGAATACTCGATTCTGATTGGCTGCAGGGTGTCCGTTAAAAAGTGATAGAGGACACCTAGTAAAGTAGTTCTGGTGAAACTGCCTGTTTACCATTCGAAATTAATAAATAAATGCGCTGCCTACAACAGCTGTGAGTAACCATAGCAACAGGCAGTCAAAGTATCCGTTAACAATTTGCTCTATCAAAACAAACATCTAACGTTAGTTAGATATTGCATAGCCTACTAATACAACAATGAGCGACTTCGTTATTTCTTTTAACATTTATGGAGAATATGACAACTTTGACGACTGGGATGCTGCTGAAGAAAGAAAAAATGTAAATAAAACGGAGAAACGACACAAAGAGATAACACCGGGAGAATTGAATCAAATAGAAGACGAAAAAGATGAGATCAACACGAAAAAAAAATACGAAATGGGCAGTAAATACACTCAGAGACTTTATTGTTCAAAAAGAAATGGACTCCAGCTTTGAAAATTACACCGCTGCTGCTCTGAATGAGAACCTGCGGGAGTTTTACGCAGCTGTCCAGACAACCAAGGCAGGAGGAGAGTACAGCGTTTCAAGCCTAAGGAGCCTGAGAGCCGGTATCAACCGCCATATAAGGGAATTCAATATTATAACTGACACCAGATTCATGACCTGTAATACTGTGTTTAAAGCAATAATTAAGCGTTACATAAAAAGCGGTAAAGATACCAGCGTTCACCATCCACGTATTTCTGAGTCTGATCTTGAAATCATAAAGAATTCACCTGTACTGTCTCCCGATACGCCCCTTGGCCTGGTCAGAAAAGTCTGGTTTGACATCCAGCTGTGTTTGGCTCGGCGTGGCAGGGAGGGCAACCGGGAGCTCTCCATGCAGTCTTTTAAAGTCCAGAGAGACGAGGATGGGGTTGAGCTTGTCACCCTGGCTTACAATCCGCACACCAAAAACCACAACGATCCGAATGACCCAGATAAGGAAAACTTCTGAGGTTTTATGTTTGCCAGACCCGGGGATCCGCTGTGTCCGGTAAAAAGTTTCACGTCCTATGTGTCCAAATGTCCATCTGACGCAAAAGCTTTCTAGCACCATCCGAAGCGCACCGTGACATCCGCTTCCGAAGTGTGGTACAGCCGGGAGCCGATGGGTATCCACTACCTCGGGAACATGATGAAAAAGATCAGCGAAGATGTATTTACAATTTATGTCAATATAAATGTATTATTAGGCCTAGTAGACCTACTTTTATTATAATTATAACTATTATTATCATCATCGTATTATCATAGGTGGTGGGTCTTTCGAAGGTCTACACTAACCACAGCCTCCGAAGCACTGCTGTAGGTCGACTCTCCGATGCTGGACTGGAGAGCCGTCAAATAATGTCGGTGACAGGCCATCGATGCGAGAGCAGTGTGCGGGCTTACTGGGCTCTGTCAGTCCGTGAGAGACGAAGCTGGAGCAACGTACTGTCTGCATCAAGTGCCCATTATGGGCAGTACCCAGCTTTTGTGGATCCTCCTTCAAAGGCCCCTATGTCTGACTGGCCGACTTTTTCAAATTGCACTATAAATGGAAACGTTGAAATTAATTGTAAATAAAAAAGCTAGCATGTAGGCAAATGACCCTCTCTTTGATCTGATTAATTTATTGCCCTCTATAAGCGCAAATCGCTGGAGCGCAGAACTAATTATTTTTTAGTGTTTCATGAAAAAAAAAATGCATTTTTGAACCTGAAGGGTTCTACAAGCTGAGCGGACTATAAATATCTCCGGTTGCTAAATAAACCGTCAGGCAAGTTATTATTTGTAAAAACTAGCTTTAGCCTAATTAAAATATAAACTAATGTTTTAAAAATGTTTTATTTGGCAAGTGACCATGGTATAAGCGGGTTAATGCCCTCCGAGGTGTCCATTGTAAGGTTTTAATGGACTTCGGCGGAGGCAACCGTCCTCCGCTGCGCGTCGGCCGGTTCACACCTCGCCATCGTCCATTAAAACCTGACAATGGACACCTCGTCGGGCATTAACCCTTACACAACCCCTGGGTCACACTTTTGCGTCGCTGCCTATGGTTGATGAATATGCATTTACAATTCCCAACGATTACAATATCATCAAGAAAGAGGGATAGATTGAGAGGCCCCCACCTGAGTCACATTAAAATCAGCTCTATACCCACTTATCATTGTAACCCCAGGCACATATGTGCAGACAGATAGAGAGAAACCAGGAAAAAGAGGAGCAAGAGAGATAGATTGAATGTGAAGCGATAGAAAGAGAGAGAGGGCGGGTGAAAGAAAGACAATTCTCAGGAAGAATGAGATTGTGTGAGTGGAGGGGCTGCTGTTGAGCCTTCTTCAGAGGCAGATTAAAATTCATACAGTCTAATCAGCTGCTAAATTTAACCTTGTCAGCCAAACCCCTGTTCTATTCCCTCACACACACACACACACGCACACACACACACACACACACACACACACACACACACACACACACACAAACACACACGCACGTTTTCCATGATTTATGGAGACTTTCCATAAACAAAATGGTTTTTATACTGTATAAACTATATATTCTAACCCCTAAACCTAACCCTCACAGAAAACTTTTAGCATTTTTACATTTTCATCATGGGGACCGACAAAATGTCCACACAACATCAAATATGTCAGGTTTTACCATCCTTATGGGGACATTTGGACACACACACACACACACACATACACAATTCAGTTGGAGCAATTCCGAGTGAATTCAGCAAGACTCAATGCTTCTCTTATATTTGGCTTATACATGTATATCAGCAATGGAATCAATATGAAGTTACTAAAGTGTTCTGAGTGGTTTAAGTATGTTGCTATGTGGTTGTTAGGGTGTTCTGGGTAGTTTGCTAAGTGCAACTTACTGGCCCAAGTCAAAAGAGACCACCCCCATATTTCTATGATATTCTAGTCTCTAGATATGACTCAGATCCCTGCTTCAGTGTATGTCTATTGGATTTTTTTTTTCCATCCATTAATTGTCAGTCAGGCAAAAATCGCAAGTCTGGTAGCTAAGAAAAGTAATAGCACTTTTCTTATTCAAAAAGCCACACAAGCAATGATTCATGTCTGTAGCACAAATGGATATGTGCCAAAGTTTAATACCAAGTGTTAGGGGTTTGCTCAAATCTGTAATCCTAAGTACAGTATGCGCCTAAGTAATAGTGATGCTTGTCTATGTACAGTATTTATATAATGCAAGAGCTTTCATTTTGCTTTATCACTTTTACTAAAAGTGTTTTATGTCATTTACAATTAAAACATGTCATAGGCTGTGGGTTTCTGCATCATATGACTTTTCATCTAAATGATAATAGATCTTGATGTTCATTCAAATAATCAAGATTGCGAGTAGTTCATTTCCATAGGGGTCGCTTCCTGCTAACTTTAATTTCCTTTAGATGAAATTACTGAGAAGTCACGCTGACCTCAATTTCTTCCTCCAAATAACCTGTAGCACTTTCCTTTCCTTTCATCACACTACCTACGTGGGGAAATGTGGTTTAAAAGTGCGGTGGACTTCTCTTTTATCATTGTTTGTTCTTTTACTTAAAGGGACAGTTCACACAATCAAGAACATTTTGTAATTATTTACTAACCCTTATGTTGTTTCAAACCATTATTACTTCAAAGGGAGACTTTATTCTCCCTTTGAACACAAAAGGAGATGCTAGGCAGAATGTTAGTTACCGAAAATCTCTTTCATTTTATGGATCAAAGAGGCTGTCAGTCCCTAACATTCTGCCTAACATCTCCATTTGTGTTCCATGAAAGAGAGACAGCCATATGGGTTTGGAACAACAAGAGTGTGAGAAAATGATGACAGAATTTTCATTTTTGGATGATAAGAAGCTAGTTAACAAACTAAGTTTAATAAATAACTAACACCAGATCTTATATTAAAACAACTTAATGAAACCGTGGTCTGTATGATCGCAAGTAATTATTGCACACTAAAGAATCTTGAGTAAAAACGTTGTGCTTGCCACTGTCATGCCATCTGGATGGAGAGAGTGACTGGAGGTGAATGAGGAGGGATAATGAGCACATTTACATTACAGTCTTGCAAATGAGCCTAGGGGACCTGATTAGGAAATGCCCTCTGGATGGATTATTATAATTCTTATTGAGTAGGCAAGACAGAAGCAGGTTTTCCAAATGGAGACTCGGAAGTGTCTAGCTGTCTGCAACGAATCCAAGGGGCAATAACAGCTAATGAAGCATAGAATGTCATGAATCTAAAAGTCCCTTGGGATCCACCAACCAGTAAAGCCCATCACAGATTTCCAGTACAAGGATTCATAAATGAGGATGTCTACAACCACCCTAGTTTAATGACAAGGCTCTTATTTGTCTTGCAAAACCAATACGACCCAAAAAGGACTGGTCTTGGATGCATTATCGGAAAATTGGAAATTTTATTTTTCTCCCATTTTTTCTCCCCAAGGAAAAAGCTATTTTACACAAGTCCTCCCTCATGGTAGCAATCATATTTATATTACATTCGACTTTGTGTCGTGTTCTCGATTTTCTCCTGTAATCCCCTTATTATTGGACACTCGGTTATAGAACAAATTAATAATGAGCATAAATGTGTCCACTTGTGTAAAATAGCTTTTTCTTACAGTTTTCTGAGAAAAAAAAACTTTTTGAAACATTCAAATTAAAAGAATTAATTACTTTGCTAAATGATACATTGTTTTAAAGTGCTCTTGTTAAAGAATCACTCAGTTAATTTTTTTCTCATTTAAAAAGTTTTACTTCTAAAGAAATGAATATTAATTTGGAAATGTGTATAAAAGCTTCACCAGTCATGTGAGATGAAGAGTTCAGTCACATCAGTAACCTGTCCATTTTTTTACATGGGGCAGGGGTGCCTCATGGGGGCAGCCATGTAGTATCACATCACCAACTGAAAACTACTCACTTAATCTCAGTAACTGCCCTGACAAAAGCTGACAATTTACACAAGATTTATTTCTATTTCTTCTGCTTCAATTTTACTTCTCTGTCTGCTCGTATGAATGTAACACATCATAAGAAACTGTTTCACCGCTGTTCAAATGCACTTTGGATCGCATCATTTATATGTATACATTTTTCCATCTGAAAGGACTAAATATTAAATGAAACAAATGACAATAAAATGCAAAGTAATCTCTTCAGTAATCAAAATACTTTTTGAATGTAACTATTCTAATTACAAATGATTTAAATTGTAACTGTAGTGGAATACAGTTACTTATATTTTGAATTTAAAATACGTAATCAATGTATTCCGTTACTCCCCAACCCTGTGCATAATCCAGGTCAGTAGTTGTCATACTATAAGCCAATGTAAGATACTTCAACATATTTTAAATTTACTGAGTGCTCCTTTAAATGATCAGATTAGATCATCCTTCTGTTATGGGTTTTTTCCTGAAATTGTTTGTCTATCTCAGCAAGCGTTTTCCCAACTATCTATCTTGTTGATTAGTCATTTTAATGTTAATCACTTCAGAACCATCATTATCTGTTTTGATGAAAAATAGCATCTAATGTGAATAGGTCACAATAATTAGACTTCCATCTACAGTATGGCATTAAAACAGCCAGTGTTTTCCAGTGCACCACAAAACCAACTAATTTCTGTGTCTCACCAGCTCCGAGTTCAGCTGACACCACCATCCTCCACTCTGAGAGAAAGAGAGGCATTGTGTCCAGGAACTATCAATGACCCTGATGCATCATATACATGACCTAAGTTCTCATGTAAGGAGCTCTTTTATTGAGCAGGTATGTCAGCTCTATGCTTATTATGTGGTTAACTGCAGTTCATTGTGTTACCATCCCAATCTATATGTAATAAATCTGTAGAGCATAAAGTTTGTGATTTTGACTCATTTTGGTGACTCGAGTCTTTTTAATCCATTCACCAAAAATTTTAGTTCATTGACCAATTCTGCAAATTACATCTTTGCACCCATATATGGCACCAAATTACCGCCTTTTACGAGTCATTCATGACAAGAACATTTCTAATAATCCTTTTTTTAAATGTGCATATTTACAATTCCACTGTGAGACTTCAGCACTGCAGAGTGTTTAAGCATCTGTGGAGGTGAGGGCGTCTCCCGTCCGGGGAGAAAGGAAGCGGCAAGGACATCCACCTGAGATGAATTGTGACTAATTACCATCTCTATGTTCACAGTGAGAGTTGGGGGAGATAAAAATATGGCCAGTTCACAGAGAGAGGAAAGAGACAGAGAGATATGTCACATACACTACGTGAGCTGTACGAATTATTAGGTATTAAATTGATCCAGACAAGTGTGTACCATCCACAAACGGAAGGCTTGGTTGAACAATTTAATAATTAATACTGAAAAAATATGTGTGGCAGGGCTCTACTACAGTGCATCCCTCCTCCTTCCTGGGTTTTGGCACCAGTGTAAAGGGATAAAAGGAAAAGGAGGCGGCGAGAACCGGCTTGACTATATAAATAATAGTTTAATAATAAACTGAACCAAAAAGACAAACACACATGCACTGCCATCTCCGATTGGCCTTTATCCCTCTCGGAGGCTTGATTAGCCTGATTAGGGGCCCTGCCCTCCGACCTGTCACGATAGGATTCATAAGTTCGTGTACAGAGATGCTCGGAATTGGAATAGGTGGCTCAAGCCCCTGTTATTTGCAGTACAAGAGGTAGTCTTAGGTACCAGAACCACCAGGCTAGCCCAATCACTGTGGGATTCTTCTATTACGCCCATATCAAGCATGGCCTTTAATTCTTCCCACATTACTTGTTTCTTGTGTCCGGGTAAGCGGTAGGGACGACAACATACCACTACTCCTGGGGTTGTCTCGATGTGGTGTTTTATGAGATTAGTACAACCAGCGAGAACATGTCAGAGAAATTACTTTGCGAGGTTGTGGTCTCCACAAGGGTCCGGGGTGAACTGATTGTTTTTTAGACTCACCTCCGGGCCGAGCTCCATCTCTCTGGAACAACCGTCACCAAGGATATGGGCAATGCCTCTCTCCATGGTTTTCGTAGGATGAGGTGGTAAATTTGATGAATCCCGACCCTATCCATATGCACTACCTCATAATCGACTTCCCCAAATCGCTGTGTGATCTCAAAGGGCCCTTGCCACTTTGCAAGTAATTTAGAGCTTGATGTAGGCACCCCAGTGTGTGGAGTTTTGCTCTCAGGTAAAGAACATATTGAATTTCATTTTTGCTTTGAGAAGGCTCCTCCACCCAAAACGCCCTTCTTCACACATTTGGATTACACCAATTTGTGACCCTTCTGTTCAGTTTGTTTGGGGCCCCGGCTACGTTTCAACATCTTGTGGGAGTCCTCAGACCGCACACTGCGTATGCCGCTGCTTATATGAATGATATAATTATTTACAGTAATGACTGACAACGGCATATGCAGCATCTGAGTGCGGTTCTGAGGTCGCTGAGCAGGACTCACAGAAAACCCAAAGAAGTGTGCAATTGGATTGGTGGAGGTATGGCATCTGGGGTTCCACTTGGGTCATGGGCAGATGTGACCACAAATTGATAAAACCGCAGCGATCGTGACCTGCCCGAGACCCAAGACCAAAAAGGAGGTGAGACAGTTTCTGGGGCTGGCCGGCTACTATCGAAGGTTTGTGCCTAATTTTTCTGACACTACCAGCCCGCTGACTGATCTCACTGAAAAGGGCGCCCCAGACCCAGTCCAGTGGACAGAGTTGTGCCAACAAGCTTTCATGCAGGTAAAAGCTGCACTTTGTTGCAGGCCGCTTCTGTATTCCCATGATTTGTCTCACTCTTTTGTTTTACAGACGGATGCAACCGACAGGGGGCTGGGTGCTGTTCTGTCCCAAGAGGTGGAGGGGGAGGAGCACCCGGTGCTGTCCATAAGTCAAAAACTCTCTATGAGAGAGATGAAATACAGCACCATAGAGAAGAAGTGTTTGGCCATCAAGTGGGCAGTCCTCACTCTCTGCTAATATTTGTTGGGACGAGCATTCACCCTCTGTTCAGACCACATCCCGCTTCAATGGCTCCACCGCATGAAGGATGCCAACACCCAGATCACTCGTTGGTACCTGGCACTCCAGCCATTTAAGTTTGAGGTGTTCCACAGACCAGGGGCACAGATGGCTGTCACAGACTTCCTCTCCAGAAAAGGGGGGTGGCAGTCTGGACGGTTCCCCTGGCCTGAGTGGTGGGGGTATTTGGATATCAAAGAGTGGTTGAGCGACATATGGAGAGAGAGAATGCGGTAAGGACATCCACCTGAGATGAGTTGTGACTAATTATCATCTCTATATTCACAGTGAGAGTCGGGTGAGATAAAAAGACAGCCAGTTCACAGAGATAGGAGAGAGACAGACAGACTTTGTGTCTGTACACTGAGAGAGAGCCTTGTGTTGAGTGACGCCGAAAAGCCGTCTTGTGTTTTGAGTTATGCTGTACAGTGATTGCTGGATATTTGTGAATAAAACAGACTAATATGAACTGTGGAAACTAGTTCCTGCATCCTCCTTTGTTACAGCATCATACGTGTTTCCCCACAAACGACAATAAAGCCTTTCTATCATATTGTAAACTGCTTTTTAGTTATATAAAAAAGACATTGATACTAGCATAAAAAATAATTATGAGTTTCAATAACATACTTACGTCAATGTAATGTGTGGTCATCACTAACTTTTATTCATATTTAATCTGGCACCTTCTTGTTGAACACGACGCAGAACTGATTGAACGGCATGCCTCCTCCTCTCGTTCAGCCAGTCAGCAGGTCCTCATTCATGAACGAGATGACAGATTCATTCATTTCATTTGCAAACAAGTTTATCAGTACATTCAGTTTGTTCACAAACAAGATCTCTCAAATGACCAACGAGGGGTGTATTCATTCAGCGGGTGAAACCAATGATATGTTCCTTCACAGCCGACACTCCAATGCTATTGGCTCGGGCTAAAGTCAGTCTTTACAGGTATGAAAAGCCACCAAAGCAGTTTCGGGCTTCAAACTAGAGCTCACTGTGTCAGTGAACGTCAATGTGTCAAATCATGGGGTGAGCAAGTACGATTAATTCACTAGTAGTATAAAGTAATAGTAGCTTTTGATACAGTATGACTAAATCAACATCATAAGGATCTAATAATAAACTTGTTGCCACACAGTATTTTATGTTGCCATTCCTCGTAAAGTTACCGGCAAACTAGCGAATAATTGGCTAGGTTAATTTTGACTCACCTTCGGCACTTATCGGCTGTAACTGAGTCTCCTTAGTCTTTTGGGACACAAGCTGTCTTTTGTGGAAATTAGCTATTACATTATTTTAATTTTTTCAAATAAAACACAAAATTTTGTTGGCAGGTTTGCTTGTAAATGTAAATGAGCAGCTGATGAGAACAGATGCAGATTAGCCTCCACTAGCTAACATGTGCAGCAGCCTTTACGCAGCCAAACGGATTCGTCATTGATTGTGAAGGAGGTCTGATGATGACTGTAAGCTGGGTGATCCACATGAAGGTGACATGCACGTGTCTGGTTCTTTCATGATGGATTTCCCAGACTCTACCTTTCAGTGCCATTTGTAAGCTAATATTTTAATGGAATATTCACCCATCATTTACTTTAATGTCGTTCCAAACTGTCTGGAACATGCCGTTTATTTCTTCCATTGAACACAAACATTTTGCCCTTTTGCACTTACAATGGACAGGGACTAAAGATTTCATGCTTCAAAAAGGACGCAAATGCATGATTAAAGTATCATAAAAGTGGTTCATTTGATGTGTGTTTTATTCCAAGTCTTCTGAAGACATATTTTAGCTTTGAGTGTGTGAAATAGACCGAAATTTAGTCATGTTATTTTTACTTGTAAAGTGCTTTTCACAATATACATTGTTTTAAAGCAGTTTACATAAAGTTATGCTGTAAGCTATTTTTAATAAAAGTCATGCATTAATTTAATAAGCTGAGTAGATGTTGGTGGGCAATGATTAAAACTAAAGGATACTGATTGAACTGTAAGATTATTGATTAAACGCCTTAGAAGTCCATCTCAAATTAACTGTGGAAGTGCATGTAGATGCAGTGTACTAGTAATTTGTCTGATAAAGGCTTTAATTGGCAGTAATCTATTGTCTATATATTCCATTTTAAGAAAAGTGATGCAAGCAGTGGTTAGAGAATTGTTACTTGCTGTTCGATTGGATTGCAGTTGACAGCAGTTTATTCACTGTGAAGTGCATCCAAAGATCAAGATGAGTCATATAAGGCATTATTTACTAAAAATCTGCCCAAAATTTTCTTGGGGCGTTCATGAGAGAAGGATGTTCAATTAATGAACAAATCCTTTTTTTTGAGTCTGCTCTTTTCAATTAATTGGTTGAAATGGTACACAAAATCTTTCTTATTGGTTCATTCACAAATTAGGCTGATCCGGTTCTTGAATTCAATTCAATGACTGGAGAAGCATTGAACTCGATGATCAGAATGAATCTGAAGATTATCAATGAAAAATGTATTACATTTGGTCAGATATCATATGGCTTCCGAAGACTTGGGATATTTTTTTGTCCTTTTTTTAAGCTTGAAGCTTTAATCAATTTTTATTGTAACTGCGTGGAAAAGAGTAAACAGCAGTTGTCAGAATTTCTCATTTTGTGTTCCATGGAAGAAATAAAGTCATGCAGGTTTGGAGCAGTAGGGTGGTGAGTAAACAATGAGAGAATTGCTAATTTTAGGTAAACTGTTCCTTTAGTGCATGTACACTGTGACTGTTTTAGAGACTCTTTCGGTCATAGGATAACCACATAAAAGTTTACTTTATGCATTTGCAATCTAACATGCTAGAATTCCTCTGTTCGAGTAAGTAATACAGAAATGTAAAAGTAAATTGAATTATGTGACGCTTTACAACTGCTTTTTTCCTGGAGCATTTCAGCACAGTTCATGATTGATGAATGATGGTGCCTGGTGACTCCATTGCAAGGCACAATGTCGCTCTCCATATTCAGTTTCTCTGTTCTTTGGTGGTGGAATGAGCTTCTAACCTCCACCCGATCTGTTGAAACCATCTTAACATTTAAAAAACAGCTAAACAAGCAATGAACAACATGGCATCAGTTGGACAGTGACATCTAGTGGAAAAAAATTGATTTCTTTCATTTTGATATTACAGCATGGGGTCATTAGTTTACTTACATAGACCCTCTTATTCAAAGCGACACACACACACACACACACACACACACACACACACACACCTGTGCAAAAGTCTTAGGCACTTAAGATGTTTCACAAAAGCATTTGTCTTAAGAAGGTTATTTATTTCTTCAGCTTTAGAGTGTCAATATGATATATTAATTTTAGACTCCCAAACATTACTTTTGCAAATAGAATAGATTAGTAGAAGACCATGGAGAATAAAACAGATTGCATGTCACCCCCAGAGCTCCCCACTGAACATCGAGTCAGTCTGAGATTTCATAAAGAGACAGACGCAATTGAGACAGCTGAAACAGAAGAACTGTGGCGAATTCTCAAGAAGCTTTGAACATCCTATCTGCCAACAACAAAGAAAAACTATGACCAGATGTACCTAGGAGAATTGTTGCTTTTTAAAGGCAAAGGTGGAACATTTTATATTTTATACACACCAAATTTTGATTTAGCTTTTTGATGTTTACTGGACTTGGTAATTGTATGACATTAAATGACATTAATGATAAATTAAAACAATTTATGTCATTATTTTTGAAGACATCCTCCCAATGCAACAAGTGCCTAAAACATTTGCTCAGTACTGTATATATATATACTATACAACAGTTAGTTCTGGTCCTCAATTCCTCAATTCCTATGCTGAAGTCTCTCCCATTCATTTCCTATGGTGGATAAAATTTGTTTCTTTTTTTGGTCATATATATATATATATATATACTGTATATAAGAAGTTCTGTATGTCTGTGGACTGGTTTACAACTATTTCTCATGTTATTTATTTAGATTTTGAAAATAAATTCCAATTGCCATCAAATTTACTCTACCTGACATTCTGCAATGACCTGGGTAAATGAAAAAAGACACAAGTGTGCAAGATTGCTTTAATAAAATGTTACTATCTCTGCTGGGATGTTCATCTCTTTTACAACCAAAATAGCAGATTCCAGCTTGAAACTGATACATTTTGGAATTAAATGTTTATTTTTATCATTCTAGAGCAGTGGGCCTCAACTGGTTTTGCTTCAGGCAAAGATATTGGACAGTATTTATAGTACAAAAATGAACAAAAATGTCCATAATATCAAACTTTGGAATTTAGCCCTATTAATACTGAACTACATAGGCCAAACAATTTGCAAAAACATTACCATGACATAGGCTGAAAAACATTTTTTAGTTGCAGCTCACAAGTTAAAAACCTCTGTTCAAGAGCTACCCAAGTTTCCAAGTTGGGAGATAATTTAAACTTTCAACATGAGAAGCTTTCTGTCTCGGTGTCACAATAAGAGTTCCTCAAGAAAAATACAAGAATTAATCTGCCGTCCTCCATGTTTTGTTATTGGAGAGAAAACATTGAGGACGCCAGATTCTGGAGGAACTCTTCAGTGTGCTGAATAAACTGCTTTTGTGAGGGAACAGCTCATCACCACCGGTTCGCCAATCTTTAACATATTTTACACTAAATAATCATTTTGGGATGAACTATGTGAGGAATTTACTACAACAAAATTGCTGTTTTATAAGAGAAGACACAGATCATTTTTCAACAGGTTAATGTCAGTTATCAGCTCTCCCCATTAATTTGTATGGTATGCACAAATGGTGACTTACTGTCATAACATACTAGTTGACTGTTATGCTCTCTACTATGGTTAAAGCGTGGAGGTTGTTATCTCAGTATAGAAGATCTCTTGATCCACTCCTAGCACAACAAACTTCATACATCGAAAGTTTAACCTTTTTCTGGCAGTCCAGAGTCTCCTGAACTGAGATCAGTTGGTTTCAATAAAATAAAATTATGCTTTGCATATAGCGAAGCCAAAATACAATATTACACGAGGTTCAAGAAACATGACAGCTGACCTCGAAGCTAATCTTCTCAATGTTGTTTTAATGAGGTATAAGATGCAAAATTGTTGTACAATATATAGTTCCTGTAGCTCAACTGGTGGGGCATGGCGCTAGCAATGTTAACATCATGTGTTCAATTCTCAGGGAACACACGAACTGATACAATGTTTTTAATTATTATTAAATAATTATTAATTATAATTATTGCCAACAAAAGCCTTCATCAGCCAAACAAGGACAATTGCATCTAAGTGAACTTCTGGAATTTAATCAAGGATGGACTTCAAAGACACTGGTCACTAATCTTGCAGTTCAAACACATTCACTGTCTAAATACTGACCCTTAGCACTTAATAAGTTTAATAATTTTTTAAATCATGTTTTTTGACTATAAATAATTCTTATTTACATTATTCATGATGTTAGCCAGAGGGGAACTGGCCCCCACAGTGAGTCTGGTTTCTCCCTAGGTTATTTTTCTCCATTAACAATCATCTTTTGGAGTTTTGTGTTCCTTGCCACAGTCGCCTTCGGCTTGCTCACTGGGGTTATTAATACAATTATTATTTAATTATTTTTAAACACGATAAAGAATCATATCTTATCTAAATCCACAACAGGGCTCCAAACAAAAAAAAAAAAATCAATTAAGGAGCCATTGGCTCCTACAGGGGGAAAAACAGGCGCCAAATATTTTAAATTTTTTTAACTCCATCCATTCCTTTTCGTCCCGCAGCTCGCTAACAGTGTAGTCTGTGGAGCATTCTTCGCAATTATGTGATCACGTGCATTTTTATGCTTGTTACTGTCACCGTGTTTTCTAACAGTCTCTTTTTTGAAATGGTTAGTTCCTGCAATGAACTCCGTTTTCCCCGCTATTTCTTTGATATAAACTTTTGTTATGTATCTCGGGAAATGTAATGCAAATTTTAAAATCAAAGGGAGTAAACTTTTACTGTCGCCAATGGCGACCTTGACAGAAATTACACTCACAAATAAATTTATTTGGTCACAAATGCGACCATTTTTAGTCGCAGTTTGGAGCCCTGCACAAGGATGATGATTTATCGACTTTATAGACATTACATTTTTATCGTCTGTTAATGCTGAACTTCTGTAAAGCTGCTTTGAAACGATGTGTGTTGTGAAAGGCGCTATACAAATAAAATTGACTTGACTTGACTTGACTTGACAATGTATACCTTGAATGCACTGTAAGTCGCTTTCTGTCTTCTGTGGAGCTTCCAGGTCTGTCACGGCTGAGACATTTCACATAGTGAACAATTAACAACATACACAAAAGCATCTCCACTTAAATGTCATTCTGACACCCAGTACTAATAAATGATTTATTATGAAAATAAACCAAAATCATTATCAGTATCATCAAAATTTGTAACAATTAAATTTGAGCAAAAAATATTTTATCCCCTTTCCTGCTCAATTTGGAATGTCCAATTCCCACTACTTAGTAGGTCCTCGTAGTGGGAGGACAAGTCTCAGTTGTCTCTGCTTCTGAGATGGTCAATCCGTGCATTTTATCATCATTGTGCATGACACCGCGGACACTCCCAGTATGTGGAGGCTCATACTACTCTCCACACACAACTTACCACGAGCCCCTTTGACAGCGAGAACCACTAATCATGACACTACCCTCCCTAACAACTGGGCCACTTTGGTTGCTTAGGAGACCTGGAGACATATTCATCACTGATCAATCTGATAATTTGGTGCCATCTACTGGTGCAAAGATGTAATTTGCAGAATTGGTCAATGAGCCAAAATTTTTGGTGAACGGATTAAAAAGACTCGAGTCACCAAAATGAGTCAAAATCACAAACTTTATGCTCTACAGTTTTTATTACATATAGATTGGGATGGTAACACAATGAACTGCAGTTAACCACATAATAAGCATAGAGCTGACATACCTGCTCAATAAAAGAGCTCCTTACATGAGAACTTAGGTCACAATGTATATGATGCATCAGGGTTATTGACAGTTCCTGGACACAATGCCTCTCTTTCTCTCAGAGTGGAGGATGGTGGTCGGAGCTGCTGAGACAACTGTCAAACAAATATATTTATCTCTCTCTCCCTCCATCCATCTCCCTCCCTCTCTCTCTCTCTCTCTCTCTCTCTCTCTCTCTCCCTCCCTCCCTCTCTCTCTTTCCCTCCCTCCGTCCCTCTCCCTCCCTCTCTCTCTCTCTCTCTCTCTCTCTCTCTCTCTCTCTCTCCTCCCTCCCTCCCTCTCTCTTTCTCTCTCTCTCCCTCTCTCCACGTCTCCACACAGCAGTGCAGCCAGGGGTGGAAAGAGTTCTGAAAAATCATACTCAAGTAGAAGTACTGTTACTACCCAAAAAATGTAATGTGAGTAGTGTAAAAAAGGCTATTATTTATTGTCACTCTAACCTCTCTGTATTAAATCTCTCCCTCTGTACTTTGAGGCATATGCATTCTCAGCACCCTTGCCTGAGCAAATAAGCGTCCAGAAACCTTGACCCTGTGATCTCCCCCGTCCTAACAGGAACAGTTGAAGTTTGTAATCCTTAATTATATAGGTGATGAAAAGTTAATTAGCTCATGCAGATGAGTTATTATGCCCATGATTAAACGATATCTGTATGTATGACCACATTCATAACAATCGTGCCTGTAACCCTCTTGTTTGTATGTTTGTATACATATCTTTACTATTATCAGTGTTAGAGTTACACTTGTTGATACTGTTACATGTTATGTTCCGGTTTGCTGTATTTCTCTATATTTAATGGGAGAATTGTTGTAAACAATTTGCTACATGCATGCGCCCTCATACCCCAGACAGAGTGGCGGCACACAAGCTTCGCAGCACTTACAAGGTGTCATGTTACAGCTGCGCACTGCATATTATATAGAAGTTGCAGCCAACATTACATTTGCTTTCAGTTTTTTGCTAAGAATGTTCATGTTTAATTATTAATCTTATTTTATTGTGCTAATTATAGCCAGTATGTTTAATTGTTGTAAATTATTGTTATTACGTATATTTACGTTTATGTTACTGTTTTTACAGCCACACAAACCAGTCTATTGAGTGTTGCCAATAAATGGGTTATTCCCAGAAAAGAAGTGCATCTTTGTTTTGTCTCTAATCGGACAGCCTTTGGTGGGTCAGCAAAGTAGCTGTCCTAAAAACTACTCAAGTAAGAGTAAAAGAGTAGCTCATTTAAAAGTACTCATGAGTAGTGAGTATTGAGAACTGAGATGCAAAACCAATCCCCCATTATAATGAACACTGTATTCCAACTTTTAAAATACATCACTTATCTATAATAAACACTACATGAATCTGAATCCAAAAAATAAAAAGGGAGATAAGATTAAGAAGTTATTTTCAATACACTGATCACCTTTTTAAATCGTAATGTATTAAACAATTACATTAAAATCAGTTTATTTGTAGGGTCTAAATATCCCTTAATGCAGACAGAGCAAATGATGAGAGAATTTTCATTTTTGGGTGAACGCTTTTTAAGTGTTATGTAGCCCCTGTACCAAACCACTTTTCCCATGCCTACTCTACCTCCTCTATTGTGCAGGACATGATGTGCCAAGTGATCCTGCTTATTTAGCATTTTTTTGCATTCCTTGCATTGTTTTAACATGTTTTATAAACAACAATAACGCTCTGTATAGAAAACTACTCAAAATTTTGTTCAAGGACATCTCTCTTTTTTCCGATAAACAATCTAAATCATTTTATTGCCCATTCTTATTGATAACATTGCATTAATCTCTCACAGCAGCCCAATAATATCAGTGATAGTTAAATTACAGGCTAAGTTATAGACACAGAATCTAGTAAGAAGGAATATGAAATTTACCTTGATATGGTTCTCTAGCGAACACAGATGTTGGGAAAATAGTGCAGTAAAAGTACAATTACAGCACTTAAAGTATACTCAAGTAAAAGTATACAATTTTTAAACTACTTAAAAAAGTACAATTCTTGGGAAAAAGTAGTTAATTATAGTAACGTTGAGTATTTCTTTACACCCCTGAGTGCAGCACACATCGGTACATCGGACACACAGACAGGCAGGCAGCAGCCCCTCCCAGCTCCTATCCCAGTTGTGTTTTTCTTGTCTTGTGTGGAGGTGAGTGGGGATGAACACCTAAGACTAATCTACCAGTGCCTCATCTTTACAGCTAATTAGCCAGAATACAAATATAGTTAAATTGTGTCTTGCTAACATGCAAAACTCATGAGCTACTAGCTAATGTAATAAGTTAGCTAAAGTTTAGCTAAAGCATTATATCATGGTCATACAGGGTATAGTACTATACTTAATGGACACACTACAGGTGACTACAGTATAATTTGTGTCTAACAACATCATCACAATCGCCACATTGATATGCAAATTAGGCGTTAACTAGGGTTGCAATGGTATGAGATTTTCCCGGTATAACCGTCTCAGAAATGATCACGGTTTCACAGTATCAGGGTATACGGTATTACACAATTACTATTATCAGTGAAAACAGAAGGATTATTTTATTTATTTTATTTATTTGTTTATTTTTGAGCAAACACTTTGTTATAATTGAAACTTGAAACCATTTATTTTATTGAAGTATGTGTAAAAAAAATTCTCCCTTTTGAAAATAAAATAAATAGAATAATAAGAAAGCTAACAGAATTATAATAATAAATGTAATTATAAACATGATAAAAAATACCATGTAACTAAAACATGTTATATAACTAAAGCATGTTAGTTTATATGTTAAATGAACTACTAAATGAAAAATAACATCAGTTGTGAGCTTTTGAAGTAATGTCCTATGATTATTAATAATGAACATATACTGTAGACGGCTCCTGTCTGTAGCTTTAACTCAGTGCTTCTCAACTGGTTTTGCTTCAGGACCAGATTTTACATTGGACATCAAGTGTCGACCTGCCATAGATTAAACACAACCTGTATTTAATGTATCCTGAGTTGCATTTCCTTTTATGTTGCATAGTTTTGTTCATGGTTTTCCAGTACAAGGAGATGCATCAAGTGACATTATTTTTGTTGTTGATGTCAACGTTTGACTTTCAGCACACAACTGAATAACACAGACTGCATGACTATGATAAATGAATACTGCAAGAGTTAGATTAACATACAGGCGCGAAGGGATTTTTCTACATGTCTAAATTGCACAAATAATAAATACATAAACATATTTTTCTCTGGCTTGCTTTTGCTCGCATGTCAAAGATGCCGAGATCTACTTTTATATTGAATTTAATCACTGAGAAGGTTTACCTGCAAAATTAGTAGCACCAAGCATCACAAACAGCATCAAGAATGAACACAGAGTGGCCGTATAACACTTTTCCTTGAGCAGAATATTGCACTACAGATCACTAAGTTTGTTCAAAGGGGAAAGAGAGACAGAAATAGCGCACTCGTGCATGGTTGCCAGATTGCACAAAATAAGTATAACATAAGGCGGAATATTTCCAATTTGCACAAGAATAAATCTCAAACTGGGGGTGTTGCGTCTCTTATCTGGCAACCATGAGCATGTTAAACGCTTGTAGAGATGCGCTATGTCCCAATGCAAGTTAACTGAAATATCCAATGAAAAATAAAAACTATTTTACGATAAATGAGCCGAGGGCCACATTAAACCACGTGGAGGGCCTGATCCAGCCCGCGGGCTGTAAATTGCCCATGTCTGCTTTAGCTGTTTGTGAGATTATCATTAAATCTGCCTCGGCAGTCCTAAATAGTCTTATCACTTGGGCTGCTGCTGAAATATCTTCAATGGGAGAACCATGGCATTGTTCTTTCCCTGCTGTCAAACCATCACACTGCTTTAACTCACACACACACACTCATGTCAGACCCCCTCGCCTCGCTTCTCTCTGACATATTCTCTGCTGCGTTTGTGTGTGTGTGTGTGCGTGCGTGCGTGCGTGTGTGCGTGTGTGTGTGTGTGTGTGTGTGACGCAAGACAAGGAGGAAAGGAGATGCACATGTGAGATTCTCCGTCCTGTTGCATTTTTTTCTCAATACCGTAGATAAGCAAATGTACATGGTATGATAACTGTCAATTTTCAAACCGTGGTATACCGTGAAACCGGTATACTGCTGCAACCCTAGCATTAACTAATTCAAATTAACTATAATAAACAAGGCACTGCAGGTGATAGGATAAACAACATAACTAAAGCATATCACCACTGAACTTCCCCAGTTAATGTCTTACATCAAGAGTATTTTCCCCTGAAATGTTGTTTAAATATGCAGATTAGCTTGATTTGGTTCATTTAGAAGAAATCTACAGATGCAAACAGGCGGAGGGTAGTAGGCTTAAAACAAACACCATCTAAATGTGTATTTTGGAAGTTTTCTTTCCATTAGAGTAAAAGAAGACATGGATGCAATATAGACCAAAATCTAAAATTGACCACTACATGAAAAAGTGTGTATGCCTTAAACAGCAACTTCATAATTTTGATCTTAGGCTTATATCTGTCCATTCTATTAGTTTGTTGTATGCAATGCAAAAATGTTTTGAAATAAATAATTATGAAAAGCGCCCCTGCCCCCCAAAATGTCTGTGCACATCGCTGGTATATATGGAAGTCTAACTATTGTAACCTATTCTCATGCTATTTTTCACCAAAACAGATGGTTCTAAAGTGATTAACATTAAAATGCCTAATTACCAACATAGGGCTGATCTAATCTGGTCATTTAAAGGAGCATGTTGTTTAATAATGAAAACAACTGAAATCTGTTAAAAAAATAAACCCTTGGGACACAACAAAAAAAGTTTATTGTATGCATATAAACATAGAAAGAATTGTTTTGAGAGCACTGATTATGGAGAAATGTGTCAAATTGACTGAGAAAAACTGTAACAACTAACCAAGTGTATGTACATGGAGAATTATATTCACAGAATGTGTTTGGGGGAGGCCTGTTTTCAGTCCAAGAGAGAACTCACATGAGTTTTGGGAATACGTGCTATGCTTTCCCAAGAGCTTTCAAAACATTTATTAACCAAATTAGGTATTTTATTATTCAAAGCTGTAAACATATAATAATAACAAATACACATTATTATATTATGTTCATAAGTGTCATGCTTTACCAAAGACCTTTCTTTACAAAACAAATTGTCAGTCACTTACTGTAAGCCATCAATGCAATTGGCTAAATATTTATAAACAAATCACAGGGTGAGAAGAGCTTGTAATGTCATTCCCAAACAGAACGATAGTTGCACTAGGCCCAGTTTTAACTGAAGCTTTCCCTATTCCAAACCAACACTAAAATAATAGTAAATTAACTATATAGACCAAAAGAGTTCACAAGCCACATTTTTGACCTCATCCAATTCTACTCATTCCCATCCTACTGTTTTGCTCATTTAAAGATGTGGTTTGTTATTGTGTTTTCATTGTTAATGCTACAGACTAAATAGACTGCAACACAAACTCTTACTGTGCAAAAGATTTGTTCAAGCCTTTCCATAGTCTGACCTAGATCTTGCATACACTATAATATACAGTGTCTTGAAGCTAACATGATATTGGACCTACTGTATATTTTTCTTATAGAAGGTTTTCCATTTACACCACAATACCATGTCCTCACAATCCAATTCCTGGGTTGGGATCACCACACTAGACACAAGTAATTTCATTAAAGCCCAGGAAACATGATTTAGCAAACAAGAAAAACACATTATAAAACTGAAACATTCAGAAACAAAACAAGTTCTGTCTCTGGAAGACACGCCCCTCTTGATCACATGATGTGCCTGAAGCTCTCTCAGCAGTATAAAAGAAGCTGCAACAGGCTCCCACAGAAAAAGAGAATCCAGACACACTTCAGATGCTTTCAGTTTTGCATAATGTCTGCTAGCAGAATGAGCAAAGGTAAGACAAATCTATAGCATTAGATAGACTGTCCTGTGCTGCAGATGTTGAACAAATTAAAAATAAAAAAAATAAAATAAAAAGACAAGTTTACGAGGACATTTTTTAGGTCACAAACTGGTAATTATTTAATTTTGCTATAAATGTGGTTTATGAGGACATTTCTAGTGTCTCCATAATTGAATTAGCTTATAAATCGTACTAAACAATGTTTTATTGAAAATGTAAAAATGCAGAAAGTGTTTTGTGAGGGTTAGGTTTAGGGGATAGGTGGGCGAAAGGGGAGTGAAAGAGAGAGAATAGAGGGAGCACAGGGCATTTAGGATATTATAGACATAGTTTGTCATTCTTATTCGATGTACTTAACCAGTGTCTTTGTTTAAAATGGTTATTTTGTTGTGGTAGCCTGCAGGGCTCTTTGAAATATCTGAAACATTTTGGCGAAGTGGGAATGGAAGCGTTATGCGGGTTAAGACCAGAGCTGTGTCTAAAATCGCCCACTCGTTCACTCATTCACTACTATATAGTGAATGTCAGTGAGTGCACTGTGGCTGTGTCTTGTTTGGAAGTAGGCGTCCTCCGGAGGTCGCGTTTGTGGACCGCATACGTCATCGAGAATGTCTTGTTTCAGAAGAGCGAGTGGGACACTTCCAATGCGACCTTCTTTCACGGGAATTCAGAGGATGCATGCGGTGTATCCTTCCAGGGCACTCACAACCCACAATATTATGCTTCAATGGATGTCTAAAAAAATAACTCAAATTTGCGCGTAAAAATTATGTTCAAACGCAAGGAATGTTAATTCCCAAATTTAAGTACCTAAGTAGAGTATATAATATGTAAATTTATATTAATATATAATTAAAATAAAGTATTAGACTAGGTGTACACGGTGCGTGAAGTTGCCCCCCACCCAACGCAAAACGTCGGCAAAATAGTCTCAATCGTTTGTGCTGTAAAAAAAATGTTTTGTGCTGCTTCGGTTTTTTAGATATTAAAATAATATTTATAGGTCATTCTGGGGTCACTCATTCTGGGGTTTGTTCCAGTAAAAGTTTCGTTTTTGTAAATGTCTTTTTTTTAACAATACAGTTGAAGTAAGAAGGTAAGATCCAAATCAAATCACATAAATTGTCGCATACACTTAACTGTTACCTGTCCACTGTTCGTTTTCAACTGGTAACGGGACACAGCGGATCACAGGATGTGTGAAATGTAACACAAACTCCAAGGTAAGGGTTTATACTTGTTACTGTGTTACTGTATTTTGTGCTCATATATGATCAATTATTATTGGTGCTCAATTATTAAGAATGGTTCTTATTTTTTATCAATGTTGAAAACCATTTTTGCATACTTAATATTTTTGTGGAAACCGTGATACATTTTTGTGTGGATTGATGAATATAAAAGTAAAAAGAACAGCATTTATTTTAAATATAAATCTTTTTAACAATATAAATGCCTTTACTGTCTCTTTTGATCAATTTAATGCGTCCTTGCTGAATAAAAGTATTATATATATATATATATATATATATATATATTACTTACCCCAAACCTTTGAATGGTTGTGTATCATGGTTTCCACGAAAAAAAAGCAGTACAACTGTTTTCAACTGATAATAATAATGAATTATTCTTGAGCATCAAATCTGCATATTAGAATGAGCTAATATTCTTTAGATATGTACATGTGATTTTTTTTTTTCATTTTTTTTTTTTTTTTTAAATTTGCAAAGATTTCAAACAAACTTCTTTGACATTGTCATTATGTGGTATTGTTTTTAGAATTTTGAGGAAAATAATGAATATAATCCATTTTGGAATAAGGCTGTAACATAACAAAATGTGGAAAAAGTGAAGCGCTGTGAATACTTTCCGGATGCACTGTATATGTGTGTGTATGTGGAAACTCGTGACTCAATTAATTCATTATTTTACTTTTGAAATGTAATTACTGTGTACTATCGAACATCCATTAACACCAATAATCGACCTTTAAAAACTTAAACTTAAAAACACTTATTACTGACAAGCCACTATCTGTCTTCAAACCAAAAATACCAAACAGAATAATAGACTTGAGTGCAAACAACATCAAGCCTGATACTACTTCTCCAAACAGGAGCAGGAAAACAAGGGTGTGTGGCATATAACAAAAATACATGTATTTGTGAAATTAAATTTAAACCATGCAATCAGTCTTTTGTGTATAATACAGCATGTGGGCATGTTTTGTTTTTTTCTGACACTCCTGTCACTCCAATTCTCAGGTCGTCATACATCTCCAGACACATGGAGACCTCCTGCAGTAGGCCACATAATGTCCAAGAGCATCCTGGGTCTTCTTGTTCTTCTTGTCGATCACTAGAGCATCCTGGGTTAAGCCTCCTTTGAAAGCAATGATTGCCCTTAAAGTAAATCTCTCTCCTTGAAGCATCAGATTGGAGGGAAATTCACACAAAGGAAATTCTGTGGAGTTGCTTCCCAGGTCAGTGTCAGTCCACATAAGTTCTCCCAGACTGTAACTGTGAGAAACTTTCCCAGCACAGAGCACATTTCCTGAAGTATCTGTCTTGAATGCAGAGGGACACTGTGACGGACTTTGTATTGGCCTGAGGCACGGGGACTCCGGAAGGGTAAGGCCTTCTTCCACTGTGGGCTGAATTTGATCCATGCCAGAAGTCTGCAGTACAGCTACAGAAGTACAAACAAATGGAATTTCCCAGGTGACTTGTGTGCTGAGACCACAATACTGTGAGGAGCAAGGTTTTGTTAAGGAAACATGTTTTGTCATTGTCTTTTCAATGATCATCAATTGGACAGCTTTGAATATTTTACACAGCAGCTCTGCCCTCTGAGTGTAGGCCTGTGCATTCAGACCCTTTGTGGTAATGGATTTCACTAGCTGGAGGAGGTTGTTGGAATCCTCCCCGCAAACAATATTTTGTTTGACACTATCGCAGAAAGCATACGATTTTATCTCAGCCGAGGGAAAGGGTGCTAGGCGCAAGCGGTCCACCCGGTCAATCCGTCAGCGTGTTACCGAGTTCTACCGGCTCGGACCTGAGAAAACATGGGACGAAACTGACTCTACCCTGAGATTGTAAAATCTCACAAGGGTGTTAGGTGTTGCCCAACCCGCTGCTCTGCATATGTCTGCCAGGGAGATGTCTCTGGCCAGTGCCCGTGAGGACGCAACACTCTACACACTTGTCGAGTGTGCTCGGACCTGCAAGGGGAGGGGCCTGGGCCTGGGTGTGATAAGCCAATGTAATGGTGTCAACTACCCAGAGGGAAGGCCTCTGTTTGGAGACAGTGTTCCCTTTCTGCTGTCCACCAAGGCAGACAAAGAGCTGCTCAGAACATCTAGAGCTCTGCGTGCGGCTGAGAGCTGGGCTCACTCTTGGTTGAGGCGGAGCAGCACGTTTTTTGTTTTTGGAAGCCATTTTTTTTCTCTCATGACAAAAGAAAGCCGCGACCACAATGCTGCCATGGCTATGTTCTCGCACTGAGAACATGAACCATTCATAAAACGCTGCCTGCGTGTGATCGCGGCCCAGGCACGCGAGGCAGCTTTTATGACCTCTTTATGACTTCTCAGAGGTGGGGAGAAATCAACCACATCCAGAAACTACACAGAGGCGGAAAAGACGTCTTTAAAAAGACGCGTCCTGAAAAGGATGTTCAACGCCAGCTGTGTATTTGCTCTTTTAGAGAAACTAACTCTTTAAGAGAAAACAACACTTTTAACTGCGCTGTCGAAGCGCCCAGGGGCAAACTGCACTGCTGTGCAGAGAAGGAGAAAGCCGCTGAAGTGCGCCGTAGATCCAACAGCAGAATCAGCTCAGAGGAAGAGGAACAGGTGTGTGACTCGCAGCTCACTGCATACACGACCATCAGCTCCGAAGAAAATTACTGAATGAACTCGACGTATTTCCCCGCTTTTATACCCGTAAGTCCGGGGGCGGGGTATGCAAATTTAGTCTGCCAACTTCTCATTGGCCTTTTTTCATAGATCAGAGGCATATTCGGCACTCAAGAGAGACCCCTGTTGTCGCTTCTTCGAAATAATGTCGAAGTGAGCGACAGACGGGGAATCTTGATCTCCTGAGTTTAACAGTCTGTTGATTATTTCCATTTTTCAACAGGTCCATGTAGAGGCAATCAGACGACGGGAACAGCGAGACAGGTAAGGCTCTTTATTTTCTGCCTTCAGTTCAACTCAGGTGCATAAACACTTTACAAAACTTTAGCTTCAGAAAAACCTTCAGACAACTTTGGAATCATAACCACAGACACTGGACTCTAGTCTGTCTCTCTCTCTCTCGAGTTGCTCGCCATGTCAGCTTTTTATGCCGCTCTCCCCAAGTTTACAGTAATTAGAAACAGGTGTTAGGCATAATTTAGCTCAGGTGTAAGCGCCCTTACCGCTCCTTCTCTCCCCAGACGAGCGCTTGACCATGCCCCCACTGCCACAGTCCACTTTCAGTCTTTTTCCCCTCACAGATGGATCTGCATGGAGCCATTCAGAACAAGGAAAGAGGTATGAATTCATCTTCCTCTTTTTGGGTGGAACCTCTAGGCCTCTCCAGATTTCAACAGCATCTTCATCTTCATCCATTTCCAAGGTTTTCCATCTACATCTTGATGCAGTGTGCAACATCAACCCGAACAAAACATGGTGGCACTTTTCTGACTTTTTACGGAGTAAGACACCACAACACTCATTGATGTAGGTCTTTAGATCAAGATGAGGTGTAAAAGCCTTGACCAGAGCTCCGAGCAAAGCCACTCACAACCTCTTTTGAAGTTGGTGCACCTGCGCATATCCATTCCGTCAGCAAATGTGTTATTGCATTAACATTGTGTCTCTCTGACAGCATTTGCACCACTGGTACACTTGAGCACTCATCCCCTGCCAGAATATAAGAATATATGGCCAGACTTGCCATTTGGTCTCTGTAGTTTCCTCACTACTGAGCCAGTTGCATTAAAACTCACAGTGGGGTTAGTAGTTGTCTTTGAGAATGACTTGTACATATACATTTGTGTTTGACTCCAATAGTGACAGAAAAACTTGTCCAGTCCAATGTCTTCAATGCTACCACTGTGAGGTACACTGCATTTTAACATCTGCGGTGACACAATGGGATCCTTGTCGCCTAATTCTAAATCTTTTCTCTCTTGCTTTGCTTTGCGCAGAGTGGACAGATTAGGCAGATGACTTGGCTCAGGATCTTCAAAATCCATCAGCTTTGTTGCCTCTGATGCCCTCCATACATGGGGATCCATTCTACCCTCACACAGTTCTTTGGCTATCTGCATACGCAAGTTACCAGACATCGCACGCTTGGAACAGCCAGTGTGCAGGGAGTCATCAGTGTTTTTAATTAAATACTTTAGCACCGTTGGGCTGTCAATTTCAGGCTCTCTGTCACATTTTATGTGAATGTGGTCAAGACAGTTGCCTCTGATTTCTATGTATTTCTCTGTGGCTGATGGATAGACCTTGGCTCTTTTAAAAGCAAATGAGCAGGGGAATTTCACTTCTTGCCAAATGTGATTATTTATCACATGTGTACAGATGCCAGGCTTCAAAATTGTGTATTCCCTTTTTTGTGTTTTAGAGAACTTGCTGTTGTATTTAACAATTTCAGGCATGAATTCAATCCATTTCTGAAATGGAACTTCAAAATAAAAAGTCCAGCAATCTTTTGGTTTGGGTGAAAGCTGGCTCAAAATCAGTGTCATCATTACTGCCATTTGTTTCATGATCATATTCATGAGTAAACCCTATAGCAGTCCAGATGTTGTGTCTATTTAATTTAACAAAAGTGTATAGAGCCTTTGCAGTGATCTTGTTTTCTAGCTGCTTACTAAGCTCTGTCCAGATGCTCTGATTAGGAGTAGATATGTTGCCATTTTGGACTTATGGCCTCTTTTGATGAACACAGGACTGTGGAAATGGAATCTGTCAACTGCTGGTTTCTTGGACATCTGGCATAAGCAAAACATAATTACCCACTTAAATAATCCTGACTCAAAAAATGTCATGTTCAGTATAAACTTGTTTTCAATACTGTATTGGTCTGACTATAAGGATAATATAGTAATAATATATAAGGATAATGTATCTTATATTAGGACCAATATGGTAATGTTGACCCCTAGATGCACAGTGTATTCCAAAAAACTAACATGGGTCACACGTAAAACTGTAATTAGCACGTAATAGTATTAGCAACGAGTTTTCTGTTCAATAAACATTGACAATCTTAGCTCTCTTGAATGTTGTACCATTATTCTTGAAGTTAACAAATAATATTGTAACTGACAGTGTTTACTTACATTGGCCAAAAATTTGATTTAGTAACGACTTTTGTAGTTTGATTTATGTTTTCTCTACTAACTCTACACTAATTTCCACAAGAGCAAAAGCATTTGAGTGACAGAAAAAGAGTCCGACAGACACCGGATGAATTTGAATACAAAAACATTGATAAGAAGTTGTTGTTGCATTAAAACATCTTCATCCAACATTTTGTCAAGAGACTGAAATATCAAACCCAAAATAAAATGCTCACTGCTCATAAATCATACTGACTACACACAAAACTAGATAGACCTATTTTAGAAATATATAATAAATTAGCCTAATATATAGTAATTAGAATGATCGAGATGGCTACTAACCTATATTTGATTTTTGTGAACATTAAGTGATCTATTTTATTCTGTCAGTATTGTATTCAATAAATATTAGCATAATTCACCTGTAATTCAATGTCTAATACTTTAAAATCCGAAGCAGCACAAACAAACAAACAGTTTTGCGTTGGGTGGGGGGCCAACTTCACGCAGGTAATACATTCTTGTGGCAGAAGAGTTAATCATTGATAAGGCCATATAAAAAGCGGTTTTAGAATACAATGTATTGTTTACTACCATATTATTGATCATAAATCAATCATTGTCACACAGTTCACAGCAATCCATTTCACAAGTGAATTTGTCAATCAGTTGGAGATTTATTATGAGGGCTTGTTTAAGGGTCCGTCAATTTACACCTGCGCATAAACAAATATTTGCTGAGAAAGCCCCTTATATAACAATAATTCAATATATAAAGATTATACATATATATATATCAATATATAATTATACATAGTTATGCTTGTCGGGTGTGTTGCATCATAAAAATAAAATGTTTAGGTCACTTTTTCAAGTTAAATATAGTTTAATACTCAATCTTTAAACACATCTTGAGATCCCTTAGTTCGCATTTGCGCTCCTTCAAGTGAGAACGCAAGAATGTAACGCATGTTTGTTTTGTTCTGGCTACTGAAGTGTTTTCTTCACTGTATAAACTGAGCGTTGCTCATACAGCTGAAATTTCACTTACTGCCCTCTGGAGTAAACAGGTGGTACTACAAGCTTACATTTCTCAGGAATCTTCCTTATACAGGGGCATTGCGATTAATTGCGTTAATTTTTTTAACACGTTATTTTTTATAAATTAATCGAACTGAATTAACGTGTTAAATCGACATCCCTAATATATATACATATACAGTATATTCTTGTTGCACTCTAATATGTCTTGGATATTATTATTCTGATGCAATTGAAACTTCGTACTGCTGTCTCCTTAAGATGAATCACTTATGATGTATTATTCCTCTTTTGTAACTCGCTCTGGATAAAAGCTCTGAAGAACTAATTTGTGCTTTTTTGTTTCTCTCCCTATTCTCTCTCTTTTGTAGAAGAGAACCATGAGAGCGGTGACGAAATCATTCGTGATGAATGCATATCAGATCATGTTAGTGATACTGAAGCTGAATCCTGGAAACACAAGCAAAAAATCAAAATACCAAAAAAAATAAAGATTTTTCAATTGATGAAACCCCCGAAGAATTCAAAATCTGCAGCGGCCCTCACCCCCGAAACTACATTAGGTAAAATGTAGGTGTACTATTGCTATACTGTGTGTAGATTTGAACTAAGAAGGGTGATGTTGGGAGCAGAGAGTTAACATTTCTGAGTGAATATCAAGTTGTTTATCTTCTCAGATGTACTTGCTACCCTCCTAAGTGCACTTGGATTGTCAAGGGAAGAACTGATCAGAACAATTTAGCAGACATAGCAGCTGCTGGTAGTTGAGGAACACAGAATATAGGGACTATATGGGACTATTAATGTTTTATTTTACATCTGAGGATAACCATCTTTGACTTATTCAGTGAGAACAATTAATCCCAACCAGGAACATAGCTAGTGGGGTGAAAGGTGGGAAAGATTATAGGGGCCCAAAACAAATTGTAAACTGTACTTTTTTAACAGTAAAGGGGCCCAGAGCAATATACAATCAGGGGGTCCAGATTGTCTTGCTACAGCCCTGATCCCAACAATGAAATTTCAAGTGTTGTTGTAGGAAGAGTAATGATACAGATACAGAGGGGGGTATTTCACTGGACAGAGGGACACTGAGTTTGAAAACACAGGCAACAAAATATATATATATATATATAAGTACATAGTTTGATAATATATTATTATAATACATTGGCCTATATTAAAATATAAAATACGTCTTTTTAAGCATCTCGAATTACGGAAAATCAATGCCAGAGGAAACGGAAAAATTATGCAAAAAAGCATTTTATGCCGTTTTAGAGCAAAATTATTTATAAAAGTAATAATAGTAACAGGAAAAAGTTCTCTGTTATTTTGTTCTTCCCCTTTATTATAACATTTAAAACCACTAACATTTCAAATGTTTTGTGCTTACATCTCTATACTCTTCGAAACGTCCCCACAAAATACACATTTTGATAAAAACTGAATTTGATAAAAACTGAAATGCTTTGTCTTGCGCATCCACATGTGTCTCACTGACTTGTCTGACTGGCAAGTTTCTAAAAACTGTCCTGAAGGCTCGGGCAAGATAAGCAGTCTGACTCAGCTGATAAACCAATCAGAAATGTTTTGCTTACAGCACATTTATGTGCATTTAATATAAGTTACTTTAATACTTTTACTTAAGTATTTTTCTCATGCGCTACTTTAACTTTTACTTGAGTCAATTTCCATATAGGTATCTTTACTTTTACTTAAGTATGTCAAAGAGATTATTTATACAACACTGCAAAGGACCGCATACTCACCTGTCAACTGCGCCATTAGCCTAACATACCCCTTATCAAATGCTCCAACATTGCACCACACTTGCCAACATACAGTAGTAGTTATTATTTTGAAGAAATTGTAAGATGTTTCTTTCATATTATGAGTGCAAATCATAAGTTTCTTAAAAAAAAAAATTCTTCAGACATGGACCTCAAGTGCCTCGAAGGCATAGCAGATTGCCCTGGTGATCCTGAAATGGAATGTCAGAAAAACAAGCACAAAATCAAAATATCAGACAAAATGAAAATTCTAGACTTCATGAAATGCCAGACAAATTTAAAATCTGCACCTACTCTCCCCCCTGTAACTTAATCAAGTAAAATGGGCAACAAGAGAATTGAAAATTTAGCTTTTTTCTTTCTTTCTTCTGAAAACCCATATTTAGTTATTCTTAGCATTGGTTAACACCAGTTTGTGTGTGATCATTTACTATTGCTTTACATATACTGTACAGCAGTGCTTCTCAACAAGTGGTGGGTCATGACCCAAAATGGATTGCGGGTCTGTTTTGATAGGGTCACGGCTGATTTGATTTGTTGTTGACGTCAAAGGGTGTGTGTCCAATCAATCTTTAGGTTGATGCCAACATGGACTGGTTGCATGACATGCCTTCATCCCCGACAAACACAAACAAAACTATAGGATGAAGAATATGACAAAGCTGGGAATCCACTTGATGTCCAATGTAAAATCTGGGTTACAAAGCAAAACAAGTTGAGAAACACTGCTGTACACAGGAGTACTAGGAAGAGTTCATTTGAAAAATTAAATAAATTTTTAAATGAAATTGTCCTCTCACATACTACAGTGGATTTCAACATGTACCTTGAACAGAACTGTCTGGCTGAAGCACAGCAGCAACTTGTGGCAGCTGAGGAAGCTCTCTTTGGTTCAAATGACGTAGACAGGGCAGAGTATGAGGAAAAACTGCAGGCAGACTATGAATCCTTTATTATACGACTGAGGATGGCCATCTATGACTCCTTCAATGAGGACAACCAGGAGACACTCAAGAGTGCTTTGACATCCATACTTCAGGAACAGGCACAGGACAGACGCTGGGAGGGAGTGGCTGTGGATCAACGTCCAAAATGGAGGCCCACAATGTGCCGAGAGATCCATGACACAATACTCCAGACAGTTGTTGAGGAACGAATGAAAAATGCAGATGAACAAGAGAATGGGGCAGACAAGCTGTCAACCTCCTTGAAGAGAGAGGTGTGCCGGTTAGGCAAGCAAGTACAAAAAGACCTTCTCAGAGTCGTCAGAGCACTGAGAGAATGTTACCCACAAGACTTTGACATTTTCAGAATGTATGCTCAGCTCTACCATCAAGCCTTCTCTACCCGACTACAAGAGCTAGCCAAATCCAGTGTTGATTTTGAGGATTGCTTTTATATATTGAGTTGGATTGTCGATTATTATCCAAGGTAAGAGGAAATAAACAAGAATGTCATTATTGGATCAGTCGCTAATTCCAAAAGCATGGTTATGAACATAAAGCATTCAACATATACAGACTGTGGCAGGGCGGAGGGAGGGGCCGGATCATGATTCCGCACACCCGGCCCCAAAATGGGCTGATTAGCCGGGTGTGTGGAATCAGGTCCCGGCCCCACCCTCCGCCCTGCCACACAGACGTTCACTGTTTCAGAACTGATCATATTCTTTAATATGTTTTCTGAGGGATGTGTTGAAGCACAAAGATTTGAAGGATAAAATCAACAGTTCATCACTTGGACCTCTGTTAGCTGAAGAACATCTGAAGACATTAGAGGAACAGTACTTTTCATACAAAGAGGTGATTCTAATGACAATGATTTTATTAGCAAAAATGACCTGCTCTATAATATTCAGGCGTCACTTTGACCCAGAAACGCATTGCAAGTTTTATGCACTATAATAAAAAGGAAAGTCTAGCTTTGTAATTATATTATGATTATAATGTTTCCATTGTCAAGATATTCATCTGCTGTGACTTTCTCACCTTTTTCGACTCTAATGAGTTTGCATCCCTGAATATAATTAACTTCATTCAAAATAATACAATTCTACAATAGAACAGGTTATTCAATGAATATTATGGGTAAAGTGTTTCAATCAACAGCGTTTGTGGCATAATGTTGATTACCACAAAGGTAAATTTCGATTTGTCCCTTCTTTTCCTTTAAAATAATTTAAATCGAGGTTACAGTGAGGCACTTACAATGTAAGTTAATGCTGCCAATATTTGGAGCATTTGAAGGCAGAAATGTGAAGCGTATAATTTTACAAAAGCACTTAAATTGATACCTCTGTTAAAACTCATGTATTATTTGAGATGTAAATTTGTTTAAATCGTCTACAACATAGTTATAAAATTGGATATAACTTAACACAGAAAAGGTTATAAGCATTTATAAACACAAATGCAATGTGTGCTACTTGGGTATAAATTCAATATCTGCTGGTGCTCTTTGGAAAAGGGATAATCTATCTCATAAAAAAAGAATATATCCAAGGCATTCAGACTTAAGTATAACATTTAAAAGGCCTTTATTAAACCATGGCTAGAATAATTAAAAACCACGAACTGACACGTTGCAGCTAAAAAGCCCTAAACAACAACAACAAAACCACTGAGAGTCCTTATAATAATGACATTGTCACATGATAGGACCACATGACACAATCACCTGAAAGTGACATCTTCCAAGTGGGAAATAAAATACTTTAATTAACACACAAAGTGGCAAACATCAGTAGAAACTAATTCCATGAAAGGGAAATAGATGCAAAAATATATACATGTCAGCATTTTCAAAAGAATCTGTAAACATCACAATATCCTTAAGTTCTTTTTAGTGATTTGTTTAATTCTACTTGCCTCTGTACTACATTGTGTTACAAAATGAATCTGATTTTCAAGATGTATTTTTGCTTTTGTAGCAGGAAATGGTTTCTACTTATGCCTATTGCTTTATTGTAAGCTCTGCTACAAATTAGCAAAATAATTTCAACCACATCCTGAGCGTTGATGTCAAAGTCCTTATCACAGATTCGTTTCAACATCTGAAACTGCAAAAGGAATGTTTTCTATTAGCCGGGGGATGAAAGCTCTCGGTCCTTAACATAGCATTTCTATCTGTTGTTTTTTCTATATATAGATGTATGTAAATCTCCATTACTATCCTTTAAATCAAGGAAGTTAATCTCAGTATATGAAACATCTAAACTGAGTTTCAAATTATTATTGATGTTGTTTAAATATGAGTGAAAAGTCAATAACTCTGCCTCTGACCGGACCAAATAAGTATAATATCATCAATGAATCTACCGCACCACACCATGTTCTCTAAATTCAAGTTGGAGTCCGAAAATACAAACTTCTTTTCCCAAAATTAATTTGCGCAATTGGGGGCAACACATGCACCCATGGCTGTACCTTTAATTTGTTTATAAAACTGATCCTGTAACAAAAAGATTGTTTTTCAATGTCTATTCTGCAAGCTGTAAAATAAAACCAGTAGGTGGCATTTGGTCAGGTGATCTCATTTCTAGATGTGTGATAATGCTTCAAGTCCTTCATAGTGGTCTATAGTAGTATATAATGATTCTACATCCATAGTCACCAAGATAGATGATTTAGTATGTTTTATCTCTTTGATAGTATTCAATACATGAGTTGTGTCTTGAATAAATGACGGAAGTTCACTAAAGAGTGGTTTAATAAAGTAATCAACAAATTTTGAAGCAGGTTCAATAATAGACTCATTTCCACAAATGATAGGCCTCCCTGGTGGATCGCAAAGTGAAAATTAAAAATCAGATTAGCAGAACATAAAAATGCCATTCAAATCTGCAGTCCTCAAAATCCAATGGCTTTACATTACAGAGATGCAGATCATGGCAGCCCCAGTACACTGAAAATATCTGGTATTGAATACATCCCAGGCTCAATAAGGGGAGGCCACAATGCGTCAGTTTGTGTTTTTTAATTATTCTATCCATGGTTTAATAAAGGCTTTTTCCATTTTTTACTTAAGTCTGAGTGCCTGGGATATATCCTTTTTTTAAAAGGTTATAAGCAATTGCTTTACATTAAAATCATGTTAACATGCATATTGATTATGTCTTGTGGCTATACTTTTGAAACGGAGTATTTAACAATTACAGATTCACCCCATGGACTTCCATTGGAAGTGCCTCACTGGAACCCAGATTTTTGCTTTACTTAAAGTAAAAGAGGGACAGATCTACATTACCACAAATGCTGTTGACTGAGCTTAACTTCAATTGAAACCCGGAATATTCCTTTTAAATACTATTTCTGATGCTATCATATACTGTATTACTCCCATAGCAGTTAATGTTGCATGTTTTAGTTTATAGCCTATTTGCTGTTTGTTTTCTCTCATTAGAATGAGGTCGCAAAGTGGTTTTCCAATGCTCTTGAGAAAGAAGTGAAAAAATGGAGTGATGGCACAGAACCAGAACACTTTGATGGATGCTACTTCAGCAACCTTGCTGCAGATGTGATACCAGTATGTTACTGGTCCTACTGACTTACTAACCCTTTTAATGAGCATATGTTACAATTGCATCGTGTTAAAGCCACATTGAAGTTTCAGCATTTTTGCTTCATAGCTTGTTTATGGAACCGTGAGCGAGGTCAGGACAATTCTTAGCTCTGAATGTAAAGCTCAGATTATTAATTGCCAGCTGGAAAGCTTTCTAATAAGGTAACTAGTCGCTATCATTGTACCATTCTCTTTGCATTACAATGATTAGACTCTCATGTTTTGCTTTTCCTTGTTTTCAATGGCAGGTATATGAAAAGTCTGAAGGACCTACTCAAAACAAAACAAAAAAACATTCCTAATACTCTCAGTGCTAATCTGGTTAACATTCATCAGTTTAGGTGAGTTTGAATCTATTTAAAGCCTTTTTTGTAAACTCACTGTTGTGAATGTTAAGTTTTAAATATAATGAACAAAAAACATCTTTCATAGTCTTTTTAAAATGTGTGTGTTTTTTTGTTTGTTTAAATATGCTGTTATCATATAATTCATTATTATAAACTAAAAATATATATAAATATTTATATAAACTCTACTAACAAAACCATATAGCAACATTATCTCTTTATATCCTCAGGGATTACATACAAAGAGCTGAAAATCCTTTCCTAGAGGAGACAAGAACAGCTTGCCTGTCCACATTATCAGACCTCATAGCAATTTGTCACAAATATTTACTCAGAGAAATTCACACAGAACTGAAGGTTAGTAAAGAAAAAAAGAGTTACTTAAAGGGTCATGACATATACTATTTTCTTTTGTAATTTTATTATCTTCCCTGAGGTCCACTTATAATGTTAGTAAAGTTTTTTGCACCCAAGCCTTCATAATTTTGTCATATATAATCAGGGGTGGTTTTCATGGTGTGCTGCTGGGTAATTTGGGCCGGCCCATTGCTGCGCAAGTACTAGCCCGTCCTACAGGCAATATATATATGCGACCGCTCAGGGCCCCAACATGCCCACGCAGACCCCGTTACAGAGTGAATATTCAAAAAAAAAAAAACTTTGTACGGTTAGGCCAATACAATGGCTTTTATTTTATAAACGGAAATGGCTTTTATTTTGAAATTACTTTCACATCTAAGAGCATTTCTGTACCTTGGGTGGATTTAATTATTTTACATACAAATCACAATAATGGTGACAACCAAAGCCAACATATTAAGTATAAAATGAGCTCTGAATAATCTCAAAAAAGACAAATAACAAATACAAGACAATAAAAGAAACAGCAGAATATATATAATATCTGTAAACAGTAAAGCTATGAGCATAGACATTTGCACAATGTATTCATACAGCAAAGCATTAGTGGAGCTGAAGTGTGACTTGCTGAATAATCCCTGAGAAAAATGCAGAAAATAATTCAGGAAAAATATTACTTTGTGGCTATTTGAGTCTCTGAGGCTTACATTGTTTAAAGGGAAGCATAAACAGTGGTTGTCAAAGCATTGGGCTTTTCACGTTCCTCAAGAATAATCTGGGGAAGGAATTAAAACACGGCAGATACAAAGATGCATCAAACTCACATAGACTGAAAATATGAACACTTAATTCTGCAAAGTACACATTAAGAGGTATATTTATTTGTTTTACATATATTTATGTTTGTTTATTTATTTACATACATATTCTGGCCAACTTTGTTTTCATATATTATTTTTTAAATAAACATTTACACATAGTTATGCGAGTAGTAAACATGGAATTTTAAGCATTGTCATCGGTGTCCTGCTGTGGGACTCTTTCTTCGTCTAATTATTTTAAAAGCGCTTAGTTAATATGAGGTTGTGGAAACAACAAGTATAATAATAAAATAAGACAATAGTTTATTTGAACTTCTAGAAAAAAAGTTGAAAAGTGATTCATATCTTTAAAAATTCTGAAGAAATGCTGACCTAAAATACACACTTGTTCATTTTAACCTAACATCTGTATGTTGGGAAAACGTTTTCGGACATGTTATTTGTCTGAGCTATAAAGTACTAATTTCAACACAAAATTTTGTGCACTTGTTTCTTCTATCACCAAAATCTTTTTTCCTTGGCAATAAAGCTCATTCTGATTCTGGACACTGAAAGGGATTGTAGGTTTAAACACAGAAATGTGAATCTTCTAATTTTATAAAAGCGTTTGGATTCATTCTTCTGTTAAAATGTGTGTATTATTTGAGCTGTACAGTTGATTAAATTGTCATTTTTACAGTCATTTTATGATTTGTTGACATTACATCGTCATGGCAATGAAGTCATAAAACTGGTTAAATACAGAAAAGGTTAGTAAGTGATTTTATCACATTAAAATCATGTTTACATGCATATCATTTATGTCTTGTGGCTATACTTTTTAAAAAGTGTGTATTTTAACGTACAAAAAAATTGGCCCACGTTCACTTCCATTATTAGTGCCATATTAAAACCTTGATTTTTGCTTTTTTTAAAGAAAAAGTCAAAATAAATGTTTGCGGTAATAAACATTATGCCACAAATGCTGAGGAATGAGCTTAACTTGTACTGAACCCGGAATATTCCTTCAAGTTCAAGTTGGAATGCAACACAATGGTAAATTGCCCTACAGTGTGAGTGAACTTATGGTTATTACATTTGTAGCACCTAGATATACATTAGCAACTGGTTTACTATTCAGAAAACAAAAAACATGCATACTGATGTTGTAAATGGTCTGCACTTATATAGCACCTTTTTAACTTTAGCAGTATTCAAAGCACTTTACACTGTGTCTCATTCACACTCACATTCACACACCAATGACGGCAGAGCTGCCATGCAAGGTGCAACCTTGTGGTTCAGTGTCTTGCTCAAGGACAATTCGGCATGTGGAGTCGTGTGGAAGTCTTGATTTCTCTTTATTTTATCTACACAGCCTATTTACCGTAAGCTGTGGACTCAAGTCTGGTTTGCTGGTCACCATGATGTTGTGGTGGAGCTGGTGAAGGCGCTTGAGAATAACGCAAATCATTTAAAAAAAAAAATTAAGCCAGACTGCCGCGAGGTCAGAATCACTATCATAGTATATAATATGATGTAAATTATACATTTGTAACTAATGGTCAAAGGAACAGTTCACCCAAAAATGTGAGTTTTGTCATGATTTACTCACCCTCATGTTGTTCCAAACCCATGTGACATTCTTTTCTCTGCTATACAGAAAAGGAGATATTTTAAGGAACGTTACCATCACTGATTTCCATATGTAAAGCAATTCAATGGAAAGGAGGTGAGAACCGGCTTGACAATATAAATAGTAGTTGAATTAATGAATGAACCATAAGACACAAACACACACATAGTATGGACAGCTGCCCGTAAACATTCTCTTTCTGTTGCACCACCATCGGCAGTCGGCCTTTATCCCTCTCGGAGGCTTGATTAGCCTGATAAGCGGCCGGGTGTGTAAAATCATGACCCGGCCCCGCATTCCGCCCAGTCACACCATACTAAAGCATTTTATAGACAGATTTGATTTGAAAGTAAATAACAACTTACATTTAGGGCTGTTCATCATAGAAAGTGTATGCCTTCTGAAGACTTGTTATATGAAGCACGAGTCTTATGGACAACTTTTATGACACTTTTTGGATGCTTTATTAAGATTTAAAGTGAGTCACTATCAAATACCATTGTATGAAAAACAGCGATTGTGATATTTTTTTAACATAGTTTTGTGTTCTACTAAAATGGTAAATGGTCTGCACTTATATAGCATTTTTTTAACCTTAGAGGTTACCAAAGTGCTTTACACTGTGTCCCAATCACCCATCCACATACACATTCACACTCACACTCATACACCAATGGCGGCAGAGCTGCCATGCAAGGCGCTAGTATGAAGAAAATCATGTGGGTTTAGAGCAACATGAGGGTGAGTAAATAATGAGAGTTTTAATTTTTAGGTGAACTATTCCTTTAATACAGTTTCAAGATACAAGAATTACTGTATACAGTATATCTGATAAGTGTGTCTCTATGTGTGTATACTTTAGGAACTGCTGGTTGAGCTGCATATTGAAATAATGGTTGAGTATGTGAGACGAATGATGAAGCGAAAACTGAAACTGAAAAACAAAGAGCAGCAAGAGGCAGCTGCTGAGTTCATCTGCCAAGACAGCAGTAAAATCTGCTCTGTGTTTGCAAAATGGGTAAGAGCATAAACAGACTGTTACATATTTGAATACACCCATGCAACAAGACATTCAAACCACACACAATGTGACTATGTAAAAGTACATTGTGGTCAAACGCATGAGAGTTCACTGAAAATCTGACATTGTTAATGTAATTTAAAGCCAGAAGTAAACAGAATGTTTTAGTAAAACAAAGAAGCATTTTCACACAAAATGAATAAGAAATATTTTAGATTCTGCTCTTTTTCTTGGTCACCAATCAAATAAACAAAGTAATGGATATGTTAACTCCAGTGCATAAAGATCACACTTCCTTGTGTCCACTGAAGCACATTCTAAAATCATGATGGGACAACATGGATCAGGTTTTCTCCCAACCTGTGAAAACCTTTCTAGCTTGAGTGACTGCGATCATAAAGAAACCGATGTAACGAGGCAGACGAGGAATGGGGATCTAAATGCAGCTTTTAATTAAAAAACAAAAACACAGGAACATGTAAAACAACCACGATGGGAAACCATAAACGGGGTCAGGGTCAGATCATGGGAGATCTGAATACATACAACAACTGACAACAAATGATCAAACAACAGGGCTTAAATACACAAAGGATAATGATTAAATTAAACACAGGTGAGGACAACGAAAGACAGATGGCAGTGATGAGAGCAGGGAATTATGGGAAGTGTAGTCCGGGAGAGATGACAGGGGAGAAACACAGGCCAGACAACAGTGGATCATTACAACCAAAGTGAATACGAAACACTGAGAAATTGTGAAATTCACACAAATATTTCAATGTAACTTTTTACTCAAATTGTAATGCTTATAATGTATTTTTTAATGAAAAAAGTTGAAAAATGCATAAAAAAAGCATTGTTTCTCATAAACTTTTTTTTTTATCACCACTCTAAAAATCAACATTTGGAAATTATTCTGGAACATTTCAGTCCAACTACTGGAATACTTTGCTCCACACATGTGGTTGTTATTGTGGTAAATTACTGGTTTAGTAAAACCTCTAAAGTTTGAATTCTCTGCTCTAAACAGATAACATTTTTACCACAGAGATACATGGGCATACAGAACAATTTAAACCAGAATTCATAGTTTCATCAGTTGAAATGTAGTTTGAATTTCTCATCATATTGTGGTGCACTGGAATCTCTGATTACTTTGTATTTAGCTGAGGAAACTTTCATCCCTATTGGCTTAAAGTGTAATTGGAGTAAATGTGGTATTAGATTGTTTGGAATATTTAAAATATTTTCTGCTTGACATGCAAATCAAATGCAAATGTAAAACATAGAAGCTGGGTTCTATTGTTTTAGAGACAATATTGTTTTGAGTCATTCACAGACACATTATCAACCTATTCAATGTATTCTCTTGGCATAGTTGTCTTTGTTTCAAATAGCATTTTGAATTGTGGGATAACATAATTCCTTAAAGAATTAAGAAAAAAATACACCACTCTATATACTTCTTTTCTAAATATTTGTTTATTCTCAACACTAGGGATCCAAAGAGGAATGGCTCTCTCAAATACTCCCTAAATTAGCTGAGATTGTGAGACTGCAGGACCGTGAGAGCCTGCAGATTGAGATAGTTACCTTGGCAAGAGTCTATCCTGACCTAAGGTAAGTCTGTTTCATGTGAGTGGACAAGATGCAATTATTTTAGATGAGAGGAAGATATTAGGTCGCAACTAAAACTCTAGCATAATATTTCACCAATTGTAGCACATTTTTCAAATGTCTCTTCTTTTTTTACAAACTTTATATGGTTTATTTACCATATAAACTTTATGTCATACGTTCTGCTATCCCAGTTTATTTTATACTGTAATAAACCATTCATGGGTTTACCACCTCCAAAAGTATAAACACTGAGCCTCCCAGGCACTTTCAAAACATTGAAGTTTATATGCAAGCGACCCGCTCAGCTCCACCCATCACTTTCTATCTCAACCTATAGCGTGAGTTTGGAGCATGGCTACTTGTAGTAAGCTGTTCAGCTGGGGGAATATGAACATACATGGCAGACGTGCACAGAAAAAAATATTTGTTCATAGGGAATCTGAGAGCGTGAAAGAACGTAATGAGTCTATGGGGTGTTGGCCAAGGTTGTTAGAAAATATAACTAGTAGTGCAGAAATTACATACTTCACCTTTAAATATTTAAAAAAATTAATATAAAACCTAAATCGAAATCTTACAAAATCTTATGCAATTGGTGTCGGTATAGATGAGGTTAGCAAAATAACAACTAGAGTCATAACAGAGACCGTGTTGCTAACTACAGCTTAAATATTTCCTATGTTTACATGCACTTAAGAAAACCGTTTATTCCAGGGTTTTTGCTGCAAGCAAAGCAGTGCTCTGAAACGTCATTTAAACAAGAACGGCAATTTCCTTTTGTCGTTTAAGGGATTAAGAGAAAGCTGTTTAAAACAGATGGGGTTAAATGAATATGAAGGGGAAGAATATTCCATAGTTTAGGGGTGACTCCCTAAAAATCTTGATCCCCCATAAATTTAGCTTGAACCGAGGGACAGTCAACAGCATTTGGTTTGAAGATCTCAGAAGCCTAGAAGATTTGTGGTGGCTTAGGAGATCACTAATATACTGAAGAGACAGATTGTGTAGTGCTTTAAAAACCAGTAATAAAATAATAAAATCCATTCTGTAGCCAGTGAAGAGAGGATAGCACAGGAGTAACATGCTCCCTTTTTTTTAGTGCCAGTCAGTAGCCTGGCTGCAGCATTCTCCACAAATTGCAAACGGGACAGTTGCTGCTGTCAGACCCCTGCGTAGAGAGAGTTACAATAGTCTAGTCTTTAGGTAATAAAAGCATGAACAACTGTCTCTAAATCTTTAAAATTAAGTAAGGGTTTTAGCCTAGAAATCATTCTGAGCTGGTAAAAGCTGTTTTTTCAACAGAATTGATCTTATTCTCAAAGCTAAGTGCCGAATCAATTATGACAACGAGATTTCTCACCTTATCTTTCACAGTTTTCTCCAAGGGAGCAAAAATACTGGCTATCTTCTCAGTGTATTTAGGAGGCCCAAATATAATCTCGGACTTGTTTTCATTTATCTGGAGAAAATTATTAGACAACCAGCTTTTAACCTCTTCCAAACAGACCATCAGGGTCTTATGGGTCTGAACATACCCAATTTTCAGTGGTAGGTACAGCTGTGTGTTGTCTGCATAAATATGATAAGAAATGTTTTGTTGGCGGCAAATAGATCCTAGAGGTCGTATGTATAATGAAAATAGAATTGGGCCCAAGATAGAGCCTTGAGGGAGGCCATATTTCAGGGTAACAGAGGAGGATGAATAGATACCAATGTTCACAGAAAATGACCCTCATGAAGATGTGAATCAAACCATTGCACTGAAGTGATGGGTCATTTTCTGTGAACACTGGAAACTATTTATCCCCCTCTGTTACTCTGAAATATGTGAAGTTCTCCATGGATATAATGTTGGTATTTACACAAGCGTCGCGGGGAAATTATGTTGCTGTGGAGAAAGCTGCACACTGTCCAAGCTGTATACAAAAGAGTATGCCGCTTATACAGTGTATGTAAAACAGAATGCTGCTTTATAACAATAAGTCCCTTTCTGGTGTCCATGTAAACATAGTCATAGAGGAGTTTACTATAAGTTTAACAATCTATCTTATGGTTTCTTTGTCTTGCTTTGTGAGATGCTTTAATGATCATTGTTTTCACTCTCCACCAGTAAACAGCATGTTCTTGCTGTCCTGAACCTGAAGAGCAACCTTTCAAGCTCAGATTTGCGCAGGATCAAAGAGTGCTGGTGTGAGTATAAGAGTACGCAGGGCACTGACTCTTCCCGTTCCTTCTTTTCTAAAGTACTTGTCAAAAAGAAAATGAGTGTCCTGTTGAGAAAAATCTCATGTATTGCACCTGAAGTGAGCTAGCTACTTTATAAAAATCCTATGCACACAGTTGTTACATTTTTAATTCTGATCATACATGGCCAGTATTATGATTGTTCATACATATGTATTATTAAAACCTTACAAAAAGCTATAACTCTTGTTTGTAACTGGTATTTGTATTTTATATTCATGTTGCTCACCCAGAATGGTGATCGAGCTAGTTGCTTCACTGAACAATGATGTTAGGCCTGTAATCACAATCTGTTTTACATTGTGTACTATCAGAGAGTTACTGTATGTTGAACATCGACCTAAATAAATAGACCTAAAAAATACTCCTTCCTCTGATGTAGTAATATCAGACATCCCTTACAGCATCTTGGTGACTGTTCTCTATGTGGAATGACAAGTAAAGAGCCAGTATTTTCTCATTCTCAATGTCCCTCCTGCACCGGTGTCATAAGACTTTCGTTCAAAGTGTCATAAGACTCCATATGCGATTATCTAATCAACTAATATTGAGGCAGCGGTGCAATGTGTAAAATAACAGATACGGGTCAGGAGCTTCAGTTAATGTTCACAATCACATCAACCAAAAGTATGGGGGAAAAATCTGATCTCAGTTATTTAGACTGTGACATGATTATTGGTGTCAGATGGGCTGGTTTGAGTATTTCTGTAACTATATATATATATATATATATATATATATATATATATATATATATATATATATATATACGGGGGTGTCTGCTTCTTGCGGTGTGCTCGATGCTGGGGCTGAGAGCTGGGCCTGGGTTGAGGCGGAGAAGGGTGTTTCTTTGCCACAGGAGGATGCCCTTGGCGGGCAGACGGGGCATGGCCCATGGCGGCAGGCTTGCGGCAGGGTAGGATATGTGAGATGGCTTCCGTCTGTTTCTTCAACGCAGAGAACTGCTGGGCGAAGTCCTCAACCTCGAACTGGGAGATAGGGGCGTTGAGAAAGCGAGCCTTGACGGTCTCACACATCTCGACCAAGTTCAGCCACAGATGACGTTCCTGGACCACAAGCGTGGCCATCGCCTGCCGGAGTGACTGCGCTGTGACCTTCGTGGCCCTGAGGGTGAGGTCAGTCGCTGAGCGCAGTTCCTGCAACACATCGGGATCAGGGCTACCCTTGTGCAGATCTTTGAGCGTCTTGGCCTGGTGGACTTGCAGGATGGCCATGGCGTGCAGGGCGTAAGCGGCCTGTCCAGCGGCGCTGTAGGCTTTGGCAGTAAACGATGATGTCGTCCTGCAGGCCTTGGAAGGGAGCACAGGGCGACCCCGCCAGCTCCATAGATGGAGCGCACCAGCCCTATCCACCTGGGGATTCGCCGTATATCCATGGGCCGCTCCGCCGTCGAGGGTAGCGAGAGCGGATGAGCAGGCTTTGTGACGAGTGGAGAGGGGTGCTCTCCACTAAGACGTCAGCTCATCGTGCACCTCCGGGAAAAACAGGACTGGGAGGGGGGGGGGCGAGGCTGTGAGCGGCGCGCAGAGGGGAGGACGGAGGGTTCCTGTCCAACCCCACGCTGGCGGCAGCCAGGGCAAGCATGTCGGACATTTGCGTGTCAATCTCAGCCTGGGCGTGCTGGCCCGAAGGCAGCAGCCCAGGGGAGACATCAGCGTCAGACGCTGTGCTCTCTGATGCATGAGGTGAGCCGCTGTTGCCTCGAGCACGAACGGGAGACAACAAGCGCGCTGGGGGGCGGGTGGTCCAAGGGGGTGTACCCGGCGGAGCTGCACCCGCTGCCGTCCCCAGATCGCCTCCAGTGCCAGCCGCATTGTCCTCAATCATGTGGGAAGAAGGAGCGACACGGGGGGCGGCTGGAGTGGCGTGCTTTCTGTTGAAAGCGAGCCGCGACCGCAACGTTGACATGGTCATGCCCTCACAGTGAGAGCATGAACCATCCACAAACGCTGCCTCAGTGTGATCGCTGCCCAGACACACGAGACAACGCCTGTGGCCGTCTGAAGCGGAGAGCACTCTACCGCATCCAGGAACGACACAGGGGCGGAATGACATCCTTAAAAATACGCGTCCTGAAAAGGACGTTCAACGCCGCTGCGTAAAGCTCTTTTAGAGGAAAATACTCTCTTATAGAGAAAATCACTCTTTTATATATAACTCTTTTAACTCTCTTGCGCTGTCGAAGCGCCCAGGGGCAAGCTGCACTGCCGTGCAGAGAAGGAGAAAAGCCGCTGAAGTGCGCCGTAGATCCAACAGCAAGCAGAGCATCAGAGGAACAGGGCAGGAACTGATGTGTAACTCGCAGCTGGCTGCATACACGACCATCGGCTCTGAAGAAAATTTCTGAATGAACTCAACGTATTTCGCCGCTTTTATACCTGTATGTCCGGGGAGGGGTATGCAAATACTGTCTGCCAACTTCTCATTGGCCTTTTTTCATAGACCAGAGGCATATTCGGCACTCAAGAGAGAGCCCTAGTGTCGCTTCTTCGACACAACGTCGAAGTGAGCGACAGACGGGGAACTTATTTTATTCATGAATACAAAACTGCCTTTATAAAAAACACATCCCGACATGTGGGAACCCATGGCTCAAAAATGCTAATTCTCGTTTTTTTTGGACTACAGCCTGCAGCTCTATTCTGCTCTATTTCCCTCTTGTAAACAAGACTTTGTCTGTTCATTCATGTGCTTGGAATTCGTAACTACGATATTTCCAACTCCCTTTAAAGGGAGTATATTGTCTCCTAGGAAGCACCCAGAGCAGGAAGAAAAATTCTGTTTTACTTTTTCTCCTCCAGGTTAAAACCTTTCAGAGTAGGCATGTGATCTCATCCTGGTTTTTAGGGTTTTTCCCAAGGTCATTCCTATGTTCCCAGGGTCCTATGTTCCCCAGATTTATATGGCACATAATGAACACATGACTCAGTTCCCCAGTTCCCATGGTACTATGTTTCCCATCTATACATAGCACATGATGGAGACCTTAAAAACTTGTTCCCCGGCTCTGTATTTGCTTAATATTAAATGGGTTATTGTGGGAACTCGTCAAAGGGGGTTTCTGTTCTCCAGCACTGCCGTATGTCTCTCAGTATAATAGACCTATAGACTTGAGGGAACTAAACAAATGGTTGGAATCATGGAATCACAAAAGATCATAGATTCCTTAGATGAAAAGTAGCCTAGTATATGTTTTTGAATCTAATTCTCATGACATTATGACTTCCTGTATATATCTCATTTAATCCAGTTTGTTTTTGCCTCCAAATATGTTAGTTTATTTTTTTCTTCATCTATAGTTAATTTTGAATACCTTTTTTTATGTTTAGCTGTGACTGGCATTGCACTGCTGAAATGTCCAAATCCAATGCCGTGATGTAGTTACAAAAGAACAGTGGCATGCAGAGACATTCATAGGGGCAGGGGCAAAATATTTAAAAAGGGTACATAGCACGCACCAGTAGTGTTTCTAGAGATTTCAAATATCTAGGGCCCAGCCCCCAAAGGGAATATCAAATGTGCACACACAGAGCACTTGCCAATTTCTTTCTTACATTTTTTATTAATTAATATAATTAATATCAGCTGGAGTTGCGGGGATCCGGGACACTTCGGGATCAATGCCCTGTGATGGAACTGGGGACGGTGGTCGGCACTCCGACACTCTGCAGGCTGCCCCCAATCAGGCTGGAGTTTACCGGATACTGGTAAGAGGACTAATTGGGGACTAATTGGCTTGAATTCAGAAATGTGTTAAAGGGAATAAGAGCGGCATATAAGCAGCCACACCACCAGCAGAGAGGAGAGTCTGGCACAAAGAAGTCCGTGGTGTCTGTGAAGCTGATGAGTTTGTGAAACTACGTACCTGTAAAGCTAATGAATTTTGTGAAGCTGTAAGCGTTGAATTTGCCACTTAAAAATGTTATCTGTGCCAGGAGAAGCCTGTTTCCCTGTGTCCTCTTTTCATACTGCTGTGGACCCTTTTACCGCTCCCATTTTCCCCCATAGTGAGGGACTGAATTTCCCTGCTGGAGTATGATAGCCACATCATCAAACTGCTATATTGCCATCTGCAGTACAAGTCACTGTGTAATTTGTAATTTTTTAATCATATTTGATACATCAGGCTTTAAAGGTCATTATCCTCCTGAGACCCTGCAATTCATGTTTGTATAGAACTTTTGTTCTTTAAGTTTTGCTTAGCCCATGCCATGTAGTAAATCTTGTTGAATCTTAAAGGAATAGTTCACCCAAAAGATAAAATTATCTCATCATTCACTCACCCTCATGCCACCTCAGATGTGTATGACTTTATTTCTTCTACTGAACACAAACAACGATTTTTAGAAATATTTCAGATCTATAGGTCCATACAATGCAAGTGAATGTTGACAAAACCTTTGAAGCTCCAAATATCACATAAAGGCAGCATAAAAGTAATACATATGACTCCAGTGGTTAAATCCAAATCTTCAGAAAGGACATAATAGGTATGGGTGAGTAACAGATCAATAATTAGATTTTTTTTTACTATGAATTTCCACTCTTAGTTTCACATTCTTTATATTTTGAAAGTGAAATAGGACATTTAGTGTAAAAGGTAAGTGTCCTGCTGTGGGCGTGAATGGAATGATGATTGAGAATTATCCCTCAAAAGCCTGTTTTATCATATTTAATACATACATTTCATCATCATTTTTTGATAAAATAATGTAAACAAATTTAAGCAAGCAAAAGTTGCCTCAATTAAGCAAATACTCACTTTGAAATATCTGTAACAATATAAACATTGTTGTTACTTTTATACTTATCAGATTTCAAGATGAACCAGAAGATTTGTTTTGCCATCATGTTATAACTCTTTAATTAATGAATAGTTTAATTCAGTCAGCTCACTGTCCTTGTTTAAGTTTTGCATTTGTGTATAATTACTTGGGAACTCGTCAAAGGGGGTTTCTGTTCTCCAGCATATATACACTCAGGGTTGGGAGGGTTACTTTTGAAATGTATTCCACTACAGATTACTGAATACATGCTGTAAAATGTAATTTGTAACATATTTTGTTAGATTACTCAAGGTCAGTAACGTATTTGGATTACTTCTTCAGCACTGGTAGATTTTTTCACTTGTTTTGACAATAAAAACTCTGTAGAGAAAGACAAAATACACATGTTAAATATACATTCTCTGAAAAACCCAAATGTCTTATGCAGTGTTGTTTCTAAAACAAGATCAAAATGATCTTGTTTTAAGGATTTTTAGATATTTTTACAGCAAAACAATGCAAACATTATTAACAAGAGTACGATTTTTGCCCTAATATCAAAAGTCTTACTAGGAAAAAATAGTAATATCCAACATTAATTTTCTTGATATATATATATATCAGATGTAATATGATTGAGATAAAAAAAGAAAGCCAGAAGAATACAGATCAAATGCATTTTGTGTTATTGTCAAGTTTCAGATTCACAACACAATTACACTTGTGAAAAACATTAAAATACTGCAAATCTTTTATACACAGATCTGCCAAAATATTAAAACCACCTCTACAATGTACAGAGTGGTTATCTGGATGTTTTTTGTTTTTGGCACCATTCGGAGTAAATTCTAGAGACTGTTGTGTATAAAAATCCCAGAAGATCAGCAGTTACAGAAATACTCAATCCAGCCTGTCTGACACGAACAATCATGCCACACTCCAAATCACTGAGCTCACATTTTCCCCCATTCTGATGCATTGCTCTGCTGCCACACGATTGGCTGATTAGATAATCACATGGATTATTGTTGGTCAAAGATCAGATCCAAACACATGACATTCACTGAATGTCTTTAATTAAATGTAATTATTTTAACTAATTTAAAGTTTAGGGAAATTAAGGTGATATGTGTTTCATGAAAGAAAACCACAAACAAAGAAAATGTATAAAATTAATCCACCGAAGCTTTCATTCTGTTATCATTTTAACATGAGAAACAAACTCGGCTGCTGTCAACAGCAAGGTCAACCACAAATAGAAATGGAGGTACATGCAGGGACACTACACAAAGGACAAACCATCAGAACTCTCTGATAAATGTCAGATTAGAAAACCATCAAATAAGCAAGTGTAAAAATTAGGCCATGGATTTGTTTGCACAATATTAATTGTAACATATTAACATATTTAGATTGTAATCACTTGTTGGAATTAAGGACACTGGAAAGTTAAGCAGGGGTGTAAAGTAACGAATTACATATTCTCACGTTACTGTAATTAAGTCAGTTTTCCCAGGAATTGAACTTTAAGAAGTTGAAAAATTATACTTTGGTATATTTTAAGTGCTGTAACTACTTTTACTGCGCTATTTTTCCAACATCTGTGTTCGCTACTTCCCTGTCCTGAATTTATTTTTATCTATCAACATGATTGGCTACGAGAGTCTCGTGACTCCCTTCGATTCAAATCACACACTTGAACAGCAGCTGTAGATCAGCTGTGGAGGATGCCTCAAGCACAGTTCAACACCTGAAAGGGCTTTTCGCAGGAAAGAAGTTGCTTGACTTAATCATGTGTGTTCAACTTGCTCAAGCCAGATATCAGCATTAATCCTGCCTCTAATTTGAAGAAAAACATCAAGGTACATTTCATGTGCTTTCAATATTTAACAGCACAGATCAATATTTAATTCTTCACTCTGCCCAGTATATGGCAATATGCATGAAGAATGTGAATCACCAAAAACAAAAGAAAAAGAATGTGAAAGTTAATGTGGAGATTGACTGAGCAGGGTGAAGAATTTCTAGCAAAAATGTACTTACATTTGTATCTGTTTCTCACCCACACCTATCATATCACTTCTGAAGACATGGATTTAACCACTAGAGTCATATGGATTACTTTTATGCCTCATTTATGTGCTCTTTGGAGCATTACAATTTTGGCAGTAACATTATGTTGCCTTCATGTGCTATCAGAATTATCGTAAATTCAAGTTTCCCACTCGGAAGTTGCGCATTAATGACCACCTCAGTAACTCTGAGTTAATGCTAGGGTGTGTAATCCAGAGAGGCTAGCAGTTAGCAAGCTAGATTTGAAAACATAGAGTCCGGCCTCGCTTCAGAGGTGTCTCCAAAGCCACGCCTCCTCTATCACACATGAACACACACATACACACATAGCAGAGTCTAAGTGCCAGGAGGAGAGACGTGTTGGAGGAATCGATAGCAACGGTTTCAGATTACCTCATGTCTCATTCACAGGTTAGACATTACAATAATAATGAACGTAATTCTCATGCTCGCTCTGCACAGCGTTATGGAACCCGCGCTGATGATTGATCGTGTGATTGTCTGCGCGGTCAAGTTGCACGGCGGTATGCAAATATAGATTGACAGACAGGAAGGACATCTTATCATTACATTCGGACCGAATGCAACAATTGGTCGATAATTTCTTAGTCCAGTCCTTTCCACAGAAGATATATTTTTCTTTACATTTAGACCACTTAAATTATTGATTGGTATCAGGATGTGAAGAGACTTTCAACCAGTATAACAACAAACATTTCTGGAAAAGATTGCACACCCTAGCTTTAATTTTGATACCTGAGTTTCTGAGATGGGAGGAGTCCTAATCTTTTAACATGGAGTAGTTTCTGCATACAGGTTTTGATCATTTTTCTAAATACAGCTAATTGTTAGCGCTTGCCGTTTTGGTCATATTCATTTATGTATATCAGCAACCATTCTATGCATGTTGTACATTTTTACACTGTGAAAATAGCTTGTATTTGATCAAAATTCCATTATCGGCAGCAAGCTAACTGAGCAATATGTATTATGCTGTCAAAATAAAAGTTCCTCAAGAAATATGAATAAATGAACCTGCCGTCATCCAGGTTTCTTGTTCTTTCTGACAACAAAGCACATGAACATGACATACTCATAATTACCACTTCAGAACTGGGAAGTAGGTAAATTCCATGATGGCAGCAATAGCAACACTATTTGCTTTGCACTAGGGCAGTAAATTAGTTCAAAATTCAGCTAAAACAATGAAAAAGTATATCTCATTCCATGGAAGTGTTAGAACCCCTGCAGTAGATGGCGATGGAGGCTTTAGGCACTGTGTTTTCCCCATGACACAACAAAATTAAAAATGTGTGACCTCTGACAACATCTGGAGTGAAATCAGCATTTTCTATTACCTCTTTCAGAAGGAAGTTCATAACTGACAGATTGTGTATGGACTTAAATCTGCAACTGTTTCTTTTATTTGAGAAACATTTGCTTCAATTTGATGCAGCAAACTTGACAAAGGGAAGAAATATTTGCAAATCTGTAAAAAGAGCTTTATAGCATGGGCTACTTACATCTCCAGAGGATGAAATTGATTAGTGCCCTCAGAGTCGTGAAGTCCTAAAACAGATTAAAAAACGGAATATTTAAACCTTAAAATACCCCTTTTGTGAATACAAGCTTTTTTTCCAAGTATATTGAACACAAGAATACTGTATAAAGAAATGAATGACTTATTCATATTACAGATATGGTGATAAAATGGCGTCCTTTTGCATCTACCACAACGTTCCTACGCTTTAATGCTGCATTACTTGATGGTCTATGTGCAACCGATTCTTACATTAATTAAAATACAGGAACATTTGTTTAAAAATAGGTACTCCTTCCTCACATGCCTACGTAACGAAGCATAACAACAGCAAAGAATTAAATATTAAGTTAAATTATTGCTTTACTAGGCGATTAACATAAGCTTGCTCATCCTTACCGCAATGTGAGTGGAATGGGCCAGCCAATTTCTTTTTCTGTTGCCCTCAAAAATGTGGCCATTGTGATCAAGTTCTTTCTGCATTGCAAATCTACAACCACAAATGTCTGTTCTGTCTGGCTGGCTAAAGGAGGAAGACTGGCATTTGATATTAGAGTCAAGCGAATCTGTGAACTCCAGTGAGAATCCAAATGATAATGTCGAGGTTCAGATGGATTGTGAGGCTGAGAATGAGGGCGGGGACAAGTGACAACAGGCCTATTGTATATGGTAGGGAAGAATTTGATGACAGATGACATTGCAACACGACTGCTGGTTACTTCTGAGATGAATTGCGATGCTTTTATTGATCTGGCAAACTGTGTTTAGAATATTTGACTCTACTATTATGAATCTGCTCCTCTGTCTCAAGATGTACCTGCGCATCATCGGGAATGTTTTGCAAATTCCATCTGTTCTTGCATTGTCTGATGTCCTTCCAAGGACACTGTACTACCTTCGTAAGATTTTAGACATACAGAGAGATAATTTCACAGAGTTTTTTGTTTGCCCATAATATATATGTGTCTACACTTTGGAAGAGTCCTTCCACACCGAGTGAAATGGCACCAAGGTTTCTGTTATCAAAGTTTAATCGAATCCTTCAAGTCTTTCACATGTCGTCCAGGATTTCTCCAAAGGTGTGGGGACAGCCTGATGCAACAGTTTGTAAGAGAGAGAGCCACAAGCAGCTGCCGTGTGTGTTTCTGTTTGTGTATTTTTGTTTCATTAAATATTACTTTGACTGTTTAGTCGGTTCCCGCCTCCTCCATTCCCATTCTAAACATGTTACAAGGTTCAAGCCTGAAGGGCAAGAAACCCTATTGTTTTTGTAAGGATTTTTAGGGGCCAAGCACCGAAGGTGTGTAGGCAATTATTGTTTCTGTTAGTGTTCTTTTTATGATTATTAGGGGCCAAGCACCTATTATTATTATTCAGTAAATGTTTCGTATGGCAGTCCATAGAATAGTTTGTGGGAAAGTTGTGAAATTATGCACATAGTTAGAGGACAGTCTGGAGTGATACCATAGCAAATTTGGAGTCTTTATCTCAAACCCTCAAACGCCACCAAAAGTCCTAGAGAAAAAAATATTTTTCCCCCTGATTCCTGAGCTCATGCCGAATACCATGGTTTCAATTTACAGTCAACTAGATTTTTCATCATTTTGAGCTCAGCTGGCAAAGGAAGTACAACCTCTGCTGGGCCTTTTTCACAGTGGAGTCAATGTGGGTCTCCCACTTCAGGTCCTGTGAGATGGTAGTGCCCAGTAACATGAATGACTCCTCTACTGCCACAGTGCTGTTTAGAATGGTGAGGGGGTCAATGTTGAGGGTGTTCCTCATAAAGTCAACAATCATCTCTGCCGTTTTGAGCGTGTTCAGCTCCAGGTTGTTTTGTCTACACCACTGAATCAGCCTTTCTACTTCCCTTCTGTATACAGACTCATCATCATCTTGGATGAGGCTGATGACAGTAGTGTCCTCTGCAAACTTCAGGAGTTTGACAGAGTGGTCCTTGGTGGTGCAGTCATTGGTGTAGAGGGAGAAGAGCAGTGGGGAGAGCACACATCCCTGGGGGGAACCAGTGCTGATGGTACAGGTGCTGGAAATGAATTTCCCTTGTTTCACAAGCTGATGCCTGTCCGTCAGAAAGCTGGTGATCCGCTGACAGATAGACATGGGAACAAGGAGTTGGTGTAATTTAGTCTGGAGAATAGCTGGGATGAAAGCTGCGGAAAGCCGAACTGAAGTCCACAAAAAGGATCCTTGCGTATGTCCCCGGTCTGTCTAGATGTTTCAGGACATGATGCAATCCCATGTTGACTGCATCATCCACAGATTTGTTTGCTTGATAAGCAAATTGAAGGGGACCTAGAAAGGGTCCAGTGATCTCGTTCAGGTGGGCCAACACCAGTCTCTCAAATTACTTCAAGACCACAGACGTAAGTGCGATGAGTCTGTAGTCATTAAGTCATTTTTGTATGGCACTTCAACAAATTAAACGAAGAATGTGCCAAACTGAATTTAAGGCTGGATCTCCACAACGCTTTGATGAATTATGATGAATGTGTCATAGCTATCATGTCCTGAGGTGACCTGCAGCATTTCAGTGCAGTGCCCCCAATGGGTCAGGAGATTTTTTCTTATATCTTCTGAATGGTTTGTCCTAAAATCGCGAAAATGCACTCTTTCGATTATGTGGGACATACCGTTTCGAATTCTACCAATTTGTCTTATGTTGGCCATTTTGGACATCGTCCATTTAGAATTTTGTTGTAAAATGCTGTATTTTACAAACACGTTGTTGAGTCATTACGAAACTTGGTATGAGTCATTGCAGCAAGAAGGTCGTGGGTTCAAACCCCGGTTGCCCCGGCCTTTCTGTGTGGAGTTTGCATGTTCTCCCCGTGTCTGCGTGGGTTCTCTCCGGGTGCTCCGGCTTCCTCCCACCATCCAAAGACATGCATGCTAGGTTAATTGGTGTCTCCAAAATTGCCCTAGGAGTGGATGTGGATGTGAGTGTGTGTCTGTCTATGTGTGGCCCTGCGATGAACTGGCGACCTGTCCAGGGTGTACCCCGCCTTTCGCCCAATGTTAGCTGGGATAGGCTCCAGCCCCCCGCGACCCTGTACACAGGATAAGCGGTTGACGATGGATGGATGGATGGTATGTGTCATTGGCATGATCACCTTGTGGTCAAAAAAAATAAGTAATATATAAGAATGCTAATAATTTTAGCTTATTGTTATAACACTGGTCTTGATAGATTCCTTGGGGTAGTGCAGAGTTCAAGATACCACATTTGTTATGGTCAACCAAACTTCCTGTTGGTCATTAATAATTTATTGAAAACCTACTTTTTTGAACTCCTAGATTGTTGGTCCAATTTTCACCAACTTTAGCTCAGATCATCTTTAGACCATGCCAACAAAAAGTTGTTCAAAGACTTTTGTAAGACCAAACCGTTCTCGAATAACTCAAAAATAAATTTGATGACGAGCACTCCAAATCAATTGTTAGCCTATATCTCCGCAACGCTTTAGAGTATTCAGACCAAACTTGGTGTGAATTATTACAGCCATGACCTGAGGGTACCTGAGCAGTTTTGGCAAAGTGCCATCTACTGGTTACGAGATACAAAAAATAAATGTCTATTTTTACTTATAACTTCTGAACGGTTTGTCCTAAAATACTAAACTGGACTATTTAGATTCTGTGGGGCATACCGCGTCGAATGATACAAATTTTGCCTATGTCGGCCATTTTTGAATTTTGTTGTAAAATGCTGTATTTTAAAACTTATTGACAAATCATTGCAAAACATGATAAGTGCCATCTGCACAATGCTCTGAAGTTACTCAATAAGGTTTTGGACAGTGATAGCTTGTGTAAAAAATAAATAAAAATAAAATAAAAAAATATAACAAAATTATAAAAATGTTAATACCTTTTGATAATTTTAGCCTATTGTTATGACACTGGTCTTGCTAGATTCCTTGAGTCAAGTTTAGTTCAACGATACCACATTTGTCATAGTCAGCCAAACTTCCTGTTATTAATTATTAATTTAACTGAAAACCTACTTTTTCTAACTCCTCCCACAGCAATAATCTAATTTTCACAAAATTTTGCCAAGATCATGTAAAAACACCAAAACAACATGTACCACCAAATAATTCCAAAAAAACACTTTCTTTATGTCATTTTCAATCATTCCACTAAATTTTATATCATTTAAAAAATTACTTGTATCTCCTCTTTAAATAATGAACTCTTATTCACAAACTTGCATGTTGATTCAGTCTGATAAATCATTCAATTGAATGAATGGAATCACTCAGGACTGTGTTAACCAAAAGCATTGTTAGCCCAAGTTGCTCGTAAAGATCATTGGTGCCTATGGTATTAATGATAAACTTACACTAATGATGCTTTTGGGAAACACAGACCAGAACAGTTAATAAATGAACATCTGAATCCCTGCACTGCATTTCTTTACTCTTTGTAATCTCTGACTTCAAAATAACAAATGTTCGGTATACTATTCCCTTAACGTGGCACTCCCCCTTTTTTGTATTTATGTGTATGTGTGTGTGTATCTTTGTTTGTGTGTGTGTGTGTGTGTTTTATATATATATATATATATATATATATATATATAAGATCCATTAAAAGCTATTTTGAAAACCAAAGTGACACATTGTTTTTTCAGAGAAAAAAAAAAAAAAAAAACTTTTAATAACTTAAATGTTTTAATAAATTAAAATAACTGCATAAGTGTGCACACCCTTTTATAATTGGGTATGTGGCTGTGTTCAGAATCAACCAATCATCAGTACACACCTGTCTTCACCTGAAGTGACTCTGATTATCTCCAAATAAATCTCAGCTGTTCTTGTAGGATTTTTCTGATGTCTTGTTTGCATGCTAAACTATAGGAACCATGGGCCACAAAGAGCTTACAAAGCATCAATGGGATCTCATTGTTTAAAAGGTATCGCTCAGGTAAGGGTTACAAAAAAATATCCATGGTATTAGATATACCATGGAACACAGAGTGAAGACAGTCATCAACAAGGGAGAAAGTATGGCACAACAGTGACATTATCAAGAACAGGACGTCCCTCCAAAATTGATGGAGAAGACAAAGGGAAAACTGTTCAGGGAAGCTGTTAAGAGGCCTACAGCAACATTAAATGAGTTGCAGCTCTTTTTGGCAAGTACTGTTTGCTCCCTGTATGTGACAACTATCTCCTGTATTCTTCATCTATCTGGGCTATGGGACAGGGTGGCAAGACTTTTCTGACGGAAAAACAAAACAAAAACAATAACAAAAAGTCTTTGATGGTCTGAGGCCAAGATTGAACTTTTTTGTTTTTAGGAATGTTTGGCACAAAAACAACACTGCACATCAGCAAAAGAACACCACACCCACGGTGAAGCATGGTGGTGGCAGCATCATGCTTTGGGGCTGCTTTTCTTCAGCTGGAACTGTGGCTTTAGTGAAGGTGGAGGGAATCATGCATACCTCCAAATGCCAGTCATTTTTGGCACATAATCTTCTTCGTCTGCTAGAAAGCAGAAAATAAAGCGATCTTTCAGCATGACAATGATCCAAAGCACACATCCAAATCAACAAAAGAATGGCTTTTGATTATGAATGGCTGGAAGATTACTGTTTTGGAATTGCCCAGACCTGAATCCAATAGAAAATCTGTGGGGGGACCTGAAGAGGGCTGTGCACAGGAGATGTCCTCGCAATTTGACAGATCTGGAACGTTTTTGCAAAGAAGAGTGGGAAAATATTCCCAAGTCAAGATGTGCCAATCTAACAGACTCCTATCCAAACAGACTGAGTGCTGTAATAAAATCAAAGGGTGCTTTAACTAAGTATTAGTTCAGGGATGTGCACACTTATGCAGTTAGGATATTCTAGTTTTGTTTTTTTTTCTCTGAAATGTGTCACTTTGGTTTTCAGTGGCATTGCACAGATTGTAATTTTTACATTAAAGGTGCAAAAATTCTGTTGATTTATCTTTGTTACATTTTTTTTACGTCACAAAACCTGCTGTTTTAATAAGGGTGTGTAGACTTTTTATATCTACTGTAAGGTTTGTCAAGATCAAAGTCTGATATGAAGATAAAATAGTCCATTAAGCAAACTTTTTTTTTAAAAAAAGCAGAAAAACTTTCAATATATGGGACGTGCCATTTAACAGGCTAAACTAGCTCTTCTGTATACTTCCTGTCTGACTGTTCCTATGACAACTAAAGAAAACATTTGCAACATTTTGAAAGGAATTTATTTACATTTAAAGTTATGATTACAATGGGCGGCGGTGTTCTCTCATGCACACAGAAGTGTGCTTGAATTGGTCATCAAGAATGACTATTTATCTATATAAAATTTAAATATAAAACATTATCTGCACATAACCTAATAAATGTTCATGTGTTGCACCACTTTGTGATGTCAGCCAACAGTTTTTCATATCAGTTTATTTATTATTATTCATGCTATACGGTAATATAAAACCAAGTATAATACACTATATTTAAAAAAACATTTAAATATGAAAAAGTTTGCATCATCACAGTCTGTGAAAAGGGTCCATTGGAAGTAATATAAGACCAGACAGAAGGCAAACTTTGTTTCCTTTGATGTTAGAAATTTAAGATATTTCCATTGTTCATGAAAGAAAAAGGGCTTTTGTCACTGTCCTGCATAACAGTAAAGCATTTGAACCCTCAAAATGCCACAGGTAATCCTGTGGAAGCACACTGGCTGTTTGTCATCTGCATTCCTCTCCACTGGCCTGCATCATTATCTGCTCTGCCAGGAATCTTTTGTTCCTCAGTAGTTTGAAAACACATCCAGAGGATTCACTCTGTGTACCATCCACTGTCCATAGGCATTTGGGTTGCTTGGAAATTTCTATGGAAAGGGACGCAAATGAAAAAAACAAAGACAATTTGGTGTAAATCTGTCTGTCTCTCTCTCTCTCTCTCTCTCTCTCTCTCTCTCTCTCTCTCTCTCTCTCTCTCCCTCACACACACACACACTTCACTATTTTTCAACCTTTTGACCAGTGCATTTTCATGACTTTTCCAGTTGTTTGTGATTACTGGAAAAACGTTTTTATATATATATAATTTTATAGATTTTATTGCTCTAACAAAGGGCAATTTTTAGCCAATTATATATATCAATAAGAAATAAAACAAGGATTTAATTCACTAGAATTGTTTTACACTTTTAAGGAAAATTTATCCCAAAATGACTAATCTACAGATGAAATAATGTATATATATATATATATATATATATATATATATATATATATATATATATATATATATATATATATAAATAATTCAATTAACCTCAGGATTATAATTTTCTTTTGCTTAATTACAAATATTAAACATTACACAGTAGGAAATTTATAAAATTAATAATAAAAAACAACAATAAAAGGAAAAATCAAAATACAAAAGTGCCAGGAGAAGGTAAAAATAGAAGCAAAATACAGGTATAAAATACATTTATAATTAAAGTAATTAATTCACAAATGTTTAAGGTCTTTAAAGCTTTTTTATTTAAATAGTCTCTAATATTGTCAATGTACAGCTTTACTTCAGTCAGTAAAACCATAAAGTTTAGTTTTTTATTAGTGAATTTGCATTTATGAATATGAAATTTAGTCAGAAATAGAATGAGAGTCTTCTTTTGGATAGTCGATGAAGCCAAAAAGTACATTTTCCCACAACAGTAAAAAATATCATAAATGCTGAATATTTTCATTGATATATATATATATATATATATATATATATATATATATATATATATATATATATATATATATATATATATATATATATAATAATTATTATTAATAATATATTTTTATATTACGTCACAGTGTAACTGAATGAATTCAATGCCAAAACAAATCACTTTATTTCACTGTCATTATCATCATCTTTTTAAATTTCTGTAAATAATAACTTGCTAGATAGAATCTATGTATACGTTTACGTATTAATAAGTAACACGCTTTTAAGAAAACTGCTCAGTGCAATATGATTGACTACACATTTGACAAATAGAAAATAAACCAGAGAGGCGCAAGCCAATCAAAACATTAGTTAGGGTAAAGGGGCGGGGTTATTTTGGAGCCTAGTTAAGATTGGAAGTCACGCGGTCGTTTTATGCGCTCATTGTGGCTTTGAGTACGTGAGGTGAGTTAAACTTGTTGAAAACAAAATGACACTGCCCTTGTTGTATTTGGCTTAAATACGTGTGTGTGTACTCAAAGTGAGGTGTAGCTTTCTAATAACCCTGCCATCGGTTAGCTTACTAGCTATAGCACGTCAGTCGAGTTAGTAAACAACAGCATTCGTTTGTTGGTGGTGGTGTTATTAGTAATCTGCTTGGTTTTCTTTTCAATGCTAATTTCTTTCAGATCCTCTTCATTGAGGGCGTCGTGAGTTTTCTCCCTAGGGTTTATCACTCTGCTTCGCAAGGTGTAACCCAACCCGCCAGGCACCCGCCGAGTCCAGCCCTATCTAGCGGTTCAAACTAAACTGAACAATCTTTAACCAGAAGTTCACCTCTTCTCAGGGCGACCAGCGGTGTGTTTATGTCGTTGTTTTGTGAAAACGGCGAGTACCTGGACGACAGGAGCTACGGATGGGAAAGGTACGTTGATGTAGTTGTTTCCAATGTATATTTGTTCTCTCGCGGTTGCGTGTGCTCTCGCGTTAGTTGGCATGTGAAATCATGAGTGTGATTGTATGCATATCAGTCTTAATGTATTGTATACTGCACCGAATAAAATGGCGTCCTGTTTCCATTTCTCCTATGGTGTGACGCACTCTGCAGCATGGGGTTGCTCAACTGCGGTCTGTTTGGTGTTGCATCCCATTGCCATGCAGCCACATGCTTGATTATTGCACCTAAATATCCTATAAATTATATAATCGTCATTACATACGCAGTAATTAATGATTATACCAATGCATGTCCATTACCGCATATTAATGGAGTAGATTGTAAATGGTTTTACAGAACATGAGTTGCCTGATATCAGTATGACAGGTGTTCGTAAGATAAGTGGGCAGTCATTTAACATTAACATCGATTTCCCTGTCTGCTGTTGTTGATACCAGTTTTTAAGGCTCTAATTGTATCAAATTGCCTCTTAATCATCCCTCTCATTTTGTCTTCCATTTCACAGTGCTATAGTGCAGCTGCCGGAACCTGTTTGGGGGGAACTTAGTCAACGAGCTCGAAGCCTGGAGCCTCAGTGGCCGTACCCTTTTCATGTCAGAGACAGAGTACTCTTGCAGTTGTTTATGTCATCCCCTCCTCTCCACGCAGAAGATACCAATAATAGCCAATTCAAGATCTTCTCGTCTTGCTGATAAAACATACGGGAAGCCAAAATGTCCATCAATGTCAACCGCAGCGTGTTAGACCAGTTCTACCGCTATAAAATGCCCCGTCTGATTGCTAAGGTGGGTGTTGATTACATGGCCCATGCACAACCAAAACTAATGTTTAGTACCAGTGTCTGTCTGAGATTAATTGTTTTAACTAGGGCTTTCAAGCGATTAAACTCTTTAATTGAATTAATTGCACACACACACACACACACACACACACGCATATATATATATATATATATATATATATATATATATATATATATATATATAATTTGCTGAGAAAGGCCCTGAAATGACAAGAAATTCGGAATTGCGCTCCATTCAGCTGTGTTTGAATGCAAGAATGCATTCTCATATCGTGCTGTCGCTAATGTCAAGCAAGACTGAGTTTGGTTTGTTCTCTGTACAGCTGCATGTTGCCTAAACGGCTGGAGTTTCACTTACTGTCCCATAGGGCTGTCAGCTGTTCTGAGAAACTAAATTTGAGTTTTCACCTTAAATATTACCAAAAATCTAATTAAATTAAGACGTTAAATTCAACAAATGTTTTAATTAACATTGATTCCTATCTTCACAAGAAGGTGCAATGACTACATATAAATATGTATAGTGTTATATTATTACAAAGAACATTCATGGCTGTTTAAAAAAAGTGCATTTTATTTTAAAATAAAGTGCATAACAAAAATAAATAGATTTAGCCAGTTCACATTCTCAAATGTTTAGTAAAATAAGGGGGGGGGGGTTCAGTTCTGTGTTAAGATGGTGCTGCTCTCAGTGCCACAGTACTACCCCAGGCTCAAGCTTTATAATAACAGCGATACCGCTGCATTTTTCATTCAATAAAGTTGTATATACAGTAGCAATATTCCTATATAGTTGTGGTATTCGGCTGAACTCAGTGGTTACGTGACAGGCAGGAGCTGTGTAAACAGACACCATACAACAGAATGAAACTGAACATGAGGATCTCGAGGCACACATTTCCTAATTGAACTCCTTTCCTGACAAAACATTTTTAAAACCTATTGCTTAATCTCAGAAATGCTGTTAAGATAGCAAGATGTGACGGCCAAAGACCTCCACCTAAAAGGGGTCGTTCACAACGAGCGCTTTTGCATTCACACATTGTTTTCAATTGGTTTTATATGTAAACGTGCTAGACAGATGTCTAACCATTTCCCCACATTTTGTATTTTATTCAGCACCTTGTGAAGGAGCGCTATGTTTTTTAGATGTAGTTTAAAAGAACTTCAACCTTTAAAAAATGTGTCTTGAGACGCCAGTGTTTCTTTAAATCATTGCGCTGCATTTAGGATTTTTAAGAACAAGAATAAGTTTGGTCTAAAGTCATCGTCAGTGCTTGGCACACATCAAAAATTAAGAACTTTAAGCTTGAATTGCACCAATGTTTGGAATATTCCTTGTACAGGATGACGACATGTTTATTTGCTTCATATTGTTTTTAACACATTATTTGTTGTCATAATTACTCATAATTAACGCATTTAATTGGCAACCCTAGTTTTAACCATTTGGAAAACTTGTTAATCGGCTTTGACAATTATTTACCTATCCCTGTAATTATGATTGATCAACACCAAGGTTTTGGGGCCTAAATCATGTTTCTTTTTCTCACCAGGTGGAAGGCAAGGGGAATGGAATCAAGACCGTCATTGTCAACATGGTTGATGTTGCCAAGGCTCTGAATCGGCCTCCAACATGTGAGCATTGTATTTATTAGCCATTTAATAGATTCTAATTGGATTGTAGCAAAAATACTTTATGCTGTAACATCTGTTTAGATCCCACCAAGTTCTTTGGTTGTGAGTTGGGAGCCCAGACCCAGTTTGATGTCAAGAATGACCGCTATATTGTCAATGGATCTCACGAGGCAAACAAACTGCAAGACATGCTAGATGGATTCATTCGCAAGTTTGTGCTGTGTCCTGAGTGTGACAATCCTGAAACTGATTTGGTAAGTAAACAAGCAATCCTCCATTTAAATGTCCTTTTTATATATATATATATATATATATATATATATATATAATGAATTATTCAGTGATGATAATATACTTGAGCAATGAGCCACTCAAGGCTGTTAGTTAAAGTGATTTTAATAATAATGGGAATAAACAATTCTTCTGCCTTGTAATATAGTTAGTAAAGGCTGTCTACACAGGGTATCCGTGGATCATTATAAAGTATTAAATCAATCTGGTCGAAATAAGACCATAAAAAGTCTTCAAATTCAATACCAGAGGTTTTTTATTTTTCGTTGAGCATTTCCCTCTTTGGGTCAAAAAGTTGAAAGAAAACCTTTCATGCCTCGCAGAGAATAGAGTGGGCGCACGGCTTTCATGTGTACGTTCAGTGCAAAGTCTCTAGTAAGTTACATCTGACTCATAATGGAGCGTGACACATTTTGTGCATCTGTAGCTGTAACTGGCACTGTCCTGTGCTTTCACTCTGCAAGGTGTGAGTGGAGATAATGAGACGAGATGCCATTGACATTATTTTTCAAATAAAACTCCCACGTTGAATTAACTCATTTTGAAATTAATACGAACATGAATTTGTGGAAAAAATTAGTAAAATATTTTACAACAGAATATTTTAGGATATCGTACAATATGGTGAAATTACCTTATATTCAAAAGTTTTTTAAATTTCTTTTTTAAATAATTCAAGATGAGTATTAATATCTGCTATATAGATAATGGTACATATTAAACAGTCTATATGCAGTTTGGAACAAAAGACAGCTATGTTTGTGATATCTGGAGAATATATTTGAGATCTGGTGGAAGCACTTTCCCCCACTGAGTAACAGAGAATTTGAATGATCGAATGTGTCTTTGTGACACATTGCAGTGAAACCATCAGGCGTCGCTCATTCTTAGGTTACAGGGAGCGAGAGGGGACATAGACCTGGAGAAGCGAATTAAAGTAAGGAGGTGCTGTACCATCGGCTGTCCTGAAGGCTAGAGTCAAAGCCAAGTTATTATAAAAATCTAAAAATGTGGCAAAATATCACAGAAAATGAGATGACTATGTTTATCCAGATTTTAAAATGAGAAACAATGTTAAATAACACTGCCCTTCCCCCCAAAATAAAGGCTCCAGGTGAAGTAAATACTACAGAAATATATTGCTATTAAATAAAAAGTAAATCTAATCCTCATAATAATAACATTTTATATTATAATAAACTTGAAAGGAACCCACATTGATTATTAATAATATAATAAAATAATATTCAAACGGGTTCCATAAGTGTGAGTGAAATTGTACTGTAATTTTTGCACATACTATTAATTCAAAAAATGTTTTTGTAAAAATAGATTTTGGTAAGTACTGCTTTTATTAGGCCAACCGAATTGCTGTATTGGTGCAAATAAATAAACAGCAACTGATTCATTGCAGGCTGAAGTTACGTGGTGTCTCAGAACATTTGTTAAGCATCACTCATTTAGGTTGAACAAAGATATTTGCCAGCTTTTACAATGTTCACCGATATAGCAAAAATATAGCTCGGATGAAGCAAAAAGTTTCATGTGTGGCATGACGGTGTATATAATTTGATTTGGCCTAGTTTCGAGGAGAAGCTTGTTAGTGTTATTAACGCAGGGCCATTTGAGCTCATGATTGACGAGATGAGTCCACTGAAAAACAAAAACAAATGGATGTTTATTTTAGATTTTCAGTGACATCCAGTCGAGAAACCTTGTGTATAATAATTAACATATGCATAAGTAATGAACTTTTAATAACGACTGTAGATGTCTGTATAAAAATACTCTCCTTGGGCATACAGTATCAAATCAGCCCTTTATATTGCATTAGCAGCATGTCATTTTAATATGTGACTTCATGTTGCATCTAGTGGTGGGTATATATTTGCATTAACTCAAATGATTTTAAGTAACAAGCAAGTTTAAATATTTTTGAAAAGGATATTAAATTGGATGAGCTGATACCTGCAGATACCCTGCTGCAGTTACAACTTTGCAAATTAATTCAGAATGTTAGATGTTGGACAACAAGGACATATCACAATTTTAATCAAATTGTGCGTTTATACATTAATTTTATCCCGAATGTCAAATTCCATGTCATTCTGCGTTTTTATAGTTAATTCCGTTTTTATCAATGGATTCCGCGATTCTGTCCATGTTTTCCGCAACGCAGAAATCATAGGGCCCTACCCATAATACATAGAACATCTCAATTTGACCAAGGCCAATTGATTTACATCTGAGTTCTGAACTGGATGTCCTTGATGCACTATTGAACTGGTTGCACTTTGTGGTTTTGTGTTGTTATGTGCTGAGTATGAAGGTCTCTTTAGGGTCACCCACATAGCCTGTATGTGCTGAGATTGTTTTGCAGGTGCAAAGAGAATAATGGCAGTGTCATTAGCTGTTTACATGGCCACATTCAGTCTCTCATGGCCGTTTATTGTTAAAGTTCAAAACCAATAATGGAGCCTTTAACAGAAGGGGCTTTGTCTTAATTTTTCAGTAAAAGCAGTTGTTTTTAACTGAATGTGCACTGTTTTTTTTGCCACTTTCATTTCTCTGGATGACTTGCAGCTATTATGCATGGTCTCAGCTGGCCTAGTTTCTGTCTCCTGCTGCAGTCGTCTTTGTAGCGTTACTACAAGGCTATCCACCATAAATAAGAAATACCAAACAGGCCAAAGCATACAAAAGTCGCTCCACAAGTTTCAGCTACAGAAAACTAGAGGTTGATTGATCATGAGAGCTGTAATTTGTCTTACAGCTTTTTACATTTTTTCCTGGGCAAGATAAGGAGCTGCATTTGCAGCCTGTTGCAGTAAACAATATAACATTTGTTTAAGGTTTTATCATACCTTTTCTTTTTTTAGCACATTAATCCCAAGAAGCAGACCATTGGAAACTCCTGCAAGGCCTGTGGGTACCGAGGGATGTTGGACACCAGACACAAACTGTGCACCTTCATTCTCAAGAATCCACCTGGTAAATGCAGGGATGATAATATTTGCTGTTTATTCTTGGGTAGTGAAAAACAATGATATTATGAACATGTTCATGTCCTAATACTGTATATATTAACCCTTTAAGAAAGGGTGCTAACGATTTCCTGTTTTAGTAGCATACCCAAAATTAAAGGTTTATAACTTTACAAAAACGTAAAAAAAATGGAATGATATGGATTGTGTGAGACTCAGCCTAAGAAACTGCTGAATAAAAAAAAAAACTTGAGCCAAAAATTAACTTTTTTCGGATTTTACATTATATATCTTTGGATGTAAATAAGGTAGCTCCGAAAAGCTTTTTTGTTCCCTGTCATGTTAGCTGTATCTGAGTAAAATCTGGTTTTCATACGACAAAGCAATCAAAAAATATTTGTCCTAGTGTCCAAAAACCTCTCTAAACAAATAAAACAATTGTATTACACATGCAAACACAATAATGATTAAAGCAGCACAGCATCGGACATTATTTTAGTAATGAGATTTCAAAGAATGAGATTCATTCTGGAATCTTTGTTGAATCTGTAATGCACTTGGCACCATCACCAGGTAGCCCTACGCCAATCAGCCACAACATTAAAACCACCTGCCTAATATTGTGTAGGTCCCCCTCATGCCACCAAAACAGCGCCAACCCACATCACAGAATAACATTCTGACATTATATTCTTCTCACCAAAATTGTACAGAGTGGTTATCTGAATTACTGTAGACTTCATCAGTTCAAACAAGTCTGGCCATTCTCTGTTGACCTTTCTCAACAACAAGGCATTTCCATCTGCAGACATGATGCTCACTGGATGTTTTTTGTTTTTGACACCATTGTGGGTAAAATCTAGAGATCCCAGGAGATCAGTTGCTACAAAAATACTCAAACCAGCCCATCTGGCACCAACAATCATCCATGTGATTATCTAATCAGTGTGGCAGCAGTGCATAAAATCATGCAGATATGGTTCAGGAGCTTCAGTTAATGTTCACATCAACCATCAGAATGGGGAAAAATGTGGTCTCAGTGATGTGGACCATGGCATGATTGTTGGTATAATGTGTATTTTACTAAATTTGTTCAGAAAATAAAAGATTCTGTAATGGTTTGAAATTTAAGTCTTGTTGCATTGAATCATGAATCCCTTCCGTATCGAAGGTATTACTATATTTTTGTCTGAATTAAACATTTAAAGAGTTTTTTTTTTCTGATTATAGTAATTTTTACAGTGCAAATGTTTTTCAAATTATCAACCGAATACTTGTCTGCAAATTTCAAGGCACTTGTTCAGTTTTGGCCATAATGCCAACATGCATTGTAAAGTAGAGCTTCTAAGCTTTAAAACGATATCTACTGTATTTGTTTTGGTCAAGACTTTAGTTATTAAGATTTTAGATAATGTTTTTTGTTTGTGGTGCCACTGCCTGGCACATCCGCTTAAAGGGCCTGGTAACCTAGAGGTTCCAAAATCCATTTGGGCTATCCATGAACTGGAGAGTTAGTTGATCCTCTGTTAACATTGAGTTCTTGAACACAGCACCTAAACTCAAACTACACCGGGCCGCTGTCCTTGCAATAACCCCAATGCCACACATAAAAGTAAACCCCTGACACACTATTAAATAAAAACTGTTGTGAAAATAAATCCAAATCTATGAATAATTGTTGTGGGATGTGTTTGAGTAGCATGTGCTATAGTGGTGATGCAAACACTATTTTCTTGTGACTCCTGACACAAACAGGCATGTTAACTGAAGTTCACAAAGTGTCCTCTTGCTGTATTGTTAATGTTCTCTCTTATCCTGTTGGAGCAGAGAATGAAAGTGGATCTGTGAAAAAGGAGAAAGAAAAGAAGAACCGAAAGAAGGACAAAGAGAATGGCTCAAGTGGGGGAGAGGCTGGGAACCATAATGACATAGATGCCCCTGATGCTGTGGTAAGTGCTGGTTTGAGAGCATCTTCTACAGTGAAGATTATTACAGTCTGTACAATGTAGAATATCAGTGTGATAAAACGAAAAGCTTTTATAGGCCAGGTTATTAGATATGCTAAGACTAGCCCAGGACTTTGGTGTCTGGGGTGCTGGTGTTGAATGTGAGTTTGTCATTGCAGGATGGGGATGATGATGATGAAGACTGGGCTGAGGAGACCACAGAAGAGGCCCAGCGTCGCAGGATGGAGGAGATAAGCGAGCATGCGAAAGGCCTCACGCTCACCGAAGACTTGGAGAAGTCTCTAGAGGAGAGGGTCAACATATTTTACAACTTCGTGAAGGTGTTTGTCTAATCTTACTGGAAAACTTGTAGAAGATTGCCTTGGTTGGGACATTTGATTTGGTTTGTTTACATAAAGCACAGTATGCCTATCCAGTAACTGTCTTTGTCTTCCTTTCTAAAGCAAAAGAAGGACTGTGGATCGATTGACTCTGCAGATAAAGAGATTTTGGCTGAGGCTGAGAGACTGGATGTGAAGGCCATGGGTCCTCTCATCCTAAGCGAGCTGCTCTTTGATGAGAACATTCGAGAACAGATCAAGAAGTACAAGCGCCACTTCCTCAGGGTATGTCCCCTGTGCTCTGTTTGTGTTTCTCTCCAGACACTTGAAGACATTTGTAATAGTTCGAAAATTAAACAGATGCACCAAATGCAAAGCTTATTCCTGTTGGTAAAATACATTGCATTTCAATTGCTACAAAAAAGACGTTGTTTACGTTTCTGAGTGATGGATCTTATCTATCCACAGTTCTGCCACAACAATAAGAAAGCTCAGAAATATCTGCTGGGTGGATTTGAGTGCCTGGTGAAGCTGCATCAGAGTCAGCTCTTGCCACGAGTCTCCATTATACTCAAAGACTTGTATGATGCAGACCTGGTGGAGGAAGATATCATCCTTGCATGGGCTGAAAAGGTAACCTACCTACTCAACACACCTTTATAAAGGGCTGAGTAAAAATAGTTTTTCTGATTCATCATGATCTTTATTTGAATTACCTTGAATATTGAACTTAAAATGCTAAGTTTGATCTTAAACTCTTAAGCAGTAACCCTGTGCGGTGCGAGTAAATCGCTTGCATATGGACTATAATATTTGGGATTAGCCAATGGCTGATAAATGTTCATATTTCCCTCACTAGTGATTGATTAGTATAGTGGCCAAAGATGAAATCCCTGCAATCCATTTGTCATTGAATTATGTCTTTAATATGCTTCATGTTCTTTATACTCAGTTGATGATAAAAAATTAATTTTAATCAAAAATAGCACAGATAAAAATAGCAGTTAATGTGCGCTCCATCAATACACTTCTGTGACACTTGCTGAACTGCTGGTGTTCTGAAAGAGAATGTAACGTTAAAAAATATTCAAAATGTGAAATCAACATTATAACTTAAATACCCATATGAATCGAGAAATCAATCAGTACCTAACCCTACCATTATACCCTCTAGACTTTCTAAAATGACAATTGAACTGAATTCACACTGCCACTGCAAGATCTAATGCTCCGTTTTAGCATTGACATGCATCAGATGTTTATTAAAACATCTGTGTGATTATACAGAAGTATTACTGTGATTGGTGATTCAACATTGGTTTTTTGATGTCTCACATCTGTAATATTAATCACTCTACCCTTATCGCTCAATCGTGGCACACATGCATCTGTCATGTAACTGGCAAAATTCTGAATTAAGAGGAGAATCTAATCAGATTTCAGATTATTATCGAAATCTTTTTGAACCACGTTTGAAAATGGACCAAATCAGATGCCAAAAAGTATTTTTTGCTGATTACAAGCATGCAACAAAGTCCAGTCTATACCAGTTGTCTGTGGTTGAAAAACGAATTGGTTGACGGCATAAATGTAGCCTCGGGTGTAGGGCAGATTCGGTTAGTTACCAGTTGCTAGGCAACACTTGAACTCATTTAACCTGTGTGTCCAAAGGGAATGCGTATGGTAAATTTTGTCACCGGCATACTGCTGCTATAGCCCAATCTGATTACTAATCTTTCTACTATAGGTGTCTAAGAAGTATGTGTCCAAAGATTTGGCTAAGGAGATTCATGCCAAGGCAGAGCCCTTTGTTAAATGGCTTAAGGAGGCAGAAGAGGAGAGTGAGGGCACTGAGGAAGAAGCGGAAGAGGACAAGGACAATGTTGAGGTAACAATTAAGATGTTATTTGTTCTTTTACCTGACTTTAAGAAAATTAAAAAGATATGGTATACAAAGATTCAGTTTCTTTAATCAGCATCATTGCTGGAAAGGGCAGAAATTCACCCTTCCCCCTTTTCCCCAGGTGGTATATTCGTCCTCTGCCCGTGAGCTGAAAATGGAGACCACAAAACCTGAAAAGCCAGACCACGAAGAGGACATTGATATTGATGCTATTTAAAGATAAACCAAAAAACTTAAGTTGCCTCTTAATATATTGCTACGATTATTTTTGTGAGATGCATGCCTTGTCACCTCCATTGGCCCTCTCTTCAGCTGAAGGCCTGGGTTGGTGCTCTGCAGAAAGCCTCTTATTTTAGTTTTCTCACCAGCTCTCTTGATGAATTGTTGCTGTTCTTCTGCATGGATTTCTTAGATTATAGAGCATTTAATGCACATGATATCCCCTTGTATTTTTGCAACTAATAAAGATTTTTGCCTGTGAATTCAACCTGCTGTCCAGTTGATTCTAATTCTTTTGCTATTTTAATCAGTTAGCATAGTATTGTTTTGTCATTATAAAGTCTGTATGGTCCACTTTGCAGCTTATAGCCAAAAACCACCATCTTTGAGCGGAACTAAATTTAGTTTAGTTTTTTTTTCAGTGGTGTGAAATCCATACCATATTAATTAAGAATGTCATGAAATGGTCAATGTTATTTTCTCAATACTTTTTTTTAAAGACATATTAACATTAGCTGACATTTACGTCAGAAGGCTGATTTGTGTGCTTAATGTAGTCTGGCGTAATAGCTTTTGGAGATACCATAAGGGGTGATATAATATTTACTGTACTTAAAGGAATGTTCCAGGTTCAATACAAGTTAAGCTATATCAAAATCATTTGTGGCTCGTCCCTCTTTATAAAAAGCACAAATCTGTGTTTCAGTCAGGCACTTAGTATGGGGACACTATTTGGAGGGTTTAAAGGCAGAAAGTTGAAGCTTATCTCATAAAAGCACTTGGATTAATTATTCTGTTAACTTGTGTATTATTTGAGCTGAAAAGTCGTTTAAATTGTCATCTTTACAGTTGTTTTAGGGTTTGTTGACGTCATTATGGCTATTATTAAGTGTGTTAGTAATTTTATCACACTAAAATAATTTTACACACATATATGTCTCGTGGCTATACTTTTGAAACCGTATTTTAATGTTAAAAAATTGCACCATTCAATTCCATTGTAAGTTCCTCAATGGAACAAAGATTTTACCTTTTTTTAAAGAAAAGGAGGGGCGAGTCAAAATAAATGTACATGTTAATCAATACTTTGCCACAAATGTTGTCGATTGAGCTTTAACTTGTTTTGAACCTGGAACATTTCTTTAAAAAAAAAAAAAAAATAGTTCAGCCAAAAATTATAATTCTCTCATTTACTCACCCTCATATCATCTCAAACAACTTTATTCTGCAGAACACAAATGAAGATATTGTAATATAGATATCTCTGTTTGACTATACAATGCAAGTAAATGGTGACCAAAAAGGCAGCATAAATTTATCCAAAAGGCTTTAGTAGTTTAATCCATGTCTGATCAGTTTTGGGTAAGAACAGTGCAAAATATTACACTTTTTTCATGGTACGTCTAGGTACGATCATGATTTCAAGCTCTATTACACTTACTATTGCTTCACACCTGTGCAGAGCGCTAGATGGCGCAATAGGAAGTGTAATCAAGCTTGTAATCATGATCTTCAAGGAGACTGCTGATGTCAAGATTTATAATGAGTTACATTTTGATCTTCTCACCCAAAATCGATTGGATCGCTTTAGAAGACATGGATTAATCTACTAAAGTTGGATTGCTTTTATGCTGACTTAATCTCCTTTTAGGTGCTTAGAGTTCTGGTCACCATTCACTTGCATTGTGAGGACAAATAGACATCATAGCTACATTGAAATATCTTTGTTTGTGTTCTGCAGAAGAAATGAAGTCATAAGAGTTTGATACAACATAAGGGTGAGTAAATGAGAGAATTATCATTTTTGGCTGAACTGTTCCATTAAAACTAAATTATTGTCACCTCTATCACCCATACATTTGTGCAGCTGGTGGGTAGTGTTCAATGCCATCAATCCCAAGACAAATATAAACAAATAAAGGCTGTATAAAAAAAGACTTGCAAATTTGCAGAGAATGGATTTATTTTCTGGTCACAATTTCCATATATCCATAAGTACAGTTTCATTAGATTTTATGTCATGAACTCTGTAAACATTGGCAAATCCTGTTACTAGTTCTTTCTTTGGAGACTGTTGCAGCCTTATAATTTGTAAAAGCAACCTTGTTTTATTGCATGTTTAAAACCCGTTGCATCCAGAGCGCTTAAAGTTGTATAGCAGCCAACCACTTAAAATTAAACTGAGTAATGTCAGATATGCCAGCTTTCAGTGTATCATTTCAAGGAAATGGGTTGAGAATGCCACTAAGAACTACACAAGGCCAGATATTCACTCAGGAACTGAGAGAGTTTCCAAACCAGCTATTTATTTACCTTTAATGTAGCACATTGAAAGTAATGTTTCAGTTATGGGGCTTTTTGACAGAGAAAAATCAGACATTAGTCAGTAAAATTCAGAACATGTAAGACTAATCCATTAAAATCATAGAAATACTTGACACAAAGCACAACAATCTCAGAAAACATGTCAATATAGAAAGAGATAATTTCCATCTTAAAGGGATAGTTCACCAAAAATGAAAATTCTCTCATCATTTACTCACCCTCATGCCATCCCAGATGTGTATGACTGTTTTGTTCTGCTGAGTACAAAGACTTTTAGAAGAATATTTCATCTCTTTAGGTCCATACAATACAAGTGAATGGTGACTAGAACTTTGAAGCTCCAAAAAGCACATACATGCAGCATAAAACTAATCCATACAACTTTAGTGGTTTAATATATGTCTTCTGAAGTGATGCAAGAATTTGAAAGTGGAGATTTATAATAAAAAGGACTTAAATAGTGATCTGTTTCTCACCCACACTTATATAACTTCTGAAGACAGATTTAACCCCTGGGGTTTTATGGATTACTTTTCTGCATTTATGTGCTTTTTGGACCTTCAAATTTCTGGTCACCAATCACTTGCATTGTATGGACCTACAGAGATGAAATGTTCTTCTAAAAATCTTTATTTGTGTTCTGCAGTAGAAAGAAAGTCATACACATCTGGGATGGCATGAAGGTGAGTAAATGATGAGAATTTTCATTTTTGGGTGAACTTTCCCTTATAGAAAGAATCCTATCATTCAGCAAGCAACTACAAACTATTTCAGCAACATTTATATCAAAGAGCATAAATAATATTTTTTCCTTTAGTCTTTTCACCAGTAGAAGACAGATCACAGTGTTTTCCAAAAAGTATAAAATACATTAATGCAGGACCTATACTATTACTACTTGATTTATTTCTAAATTAATAGATAATTGAAGATTTTGGCATCACCCCCAACCCCCTCTTTTTTAATATAAATTCTGAATGGTATTACATTGTGCAAAACATCTTACTATAATATTTAATCTCTCCAGAATTTACATTTATCTTAGTGCAACACAGAGGTAGCATGAAAACTACCCATTTTTTTTTTTTTCATTAACACTTAGTAACATTAATCTGCCAACTTAAACCAAACAACAGCATTTATCTATTCAAAGAAAACGATGAGTATGAGAACAAGCAACACATTCGAAAACTAACTGCTACTAACGTTCCTTGATATTTTCATCCTAAACTTCCTTGTTAAACATTCAGTTTAATGCAGAGACAAGGACAGATGCCTCTCTTGTTAATTAATTATCAGATTGGAATTTAAAGGAAAAGCATGGGGATGCTAACATCTTTTTTCTTTGAATCCTACATTTTAGGTGACAAGAATAAAGTTTTCACTGACAGCTTCACCAGAAGAGGGCACTATTGGCTAAGTCAGCTAAGATTTTGATGATTGCTACATCTGTCCAGCTGTAGCATCTTTTCCTATATTGCTTTTGGTATATTCGGCTTTGGCATGGTACAATGGATACTGATCACTTTTTTCATTAAAATGACCATGCTGACTCCTTAAAATCTTAACTGCCATATACTGTCAGAATTTTGTGAAACAGGTCAGTGCTATATGCTTTGAAAACCTCACATGAAAAAGTGACCACAACCTTTATGTTTGAATAAGAAAGGCTGAATCTTCATTATCGGTGTTAACTGATCCTACAGTAAGGGCTGTGTTATCTCACTATTGGAGAGATGCAAAGGGGGTAGCTGCCTTTGTGTCACCTGTTGCACAAAAATGAATAGGAAACCAATCACAAGGGATGCACCAAGGATGGACCCTACTGCCCATGCATAGGAAGGCTCCTTGGGCACCGATGGGACCACTGGCTTTGGGGTTGAAGTCTCCACTAAGAGATCCTGCACACTTGCCAAAGAACCATTGTTGGCCAAGGGCCTGAGACCAAGTATGTTGCACATGAGTGGATAGAGGTCCACAAAGCGCATGGTGGCCTTGGTATAGTCACAACGGAAAGCTGGTCCACGTGCAACAAACACAGGTTGCATGCTGGGCAGGCTGTTGTTATAACCATGGTTTCCCACTGCAAATAATCAAGCACATAGCCATTACAAATGTGTTAAAAAACATTCTAAACATATCTGTCAAATAATGACTAAGTAATGAATAAATAAATATAAATATGTGTCTTTGTCCTAAGTTCACCAAAAATTTAAATTCTCTCATCCTTATGTTGTTCTTAACCGGCATGCTTTATTTAGCCCGTGGAACAAACACACACACACACACACACACACACACACACACACAGAAAGACATGAGTCTAGAATGTTAGCATCAGTCACCATTCACTTTCACTGCATTTTTTCCCATATTATGCAAGCGAATGGCGACTAGGCCTGGGTATTGATACAGATTTTCCGATTTGATTCACAAGCTCCCGATTGAATTAGATTCCGATCTCGATTCGATTCAAGATCGATTCATATGGGTACATTCCTGTTACAATGTCCATTTACTTACATATAAAATAAATTATCTCTCAGCTTATGCTCTTAATTATAAAGGAACCTTCTAGGCAACCCTTGTAGGTACAATCCATAAATATGAATTTTTCAAGTTATATTTTTTCATTAGTTTTCCATCAAATTGGTCACATTTTAGCTTTTCAAAAATGTCCAAATTCAGTCTGTTCCATTAATGAATGTCTTGAAATTGCATGCATTATGCTGCGTATATATTTCTTGCATTTTTTTTCTTGCATAATTTGTACTATTTACTGACTGTGAAAGAACTGAAAGAGTATTAAGAGACAAGCAGTGAAAAGATCTCTGTGCTAATAAATTCTCCACTAAACTACACAATCACTGGTGAGTGAAATCTGAACATTTACAAAACAGTGGCTCATCATAGACATTTTTAGTTGCATAGTGCGAGATTTGGTTGCACATGCGAGTGATTTACATGCAATAGAGAGGGTTGCCACATTGAGTGAAAGATCGATCTTTGGATTTAATGTTCAATGAAGGTTGTAATGCATCGGAAAATGAATATTTTTACCCAGCCCTAATGGAGACTGAGTTTAACATTCTCCCTAACATTCCCTTTTGTGTTTCACAAAAGAAAGTAAGTCATATGGGTTTGGAACAACCATAGTGTGAGTACACAACAGAATGTTTGAGTGCAATAACTTCTAAAAGGCTGTATGTCACATCCACAGAATCTTAACTTAGCTAAACAGTTTGTAAACATGCTATTTTACAATGCACTGCAAAAATGATGTATAAATACTGTTACGCACACATGAAGGATCCATTTCTTTTTTGCATGACTGTCCATCCCTCTTTGACCTCTATAATAAGAGGCATTATTCTGACATTGTGTCTGTAGTGGTAATGCTCTGGTATCTCCTCCTTTTTGTACACAACCATGTTAGGGTTTGCGTTCTTCAACAAACTGTAGACCTCTTCAAGCTTGCCTAGGTTAAGGAAAGGATAACACTCAAGCAACAATTATTGCAATATAATGACATAAGAATGCTTTATATTCATTCTTACCTTCTTTGGGCAAAATACCAACTACAGGGCTCTTGTCTATCCATGTATAAAGATCACGGCTGACATATGTGTCGAGCTCAATGATCTTATCATGTGATAACTGTGTCATTCCATGATCACTTGTAACAATGAGATTGATTTTGTCATAAAGGTCAACTGCTTTGAGCTTTTCCCTGAGGAATCCTAACTTCTCATCAATGTCTGCTATGACTACATCCATCAGTGGGCTCTCTGGCCCCAAATTATGCCCACTCTCATCTGGCTCCTCCCAGTATAAGACACCAAAATTGATTGCTTCAGGCCCTAAGAACCAGTCAATGAGTTTCTCTACTCTGGTCTCAAAGGCCATTGATGCATTATAGATCAAGTAATGTGTTGGATAGGTTCCACCAATTGCTACATCTGATCCAGGCCACATGGCAGCCCCGCTCTTCCTCCCAGCCTTTTGATTGGTCACCCACAACGGCACAGCCCCCTCCCACCACCACGCATCATACACTTCTGGCCCCTCCATGGAAAAGGACCGGTTTAGAATGGGGTCAAACATTTCGTTAGCAACAACGCCATGGGTTTCAGCGTGTAATCCTGTCACTAAGGTGTAGTGGTTAGGGTAGGTCTTGGTGATGTATGTGTTCTCCACTTGCTCGACTTGCACACCCTCATCCATCAGTGCACGAAAATTGGGTGTAGGCACTCGATTCACGTAATCCCAGCGGAAGCCATCAAAGGACACCAGTAGAAGCTTGCTTTGCTCCTCCTGCAGAGAGTTAGATGACCATGACAGGACTAATAAGCAACTCAGGAAGCAGCTCTTAATCACTAAGAGGTTTGGCATGATGGCAAGATGTTTTACGAAAGAGGGACCTAAAAAAAACAACAAAGAAATTATTTGCAAGCATGAGCTGAAGAGGAAAGAAGGTTTTGACCACACATGTTAAACACGTTTAAAACTCAATTATGAATGTCTTATTATGTGTCGTATGATTTGCTGCTTACTTTTTTGGTACTCGCCGATACGGTGTCCGATACCTGTTTTGTTTTTGCTTTTTTCTGAACTGCAAAGGTTGAAAACCTTTCTAACGTTTTATTTACATTTTAATCATCAAAATGGTGTCTAAATAAATAAATTAAAATTTAAATCAAATGAAATGAAAGTATAAAAATTGTATTGATATTGTATTTTTGTTTTTCGAATGAAGAGCTGTTATTCAGAACCTCACAGCACAATCTAAAATACACTGGAGTTATTTTTGTCAAATAGAAGTGCAGATCATCACAGAATTAATGTATTGCTTAAATATAATAAAATTCCTATTACATGATTATTATTATTATTATTATTATTAATATTATTATTAGTTGTAGTAGTAGTATAACATTGAATGTTACATTTCTGTCATATTTTTCTTTTATATAAATCGAGCTTTTATTTTGAAGTGTTTCTGTGTTGTTATGACCCCATAGCTCTGATCAGAACCCTTCTATATATGGGAGCCTTCAAGCTTAACCTAAAATAGCATAACGATGCAGTCCCAAAGACATTTTATGGGCAGTACACTGGCGAGAAGACAACAGGACATTCTTTCTGAATGAATGTCAATGGAGGAGAAGCTTCATTGTGCTAAATAAACTGTTTTTGTGAGGAAACAGCTCATAATTTAAAAAACTGACTGCCTGTCCACTAATCTTCAACATTTATTGCACTAAACAATTATTTTGGAGTGAATTATGTGTGGAGTTTACGACGATAAAATTGCTGTTTTGTAAGAGGACACAGATGGCACCAACATTCATGACAACCACTGAGATCAACATTTTTCCCCATTCTGATGGTTGATGCGAACATTAACTGAAGCTCCTGACCCGTATCTGCATGATTTTATGCACTGCAGCCACACGATTGACTGATTATTAATCGCATGGATAATTGTTGGTGCCAGACGGGCTGGTTTGATTAATTTCTGTAACTGTCAGCGACAGAATTTCAGTCATAAACTGACTTCAGTCACACACAACAGTCTCTAGAATTTACTCAGAATGGTGCCAAAATCAAAAAACATCCAGTATGCAGCAGTTCTGCGGAAGGAAATTCCTTGTTGATGATAGAGGTCAACAGAGAATGGCCAGACTGGTTTGAATTGTCAAAGTCTATGGTAACTCAGATAACCGCTCTGTACAATTAATCATGGTTTTACTATAGTAATATTGTAGTAACCATGACTGCTGTCACCATGGATTTCTGATCAGAAAGTAGTTTCTATATAACCTTGATTTTAGTATATATTGTAACCATGAGAGTAGCCATTGTGGTTACTATGATTATACTGCAAATACCATAGTTAAACTATGGTTACTGTTGTGAAACAATGATTGTTATTTAAGGGCAACCCCGTTGAAGTGTTTACCAAATAGATTATTATTTGGATTTGGCAGTAATATTTTGTTTATGAACAAAGCTACCGAATACCAAACCATACCGAAACCCTAAAACCGTGATACAAACCGAACCGTGAGAAATTTGAACCGTTACACCCCTTGTATGTATACAGCAATATTAACAGCTACAGGCATGTATGTACGGTTATGTATGTATGTATTCATTTAGCTTTGGATTTCATATTCATCCATCGCAGTGCAGCCTACTCTTACTGCGCCTGCTCAGTTAACAGGTGCGTTTCTCTTATACACAATGTACAACTAACTGGATACATATCAGACTATAAACGTCCCAGCCGTTTGAAACCGCTCGCAAATGTATCAAAATAATTAAAATGTGACAATTTTACAGTGCGTCAGAGAAAATGGAGCATGATGACATCATACATTATGCAGCGCATTTCAGCCGTACGTCTGTAATGCTTCACACTCGATTATTGGTGTTTTTAATGAATCTACGACGTAATTCCAGTCGCATCTAAAGTCACATTCTATTACATAAACCGACCTACCTCAATTCACCCGCGGACTTCTCAATTTAACGGTATATAACGGAACAATGCACTGCTCAAGTTAGCGCAGTGCATTGGCTATGACAACCTTAAATATATTTGCATTACATCATGAAAATGTCCTTGATATGACAAGCCTTTACAGTTAAAGGGGGTGCATTTAAAACGAAACAAATATACACAGACTTGTGCGGGTGCAAGAAATCGTTCGACTTACCTCAGTGGACGGTATTTCGCTCTGCAAAAATTAAATACAGGGTCGACCAGGGGAAGTCCCGCCTACTGCTCTCTCGTAAAAAAAATCGCATTGGGAGATGACAAGCTTCCTCGAAAACCACCAGAAAATTATTGAAAGGCGCCAAATACCAACAACACAATTAACTGTAGCCTATTTATATTTAACAGTTACTATTAATGCAGCTGATGTTATTTAGTCTACTAAATTTTAGTCGTAAATGTCAATGAAGCGTTCCTACATTTGTATTGTATTTTATTTTTAAATTTTTATTTAAATTATTATTATTATTATTTGCGGTATACAGTAGCAGGAGACAATCGGCATTTTTTGCACCCGTCGTTCCAAAGAAAATTAAGAAAGATGTTATTATTATTATTATTTTCTCAAAGGGCCCTGTCACAAGACTTTTAGTGACGGATACGTTAAAACTGTAATGTCATGCTCCCTGCACAGTGCGCACATCAAGGGTCGTAACATCGTAGTGAGTAGGGCGTAGTGGAATTCGCCTTTTGTCTGCTGTTTAGATAATACCTTTTAAATCAAATTATTGATCAGTATATAGCTGCCAGTGAAGTGAAAATGTAAGGGGCCGTCCACATCGACCCCGTTTTTCGCTGTTTTTTAATTAAACAAACGTAAACATACGCTAGACGGACGTTGCGCCGCGACTCGCTCATTTTTCAGCGTCTCGCGCCGCAGCGCCACGTGTCACGTTAAAAAAGAACTTTACATAATTTATTTCTAATTTCTATTATGTCTAATTTATTTATGTATTTATTTTGACACGTATAACGTGTTTGAACTGCCCCTGACAGTTACATTGACATAATTCTCCACCAGAGGTCAGGCAAACATAATAAGCGGTCATAACCCAATTGAGTGCGTTTTAAAGTGTGATAATATGCATTAGAAAATAGACCTAATATCACGGAGTGTGGTGTTTGACCTTTCTTGGTGTTTTTTATATTATATTAATAATAACACCATTCTCTGCTAGTCTAATTTGCTTAATTATTTAATCATTAATACAAAACGGCGAACGACTGGTAGGTTATCTTTCTTAACTGTTTGTAAAGAGGAAGTTAAACTTTCCTCACGATGAGATACGGGGATGCTGCTGTACTAGCGGCTTTGAGCAGATTCTTCACCGTCTCCACGACAACCACCAACTGACGCAGCTTACGCCCCTCCTCCATTCAAGACTCTCATCTCATTCAAGAGTAAAAGCAGTGTTGATTCTGCCCTCCAGCAATCAGCGCCTGATGAACTGCTATGAAGGTAAGTTTGTGTTTGGTTTAAGAAGTTGTAGATTCGCAACTTTATATCTCATCTTTTCCTTAACATATTATCTGCATGAAAGGGGTGTTCAGACTCTCTGAACCCAAGCGAACTGGGTCTTGCATTAGAAAAAAGTGATCAAACAGTTCTTAACTCGAGCATAGTTTTTTAGCTTCTTGATTAAAAGTCACGATTGGTTGACGCTTGGGTTGAACGGTGAGAAGTTTCTTAAATGCCTTTCTATGATATATCCACTTCACTTAGATCACGTTAATCTTAACTTTATATTTCAATCATTTGTATTCACTGACCCTTCATAACTGACTGTTATTGCATCTCTCTTTAATGAGCTGCTGGTGTATCTCAAAGTGTTTGATTTGATCTTGAGATTGAAGTCAACAGTTTCATGTTCCTCCTGAATTGTATAGTAGACATAAGTTATTCAACACCCAAACAGGTTTTCACTTGGAGTGTATTTACATAGTTAATCATTACTATGTGATAGATGTGTAATAAATTAACTTTTTGGTAATAATCAAAGAAATGTTATTTATGGCATGTGCGATAAAAGGCAAATGTGCCCATCCTGAATAACTGGCTCCAATGGAAATATATTAGTCATTAGGAAAAGACATTGGCCAGTCATGTCTAACATTGGTCATGAAACGAGACTTGCTGGAATAGTTCATTTCCACTCCAAATAGGACAATATTTGTATATGCTGTAGAACAAGATTTACACTGCGGTAAAGACATCTAATTAGACTTGGATGAATGCAGCTATTCCAAACAGGATTTGAGCATTTATTATGTCTGGGAAAAGGAGAATTTTCCCCATAAGATCTGCATTCTAAACATTACTTTAGCGAGTGTGGAAAGAGACAGCTAAGAAAATTAATGATCTTTATGCATGAAGAAGAGAATAAAAACATACTAGCAATGTTTTGGCTTAAATTTTCAAGTAGCTTCTGGAAACAAGTGTTATTAGGGGAAAACATTAAATATTTCATATATATATATATATATATATATATATATATATATATATATATATATATATATATATATATATATATAATAAAAATAAATAATTGAAAGAAGAGAATATAAATTTTTTCAATATTAAATTCTTTAAAATCTTTATGTAAATGCAGAAAGGAGAAACTAAAGAGCTTGCTTAGTCTATTAAATAATAAAAGTTGGCTTAAAACTTTTATTAGCTAATATTAGATCTTTATAACCAGCTTAACTGTGTCATAGTGACAGCTTGTGTCTTTACATATTCATGCTTATATACAGTTTGATTTTCTATTACAAATTCATGTGAGTGTGAATATTCATCAAAGCCTTGGCATACTGCATTTTATTGTCACGTTCTATTAAATATCCCCCTGGTGGCACAGGCCTTTGAAGAGACCAAGCACTTCACATATTTTATTGCACAATTAATGATCACTAGGTTGTCTTGTCCCCTTTTGCAATATTTAAAAGCCTAGCTGAAAGTGTTGGTCTTTAGTCTCTGAGGATTTTGAGGCACTTTTTTTTTTTAACAAATCATCTCTCAGACTAAAGTGAGTTGTCAGGGTTGACTGGATCACCAAGTGAGATGAGTCATGTTACTGCCGCCACACACAGAAGGTGCAGGGGGTGGAACAAGGCGCTAAATGAGCCGAGCCATCAGGAGTGTGATTAGTCCCGGGGGCCGTGTGGAGGTTAAAGTGATGCCAATTAAGAACCAACGTTCTTTAACAGCCAAACTCTTATGGGCAGCTCACATTCCTACAGCAGCAGTCTGGGATGATGTAATACGTCAATGCGATGCGCCAAACACTATATCACTCATAAATCAGACGGAGAGCTTTGTGGGAAAGCATTAAAAATGTGGGTGGTCCTGAGACTAATTACATTGTAAGCACAATGCTGATTCTTTGTCATGTAAAAGTATGACTTCTGGGTATGTGATTGTGTCTTGTCAATGGTACTGCCCTGGAAAGGCAAAACGCAGTAACTAACTACACATTAAGTCAAAATAAAAAGGGTCCTGTAACATAAGTTTGGCTCAACAATGCTCAGATTCAATGAAAACAAACAGATTGGCTCGACAGTCAATAAACTTCAAAGCCATATTTCTCAATTTAAATGTTGGCATGGTTACTGCATTCTGGCTTTTTAAGGAAGTGTAGTGGTGTTGCTTGTCAGCATCACTCGGCATAATTTCACATTCATTATGAGAGACACTTTATATTCTTTGGTGTTTGTCACAGGTCTGACTGTTAGAGTGGACTGACATTTTAGTCCTCCTGTGCTGACTCATAGGCTGTGCTTTGTTGCTATGGCAACCCCTAGCTTTGTAAGATCCAGAGTGTGATATGAGGCACAGACGGAAAGGGTCCATGTGATCCATGTTCCCGTTTAAGCCATAATTCTGTCTTGTAGATATTGATTCAATATCTTTGATTTTACTGCACCAGATTTCACTGATAAAGACAAATTCAAACTAAATCATTCAATACAAATTAAAGGGAGCGTTCACCGAAAAATGTAAATTCTGATATGACTTTCTTCTGTGGAAAAAAAAAAGATCTTTAGAGGAATATTTCAGCTCTGTAGGTTCTCAAAATGCAAGTGAATGGTGACCAGAACTTTGAAGGTCCAAAAAGCACATAAAGACAGCATAAAAGTAATAAATTCAACTCGAGTGGTTGAATCCATGTCTTCAGATGTGATATGATAGGTGTGGGTGAGAAACAGATTAATATTTAAGTCCTTTTTCACTATAAATCTCCACATTCACTTACACATTCTTCTTTTTTTGTTTTTGGTGATTCATATTCTTTGTGCATTTCGACATCTGCTGGGCAGGGAGGAGAATTTTTAGTAGAAAAGGACTTTCTCACCCACACTTATCATATCACTTCTGAAGACATGGAATTAACCATTGGAGTCATGTGGAGAACTTGAATGCTGCCTTTATGTGATTTTTGGTCACCATTCACTTACATTGTATGGACCTACAGAGCTGAGATATTCTTCTAAAAATCTTTGTGGGTGTTCAGCAGAAGAAAGAAAGAAAGAAATCTGGGATGTCATGAGGGTGAATAAATCATGAGAGAATTTTCATTTTTGGATGAACTGTCCTTCAATCTGTCCTTCAATAGAGATTAACCAATATTGTTTTTTTTATGACCGATACAATTCAAATTATTTTTATATTTAAGTGTCCGATAACTGATTTTTAACTATTGTTTTATTTCTGCTTTTAGACACAGTAATAACCAAATCATTCATCACTAACCTCTTTAGGTGAACACCTTGCTTTATGAGAATAATTTTGTTCATAGTCAACAAAAATAAACTTAACCTGTTATATTGGCAGTATGACTATACACTTGAAAAGCTTCTTCTTGTAATGAACATTACATTTACATTTTTGTAATCTTTAGCTTTTTTACACTGCAAAGGTGGCACAGAATCTGCATCTGTAGTGACATATATACCAAGAAAAAATGTATTTAAGCAGAATGTTTAATTCTACTCAGTAATTGCAATTGCATGATTAAATGTTATGAGATTCATGGTTTAAATATACAATTATGAATATAGAAAATATGAATTTATACCTTTTTATATGAAATGATAAATTATTAAATATATACTCCACCATGACAAAAACAAAGTTTATGGCTGCTCTGTTGCTGTATTTCATTTACAATGAACCAACGCAGCATCAGAACTGCCTTTGATACTATCGGGGCTGAGTTCGTTCAGAGCAGGGATGATTTTGTCTGGCTTTTATGCTGCATTGCATCTTTACACCGAATTTTGAGCAGGCACAGAGCAGCTTTTACTCGGCTTACAAGCCTTTGCATACTTCCACTAACTGAGTACATTTTTGTTTTGGGTCATTCCTTACTTTACCAGTAAACCTTAAATTAAAATAAACGATTATGTGGGAAAGTGTAAAATATTGTGTAAAAATCTGGGTCAAACCGATCTGTATGTTTATCTGTCTAACTTTACAGTACATATTAAATGCAATATATGTTCATTTCTTTTCTTCAGAGTCTTTTATATACTCCTTCACTTGTGAAAAGTGGTTAAAAGTAGCAATTTGCCTCGATTGCAAGAAAGGATACGGACATAGAGGCAAGCTGTGGAAGGGCTGTGCTTGGATGGCTATGCTACAGGGATGATACAGCTAAAAAAATGGAATGCCATTATTTGCTTCGTTGATTTATTTTATAGCCCCACAAATGTGCATCAGCAAGCAGATCCAAAGGTTCACAGCATCTTTATTGATCAAACAAGCAGTAAGATCATATGAACACTTAAATTGATTTTCACAGTTTATTTCTGGCTACACTATCCACTTCCTTGAAAGGCCATGGATGCGAACTCAATACCACAGATTAATATAGAGGACTATGATGGCCTTGAGGTTGCCCCAGATGATCACCTGAGAACCTTGAAAGCACTGACTGAGAAGTTAAGACTTGTAACCAGAAGGCCATCGTATCTTGAGTGGATGGCACGAGTAGAAGTTCAAAGCTCGAAAGGCTTAGTGGTTTCAGAGGGATCATCAGAGCAGGAGAAAGATGCCCAGCTGAAGCCCAGTGGAACACCTCAGAAGAACATCCAGAATTCTGAAGTTACTGCGGGAAGCAAATCGACATCTACAAGCCTGGGACAATTTGAAAATATTGAAGAGGCTCTTGTTTGGCTTAGAAAAGAACTGGTAAGCGAAACCTTTTTTAAATACCTGTTTTTATTGAATCAGATTATTTTTGCTGTGTACAATTGATCCATATCTTCAATTGGTGACCACAGATAGTTTAAATCCTCACCAGGATTTCTGTATATATTCGTCATGAAATTGATCTGACCGTCACAACAACAGACAAACACAGTCTGCTTTATCAAGTCACACACAAATAGTGATACATTTTCATGTATTTATTGAACACATTGTGTTAACATTCACAATGCAGGCTGGAAAAAGTATGTGAACACTTAGATTTAAGAGAAGCTCGTTTAGAGTGAAACTTATGTTGTTTAGCACTAAAAACAACTTAAGTTGTAGCATACTGTAAACCAGCGTCTTTCATGCACTCATGAACACGCAATGGATGTCTAGATTTTCTTTAAAAACTTCTATTATTTTTTGAAAGTAAGGCACTATCAACTGCCATTGTATTGAGAAGACGAGCTGTACTATTAATTCAAACATCTCCTTTTGTGTTCCACATAAGAAAGAAAGTCATAGGGGTTTGGAATGTCATAAGGGTTAGTAAAGTATTACAGAATTTTTATTTTTGTGCGAACTATTCCTTTAAGCAATATTCTTTTTCCAGCAAATATATTTCAGTAACACATTTTCTGTTAGAGAAGAAAACAAAAAGTTCATCACCTTTATTTAGCTAATTTCAATAAAACAATGGAGCGAATGTGCAAGCCTCTATTACCACATCACTGTGCAAGCTTGCCATTCATGTTAAAGTTAGTGGAAAGGATGCTGAGCAGATGAGCATGAGTGGCAATCAGTCTGTTTCCACGCTCTCGGTTCCTGTGAGTGTAATCTTTTCGGTTCCACTCAGCCATGTGGCTCATTATAGCATATATGTATGCACAGTCTATTATAGCTAGGGCATGCAATGTGGCTCCTTTAGCCACATCAGATGCTCTTTTCCACTGTGCATGTCCACAAACATTTGGACAGAGTAAATTAGACACAATAACAAAGAAACTGAGACATTTATGCATGGCAAGAGGGGACTTCTGAGAATCCATATCACCAAACCCTAATGCTGAGCCTGTTATAAGTGTGAAATGAACAAAAGCATGTTTTTTAACAAAGTAAGATCTACATTTCCATATTTATTCAAATGGTCAGAAGCAATTAAAGGAATATTTCTGGTTCAATACAAGTTAAGGTCAATCGACAGCATGTGTGGCATAATGTTGATTGCCACAAATAATGATTTTGACTCGTCCCAACTTTTCTTTAAAAAAAAGCAAATTACATCGAGGTTACAAAGAAGCACTCACAATGAAGGTGAATGGAGCCAATTTTACGAGGGTTAAAAGGCAGAAATGTGAAGCTTGTAATTTTATAACAGCACTTACATTTATTCTTCTCATATATGAGCTGTAAAGTTGTGTAAATCATCTGTCTTATGGTCGTTTTAGCATTTAGAGCCTTACGTCGTCATGGCAACGAAGTTGTAAAATTGGCTATAACTTTACACAGAGAAGGTTAGTAAGCGATTTCATCACACTTAAATCATGTTGACAGCATATTGTTTATGTCTTGTGGCTATAACTTTGAAACAGCGAGTATTTTAAAGTTTACTGATTGGCCCCTTTGACTTCCACTGTAAGTGCCTCACTGGAACCCAGATTTTTGCTTTTTTTTTTTTTTTTAAAGAAAAGGAGTTCATTTTTGTGGTAATTAACATTTTGTGACCGTGATGAGGTGGAGGGCGGGGCTGGGTCATGACTACACACGTCCCAATCGGCCTAATAAGCCGAGTAGATCCTACACCACTGAAAGTTTACTCTTGTATTTAATCGACATTCAAACGTCACTCTGATTTCATATTAAACTTGTTTTCAAGGATTCAGTTAATTTACACAAGGCTAAAACTAAAATTGTAGTTGTCTGTTTGAATTTCTGTCTGTTGTAAAATACAAAAATAGGTTTTATTTTGTCCCGAAATGGCCAAGCTACTTACTCAGTAAAAGTAGTACATTCTTCTCATGCACTACATTCCAAGTCTTCTGAACCCATACGATAGCTTTGTGTGAGGAAGTTTGATATTAATGACATTAATATGAATTAACATTGGCTCTAGCATTATTGTGACAAGCCAAGTCTGAATGTGTCTTTTCAAATGATATCTAAAAGCTATTTCCAGCAAATAACAAATTCATTTTTATTCTGTTCCTCACACAAAGCAATCATATTCCTTTAGAACATTTGAAATGTAGCACTTGTGTCATATGGACTACTTTTAGGGTGCTTTTTTTAAACTAAACTATCACGACTGTACATATATCTGTCTGTTATTTTTTTATATATACATTGCATGCACATATATTTCAGAATAAGCAATGTATAATGTAAGCAAGCTAATAACCCTTTAAGAAGATTAATGTATTTCTTTAACCTATATTGATTCATAGAAGGAAATGCGCCTTCAGGACCAGCAGTTGGCCCACCAGCTCATGCGACTACGTGGTGACATCAACAAACTCAAAGTCGAGCAGACATGTCACCTGCATCGCCGAATGCTCAACGATGCCACATTTGGCCTGGAGGAGCGCGACGAGCTATCAGATCTTATGTGTGATGGACCTGTCACTCCGGGATTTGGCCTTTCTTCACCACTGCGTCTCATCGGTGTCACAAAGATGAACATCAACTCCAGACGGTTCTCCCTTTGCTAGTGGAGACAAATGTGAGGTTGTAACAATGCTATAAATATTTAAAAAGCGAAGAGCAAGATGAAGGCAATATACTGACTGACCCAATTGCAAAAAGAGAAAGTGTGACGGAAAAGCGACTACTCTGGTAGAAGAAAGCTTTGAGTAAATAAACTTTGACTGAAAAATAAAGTGTTTTGGAACTCAAGAGAAGATGACCTGCAACAGAACATCCTGTGCCTCATTCTCCATGTACTTGTGCTGGTGAAACCACTTGGATTGATCAAATAATCAAATAAATATTACACCCATTACCCGCTCTATGCCTTTAGATACATTCCTTGTCATGAGCCTGTCTATTTCTTACAACAAACAGCCTTAAAGGGAAAGTTCACCCAAAAATTTAAATTTTCTCATCATTTACTCACCCTCATGCCATCTCAGATGTGTATGACTTTAAAGATTATTAGAAGAATATCTCATCTCTGTGGGTCCATACAATGCAAGTGAATGGTGATCAGGCCTTTGAAGCTTCAAAATGTAGATAAAGTTAACATAAATCAATCCAAATGACTCTAGTGGTTTAATCCGTCTTCTGAAGCAATCCATTTGGCTTTGTAAAATATAACTCCTTTTTAATGAACATCTTGCAATTGCAGTCTCTAGGCACAATCATGATTTCAAGCTTGATTACACTTCCTATAGCGCCATCTAGCACTGCACATGCATCAAGCACTAGGAAATGTAATCAAGACTGAAATCATGAAAGTTCCAAGAGACTGCAATGGCAAGATGTACAGTGAAAAGGGAGTTATATTTTGGTCTGTTCTCACCCAAAACCAACTGGATCACTTCAGAAGACTTTTTCATTTTTGGGTGAACTAGCCTATTTAAGAATAAACCAATTGACATGGGTGGATTTGATTTTTGCCCATTACCCTGATTTTGCATTGCATGTAAACAGCTTTACCAGCATTCTTACCATCTTATCCAGTGTGTGCAAGTATTGTGTGCATACATGCCTCTTCTTGGTTTGGCAAAGAATAAGTTAATTACTTCACATCTCATGTATCATGGTTTTCTTGCTTTGTCTGATTTTTGAAATAAGCTAATTTTTGGGAGTTATCAGTGTATTGGAGTGCACGTAAATGGACCCATAGATTGAATGATTCATTCATAACATAAAAGACGCTTATTTGTTTCCACCTTCTGGAGTAATTATGCAATCACTAGAAATGGTCTCTGAACGAATCAGTGAATGAAATCTAAATAAATGAAGGATGAATAAAAATCCCCACCACTATTTGGAAAGCCATGGACATGTAGAAGCAAAGTGATTCAAATAGTGAAGCGTCCCAGTGCTGTTTAACTGTATATCAGCCCTCTTGGAATGCCACTTGCCCAATCAGATTTGAGGACTGGAACTACAGTAAGTGTTGTAGAAGAAAGCAAAATCACACCTGCAATTGTGTGTTGCTTTAGTAAATATCAGCACTCTTGCTCTCGTGGTGTTACTTTAATTATAAATTGAATCTTATATATACAGTATATAAGCTATATACCAGTATACAGTTATTGTCTGCCACTATTTACCAAACAATTTTAGCTCTAATGAGAGTTTGAGTCTCTATGTGTCACTGTCTCCAAACCAGCTGTCTTATCCCACTGACATCTAACAAGACATATGGTCCCAGATCCTTGTTAGCTTAGGTTCAGGGCACTGACCTTTGGCACCATTTGTGTGTCCTTACAGCAGTTCCTTTAGTCAGGATGTGCTCCTTAGTTACAGTGAGTAATGGTCTTACACATGCATGCTTCTTGCAATGTGAGTATGTGCTGTGTGAGTTAAATCAGTAGACAGATGGCGGTGTCTCTTGGCTCCCAAAATCTCTTTCTCAGTGTTTGTCTTCAAGAGCCGTGTTATGAATGAACAGCTTTGCTGAAGCCAAAGTTTTCTGCTTGGATACAATTTTGGCTGAGTCATTTTAAGGACCACCAATGGGAGATGGGCAGAAACAATAATGTGATTTTATGTAGGGGGTGCTAATCCTGTCCTGGAGCCATGTGATAATACCAGTGTCTGTCTCTTTGAGGACACTCATTTTGATTTCAGGGCAATGCCTGTAGCATAAAAGATGTAAAAAGTCAGAATTACAGCACATGTTTATTTGACACAATATTAGCCCTCCAGGTAACCTCAGAAGAGGTCATGAGGGAAATGTCCACTAATGAGGGAGGAGGACTCAACTATTGCACTATGGGATACTTTTAATCCTCCTTATCGTTCCGTGATAGCTACATGCTAAGATAAATTAGGCAGGATTATGCCTATGTTAGGAATTCTGCTTACATGCCTATTTTGGTCAAGGCTTTTGTTGCTTGGTAGTTTAAAAAATGAGGCAAAAATGCCTTTTGTAAATTATTTCGAGGGTGTAGTGAGCAATCTCTTCAAAGCATAAAGTGATTTCATTCAAGGATGCAGACATTCAACTTTTATGCTTGTGGTTTATAGATTGCAAATGTGTGTGTATGTGTCCTTCAGGCAGTTATGTGGATTTCAAAACAGAAAGTGAAGCCAAACATTTTTTTGTAACTGAGGTCGTTACACAAGGATTACACCAGTCATAAAAGTAAATACACAAGCATATAGAGACAAACTCAATGAGTAAAACAGGTATGTCAAGGATTAATGGTCTGAATTATTATGTGAAAGGCTATGGTCGGCAAACTGGATTAGCTAATGCTTTCAGGTGCCTTGACAACTGTTGGTCGAGTGCCCCCTGCTGGCGAACATTTTATGGCCAACATGCAACAGTATCTAGCGTATTTAAAAAAAAGCAAGTATTTCCTTGTCCAGATTTGTGTTAATATACTGCAAACCTAGAACACATTCGGAGTAGTGCCATATTTAATTTGTTGATGGGAATAAACCTGAAGCTGTGAGAAAAAGACTCAAATTTTATGTACGTCAGCCATTGGCCCATTGAAGAAACCCAGATATCACACGTTTACATCTCCGAGATGTCTTTTATTCATTTAATTTATTTAAAAACATTCTAAATAACGTCACAAAGACATCTGCTGAATGTCTTGTTGACATCCGAGACATTGACCTAGGCGTATTGCAGATGAGCGCTAGATGGCGCTATAGGAAGCGTAATCGAGCTTGAAATCATGATCTTGTCTAGAGACTGCAAGATGTGCAGTGAAAAAGGAGTTATATTTTACAAAACCAAATGGATTGCTTCAGAAGACGGATTAAACCACTAGAGTCATTTGGATTGTTCTTATGCTAACTTTATCTACTTTTTTGAAACTTCAAAGGCCAGATCACCATTCACTTGCATTGTATGGACCTGCAGATATGAGATATTCTTCTAAAAATCTCTGTGTTCAGCAGATGAAAGTCATACACATCTGGGATGGCATGAGGGCGAGTAAATGATGAGAAAATGTTTATTTTTGGGTGAACTTTCCCTTTAACATGCATTTTTGATGATCAGACTGCAATGAGATAGCACTTGACCACATTAAATGGTGTAACTGCAAATGTTTTTCGTTATCTGGATACAACTACGCATGTAATTAATTGCGATGTTTCGCTAGTCAACCATAGAAAGTGTTGTGTTGCTGGTTTTTGCATTTTTCAGTTTATTCTGCCATCACAACGTAAAGAACACAACTTGACACTGCAGACATGCAAGCTTGTCGCCCAATTTAAAGGGATAGTTCACCCAAAAATGTACTTTCTTCTTCTGAACACAAATTAAGCTCAGATATGCAAGTCCATACAATGCAAGCGAATATAGGGTCGCAGTCCTTTTCTACATATCGCTGCCCCCTTTGGCATATCGCGCTGCCGTTTTATGCAGAAAAGGACAGTGACCCCCCCCCCCCCAAAAAAATTAATATTACATGAATTATTCAATTGGAATGCACTTGGAAACTGGCGTCTCTCTCCAGGTCTGTTTTCTAATCATTAGAAATTCTATGGAAACTTGTGACAAGGAGGAGGGCAAGGCCGAGCCTATGCATGCCCGGCCCCCAATCGGGCTAATCAGCCGAGGAGAGGGATAACTGCAGCCGGATGAGGCAGTTCGGGAGAGAGAGAGCCACATGCAGCTGCTGCATCTGGCAGCATTTATCCCTCTCCTCGGCTGATTAGCACGACTGGGGGCCAGGCATGCATAGTCACACCCTCCTCATCACAAAATTCTATATAAAGAGAGATACCTTATTATTTTACTGTCAAAGTGATGTAAACCATTTGAAAAATCCATCAGTGTTCTCAAGTGGAAATTTTTAGATGCTGAATTTACCTCACAGTTTGTAATTTCACACTTTGAGATTTCTACATTCTGGGTCACTCTGCTCTGGTTCACATTTCATATATCATTGTGTTTGTAATTTACACTAAATAGTACCACAATTCAGGAAGCTAACCCTTTTATGGAGTAAGGCTTTATAACCCTGGGTTAAAACCACTGCGAACCTCCTGTCAAAATTACACATGTGAAACATTAATTAACCTGGGATTAAAGACAAAACCAGGGTTAAAGGCAAGTTACAAATTCTAATGTAAAGCAGGTAAATCCACTCAGATGAAATAACCCATTGAGTAGTTAAAGTACAGATGCAATGAGTGAAGAGGCTTTAAGTGCAGCATTTTTTAATAAATTCATACTTCAGTCACTTTCTGTACAGATTACAGAATACTTCTTACATCCCTGTTGAATGATATAATGAGCAGTTATACAGCAAGGCACAATGTTAGATTACTGAAAACTCTGAGAAGGATACAATGAATAAAAAGACATGAATTTAATGCAGTGTACACAAAATTGCATCCTCAATCAGCCAGAATACTGACATTGTCAAATATCCAAATTTTCCAGGTTTCAGTCCAAAATATTAGCGGTGTAACGGTTCAAATTTCTCATGGTTCAGTTTGCATCACGGTTTTAGGGTCACGGTTTCAGTATGGTTTGGTATTTATGTTCAGGGGAAGAAAAGAAAATATGACTGCCAAATCAAAAGTAAAAATATACTAATTGGTAACAGACACTTCAAGAGATTTGCCCTCACTACAAAGTCACCATGGTTTTACTACAGTAACCGTAGTTTAACCATTGTATTTGTAGTAAAATCACAGTAACCACAAAACTACCATGGTTACTCTCATGGTTACAATACTATAGTAAAATCAAGGTTACTATATGGAAACTACAGTATTGCTGTTGTAAAACAATAGTTAATTGTATCAAAACTATTTCTGCCAAGAACAACATGGTGACAACAGTCATGGTTACTACAATATTACTATAGTAAAACCATGGTTAATTTTCATTAGGGTCCTTAACAAAATAACAAAAACAAAATCAGAAATCCAAGATCTTCATCAACGCAGTAAGGGCAACATAACTTTGGCTATAAACACCTCGAATGCTTTAGTTCTTGTTTCATGTATGTCCGGTCTAGCAGCGAGTGCCTGTTTAAAGACGGAAGGGAGTGTGTTTGAGTGCGGTTTCGAGCTCACCTGCGGCTCTGTGCACACCGCACGCTATATAGGTGATGTCATCAGGTGATGTCAGCGTAAATAAATAATCAAATATCGATGTATTACCAGTATATGGCACTCGCGTCAAATAATGTTGACAAACGGTGCCGGTGTTGTAAAAGTTTTTTGACCATCGCTGTTGTGATTGACAGCATAAAGAAAAAGTTCTCAGACAGGAGACTGAAATGACACGGTCTCCACTTGCAGCTTGTTTTCTTGTTTTTACAGCTTGCCATTTTGCCAACTAACGCAGGCTGTGATGTCATCAAATGATTTAACATACTAACAGTTAATTGGACAGCTTCTCTCTGTAGAAAGTTGACCCACGTGAAACACAGGCAGTGTGTCCATCTACAAAGCCATACCGGCACATTAGCGGAGGTTACAACTGCACATATCTATTTTCCGCTTTATTTTCTTTGCCAAATTGTATGATCCAGATGGGTTATTAAGCTAGAAATGAACCACAGAGCAAATTCTTACCGAACCATGGTTGGCAAACTGTACGGATGGTTTCTTTTACAGAGAACCGTTAGACCCCTACAAAATATATAGTGCTACATTTTCTGCCTTAAGAACCCACATGATAGTAGCTGGGTAATAGAAAACCAATCCTGGCTGAAAAAAATATAACTACGTGAAAACTATGCTTATAATGTTAAAGGAAGAACAAGTTTAACACAAACTTTGACCATTTAACATAAGGGTGTAACATTCTAAAGGTCAAGATTTGATTAGCAATTCAGTAAGGGAGGAAATATACTGCACTTCACTTCCATCAGGTTTCAAGATACATACTGTATTACCATTTTAAAAGGCATCCAGAAACTGTGGAAACTCCACACTGCAGGTAGAATTTGCTCCTTCACACTGATAAGGAGATGCATTCTCTTTTCATAGCATAAAGTTAACTATTAAATTGGATACTACCAAACTGGTCTCAGATCAGTGTGAAAGAGCCAAGTAGGTATGGCTGCAACCCAGAGATCTCCAAATGGGGGTGGAAACCCTCAAAATAGGGCAGGGCATCTCCAGAAGGGGGTGTCACTTCCACACATTATTAGGGTAAAATTAGGGGATCTGTATAACTTTGCTGGCGGTTTGGAGCTCTCGCCCCTTTTTGGAACTTGGCCTGCAGCTCTATCCTTCTCGATAGAGCAACATCTACCAGCCCCAAAGTCCTCTATATTGGTATCAGATACTGCCAATAAACATTACCTAGAGAAATACAACTGCTGTTCAAAGCAAAGGACAATCCTTTTTTACATCACAGATCACAAAAAACAATTACCAAAACTTCAAAGTTGTGGTCCTATGGCACAACATAGGAGAATAAGGATGACAGCCAGGAAATGTTATCCATACAGTATCCAAGCTCCAGCATTGTCAGATTCGATGAACAGCAATATGGACCAATGGCCCATGTGATTATATCAAGTGGCGATTGGCTAAGGACACATTGAGTGCCTGACCTAGTGTTATGACATCAAGAGCACACACCGTCCTGGTCCATGCTGGTTCCTAATGCTTCTATGTCATTGCTGATGTCTGAAATCATGCGGTCCCATTCGTCGCCCTCAGAGGTCGCCGTTCCTTCATCCGAACCACCCGCAGCTCCGTTACCATTAGTGGTGGAGTCTGATGCAGAGCTTGCCGTGCGTTTGTAACGCCCAAAGCTGTCTGTTATGATGCCGCGACCGTCTTTCACGCCGATGGTTTCCAAAAAGTTTTCAAAGTGCTGGCTGTCCTTTTCAGGAATGAAAGGCCGCAGTCCTAGAATGGAGAAATTAGAAGTGAATTTCACAGATGATGAGATTATCCACTCTTGAACCAACATAAGCCCAAATGTTTGACTTTAAAGGGGTCAAATCATGACTAAAGAAATAAAAGAGCTCAAATGTAGGTTACTATGTGAACATACTGTATTTTTCAGAAGAAAAAAAATCTTTCTCCTCAATGCAAAAAGACCATTATTGAAATACAATATTTTTGGATTTCTGATGTCAGACCCTTGAATACATTATCACATGACCACACACATTTAGAAGTTAATGATGTCTATTTGGTGATTAACACTGGACCCAGCAGCAAACTCAACATCTGTAGGTTGTTACTTACCTATTTCTCATGTGAAAAAGAGGTTTACATAAAAATCTTAAAGGCCCAGTGAAAAACATTTAATTCTGATGGTCAGAAAAATCATGCAAAATGGACGTGCATGGTCATGAACTAAATAAAAAATTGATTAAAGGGATTGTTCACCCCAAAATAAAAATACTCTCATCATTTACTCACCCTCATTACATCCTAGATGTGTATGACTTTCCTCTGCTGAACACAAATGAAGATTTTTATAAAAAATATTCATCTCTGTAGGCCCAAACAATGCAAACGATTGGTGACCAGAACACTGAAGCTCCAAAAAGCACAAAGCATACAAGTAATCCATCAACCAGTGGTTAAATCCATATATTCAGAAGTGATATAAAAGGTCTGGTTGAGAAACATTTAAGTCTTTTCTTACAATAAATTCTCCTCGATATGCACAAACAATGTGAATTGCCAAAAACATAAGACTGTGAAGGAGAAAGTGTAGATTTATAGAAAAAAAGGACTTAAATATCGATCTAATTCTCACCCACACCTATCATTTCACTTCTGAAGATTATGGATTTAACCACTGGAGTCTTATGGATTACACTTATGTGTCCATTGTGTGCTTTTTGGACCTTCAAATTTCAGGCCACCATTCACATGGATTGTAAAGACCTACAGAGCTAAAATATTTTTCTAAATATCTTTGTGTTCAGCAGACATCTGTAAATTAGAGTAAATTAGATCATTTTCATTTTTATTCAAAATTTAATTATGAACTATTTTGGCAAAAAAAAAAAACAACACACATTTACTATGATTTTATAGGTAATAAAAGGTGCCAAATGTGCCAATATGAGTTTGTATTATTATGTCGAGTATAAAGTAGGGATAGGCATGAGTACTCAAGTATTCAGACGTGGCAGCAATGATCGATGGTGATCATGCATGATGTGACTTCTCACTTCATTTGAAATTCAGTGACAATTACCTGACAACTAAACACAAACATGTCAAAGAGGGAGCTTATTTTTCATTTTGAGATTGATTACGTTGTGATTTTGAGAGGGTACATTGATTGTCAGAGACGTCTCATAGCAACCAAACTGATGTACTACGCTGCAATGCTATCGGTACGATAATCAAAAGAGTGTAATTAACATTGTTTTGAACACCCGTCTCTGCAAAACATTTTCTAAACACATTTTATTATAATTTAAAGGTGGAGTAAATGATTCCTGTGGCCTGCACCATGAAGCTGGTTTCAGTGGCTAGCCAGGTAAGTTTTAGTTTAGTTTGCCTCAACCCCAGGTTTTCGGTACCAATCAGCTGAGTGTAAAATTATATCTCTGATGCAATCAAGTCACTCCCCTTGTCTCTTAAAGCACACTTTACAAATAAAATCGTAGAAATTTTCAGCCGATAGTGTTGCATTTAATTTAAAATTTAATTGCTTTTCATTTACCCTCTTTAGCCATAAACTTGGACGAGCTCACAGATACGGTGACATCATATATCAGTTTCTGTGAGGATATGTGCATTCCTACTAGGACATCCTTTTATCATTCAATAACAATAAACTGTGGTTTGCAGGAAAACTCAGACAGCTTCGTCATGTCAAAAAGGATACTTACAGAAGTGGGGATAAAATATTGTGCAACCAGGCCAAGAACACATTGACTAAAAGGTAATAAGAGTGGCTAAAAGAAGCTACTCTGAAAAGCTGGGAAAAAAAAAACAGTTTTCAGCCAACGATCCTGCATCTATGTGGAAAGGCCTAAAAAGCATTACCATGTATATGCCACCTCCCCCTTGCTCTGTAGAGTCAACTAATGACTAAATGACTACAGACCTGATGCTCTCACGTCTGTGGTCATGAAGTCATTTGAGAGACTGGTTTTGGCCTACCTGAAGGACATCACTGGACCCCTGCTGGACACCCTTCAGTTTGTTACTGAGCAAACAGGTCTGTGGATGGTGCTGTCAATATGGGACTGCATTATATCCTGCAACACCTTGACAGACAGGGGACTTATGCAAGGATCCTATTTGTGGACTTCAGTTCAGCCTTCAATACCATCATGCCTGATCTTCTCTCAACCAAACTGACCCAGCTCTCCATGCCCACCCCAATCTGTCAATGGATCACCAGCTTTCTGACAGATAGGCAGCAGCTAGGGAGAATGGGGAAACTTGCTATTAGCACAGGTGCTCCTCAGGGATGTGTTCTCTCTCAGTTTTTTTTTCTCCAGTGCACACAGAACAGACCATGAAGAGATATTCGCAGAATTTGACAAAAAGCGTATTGGATTAAAATGACTTACTCCACCTTTAAATGTAAAAAATTTGACTCGTTAATGGATATTATTTAATAAAAGTGAATGTTTGTCACTGACTGTAAACTTCCTGCCCTGGGTGCCGACATGTTTCCGTGATATAACACACACCTGCAGAGTACTCGAGTAGACAAAATGACCAAAATGCCTATCCCTAGTATAAAGTTGGTCAACATAGAGGTTCTGTATACTTCACATGAAAACCAACATTAACAAATAAACATGTAACTAACCAAGGAGGAGGAACTTCCTGCTATCTCCATAAAGCTGTCGCAGGTTGATACAGAACTCATGGATGGAGGCCCCGTTTCTGTACTCATGTAACAGTGTTGCAAACTGCTGAATCTCCTGAGAGGACAGTTTTGTCCTCAGCTAATACAGAGAATGAAAGGAAAACAATGAAGTGAAAAACTCAAATTGAAAACAATAAATGGAATCATGGACTAAAACTGCACTTTTAAAAAAATATATTTACATTTGCCATTAGAAATTACAGACAAATAAATGTGCAACTAAAATAAGATGTATAACTATATTCAGTTCTACACAACACACACTCACTGTGGTCATATAGTCCTGCAGTAGTTCAGCAGCTGTTGTGCTCAGTTCACTCTCACTGGCAGTTTGTGGTGAGGCTGGGGTGGAGGAAGGGGAGGGGCAAGAGGAGTGCCCTGCCTCTAGAGAACTCTGGAATGAACTATGATTGAACAAAAACACAATAATTGCTCAATTCAACATATAATGTGCTAAATACTCCGTAGAGGAAATTTGAAATGAGACTTACAATGTGCTTGCCTCTGCCTCAAATGCCTCCTTGACATCTACTTTGCTTGAGTCCTCTTTATGTGAAACAAACATAGGAAAGCATTGAGTAATAACCAATCTGATGGAGTCAAAGGTTTCACAAAAGGTCAGAACAAAATGAATGACTAAGCTTCATGAAGCATAAATATGTTTCCAATAAACCACAGTATATTGCACACTGATGTGAAACTGAATGTGGTCTGTGGCTTTGGTCAAGTACAAATTTATTGGGAAATACTCAAATATTTCAAAGGAGGAGCATAGTGTGCTTCTCTACCCACCACTATAGATAGAGAGATGTCTGGTTGGCGTTGTGGCTCCATCAAAGATGGCCCTGTCCAGGAAGTCAATAGTTGACTCTGTGTAGACGATCTGGAAGACTTGACTGAGGAGTAGACAGAGTTCTTCTGCTGCAGCCTGCAAAGCCGTAAGCCATTTCAATAATCAGACCACTGCAACATTAGATGTAAACATTTATGATTTTTTATTTAGATCATACAGAATCATAAAAGACACTGATGATGAGTTAGAGACTAGCCAATGGTGAAAACAGGACACTGTTGTCAATTTTTAAATCTTAAAAGATTGTTAAAAAAAACAACTAAAGCTGTCAGAATTAACACGTTAACGCATGCGATAAACAAGCTTAATGCAATATTTTTCTTAATCACGATTAATGCATTTACGGTTAATACAGCATAAACCAGCATAAACGCTTGTTGAAAGAGCGGAACCTTTGTCATGTGTCTTTGTGCGTCTGCATTACACTGACGCACAAACACACACAACAGTTATTCAGTGTCAGTGATAAAATGGAGAAATGACCTTTGAGCTATTTGATGTACAAAACAAGCCCAGATGAGACCTATGCAAGACGCATTTTAATTACCACAGAAGCACAGCAAGTCTTCACTATCACCAATGCGCAGAATGAGACATTTTTTTCAGCAAACGCTTTTCCTGTGGAGTTCAAAGTGCCCCTTGGAGGACACCCTGATGTGAATCATGAACGCGGCTTCATGATTGCTGTAACAAAGGGGATAGCCACAGTCTGCCGGATGAATAATACTGTGGAGAATGAGAGTTTAAGAGATTTGTTGCCAATTGCAATGAATATGCAACCTATTTTGGGACGGATTCTTTAAATCAGTCAATCTTCCACTTAGACATTGTGAAACATTTAATGTTACTTAAATTGGTGATCTTTATATTGTGGAAGGCTTTGTTTGGAAAATTGTACATATTGTTTTGATTTCTTTCTGAAGAAGGATATTTATAAGTACAGCTGAAGTCAGACGTTTTCATACAATTTGTATTTAGCTTTAAATAATTTAAACTCAGTTTTTCACAATTCCTGACATTTAATCGTAGAAAGCATTCCCTGTCTTAAGTCAGTTAGGATCACTTCTTTATTTTAAGAATGTGAAATGAGAATTATAGTTGAGAGAATGATTTATTTCAGCTGTTATTTCTTTTATCACATTCCCAGTAGGTTTACATACACTTAGTATTTGGTAGCATTGCCTTTAAATTGTTTAAATGGGTCAAATGTTTTGGATATTCTTCCACAAGCTTCTCACATTAAGTTTCTGGAATTTTGGCCCATTCCTCCAGACAGAACTGGTGTAACCGAGTCAGGTTTGTAGGCCACCTTGCTCGCACACACCTTTTCCGTTCTGCCCGATTGAGGTCAGGGCTTTGTAATGGCCACTCCAATACCTGGACTTTGCTGTCCTTAAGTCATTTTGCACTTTGGAGGTATGCTTGGGGTATTGTCCATTTGGAAGACTCATTTGCAGAGCTTTAACTTCATGGCTGATGTCTTGAGATGTCGCTTCAATATATCCACATAATTTTCCTTCCTCATGATGCCATCTATTTTGTGAAGTGCACCAGTCCCTCCTGCAGCAAAGCACCCCCACAAAATGATCCTGCCACCCCCATGCTTCACAGTTGGGATGGTGTTCTTCAGCTTGCAAGCCTCACCCTCTTTCCTCCAAACATAACGATGGTCATTATTGAACCAAACAGTTCAATATTTATTTAATAAGACCAGAGGACATTTCAGCAAAAAGTAAGATCTTTGTCCCCATGTGCACTTGCCAACTGTACACTGGCTTTTTTTTATGGTGGTTTTGGAGCAGTGGCTTCTTCCTTGCTGAGCAGCCTTTCAGGTTATGTCGATATAAGACACGTTTTACTGTGGATATAGATAATTGTCTACCTGTTTCCTCCAGCATCTTCACAAGATCCTTTGCTCTTGTTCTGGGATTGATTTGCCCTGTTCGCTTCAAACTATGTTCATCTCTAGGAGACAGAATACTTCTCCTTCCTGAGCGGTATGAAGGCTGCATGGTCCCATGGTGTTGTACTTGCGTTCTATTGTTTGTACACATGAACCAGATAACTTCAGTAATTTGGAAATTGCTACCAAGGATGACCCAGACTTGTGGAGGTACACAATTTTTCTTGGCTGTCTTAATTGATTTATTTAGATTTTCCCATGATGTCAAGCAAAGAGGCACAGAGTTTGAAGGTAGGCCTTAAAACACATCCACAAGTACACCTCCAGTTCAGTACACCTCCTATCATAAGCTAATTTGCTAATTATCTATAGGCTTGTCATAATTTCATGGAATTTTCCAAGTTGCTCTAAGGCACAGTTAACTTAGTGTATGTACATTTCTGACACACTGAATTGTGATGCACAAAGTAGATAAATGACTTGCCAAAACTATGGTTTGCTAATATTAAATCTGTGGAGTGGTTAAAAAATTAGTTTTAATGACTTCAAGTGTACGTAAATAACTGACTTCAACCATTTTATATATATATATATATATATATATAGCAAATTTCAGCACTTTTACAATCTCTCATTAACTATGCAAAATTATGCGTTTAATCACGATTAAAACTTTTAATCGACTGACAGCACAAATATTCCTATAATTTGCACTTTCTGAGTCTAATAAAGAAAATGACTGCATTGCATACTTTTAAATAACTTTTGAAAAAGACAACTTTCAAATACCTTGTTATCGACAGCCAGCACGAGTAGGCAGCAGACCTCCACAAGCACAGCCCCACTTTCTGATAGAGAGCTCAAAGTGGGAGACTTTGACATCTCTGTACTGTGACATGGAGAACCCCCAGGCTCCTGAGCTACAGATATAATCTCAAATTTCAAGGTAAGGAAACAATAGCCTATTTTTAAAGTTACTACCCTGAAAATCAAACCATTACAATATTATACAATGCTTGTTTATTGACCGGATGACTTGTATACCTGTTTTTAGCACCACTAGGTGAAGTGAGTCATCTCTGATATAGGACACAGCCGCGATATCATGGATGGGCACGCGAAGAATGATGTCCTCTCCGTCACGCCACACAAGCTTCACATTATATGCAGACAGACTGACGACAGCATCCTGCTCTGTTGTCAGCTGCCCTGCTAATTGATGAGACTTCTACAAATGATTTGAAAGAAGATATTACATCTTACAGATGCAAGCTGCATATTGGTAAAAGACAACGGCAAGCCATTTAAAGTCTCATTAAGACCATTACCTAGATGAAAATAAGAAAAGAAAAAGTTGCTGAAAATGCCGAGCTTACCCTGGCATTGTCAATAAGTTGCAGAACTTCAGTGCGACTGGAGGGATTCAGATATCCAGGAACTGAGGTTAGCTGTCCCAGATACTCCAATAATGAGAAGAATTTTTTTTATTTATAAAGAGTCTTACTAGAGACAAAGGTCACTTTAAAGAGCATGACAAACAAATATGGAAATGGCATGAAGGAAAATGAATTTTTCAAAGGAAGCTGAGGAGTGCCAATTAAAAAAGAAAGAAATAATAATGTATCAATCTATAAAATTTAAAAGAAAAAAAAAAAAAGTGAACAAATAAACCAATTTATAAATGTACAAATAAATAGACAAATTTAAATGTGTTTATTTAATTCACGTTTAATTTTTGTAAATTATATTTAACAAATAAATTGTTCATTAATAAATAGCGCATTTAATTCATGTTTAAAATGCAATTAAATGTAACAATTAAATAGCTAAATTGTAATTTTTAAATACACCTTATAATTTACATTTTAAAAATGCATTTGGCAATTGCTTTTCTTCAATCATTTGCCAGTTGCTTCTCTTCATCTATTTGCCAATGGCTTTGTTTCTTTTCACTTTGGCTTTTCTTTATACATTTGACAATCGAGTTTAAATATGCCATTGGACAGTTGACGTGTGGGAGCAACCAATGAACTTTCGACTCAGTTTAAAGACACGCACCCTCTCCCATGTCCCACTTGATGGAGATGTAAGACGGTCTGTCATTGGACGGCTATTAATAGAGGTTTAAGGTCTATAAAGCCTCCACAAAAGAAACGTATGCAAGGCCTATCTGAAGTTAATGGTCACTTGTCGTTTCTGCTGCAGTTAAATGCCGAGCAGACACGAGCATGATGGCCACATGCGTTCAGTCAGTGGCACAGATCGGTTCGGTTGACGGCATCGCGTTACCAGCTCCCTTCATGGACACGTACCACTGTGCAGGTTCGGGGAGGCCCGCGCTCAGCATTTAACTGCAGCAGAAACGACAAGTGACCATTAACTTCTGGTACACCTCACATCTGTTTCTTTTGTGCAGGCTTCATAGACCGTAATCTCTATTAAAAGCCGTCCAATGACAGACCATCTTACATCTCCTTCAAGTGGGACGTGGTAGAGGGGATGTGCGTTTAAACTGAATGAAAGTTCATTGGTTGGTCGCATGTGTCAACTGTCTAATGGCATTTTTAAATTCGATTGTTAAATGGATAAAGAAAAGCCAAAGTAAAAAGAAAAAAAAAAGCCAAGGCAAACAGATGAAGCAACTGGCAAAAGAATGAAGAAAAGAAATTGCCAAATGCGTTTTTAAAATGCAAATTAAAAGGTGCATCTAAAAATTTGTTATTAATGTGCCGTTTCATAGTCACATTTATTTGCATTTTAAACATGAATTAAATACACTATATATTAATGCAATTTTATTGTTAAATATAATAAAAATGTTAAACATGAATTAAATAAACACATGAAACGTGTCTGTCCATTTATAAATTTATCCACGTTTTTATTTTCAAATTAATTGATTGATCATTTATATCTTAATACTTTTTTTAATCGGCACTCTGTGGCTTTCATACAAAATAAGGGAACAACATAACTTAGAGGGAAACATAAACATGAAACAAATGTAGTGTGGCAAAAAAACAGGAAAACACAATCAGAATTATTCAACAAAATCAAAAGCAGTTTGGAGAAGGATCATTAACCTGATATGCAAGAACAGCACAGGGAGAATAAATTAGATACATTTAATAACTTGGAATCATTTATTTTGAAGAAAGCGAGGAAAGAGACTAAGGCTGGGTTTTGCAATACGCAATGGTAGCCAAATATTTTGATGACAGTCTTTGGTATTTCAGAATAACCAGAGCAACATTTGAGATGCTATGCAGTGATATTAATAATTTTCTCTGAGCAAATTATTTGTTCATATGGCTTGAGGCAAAGTCATATGACTTTTTTGATGCACATCTATATTCCTATTGAAATTCTACAGGAATATATTAGCTACATACAGGACAATTATTGAGCATATTGGGGGCCCTAAGCAAAATCCTACTTGGAGGCCCCACACCCTGGATCCAGGGCCACACATGAATTGCAATTAAATTCTTCCTTCCCTCTCAGGCTACAAGGGGGCAATCTCATTAACCCTTTAAGCTCTGAAGGTGTTTTTAAAGATTACCGGCTTATAACACTAGAAAAAAAAAAGAAAAGAAAAAAAACCTGTTTGGTATAATTGTAAATAAATATTTTTTTAAAATTATGTAGATTATGGTAGATTAATATACTTTCAGCCTAAAAACTGCTGAGAAAAGAAAGAAAAAAATTTCTGATTTGATGATATATCTCAGCATGTAAATTAAGTAGCTCCGAAAAACTGCTTTTGTTTTATTTCTGATCAAAAGCATTACAAAAATAAACATCTCCAAGTTTTCAAAAGCCTCTCCAAACAAATAAAAAAATAATAATTGTACATAAGAACTAATTACACATGTAAATACAACAATGACTAAAGGTATGCTCTCACTCCAAAGCATGCAGGCATGAGTAACAGGATCTCATTCAGTTCCATTCTGTGTAAATTGAGTCATCGAGTCTGTCATGTACTTGTTGCCATCTTCTTCATTCTTGTTTTTAACCAGATAGCACATTATGTGCTGTATGTGTATTATCCAATGATCTTTGCATCAGATTAATTTGTGGGGGCTCGTTTGAAAGATCACCTCCTTCAAGTAATGGTATGTGAAATTTTTTGAAATTTTGTTCTGTCCATTTTTCACAAACTTATGCGAAAATGCGGCTTATAAGCAACACCTGTTTACATGTAGCAGCAAGTAGTGTCAAAGTCAAGACATTTTTATTTGTATAGCGCCTTTCACAACACATCGTTTCAAAGCAGCTTTACAGAAGATCATGCATTAACAGAATATGAAAAGTGTAATAGCTTTAAAGTCTTAGTCATCATTGTGTAATTTGATTAAATATGACTGTAAATTGTTTTTATAAATCATATTTGTATTTAAAACCCCAGCGAGCAAGCCGAAGGCAAATGTGGCAAGGAACACAAAACTCCATAACTCCATACTAAGGAAATACTTGCTATTGCTATATTTTTGTCTGCGAGTAAAACAATTAGGCTGGTTGCATTCTAATCTTTGAGAGCTTTGACACAATGACACTAGGGATGTCGCGATAACCCGATTTCACAATTAACCACGATTAAAATTGTCACGGTTATTAAACCGTAAGAATTTGAAAGCTACGGTTAAAACCGGAAAAAAATATCCATGTTATCCATTTTAAATAATTGTACTGAAAATTTGTCTTTCAGTGTGGGTTGTAACATTAGGTTCAGCTTATAACATTGGTAACAATTGTTTTTGCATAAAGCTGCATCTCCAGCATTAGGTGTCAGAATACAAAACCAGGACCTAGAAAGTGAGCAATACCTTAACTTCCTTTTCAATGTAGTCATTGAGGAGAATGTCAGGGTCGATGCGGTGGTCCGGGAGAGAAAGGGTGAATGTGTGTAGGGCCCGGCGCTCTGTGGACTTCTCCAGGGCCTTCTTATCTCTCCCCTTCTCTCCTTTCAGAAACACCCGCTTGAACGGAGACACAATACCTGGCTGCAGAGAGACAGAAAGAGGATATCACAGGATGACCATAACAAGAGCTATTTTTAGGGAAACTATAATTTGTGTGTGGACAGTTGATTTGCAGCTGATCTTGCTGATGTGATGTATACAATACACATTTAATACATACTGAAATTCCACTGATGACATCTTTGAATTCAGTCACTTGGCTAACAAGGCAACAGTTACCACAACAATCTCAAACCTCCGAAAATATAAATAGTTCTGTAACATGCGGTTTATTTTACATTACAGCACTCAGCGTAACTGCAAAAATATCTATGGCTATCTAACGTGCTTCCCTTTTCCCTTAAATGCACCCCTATCTTAAAACCAAGAAGCTAATCAACTATGCTGACTTGAGAGATTTAATGACACCACATACCTTTGCTAAGGCTAATGAAATCACCATTCATGGAAAAAAAGACTGCCATTTACTCTGTGGTAAACCCTACCACTAGGGTTGGGAACCATTCTTTAAAAAAAGACCAGAATCGTATGATCTTCGTGACTTTCGGTTCCGTTAATGGTTCTCTAGCAATTTTCTGCCGATGCAGCTGAAACACAATCATCAAATACTCTTACCGTGTTACCAGCAGCGCTGCTCTCTACTGAATCTACAGCATTAAAACACGGTTCTACCAGTGTATTTAATTCCCAATCGTACAAGTCTCGAGCCGGCTCTTTTTATAGCGCAAAACATATGCGCTACCGGTATAGTCCGTTCCCAAAAGAACCATCTACAGCACAAAACATACAGTGCTACAAGAAAACAAGTAATCTTATAATGATGTGCAAGTTATGAATGTTCAGCACGAAACTAAATAAGAACTGTTGAAATGTCACAAGCCTGAAGTGCAACATTAGACTACAAAACACAGTCTTAACGGTCTGGAACTGTTACTGTTTATTTAATGATGACCTGCTGTGTCTCTATTAAATCAAGCAGTGCAGTTACTGACTGGTTGTTCATATGACAATGTATAATTAAAGATACATGAGTTTTGTTTTAATAAGTGGAATTTTATAAAATAATAAATCAAATAATTAAATATGCCATCCCATTTCTTGTTGGTTTAGATATCTTTATTGAAAATATAGTACGGATCTATTATTGGATTGTTTTTATGTCTCTAAAAAGTCTACAAACACACCATTAACAAGAACTGTATTAAATTTATTATATCTGATTTGTTATATCTGCTCTGTAGAAATCTGAAATGATCTCATTATTTGGTAACAGACAACAGAGGGTAGTAAATCCAACAAGAATCGTATTTCTAATTCTTTTTTTTTTCTTTTTTTTTACTAAACGAATTACTGGAATAGTTAAGAGGAATCCAAACTGGAATTGTAAAATTCCTTATGATTCCCAACCCTACCTACCACTAATGTCAGCTTGCAATTTAACAGAAAAGTCTGTTTTTCTTCCTCTCTGAAGCTTTTCAAAGCAGTTAAGGCTTAAATCTGAAATCAATCCAAAACTTAAAGCAACCACGTTGTTTTTCAAAGTCTTAAAAAAAAAAAAGTATCCCGTTTCGCTCCAGAGAAGAAACAAGTTTTCTGGGAGCCCTACCTCTGTCTCCATTATTGGTCACCACGACAACACAATGAAAATTGGCGACATACGACAGCTGTCCTCTACGAAGGGCTCCTCAACTACTGCTGATGCATGCTGCTCTCCAAACAGGTTTCATGTGCCTTGTGACAATTGAGATGGGTGCCAACTCCCTCCAAACAGTGAGAGAAACCACACACCACGACAAACACGCGTCTCAACACACAAATTATCACGTTCTGCCACAAACTATAGTTCTTGCAATCAGGAAGAACAGCAACCACCATTTCCTGTGACGAAAAACGTAAAAAAAAAAAAAAGTGTGTGAAACTGCAGTCCTGCTTTAGGCATTCTTTATGGCATTCTCTTTAAATTACTGCATAGTGGAAAGATAGACTTCAGGTCTATACATTGTAAATTATTAAAATGAATGCAATGAATGACGTGATCCAAGATGGCGGCGCGGTAGCACGCAGCAGTCACTCCGGATTCAAAATGGTGCCATTTTTGTTAAAAAAACCCAACTTTTACAGCACATGGACATCAGAGCAACAGGTGTTCGTGTCTACCATCGCAAGACACTGCTCAAATATAGGATTCATGCAATAACCAAGCTGTATGATGACCTACAGGAGGCGCTACGTGTACTCAGCTTGCTGCGGAGCCCAAGTCTCCAGTCCTCGGCGTCGCCTGATGCCGGTGGCCGGGGGAGAGGACATCGTAAGCGGTGTGTGAGAAAGCGGAAGCGCGGCAAGATGGTGGGGGTCAATGCTAGGCTAAAAACAAACCCTAGCCGGCCGGCTCTCCCATCTATCCTGCTCTCAAATGTTTGCTCCCTGGACAATAAACTGGACTACATCCGACTCCAGCAGACTACGCAGCATGAGTTTAGAGACTGCTGCGTCTTTGTTTTCACGGAGATGTGGCTCAGCGACAGAGTTCCGGACGCCACCATTCAGCTAGACGGGCTCGCCTCGTTTCGTGCCGACAGAAATGCAGCTCTCTGCGGCAAGACTCGCGGTGGTGGCTTGTGTGTTTACATCAACACGGAATGGTTCAAGAACACCATGCTAGTCTCTAGCTACTGCTCATCGTTGGTGGAGCTTGTGACTGTTAGATGCAGAACTTTTTATTTACCAGAGGAATTCACCACTGTTATCATAACCACTTACATTCCCCCCAGTGCTAACGCTAAGGAAGCGCTCTGTGAACTGTATGGGGCTATGAGCGAACTGCAGAACGCTCACCCCAACAGACTGTTTATTGTCGCCGGAGATTTCAACCATGCAAATCTCAAGACAGTGCTCCCTAAATTCCATAAGTATGTGGACTTTGCAACGAGAGGGGCGAACACGCTTGATCTTGTTTACACAAACATCCCAGGCGCGTACCAGGCGGAGCCCCGTCCCCACGTCGGATACTCAGACCACATCTATGTTATGCTAATTCCAGCATACAGACCACTCGTCAGACGCAAAAAAAAAAACATTACAGAAGCAGGTGAAAACCTGGCCAGCAGGAGCCATCTCTGCTCTTCAGGACTGTTTTGAGTGTACTGACTGGCACATGTTCACGGAGGCTGCAACATATGGCGATTCTACCAACTTGGAGGAATACACAGCATCAGTGACCAGCTACATCAGCAAGTGCATTGATGTCACTTTTCTCAAAAACCATCACCACACGCTCCAACCAGAAGCCGTGGATGACTGCGGAGGTATGCACGCTGCGGAGGACCCAAGACTCTGCCTTCAGAGCAGCCGTCAAGGCAGCCCAAAGAACAGCGAGGGCCAAACTGTCCCAGGCCATCAGAGAGGTAAAGCGCGCACACACCCAGAGAATCCACAGTCACTTCCAGGACAGCAGTGACACGCGGCGCATGTGGCAGGGCATCCAGGCCATCACCAACTACAGGACAACATCAGTTTCCTGTGACAAAGATGCCTCCCTTCCAGATGCGCTGAACGACTTCTGCGCTCGGTTTGAAGTGCAGAACAACATGGTGGCGAGGAAGACCACCCCTACTCCCAACGACCAGTTACTCTGTCTTACCATGGTGGATGTGAGGAAAACTCTATGTAGAGTCAACCCACGGAAGGCTGCTGGACCAGACAACATTCTTGGCAGAGTGCTCAGAGGATGTGCAGACCAGCTGGCAGATGTTCTTACCGACATCTTCAACATCTCTCTGAGCAGCGCCGTCGTTCCAACGTGCTTCAAGGCCACCACCATCGTCCCCATGCCAAAGTCGTCTTCAGTGTCCTGCCTCAATGACTACCGTCCCGTCGCACTCACACCAATCATCATGAAGTGCTTCGAGAGGCTCGTCATGAGGCACATTAAGACCCAGCTGCCCCCCTCGCTAGACCCACTGCAGGTCGCGTATAGTCCAAACCTTTCAACAGACGACGCTATCACCACCACCCTACATCTGGCCGTCACCCACCTACATAAAGAGGACTCATACGTTCGAATGCTGTTCATAGACTCCAGCTCAGCATTCAACACAATCATTCTCCAGCACCTGATTGGAAAGCTGAACCTGCTGGGCCTGGACACCTCCCTCTGCAACTGGATCCTGGACTTCCTGACTGGGAGACCTCAGTCTGTCCGGATCGGGAACAGCATCTCCACCACCACCACCACACTGAGTACTAGGGCCCCCAGGTCTGTGTGCTCAGTCCACTGCTGTTCACTCTGCTGACTCATGACTGTGCAGCAATGCACAGCTCGAATCACATCATCAAGTTTGCCCATGACACAACCGTGATAGGGTCTCATCAGCAAGAACGACAAGTCAGCGTACAGAGAGGAGTACTGTGTACTGGTTGGCACTGCACTGTCTCTCACTGTACCTATTGTCCTGTTCATTGTTAGTAATTTATTGTACTGTCCCGTACTTTTTGCACACATTTGCATGTGCACTTTATATAGGTATTTTATTTAGTCTGTGTAGTCTCATGTGGTTCTGTGTTTGTCCTATGTTATTTTATGTAGCACCATGGTCCTGGAGGAACGTTGTCTCGTTTCACTGTGTACTGTACTAACTGTATATGGCTGAAACGACAATAAAAACCACTTGACTTGACTTTGCTAGGCAGATAATAAGTGACAATAATAAGGATCTAACAAAACCAAAATGTCATTCTAAATCTTAAGGATACAAATCTAGTATTCTAAATGTCAATTAATGTACAGTTGAAGTCAGAAGTTTACATACAACTTAACCAAATACATTTAAACTCACCCTTTTTCCTCCAAACGTAACAATGGTCATTATGGCAAAACAGTTCAGTTTTTGTTTTCATCAGACAAGAGGACATATCTCCAAAAAGTAAGATCTTTGTCCCCATGTGCACTTGCAAACTGTAGTCTGTCTTTTTTATGGTGGTTTTGGAGCAGTGGCATCTTCCTTGCGGAGAAGCCTTTCAGGTTATGTCGATATAAGGCTCGTTTTACTGTGGATATAGATACTTGTCAACCTGTTTCATCCAGCATCTTCACAAGGTCCTTTGCTGTTGATCTGGGACTGATTTGCACTTTTCACACCAAACTACATTCATCTCTAGGAGCAGTATGAAGGCTGCGTGGTCCCATGATGTTTATACTTGCGTACTATTGTTTGTACAGATGAACGTGGTACCTTCAGGCTTTTGGGAATTGCTCCCAAGGATGAGCCAGACTTGTGGAGGTTGACAATTTTTTTCTGAGGTCTTGGCTGATTTCTTTTGATTTTCCCATGATGTCAAGCAAAGAGGTACAGAGTTTAAGGGTAGGCCTTAAAATACATCCACAAGTACACCTTCAATTGACTCCCATTAGCCTATTAGAAGCTAAGTTATGCTTGACATCATATACTGGAATTTTCCAAGCTGCTTAAATGCACAGTTAACATACTAAGTGTATGTAATCTTCTGATCCACTGGAATTGTGATATCAATCTCTCTGTAAACAATTGTAGGAAAAATTACTCGTGTCATGCACAAAGTAGATGGCCTAAATGACTTACCAAAACTATAGTTTGCAAACATTAAATCTGTGGAGTGGTTCAAATTATTATTATTTTTAATAACTTCAACCTAAGTGTATGTACATTTCTGATTTTAACTGTAAATTATTATGCCCTACAAAAGGCAAGACGCAGTAGCTATACTTCTCTCAAAATTTCTGCATAGTTGAGCCACACCTGTCTGTCACAGGACAGATCATAGTCTAAAGGCTCGGGTGTACTTCGTTTTTCTGAGTGCCATTACATTTCACAAACGTTCCAGCTCTCTGACTTTCCAAGTATACTCTTTTGACCGCGAGTGCAAATGGACGCATTCAAAGCATGCACAGTTCATCTACTTTGTGACTGTCTTTAGCGGTAGTTCTCAACTGGTTTTGCTTCAGGGCCGAGATTTTACATTGGATATCAAGTGGCTAACCAACAGAGTAAAAAGGTACCTTGTTTTTTAATGTAGCCTGGGACGAATTTTCTTTTCTGTTGCATAGATTTGTTTGGTTTTCAATTATAAGGGCATGGATCTAGTGACATTATTGTTGTTGATGATATCAACAACAAAAGACATAGCAAGCTTATTGGCGAATATGCGCGAAAACCAGGCTTCGATCACACAGCGCAAATGTTCTTTTCAGATGAGAAACATATTTAGCGTATATAAAGCACTTCACAGCGTATATATATCATTCACAATTGAATGATATATGAATATCATTCAATTGCTTTCTAAAAAATTAAAATGGTGGAAGAACTAGGGCTGGGCGATAAAAATATCCTAAAATATTGATATCAATGATAAACTGAGTAATTTTCAATATTTAGCTTATGTTCTACATCTAAGAGACAATCGGGTCAGGTACATTTTAGGTAGATAAAAACGCAAGCAGTTTGGCAAAGTTATACACACATCTAGCTAACTGAATCACAGTCAAATAATCAGCCTGTTAGAAAGTGTCTCATAGCAGTCATTGTGCGCATGCCCCAAATGACTGTGAATGCACGGTCAGTAACATGGAGTATACTTTGACAGGCTTGCGTTTGACTGTCCGCAGACGCTGAGCATTTGTGTCAATATGGAAGGATACCCAGGTCTTTAGCAGGTTAGCAGCTACAGAGCTCTGCTGTCATGGAAATCAGCAATGAGGCTCGGTAGCCACTAGCTAGCTATCCGGCTAATATGATATCTTTGTGTACCAAACAAGACAACACTGATCATGCAAGACAGCTATCAACTGAACATAACAGCAACTCCAACATTAATACCATTGCTGTTTAGTTATGTCCTATTTAGTGTACAGATTTTTAATGATACATAACGCTGCCACAGGCAAGAAAGGGTTTCTTCTTGCGATATTTATTGGCAACTTTGCCAATCCAGCTTATGGTGCATTACCACCACCTACTAAGCTGTAGTGTAGAGCGTCACAAGAAAGTCTTACAGTGGAGTCAAACATCAGCTAAAGATGAAGACAAATTTCATCAAAATGAGATCACACACCTTAAGTAGGCTTATATCCTAAACAGTATAGTTCTTGAACTTCAAAATAAAAAGTAGTTTACCTTTGGAGTTTAGTTGTAAACAAACAAGTTATTTTTACATTAATACTTGAGGTCTTACAAACATGAATGTGTCTTTCCTACCCCATTAATGATAAGAAATGTATATTGTGATAAATATCGAACGATATAATATTTTTTTAAATATTCTTTGCCATATTGCCCAGCCCTAGAAAAAAACATGGCATTGTTCTTTCCCTGATGTCTGCAACCAACCAGTTGAGAAACACTGCTCTTTAGTGCAGTCAATGGCAGATGCATGTGCAGACGACTGCGGGTCTAAAAAAAACAAAAACTGGCCCCTGCAGACTGTGCTGATGACAAAATTTGCCTCATGCATAATGTGCATGAGCCATACCAGAATATGGAAAAACAAAATATACTTTTGCTTTAATGGACCAGATTTTTTTTCATAACACAATTTTGACTAAATGTGTAATTATGCACATTATACATTATAAATGTGATTTTTGCACAGCAGTATATACACATACCAAGTAGCCGAAAAGAACTAGGCTAATTTATATAATTCCCATGTATACAAAAATGCAATGATATAATCTGCCCCCTACAAGCTCACTCACATAATCAATTATTGAAAGGCCAAGGAAAGAAACACTAAAGGAACTTCCTTGGTCTTCTGAAATCTGAGAAAACAAAGTGATCTGCACCTGAATTATACATGTAAAAAAATAGATAGCCTATTTGATCTTTAGCCATTTCAGGTTTGGCAGAGAGCAGCTAGCATCACAGTAAGAACTTGTGCTTTGTTGTTGTTTACATTAATAAAGCCACTATTTTTGTGTCTGTGCTTAACAAAACTGAAGAACATTTAACCTATACTACAATTAAAACTGCCAAATGTGTATTTGCAGTGAGTTTTAGAGGCAATAAAGTTGATATTTTTCATTATAACACCGACTTTGACAGTAAACGATTCAATGGCTCCATCCTGTGACCACTTGGAGCAACTTCTCGTCCTTTTATCTCAAATATGAAGTCTCATACAAATCTGCTTTAAAAACTCGACAACCAAACAAACATTCTACAGCGGTTATGGGTGAGATATCTGACTGACAGTCCAACTATGAAAAACTGACTGTAACTCCAGCTTATATATGAAATGATGTGCTTCATGTAGAGTTGACGAATACTCTTTGAGGGAAAGAAGTTATCAGGTTCCCAGTGGCAAACAAGTTCCTGACCCCTGTGCACGCAGACACAAGGGGCGTCACTTCCTGTCTGGAGTCTCTGGAGAGTCCGGCCCTTCATTCTCCAGTAAGGAAAATTTGGGTTGTGTCTAGAAGGGAACCTTAGACCAATGAAAGTCTCGCGAGAGCCACGCTTACCAAAAGTTTAGATGCAGGGTAAGATAGGATTTCTGCACTCAAAATAAATAAATTTAATTAAATAAAATAATTCCAGACCGAGGGTTCCCCTTTAGAAACGACCGATAATCCGAGCACCGCATGTAAACGCGATACAATTGAGCAGATTGGAAAGTCACACATAAGAACCCCATCTGTAATTCTGCCATTGGTCACATCAGATGATTTTCATTTTCTGCAAGCTAAATAAAACCAACCACTAGATAAAATAGTAATTATCTAAGCAACAAAGCTGATCAATGCGCCTGGATTAAAAAACAAGCGACAGATATGTGATATGCTGAGATTCTCGGATCAGTGTTTTTCTTTAGTTGAGTCACCTTTAGCACTTTTTCGGTAGTTTCCATACTAAGCCAGTCTGACCACGAGAGAATGACTAGATACACATCTAAAGACAATCATTGATGTGATTAATACGACCTGAGAGTTTTAAATAGTCTGTGGACAGGCCAATACCCTTTTTCAGATGCGGATCAAGTACGTGTAAAATCTCATAATCTTACCTTTTTGACTTTCTTTACATCCTCTTCCATCTCTACGTACAGAAGCTCTTCATTTTAACCTCATGAAGTTCATAGGTGTGACGTCCACGGGTTCAGCGCCATCTGGCTCATTCGCGTCAACAGTGGCACTTCAAAGACCTAAACTAAACAAACCGCCCCGGCGGAGAAAATACACCGATCCATATCACGTGTACGTGGATCGGACATAAACGATCAACCCCCTCTATTGCGTGCAAATCGTGGATTTGTTCCAAAACTGAAAGAGGCCGACCAAATACATTAAAATAAAACAAAAACATCAGCAAACTTTCAATACTGCCGCCATTTTGGGCGTAGGACGTCTACCCACAGTGCAGCGCGAGAGAGACCATGCATACTACACACTACATACTAAATATAGAGCTGGCTGTGATACTGTTTACTCCAGTGAATATTGCTCAGGGTAGGTTTATTCTTGAAAGTCTGTTTCTGTATAGGCGCATACCTTGAATTCCTAGCTACAAAATAGCTATTAAACATTTCCAGCACTGTTACCCAGGAAAAAAGATAGCCTACTGTTCATTGAACGCACATTAATGAAAAAAATCTAATTATTATTGTGAACAACAAATATTAAAATGTAAAATGTAAATGATAGATTTTAGATAGATTTAGCCCATTACATTTAAAGCACACGTGACCCAATAAAAATGTGAAAGCTTGCCATGACCTGATATGTATGAATAAATACAAAGTTCAACTATTCAGTTCAAATACATTTAGTTTACCCTTGCATGAATGTATGCTAGTGTGCTTACTGAGATAGTCTATAACTGTTGTGACAACTAGCACCGGATAGATATAGGCCCATTTATTAAAACTGAAAATTAAAGATTTATCCTTCTAAAGGGCTTCTTTCCACTGTAACTTATTGTTCCTCAATTTTCTAGAGCCTAGTAATTATTTACAAACAATGGACTTATAGACCAATCCTTTGGCAATGTTACCACTTACACCACACATGGAAGTGCTGGCAGAAACTGTCTGCAAACAGTAAACTTTTATCAGATTCTATTGTTGAAAAATGATTTCAATGTTTCCTGTAGATGGCTGTGGCTTCAAGCCATAAACAGAGATGACTGGACTGAGGACATGAATATCTATGGACTGAATATATTTTTATTTAAAATTAATAGCCTTTAGATTTTAATAACTAAAGCTATTGATCATAAAATTGAGGCTATGGGGTATACCCATAATGCCTTGCACTTGATTGATTTAATTATGATTATTTGTTAAAAGGAACATATAGGGGCATTTAAATTGTTGTTTTTAAGAATTCATAGAGGTTTTAGCTCATTTGTAGTATTATTTAATGTTGTTTTGTTGCAAATATTTGTTTTGTGTGATGTCACCATTAAGATGATCTGTGTCCCCTTTGGTCAAGTTTGACCTGTTAACGTTGTCTCAGCTCTCTTTCTTGATGAGCAACTGAAGTACAGTCAGATGCATATCTGTGAAGAAAATAAGTTTGTTTAATGACTGACCTAGAATCAGTTGTAATCTTTATTTAAGCTGTGTTATTGTATGACCTAGATTTGAGTCCATTCAATTAAGTAACAACAACAGTCAAATAGCAAATAGGGATGAGCGATGCCACTTATTTTATTTTCGATCCGATACCAATATTTTCAAGTCCAATACCGTCGATACCAATACGATACTTCTGTTACATTTATTTTTTTACGCTTACTTGGGATAAAATGGGTCATTTAAAATAATAATTTTTGTCATTATTCAAGTCATTATTATTATTATTATTTTTGCCAGAAAATTATTAGACTTCTGATTTGTTTACCCTTACAATCATTAACCATTTCACTACAGTAATACAGTTTAGTTTAACCATGGTATTTAGGTACCACACAATTAACCATGGTTACTACTACAATATTACTGTAGTAATTCAATGGGTTCAATGGTATAGTAACTTCATGTTAAATATGTATTTAAAATAATATGTGTCATTATTGTTCCTTTTATTATGCTACTATGAAAATTGTTAATACTTGATTATTATTCTAACTAATAAACTAATTCTTAATACACAATATACTGTTAAGCATTAATATGAGTGTAGTAATGTTCAATTACCATATATAGCCTACATAAAAAATCATGTTTTTTTTATTTATTTGTGTAATATTGTGTGCTTTTCTGTGTAGAGTGTTGTTTTCCTACTTAGAAATATCAATTATTTGATATCACGAGAAAAAGGCACCACTGACAGCAGTAAAGCACAAAAAACGAAGAAAAAAATGGGGTGCAATAACATGCAGTATTTTCACAAAGTTTAATTGCATAAGTGACCTTTAGTTGTATATACATATATTTACGTTTAGCAGGGAAATGCCTATGCAGTGCAAATGATAGTTTCTCCAGGGACGCTTGCGTGTCAGACGCTGGAAATGTCCCGCCCCCTTACTATGATTGGTTAACAAATATCCACTCGCGTCTGAAATGAACGTTCTGATTGGTGGATCAGCTCAGTCCGACTGTCTTGCCAGTGCTTCCTAGTGCATCTCCTTATTTTTTAAAATAATAACAATAATAAAACACAATTCACTCAACGGTGCTGCGGCATCGCTTTATTAGATTGAAAAAGTTCCGGGTGAAATACTCGTTGTTCTGGCGGACCATCAGTATTTCATATGGGCATCCGCAAAATCCTAAAACTGATAGGAGGACATACGACTTAGAGACTATACACAGAAGCTGTTTCTCTGATTTTCTTTCATTACCTCTACACGGCTTGTTTGAACGAGTCTTGTGACGGCACAAGCGGCTGCTTGTGTTTTTCAGCATTTATGAAGTAGAGTGGAAGAAGAAACAGTTCCCATAGTGCACAAGTATTTGCTAAAATAGCCAAATCCATTTTATTTCACTTTGAAGCTTATTATTATTGTTCGTGGTAACCAAATAGTAATACCCCTATCGATACTTTTAGGATCCCTAATAGCAAATCTAACAATGATGTACAAAAAAATGAAAAGTTTTTACTTTGCGTTTTTAAAAGGTTTTGCATACAGACTGCAACTTTGTCAAAACTATCCTCGTTCACACGCATCTGCAAAAACGACTAAAAACACCGTATTATGCATGCCAGGTCAGTAGTTGGCGATGTCACTTTGGCTATGCTCACTTTGAAGGCTGCGTGCTAGGTAGGACGCGTCCTTTGAAGGCTGCAGTATACCGAGTGTCCCCCTTTAAACAAGCCTCGTTGAAACGAGACGGCCTTCGTAAGACAAATGGAAACGAAACGTAACATGGTTGCTATGACAGCACGCCACTCTTTAACAAGCGCAAGCGCTTTAAGTGAGAAGGGAACAAAGTCGCTCTGGAAGGGAATGTGTGAGGTACATTTTAGGAGAGTTAATAAAGACGTAAAGAGAAAAGAAAATAGATTATATGTGTACTTTTAATCTAATACTTCATTTAAATCATCTATGAATTTAATTATACGTATTATATACACTGCACACATCTTCTGATGTACTTCAACTTGGGAATTAACATAAATTATATAGAATCAATATTTTTGTGTGAGGATCTATATTTTCTATACAACATCAGTATTTCAACTTGGGAATTAACATTACTTGCGCTTGAACATTATATTTACGAGCAAATTGTCGTTATTTAAAAAAAATTGTTATGAGTGCCCACTGCCCACAAAGGATACACCTCATGCATCCTCTGAATTCCCGTTAAAGAAAGTCGCCTTCGAAGGCTGCATTTGAAGTGTCCTACTCGCTTTTCGAGACAGCCTCGATGACAAATGCGACCTCCAGAGGATGCGTCCTTCCAAACGAGATACAGCCTTTGTATAGAAACACTTTGCGCATGCGCACATAAGCGTTCTACGACAGAGCGGCGAATACAAACAGACCGCGAAAGCATCGAGCAATTTTGTCTGGTCGGATGATGAGGTTGCTTTATTACTACAAGTGACCCTGGACTACAAAGCACGCCACCTTTTTCATCTGGTGATCTCATGTTGGTCTGTTCGCCCTGGAGGTGAGGACGAAGTTTTGAAACCCGTTTTCATAAGTTTGCATTTTCAGTCCCCAAAACACCGTTGTCGTGTAAACGAACAGCCAAAACGCATAAAAGAGTTTTCAGTTTTTAGATGAAAACGTCGTGTAAACGGCCCCAAAGTCTACTTGCATATAGTTGCCTCATCTTAAATGTAGTTATATTTATTCTAAATGAACACAGTGAACTTATTTACACAAATTTTGGAGATGCCATTACTCAGTTCAATAGAGAGAACGAGTTTAATTAAACAGTTGAGTAAAGTAAACTCATTAATGTTTTTAGTCTTCTTCAAAGAGTGTAAGAATTAAGTTTTTCAAATATTTCTTTCTGACAGTGGTGACATACAAAGAACAATAGATTTTTGTAGAAACAACAACCATAAGCTACTCTAAGTTATAAAGTAAGTTTTAAATTATACGTTGTTTTTTTTGGCTTAACATTGTAATTTAGGTTTTTAGTAATTGTTTGCTCTTCATTTGGAGATATGAATCTGCTTGAATGAGAAGGATTCATAACTCAGCTCATTTTGGTCAGTATAATGTGATTGAAGCAATTTGATGATGAAAATGAATTATAATAACGTAGTATCTTTATTAAACAACAATTTGTTACTCCGGGAAATCTATCTCTATCATATCAGTATACACACACACACACACGTGCACATATACATTAGTATATAACCACTTTTGACCTGTCATTGGGAAAATTATGCATAAACAAAGTATAAATTTTTGTATGTACTTACTTTCAAATGCTATACTTATTTTTCCAGTCTTCAGAGATGAACAGTCTCATATATAGATCTAGAGCAAGGCTCAACATGTTCTTTTTCAATATTATATTCCTTTTTTTTATATCTAAAAACCAAAGTTTACAAAAACAACTTTAGCACCATATGTCATCAGTATTAATAATATTCTTTTCCCAAAAATATGATCTTATGCATTACTGGACACCAGCTTTGTTCTCAAATAATGGCAATCAACCAAAACAATTTACGTTCATTTGTATTTGACAACATCAAATAAATCTTCTTTTTTTTCCAACATAAATAATGAATACAGTCAGTTAAGAAAAATGTTACAGATAGAAGCAAATTATTTGCTAAATAACTTTGTGCCATCTTTCTTGAATAACCCATGTCAGAAATACAATGACAATGTAACGCAATCTCTTTATACAGGTAATTTACCTGTCTCCAATAGCATGGATAACAACTCTAAAATCAGCAGCAATTCATCTAACAACCATAATCGTTAATAAGACCATTTTCCAACAAAATATACAGCCAGATCTACAATAACAGAAGAGATACACATAGAGATGACAGGAATATACAACACAGCAACCACCTTCTATATAGCATTTACTTTAATCAGAAGTTATTTTAGGCCTGTGTATGAATGTCAAAATTTCTCTAATACTAGTGCAGATTTAAAAATCTGAACACTTTTTAAACAATGATACATAAAATGCACATAAATCTTGGAAAATGTGAAAATGAACAAATATTCTGCACCAATGCTTGAAACATAATACATGGCACCATATTTCAAAGAGTGATGTTTGACTGTAAACTGTGTCGAGGTGGTTGTTCTTCCAAAGAGGAAAGTGTCCGTGAGCTTAAAGAGGCAGGTGTATCAGATGGTGGCCTTGCTTAGTGAGCCACAACATGGGTCCTGCAGTCCACATTCAGTGGTAGCACCTTTAGAATGTTAATAAGCACCAGATCAAGAAACAAAAATGCACCATTTTGTTTTGGCTGTATTTAAATACCGATGATTGTAAAACCACTGTACACATCAAAATTGACTGGATACAATGAGCAAGTAAATGCTCTCAGAGAACCCTGGAAATGGGTGGAACATTGCATTGAAGAATGCTAACATGCAAATGTGTTGGAGGGGTCACCATAGATGCATTTTGAGGGCATGCTAAGAATCCAAAAGATGTATAAGCAGTCTATAGATGGTTAAACACTATAGGCCTTTAAAAAGACTTAAATACTTCATGTGTCCAATGCCATCTAAAATTTAGCTTACAATGTTTGACTCAGTGAGCACCATGTTTACACATCCCGTTTCTTTTATTCTTATTGGTCTACACACATTTTTTTCTTTTTTTTTTTTTTTTTTTTTGCAGGCATAAATCCATTTGGCTAGACAATTTTGTTCACAAGACAAACGACAGAGAGAAAAGATTAACTTGTTGGCACTACAGCTCATTCATTTTGCAAGACAGAGGAAGGCATAGGCAGAAGTACATCAACAATCATCAAATAAATTGCTAACTTCATCATAACTGTCATCTAGTACCCAAACCAACCAATTATATCAAGAGACTGTCTCATTTCCTTTCAAATCCAATCGCAAACAAAACAGTTGAGTCACATGGAACCGGTCAGTGTATATATAATTCAGGAAATATGTTGAACCCATTGTTCAAGTAGATGGTAAGTATTGCCTTTAATTTATAATATGCTGATAATTTAGTTTCGCAAAGACTTGCCCCAAAACAGAAATGTAAGCACTGCTGAGCGCATTTTCTCTGAAAGTATTGGACAATATTTATTGGCTGTTTACAGTACTGAGTGAAATATGAAAGGAGATAGAGGCACTGGCATTGTTGTTTGCTGCATTGGCTGCCATGGCTACATAGAAGCACCCAAAAAGACAAGGCACCACAAAGAATCAGATATTATAGGCTGGTCCAGCTCACACACCCTACCGTAAGCATGTACAAATGGTGGCATGACTTTAGTATTGACTGATCCTTCATATAGAAATACAGCCATAGATCAAGTAACTTGTTTAACTAGTAAGGCAGTAATCTAAACAAACCAGCCAATTCAGAATTGCTCTATGGGACCAACGTGGTTTTTGGATTTGTTGCACATCCTTTCCTTACATCTATTCCAACACAGCAGTGTTGGCCACTACACATCAAACTAATGAGCAAGTGGAACCAGTGAAGAAAATATCACAGTGTAGCTGAAAATATATCACCTGTTTAAATATGTATCGCTTTCACCTCAACTAATTCTGTAATTAGACTATGATCATATCATGGGATGCCAGGCAGCCAAGTCACCAACAATTACGCATCATAGCTAATCAAGGTTGGTAATATCCCAGCAAACAACAGTGCATTAATGTGCGAAGCACCCACAGGAGTTTAGTACTGTCACTTATACAGGCACTATAAGGGAACAGGAAGTTACATAGGATTAAACACAAAATGCTGTTGGAACTAGCTGACTATTTCCTAAAGAATGTGATGTAGGAATAGTTTACAAAGTAAAATTCCTTCAAAATCTACTCACCCTCAAGTCGTTTCTAAATCTGTAAAAATTTGATCTTAATGTGCCAACATACTGTTCTAACGAAACTGAAAAACGAATGTTTGTGACGGTGTTTAGTACAAATTCTGGCTAAAAGAAGGTATTTTTGCATTTGATGTGGTGGTTCAAGCTTACCAGCACAAACTTTCAGGAAAAATTTGTGTCGTTAGGTGTGACCCGGTCCTCCAACTATTTTGATTGCAACATCTTTTCCCACTCAGTCTAGCGAACATAAATACACTGGAGTGCAAACTCACCTAAATCTGAACGATAGTTGACGTAGAGACATTTTTTTTAAAACCATGCCCATTTTGTTTTTAGATTAAGTGCTCTTTTATTTGTGAATGCGCAAAGCGCAAGTTAGCGTGGGTGGGAGTGTTTGCGCTAACTGTGGGTGTATGCACGCAAATTGTGGGTGTATTTTATGTCAATTAAATTTAAGGTTTGGAACAATGAGAGTGAGTTTAAACGATGACAGAATATTCATTTATGGTTGAACATCATTTTAAGGATGTTTGACATATCGGGTTTGATAATTAGAAGGAAAGTTTGGAAACATTATTAGCAATTTTTACATAAAAAAATCTAAATGTCTCACAGGCTCAATTATATTATTATGTATAATACTGTATATTCTTAGTAATGAATCAAAGCAAGAGCATGTATTATTAAGACCTAATGTTGCTATTTCACAACTTTTTAAAGTCCTGCATTGATTCTTAATTCAGTATATTCTGTAGTGTACAATACATACAATGACAAAATAATTTAAAAGTGAAGTTGCACCTTATCTCCGTGTTTAGAAGCGTGTTTAGGCTTATTTTAGTTCAGAGCATGTTCTCTGTTGTCCTCGCATGTACGTATGCTTCATAACGCATATGGCTGTATGTTTGTGCTGCATTATCAAGCACGCAATCAGCAGGGCAAACGTCTCGGTTACGCATGTAACCTCGGTTCCCTGAGATGAAGGGAATGAGACATTGCATCACTAAGCTGACGCTACTTGGAGTGTCCTTCTACACGACCTAGCTGAAACCATTCTACAATAATGCCATGATTGGCTATGGTGTTTAAGCTCCACCCCTTTAGGCATGACCTTTGAGGGACCTGAGTCCGTAGTGCGGCCAGCTTACACAATGTCTCATTCCTTTCATCTCAGGGAACAGAGGTTACATACATAATAGAGACGTTCCCTTACGATTCAGTACACTTGACATTGCTTCACTAAGCTGATGCTATGGGGAATAGATTCCCATCATGCCACACTACACGACATAACCTTCCCAGAGAGGACACATGATGCCGCAGTCTCCCGGGATGGCGACTGACATGAGTATGACGCAAGTTAAAGACCCTAAATGGTCAGCCAGGAGGGGAACATGCAGAATTTATATATGAACTATGGTCGCTGCGCTGTGGGGAATCAGGGTGATTGCGACTGCGAATAGTCAAACGGCGAGGTGGGGTAAATGTTAGTCAGAACACTGCAGGGGTGCGGAGAATCTTCTCGTTGCCATGAAGATCCCGCCCTCTGACTTGTGCATGTCCATGGTGAAGTAGTAGAAGGCTTCTACGAATCGCTGTCTTGAAGGAAGAAAATTCTGAGGAATGGTGTTTGCGTGTCTAATTTTATAACGGACAGCTTAGTGTCTAAAAGGTTGGGGCTTAAACACCATAGCCAATCCTGCTGTTATTGTGGAAAGGTTTCAACTATGTTGAGTAGAAGTGACACAATGTCATGTGTACTGAATCAGAATGGAAATAACGTTCTGTCTACATCAGATGCAAGCAGTGTGGCATGATGCGTCAAAAAAAATGTGCTCCCATTACAATCAATGATGCTGTCTACAATTGAGGCGTCCGCTTGATGATGCGATGTCGCGTCCGATATAGACGGCTTGTAACATGATCTATATGCATTGTATGGCAGCACTGACATAAGAAAAATTTATACTTCAAAACTAATATCAACATAGATCGTAGGTTCAGAATAACGCTGAACCTGACCATTAACATAACAAACAAGCCTGCGTTACCATTATCACCACAACTTACTGCAACATGTTTTTGTAGTTGAATCCGTAATTCTATATGCTGAAATGAAATCATTGCATAAACACAATTCTTAATTTTCACTGTGTGAAATTAGGAAGTGTTTGTTTTGAGCACTTGACTGCTGTTGCTGCAGTGACGAACTTGAGTGACAGAGCGACGCTGTAAAGTTCTGGTGCCGTAAAAGTCCTATTATAAAAACTTAAATTACACATTATTAACACTTATTGAATTAAATCAGTAATATAACAACAGTAACATCCCTCATTGTAATGAAATATGAGTAAACGTTTTTATTAGAATTTAGCGCTATTAGATTTTCGATTTTGTGTTCTGCATAAGAAATGTTGTAATTTGGGTTTGGAACGACATGAGGGGAGTAAATAATTTTTTGGGTGAACTATTTCTTTAAACAAGTATTTTAACCCATGAACCTGATATTGCAAGGCTTATGGAATTTGTTTGCAATGTGAAGTTGGAATAATAATTCCTTGTATGAAGTTGCCTGCCCATCCCCAGTTCCCTTTGGCCAGGTTTTAAATCCAAGTTGTTATCATGAAACATAGTCTTTGCATCAGATTATCCCAGATGTCACTCGCATGAGAGAGGTGGAGGGGTCAGAGCAGCAACCAAGGATGGAGCTGAAGTTAGACTTACAAACCAAATCCACACACATGAACATTCGCGCACACACTCGAGCTTACTCGCACTGATCATTGTCTATCCTCATGTTCTTTTTCATCCCTGGCAAAAACCCTCCACCTCATCCACTACAAACAATCTGAAGTCTGCTTTTAAAATTCCAGCAGGCACAAAGGGGTTTGTAGCAGCCCATGCAGTGAAACTTGGCATCCCATATTAATGTCTTCACTTATCTGGCTGAGACAAATTGTGTGCTAGAAAACTTATTGGAATTTTGAGCAGTTAAAACAAAAAAACAACAAAAATGACCTCAGCCCTCATTGAGCAATTCATTCATTCTCAGCTGAACTGATGGAATCTGGGGGAAAATTACCTCAATATTGGAAGTAAACAAGCTCAAGCGGGTCCTGCTAGAGGTAACCCTTAGGTCTGCCATTAAACAGACACGTTCTTTTAAGTGCACCATATATAGGATATTGACTAATTGTATAAAATGGGACGTTTAATCCAAATATCTTGGACAAATGAGAACAAGCCCTCATTCACTGGTTGACACATATTGGCAACCCAGTCAATACTCAATATTTGCAAACTTGCCTAGCATTCTATGGTGTGTAAATTTGGCTAATTTCCCTTTTTCCAATCATTTCAAAGTACATTTTCAAAAAATATTGCACACTTCAAAGAAATTAACTTTCCTTATAAAAATGAGTATAGTACATCAAGGGACTTGTGAATTAGAATAGCAAACCATTTACATGTGTCAAAATTCTTATTTTGAGAAATTGTTTGCCTGTTAATGAAGTAAAAGGTTTAAATGGACACAGAAATTCAATTTTCATATGAACAGGGAATGATGGAGGATTACTAAAGATAAGAGTTAAGCACCAGACATTGCAAACATTTATTTTCTTTTAAACTATTATTTTGTGTTTATGTGTGTGTGTGTGTGTGTGTGTGTGTGTGTGTGTGTGTGTGTGGTTACAGTATGTATGGAAAGAATGGTTTTAAACTTAAATAATGCAACATGTCCCATTTTTCAATGTCTTTCATCAAGTGTGCTCTTATTTACTACAGATGGCTTAAATAAATATAACAGTGGGCCATATGTAATAACTCATATATTCAGCTCACTCAGATTGCAGAGTTTGTAGATATCACATCACTAGTAGGTTTTAGTAAGAAAAGACAATTTCAGAGACATGCAAATTTTAAGGCCCTTATGATCAAAATGCCAGTGGCAGTGTACGCAACACCTAAATTTGACACCAAATTTTACATGACATCATTGCTGTTCAACTAGTGACTTATTAATTGTGTAAATTCCATTATTATTTCATTTATGTTGAATAAGTGACTTGACCTATTTGGAACAATTTGAAGTCACTTTCCTCCATCATCACAGGAAGAAAGGAGGGGGGGGGGCACCATGTGCTTTTGTTTGACAATCAAATGTGCTTTTTAGCATCTTTTGATTCTTTTACCTCAGTTATATTTGTCATCACAACTATTTGGAAAAAAGTAGGCACAAAATGGCAAAACTGAAATCAGAATGAGTATGCTAAAGATTATGTTCGTCCATCATTCCCATTATGTCACAAACACCATCAACCATACATATTTGAACACTAACATTAATAACCCAAACTAGGGAATGCATTTTTGACTATTTGATCTCCATCTCTATTCTGTGTTTGTCAAAATATATGTTGAATATTCTCTGTTTAAACTCTGTTTAAACTTGTTTTTTTTTTTAGACCTTAGATGCACTCTCATAGCTTGAGGGCACAACTAAATAAAAACTTTTAAGGAAAAAGCACCAAGGGAAGTGGAGAACCAGAGAGGGCATGAGAGTAGAGAGGCATTGAATGCCTTCATAGGGAGGACTCATACTGGAGCAGCTCGTAGAGGAGTGGCCCATCCCTGTACCTGATGCCCACTGCATTGGGGCTGATGTACTGAAGGATATTTATGGTCCGCCGCAAACGTCGGTCCACGAAGTGTGCATCCCAGGCTGGGTAGCGCTTCCTGGGCATGTCAATCTTGATTAGGGGCCCTTCGGGGGGAATGGGCCTCCCCGCTGCATCAGTGGGCTCTGTTGATCTCACCTGGAACACAGGGAGGCAAGTGTCCATAGCAGCTTCCTCTGGTTCTCCATAGTCCTCTGAAGCCATGCCCCTGGTGGGGGTGGCTTGGGAGCCCCTAGGCCCTGGAGTGGGAGCCATGGGCTCAGCCTCTGGTGGTAAGGGGAGGCCCCAGAGCAACTCAGCACAGCAGGAACTGGCCAGCACCCTGAGCCTGGGCCCCATGGGATGCAGCACCCCATAGTAAAGGACCATGCATGCCACTCCAGAGGCAAAGCACAGGAAGACGCCACAGAGGGCAGATGCAGCGTATGAGTCGGTAGTGGTTGGGTCTCTGTAGGCATACCACAGCGCAGTCAGGATGGTATTTTCCACAAGCACCAACGAATAATAAACCACCATGCGGTATCGGGTCCTTCCCTCCTTGACGTTAAACCAGCAGAAGACGTAGACCACGCCCACCACCATGTTGAATAGTACCTCCTCCCATTTGGACATACAGAAGTCGGTGCCTCCATGGATTACCCAGAAGGCCATGGCACACCAGTGCAGCACCACAAAAATGCCAAAGTAGAGGTGGAAAACGGAGGCAAATAGAGCGAAAGACAGAGCCCGAGAAGAGATGGTGAACAAGCGCCACATGAGATGCACCAGTGCTCCCCGGTAGCTCATGCTCTTTTGGTCATCACGGGAATCACGCAGAAGCTTGTGGTAAGAGGCCAGAACCCAAGACAGAGAGAGGAGAGATGCGACCGCGGACACACCTGCAGGACAGTGTGGAGGGACAAAAAGATTTAAAGACCATGTGAAATCAAAATTACAATTTGGCTGCTTTTAGTACATATCTGCTAGTTTTAAGGTCATCTATATGCTAGTGTACTTTTAAATGTTGACAAAATTGGGTTTCTGAAGATGGAAGCACTTTATTTGCAGTCTCTCTCTTCCAGCTAAAAAGACTCGGGAACATCCATGACGTCCAATCAAATTCTAAATTCACTTTGTAATTCATTCTCTCCAGTATTTATTCTTAATTTTAAATAATAACAAATCATCTAATAATGTTATTGCATTTATAATATAATTGATACTTAAGTAAATTATCCTAAATATAATATTTAATTATGTTAATATATTTAAAAAAAACTTTTCTTATTTAAAAACTATAAATTTAATAATACATATATTCTCTCAATTTTAATAATCAACATAAAGAAATAACACTTTGCCTAATTAAAATAAAAAAATTATATTTATAATTATAATCAATTAACTTAAATACATTTATTTGAATAATGTATTATTCAATGATTATAAAATTAATAATTAATTAAAGGAGAAAATTAATAGCCAAAGTAAATTTTTATTTGATTGGACAAATAATAATAATAATAATAATAATAATAATAATGTGCTCAGATGCAAATTCACAGTCTATTTATTTAATAAATGGAGATTTTCTATACACTTATTGGATCAGCAGCTGGTTGCAAGAAACCCCTTAAATTAAGAAAAACTTATAATGACCTTATAATTATATAGTTATATTTTTTATAATCAATTATATATTATTATAATTATTATTATTTTTAAAAGGGTTTCTTGTAACTAGGGTTTGTGGGCATTCCAAAGACCAGACAATAAAAATGTATTAAAACATATTAAAATATTTCCAACAAACCTACATTAATTTGTCTTTAATTCTACCATGCTGTAAGTTCTGTTACTGTTTGTGTGTGGAAAAAGCACAAAAGCATAATACAATGTATATTAAAAATGTAATGAGTAATAATAAATATCCATATCCAGTAATGCAAATAAAAAACTGACTAACACATACAAGAACCATTGATCGTTATGTCTTATAATTTCAACACCTGCCTGGCATTTTTGGAGCTGTTCTCTAATTACTTACCTCTGCCTTATGCTATACAGTAGGCTTTATTTCGTCTAACATAGCCATGCTATACTGTAGCAATTCATCCTGCTGAGCTTAGAGTTCTTCACTGTGTTCATAAAGCACTCTGCGCTGCTGGCAGTGCTGTCACCTCAAACGTGAGAAATGGTCCTACACTTCAGATTATTCGCTGCACAGCAGAAAAACATTGTCGCCAGGCAAACACAGTTGATCCTTCAAAAATTCTCAGCCAAGGCAGGTCTTTCAGATTCATACACAAGACAGCCTTTTTTTCAGGTGGACAGTATGGACTTGCCATGATGTACACTGTTCTGTGAATGAATGATTAAGTTGGCTGTTGAACTTGTTGATGAATTAATAAACACAAAGCTGCGAGATCCAGTTGGTCATATTTTGTTGTCACTTGAAAAGCTATAAGACTACAGACATTTTGGCCTTGCATCATGTTGAGCCTTGAGCCACACTCATGAAAAATTAAAGGTGCCTTTTCAGCAACATTTCTAATCAGGAAACAGAAAGCCTTGAACATATGACAAATTACCTCCACTGTTGCAAAGCCAATCAAGTCAATTTAAAACAACTCTAACTAATGGAATAATTAACCTTTAATTGAATGCCGCTATACCACAATCAAGAAATACAAAAGAATATTGAGTAATTATTCCTACTCAAAAGTATAAATTATATTGAATTTTTCTATTTTTTTCACCAATTTAAATTTTATCGATATTAAATATCCAAGCTTAATATGCAGAAGCCATCAGTAAGTCATTCATAGTTTGATATCTCTGAAGTGTAAACCGTGTGGCTCTGTGGAGCTATCAAAATATTCCTCTATTTGTTTGAACATCCCAATATATAACTTTGGCCAGCCAGTGGCATGTGTTTAGTGTGACACTATCTGTTTGTCTAACCAATGCAAGGGGGGGTTGCTTAATGAATGCAGTTTTCTGTTTAGTGTTGACATACAGTATTGTCTATTGAAACATTATGTTTGGTCTGGAAATTTCAAAGCACTCATCCATTTTTGTTTTTAAAATAGGATATAATCACGTAACCAAAAATCATCCAAATGTAACATTTTAAATGTGTTCATCTGCTAAAAGGAAATTTTCAACAATTAAGAGTACCCTGACATATAGATAACATGGACTTAAAAGCTACAAAATAAAAATTGTTTTCTTGGAATCTTTAACTTTTCAGATTTTCACATTTAAAGAACGTCAGAGGTCCGAGAATAGAGCCTTGAGGCACTCCTTACACTGCAGTGTTTCGGCCCGGTTCTTCTGGATCATGATGCAGAGCTGCAACACCAGCTGTGGAGCACTCTCCAGAAATGCCTCTAGTAGTCGGAGCATGTTGACATCGGCATACTCGTACATCATGGCCCAGTAGAAGCGTCGCTGGTTCTCCTTCTGTCTGCGGCTCTGGATTCCAAGGTACATTGTTCTGATGTACCTACAGAAGTGCAGATACAGAAGGAAAGGAAAGCAGAGATGACATGAGACTGGAATACGCAGAGAGGGATTGCATAAATTACATTTCAGATGTATAAAAAAAGAGAGCAAGGAAAGAAGGGAAACATGGAGAAAACAGAAGACGAGAAGAGCTGAATCAACCAGACTGATATCATGTATCCATTATGGATATACAGCTAATTCCTAAAGTCTTAGTCCACCCTGAAAATCTAGGATAAAAAATCTACTTTAAACCTGGAAATAAAACAGTACATTTTATAATTTAGAAAATTTTAAAAAAGAAATATTATGATGTGAAATTAATAAACACAATTTTTTATCCTGCACCATATCTAGGTCAATAAGCAAATTTGTGATACTTACCATGTTAATTCCTATGAACAGAAGGTCAGATTTTGCACCCATTGAAGAACACAAGATATATTTGTAATATTCTCAAATCTTTCTGGGATAACATGGATCACCAGGTTTGCGCAAACTTATAGAGTCCATATCAGCAGGAGTACATGCTGACATTAAAGCCAAAGGGTGATATACAAAGTGTATATATATAATATTTTTTTTTTTATAATGAACTGATGATTTAGCCCTATCCTTTCTGCTCATCCTGTTTGAGAGAAACCACTGTGTATAGTAAATTCATTAGTCCAGTGGTCAACAAGCATCAGTCTAGGCTGGGATGGAGACAGGGTGTTCTGTGTCAGAGACTGTAAGAGATTCATTATTTGTGATCGCTGGCTTGGATGATCTTCTAGAGCTTGTCAGCCACACACTATTTAGCCTTTTGGATGGCGCAACGTTTCTCTCTCATTTGCCTAAAACTCATTTATGACACTTTCATGTGAGAAGATGCAATACATAAAGAACATTGGTGCTTAGAGGAGCAAATTACTTTCAGTTAATAACAGGAGTGAGATTTTGAGGTCAACAGGAGGTAAATGGCACTCACAGGCACAGTATCTTAGAAAATTTTAAAAGTTGTATTGATACAACAACGCTGTTGTGTAAAAAAGAAATTGCTCAACATAATCTTAAAAAAACATTTTTGTACTTAAGAAAGCAACCTTAAACTCTCTGTTTATGATGTAACCAAAGAGACAACTTTCTCAGCAAATATTTATATAAGTGATTAATTCAATTAATAAAAGAAATAGCGGTTGACAGCCCTAATATGTATATACAGTATATATCCTCGAATCTGATTGGACAAGAGATGTTCCATGAGTACTGATGGTCTCACTCTTGGACGCTTCACTGTGTGTATCACTCTGCTTTTGTTCGTTCTGTTCTAAACTAAAGTGTAAGAGCAGTGCAGATGTGTTAAGAGCCATCTGTTTCTTTACATTTCATTTTGTGACATTACATATTTTAGACAGCGGGTGGAGGCAAAATACAATTTTTGCGTGTAATATGAGACTGGTGACGTGATGTGTGTCAGCGTCACTCATTTTTTTATATTCAACAGCACTCCATGATTACTCGTATTACTACTACACTACTAAAGCTAGGAAATAGCTTTACATGGCATTAAACTAACAACTTCAGCATTAAGGCTCATCGCAGCCAAGAGACACAACAGACTGATTAATTACACAAACTCAAGGCGCTTACCTCTCACCAGACTTTCCACACTGGCGAAAGTCTATAGCGAAAATCTCTTGTGCACCAACTACCACAAAATAGGGAGGAATACCTCCGCTTGGACGAATATTTTTCCACTGAATGTATATCAGAGTTTCCGCTAAGAAATTTTGGTGCCAGCCAACATGTCTTACAATGACAAAGTTTGCCAGACAAATATATTGTAAATGCATTTATCCCCTATATTAATGACCGCCCCATCACTTAAAATACAGAATCTGGGGCAAAATGAAATTTTAGTTCCCAAACACATAAAACTCTGAAACCCCAACCAAAATTCTTGGATCTTAACACTCCACCAAAAAATATGGGTTGTGTCCCCATCTTCTGATTGGCATCTCCAGCAGGTGGGCATGTCTTTAAGACAAGACTATACAATCTAGAAGGGGTCAAGTAGAATCGATGTAATATCTTAAATTGCATAAGGCGCACACTTACATCACTAGATGTAGGCTTGAAGTTTTTTAGAATCTTAGCCCACACTCCATCCTCCAATACCAAGTTTAAATCTTTCTCCTTTACCTCTTGAGATAAGTTGAAGCTCTGTCCCCCCAGACTCTGAATTAACAGGGAGTAATACACTGGTGCCTCATGACCTTTTCCAAAGTCAGTAATCACCACTTCCAGAGTATCTGCCTCTTAAGGGTGGTGTATGCTACTCCCAAAAATAGTTCAGAGCAGGTGGCACAGTTATAAAAATCTAAAGAATTGAGACCTAGGAATCCTAAAATATTGAACCATATTTTCAAATAATCTCAACACTCTCATATAGGTCAGTGATCATATTAACCTCCCTCACAATCCAATCTGTACAGCAGAAAGGAGACTTATTAATACATAATTTTGGGTTCAGCCCTGCCGGGTGCACATATCCAAAGTAAAATAATCTGAAATTAATCCATTAGTTTGTACTGCCACTACAGGGTGTCTACTAAGTAATTTAATTCATCCAATAAAAGTATTCCCAAACCTGTACATTTCCAAAATCTTAAAAAGATAATCCCATTCTACCATATCAAACGCCTTTTCAGCATCAAGTGAGATGGCAGCAAACAGAGTCTGATCATTCGTCACTGACCACATGATATTGATGAATTACCTAATAATTTTTTTTTTTTTTTTAATAAACCCCACGTGATATATACGTATAAGATATGTCATAACTGGATCGGTTAGCCAAAATGTTTGGCAATATTTTAACATATCTGGATCATGGAAATTGGATGGTAATTATTACACTGACTTGGATCTTTGTCCTTTTTAAGAATCAGACTGATCTGGGCTTGTGTTAACAGTTGGCGGAAGCTTTCCATTCTTTAATGATTCTGTATAAACTTCTAGCGAAAGTCGAGCCAGTTCTGTATCATAAGATCTAAAAAATTCAGCAGTAAAGCTGTCTGGTCCCGGCCACTGGCCCCTTAATTACCTCACCAAGCTCCTCCAAGGTTATCTCAGAATCAAGAGAATTGTTTTGTTCAGCCGACAATTTAGGAAGTTCTAATGGTTCCACAAAGTTTATAATATCTTCATCAGTAGATAAGGATGTTGAACTATAAAGATCAAGATAGAATTCTTTAAAAGCCTTATTAATATCAGTGGCCGAGGTAAATATTTCACCACCATTTCATCCATTAGATGACATTCAGCACTTCAGTTCTGCCTCTGCACTTTTAATATTTCCTTCCAATTCCACGAGTTCTTGTGCTTTGGATTTTTTGGTGAAAGCGGCATACTGTATAATTCTGCCCCTAAGAACTGCCTTAAGTGCCTCCCAAGCCATGCCCACAGAGGATACAGTTGCTCTCCATAGAGACATTGATTTAGCCTTCAGTTAGAATTTGTTGGAATTCAGGATTTTGCAAGAGGTATACATTAAAGCGCCAACTATATGATTTCCTTTTCTTCATATGTGGCAAAACCTCTAAACTCACCAGGGCGTGACCTGAGACTAAAATGTTTCAACGACAGATGAAATGAGGGACTTATATATTTATATAAAAAAATCTATTCTAGAGTAAATCTTATGGACTGATCAAAAAAATGTATAGTCCCTACCAGATAGGTTCAAAAGCCTCCAAATATCTGTAAGACCAAGATTTTTACACATCCTGTGAAGAGTCCATGTTGCACTAGGGGGCTTGCAAACTTTTGCTTCACTATGATCAAGGACGGAGTCCATCAAAAGATTAAAGTCTCCTCCCAATATAATATCAAGAGGTGTGCAAGTGGCATGCAACATCCCTTCAAGATCTATAAAAAAGCCCAGATCATCAATGTTAGGTGCATAAATATTAGCCAAAAGAAGATTTTGTCCCTGAAGTTCAGCTAAAACTATAATTACTTTACCTAATTTATCTTTACTCTGAGACATTTTAATTGTAGATGTTTACTTATTAGTGTAATGACTCCCCTGCTCTTATTCAAGTCAGCACTATAAACAAAATGCCCACCCCATAGCTTCCCAAAATTTTCAGCTTCCTGTGGAGAAAGGTGCATTTCTTGAATAAACATTACATCATATTTCTTACACTTAAGAGGAGAAATAACCTTCCTTCTTTTTATGGGGTGCCCCAACCCATTCACATTCCATGTGGAGCGAGACAATTTTGATATATAAGAAAAAATAAATTGTTTGTCAAAAACAGGATTATAAAGTAACAATCAAACCATGTCCATCCCTCCAAACTCAAACAATCCATGTACGCCTACGAGAACCCCCACGACAACTTTGCCATTGGATTGCTCAAGTCCAGTGTTTCTATACTCATTTTGTGAGACAGAATTACGCAGAAAAAGATAATCTTTAAAACAAACTCCAGCCAATAGGCAGAATAAACACAATAAACAAAGGGCATGTAGATTCATCCATAAATATGTCCAGAAGGTGTGTTATTCTACAAAATAAACTCCAGCTGCTTGGCGGAACCAGAACAAAAAGAATGGGGAGATACTTCAAACAGTCAAACTAATGTTCAGTGAGCCGTACTCACTGTTGCAACTTGAGTAAAAGTAAATTACTTACTCCGATGACTTAGCAAGAAATACTCCACAAAATAAACTCCAGCCGATAGGTGGAACCAACACAAAAAAAATACAAAATGTGTGCAGGTTCCTCAAACTGTCAAGCAGTTGGTCAGTGAGCTGGCCCATTCGGCTGCAACACGTAAGTAAATGACTTACTAACTCCAATGACTTTGCCAGAAATACTCCACAAAATAAACTCCAGCCAATAGGTGGAATAAGCACAAAGAGCATGTAGATTCATCCACAAACATTCATCTGAAGGTGTGTTCCTCTACTAAATAAACTCCAGCTGCTAAGCGAAACCATTCATAAAAAGAGCACGCAAAATCTTCAAACATTCAAACAAATCTTTAGAGAGCTGGTTCACCCGGCCACAATGTGAACACCACAACATGACCCACTCACTCCATTGACTTTATGAAGGACATCGCTTGCAGTGGACATGTGAATGTTTTACGGCCATCCTTGGCATCTATTCTCAATTTGGCCGGGAATAACAGTGCAAAAGCGACCTTTCTTAATGTAAAAATTTGTTCCACTCCTTGAATCGATCACATTTCTCACTTGTCGAACAAGAAAATTCTGTGGCTCTTCCAAGAAAGCCTTCCTTTACTCCTCGACTCATGTAACACAAGGTCTTTCAGATGATCTCAGAAATTTGGCCAAAATTGATCGGGGCCTGTCTGCCTCAGCGGATCGCCAAGCCAGAAACCTGTGAGTTTGCTTGATTTCCAGCTTATGGCCTGCTATGTCGAGCAGACTCTGAAAGAGCCCGTCCAGGAATTCCACCATATTCTATCTCTCCACTCCCTTCGGCACTCCCACGATACAGACTTTAGTCTACTGGATACGGTTTTCCATGTCCTCCAACTTCTCCCAGACGCGCTCCAAATCCACCTTAGTCTGATTAGCAAATAATTCCCTCTCAGATGACGAATAAATAATCGATCCATTTCTCGACATCTCCCACTCTTGTGACCACATCAGTAAATTTCGCCTCCATGATAGTGATCGATCGATATATCACAGAAAGATCCTCCAAGTCAGCAACAACCTCGTCAGCATTGCTGACTTGCTCAACATCTCTCGCCGCAATTTCCGCATCTCTCCGACCAAATTGACTCCCCGGTCTGCAGCCTGTTCAGAAGTTTTTGAATTCTTTAACATATAATCCTCCTAGAACAGTTGTGGAACAGAGAGTATCGAATCTCACTGGTTTATGTCATTATATTATTATTTATGTATTAAAATTAGCAAAGTTTGCAGAGCTCGCCGTTGACATGTCCGATCCTCGCATGGTGTCATGTGACTCTACTTAATCACTTTTGACCCTAAACAGAAAACAAACCTCCACAGAATGGGACGACTCCCAAACAAGTCAAGAAAATGAAGAGGAGCTTGCTATTAAAACAGGTGAGACAGAACATCAAATAAAGCACACAAAAATATTTACACATTATACACATTGTGTATGTGGACAGTGGGAATAAGTTGTGAAATTTTAAATAATACCAAGCTATAGAAACTCAAATTGTTTTTTTTATCTAATTATTTATTGTTTCCAGGAGTGTTGGTAATTCATGTTTTTAAGACGTTACAGACATTACAGCTTATTTTCTGTAAAGCTACTTTGGAACAATGTGTATTGGGAAAAGCACAATTAAAAAACTATACAAATAAAAATGATTTTGATTTGATTTTACTTTTTTGTTACAATGTTTTTTTTCTACTTTGGTAATAAAATCTCAATGTTTTCTCTTTACACTGTCAAACAAACATGTGATTTTACCTATCAGAAATTAGTATAAATAATTCTGATACAAGTAATGTCCAGCATCATCCAATCACTGCCAACCATGTTAAAATAAAATTATACATGATAAATTCTGAATCTAAGTACTGATTACAATTGGCCCATGTCTGCCAAACATGAGTGGTTCAAACAACATCTACAGCCAGATACTGAACTTTTGATTGAACATTTGGATAGAATGCACTTGGCTTCATAGGAAACATATAGTGAAAGACTTAACCTCCAGTGTGTCTGCACTGGTCTCAGAACAATTCGAAATGCACCTTATTTTTATCCTAACTCCGTATAAAGCCTCTGAAGAATAATTATATCTCTCAATGTGAAATCACACAGTAAATATAGGAATTCTAATGAAAACCATGTGCTATTTTACACATTAGTGTATAGTGTGTTTTGCAGTGTGGCGTTTCACGCTATATCGCTCAAATTTTTAAAATGGCAAATTGGCTGAAAATAGAGAATCTAATCTTTTGACTCAAACAGGTTTCAATGTAAAAACTTAATTAGGCTTTTTACCAAATGTAATTTTGTTGGCGTTTCTCCCAAAGACAAACTCCGCTGTTATCTGCACCATGTTGTTTTGTCACATGACGTGCATCGAAAGTTCAACCCTTTAATGACAGGCCAGAGTCTTCTGAACTGAGATCAGGTGGTTTAAATTAGATTAAATCATGCTTTGCATGCAAAGACAAAATACAACATCCACTCATGTGTACGCAGGGTCACACGAGGATATAAATATATATATATTGTTTTACAGTTTAAAGGGATAGTCAGGGGTGTAAAGTAATGAATTACAAATAGTCACGTTACTGTAATTAACTACTTTCCCAAGAATTGTACTTTTTTTAAAGTAGCTATATATAGTTTAAGTGCTGTAACTGTGCTTTTACTGCGCTATTTTCCCAACATCTGTGTTCACTACTTCCCTGTCCTGATTTTATTTTTCTCTAACAACATGATTGGCTAAAGAGAGTCTCGTGACTCCCATCAATTCAAATCGCATGTAAAAAAAACTTGAACGGCAGCTGTAGATCTGGCGCCATCTGTGAAGAATGCCTCAAGCACAGTTTACAGCTGAACATAACCGGCCACACATAAAACTGTTTTTCACAGTGAAAAAGGCCAATTGCCTGACTGTGTCATGTGAGTTTAATTTGCTCAAGCCAGATATCAGCATTAATCCTGCCTCTAATTTGAAGAAACATAAATTTCATATTTCTGCTTACTATATTCTGTGTGTCTATAACTTAGGCTGTAATTTAACTATCACCTATATTATTAGGCTGCTGTGAGAGATTAATGCAATGTTATCAATAGGGCTGGGCAATAAAATTATCTAGATGTTTATCGGAAAAAAGAGAGATGTCCTCGTTCAAACTTTTGAGTAGTTTTATATATTTAGCCTATGTTCTACATCTTGAACAGGGGTGTTCATTACATTGGTCCCGATAGCAAGAACACCACTGGTTGGTTGGTCTAGATGAAATATAAAAGATGGACTTTTTATTTCCTGACGTCTGTAGCTACATGTTGTTTGATTGAGTAGCTACATGTTGTTTGATTGACAGGCGGCTAATGTTTGAGCGCTTATGCGGTTATGTGCCTAAATGCTCAAATACACTCTATAATTCCTCCAATGCCCATCTTGATGAAGATTTCATGTAAAAGCAGTCATTTATGTCTAAAGTGAATTTAAACAGTGGGACAAAAAGTCTATTTGCATCAAAATGTTGGACTTGAAGTGTACATGTAACCGAATTGGGCACTGTCTAGTAGGCTGTGTCATATAAAGGCTATTAATCAAACAACATTAACAAGGAAACGTGAAAACCCTGCACTACTTTAGGTCGAATAGCTTGAGTAGCTTTAAATGTATTAATGTAATATAATAAAACAGTGCTATTTTTTAATAATATTGTTAGTTTTTTTTAATAACACCAACCTCTGATGTAGAGAGTGTGTTAATTGGTATAATAAATTACCAGGAAAGCAGAGATGATAAAATAATTTTGAATTATGCTTAGCCTAACGGAGGGCTCGTCGGCGAGCGCCTGGTGGCCGGGCTTTTCATGGAGCCCGAAGAAGTGATGTGACACCCCTCTCTACATCTCTTGGGCCCACCACCCATTGCGCTGCCATATGGGTGGCAATGAAGGCTGAGGTTCTTGACGGACCAGGCCCGGGCTGCAAAGGCTAGTTCTAGGGACATGGAACGTCACCTAACTGGGGGGGAAGGAGCCAGAACTGGTGAGGGAGGTGGAGCGCTACCAGTTGGATCTGGTGGGGCTTACTTCGATGCTCAGTCTTGGCTCTGGATCCGTACTCCTGGATAGGGGATGGACTCTATGCTTCTCTGGAGTTTCCCAGGGTGTGAGGTGACGGGCGGGTGTGGGGATACTCACGAGTCCCCGGCTGAGAGCTGCTATGTTGGCATTTACCCCTGTGGACGAGAGGGTTGCCTCCCTATGCCTACGGGTTGTGGGGGGGGAAACTCTGACTGTTGTCTGTGCATATGCACCGAACAGTAGTTCAGAGTATTCAGCCTTCTTGGAGACCCTGAATGGAGACTTGAATAGGGCCCCAGTAGGGGACTCCATAGTGATGCTGGGTGACTTCAACACGCACATAGGAAATGACAGGGACACCTGGAAAGGCGTGATTGGGAGGAATGGCCTTCCTGATCTGAACCCGAGTGGATGTTTTTTATTAGACTACTGTGCTAGTCATGAATTATCTATAAAAAACACCATGTTCGAACATAAGGATTCTCATAAGTGTACGTGGTACCAGAGCACCCTAGGCCGAAGGTCAATGATCGATTTTGTAATCGTGTCATCGGATCTGAGTCCATATGTTTTGGACTCTCGGGTGAAGAGAGGGGTGGAGCTGTCAACCAATCACCATCTGGTGGTGAGTTGGGTCGGGGTGGGGAAAGAATTTGGACAGACCTGGGAAGCCCAAGCGAGTAGTGTGGGTGAACTGGTAACATTTGGAGGAGGCCTCTGTCTGCAATATCTTCAACTCACACCTCCTGCTGAGCTTTTCAGGCATCTCTGCGGAGGTTGAGGACATTGAACCGGAGTGGGCAATGTTCAAAGCTTCCATTGCCGAAGCTGCGGTAGAGAGCTGTGACCTCAAGGTCTTAGGTGCCTCATGAGGCGGTAACCCTCAAACACCTTGGGGGGGGGAACGGGGAACCATCCAATTTGTATACAGCAAAGATGGGAAGCTGTTGACCTCAACCGAGGAGGTTATTGGGCGGTGGAAGAAACACTTTGAAGAACTTCTAAATCCCAACATGCCCTCTATGCTAGAGGCAGAGCCGGAGGCTGATGGGGGATCAGATTCAATTTCCTTGGGGGAGGTCACTTGAGGTAGTTAAACAACTCCGCAGTGGCAAAGTCCCGGGGATTGATGAGATCCGACCAGAAAAGCTTTGGATGTGGAGGGGGTGTCATGGATGACACACCTCTTCAACATTGCATGGAAGTCTAGGACAGTGCCTAAGGAGTGGTAGAACAGGGTGGTGGTTCTCCTCTTCAAAAGGGGGAATCAGAGAGTGTGTGCCAACTACAGGGGTATCACATTTCTCAGCCTCCCTGGTAAAGTTTACTCCAAGGTGCTGGAGAGGAGGGTTTGGCCGATAGTAAAACCCCGGATTGTAGAGGAACAATGCAGGTTCCGTCCTGTCCGTGGAACGACAGACCAGATCTTTACTCTCACAAGGATCCTGGAAGGGGCCTGGGAGTATGCCCATCCAGTCTACATGTGTTTTGTGGATCTGGAGAAGGTGTATGACCGGGTCCCCCATAAGAGACTGGGAGGTGCTGCGGGAGTACCGGGGGGGGTGGGGGGGTCCCTTCTTAGGGTGATCCAATCCCTGTATGTCCAAAGTGAGAGCTGTGTTGAGTTCGTTCCATGTGGGGGTTGGTCTCCGCCAGGGCTGCGCTTTGTCACCAATCCTGTTTCTGATATTCATGGACAGGATATCGAGGCGTAGTCGGGGTGGGGAAGGTGTTCGGTGGGCTGGGGATCTCATTGCTGCTTTTTGCAGATGATGTAGTCTTCATGTCATCATCAGTCTGTGATCTTCAGCTCTCACTGGATTGTTTGGCAGTCGAGTGTGAAGCGGCTGGGATGAGGATTAGCACCTCTAAATCTGAGGCCATGTGTCTCAACAGGAAATTGATGGAGTGCGTACTCCGGGTAGGGAAGGAGGTGTCCCAAGTGAAGGCGTTACAGTACCTCGGAGTCTTGTTCACGAGTGAGGGGACAATGAAGCGGGAAGTTGGCAGGAGAATAGGGGCAGCGGGGGCGGTATTGCACTCGCTCTATCGCACCATTGTCATTAAAAGAGAGTTGAGCCAGAAGGCAAAGCTCTCAATCTCCCGGTAAATTTTCATTCCTACCCTCACCTATGGTCATGAAGGCTGGGTCATGACCAAAAGAACTAGGTTGCGAGTACAAGCGGCCGAAATAGGAAGGGTGGCGGGCTTCTCCCTTAGAGATAGTTTGAGGAGCTCAGTCATCCGCGAGGAGCTCAAAGTAGAGCCACTGCTCCTTTGCGTCAAAGGGAGCCAGTTGAGGTGGTTTGGGCACCTGGTAAGGATGCCCCCTGGGCGCCTCCCTAGGGAGGTGTTTCAGGCACGTCCATCTGGGAGGAGGCCTCGGAGAAGACCCAGGACTAGGTGGAGAGATTACATCTCCACACTGGCCTGGGAACACCTCGGGATACCCCAGTCAGAGCTGGTTAATGTGGCTCGGGATAGGGAAGTTTGGGGTTCCCTGCTGGAGCTGCTGCCCCCGCGACCTGACTTCGGATAAGCTTTTGAAGATGGATGGATGGATGGATATGCTTAGCCTTTATAAAGATCAACATTTGTACAGAAATACTTAAGCAGAATATTCCACCAGTCACAAACTTCAGAAAATTGTGCATCATGCATGAAAATGAGAACACAACTATTGCTGGGCTTAAAAGATACAAGAACTAAATCAATGTTGAACATTGTATCTCAAAAGGAGGACTGTGTGGCTACTTAAAGAAATAATTCACACAAAAATTTAAATTATCTTATAATTTACTCACCCTCATGGCCATATGACTTTCTTTCTTCAGAACACAAATTAAGATTTTTAGAAGAATATTTCAGCTATGTAGGAATATTCAATGTAAGTGAATAGGTGCCAAAATGTTGACGCTCCAAAAAAGCACATAAAGGTCAAGGTCAAGTTTATTTATATAGCACCTGAAAAGCACCATGAGTGCTAACCATGGTCCTGTACAACAGTCATAAAATAACATCCCCCTACACTAAAAAACATTAATGAAATAACATTTTAGATAAATATAAGAAAAAAGAAAATATCAACAAAATACAAAGCATCAACAGACAGAAAAAAAATTCTAATAATTGTACTAATGGTGAGAACAAGTTACGAATAAGTCTGAGAAAAAAAGTATGTTTTAAGAGAAGATTTAAATATAGATAGAGTAGTGGATAATCTAATAAAAAGTGGTAGGGTGTTCCAAAGCTTTGGAGCCTGAACTGAAAAGGCCCTATCACCTTTGGTTTTTAAGCATGACTTTGGAACAGTCAATAGCAGCTGAGAGGAGGATCTGAGCATTCTCTGAGAAGAGTAGGGACGAAGAAGATCCGAAATATACACAGGAGCAAGTCCATGCAGTGCTTTAAATACAAATACTAAAATCTTAAAATCAACTCTGAATTGAACAGGTAACCAATGAAGTGATGCTAACACGGGCATAATATGCTCCCTCTTTTTTGTCCCAGACAAAAAAATGGGCTGCGGCATTCTGTACCAGCTGAAGACGCGAGAGTGAGGACTGGTTTATTCCGGCATACAGAGCATTACAGTAGTCCAGCCTGGTTGAGATAAATGCGTGAATGACGGTCTCCAAATCATTAAAAGTATGAACTTTTAAGCTTGCAAAGCCCCTTTAGCTGAAAAAAACTGGCTCTGCCTACAGAATTGATTTGTTAATCAAATTTTACTTCAGGATCAAAAATAATCCCCAGGTTTCTAACATGGTCACGAGTATTTTCTTGAAAGGGACCCAAGGAAGGGCTACATTTTTCTAACTGCTGTGGGGGGCCAAACAAAATAACTTCAGTCTTTTTGTGGTTCAACTGGAGGAAATTATTATCCATCCAGCCTTTAATGTCCTTTAAACATGCTAACAAGGTGGAGACTGAATCCAAACCCGTTTTTAGAGGAAAATAAAGCTGTGTATCGTCAGCATAGATATGAAAGGAGACCTTATGTTACTCAAAATTATGACGGAGAGGGAACATGTATAAAGAAAATAATGTTGGACCCAGAATAGAGCCCTGAGGCACCCCACAGGTAATGGGAGCTCTGCTCTATGAAAAGCCACAGTTACCAGAGTCTACAGATAGTAAAAGGTAATTTACTACTCTTAGAAGAGCAGACTCAGTACTGTGTTTAGCTCTGAAGACTGACTGAAAAGGATCCAGAATATTATTTGAAAGTAAATAAGGATATAGTTGGTTTAAGACAACCCTCTCCAATACTTTAGACAAAAATGGCAATTTTGAGATGGGTCTATAGTTGTTGGGGTCAGAAGGATCAAGATTAGGTTTTTTGAGTAAAGGCTGGACCATAGCATGTTTAAAGCAGGATGGAACAATACTTTTCTGTAAGGAGCCGTTATTAATAGAGAGCACAGTCGGTACAACAGAATCCAGTACCACCTTCAGCAACTTTGTAGGAATAATGTCAAGAGAACAGGTGGTTGATTTCATGCTGGAATTAATGTCCAACAACTCAAGAGTGCGTTATAGAGTGAAAATTAGAAAAGCAGGAAGGACTAGTATTTGAATATTGGAAATAAAAGCAGCATAAAAATAATACATACAACTCCAGTGGTTTAATACATGACTTCAGAATTGATATGACAAGTGTCGGTGAGAAACCGCTCAATATTTCAGATCCAAGTCCATTTTTGCTAGAAACTCTTCTCTCTGCCCTGTAGATGGTGATATGCATGAAGAATGTGAATCACCAAAAACACAAGAAGAACAATATGAAGAATATGAAGTGAAGATTGATGGAGCAGGGAGGAGAATTAATAGTAAAAAAGGAATTAAATATTGATCTGCTTCTAACCACATTCATTCATTCATCTTCAACCGCTTATCCTGTACAGGGTCACGGGGGGCTGGAGCCTATCCCAGCTAACATTGGGCGAAAGGCGGGGTACACCCTGGACAGGTCGCCAGTCCATCGCAGGGCCACACATATACAGACACACACTCATACTCACATCCACACCTAGGGCAATTTTTGGAGACACCAATTAACCTAGCCTGCATGTCTTTGGATGGTGGGAGGAAGCCGGAGCACCCGGAGAGAACCCACGCAGACACGGGGAGAACATGCAAACTCCACACAGAAAGGCCGGGGCAACCGGGGTTTGAACCCATGACCTTCTTGCTGTGAGGCGACAGTGCTAACCACTGCACCACCGTGCCGCCCTGTCTTCTAACCACATCTATCATATAACTTCTGAAGACATGGATTAAACCACTGGAGGCACATGGATTAGATTACTTTTATGCTGATTTATGTGATTTGTGGAGCTTCAATATTTTAGCACTGATTCACTTTCATTGTATGGACCAAAAGAGCTGAGATATTCTACTAAAAATCTTAATTTGTGTTCTGCGGAAGAAAGTCACGAGGGTGAGTGAATGATGAGAGAATTTTCATTTTTGAGTGAATTATTCCTTTTTAAGCGTGATGTAGCCCATGTACCAAACAACTTTTCCCATGCCTGCTCTACCTCCTCTATTGTGCAGGACATGATGTGTCAGGTGATCCTGCTTATTTAGCATTTTTTTGCATTCCTTGCATTGTTTGAATATGTTTTATAAACAACAATAACGCTCTGTCTGCATTAAGGGATATTAAGACCCTACAAATAAACTGATTTTAATGTAATTGTTTAATACATTACGATTTAAAAAGGTGATCAGTGTATTGAAAATAACTTCTTAATCTTATCTCCCTTTTTATTTTTTGGATTCAGATTCATGTAGTGTTTATTATAGATAATTGATGTATTTTAAACGTTGGCATACAGTGTTCATTATAATGGGACATAGGTTTTGCATCTCAGTACTCACTACTCAAGAGTACTTTTAAATGAGCTACTCTTTTACTCTTACTTGAGTAGTTTTTATGACAGCTATATTTACTCACACACATTTTTTTTGGGGAAGTAACAGTACTTCTACTTGAGTATGATTTTTCAGTTCTCTTTCCACCCCTGAGGATGTTTCAGCCAAAACATTTAATTCTGTCATTCGTTACTCTCATATTGGTGGAATCTATCCCTTTAAACCTACAGAAAAAATCCTTCCAATTACCACCTGGGTTACACATACCCCAAGTTTAGAAGTTTATTGCACAACATGCAATTGTACACCATAAACATCATGTTTTCTCAGAAAACAATGTACTGAAAACACACACACACTTATGCACAAACTTCAAAGTTGTCTCAGATGCTGCCCCACCTCTTTGGCTCCAGTCCATTACAATGTTTAAGACTGTAATCTCCTGCCGTCTCTGCTCTATTTCTTTCATGTCTGGTTTTTCCATTCTGTTCATACAATATGCTCCTCATGGTTAGCTCATCCACACCATCTGCACATGCACCCGTCTCCCTCACCTCTCTCTGGACTAATAAACTGTGTTCAGCATGTACATTACACTGAAATCTAATCTATAGTGAATTTTAGCTACTACTCATATTTAATGCTTCATGTATGGATTTTGATTTGAAAAACTCACTGCAGCAGGTCCTAAATCAGCATTAAACAGGCAGCTGGTGCTTAAAGTTGCTGTGACTTCACTTCTCTGGCTGCCATAACTTTGCCATCTGCTCAGAGCTACTTATACACTGAGAGCGACTCACTTGCTCTGTTTACACACCAGCTACTGAACACTGCTACAGCTGCTCTACAATTTAATGTACACATTAACTACAGAACATAGCTACAACTTCTCTATAGTCACTCACACAAACACACAGATTACTGAAAACCTAGGCAGATGCTGTCTGCTCCAAAAGGCCATAATTGTTGTAAAGCTCATTTTTCAATGCTGTGGTACCATGATGGTATTAGATGGTAATATTGTGATACAATGATATATAGGTCAGTGATGTGATGTGATCTCATTTGTTTTGTCTGGACTTTTTTTTATATACATATGATGCAAATTCACCATGATAGACATGTACATTTCTGAATTAAAATATTTTTATATTTTTCTTGGTTAAATTTGTCAAGAAATTGTAACTGCATTTAGCTCTGTGTCAAGGTCATTAAGTCTCATAAAAGAAATATTTTTTTAATCTTTTTATGGCAAGTAAGGATGTTAATGAATAATCTATTATTTGTTTTTAATAATTTGATCAATCATCGATGAATCAATTTCAGCAAAAATGCAATCATACCAGCATATAGAGAAAAGACTGTCTGTACAGTCATCTGCCACTTGATGGCGCACTGCCACTTGTGTGCTGCATGTCACGTCCTGTCAGCAACACAGAATAAAAACAGCTTTGAAATATAAAACGGGGGTCAGTGTAATCATGGTTTTTTTCCTTAGATTAACATTACATTTACTGCATAAACCGTGATAGTGAGTTGAAGTACAACATGACAACAAGCAATTTTATTTATTTATTTTCTCCCCAATTTGGAATGCCCAATTCCCAATTCGCTCTAGGTCCTCGTGATGGTGTAGTGACTCAATCCAAGTGGTGGAGGACGAATCTCAGTTGCCTTCATGCTTGAGATCGTCAGTCCGCTCATCTTATCACGTGGCTTGTTGAGCGTGTTACAGCGGAGGCTTCACGCCATCCACTATTGCATACACAAACAACTCGCCACGTGCCCCACTGAGAGCGAACCACATTATAGTGACCATGAGGAGGTTACTCCATGTGACTCTACCCTCCCTAGCATCTGGGCAATTTGGTTGCTTAGGAGACCTGGCTGGAGTCACTCAGCACACCCTGGATTCAAACTCATGACTCCAGGGGTGGTAGTCAACATCAATACTCGCTGAGCTATCTAGGCCCCTGACAACAAGCAATTGTTGTAATGCAATGGTTGTTGACACCTTGTCATTAGTCTACAAAGTTAACTTTTTATGAATTCAAAACTGTATCTTCTATACAAGTTATTATTAATAGTAATACATTAACAGTAAATTCATGTAAATAAATTTTAAACAGCCTGAATTTATTAAAATACACTGAACTGGAAATATATTAAGAGGAAGATAATTTCTTAAGTGTAGGCTATTTCTTGCACTTAAAACAGTTTTAGGAATGAAAATGAAAACTGAAAATAATCTTTTTTCTTTTTTTTTGCAGAATGTAACTGAAAACAGGATCAAAGTCCCTTTTGATTGTTTCAAAGTGAAAACGTTCAATTTAAATGCTGGTAACCGGTTAATAACCAGTTAATTTTGTACTGATATATATATATTTTTTTTTCATAAAACCAGATGCCAAAGGGTTTATCACAGTAAATTTTCAGAATTAAACCACTTCCTGTTGCCCAAAAAATGACCAGGGCAGAGTTTCCCAAAAGCATTGTAAGCCTAAGATTGTCTACTTAGGCTTACAATGCTTTTGGGAAACTCTGCCCTGGTCATTTGTTTCTCTTCAGAGATCTGGTAACACTGCAACTGGTATATCACCCACCCTTAGCAGAGTACTGTTATTTCATTCTAACATTTTAACAAATGGAAACAGGCTATGGAATGCCGGAATGAAAAAATACTGTTTTGGCTACATCTTGCTTCTACATCTACAGTAAGACATTTTTCTCTGATGTTGACATTTTTTAAGTATGCATTAGAATGGTTAGTAAGTCAAAAATCAAACTTTGTATAAATAAAGCTTTGTTTGATTAAAAAAAAATAGTTTATTATTATTATTGTTCATGATCAAGCTATTTTTATTCATTAACGTAAACAATCATCAATTAGGAACATTCCTTAACATTTGCAACCCTAATGGCAAGATTCTTACAGGTTGTGGAACAGTTAAACCCAGAGAACACTTAATGATTCATAAATAATATGATTCATAACATTTGTAAAAAAAAAAAAATGTAATTACAAAAATTGGCATAAATGTATAAAATATTTTTCAAAAATGTATAACAAAACATGAATCGAAATATTAAATTTCTATAAACTTTGCACCATTATTTTAAACAATGTTTTAAAAATACTTTTCATTTCATCATCTTCTCATCCTTATTAGTCATTGACCCATAAACTATGGTTCTGGATGGTTACTCTTTTCTTATACCTTGGTATTTGGTATACATTAAAAAGATATTCAAGGTATGCCTACAGCAAAGAATGTATTATGATGGTACATGTCCAAAGCACTGTGCTATTGCATTGTCCATGCAAATGACATAACGTGGTACTTTTTTGTTGTGCGTTATACAAAATACTGAAAAATGCTCTAAGATATGCTAATTGGGCAAATTTTTCAAATGTCTTACTTTAATTGGATGTTTCTAGATTTCTTTAATTATTCTTTAATTTTGAAACCCCATTCTGTCTATTCTTTAATAACATCCTGTCAAGAATGTCCATCGTTGTTTCCAACAATAGCCTGATTGTCTTATGACTAATGTGTACTGTAGCTATTGTTTCTTGCACATTTGCAATGACAGCTCTTCTCAATGACTCTTGAGAATCAAGTTCTTTAAATGAGCGTGCCTTTCGAATCTTCACCGGAAAGAGCATAATCTCTCTCTGCTGCTCGCTTGCTCTCATGAAGCTAATTACAACTACAATCATCTATGCATTTGTCTCAAAGCCTAATAGCTGCAACAAGAGTCTGTAATTATGTAAAAGTAGGAGGAACGTTTGGTGGCAAACACCACTAACAACAGCAACAAAAATACATTATTGTGCACACCGGCAAAGCACATTATGTTTCTTTGTGTGATTTAATTCTCCACAACCGTGTGTACTACAACATGTCTCAGCACAAAATGTTACAGAAGCACATGTTCTCTTCTTTTATTTCTATTTGATCTGTGTTTGAGGGTTTGTATGCCTCTAAAATCCCCTCATTTACCTTCCTGGCCCATTAAGTGCTCTTTGTTTTGTGTCAGCTCAGCCCAGTAGACAAAACCAGAAAATGGAGTGGTCTGAAAAAAAGTGGGCTACTTGTATATCTTCATTTTAATGTAAATGATAATACATATAAATACATTTTGCTTCGTTTAGTTTTAATTGTAGTTGTTTCATTCTGTGATTGTTAGTTTTTGTTTAGTTTTTTTATTTCTGGTATATTTCATTTTTATTTTAGTATTCTGGATTTCTAGTTTTCATTTACATGCAGTTTTTCAATTGTTTTCGATGTTAGTTTCAGTTTAGCTTTACTTTTTCACTTATTTTAGATGTTAGTTTTAGTTAAGTGTTTGATTATCTTGTATATTTTATTTTATTTGTAATATTCTTAAAGCTAAAGTGTGCAACTTTTTCAGTGTTAAAATACTTTCTCCTATACAGCTTAATATACAGAGACAAATAAGCCATTTGTATGTTAGTATTCTTGAAAACAGTTAACACTTTGTCTCTGTGGCACTTTAAAATTTCTCTTTTTGTTTTGAGTGGCCTGTCCCACCCAACACAACAACATTGACTCTTTTAATGGTGTATGTTGGGGGCGGGACTATCTGTTGGCAGGAGTATTTGGGAAAGATGTTTGAAAACAATGTTTACATGTGCAGTTCTGTTCGGTGACTCTAGAAATCAAGTACTTTGCAGCCACTGTAAGGGGGAATTTAATTACCACAGAAGCACGTCAAGTCACAAAAAAGCAGAACGAGACGTTGTCTGCAGCACTTTTCAAGTGGAGCACAACACGGTTCTTGATGCTGGCACTGACGCCCTGATGCAAATCATGAACATGGCTGCACGATTGCTCTAGCAAAGCAGATAGCCACAGTATGCCGGCTGGCAGTGTTTTAGTCAAGACCACCTACACCGAGACCAAGCCAAGACCAGGGTTGGGGATTAATGGAATACATGTAATGGGATTACGTATTTAATATACAAAATATAAGTAACTGTATTCCACTACAGTTACAATTTAAATCATTGGTAATTAGAATACAGTTAAAATATGTTACTGACCTTGAGTAATCTAATGAAATACATTACAAATGACATTTTACAGCATGTATTCTGTAATCTGTAGTGGAATACATTTCAAAAGTAACCCTCCCAACCATCGTCAAGACCAAGACCAGAGTGTATCAAGACTGAGACAAGACCAAGACTTTGAGGGGTTGAGACCAAGTCAAGACCAAGACCAGACCAGAGTGAGTCCCACAGTGATAAAATGTGGAAAGTGCAAACCACAGGCACTCCTCAAATTGATCTGAAATATCCATATTTCCAAAAAAACACCCACAGAAAACAAATGAAGATTCCTCTTCATTCACCTCTTTTATTGCCGCATGTGTCAGTGTACCATGAAAATGTCTTGATAAAATAATCAAAAGGCATCGCAAAGGTGAATTTTATGTGTGAATTTTACTTTGTTTTTTATGAGCAAACAAATAAAACAAACACTAAGGAGCTGAAATCAACTTAACCATCTTTATTCAAGTTTTACCATCCACCAATAACAATAAACTTGTAGTGCAAGTATCAAATTAGGTTTTCTGGATGACTCTTCCACTAGAAACCATCATTAAGTACAGAATGTATCTAACAATTATTCAATACATAAGTCTTCACTTTTTTCTGTCTTTTCTTAAACAATATAGTAACTTTTTGAGTTGAATGGAATGCAGCAAGAGGCAGATTGCTAATGTTAGCTAGCTAGCTTTGCTAACGTCACTTACTTATCAGTTACTTAGCTTATCTTTCTTTACGCTTCCTTTCTAAGTGGCGATTAAAGTTTGTCTTTTAGGTCCGATTTTCCCAACATTTTTCTGCCACGGCACGCTTTTTACGATTAGAAAATCCCATGGCACACCACTATCCCACATAACCATCGTCAATAGTTTTCCTTTTCAAGAACTTGTCCATGTTTTCTGTCTGTGTAATTAATGGTAATGTTTGAAATTCGGCTATGAATATGAAATAAAAAATGCAAGTAACATAGGTACAATGTATAATGAGGTAACGGATGCCAAGAGTGCTAATTGAATAACGAAAATCCAACAAATTTGTGTCTTTTCCAGTTTGTAGATTTGTTCTTGCAAATTCATTCTTGCAATAGCATAGCAAATAATTTTTAGATTTATTTATTTATTTACTGTATTTTCTTGAAATAAAATCGCACCTGACTATAAGTTGCCCCGGCTCAAAATTGTGTTGTTGATAGAGGAAAAAAGCACATAAGTCGCACTGACAGAAGTTGGATCCATCAGGCACTAGGACCCAAGAGCAGCCGCCCGGCCTCCGTTTACTGGTTCAGATATCAAATGCGCTCTGTGAAGATTACAGAGAATCTACACATCGTAACACTGTGTTTTTGGACTTGTTTAAACTTGTTTAAATGAGAATTTTCTGTTAGTAATCGTATGTAACCACTTCTCATATTCTTTTTATGTTTCATGAGAGAAATGTGACAAGTAAGCCACATCTGTTCATAACATCTGTAATTCTATGCTGTGAACAAATAAACAGTTTTTAGTCTTTGAATAAATCAATACACCAGTTATATTCTATTCATTTATTTGGTTCACTGACTGAATGTTTTTACTACAAGTGTGATGATGAAACATAATTTGTAATGGAAAATATACTGAATTGGCAAACTCTTGAATGCTTCACTAAAATACCGCAAAAAAACAAAAAGTATTTATTTTGAGGAATTTCCACAGCACACCTGACAATCTTTCACGGCACACTAGTGGGCACAGTGGTTGGGAAACACTGGTTTAGGTTGCCAAATTGTATTGCAGGAGATTTGTCTGACATCTCTCAGACAGCCACGGTTTCTTCTCCTGTCTCCCACATTCACTTTCTTGGAGTGCATGTGAAGTGGGGTCGGGAGGGGTGACAGCCGTTAATAGTAACAAAACTTTCAAAGTAGAAATGAGTCATGTTATTGCTTGCATTTGAAGCAGAACGTTTTACATCCAATCACAGTAATGATATTAACAAATAAATCAGACAATGCACAGGCAATTTAGTGATATCCCCGGAGTTGTGGTCTTGAAAGAAAATCCTGAGTATTCATTGTCTTAGACAGAGACAAGGCAGAGTAAAAATGAGGTCGATTCCGAGTCTAGACCTTCTAAAAGTGGTCTCGAGACCAAGACCGATTTTGAGTATTACAACACTGATGCCGGCTGATTCATATTGTGTAGGATGAGAGTTTAAAAGATATAATGCCCAATGCAATAAATACTCAAACTATGGGACTAATTCTTTTAATTAGTCAACCTCTCACTTTGACTTTTTGAAACACTTAATGTTACTTGAATTGGTGCTGTTTTAGTGCATTCCTGTCATTATACTGTGGAAGGCTTTGTTTGGAAAATGTTAAAGGTGAATTATGTCATTTCAACACTAATAGTGGCACCAAACGGAATTACAAAAATGTATGTTTCAAACAACCTTTGCCAACACCCCCTTAGACTCATTGCGCCCTTTCACACTCTCAGAGTCCCTATGAACTAATAGACCATAATAAATAAAAGGTGATAAACATTTAACGTCATATTAAACAAGACCTCTATAATATTTACACAACAGGCAGAAAGTGTGGCAGAGAAATCGAATTACATCGCCGGATTGAACAGGTGAGCAGCTACATGTGCGGTGGTTTCAGCAAATGATGTAGGATGGTTCTTCTGGTAACTAGTAAGTGTAACAATACATATTTCGAGTATCTTACACATTTATCTAGAGCTTGACAGTAATGAGCTAACTTATTTGGTAATACCATGAATGCAGCTTACCTGTCGAAAAGAACATCTGCAAGTTCGAGTCTCCATTGAACCCCAAAATTGACCTCAAAGTCCTCCACTTTGTAAATGCGTTGTCAATGTTCACTCTGGTTTTACTCCGTTCTCTGTCTCTGTATCTTTTAGCAAGTCTTTGAATTTTGGATTTAACATTGTAGGCGAAGCAAAAATGTTTTTCCTCTGTACACATCTGCAATGAATGCTCATGTTCTCCCGGCCGAACAGCTTACTACAATTAGCCACGTCCCAAACTCAAGCTATAGGTTGAGCTAGAAAGGGATGGGTGGAGCTGAGCGTGCCGCTCAAAATATAAACATCAATGTTTTGATAGTGTCTGGGAGTCTACGTGTTTATACATTTGGGGGAGATAAATCCACGAATAGATTAGTTAAAGTTGTCAATGAACAATAAACTAGGATAGTAGAATGTATTTTGACATCAGAAATGTTACACACTTCACCTTTAAGCATTATTGTTTCAAATTGTTTTGTTTTCAATAAGTCAATAATAATAGAGTCAAATTTCGGCACTTTCAAAAACAAATTAACTTCAAAAAAGTATGCACTTAATCGCAATTTAAAAATGTTATCGGCTGACAGCACTACTATAAAATAACCATGTCATTCTGTTCCATGTAGGCCTAATTGGTCAAAACAATATGATCTTTGCCAGAGCACCATAGTGTCTGTGTTCAACATGTTTACATGATCTAAATGAGGACATACCGTAATATATACATAATATATAGTCAATTACCCCCCCATTGTCCAGGCAAATTTGATTGGGGAAAAAAAGGAAATACAAGTGGTCCTTGGATACAATTTTAAGCTGACTGTAGAGTGACTTGGTGTGTTTTATGTTTTTTTATATGCCTTCATGCTGTGATATTTATGTTCAGAAATGAATATCATATTTTCAAACAAAAATTATGCAATGAACAAATCTTCTAAGTATGAGAGGGAGCAATTGTTCAGTATTCTTGGATGAAAGATTACCCATGATGTGTATTTATGACAGGCTGTCAATTTGTTGAAAATAGCTCCATTCTGCTGTCACTGTATGCCTGAATGCATCATGCACAAAGCACAGTTACCACTTCACTGCATGGATCAGATTTCTGGAGACTGACTTTCAAGTGGCAACACTGCACATGCATCTGAAAACCACATTCTGCACAGTACGTTTCACCAGAGTTTCACCTGTCACATTGCCACCAGAGCTTTGCAGGATGAACAAGGTAACTTCTGCTTGTCTGCCTTTTCCTCAACACAGAGAGCATTTCAAACTGTGCAGCTAGTGTTTTAGCATCACTGTATCACTAAATCATTCAATTGTAACTGTGGTTGACACAAACATTTTCAGTCAATGGAAAAGAAAAATAACAAAGATCTCTTGAGATCATCTCAATTGTTTGTCAAAGACTGGAATTATAAATATCGAGTGCTAATGGAGACTCCTTTAGTAAAAGCTAAACAATTTCTCAAATTGTGCTCATTTTTTCCAGTGTCAAATATTTGAATGTAAACATTTCTCATCAAATACTTCCAAGACCAAATTATCTAAGCTATGCTTTCCACATTCATTTTATAGCTCTGTACTGTATTTCAACAATTGTCTCTTTTTTTTAGGAAACACACTCGAGACAAAGTTGATCATTACATGAAACATAACTGATAATTCCATAACATCTCCTAAGCTATGAAAGCACAGCCTCTTATCAATAAAACAATTCCCTCTAGGGCTGAAGAAATGTGAGATGGTATATCAAAGCTGGGAAGGTCAACTTTCAATTTTCCATCAGAGAATAGTGCAAAGTTTGAATCAGGTAGGGCTCAAAGCATTTACCCCTGACATACATAATTCATGTCCTCTTATGGTATGATATGTAGCCCACTCATGTAAGACAAAGTTCCTCTTCCCAAGCATGAACAGGGCTAAATATCAGTAGAACTGTTTTCAACACACATTATTCAGCCTTATGACTTCTGAACTATGACAGGTGTTGTTTGCCCAGCATAAAGCCACATATGGCAAGAGGAAAGAGAGGGATAGGAAATGGCGAGAGAAAAGAAAAGGGGCCAGGGTGAGATGAGAACTTAATTGGGTGAGGGGAGGGAAACTATAGATCAATAGCTCAGGCTTTTCAAGAGCTGCATCATAACCAGAGGTAACATCTGGCATTCGCTGACATTTTCTGTTAGCCTGGTAAATGTCAGGGATGCTAACAAACAAACACACCAATATGCTCCTTGTCCCCAAACTCCCATGTTCCTTAAATGTTGGAGCAGTGTAAACCCATGAAAGCCCACTTTTGACTTTGTTTGCTGTGGGCCTATGCTCTGTTTCCTGATACCTGACTGGAATGGGTAGATCAATTGAAGAGTTAATTTTCTTCACTGCAGTCTAAAGGGGTGGTCACACTACACTTTGCTCTCCATTCCCTCCTGTTCAAATGCATCCAAATGCAGGAGACCTGAAACGCAAGCTCATGTGAAGAAATTTTGCACTTTGTTGCAGAGGAAAGTACATGTTTGGTGAACTCTGAACTGCAAATCTGGATAACGAGAGGACGTGTGACCAATAGAAGATTGTGCTTTTATTGTTTCCGGAAAGTGAGAATACTGTATATTATAACATTTTAAAGATAATATTATTTTGTGGAAAATTTGTGATGAATGGGTGAGAAACAGATAAATATTTAAGTCCTTTTTTACTATATATCTCCACTTTCACTAGATCTATAGTAAAAAAAAATTTAAAAATGTACGTTTCTCACCCAAAGTGAATTTGAATTAGAAGGATTTAACCACTGGAGTCTGATGGATTACTTTTATGCTGCCTTTATGTGGTTTTTGGAGCTTCAAATGTCTGGTCACCATTCACTTGCATTGTATGGATCTACAGAGCTGAAACTTTCTTCTAAAATCAAAAGATTTCACTTGTGTTCATCAGAAGAAAGTCATATACCTCTGGTATGGCATTGGGGTGAGTAAATTATTAGTGTGAACTATCCCTTTAACAATGTTAACAGGTTATATAAACCTTTGCTTCGCTAACTGTTAATTTATTTTCACAATCACACCCTCAGTCCCCTGGTACATTCACTCACACACACACACACACACACACACACACGACTATCCTTATGAGGACTCTCCATAGACGTAATGATTTTTATACTGTACGAACTATAGATTCTTTCTCTGAACCCTACCCCTAAACTTAACCCTAACAAATTTTTGCATTTTGACATTTTCAAAAAACATAGTTTAGTATGTTTTTTTTAAGCGATTTGAATTATGGGGACACTAGAAAATGCCCTCATAAACCACATTTATAGCATAAAACCATTGTAATGACCATTTTTTAACTTAAAAAATGTCCCCATTGTACAGTACCTTTGTATAGTACCTATACATTTTAATTGTGAAGGTATGTGAAAACAGCACACGTGGTACATTTAAGAGTAAATGCAACCCAACGATTTTCCTGTAATATATCTGGCTGCATGTGTGAAAGGGGCTAATGTTTATCATTAAATTTCCACATCCCCTTGCATTTCGGTGAAATCGGAGCTGATTCTGAATGTGTTTCCAAGTTGGAAGTCTGACTTCCCAAGTAGGAGGTTGAAAATTCTGACTTTCTGACTTGAATTAAATATAGCAGAAATGCCTTATATATATATATATATATATATATATATATATATATATATATATATATATATATATATATATAGAGAGAGAGAGAGAGAGAGAGAGAGAGAGAGAGAGAGAGAGAGAGAGAGAGAGAGAGAGAGATGACAATTTTGATAGGTCCTACCCCATCTTCCTATTTTAATAGGATATATGTCAACAAAGAAAAGAAAATTGCACTTGTTAAGCCAATTCACGGGGACACTTGCACTGGCACTGTGGTCTGAAACATGGCTCCTCTTCAATTATATGGGCTGAGATCATAGTACTTGCTCACGCCTTGTTAGCTAGCCCTGCACTTGGCCTCCATCCAGGTCATATCTGAGCACCCTGCCCATCTTCCCATTTGCACCACAGATACAGCCCATTTCCTGCTGCACACGCATCAATGCTAACGACTAATGGTTCAGTGGGGCATATGGTGCATCAGCCTTGCTTAATTAACTTGTGCTTATAGACCCAACATTGTTTGGATAGACATGAGGAGTTTGAGGGATGCGGGTTTGTCAATATCAAGCAGTATGGTTATGCTAAACCTATCAAGCTATGCCTATGCTTTACAATCTAGGTAAAGTGTGTAATTTTTTCAATGTTAAAATACATCCCATCTCAGTTTAATGAGAGCAGACAACTGTGCAAGTTATCCATTCATAAATCAGTGTCAGCCTCAAACAACATGCCCACAGTCCATTCACAGTTCATTAAAAAAAGGGTAAGCACCATCCAAAAACTGACAATCTGATTGGCTGGCTTCAATGCAATTTCTGCCAGTCATCGTGAACAAAGTTGCTTTTACAATAAAATAATCACTAGATTTACCATATTTATGCTATCAAATCTTTGAAAGATATTCTGATTTTTGTTTGAGGCGCCAAGTCTAAAGTAGGTTGAGTCAGTGTCAAGGCCGAGAACAGAAGAGGGTTGAGTTCGAGTCAAGACCAGAAAATGGTTGGTCCAAGTCAAGACTGAGACAAGAGGGTTGAGTCAGAGTCAAGACCAAGACCAAGACCAGAAGAGGGTTGAGTTCGAGTCAAGACCAGAAAATGGTTGAGACAGAGTCAATACCGAAAACAGTAGAGGGTTGAGTGAAGACCGAGACCAGAATTGGGTTAAGTCAGAATCAAGACCGAAACCAGAAGAGGGTTGAGTCAAGTCGAGACAGAGACCAGAAGAGAGATGAATCAGAGACAAGATCAAGTCCAGAAGAGGGTTGAGTCCAAGTCCAGACTGAGTCTGAGTCAAGACCGGGACCAGAAGAGGGTTGAGTCCGAGTCAAGACAGAGACCAGAAAAAGGTTGAGTCCGAGTCAAGACGAGGGTTAAGTCCAAACAAGACTGACACCAGAAGAGGGTTGAGTCCGAGTCCAGACCGAGTCCGAGTCAAGATCGAGTCCAGAAGAGGGTTGAGTCCAAGTCAAGACTGAGACCAGAAGAGGGTTGAGTCCGAGTCAAGACCGAGACAAGAAGAGGGTTAAGTCCAAGACAAGATCGAGACCAGAAGAGGGTTGAGTCCGAGTCAAGACCGACACCAGAAGGGTGTTCTGCACGAGGGTAGCGCCGACCCAGGGCTAATGCAGTAACTATGCACCGCAGCCGACCTCGCTTTCCGGACAACAAAGGTCACGGCACGTGCCCTGGGCCAGAAGATGTCCATTATGGTGGTCCAAGAGCGGCACCTGTGGCTCAACCTTGCTAAGAAAGCTGGCTTTCTCGATGCACCCAGCTCGCAAAGGGGGGCACTGTGGAGGACTTCGCCCATCAGTTCTTGATGGTGAAGAAGCAGACGGAGGCTAATAAGCACATCCTGCCGTGGAGCGACTCGAGCCTCTGAGGCTACAAGCCTCCGAGGTCCCACGGCCTATTTGCCACTCGCCAAGGCCATCCTCCTGCGGTCGACCCAGGCTCCCCCACCACCGGAGCCCATGCACACGATCACTTAAGCCAGAGCCCCCTCTACAAGGTGGCAGTATGCTCTGAAGTGGCATCCCTTAACAAACTGGTGTTCTTCCTGTGGGGAAGATCCACGGAGATGCACAGTTGGGTCTGTGCTCTCCTTCCTACAGGAGGGGCTGGAGAGATGGCTCACTCCCTCTACTCTGAATGTGTATGTGGTTGCCATAGCAGAATATCGCGTTACACTGGATGGGAGGACTTCACGACAGCACAACTTGATCACCAGTTTCCTCAAGAGCGTGAGGAGATTAAATCCACCTTAGGCACACCTAGTTACCTCTTGGGATCTCTCTATGTTCCAACATGCCTTACAGAGAATCCCCTTTGAACCCCTGTAGCAGGCCGATCTCAGCACGTTGTCTCTGAAGACAGTCCTTCTGGTGGCACTCACTTCTATCAAGAGGTTGGGGGACCTACAAGCACTCTCTGTCACCAGCGAATGCCTGGAGCTCGGGCTGGCTCACTCTCATTTGATCTTGAGACCCCGGGCTGGTTACCTGCCCAAATTTCCCACCACTCCCTTTCGGGACCAGGTGAAGAACCTGTAAGCACCTCCTTCAGAGAAGGAAGACCCAGCATTGTCGTTGCTATGTCCAGTGCGTGCCCTGCGCATCTATCTGGACCACATGCAGAGCTTTAGATGCTTAGAGTAGCTCTTTGTCTGCTTTGCAGGTCAGCAGAAGGGGAAAGCTGTCTCCAAACATAGGCTGGCCAATTTCCTTGACTTACCAATCCCAAGACCTTCCGTGCCCCTTGGGAGTTCGGGAGCACTCCACAGCGGGTTGGGCTACACCCAATACTTTTGCGAGAATTTCATCAGAATTTATCTCCTTCACTCTTGGATTTCACTGTCAAATTGCACTTGGAAACCTCAGCCTCAGCATTCCTGATGCTTCAGCAGCATGAAGAGGAGAAAGTGTTGTTCACTGCGGCAAAGCCCCGCTGCTAAGCGGACTCACACAGAATCCCTGCTCTTCAGTGATCTTGCTATCCCTGCTGTCCGAGCAAATAAAAGCGTGGGAATCCCTTCCCGGCATATCAAATATGAAATGTTTTTTTTTTTTGTTTAGTTTTTTTTTCTTCCCCTGTCCCCTTTTCTCCTCCTCGCTTAATAGGTGTGTATGTGCGTCAACTAGTGTGTGATGCATTAAAAAAATCTAATTGGTATTAACAACTGTAAATGCACAGCTTTAGCCCCTCTGAAAGTGGAGGGGCTGCACATATTCAATTACCTCAACGACTGGCTCATTTTAGTGAGACTGAGTCAGAGACTATGGCACACTCGCAGAAGGACAGGTTGTTAGCGCATTTTTTATACACTTGGCCTACGGGTCAATGTGAGGAAGAGCTCATTAATTCCCAGTCAGGAAATATCCTTCCTGGGGTTGCGTTTGAACACTGTAACAATGCACTCTTCACTCTCGGCCAAGAGAATTCACTCGATATGCAGCACGGCAGTGAGTTTCAAATTGGGTAGGAATCTGCCTCTGAAATTCTTTCAGAAACTCCTCTTATGGTAGCCTATTATGGCCTATTACACATGATACCTCTGTAATGCTGGCTCAACTGCCAAGTTCCTCAACAGGCATAGCACTACAGGCACTATCGCATTGTAGTCACCAACCACTGTCTATCTACGATAGCACCATGGACAGCTCCATGGTTTTCTGGCCTGGGGTCACCTTAGGTCAGGTTTGAAGATGCAAAATAGTCACTGTAGATGTGTGCAACACGGGCTGTGGCATGTTATGCAACGGCAACCTGGCATTCTGGGAATGGACGATTGGGAAACGGACCTGGCACATCAACCGCTTGGAGATGTTGGTGGTTATTTTAGCCCTAAAAGCATTCGAGTCAGAGGTGACGGGGCATAATATTCTGATTCAGTGGCATACATCTATCACCAGAGCGGTGTGCGATCTCCAGCAATGATGACACTCGCATGGCAGCTCTTCAAGTGGAGCGGCAAGCAGGTCTTACTCCATCTACGCTTAAAGTATTTCACTATTTCGCCACTATTTTGCCAAATCATGCAGCTGTAGGGGGCATGCCAGTAGGTAGACACTGTTTTGTTGTCAGCTTTCTAAGAGACATGAGGCGATTGAATCCTCCCCACCCAGCTACAATCCCTACATGGAACCTGGCCTTGGTGCTGAACTTGCTGACTAAAGCCCCCTTTGAACCGATCGAGACTATTGATCTGCGTTCTCTGTCCTTTAAAACAGCTCTCTTACTCGTCCTGGTATCCGTTAAGAGGGTGAGTGATCTGCAGGCATTCAATGCACAGCTCCTGTCTGGAATTCGGTCAGAGTGAATCTAGAGCCACGCTGAGACCAAAAAAAGCTTATATTCCCAAAGTGCTCTCTACCACCTTTAAGGCGCAAGTAGTCACGTAAAAGCCTGTTACCCCCTCCCTTCCAGTGTCTGACTGGAGGGGCAACACTCCCTTCATACACTTTGTCCAGTCAGAGCACTACACACCTATGTGTCCCACACAAGCAAATTCAAACAAACGGACAAGCTTGTCAGAGACTGTCACATTGTATTTTCAACGCTATAACATTGGCGTACAAATCTCAGGGAACCCAATACCCTGTTGGCATTAAGGCCAACTCAGTGAGAGTTATGGCCACCTCTTGAACAATGCAATACTCGGCCCTTCATGTTAAGTGCCCTCATACTTCGTTTATACTGCCTAATTACACTACATTTAATATCTCTAATGTCTTGGCTGTGCTTTAGACATATGAATGTAAATTGGTGCCACACTCAGGCCATGCTGCTTGAATATATATTTACTGTGTTTCCCACACAAATACATACATCAAATGCCTTAAGACACTCGTTCTCTGGTTAAAAGATAGATATGTGCTGTGTTTACCTTAGTGTAACTCAATTAGCTGTCTCACTACTGGACTGTGCACCTGGCTGTGTTCTGCTAGTTTCGCTTGGAGCCCTCTTAAAAGCAAAGCTTCCTGCTACTGAGTGACGCAGATGTGCTTGTTACCTCGCCCCCTCAGAACTGTCAGGGTGACGTTGATTTCTTATACACATCCTATAAGCTAAGCATTGTATCTGTACAACACATTTTCATGTTCTGCCCAAACTATACACTTGGGGTAGTTACAACGAGATTCACTCTTGAGTGTTATGAGTTACATGTCCTTTGTCCAGTACTGCGGCGGGATTGTACACGTTCCCATAAGCGTCAGCAACACAATGTAAGTGACTGAAATCGAAAGGGAACGTCTCAGATTACATATGTAACCTCGGTTCCCCGAGAGGTAGGGAACGAGACATCGCATAGCTAGCCGTGTTACTGGATGTCACTATCGTGCGGCTCAGCCGCCGCTTTCAGTTGATAAATTCTGACTGATGGTGTTATGGAGCCCGCTTATATAGAGAGCTGAGTGCAGCATGCTCAATGTCATTAGCTAAGGGGGCGCGAACACCACTGGCTCAATTCAGTTGCATCTGAATTGGTGTGATCCAATAGGAGTTCAGAAATCGGAGAAAATGATTTTTTCCCATAAGCGTCAGCAACTCACGCAATGTCTCGTTCCCTACATCTCAGGGAACAGAGGTTACATACATAACCATTGATATATTGTTTGATTTGTATTCTATTAAAGTGTATGCACCAAATTGGTTGGAATGGTGTGTGTGGGCTGTGTATGACTGGACACAGCTGAGTCACTAAATGAGTCATTGAGGGGAAACACTTTCTTCAGACAGAACCCTTCAGGTCCTTCACACCACCCGCTGAAAGCTCCACCAATTTTCCAACATCGCTACAAAGCAAAAAATCATTTTAATTAGGATTTTTGTCTTGCTTAAAACACATAAACATCCTTAAAACAAGCTATACTTCATCTTGGAAAATTATGTAAGGTAATAAGATTCTCTGTTTTAAGAGAATATGTTTTTAGTTAAGTTTATTTTCACTATTTCACTGGCAAATTGTTTTAGCTTGTTTTAAGCATAAATCTAACAATGTTATTCATGCATAAAACAAGAAAATAAACTTAATTCTAAATATGTTCTCTGAAAACAAGTTTTATTATTATTATACACAATTGAGGTTCAGGGCGGCACGGTGGTGCAGTGGTTAGCACTGTCGCCTCACAGCAAGAAGGTCATGGGTTCAAACCCCGGTTGCCCCGGCCTTTCTGTGTGGAGTTTGCATGTTCTCCCCGTGTCTGCGTGGGTTCTCTCCGGGTGCTCCGGCTTCCTCCCACCATCCAAAGACATGCAGGCTAGGTTAATTGGTGTCTCCAAAATTGCCCTAGGTGTGGATGTGAGTATGAGTGTGTGTCTGTATATGTGTGGCCCTGCGATGGACTGGCGACCTGTCCAGGGTGTACCCCGCCTTTCGCCCAATGTTAGCTGGGATAGGCTCCAGCCCCCCGTGACCCTGTACAGGATAAGCGGTTGAAGATGAATGAATGAATGAATTGAGGTTCACAAGTAAATCTATCTTATGTTCAGATAACTTGTAAACAAGACAAAAATACATATAAAAAAAAAATATTTTTTGCAGTGTTCCTTCTTTCTGTACTATCTGTTAATTTATGGTAATATTTCCCCCTCAATTCCTAGTTCGAATCATTATTTACTGCTTTCTCCTATCTTGTCTTCTTTTTCCGTCCCCTTTACTATCTCTCCCTCTCTCCTGATTATTTTTCTCTGCTCAGGTTCTCTTTGATTATGCAAAGTGTCTCTGTCCCTGTGCATTTCAAGTATTTATAGCTGCTGTCCAAATCACTGTTAGGGAAAAACAAACAAATGGCTGCAAATTAAATTGGAGCTTTTATAAAAGTGTGACGGGGCCAGATTTAGAGGCAACCAGTTGTCCCTGGAGAAAAGCAAGAAAGAGCCTCCCGTTACATTACCATGATGGCAAAAGTGTGGGCATAAATGCTTCCCAATAGGCACAAAGAGCTTTCCATGTATTAGAGTAGTACAGACCACTTTTATGACAGAGAATACATTGAATCACAGAGCGCTGAAAAGGGGCCTTAAATCTCTGTAAACTACAGAGTAGTTACATGGTTACACCATTACACAATCAAATATACACATGATTATATATGTGTAGACCAGGAGTGGGCCTTTGGGACTGACAGCCATACTTAATCACTGCAAATGTACAGAACTGCACACAGTGAACAAAGTTTACAAAGAGATAAAGTGGATGCCAAGCAAACCTAAAGAGGCTCTGAGATAAGAAACAAGCCTGTGGGCCCTATTATGCTAAAACATGCAAACAAGTGATAGGGTGCTATTGACCATATTAAGCCAAGCATACACTACATGACTTGCAGTCGGCATCCTGCGACTCACAGTCCGGTTCCCTTTCGATTCAGTTCACTCGACATTGCTGTAAGCAGTATGGAGAAATACTTTCCTTGACATCTAGTTGAAACCCTTATACAGTAATGCCAATCTTCTGATTGACAATGATGATTTGAGCTCTGCCCCGTTAGGAATACAGTCAGCCTATAAGCGGGTGCTCAATCCTCATTACATCAGATTTATCTACGAACATGTATCAGAGATACATTTTCAGATGTAGGAAAACAATACAAAAATAATTATCAAGAACACGGGTTAGCACGGTGGCGCAGCGGTTAGCACTGTCGCCTCACAACAAGAAGGTCGTGGGTTCAAACCCCGGTTGCCCCGGCCTTTCGGTGTGGAGTTTGCATGTTCTCCCCGTGTCTGCGTGGGTTCTCTCCGTGTGCTCTGGCTTCCTCCCACCATCCAAAGACATGCAGGCTAGGTTAATTGGTGTCTCCAAAAATTGCCCTAGGTGTGGATGTGAGTGTGAGTGTGACTGTGTGTCTGTCTATGTGTGGCCCTGCGATGAACTGGCGACCTGTCCAGGGTGTACCCCGCCTTTCGCCCAATGATAGCTGGGATAGGCTCCAGCCCCCCCGCGACCCTGTACATAGGATAAGCGGTTGACGATGGATGGATGGATGATTTTTGCCCTAATATCAAAGTTCTTAGAAGAAAAAAAGAAATTATGATCCAACAGGAATTTTCTTGATAAACAAATATGATCGTGTCTGGTAACATGTGCATGTAAAATGGCTAGAAATAACATTTGAGCTTAGCATAAATCTGACAATTTACACAAGATTTATTTCTATTTCTTCTGCTTCAATTTTACTTCTCTGTCTGCTCGTATGAATGTAACACATCATAAGAAAGTGTTTCACCGCTGTTCAAATGCACTTTGGACCGCATCATCTGAAAGTAAGAAACTAAATATTAAATGAAACAAATGTCAATAAAATGCAAAGTAATCTCTTCAGTAATCAAAATACTTTTTGCATGTAACTGTATTCTAAATATCAATTATTTAATTTGTAACTGTAGTGGAATACAGTTACTTATATTTTGTATTTTAAATACGTAATCCCGTTACATGTATTTCATTACTCCCCAACCCTGTAAATATTAGGGGTGTAAAAAAATGTTGTATAGTATTGTATAATTCATAAGATACTTAGAGCTCTGTTTTTTTTTTGTCAATGTCAGACACTTTTGTGGCATTCATGATTTAAAAGGCATTTATGTTGATTCCTTGAATAAGTTTGAGCGAAACAATTGTGGGTGCTCGTATTGTATCGCATCGTGAAATTTGTGTATCGTTTTATATATATATATATATATATATATATATATATATATATATATATTTATTGTATATACACACTGTTTAAGCAAATTAATTTCAGATATAAAAAAAACGCATGTTGAGACACCTGCACTCTGTTTCATTCTTTGCACTGCATCTAGATTGTTTTTAGTGCAGTTAGGCTGCATAGAGGGGACTGTTGCATTGTTTCATATTATTCCAGATTGTTCTGCACCAAGTGAAGTTTCATTAAATAAATGGTAAGGCAATGCTTTTTTTCCCTTCTGCTCTAGTGTACTAAGGGGCTGCCGTGCCTTGTTAAAACTGTGTATGTTTACTATTTCAGTACTATTAAGAACGTTGCCTATATGCTTACATAAAATACAGCTATAATAGGTGAAGATTCTAGGAGAAGAAATTAGATAGTGAGCGATATCGGGTTTGGGCTTAAAATCTGAGGTATCATTCGGACCGGGTAGGGTCGGGTCGGGCCACATGGTCTTGGGTTTAAATATAAGGACCTTGCAGACATATAGGCAGATTTCTGTGCGTACCCTCAGATAAAATCCTGCAGGTAGCAACTATCTTGGCGTTCCATGCTCCAGAGGTGGGTTCTGTTATAGGCAGACACGATCTGATCATAAAATTCCTTAAAATTTCAGAAAAAATCCCAAAATCAAGGCGTCTGAACCCCTCTCGCCCTGCTATGGTACCAACTTGGGACCTAAATCTAGTGCTGAAAGCACTTTTAGCAATTAGAATCTATTGAGTTACATGTGCTTTAAAAAAAAAATCCACACTCCTGTTGGCTCTGGACTCATTCAAACGAGTGAGTGACATACAGGCACTGTCGACTGACAGCTCATGCTTGGAGTTTCAGACCAGGGCTTTCAAAAGCCATACTTAAACCTTGAAAAGGCTACGTGCTTAAAGTTTTGTCAATTCCCTTCAGGGCTCAGGTGGTCCATTTGCAAGCCTTCTGTCCATCACCGTTTAATTCAGATGAAGAGCAGTCTATGCAGTCTAACCCTTCATCTCAGGGATCCGAGGTTACATGTGTAACCGGAGACCATTTTTAGTCATGCTGGTGCGAACTTCAGGACTGTAGTGTATCAACTACACAACCATTCGTCCCTGGCTGAGGCCATGTGTATTCTTGGTATTAAGATAAATTTTGTTACACCAGGTCATCTCTTTAGACCACTTGTGTTCGCATTTTGAGGAGAGAGTCTTTGATTTCATGAGGACATACATCAATCATCACGTCTGTGTTATTCCTGAATGATAATAAAGCACAAAAAAGTAGAAGATGAGAAAGTGCTGAAAACCGAAGCATTCTTTATACGTCAAAAACAAGAAAGAGTGGCTCTCGTCCATTTTCATACATTATTGGCACCATTTGCACACAAAAAAAACAGCTCATAATAATAAAAACAGTGGGTAGGGAGATGTGGATGATGTTTTATTTTCTAATTATTTTTTGTCTCCTTGCTCCTTGCTCTCCTCTTTCAACAAACACAAAAGAATGGCTCGCTCCCATTTTACACGTATTTGCTCTACTTTGCAAAGTAAAAAAAATTAAACCAGCTGAAAATAATAAAGAGAGTAGGGGTATGTGGATTTATATTTTCTAATTATTATTTGTCTCCTACCATGCAAATCTTGCCCTCTTCTTTCAACAAACATGAAAGAACGGCTCATGCTCATTTTGCTTTGCATAAGGAAACATTTAAGAATAACAGATCAAAAATATAGCGAGAAGAAATGGTCCATTTCCACCTGGTGGCTTTCAGAAAACTGTGTAAGGTGGACACATGCATTTGGCATTTGACATTATTCTAAACAATTTTGAAGCAATCTGAGTAAATATAAGAGGACTATTTTAAAGTCTGTTGTAAGAGCCACACTTCCTTCTGCAAGTTATTAGCACTATGACCATAACCCACAATAGCCACATCAATGTGATCAGCCCACAAGGCCAAACATATGGCTCAAGCAGTCTTCTCTCCTTAAATACTCCCGCCTGGAACGTGAGACCAGTGTGGCACACAGGTGTACATCTTAAGTGACTGCTGAAAAGCAAGGCTGTTGAGTGTTGTTGAATAAGTTTGTTTATTGTGCTGTAAAGTATGTTTATATATTGATGTACACTGAAAAGTGTGGCATTAAAGTCTTTTCTCCCTCCCCTCCCTCTCATTCTGTTCTTATTCCCAGAACCCATTCTGCAGCATGGCGGCCAAGGCACCGTACCAACACTCACTCTCAAGAAAGGGGAGGGGGGGGGGTGGGGTAAGTCACATGCCCAGAGTTTGGCGATGGGGGTATGAACAAGCAGAGCGTGGCTGAGCGGCATAGGGGCAGAGCAAGACAGGAGAGATAAGTGGTAAATGAGTTCCACCTGTGCGCCACGTCGGTCTTGTGTTCCAGGGAGGAGTGGCGGGAGTATTTAAGGACAGAAGACAGCGGAAGATGGGGAGGACACTGAGCTGTGTGCGTCTGTGTCACAGTGACTGAAAAGGAAGGCTGTTGAGTGTTGTTGAATGTGTTTGTTTTTTGCGCTGAAAAGAAAGTTTATTTTTTGATGAACACTGAAATACTTTCTTCTTACTCGTTCACCTGGCTCCAGCTTCCTCCTAAATACACTGGCAGCCAAAGTTTTGGAAAAATTTACTGTACATATTTTGCTGTTTGGGAAGGAAATTGGTACTCTAATTCACCAAAGTGGAAATCATCTGATCACAAAGTATAGTCTGGACATTACTGATGTAAAAACAGCATGGCCGGGAATATCAGTGCAAAAGCGACTTTCCGGTGATGGAAAAGTTTATTGCATTCCTTGAATTGATCAATTATCTCTCGTCGAGTTCGCAAAGTCTGGAAAGAAGAAAATGCTATGGTTCTTCCAAGAAAGCATTTTGAAGCTAATTTTAATGCTGATTCGGACCAGCATTTACCATCCCCATATGGATAGCTTGGTCAAATGATGTAATCAGACCCTAAAGAATATGATTCGTAAGTTCATGCATGAAGATGCTCAAAATAGTGACAAGTGGCTCGAGCCACACTTATTTGCAGTGTAAGAGGTCCCACAAGCCTCCACTGGGTTCTCCCCTTTCGAATTATTGTATGGGCATCAACCGCACGGTGTGCTCAAAGTCCAATGAGAAAATTGAGAGGAGAGACCTTCAAATGGCAAAAATGAAATTCAATATTTTCTTGACCTGAGAGCAAATCTCCACACACTGGAACAATTAACACAGGAGAATTTGTTCCAGGCTCAAGAACATCAAAGCCAGCTGTATTACTGTGGTTCTCGGTTATGGGACATTAGACCGGGAAATAAAGTCCTTGTATTGCTCCCCACATATAAATGACTTGCCAAGTGGCAAGGACTGGCAGGATGGAGCGGTACTGTCCCAGATGGTAGAGGTGGAGATGTGCCCCGTGCTGTACATTAGTTGTAAGCTCTCGCTGAGGGAGACTAATGGAGAAGCATAATGGAGAAGGAGTGTTTGGCGATCGAGTCCACACCCTCTGATGCTATCTGTTGGGGTGTGCTTTCACCTTCTGTTTGGATCACGCCCCACTCCAGTGGCTCCATCACATGAATGATACCAATGCATCGATTGCCGTTGGTATCTAGCTCTCCAGCCTTTGCAATTTTGCACATTTCTACATTATCTACCCAGCCATTTTTCCGCTTTTTCCTATTTCTATGAGTTCTACACACAGGTAACACTCATGGCAGAGAAAGACAAGGAGCTGATTAGAGGTGATGTATGGCACTACATTCCCACTGTGTGCAGAGAAAGAGTAATAACTTAGGTGCACAAGGAAGAGAGGGGGCGGGGGGGGGGGGGGGGGGGGAGCAGAAAAAAAGAAAACTCAGTCCAGTTGTCTCTGTTAAAAGTGTGTGTATGGAAGAGTAGCCAGCTGGGTAGGGTTGCACCAGCTGCGCGTAAGGTCTCACGTAAGTTGGGACGTAAAGTTCATATTAAGGGCTTAGTAACTACTAGTTGGTTTGTAACCAAGTCGGTGCTTAATTTGGTTGCACCACCTGTTCTTTAGTCAAGACTTACTTAGTAGGTTGTAAGCTCTCCGTAAAGTGATGCCTAGTCACATAATATGATGTTTACCTGTATTGATCCAATAAGCAGCCTTCAAATTTTTAAACCTTGTTTACTCACGTAATTGTCAGCTGTAATAAATTATATCCCCATTAAATTATGATGCGTAATAAAAGTAGATTTAATAAATAGTATATTTGCCCTGTGTATATAACAATATATAGACTAGGAACTGTATCTAAAATAAATAAGGGGTGATAAATACTAATACAGGCTGGGAAAATTAATATCCTATATATATTTTGAATGTGTTGAATCTTGACACCAGGTGACGCACCCTGAAAACTGCACCATTAGGACTGTTTTGTAGACAAAAATAGAATTGTGCCACCATATTAATTTATTTCATTACAAACAAAAATTTTATAAAAAAAAAACCCAAAGTTTTTGAAATGGATGACTTGGACCAAATAATTAAGAAAAGCAGCTAATAAGTGCCCAGTATTGATGGAAACTCCATCAAAACTGTTTTGAAGGCATCCCAGGGTGATACCTCAAGAAGCTGTTTGAGAAAATATCAAGAGCACATGTCTGAAAATTCTATGCAAATTGTGGCTACTTTGAATATGCTAAAATGTTACATAGTTTAAATTTTTTTTTTTTTTTTTTTTTTTAGAAACAACTCAATTTCTATAGTTCCATTTCTGTTCTTCCATAGTTTTGATGACTTTACTATTATCCTTAAATGTGAAAAATTATAATAATAAAAAATTAGTAAGTGACCCTAAACTTTTGACCGGTAGTGTATGTTGAAAGGACTGAAGCCTGTCACGCAAAATATGACCTCATTGATCTCATAAAATATCAGTCTGCTTTTTTATTCCAACTGTTATTCCAGGTTGGAGGCTTCCATAAATATTTAGTTTATACATAGGATTACATTCTACCTTTTTTAATTAAGTTTAATGGTGCAATGCTCAAATATTTAGTAGTGCATAAATTGTGACTTAGTGCCCATTTACACCACAAATAGGCTAAGTTGTAACTTACGTATAGCTGGTGCAACTGGCCCCTGGTAGGTAGCTGTGCAGTGTAAACCTCAAGCCCCTGGCCTCAAGAGGCGCACTAGTGACTGACGCTATGGGCTGTAGCATTTATCCTCCTTGTTAGCATGCCCACCTCCCATGCCAGAGATGCCGGTTCGAATCCCGCTTGGAGCGGGTATAGTAGGACCAGTTACTGTGGTGCTGTGACCCAGAAAGGAGTGAGGTTTGGGGGGGTGAGTGTAACAGTAGCCAGCTGCTAGGTAGCTGTGCAGTGTGTAAGCCTCACTCCCCTGGCCTCAAGATGTGCACTAGCAACTGATGCTAGATACTGTAGCCTTTAGCCTCCTTGTTAACGTGCCCGCCTCCCATGCCTCCCATGCCAGTTCAATCCCGCTTGGAGCAGGTAGAGTAGAACCGGGTATATGTACACATGTGCAAGCATACACGTGTCCAAGATCCAAGAAACTGAGAAATAAGAGATGGAGAGAGTCAAGGTTCATCATTATAATTAGGTTGTGCCTACTGAAAAGACCTGGGTTTTGGATGTTGGTCTCTATAATGGGATGCTGGTCTCTTACAACCAGGTTTCCATACAATGAAAGTAATTCATTGACTGATTAGTGACTGAGGCTAACATTCTCTCTAACACCTCCATTTGTGTTCTACAGAAGAAAGTAATACAGGTTTGGAACAATATAGGGTAAGTACATTTTTTAACTAGCTTTACCAGCAACTAGCCTCATCAGGAAGGCTATGTGTTGGTTGACCAGCTTTACCAATGAGTAACATTAAGCAGCCTGGACCAGCATGAAAATTCATGCATGTTTGGGCTGGTCTAGTAGAGGAAACAGAACGAATATTTCACATATCTTTGTTAGTCATAAAGCCTCACAGTGGTGTCATAAACTATTAGTTATATGCAGTCATGTTAAAAATAACTAAAATCTTTCAACTACAATCCAGCTAGCAGAGCCTTAGCTAGCACTAGTATACAGCTTCTTTGAAGCTAATTCAGTGTCAAATTCAGTTAAGTTACAGTACATGTGAGACCCATGTACAGAATCAATACTAATAATTTTGGGAAATGTTATTAGAACTTCAACAGAATTCTTAAAGTACATTGAGAAAGAGAGAGAGAGAGAGAGAGAGAGAGAGAGAGAGTAAAAAGAATATTTGTGTATTTGTTTGTGAATGTGTGTGTGTGTGTGTGTGTGTGTGTGTGTGTGTGTGTGTGTGTGTGTGTGTGTGTGTTTGTCTCCCACTGCCTCACAGCTCATAGTCAATGAAGCTACGAGTCTCTCACGCTCTGATTCTCTTCATGGTCTATTGTCACTATTAGCAACCACCCACTCATATCAAAGTGAGAGTCTGGATCACATGAGTTCATGTTGAGAAGAGGGACAAGTATGTGGTCACTGTGTAGAGGGCTTCGTACCTCAGCCTGTCAAAATGAGGGGGTGATGAAATCATCATCCTGTGTCTCTGGTAAACAGTCACTTTTTCATACACTCCCTTGCTGAAAAGACAAGCTTAGACCAGCATGAATTTCCACATACAATATAGACTTATTGACAGCATCTGAAACTTAAACCCTTTAACATCTGAACAACTTTAGAGATGTACAAATGACACTATAACACCAACGGTCTTTAACTAATGTTTCATACTTTGATTATATCTTATGGAAGCCCTGAACTGCAAGGTGAAAAACTAATTAAACTAGGCCATATGTTTTTTTTAGGTGTTTTAGTGTCCTACAGAGTTTTCCTCAGACAAAAATAAATAAAAATAATAATAAAATAATAATAAAATTCAGAGGGGAAAAAAATACAGACAATTTTTTCCAGAGATAAAAAAACAACAACTTTCAGACAAACAAACAAACAAATCCGGAGAAAACCCCCCCACTTTTTTACCAAAAAAATAAATACAATTTTGACATTTGCTCAGTAAGGCATTAACACACCTAAAAAAAAAAAATAATTGTTTTTATTTTTTCATCTTGGCTTCCATAATAATTAAATACAGCCATTGAAAAAGTTAAAATTATTATTATATTTTAAGTCCTGTCTGGATGTCATTTATACATAAATATGCAATAAAAAAGATCTTCCTCTGACAAAGGCTCACTATCATTTATTGATAAATGAAAGTCCCGCTACAGGATTGTGTCTGAGTACTGAACTCGTTTACCTGCAGCGGTGTTCTCATAAAGGTTCCAGACATTTCTGTTCCAACCAGTGATTAGAGAATTCATAAAGATTTGTAGGTATCTATAACTGTACATACGTAAAACAGCTTATGTTTTAGATGCTGCAAATAAGTTGATATTGGCCACAATCTAGCAGTAGTCTACTCTAGACCATTAACAATACCGCTGTTAGACACACTTTATACTTGTCCTTGTACATTGTGCCACTGTGTCCCACTTCCACAACACAAATCCTCAGCTACAAAAGTTCCTTACATGCTAGTCCATCATCTTGGTCAGAGAGTACATGCATTGCTTGTTTCTGCCCTGGGGACCCTGAGAACAGCTAATTATGTAGAAAGTCTACAAAGGCCTTTTGAGTTGCCTCTCCAGCCAACGAGAGGCTGCAGTGAATTTGCCAAGGAATGCTCTGATTCTTCACTCAAATGTAAATGTAGTTTAAATTGCAAATAATAAGGAATCCATAAACAGTGGGCTAATCAGTGCAGTTGTTAGTTGATTTTGTTGGTAGGAATATTTGTTTTATTATTAAGTCTTTTGTACGCTGTAAATTATTTCATGCTGAAACTTTCATATATGTTTTTCTTTGAAGCATCTACATGCCTGAGCCATGCAATGCTCAACAATAAGGATTTTTTCTTTCTACTGGGCCAGTCAGGCCAGTGATTTAGATTTTAACTTGCCCTACCACCATGTTCATTAATGGTAAATAATATTTTTAGCAACAATCACTGCTAAAATTACTATACAATTACTTAAAAAAAATATATACTATTTGAGTACTATAACTCAATTGTTAGACTTTTAACTTGCAATGACAGCTCTAAATTATTGAAGGGATAATCTACAGTCAATATTACAAAATAACTTTGACAAGGAGATCAGGATCCCAATATGGAGAGGAGGCTATATAGTAGAGTTGGGGTACTCGAGTTCGGACTCGGACTGTAAGCAGTTGTAGCACCCCTGATGTCGTAGACGTCGCCAGAATTTGTTTCACTGTGTTGAGCAAACACACCTGCAGAGCAGCACACTCAGTTAACCAATATGCTTAAATTATGCCACATGAGACTGCTGTATAACATTGATTACTGAGGTGGTTGACACGACGGCACATAAAGACAGGTATGTAGCAAATGTACTAGAAACTACAAGCCAGTTTTGCACAGCATGGGACCAAGGGCCGGTTGCACCAGCTTTACATAAGTTACAACTATATATTTGAGTATTGCACCATTAAATTATGTAGGATGTAACCCTACAAATGAACTAAATATTTACAGAAGCCTCGGACCAGGAGTAACGGTTGGAATAAAAAAGCAGACTGATATTTTATTACATCAATGAGCTCATATTTTGCGTGATAGGCTTCAGTCCTTTTGACATACATTATTATGTTGACATTTACACTCGTTTACATTTACGCGAGAAAGAGAGAGAGAGAAAACTGCACCAGATATGCCAGATATTGCTAGCAGTATGGCTGGTGGCATTGTCATGCTGAAGGGTCATGTCAGGATGAGCCTGCAGGAAGGGTACTACATTAGGCAGGAGGATGTCTTCCCAGTAACGCACAGCATTGACATTGCCTGCAATGACAACAAGCTCAGTACAATGATGCTGTGAAACACCGCCCCAGACCATGATGGACCCTCCACATCCAAATCGTGATTCTGCATCAGCATCTTGAATGGGTGTCTGTGTAAGGCCCGGTTCAGAACTAGCAGATCCAAGATTGGCCGCAACCCACCGCCTTTCTTTTGTACGATGAAGTAAGGCCTGTAAAACCCTTTCCTCATCTCGGCTAGAGGGACAGGCTCTATTCCGCCCTTGCGAAGAAGGGTCACGATCTCCGCACGCAGGGTGGCGGCGCTTTCACCCAGTACTGAAGTGAAGTGGACGGTGCTGAACCGGGGCGTGTGCCTGGCGAACTGAATTGCGTAGCCTAGTCGGATGGACCTGGCCAGCCACCGTGATGGGTTGGAACGCGTTAGCCACGCTTCAAAGCTCCAGGCGAGGGGCACTAAGGTGACGATCAAAAAAAGTGACTTCATTAGTTCGTCGTGCACTTCCGGGAAAAACATTGCCGTGTGCTCTCCGATGCAGCTATTGAGAACTCATCCTGCTCGTGAGACCCAACAGAAAAGTTAAGCTGGCCATGAGGCGAGCTGGTCTCATCTCGGAACTCAACAAGGGCAAACGAGTGTGCTGAGGAATGGGAGGTCCACGGGGATTTAACCAACAAGACCGCGCTCCAGGGCCATCTGGAGTGGCTTTCCCCCAGAAGAAGGAAAGCTACGACCACAACGTTGCCATGGTCATATTCTCGCAATGAGAACATGAACCATCCACAAACGCTCATTGTGATTGCTGCCCAGACATGTGAGGCGGAGAGATAACAACCACATCCAGGAATCACACAAAAATGGAAAGGCATCTTTATAAAGACGCATTTATAAAAAGACATTTACGTCAATGTGTTTGCTCTTAAAGAGTAAATATACTCTTTTAGCAGAAATCTTAGTAGCTCTATCGAAACACCCAGGGGCGTAATCTGCACTAGGCATGCAGAAAGCATTGGCCTTTTCTCAAAAATGTAGGTGTTTTGGGGGCTCTCAAGAGCGACCCCTATTGTCACTACATCAACACGAGTGAGTGACAGAAGGGGAACAGATAAACAGTGCCTATTTATTGTTTTTCTATTTTATAAGCATCGACAAGCTGCTTAACTTAAATTCTATGGAGCTAAATTCATGAATTATGTGTTTGAAGAATAAAAGCATGTCGAGTTGCTCTAATCGAAAAAATAAATGCATTGCATTTACAGTGCTTGCATTATTGGAGGCTCAGATTAGGTTGGAAATTCAATCTTCCACATCCGGGAACGGCAGGAAAAGCAGCAGAGTGTCGATGCACAATCTCAACCTGGTGCTATTCGTACTCTCCAGTAGGTGGTGCAATGCAATCGGGTGTTGACTGCTGAAGACCAAAGCTACAGGTAGGGAGAACAGCCATTTACATTTTGTTTTTCAATTGAAAAGAAATGAGCAGAAACAAGAAAATAAAATAAAATAATATATTACAATAAAAATAATGAAAGAATGAATGAATGAAAGATTTATTAGGCCTAAATCAATAAACAATAGGCCTACATTTGTGCACAAGTTGGTACAAAGTGGCCGCATGATATTAAATTCAGAAGGAATGATGTGGATGTTATAATTTATCTATGGGGAAAATGTCTATCCTGGTGCGTCTTCCCACATTCCTTCAATTTACAAACTCTTATCTTCCTGGGTGGACCAGTGCTGCTTTGTTTTGCGCAGAACGATTGTGCATTTATTTTACACAATCAATGCTTCGTTCATTGGGTGTGCATTTATGAGCATTTGTAATATTTAGTTTTCACAAATTGCTCTGTGGTTCGAGATGAAAGCTTTCAGGATCAATAAACACAGTGGAGGCCGTATAGTCCTGTCAATGACATTAACTGAATATAACTCACTTTGTTATTGCGGAGCACCAAACAAGGAGACATGTGGAACCTGCGCTTTAGGGACATTCACCAATCGAGAAGTCTGCTCTTTACTCCTAGAGGTGATAACAGAAATGTGGTACTGCACAACACTTGGTGTTGGTGAGAGCACCATTGAGTGTCAGAAAGGAAGAGGAGATGATGACAGAAGTCATTGACATTTTTCTGCTCTCTATGATTTTATTTTATCTATCCATTCATTTATATATCTATTTCATGCATTATTATTATTATTATTAACCTTGGCAGGGTTTCCTGAAGTACTAAGTAGGACATTAGTAGTACTTAAGTAGTACATGCACATGCGACGTGATAGGTCTAAATTTACAAGACACTAGCCTTCATTGATAGGCATAATTGTAATGCCAATAGAGTCTGCAATGAGAGATTCCCTCTTTCTCTTCCTCCTCCTCCTCTTCTTCCTTCCTCCAATGGCTGATTCAAATGGGCTTGCCTATAGTCTTTTTACAAGGCAGTAACAAATTGCATGATGCATAATGATGCCTAATTTCTTTAATTAAATCCTGTAATAGTTAGATAATACATTTTGGTGCCTCTACAAGGTAACAAACAACTGCATGTTTGTCAGTATTTCCACCTTATTTTCATGTTGAGAAGACAAACTCCTGGACATACTGGCCAAAGTGATCTGCACCTTTGGACTGGATAGCTCCCGTAATGAAGCACTTATGTTGAAATTTATAATGAGCGATATACGTGCTGGTTTGGGAAACTGGCGTTACTCTATCGGAAAATAATGAGTGACATTACGAGTGGCTAAAAGAAGTTACTCTGAGAAGCTGAAAACAAGTTTTTGGTGCTGAAAACAAGTTTTCAGCTAACGACCCTGCATCAGTGTGGAGTGGCCTAAAAAAACCTACTAATTACAGGACTCCTACACCCAACACTGTGGTGGATCAACGACTGGCTGATGACCTGAATGTGTTCTACTGCAGATTCGACAGGCTCAATCTCGCACCCCACACGCACTCAGACCTTCAATTCACACACAAACATTAACACCTCCTACAACCCCCCTCCTCCCCCCTCCTGCTACTCAACCTGCACTCAAGATCTGTGAAGACGATGTGTGCCATGTCTTTCGGAAACAAAGGTCTTTAAACAAAGGAAAGCTTCAGGCCCAGATGGCGTCTCACCAGCGTGCCTTTGTTCCTGTGCTAACCAACTGGCCCCCATCTTCACTCAGATCTTCAGTAGATCACTGGAGCAGTGTGAAGTCCCATGCTGCTTCAAACGCTCAATTATTATCCCTGTCCCTAAGAAACCAAAAATAACAGGACTTAATGACTACAGATCTGTCGCCCTGACGTCTTTGGTCATGAAGTCATTTGAGAGACTGGTGTTGGCCCACCTGAAGGACATCACTGAACCCTTTCTAGATCCCCTTTAATTTGCTTATCGAGCGAACATGTCTGGTGATGATGTAGTCAACATGGGATTGCATCATGTCCTGCAACATCTGGACAGACACGGGACATACGCAAGGATCCTTTTTGATTACTTCAGCTCGGCTTTCAACACCATCGTCCCAGCTATTCTCTAGACTAGTTAAACCAACTCCTTGTTCCCATGTCCCATCTGCCAGTGGATCACCAGCTTTCTGACGGACAGGCAGCAGCTTGTGAGACAGGGAAAATTCACTACCAGTACCTGTACCATCAGCACTGGTGCCCCCCAGGGATGTGTGCTCTCCCCACTCCCTCTACACCAATGACTGCACCACCAAGGATCCCTCTGTCAAGCTCCTGAAGTTTGCAGATGACACCACTGTCATCGGCCTCATCTGAGATGACGATGAGTCTCCATATAGAAAGGAGGTTGAATGACTGTCTGGTGCATAACAATCTGGAGCTGAACACACACAAAACTTTAGGAGGAACACCCCAACATTGTCCCCCTTCACCATTCTAAACAGCACTGTGGCAGCAGTTGAGTCATTCAGGCTCCTGGGCACTACCATCTCACAGGACCTGAAGTGGGAGACACACATTGACTCCATTGTGAAAAAGGCCCAGCAGAGGTTGCACTTCCTTCGCCAGCTGAGGAAGTTCAACCTGCCACAGGCGCTGCTGAAACAGTTCTACTCAGCAGTCATTGAGTCTGTCATCTGCGCTTCAATAACTGTCTGGTCTGGATTACCTTTTCGAACTGTTGCCTTCTGGCCGACGCTTCAGAGCTCTGAGCACCAGAACCGTCAGGGTACAGGAACAGTTTTTTCCCTCAGGCAATCCATCTCATAAACAGTTAAAGCTGCCCCATTGAGCAATAATTATGTGCAATACACAGTTTAAGTCTATTTATATTATCCAACATATCCACATCTGCCATTACATACATTGCACTGTACATAATATACTGTATTTTTGTTCTTTATATAACAGATTTGTAATAGATTTGCACTACGTGTGTATGTGGGTATGTATGTAGGTGTGTGTCTTAGTGTTTGTACATATATGTATAATTATTTATTATATTATATATATATATATATATATATATATATATATATATATATATATATATATATATATATATATATATATATATATATATTTTTTTTTTTATTATCTGTCTTGCTGCTGTTTTTGTATTGTTGTGCACTTGAAGCTTCTCTCACCAAGACAAATTACTTGTATGTGTAAGCATACTTGGCAATAAAGCTGATTCTGATTCTGACATTAGTTAAGATGATCGTTATAGCTTAAGTTGCAGTGTAATCGGGAAACCCAGCATTGTATATTAAGATGCTCTTATCTGTAGGATTACTCCAGAGCACTCGTAAATCTACGAGTATTTCCAAGTACTTATGATGGCTTTGGGATACAGGAGGCAAAACTAAGATGAATTCTATGATCTAGGCTCACGCTGCTTTTGTGAAATGAGGCCCAAAGCTGTGCAGTGCGCTCACATCTGCAATAAAAACTTGAATTTGAACCCATTCACATTTGAGCAATAAGCTTTGTGTCTATCATTTAAAATCCACAAATGTAGCATATTGACAGCATTGCAACAAAAAACTTGTAAAATGCATTTGATGTCTACTTTGCTATCTCAAAATCTCAGACACGCCTTCTGGGTGGAGGTAATATTCCTTCTGCAATCCATAATTTAATGAACTGTACGCAAAAAAAGAGCAGGAGAAATTGAGAGGTGATTAAATTAAATGCTAAATATTATTCTGTTTGCCCAACAAGTCATGCATGCGAGTCCATTATCTAGATGTGAGACTTGAAGAGAACAAGCTTTAAGGTTTTGCACTTTGACACATTAACACTGAAATCAACATGTTTCTTGGAGAATCACCATGCCATGTGTTCCTCTAATAAACTATTCATATTAGTAGTTGACAGATAATGTATAATTATTATAATAACATTATAATGAATATAATGTATAATGGATGTTAATACAAATATTTATTAAAATGGTACAAAGCAGGAAATAGGAAAATGCATATTCTTTGGTGTGTTGGAGTTTCAGAAATGGCTAGACTTTATCTGAACATGAATATTAATAGCTGTAAAGAGTGCTGCTTTAAACAGACTGTTAAAGTGATTATTTGAATAAGCTACCACATTTTTGTATCTCATGCCACATTAAATAATAAAAATAAGTTTTAAAAAAAATATATAAAAAAAACATTCAGGGTGCCTCCAAAATAAATTGACAAGGGCCTCTCAATGTCTAGAACTGGCCCTGAATCACTGATTGCTGTATAGGTAGACATAGGCATAATAAAGTAGGGTGACAACAGTTTATTAAATTAATATATAAGATGCAATTATTTCATTAATATGATTTACTGGAACATATAATTTTTTTATTTAACACTGCACCATGGTTAAAACTGAGCCTTATTTATTTATTTATTTATTTATTTGCGTTTCCTGAACTACATCAATATCTGCGTATTAATGTCCAGTGCTGAAGTAAATAATTCCAAAAAATCAAGGACTTCTACACAGTCGAGGATTTTTTAAATCAGAAATTTAATTGACAGGCATAAAACATTTAAGAAAAATTAAAATAAGCTTATCTAGGCTAAGAGTATATTCACCTTCATTTGTAAAAGTCAAAGTTCAGTTTTCATCTTTTCTAATGTTAGTTAAAAAAAATAAAATAAAAAATAAACATGTTCCTGGGACAGGCTTCGGTACCTTTGTGACCTTACATGGAATAAGTGGGAATAAATTAATGCCGTATTTAAAAATAAAAAGTATATATATATACAGTATATATGCTGCAACTTAAACTTTTATGATCATCTTAATTAATGGCGCTTGTTATTTTACATAGAGAACGTCTGTTTCCCAAAACAGCACTTAGATTGCTTGTTATAAAGTAGAACATATGCTTCATTATATGAGCTGTCCGATCCAATGCTGAAACCTTGGCCAATATGTCCAGGAGTTTGTCTCCTCCACATGACAATAATGCGGAAATACTGACAAGCTTTGAAATTATTAGTAACCTTGTTGAGACGCCGAAAGTTAATGACAAACACAGCATTTAATTAAATTATATAATGATGACTTTGGTCAAACAGGGTTTCAGATTGATGCTCACCTTTTTAGAGATTAATGATAGAAATGTATGTATGTGAACACATGCAAAAGTTTGTTTCTTTTGCTGGAAACTGAATGCACATGGTATTGTCATTTATTATGGTATTGTCATTTATCACACATTTATTTATTTCCCTTCATTTACCTGTGCATTTGTCTTCTGGATTTTGGAAAATAATTATGTAACATTCTAAAATAATATTATCACATTTTATGACTAATATTAAGGCTAATATTTGGATATAAGATCAGGCCTAACAACTCCATTGATAAAAGTGTCATTAATTTGTTTAGGCTAATAAATTCATTAAAATGTAACACGGGACTAAATAGAAAATACATTTATCACTAAAAATGGTTACATTTGTGAATGGCAATTGTTGTTAAAGTTACAAAACAATTTCACTTTTTTTGTGCTTCAGTTTTTGAACACAGTTTTGTGTTCTGGCTATGGTTTTCCAATGATTCAGATATATTGCTACAAGTTATTAAACATTCCTTATTCTCTGATAAACTGAAAATGTGAGAAAGATAGATTTAAGATACTTATGACTTTAGAGCGGTTCAAAGTCCTCTTTAATTGCCTTGGGTTTACCATACTACTTTGATGCTTTTTGGAAACACACTGAAGAGATTAAGTACTACTTTAGTGATACTAACGTTCTATGTAGTGCCTTGGGAAACCCAGCCATGGACAAATAAGTGAAATGACTGGTCACTTCTGGACTGGTCACATTAATCCATTATAAGTAATGCCTACTTACACAGCAATCAGAACAACTGATTTATGTAATAACCTGGACAATGTATCAGCCATCTCTTTATAAACATTTTTAAAAGCCAATGCATTCCACATACTGGTCTGCGCATCACTACAACATAAATGCATCCACTCCATACGGTCCAGTGGGTCACGCTGTGCACAACTTCCCTGACTAGTACAGTTTGTGTTACAAGCATTCCTTAGTCTGGTTGCTTAATGAGAGAGAGAGAGATAATATGTAGTTGCATTAAAAGTTGATTTTAATCATTGGATAATTATTCTGTTGCACAGCATTGAGGAACTGATGATGACGCGGGTTGACCAATCAGTGGAAAGGTGTGTTTCATGCCCACCAACATGTGCAAATCAAATATGTATCTATTTTCTACCCATGAACAATTTTGAAAAACAAACTATCAAAATATACATGTCTGTTCTCTCTACCTGTAGCTTTGGTCTTCAGCAGTGAATACCCAGTTGCATTGCACCACCAATCGTGAGAACGAATAGCACCAGGTTGAGATTGTGCATCGGCACTCTGCTGCTTTTCCTGCAGTTCCCAAATGTGGAAGGTTGAATTTCCAAACAAATCTGAACCACTGAATTTGAGGAAACGTGTTTTGTTAACCAAACTAGAACTGATTGAATTTTACCTGTCGAAAAATTGAGATTGTATTTTCAAATTAACTGAATATTTTGAAACTAATTTTGGAAGTTGAATATTTATTGTTTCATTTTTAATAATGAAATAAGTTGTGAAATGTTTCAAAATTAAATATTCAATGCTTAAAAATACAACCATGTTATAATTCAGCCTCCCAAAATGCAAGCACTGTAAATGCAATGCATTTAAATGCAAGCACTGATAATACAATGCATTTCTTTTTTCGATTAGAGCAATTCAACATGCTTTTATGCTTCAAAGACTTTAGTCATACATTTAGCTCCATATTTCCCACAATAAAATGCACAATGAAATATGTTATTTTGGGCGGAAATTTTTTTTGTTTATAATTTAATTACAGTTTGGGTGACCAGATGTCCCAGATAATTACATAGGAAAGTCCGGGTTTTTGGTATGGCCACTGATTATTTTCTTCTTAAATTAAATATCCTCATTGTCCTTCTCACTATTGTCTCTGGTATCACTGGTAAGACTTTTTGTGTGTGTGTGTGTGTGTGTGTGTGTGTGTTGCACGTTGATTTGATGATACATTAATTCTAGTCTTCAGCAAATCAGCTGAAATGTATCTGGTTACCATGGCAATGACGTCATGCACTTAGCGCTCGCGCTCTATGTCGTCCGGTCAGTCAGCGCAAATGCCCAAAATAATGCAAAAATGTGTTTTCAACAACGAGCTCAAAGAAGCCGATCCATGTATTCGCGCAGCTGGTGAAAATGTAAGCAGGGTGTTTTCTGAATGTTCATTTTCCACACAAGCACGGAGGTAAATCAGAAGTGTCACATTCAGACTACACAGCACTTTTTACATAGTACTTAACACTTAAAGGAATATTCCGTATTCAATACAAATTAAACTCAATCAACAACATTTGTGGCATAATGTGGATTACCACAAAATTAATCTTGACATTTCTTTAAAAAAAGTACAAATTGTGGTTACAGTGAGCTGCTTAAAATAGCACCTCACTATTTAAAATAATTTTTAAAGTGCAGATTTAAAAATTCTATGAAGGTATTCTTGATATCTTTAATACTGTTGCCATGGCAACACATTAAATGTGATTATTCCTTTTTATGTATATTCACATGTTTTTAAGGTACTTGGCAAGCTTGAATTTTCACTATATTTTGCACGCACATCAGAGTTGTCCGCCATTAGGCCTGAGCAAAAGTTAACACATGGGCGTGGCTGAGGAGCTCTGTAGTGCCACCTTTTGACAAAGGTGGTGGAGTCACTTTCTCTATGGTCACCAAACTTGCTACATACATTGTACTCATCAAGCCGGACATCTTTCAAAATTTAAGTCATTAGCTCCACCCAACAGGAAGTCTGCTATTTTGGATTGAATGTGCAATTTTTGAAAATTGCAGGCCCTGAACTTTTGAATACTCCTCATAGGGGATTCATGTACCTGGCACAAAACTTAAGCAATATTATACAAAGACATTGAAGATGCTAAATTGTGAACTGATTTTTTATATTTTGAACGGTGTTGCCATGGCGACACAAATTAATGGCAAAAATGTGTAGCAGGAAGTTCCTTATATCTTCTGTGCGCATTGTGTGATTTTGATGAAAATTCAGATGTTTGGTCACTGTCAAAGTACCACTAACTGGCAGCAGGAAGTATGGCACTTTTAACAGACTTTGAAATAGCCCTCGTTTTTACATGAATTGCTTCCAAAAATTTTAGAATAAATGCCAATACACAGCTAATTGTAAAGGAATATTTTATATCTTAAATACTGTTGCCATGGCAATGACTTAATTGTTATTATTCCTTTCTTCCAATATCTTGGTGTTTTTGAGGCACATGGCATGCTTACAATTTCATGAAATTTTGCACACATAGAGTTGTTGATCATTAAGACTGGGCAATAATTCACACATGGGCTTGAAGAGGGAGCTCTGTAGCTCCCCCTTTAAAATGGGAATGTAACGAGGTCTCTGTAGCACCTTCATTTTCACCTAGAGTCACCAAACTTGGTACATATATTGCTATCATCAAGCCAAACAACTTTCATACTTACAGTCATTAACTCACCCAACAGGAAGTCAGACATTTTGGATTTTCTGAAAATCGCAAAGGTTCTGAACTTTTAAATACTCCTTCAATGGGATTAATGTGACTAGCACCAAATTTGTGCAACATCATGCCAAGACACTGTAGATGCTAAATTGCTAACTAATGTTTTTTTGAACAGTGTCACCATGGCAAAGCAATACATTTATGGCAAAAAAAAAAAAAAAAGGAATTTTCTTGCATCTTATTAGCCAAATACATTTTAACTCAGTTTTTCACAATTCCTAACATTTAATCATAGTAAACATTCCCTGTCTTAGGTCAGTTATGATCTTTATCTCTATTTTAAGAATGTGGAATGTCAGAATAATTGTAGAGAGAATTATTTTATTTATTTATTTTTTTTTTATATCACATTCCCAGTGGGTCAGAAGTTTACATACACTTTGTTAGTACTTGGTGGCATTACCAAGTTGTTTAACTTAGATCAAATTTTTGGGAAGCCTTCCAAAAGCTTCTTGTGACTGAGTCAGACTTGGAAGGCCTCTTTGCTCACACATGCCTTTTCAGTTCTGCCAACAAATTTTCTATCGGATTCAGGTCAGGGCTTTGTGATGGCCACTCCAATACCATGAATTTGTTGTCCTTAAGCAATTTTGCCGCAACTTTGGAGGTAAGCTTGGGGTGATTGTCTATTTGGAAGACCCATTTGATGAACGTGGTACCTTCAGGTGTTTGGAAATTGCTCCCAAGGATGAACCAGAATTATGGAGGTCCACAATTTTTTTTTTCTCAGCTTTTAGCTGATTTCTTTTGATTTCCCCATGATGTCAAGCAAAGAGGCACTGAGTTTGAAAGTAGGCCTTAAAATACATCTACAGGTACACCTCCAATTGACTCCAATTAGCCATTTAGCCTATCAGAAGCTAATTGGCTAGTTGCCTAAAGGCTTGACATAATTTTCTGGAATTTTCCAAGCTGCTTAAAGGCATAGTTAACTTAGTGTATGTAAACGTCTGACCCACTGGAATTGTGATAGTCACAAATAGAAAAATGACTTGCCAAAACTATAGTTGTTATTATTCCTTTCTTCTTATATTTAGGTGTTTTTGGTCATGCTTAATTTCATTAAATTTTCCACACACATCAGAGCCATTGGCCATTAGGGCTGGGCAAAAGTTCACACATGGGCATGTAGGGGGACCTCTGTAGCACCCCCTTTAAAATGGACATGTAAGACGGCCTCTGTGGTACCCCCATTTTCAACTATAGTCACCAAAATTGGTACATTTATAGTTCTCATCAAGCCAGACAACTTTCATTATTCTAGCTATTAGCTTTGCCCAAAAGTCTGCCATTTTGGATTTTTTGATTATTGCAGTCTCTGAAATTTTAAATCCTCCTCCTAGGGGATTCATGAAACTGTCACCACATTTAGACAACATTATGCCAAGACATTGAAGATGCTAAATTGTGAACAGATTATTGATTTATTAAATTAATGGTGAAAATGTGAAACAGGAAGTGTCTCATATCTTCTGTGTGCAATGTGTGATTTAGATCAAAATTGAGATGTATGTTTAGTCTTGGGGGCTAATCACATAGATGTGACTATTTTGGGTCACGGTCATACCTCCACCACCTGGCAGCAGGAGGTGTGGCTCTTACAACAGATTTTAAAATAGTCCTCTTATATTTACCCAAATTGCTTAAATTTTTTTTTTAATAATGTCAAATGCCAAATGCATGTATCCACCTTGAATTATTTTCTGAAAGCCACCGGGTGCAAATGGACCCATGGTGCTTGGGCCTGTCATCACTGCTTGCAGCTATATTTCTGTTTAAGACTGTAATTACGTCAGGTGGCTTACAGTTTCAGGGAACCTTGCTCACAGCAAAGTAATTCAAATCAATTATCAATTCTATCTCCTGGAGGCTTGGGGTCATTAGATTTCTGCCTGCTAGATTGGAGTCAGCGCCTGCATACTAGCTGAGCACACTAAGCATTTGCTAGTGTCTGCATTTATAAGTGGGCAATTTGTCATTCTAAGTAGCATGGTTTCACTGTTGAGTTCCTCAAAAAAGCTGAGCTAAAATGTCTCAAATATGATATTTCCCCCTCAAATAATAGCTGACTTTGGGAACTGCGGTGAAATTTGTATTCTGCAGTTGGAAATTTGCCTATATGATGAGTAGACAGGGCCTGACATCTTCTTTGGGATTGTGTCACAGAGATATATTACACTCATGCATCTAAACACTATATTTGGGTAAGAGCTAATCTGTGATGTAGCAGCTAGAGATGGGTTATGATGGTTGACTATGCATCGAAACTAGTTGATTAGTGGTCAACTAGTTTGAGATGTTTTCATATTCCGATTTTTGTACCTTTAATTAGCATAGCATCAGTATGCTGTACTTAGGCTGTTAGAAAGTTTGCATAGTAAAACTCTCTTTGAGAAGATGCATCTTTAAATGAATCCCCTTTGAAGCACTGATGCTACAGCCATACAAATGCAGATGGATGTCTCTGGCTATTGCATCGTGACTCACAGCTTAACTTGTTTTGAACCCGGAATAATCAAAATAATAAATGTTTTTTCAACAAATGTGCTCTGTTCCATTCCATTGCACTTCATCCAGCTGTTTTTGAACACAATAACTTTTCCTATGTGAAAGTTACCTAAGAAACGCATTCGATCTGGGTCAGGTGAACCCAAAACCAGCCTAACCATACAAGGCTTCCTTAAGACTGATTAGTCGTTTTGCCGATCAGGCAACCCACGACTAGTCGATTAGTAAAATGTAGTTTTGCACATTCCTTTGAGGACAGTGAAACAAATTAAGTACTTGAAATCAGGGCAGTAGTAGTAAGGAGAATTCATGAAAAAAGGCTGGTGATATAGGCATTGGAGAAAAGGGCAATGTTAAATGGTCAACGTTGAAAGCATAGATAAGGGCAATATAGAAATTATTAGGATGAACATAAGTGAAAAAGAAGAAGAGGAAGACCTAAATAAAGTGATAGAGAGAGAGAGAGAGAGAGAGAGAGAGAGAGAGAGAGGGAGGAAGAAAGAGACCCATGAGGTAAACTAATCACCAAATACACAATGCAATTTTCTGGCTCTATGCCTCCATCCTCCCGTCTCCAGGGCTCCTTTACTATTCTGCTCACACACACAGTCTTATGCCCACTCCATCTATCAAACTATACCATTTCACAACCACCCCCTCCCCCAGACAAATCCTACTGGACACATCCACTCCTTCCCACGCAGGGGAGTTTGGGAGCAGAGAATCAGGAGAGGTAAATTAGAAGAAGAACAGGATGCTGGGAGGGTTTTTTTTGTGCTCTGGGGATAATTGTGGACTGTATTTAAGCAGCACTGTAATGTAGCAAGAAAAAGACCATCATGAAATTGAACAGCAGCTTCTGTGCTCTTTGTATGTCTCTCAGGAGGGAGCGTTTGATAGTGCATCTGTAATGTTTCAGGGCATGTTGATTGTGTTCCTCTCTCCCAAGGCACCCCACAGCTTAGCTGTGCCTTTGTGACGATGATGATAGATGTTTGCGTGAAGAACATCTGCATACTCTCACTAGCACTTTCTTGGCAATGCTCAGAGGTTTTCTCTGTCAAAACACACAAATCAGGGTAGAAATACCTCATGTGTCCCATTTCTGACATCCTTAGCTTAGAGAAACTCGAGTGATAACAAAGGGGAACAACCTTGCAGTTTTGAACTGCTTCCCTAGGGGAGGAATCCTGGGAACTCAAAGAACAAGCATGAATCAGTTACATGTCTCTGAGATACTTCTAATAAATGAAGATGTAGCAATTTTTTTTTATGTTGCCCTGTACCTTTGAGAGAGGATTTCTTTAATATTGAAATTGCTCATGTTGACAAATACAGGATGCCGTGCGAGGAGCGGACGTGTGAGCGGCAAGCTAGTTTTAATACTATTTATGTCATAAACTGGTGAGATTTGACACACGCTGATTTTGAACTGCTCTAGGAACAAAATATGAAAAAAAATAAATAAATCCTTGGGCTCTGGAGACATTAAAAGACACTTATGTGCTCAAGCTGATTCCCCGCAGTGGCAGGCCGGAAGCCCCGAACTCAATTTGGAAGGTGAACTGAAAGAAATCCGGCGTGAATTGATGAAGGTGTTGGCAATGCTGACGAAGGTCATTGCAGACTTGGAGGATCTTGCTGTGATACGTCGATCAATAGTTGGTAACAAGATTATTAAGGGAATTAGCCGCTAATCTGCTAGCGAGCAAAGCAGATTTGGAATGCGTTTGGGAAAAACTGGAGGATTTGGAGAATTGTAATCGATGAAACAACATCTGAATTGTTGGAATTCCTGAGCATGAGAAAGGCAGAGATATGTTAAAATTCCTAGACAAGCTCTTCCCGATGCTCAACATAACAGGCCATAAATTGGAAATCGAGCGAGCTCACAGGGTCCCGGCTCACAGATCCTCGGAGGAAGACAGGTCACAGATCAATTCTGGCCAAATTTCTGAGATCATCTATCTGATAAAGATCTTGTGTTATTGGAGTTTGTTTTATAGATTATCTTCTGTTGTGTAATTCTGTTTTACAAATTTTTGTATAGAAACACTGGACTTGAGCATTCCAATGACAAAGTTGTCGCGGGAGCTCTCATAGGCATACATGGACTGTTTGAGTTTAGAGGGATGGACGCTGGTTTGAGTTGTCATGCGTGGGGTTAATGAATACGTTTTTCTTTTTTCTATTTGTTTGGTCTATTTGTTTGTTTTTCTATTGGGGTTTGACTGTTGCACCAATATGGAATATATTCTTTATAATTTTGTTTTTGACACACAATAAATTCTAATATATCAAATGTTAATAAAAGAGGATTTTCTCTCTCTACATAGAAAGTGAATGGGTTGGGGCACCCCATAAAAAGAAGGAAGGTTATTTCTTTTCTTAAATATAAGAAATATGATATAGTGTTTCTTCAAGAAATGCATCTTTCCCCGAAGGAAGCTGAAAAATTTGGGAAGATATGGGGTGGACATGTTTTCTCTAGTGCTGGAATTTTACCAGAATTTGAATAAGAAGCAAATTAAACTACTGTGAACTTGCCTACAAATAGAAACACTTACAGGACTTCCTGGAGAGTTCAGAATGTCAAAATAAAAGTGCAAGGGTTTAAAAGTTAAAGGTGCATGATTGAGATATATTACTATCTATTACTATTATAATATATTATTATTGGTTTATGAATTGTAATAATAAGAACAAAAAAGAGATCTGAATCCTACAGATATTGAAGTTCAGATACAAATCTTTTCTACAGATTAATCATACTGGAATTACTGTTAATTTAAGAGTACTCACAATTAGTTCACACAATAATGTTAAGATATTCTAAACTGATAATGCAAAAAACAACACTGGTATCGGATCAGGATCGGTATCACCAATACTATGATTTCTGATATCGGAATCGGAAGAGAAAAAGTGGTATCGCTGCATTCTGTCTCCTAGAGATGAATGTAGAAAAGTGCAAATCAATCCCAGAACAACAGCAAAGGACCTTGTGAAGATGCTGGAGGAAACAGGTAATGAGTATCTATATCCACAGTAAAACGAGTCCTATATCGACATAACCTGAAAGGCTGCTCAGTAAGGAAGATGCCACTGCTCCAAAACCACCATAAAAAAGACAGACTACAGTTTGCAAGTGCACATGGTGACAAATAGCTATTTTTTGGAGAAATGTTCTGTGGTCTAATGAAATTGAACTGCATGGCCATAACGGCCATCGTTATGTTTGTAAGAAAAAGGGTGAGGCTTGCAAGCCGAAGAACACCCTACCAACTGTTGAAGCATGGGGGTGGCAGGATCATGATGTGGGGGTGCACTGCAAAAAAGTATTTTTGTCTTGTTTTCCTGTAAAATGATCTAAACTTTCTTAAAACATGATTTATTTACTTGTCAAGCAAAATGGGATAAGATATTAAGTCTTGTTTTAAGATAAATCTGATTATATAAGCCATTTTGCTTACCCCATTGGCAGATTTTTTTTTCTTGTTTTGAGTCTAAAATTCACTAAATTTATAATAAAACCCTGACCTCAATCCAATAGAAAATCTTGGGGCAGAACTGAAAAAGTGTGCACTAGCAAGGAGGCCTCCAAACCTGACTTCAGTTACACCAGTTCTGTCTGGAGGAATGGGCCAACATTTCAGCAACTTGTTGTGAGAAGCTTGTCGAGGGCTACCCAAAATATTTGGCCCATTTAAACAATTTAAAGGCAATGCTACCAAATACTAACAAAGTGTATGTAAACTTCTGACCCATTGGGAATGTGATAAAAATCATTCCGAAATAAATCATTCTCTCTACAATTATTCTGACATTTCACATTCTTAAAATAAAGTAGTGATCCTAACTGACCCAAGACAGAGAATGTTTTAAGACTTTAAAAGTATTTGGTTAAGGTGAATGTAAACTTCTAACTTCTAACTGTATATCGCAATAAATGTAAAACACATGTATAATATTTATGTTCATGTATGGTTTTCACTGATATAAAAAAGTCACATACTTCCTGTATATATGTGATGAAACATCTTTTTTGAAATACTACAAAAATGGCCATTTTCACATACTGTATATTTCTATGAATATTTGATATCATATGAATAGATTGTAAAAGTGAAAAACCATGTTCTCCTCCTCATGTTTGCACATAAACTTTAATGTATCACAAACAAATATTTGAATTGTAAGTATGTACATATAGTTTATACTCTTATATATGAACTATAATTTTTATTTATGTTCTTATGTGGCCAAATATCAGATTTCTGATTTTCAAATAATTAATCAAAATACACTTTCCTGGCCCTGTCACTGAGCCCTGGGCATATGCTCTCACCTCGTTTGGGCTAATAATGGAGGCTTGCTTAACACAGGGTGCCTCCTGAAAAAAAGCATATGTCATATGAGTCAGAATAACCATGATGACAGATGGTGACAGACAACTCATAAGCTTGCTGTGGTGCTAGATATCAGAACCTTCGAGTCACACTGACGTGACTTTGTATTCTTAGCTGTACTAAGAATACAAAGGTTACATCCTACTTTGCATACTATCCATCCCAAATGGATTTGGATTAATGCATTTTAAATCATGTTGAAGATAGTATATGACAATATATGCACTTTTTTAAAATGTGCATGTTTGTTTATGCTTTTGGGGAAAATAATTCTAACAACTTCTTGCGCTGTCACGATTTTCTATTTTTTTTTTTTTCAGTTGTAGAAAAACGGTGAGGAATGTTTTTAAAAGTGTGAACTTAAAGGTGAAAATGCTTACATGCAAGCACAAACGGTACGCTACAAAGTGGTTTATGGTATCAAGACTCCATTTTATGATGCAATAACATGAAACAATACTGTCTACATATTTAAAAGTATGTACTTTTTCGATCACCAGCAAAGTACTTTTAGTGGGTAGTAGAAGTATGTAAATGCAGATGCTGCCTAAAACTAAGTTATGTCTAAGTTAGAGGTGAAGTGTGTAGTATTTGATGTTGAAATAATTTATCCTGTCCCAGCTTAATATGCAGGGACATATTTCATTATTTGTAGGCCATTTTACCTAAAAAGCATAAATACAGTTTAACTCTGTGCACTTTCAAAACTTGAAAAATTTCAATGCTTGAAAAATTAGCCCAAAATACCAACGCTTGAAAAACTAGCCCAAAATACCAACGCAGGGCTCCAGACTGTGACTTAAATAGCAACAAATGTGACAAAATATATATAATTGCGACAATACTTTAAAATCTAGTCACCAACAGTCAGGAACATAGCATCTTGCCTGTATCTCTCACACACCTGGCTCACCACTTGCAGTTAAAGACTCAATTCTCTGCATAGAAAATCCGCTCTCGTGTTTTTTATGCCTGGGACATACGTTGTGCCTGATGACTAAGCATGCACTGCTCTGCACAATGGCCCTATCCCAATACCCCCCACTTGCGGTTTTGGACTTGCCTACTTACCTTCCTGTTCCTGCGGAGAAGTTTCTCCACCTCACCGCCGGATTGGTTTCTTTGCTTAGCAAGACATCTACCCACTTCCTGCAGCATTCAGGCAGGAGTAGTATCCTTTCAACATATATAATATAATTACGTCCAAGTGATGTAAAACACACATAAAAGAGCTACTTGTGCGTACTCATCTTTTTAAAGATGTCGTATCGCAAATGTACCTGTGAGGGACACATTGCTGCGTCAGACCAACAAGAGAGCTGTGGTCATAGCCTGAGCCCCGCTGGGAGTGGATGCTTTGGCCCACAAGTGGCCAACAAAATTAAAATATGCCGGAACGTCTCCTTCACTCTGTCATCAGCAATGTCCGAGAGGACAAGGAAACGGTTCTGTTGGTTGTGCCAAAATGGCCCAACCAGCCATGGTTTCCGGAAACGATGGAGATATTAGGCGGCCCTCCATGGGAAATACTGCTGAGGAGGGCTCTGCTCACTCAAGTGCAGGGCACAATTGGCATCCCCAGCCGGAGCTGTGGAACCTACACGTGGCCCCGGAATGGAGCACAGCGTACAAGCCAGAATTGGCTCAGTCTATAAGGAACACCATTTTGCAAGATGGAGCACCGTCTACGAGACACTAAAATGGCATGCTTTTACGGATTGGTGCTCTTCACGCAACAAATACCCAGTGAATTGCTCCATAATGGAGATCCTTACATTCTTTTCAAATCACAAAATAGCCAACAACACTAGCCACATTATTAATTCATGCTGCAATGCATTCTGGGAGTTAACGTTTCTCATTAATTACCTAGACTGTGGCTATCACTCTTTTGGTCAGAACTCTACACTTCCGACTTGGGGCGTGACATCAGGGGCAGCTGTGGCTCAGTTGGTAGAGCAGGTCAGCCACTAATTGCAGGATTGGTGGTTCAAATCCCGTCCCACACAACTCCACATGCCAAAGTGTCCTTGGGCAAGACACTGAACCCCAAGTTCCAATGGCAGGCTAGCACCTTGCATGTCAGCTCTGCCACTATTGGAGTATGAATGTGTGTATGAATGGGTGAATGAGTCACAGTGTAAAGCGCTTTGAATACCTTTAAGATTAAAAAGACGCTATATAAGTGCAGACCATTTTTCAGTACGCATTGGGTTTCCCCCCGCATTATTCTCTTATCGCGATTCAACTGTGTGCATTTTACAGCGAGCACCCATTTTCTCCAATGTGTTACGTACATTATTGCATCGATTTCAAAGCACCGCTTATCAAGAACAATGATAATAACAAACAATTGCGTGATTGCAAACCCTCGCAGCTCAGGAACAACCAACAACAACAAGCAATTGCAGAAAGTCGCTCATATTATTGCTTCCTGCATTACATGCCACATGTTTACATCTCCCGTCAGCAGAGAGGGATTCACATGTGATAAATGTAAGGAATTAGTCAGGCAGACTGTGTAGATACTGTTTCGTATGCGGGTAGAACAGCACACACACTTTAGTTCCGGCTCTAGAGTCCCTGCAGTAGGGCGTTTAGGTGACATCTCGGCCACATACTCGCTCAGCAAAGCGACACCACTCTCCCCTTCCTGTTAGGGTCTCCCCACTCAGTAATGCACCCACTGAGAATCATGTTGAATGAACCCTGGTCATTGGTGATTCTATTGTAAGGAATGTGGAAAAATGCCAGAGTATCTGACATCAGATAAAATTGACAAGTGCTGGCTAATTTTAAATCTAGATTTTCTAAATTTGTTATTCATGTCGGCACTAATGATGTCTGGCTTTTTTAGAGATCACTACAGATAATTTTAAAGAGGTGTGTGAACTTGCAAAAATGATGTCAGACCCCCTCCCTTATTTTGTATTGAACAGTCCTTGCCCCTATTTCGCCATTGCAAATCCTTTCTATCAAACTAATCAGAGAAGTTAAGTTACACCCCGTTATCTCGCATTTGTATTCGGTATGTTCAAAAGTGTTCAGTGTTTACTTCAGACATTTATTTAAATGTTGCCTCGAGCATATGGCTAAATCTTAAATTATGTATTAATAAGTCCACTTTCTGCTGGTCAGAGTGGATTGTGTGTGAAATTAATACGCTTAGTAACCTATATGAGAGTGGAGTGTTGAGATCCTTTGAAAATTTGGTTCAGCATTTTAGGATTCCTAGATCTCAATTCTTTAGGTATTTACAACAGTGCCACCTGCTCTGTACTATTTTTGGGAGTACATACACTCCCCTAAACCGGCAGATACTCTGGGAGAGGTGATTACTGCTTTTGGAATTACTCCCTGCTAATTCAGAGTCTAAGGGACTTTAACTTGCTTTAACGTCTATGAAGAGATTATGGGAGAAAGATTTAAACTTGTTATTGGAGGAGGGAGTGTGGGCTAGGATTCTAAAAAAACTCTGTTAAAGTCTATATCTAAACATGCAAGGGTGCACCTTATGCAATTCATGATTTTAAATAGATTCTATTGGACCCCTCTAGATTGTATAGGCTTGGTCATAAAAACACACCCACCTGCTGACGATGCCAATCAGAAGATGGCTACACAACCCATGTTTTTTGGTGGTGTGTGATCCAGGAATTTTGGTTGAAGGTTCAGAGATGTGTGACGTATTGGGCACTCAAATTACATTCTGTCACAGACTCTGTATTTTGGGTGATGGGTGGTCATCAATATGGGGGATAAATTCATAAAAAATAGGGTTCTGACCAGTGTGATGGTAGGCAGACTCATTTTAAGGGGATGAAAGTCGGCTGGAGCGCTGGAGCGAGCGGTGTGCGGAGACGGGGACTTTTCAACCAAAGCACTAATTGTAAATTAAATTATTACAGATCATAATTTGGATGTGCTCTGTTTGACTGAAACCTGGCTTTACCAGATGAATGTGTTAGTTTATATGAATCTACTCTCCCAGGTTATTGTTATAAAAATTAGCCTTATCTGAAGGTTCAAGGAGGAGGTGTTGCTACAATTTACATTGACATTTTTGGTGATACTCAAGAGAACAGGATATAAGTTTAGGTTTTATGAACTAATAATGCTTAATGTAACATAAATAAAAAATCTTGGTTGTCTTTTGCCCTTGCTACAGTATATAGAACACCCAGGTCTTATTCTGATTTCCTTGGTGAATTTGCCCATTTTTGATCAGATCTAGTAGTTACTGTAGATACATATTTAATTGTTGGTGACATCCGCATTCACATAGATAATGAAAATTACACTCTGGGATTAGCATTTATCAATTTTCTCAAATCACTTGGAGTCAGACAAAATGTGACAGGACCAACTCATCGCCATAATCATATGCTAGATTAAATTCTGTCATATGGAGTTGATGTTGATACTATCTAAATTCCACCACAGAGTGATGACATCTCTGATCATTACCTCTCTTATATGGTGCGATCAGCTAATGTTAGTCAATCTACACCACGCTATTGTTCAGGTAAAATAATGATTTCATCCATTAAAGATAGCTTCACTAATAATCTTCCAGATATATCTCATACACTCTGTAAGCCCCAAAGTCTACAAGAACTTGATGAAATAATAGAAAATAGAAATAGTCTTCTCTAGCACTCTTGATGTGTCATCCTCATTCGATTAAATAAATTTAAAGAAAAAAGCCCCGCACCATTACAATCATGCTCTCAAGTGAGCAGCTCGGAAAATGGAGCAAGTGGAAGAATACAAAATATTAGGTATTTCGTGGTGCATGGAAGGATAGTGTAAATTGTGTGTAAATTGGTTAGGAATAAAGCCTCATCAGTTGCAGCACAATAGAAATGACTTCATGAATTTCTATAATGATAAAATTGAAATAATCAGAAAAAAATTGGAATTATGCAATCATCTGTCATAGCACCTCAGAAAACAGTGTCTCATAATTTTCCACACGTGAAACTTCCAACCTTCGATGTCATAGTTCATGAAGAGCAAACAAACTTATCAAAACATCAAAAACCACAACATGTATGTTAAACCCAATACCAACTAAGCTCTTAAAAGAGGTATTCCCTGTTATCTCAGAATCTCTTCTTAATATTATTAACTCCTCGCAATCCTTAGGACATGTCCCAAGAAACTTTAAAATGGCAATTATCAAACTGCTTATTAAGCCACAACTTGATCCTGGAGAATTAGCTAATTATAGACCGAATTTTATATAAAAAAATACTAGAAAAGTTTTTTCCTCCCAATTATGTTCATTTCTACAGAGAAATAGTATATATCAACAATTTCAGTCAGGATTTAGGCCACACCACAGTACAGAGTCTTCACTCATCAGAGTTGTTAATGACTTGCTCTTATTTTCTGATTGCGGCTGCATTTCTCTTTTAGTGCTTTTAGATCTTAGTGCTGCCTTCAACACGACAGATCTTGATATTCTCTTGAATACGCTAGAGAATTATGTTGGAATTTGTGGACTTGCAATAGCATGGTTTAGGTCCTATTTAGCAGACTGCTAACACTTTATCTGTGTAAATGAGGAATTGTCAAATCAAACAAAAGTTAAGTATGGAGTGCCACATGGATCACTACTGACTACTGAAATTTTGGTATTGTGATAATGTATAGTCTTTATTGTACATGGTAGATCTTGCTGCAATAACATGATGAAAAAATAGATCTCATTGCATAGAACAATGAACACCCCTGCTGTAAATGATGTTGATGGAGGCTTTATTTGAGTTCCATACATGACATAATTACCATATGACAATAGCCTACTCCCCTACCCAGAGCGGTTTACATTTCTGCCGCAGAGAACTGATTGATTGACAAGAGTTGTTTGCATAGATACACTATTAGGTTGGGCTTTGGTCATAATATTAGAAAAATATTCAACAAAAACTTTGACATGTTACTTGAGCATTTAACTTAAATATTTTTTTTCTCTCCAGATAAGTAACTTTTTTACTTGGATAAGTGAATAACAAATTTACTTTTCCAGAGGACAAGCACATGACAATGCTTAAGGTTGAGCCCTGGCTCAAATGTATGCTCTTGTCAATTTTGTGTTTTGACCATTTGTGAACTGCATTAAACTGTCTCATTTACCATGATTTGTGGGTGTGTTTTTGTTTTGCCATTTCATCACCATTTATGATTAAATTACAGCAAGAGCACAAAATTGTTTATAAGAGCACAAAGTTCTTCATAGATCTAGGCTCTTAATTTTGCTCTCAAAGTGCACCAGATTGATGCATTTAACTTTTTCTTATGTGGGAGCATGCCCCCAGAACCCCCTAGAGGATCCGAGGTCATCCAATCACAATCTCACAAAATCCTGTAGAAACACGCTTTGCATTTTCAGTCAACTTTGTTAAGGGAGTTGAAATTGCAAAAATTATTGCAAATCCAATTTATATACCAGTTAGAGGTTAGAATCAAAACTTAACAAGTTGGCATGAAATTTTAGTTGTCAATTCCAAAAATCTAGTTGATACAACTAAACCTTAAAACCAGTTTTTACAGTGTATTTTACTTCTGAACAACCATCTAAATCAAGAAATTCTGGAATAGTTTCAATTTAGGAGCAACTAGCTCCATAGTCTTTTTTTTAGTGTGGAGCCTTGCAATACTGGCATGAGCTTGGGATGGAATTTCTTAGATGTGGAAATTGTTCAGGAAACCTGTTTGTTTGTTTGCCATTCAGTCTGTTGACAATAGTTATGCAGACTTGACAATCCCAGGAAAATCCTAAATCATGAAGCGATGATGATGAGTAAATTGTACCTTTTGGGTCCAATGAAGAAAACAGGTCACTGGTCAGTAGTAAATTAATTAACATAACCAATCATTAGGACTGAAATAATTCTAACCCTGCTGAAACATTCAGTGAGATAATTCTCTGATATAGCATTTTAATGCACATTTGGAAAGTAAAATAAACATATGTTATCTTCCAACCCCCTCGTGTTTCATCCTGCAGATCACAAACAATCTGATAATATCTTACAGTTAATGAAACCCATTCACACTCTCTCTCTCTCTCTCTCTCTCACACACTCTCTCTCTCACACAAACCTCTGAAAGACAGTCAAAGACTGAGACTCAGTGAAATGTTTTCATTTCATTTACAAAAAAGATGTAAGTCAATCCTAATGCTTTGAATCAAAAACGTGCAAAGACCTTAGCAGGTACAAGGGCTGAAGGAAATGGAGAGAATGGGAAGAGAAATCAGTATTATTATAAAAAAATTTAATATGTAATTTATGTATGAATCAATGTTTTCCAATTGAGGACATCCCTAAATGAAGGTTTGGTCAGAACTTCTAAGGAAAACTACCATAAAACAGCTAAGTACCTACAAACACATGCACACTAGGGTTGCCATCTGTCCTGTATTAGCCATGACATCTCGTATTTTTGCTGAAATTAAGATGTCATGTACAGAAAACCTATTGTCCCATATTGAAGCAGCAAAATGCTCAAGGGCGAAACCTACCCCATATCACACAGCAAACTGCTTGTGGGGGAAACATCATTTATTGAAGTGTTAAAAATGCTTAACTGTCCAATTCTTTATTGGAGTGGTGAAAAATTAGCAACCCTAATGCACACACATTTTTTCCCCCATCATTTTCATTGACTTCTACCTATACAGAGCCAATGATATTTTCTATCCCCTGACCATACCCCTAAATTAACCCCCACACAACCTTTCTGCAGTTTCACTGATTTTCAATTTAACATTATTTACCATGTTTATTAAGCAGTTTTCCATGTGGGTACTGATATAATGTTTTACTTTAACTTTGACAACACTTGGTCCTAATGATATAGGGAAAACCCTGACCACACACACACACAGAAAATGTACATATGGACATTCTTGCACATGTGAACATACTGAACTCCTTTTAACCCTGAACTGCATGTAGCAAGCACTAACCACATCCTTTATTGATCTTTTAAGATCTTTTAAGGGCTTGGAGTATGTACAAATACAAAGCAAGAATGTGAGTGAGACAAAAAGGAATAAAGTACAAGAGAGGGAAATAGAGATAAGTGAAGAATAAAAGGAGGAGAGAGAGAGAGAGAGAGTTTATAGGCTAGAAAGGGGTGTAGTGGCTAGAAAACACAGTATAATGAACATCAATACAGACAGGAGGAGAGAGAGAGAATGAGAAAATGAAGTAAAAGAGAAGGAGGGAAAGGTCAAGTAAACGTCTGTGGCAAAACCTTCTGGATTATCAATCACCCAAATCAAAGCTCATTAGTCAACCACATTCTGCTCCAACAACAAAAAAGCAAGCGTGTCCAAAACAAGCTCTCTGTCAAAACATTATGATTCCACTTGCACAAACTGGCCATCTCGGTGTTACATCTGAGTCACGCAGGCAGAAGTATTATAACAGCAACACTTACTAATATTGGAACAGGGACATTACAGGTCAGGTGTTCACACAAAGATACGCAGAGGATTTTCTTTTTGTCCCAGGGGAATGGATGCCAACAGCTGCAGGAGAAGGTCGATAACAGGTCATCACATCGGTAATCTGCAGTACGTAGCAAGTAGCAGAGGCAGACTCCCGCTATTTTGAGGTGGATTACATTATAATTTCCTGCTGGGTTTGCCACCTACATGGTGGCCTATAATTCACTGTGGATCACATTACAAGCTTTGCGTCAGTGAATACATGTACCTATCTGAACGTGCATTAACAGCCAATTTCAGCTCATTACAAACAAATTCATATCTGCTTGAGTATAGGATATGTGTTCTTTTTTGTGTTAAAATACTTTCTCCTATCCCAGCGTATCCCAGTAAGCCATTTCTATGTTGAGTCTACTGAAAAGTGTAAACTATAATCACAGAGTCTTAAGAAGAAAGATGAATATCTAAGTGCTGCTTTAATAAAAAGCAAACAAACTCATGAAACTATAAAACGACAATTCCAACACAACAGCCTTACAAGGACAAGAACCAACAAAGACAGAGAGAATATGAGAGCAATACAAGAACAAATTATGTAAACAAGACACATCTAGGGAACAATCAGAGAGCGATCCAGGAATTGAGACAAAACAAGAACCAAGGAACAATCTTTCAAAATAAATGCCCAACCTCCTAGCAATCTCTACTGACCGCAAGGGGAAAGTCCTATGCATGACAAAAACACTGTGTCTCTATGGCACTATCAAAACATTGCTTGGTTTGTCCTAGTGTGATTATCTTTTCAAACCATGAAAGGCTGCAATTTAATTAGATAAAAATATAGTTTGCATGTACTGCACATTTCAAAGTGAGTATGTGGAGCTGCTGTTGCACTGACATCGGCTTCTCATACCTGTTAGAGCTCATTGGCATATACACAGAAAACACCATCATGAGCAACACTGTTTGTTGCAGATGACAGTGGGCGGAGCGTTTCACTTTGTGTAACGTATGGTCGCTGAGATCAGACGGGAGACGCTGGATCTAAATGCAGGCTTTTAATGAAGATGATAATAGTGAAACAAACAGACAGGAACTCATAAAGCAACAAACAAGAACTGACAAATAAATGCAAAGCTAGATGGTATATATACACACAAAAGGGCTAATGAGGAAATGAAAACAGGTGAGAACAATGGGGAACAGATGGCAGTGATGAGGGCAGTGCATGATGGGAAATGTAGTCCATGGGAAACACGAGGGAGACAAGACTGTGACACTTTGTAGCATGAGGCACATACAGACTACATATTTAATCAGCCTTTTGCCTTTTGCTGTTTAATAATCACATTGGGTCATGTAGCGCTCTACTTTTCCAAAGGTGAGAATTAGAGGTGACAATAAAAACTCCAAAATAAAAGCTCAATTTAAATGTAAAAAATGTGACAAAAATATACCAGTACTGTAATATTCACTGTTATACTACTAATAATACTAATTTTTATAATTATAATAAATCAATAGTAATTGTATTATATTTAAGCAATATCTCACATCTGTGACGGTCTGTAGTGCAGCACTTTTATTTGACCAAAATATAACTTCAATGTTGTATTTTGGATTATGATGATTGATGTCTGTATAAAAGCACTTCATTTGATAAAACTAATACAATATTATGCAGAAAATCAATTGTTTGTTTTTTATTTATTATTTGATTCAAGTTTTGATTAATTAATTTATATAGATACCATTTTGATAAAAAATTTAATTATTTTATAAAAAAAATTTAAACAGGTATCGTATCAGTACTCATTCTCAAAAAAAATGGTATCGGGACATCCCAAAAATAAACATTGATTTCAAACATCTTACAAAAACATCCTCCGTCTTCTCTTGGCCAGGCTTCTCAAACAAACAGAGCAATACTGAATGTGCCAAAGAGCCACAGAATTTACAGTTTTTGGGAAAATCAACCTAAGAATGTCTGACTCATAGCTGTCTCTGCATATTATGCTGGCATAAGAGAAACTATTTTAACATCAAAAAAATTACACACATCAGCTCAGTTTCTGTCTGTATGATACCAGTCTTACATTCAGTGTGTCTGGTTTTTAAGGAGAGATAAGTTAGGTCATGCTAGGGTGGTACTGACTCAAGAGGCTGGCTATAATATATTTATACTAGCACATGTTCCATGCTAAAAAAAACATTATTGATTTCTGTCCTCGACTACAGCGAGGCATCATGAGCTAGCCTAGTTAGCAGGTGCACAGTTGCAAGGGCAACTAATACTCTAATGCACAATAACTGTGAGAAAAGGCCATTTTTTTTCATTTTGAATGAATCTGTGAACATCCATGTTAATTTTTACTAGAAAAATGTTTATGGTACAATAGAGTAAAGCACAAATGCTAGGCGTCTGCGTACAGGATGCGTGATGCAAATTTCGTCATCAACAGAGTGCTCGAGCACTGAATGCATGTGGCCCAATTTTTCAAACCATTTGTACTTAAAACATGCAGTTTGTACATGTGCCTGTAATTATTTACACTAATTAGTGGATCCACAAGGTGGCGACACTCACAGTTGAGCCATTGCTCTCACAAAGAAGAGCTAGAAGAGATTCAATCACTGCTAAACAACAGGAAATGTGGAGACAACAACAGTGGATGTGCACATCAAGAGCACCTTTGTGGATACGTCATTTGTTTAACTCGAGTCTGAAGGAATATAAAGAAATCGTTATGGGATTATTTATATACTCTTGGCATAAGAAAACATGATAATGACTTCTTGGAGTACAAATATAATCTTAATGGAGAACTGTGACCTCCAAATTGCACTCATCATTGATAATGTGTGCAATTACTTCCTGGTTTTTATGTGTACCTCAAATGTCATTCAAATCAGACATTCATGCATGCAAACCATGTACTCTCATGTACTGCTGCTGAAGCGAAAAGCCTAGATTAATCTAAAAAAAAATATGAATATCCTTTTTTTTTTTAAGAAATTTTTTTTTTAATTGTGATGTGTTAGCACTTAAGAAACACTGAGTCAGTATTTTCAGTGAGGTTTTCCTTCTTTCTGAAGTAAGAGACATTCTCAATTGAAACATTAGACTGCTCTCGTTCCTAACATGCTTCAAACACTGCACATTCCATTCCAAGCCCCTAAAGCATTTTGCTTTAAGATAAAAATGTCAGAGTGACACATTGAGAACAAATTGGAGAAGACAAGCTCTCAGAATGCAACGCTTGGTTTTGAGAAGAATTTTTTTTTTTTGCTGACGCCAACAGCGGGCAGAAAATACAGACAAGCCCACACTCTTCTCTGCACTGGTTTAAGCACTCATCCCTGACAATCAATCTCAAACACTCTCTGTGGGGTATCTCTGCTGGACACCTGGACAGAGACATTTTTGGAGCAAGGGAAAGCAAAAAAAAAAAGTTGTCCTACAGACCTTGCAGTGCATGCAGAAAACTGAAAATGAACATTTTCCCTGATCAAAGTTCTGGTGTCACGTCCACCGCCGGCACTTGGCGGGGAGATGGAAGCAGTGGGTGGGTAAATGAAATGGACAGAAAGCAGAATGGAAATGAGACACTTGCGATGTTGTGTGCTACAGAAAAATAGCTCCTTTAATATGACTGCTTATTCAAAATGAAGTTATTCATTATTGCATTAATTGTAGCTGTATTCACTTTAGATGTTGCATCTTAAAATGTAGCAGGATGTGGTCAGAGATGGTCAATTAAATCTACATATAAATATTTGTCTATATTTAGTACAGGTGGCTTAATTTATTCCCCTGGAATAAAGTTTAGGTTTAAAGATTATTATTTTAAAAAGTTTCTATTTGATTATGATGGAAATGAGAAGTGATAGGGGAGCACATCTCTGCCAGGGCAGCAGAATGACAATTTGAAGAATAAAAATGTAGGCCTTAATAATTTTAAGATTTTTACATCATGATCTGAGAGTATGTTGTGTTATTATCAGTCTGGTTTTTAATTCAGTAACGATAATTTTTTTAATAAAATAAAAGTTAATTGAAGGCTAGCTAACTTGTTATTTTAGTAAGTACAAGGCTTACCCTACTTTTCCTCCAAAAAGTGGCAGTGTCATTACCATCAAACGTCAAGATGTAAAACATTAACACCATCGTCAGATTATCTTTAGTGCAGGATGTTTTAACATAGATGAAACATTGTAGGGATGGGCAATTTGAGCAATTTTACAGTCTAACACATAAGAAAACAACTAATCGGTTACTTGAAATTTTTTATTTAAGTTCAACCTTCAACCTCTGATCCTGTTTTAATTATTTAAAAATGAGCACTTTGCATAACCTTCTGAGACCTTGCGTCCACATGCATGGATATTACGCTCTGGCATTGCTATAGGCTATGCATAATTTCATTTCATTTAAACTGACTGATCTCAGTTCAGGAGACTCTAGGCTGTCACTAAAGGGTTCACCTTTGGATGCACCGATTCATGTGACAAAACAACATGGCGCCATGGAGTTTGTCTTTGGAAGAAACGGCAACAAAACTACATCTGGTAAGAAACCTCATTAAGTTTTTACATTAAATCCTGGTTGAGTCAAAAAGATTAGAGTCTCTAGTTTCATCCTTTATGCCATTTTGATCCATTTATCGTGAAACAGCACGCTTAAACACAATGACCACGTACGTGGACTATAGGCTCATTTTCCTTCAAATATCCTAGATTTTCTGTGCTGTATCCAGAGTAAGAATGAAAATAAGGTGCATTTCAAACTGTTCTCAGACCAGTGCATACAGTCAGCACACTTGAGGTTAAGTCATTCCCTAAATAAGGAGCAAGGAAGCATCATATAGCTTTCCTATGCAGCCAAGTGCAGTCACTCAAGTTTCAGGCTGCAGATGATGTTTGGACTACTTAATATGTTTGGCAGACATGGGACAATGTTAATCAGTACAAATATTCAGAATTACATATGTTTAACATGGTTGGCAGTGATTGGATTATGCTAGCCATTACTTTGATTCAGAATTATTTATGTTCATTTCTGATGTAATGTATGTATATGTATAACATGCATAACCAACACTCCTGGAAACATAAACAATATTTTTTTTTTTAAATCTGATTTTCTATGGCTTGGTATTATTAAAAAGTTCACAACTTAGTTATGCTGTCCACATATGTATGAAAACTATTTATGCTAGAATTTAATTAATGAATTTATTTGTGCCTGTTTCTTAGGGGCTACTATTTAAAAATTAAAAAGGGAATGGAAAGTGCACCAAGTAGTCCCGCTGAGGTCTCAGGAGGATAAACAACAACATCTAGATAAAAATAATTAAAAAAAACATTTGCACTCACACATAGCAAAATACATTCCAAATCTTCTGAAGCGATACAATCACTTTAAATAATGACAGAATTTGCTTTTTGGGTGAACTATTCCTTTAACAACATCATGCAACAACAGCATCACCAATGCATTGAGTTGTAACAGCAAGATTTAGTTGAGAGGAGCAGTTTTATTGTTGCCCACAGCAGGAAAAGGCACACTGAAAAATAAAATTGGAATATTTGAGTAGTGTTTTTACTAATCAAATATTTAAGGCTGAACAAGTATTTGATTTATCAATTACTCATATCCCTAAAACATAGTTTGCAGAACTTAACTTTTTCCAGATTTCAAGTAGCCCCTAATTGAAAAATTACTCATATATGGAATTTACGGGTATGTCAGAGAATGTGCATGCACATATGTGGGCACAATGTGAATGAGTGGGTTTTTAGCACCCATTCCCAGCTTTCCCTTAACTGATTTCACAGCACATGATGAAGCATTCACAGTCAATAAGTCATTAGCAGACAGTGTCTGAAGGCCTGTGACCCACCCTGCTTATTGGGAGCTGTGTATAGAGCACAACAGTCACATTCTGGAGGTAAAAATCCCAATAATTTTCTTCCTATTTTCAGCAATAATGTTTTTACTTTTCAATACAGATATGCCATTAACTCCAAGGTTGTCAAGTTATACAGTTTCTGTAGAGGCCACAAGTCAAAACATTTTCAGCTTAATTTCCAAAAAAAATTGTTTAATTGCCAAATTAATTTTAAAGAACTACACTAACATAATCCTAAAATAAGCTCCACCATTCTGATAAATTGCTGTTACCATGAAAACAGTGACTGGCCATCACTCAGTTGGCCAAGGACCGAATGGCGGCATGGTTGGAGACCGGAGTGCCCCCCCCCCCCCCCCCCCCCTTTCCCCTTCTCCCTCCCCTCGTCTCTCCCAGGGTCCAAAGAGGTGGGGAAGACCTGCCGGCAGAAGGACGGCCAGATGGGCAACACCTCAGGAGAGTACGTCTAGCTGGAGGTTTCCCCGGCCTGAATCGGGTGGTGGAGGAGTGTGATGAGGAGGAGGGCGTGGCCAGGCCGTGAGGACACACGCCCGGTCCTGAATCATCCGGGAGGGTGATAAGTATGAGCTGGAGATGCCAGTTGAGGAGAGAGAGAGATGCACATGTCTGTGTGTGTGCATCTATGTTTCATTGTACTGTTTAAACTGGAGTTTGAAATTAAAGTTCTATTGACAGTTCACTCCGGTTCCCGCTTCCTCCTTGGTAGGGAAGGCAAAGTCTGCCACACTCTCAGTTTAATTATATTTCATTACAGCACACTCCCCCTTTCACATATCACCCCGTTTTCCCTCCTCTCTCATCCTTCTGCTTCTCAATCTCCCTGCATGTTTCCATCAGAGTGCAGAGTGTGATGTTCTCAGAGACATAGCGGCTTCCCGCACAGCCTGGGGCCATGCAAACAGCCCGCGACAGCCTCACAGGGGCCTTGTGTCAAAGTATAGTAACCATGATGAGCACAATTCCAGAGTATTCTCAGTGGGATCTAGTGATTTCATCTTTTTTCACTCTCTCTTGTTAGTTCACAGCTGGTAGAGCATGTACAATGCTCAAACCTTGATGTACTATTACACAGTCCAGTTACTGTCTGTGCACAAAAAATAGGGCCCTTGTCAGGCAGGAAAACACTAAGTCAAAGGGGTGTGGCCAGGAAGTTTTGGTATTTTCATACAAGAATACGCTAAGTCTAGGCACAAGCATTCACAAAGCACCTATGGCTGGGTCAATTGCAATTTAATTCTGAGTTTCTTCTCTAGTACCATCCTATTATATTGTCCATTCCCTGTCAAACAACACATATATAAAATAAGGCAGCACATTGATAAGTAGTTGGTAGTGTAAATAGACTATATGCAATTAATTAGAAGAATATAAATATGGACTTACATTATTTTGTGCATTGACTAAGCAGTTACATGTTAAATGTGACACGCTCCCATATCAAGGAGGAGGGTTGGGCAGGGCCGTGAGTGCGCATGCCTGGGGCCGCTGCCAGGGGCGGAGGGACTCGCTACCGGCTGCCAGAATGCGGAGAGGCGTTCCATCCACCATGGGTTGGTGTACTCGCTACTATCTGCACGGGGAGGAGTGGCTGTTGTCCACCAGAGGGTGAAAGATTGGTCGAGGACCAGGTGATGGTGTGTCTGGGAACCAATATTTTTCAGCAATATTTTTTCTCATCTCTCTCTCTCTCTCTCTCTCTCTCTCTCACTGTCGCTCCGCCTTGACCTTTCCTTTCCCTCTGTTCCCTCCCCTTGTCTCCCTTCCAGGTCTCGAAAGGTGGGATGTACGTCATGCCGGGTATTCCCTGGCCTGAGGCAAAGGAGGGAGGATTGTGACGAGGAGGAGGGCGGGTCCATGCTGTGAGTGTGCACAGCCGGCCCCCAATCGGGCTCATCAGCCGAGGAGAGGGATAAAGCAGAGCCGGGTGTGGCAGTTCGGGAGAGAGAGAGCCACACGCAGCTGCCGTAAGTGTTTATTGTTTGTGTCTTTTTAAGTTTTCATTAAACATTATTTTGATGGTTCAGCTGGTTCCCACCTCCTCCTTGCCTAACCTTTACCTGTTACAGCTCCTTTTATACACAAGTTGTGGTTCAGTATGTAGGCTTCGTTAAATTATAGAGAATGTAAATATTATTAATAATTTTCATCTACTGAAACACAAATCATGGCTAGTATTTACAGTGACTGTATCGGCACACACTTCACTTCTACTGGTCGACTTTGATTTTGAAAAATGAAGTACATTTATAGACACTTCAAATGACAGGAAATATGATCAAAATAACAAAGTGATCAAAAGTATCATACCAAATCCAAACAAATTTCTCTCTCCAATTTCCACGGCAGAAATATAATCAAAAATATTTCTACGACAACATATGGAAGAATACAAATATAAATTAGATCATAAATACAATTGTAAATATAAACATAATAATCAGAATTGAAAAATAAACCATAAACTATAGATAGATTAAGACAAAAATTTGCTTCATAAAACGGCTACAACAGTGATCGTCATAGACATAATTTGATGTTACACCTTATTTTCAGAGTTTGGACATTAACTTTTTTATCAACTGCTGGTGGAACTGAAGTAAATGCAAGATCTGAGTTTAGATTGCAATGAAAACAGACTTACTTTTAAAACTTCTTGATGTAATTACCTATTTCTCAGGAAAACAGTAAATTGCATTTTGCACCACTTCATTTACATACAATACACCCACAGTTTGCACGCATACACCCACAGATAGTGCAAACACACCCACCCATGCCCACTAGTGCTTTGTGCTGGCATGAAAATTTAGTAAGACGTTGTGCGCGTTCTAGCGCTCACAAAAATTGAGCCCCCCATGTCAACTTGAAAATAATCTTTAAAAAAAACATGTCTCAAGACCCTTGTATTCTGTAGCATTTGTCAAAACCAGCCAAATTATTCACAGTTTCCTTAACTCTGAATAGTCAACTAGTCATTCAGGAAACCTATCTACTAATCAATTCTGAAAATAAGTTGTTTTTCACATCCCTTGATGCGTTAGCCATGTATTTGAAGGATATGAATACACCCTGCACAAGAGACATTGTAAATTATCATTTAAAACAGCATTACAATTTTTAACTAGGACAAGGTGCCCCACTGTCAACCCAACTGCACCATCTGTCGAATCTCAGAATTTTTCCCCCAAAGGAGCCTTCTCATCAGTCTATTAATGGTATAGGATTACCAGACTGTGTCCTCCTCTGTCTGGAGATACACAGCCAGCTCTGGATTCCTTGCTGTCTCTGATCCTGTGATTGGCACCCTGATGTGAGTCACATTGAGCAGAGACCTGCATCAATGTGAACGGGAATCCCTTGCCTTCTGACAAAATGGATTTCCTTGTCAAAATCATGTCTCACTGTCTAATTTGTGTTTTCTGGCTAGACAACCAGGATTGGACTGGCAATAGAGAGCACCAGGACTTTTCCCTGCATACCCTGTTTTTGAGCCACTGCACTTGTGGGTCGGCTGTCAAAATTGTTTTTGTGCAAAGTAAATGTACAAACATTTAAAGGGAGAGTTCATCCAAAAATAAAAACAATATCATTATTTTCTCACCCTAATGTCATTCTGAACTCCTAATCCTAATGACTTTCTTTTCTCTTCATTTAGGCAGAATTATAGCCTCAGTCATCATTCCCTTACATTGTAAGAAAAAAGGACACAATGAAAGTGAATGATGACTGAGGCTAACATTCTGCCTAAAAAAGAAAAAAGAAAGTCATTAGGATTTGGAACAACACAAGAGTGAGTAAATACTGACATAACTTTAATTTTGGGTAAACTGTTATTTTAAAAGTGGAAAAACAATTCTGGCATCACCAGCCAGGCCAATCTTTCATCCAGCTAAACATTTCATGATATTGAAGTTTTTGTTTTTATATTTAATGTATTGTGCCATTTAATTTTGCTACCTTTTCAATGTAATTACAGCCATTTGAGACACATCAAAGTACAGTGAAAATAAATATAATGTATTAGGGCTGTCGATTTAACGCGTTAATTCAGTGTGATTAATTTTACAAAAAATAACGCGTTCAAAAAATTAACGCATTTAATCGCACTTCCCCCAGACAATAATAAGGAAGAGTCCTGAGAAACGCAAGCTTGTAGTACCACCTGTTGACTCCAGAGGGTAGTAAGTGAAACTTCAGCTGTATGAGCAACACACCGTTATACAGTGAAGAAAACACTTCAGCGGACACACAACACAAACACACGTTACGTTCTTGCGTTCAAAACACTTGAAGGAGCGCAAATCCGAACTAAGGGATCTCAAGATGTGTTTAAAGATTGAGTATTAAACTATATTTAACTTGAAACAGTGAACTAAACATTTTATGTTTATGATGCAACACACCCGAGACGCTTCACAAGCATGTCTGACGCAGGGTGTGACTGGATTGAGATGGTGCAAAATTTGGAAGTTAACCATAAATATTTAATCACGAATAAAATCAAAGAAATTTCCTTCAAACTTATTTATAAGTACTACCTCACTAATTATTTTCTTATAGAGATTTAATTGTGATGTCGATATATTCTGTACAGTTTGTGGCCTGCAGGCGGAAACATTTTTTCATTTATTTTGGAGTTGTCCCGACTCGACTTGTTTGTGGTCTGAATTCTGCAAGATTGTAAGAGATCATATTATTCCCTGCTTTCAACTTTGTTTTGAAAATCTTTTATTCGTTTTTTTTTTAGCTATGACATGTCTCTTCATAAGGAATATTATTTGATTAATGTTCTGCGTTTGTTGGCAAAGTTTAATATTCATAAATGTATGGTGGTTATAAACCATTTAATTCAGATGTTCAGCAATACCTAAGGACAATTTCCAATTTTAGTAACAAGAAAGCTGTAAAGTTTATTGAAATATGTAAACAATTTGATATTTTTATTAAACTGTTTATTTTCCTTTTTGTTGTTGTTTGTTTTAATATACCTTTTGGCTTTAGATGTAAAAGTTTTGTAAAGTTGTTTTATGCAAAAAAAAAAATACAAAAAAAAATATATATATATATATATATATATAATTTTTTTACATTTAAATATAACTATGTATAATTATATATGGATATAAATATGAATGATCTTTATATATTGAATTATTGTTATATGAGGGGCTTTCTCAGCAAATATTTGTCCAATATTTTACAATTCATGTAATATTACAACATTTGTACTTTCTGTACAAGTACTGATGTTTTTTTCTTTAGCAATAATCATGGAAATTGTTGCTTTTTGTAGCCAAGACTTTAAGGTATATGCAAACAAAGACTTTCAAAAATAAATCAACCCTGAGGTTGACCAGCATAAGAAAAGTGACAACTAGCCCAGGTCTCCCGTATATAGTGGGGAATTATACAGTACACTGTGGGTTGTGTTGGGTCAGCATTCGTGTCCATCCCCGGTAAGATGTTGTAATTGTGTGCAGTTACAGGATTCCCAACAGGAGATGTGCCACTATAAAGGGTTTCAAAAGGACAAAAATAATACTAGCAAAATTCAGTTATCCGCAGTTGCAACTCTTTTTCTATCTACTTGCTCTTGTTCCTGCTTTGCTTCTCTGCTGTACCGCTGTGTCTCAGTGGAGCTGAGCGAGAGTGACCTCGCAATCGACTGCTAATACAACTGTCATCGCCTCACAGCACACGCTAGAAAAAAAGCATGAGGATGGGGTCTGTGGGGGAGGCAAAGAGAGTGGGAGAGTGAGAGACAGTGAAGGCACTGAGGGATAAAACATGGAATGAGAGTTTGTAGTTAGGCCATGTGCTACGACAATGCATCTTAACAATTTTCATGAGGGTGCTAATTATTCGTACCTGGGGAACACGCAAATAGGTGTGGGTGGGAGTGCTCACGTTATCTGTGGCCGTGTACACGCATACTGTGGGTGTATACATGTAAAGACATAGGAGGTCCATGTTAATAAAGTGGTGCATTTGTTGTTTTTGTGAAAAATAGGTCATTGCGCTTAAATTAATAGTTATCCCAAAAATGAAAATTCTCTCATTGTTTACTCACGCTCATGCCATCCCAGATGTTTATGACTTTCTTTCTTCTGCAAAATGCAAACAAAGATTTTTAGAGGAATATTTCAGCTCTGTAGGTCTATACAGTACAAGTGAATGTTGGCCAGAAATCTGAAGTTCCAAAAAGCACATAAAGGCAGCATAAAAGTAATCCATATGACTCCAGTGGTTTAATCCATGTCTTCAGAAGTGATATGATTGGTGTGGCTTAGAAACAGCTCTATTTCTAAGCTCTAAAAACACATATATATGCAGTCAAGTGTATTTCTCCTGATGTCTAATGTTGATTCTCATGATAGTGTGACGTGGTTTTCAATCTGTGCTGTGTTTCTAATGCTATACACATATCCTAAGGCATATTCTATACACAAAGGTGCATTTACATAAAAATAATGCTATGAAATGTTTAAAAAAAAAAAAAGATCAACATTGAAACATAGAAATGACAAATGCTGAATTAATCATAGAAAATTATTAAAAAAGGAAATTAGTGATCTGCTCCATCATTTTGAGACACTTTGACCCTGAAGCACATTGAGTTTTTTGCCATAAAGTAAAAATAATAAAAAGTAAACCTTGGTCAGCCAAGGATACTTTCCCTTGTATTTTAGTGCAAAAAACTCAAAATGTGTTTCTGGGTCAAAATGACTTAAAATGATGGAGCATGTCACGTGTGCACTGTCATGATGACAACGTTTAAGGTTGCACTGATGCTGCATTTCACTTACAAAAAAGTAAAGGTAGGTCAGAGCTGGCATTGTTTGTCTTTTATGCAACATTGCATCTTTAAATTTGGAGCAAGCACAAAGCCTTCTCTTAAAGGAATATTCCGGGTTCAATACAAGTCAGGCTCAGTTAACAGCATTTGTGGCATAATGTTGATTACCACAAAACATTATTTTGACTCGTCCCTTCTTCTCTTTAAAAAAGCGAAATTGAAGGTTACAGTGAGGCACTTACAATAGAAGTGAATGGGACCAATTTTTGGAGGGTTTAAAAGGCAGAAATGTGAAGCTTATAATTTTCTAAATTATTAAATCTTCTGTTAAAACTAATGTGTAATTTGATCTCTAACGTTGTTTAAATCATCATTTTTACAGTCATTTTAGGGTTTGTTGACATTACATCGTCAAGGCAATGAAGTTAGGTTAGTACGCAATTTTGGAGGACACAGAAAATTTTAGTAAGTGATTTTTATCTCACTAAAATCATGTTAACATGCATAATGTTTATGTCTTGTGACTATAACTTTGAAACCGCGAGTAGTTTAATGTTTACAGTTTGGCCCCATTCACTTCCATTGTAAATGCCTGACTGTGACTTATGTTTTAGCTTTTCTTAAAGAAAGGGAGGGGCAAGTCAAAATACATTTTTGAGGTAATCAACATTATGCCACAAATGCTGACGATTGAGCTCAACTTGTATTGAACCCGGAATATTCCTTTAACATGGCTGTTTAAAGATGCCTCAAAACAAATGTACTGAAATATAATCAGAAGAGAATAACTTAGAAAGTATTTTTCACAACATTTCTTAATCAGATCTACAGATGAAGAGAATATTTATAGTGTACCAGGATATAAAAACAACAATATATTTCTATGAAAAGGGATTCATGTATAGTTAAGACATGAAGGAATCATCCCACAACTTCAGAGGTAACAGTCTAGGTTTCCTGCAAAGTAAAAAATAATCTTTCTTTTGTGCATATGCTTTTCATAACAGAACTCCAAGAATATGATTTAGTATGGAGCTAAACCTTGAATTTGAACATGGTGTGAAATTTCCATCTTGGATTTCCTCAAAGGGCAGGATTGGCTGCTCAAGACAGCACAATTTCACCCTATCTAGGGTTGTAAGCAATAACGGTCAACTTAAAACAAACAAATAAGTAAATAAGTTCATGTCAAGTCTCCCCAACACATGCACACAGTGAAAGAGAGAGAAGAAAAAAGAGACCAGCAAATAGGTAGATAGAAAACGAGGAAAAATGAGCAAAAGAAAGAAAAGGAGAGGTGGGAAATGACTGCAAGAGAAAGAAAATGTGAAAAAGAAAGTGGATGCTTCTGGCATGGCTTAATACACATGAGTGGAGAGCAGTGCGTATGGTTGTAGGGCATTACATTTAAGCACCATCAGCTTGAATGGTCACTGCAATGCTCTCCATTAAAAGTAGGTCAGTTTTAGTACCAGGGCATTGCCAGTGAGAGAGCCGTGTCCATATTTAATGCGCTATCAAAAGAGCGATATAAACCTCCCCATTGCAGGAGAAAAAAACTAGTATTTTTTTATTATTATTACTTTCAGTCTTCTGTGGAACACAAAAGAAAATATCGGTATAATCTTCACTTTCACTAAACAATTTCATTGATATTTTTTTCCATACAATGAAAGTGAATGGTGACTGAGTCATCATGGAAGAAAGAAATTCATACAGATGGACTCCAATCAAGTTGTAGAAACATCTCAAGGATGATCAGTGGAAACAGGATGCACCTGAGCAAAGGCTGTGAATAGTTATGTACATTTGATTATATTTTTTTATTTTTTTTTATTTTTTTTAGAAATTTGCAAAGATTTCAAACAAACTCCTTTCAAGTTGTCATTATGGGGTATTGTTTGTAGAATTTTGAGGAAAATAATACACATAATACTCAGAATATCATTATTTTGAGATACTCAGTGCATTTATTTGTAAAAACACATCAATATTTTCCTCTTTTGAACTTGTATTTAGCCAGTACTGCAGGCACACCGTAATTTAATATACAGCATAACTACCATACTTCATTTTACAGTTTGTGCGTGTATACTGTCCATGCTGCCCTAAGGTTAAAGGTGATTGATCTATATCTAGAAATCATTTAAAAACTCACCACAGCAGAAATCAAGCTCAGTCCCTAAACAGAAAAATGGAGCAGTTTCTGTAATAACACAACAGAAATATGGTTGCTTCCCTATCCCAGACAGCCTGCAGCCAACATCTTATCAAATTAATTATAATCAGAGGTTCTTTCTTCATGGCTACATAAATATCACACTTTTATCATGGCTATATAAATCTCTACATCAAGTGCATTTTACAAATTGTCACTCATCTTCATAGTCAGGTTCCCCTAAAAAGAGATTGAGGTGTCTTTTCTTTTCCCTCTGCATAATGAAGAAATATCATCAGCCATAGATCTGGTTCTCTTACTAGCAGGATTGCCTTGAAAATATCAAATGTTTTTCCCTCTGTAAATTGACATGCTCATATAAAGATTTATAGTACACGTAGACCATTACAAAACTGCTCACTGTCAGATGCCTATTATAGATTTAATACTCTGTACACGCTTACAGTTCAACTCTTGTTTTACATGTTCTAATTTTAACGATCTCTTGTAGTAAACGAGCAGATTTATGCGTCGTATATAAGCTGAGGATGGAGACAGCAACAGAGCAGGGAGTCTCTTTCTGCTCTGCAGGGATGTCTAAACTGGCTTTATCTGTCCTGCACTTACTGTCACAGAAATAGCCAAATAATTATGCAAGTGGATGAATGCTGTTTAAGAAACAGAATCCTTGGTATGTATTTCTAAATTATCTCCCTCTGTTGAAATTATCCTGGCTTATTCCTGGCTTACAGATAAAAGCTGTCTGATTTTGGGATTAAAAATGCAATGTGGAAAAAAAGGTATGGTTTGACTTGGAATTTGTGTGTAATAGGTTTAAAAGCACAAGGCTTTAAAGCTGCAGTGTGTGATTTCTGTGTCAGTAGCATCACCAAATGGACTTGCAATGCACAAATAGAATCTCGTGCCATTGGTTGAGCCAGTGTTTCTGTGTCTGTTTGGTCAGGATGCTCAAACAAACAGAGCAATGTTTTGATAGCACTACAGGGCCACGGTGTTTACAGGTCATGTCACGAATGTGGTCGCGTCACTCGTTTGACAGGATGTGAAACTTCAATGTCCAACAGGGAGATGACACAAGGTGAAGCTATTTTCCTTTGACATCACCTTGAAAATGTGAATCTAAGAAAAATGTGGTGTAGTGGGCTATAGCACTAAACTGTTAAGCAGAAGGTTGTCGGTTCGATCCCCACAGCCACCACCATTGTCCTTGAGGAAGGCACTCCAGGTTGCTCCAGGGGGATTGTCCCTGTAATAATTTCATGTAATAAGGGCTCTGTAAGTTGCTTTGGATAAAAGCGTCTGCCACATGCAAAAATGTAAATGTAAGCACATTATCATTATGAGCTGAAATGTTTGGTTAAATGTACTGGGTAAATAATGGACAGAACACACATTGGGATAAATTAACCAAAAAAAGTTGGCATTTTAACCCAGCTGGTTGGGTTGCCAAATGGGTTATTTTAACCCAGCCATTTTTAGTGTGTACAATTTAACATCATCATCATTTGAATAAACAAGTCTGAGATCACATCCATGTGTGTACATATGTGTGTGTTTGTGTGTGTAGCTGTGGGTCATTGTGTGATAGCTGATGTTTAATGGTTGACTGGTGGGTTCTGTCTCTCTCAGGCCTCCGGGCATCCATCTATCCGTCATCAGACACACTGAGTGATAAGATAAAATGACATGGCTACCAGTGACTGTCAGCTAAAAAGTTAAAACAATCTGAGCCTTTCAGTACCAAACTCTTATACACACACGCAGGGGCAATATCTTATGGAAATGAATTTTAAAAATTGGTTTAAAAACAAAACTATGCCCATCTCATGATTTACTGTGATGTGAAATATATAAAACAGTACATTTTCATGCTTGTAATTACAGATCGACCTAAATTTACACACTTACACCAGCATGATTCCACAGTAGCTCACCTGAGAGAGTGATGGACTTTGGATTCGGAAGACAGAGGCTTGAGCCCAGCCAAGCACGCTAGCTGACAAGTAAGATGAAAGTGTCAAAGAAGTGAAACAATTAAATTTTTTGTTTACCCCTCATTTGCTTTTATGACACTATTGGTTAGGTTTAGGTTAAAGTTTAAGGTTAGAGAGGTAAGTTAATATTCACCTTTAAAACCTTGTCTGATTACTATTTCACTCGATTTTGGCAGCCCCTGCTGAACATTTTACTTAGAAACTGCAGAAAAACATGTAATAAAGCATGTCATTTTGATAAATAAAGACCAGTACTTCAAGCTTGAATTGCTTCGATTGAAGGAATATTCCTTATTACCATCTGGGGTCATGATTAGTTGAGTATATTTTTAAGGCGTTATAATTAATTGCAGTAGATCATTTGAAACACAACTTAAAGCTGAAATATGTAATAACTGCGCCACTAGTGCCACCAAATGGAATTGCAAAAATAAACAATGTTTTCAAAACAGCTTTCAGAAAACTCCCCTTGTCTGCTGATCTTTAAACAGTCACATAATCCAACATGATCTCATGAGAACTCATATGTATTCTTATGTAAAGTCTGGTTCTAGCAAACGTACATTCTACTGCATTTACATAGACACCGAAACGTATAATATTGACATATTGACAGCATGTAAACGTCATAATTTTATGTATTTACACATATATAAATGTCCACATTTTTACATGTAATGTTTGGATGAATTCATATTGAATAATTCATCAGTTTCATTCGGTTCTGCTGCCCTATACAATGTTTTAAAGGATTACATCACTGTAACCACTGTAAAACTTTAAAATATTACAATTTAAAAAAATAAATAAAAAGGAGTTTTCAGAATATGCCAAAAAAAATAAAAAATAAACACAAAAAGCATCATAAACCAACAATAAAATTAATCCGTACATATGTTAGCTATAATCCAAATCTTCAGACTGCTTTCAGTGAAGAACAGACCCAAAATCAAGCCTTTTATTCAACAATCTCGCTGTAACCGTCAACCCGTGTCTGACCAGCAGTTTTACGGCAGAGATGCCTAATGCTCATTGACTCTTAAGTGTCTTGTGACCATTTGAGACTGCTGTATTCTGGAGTTCATCAGGAGAAGATTTACAGCAATTAATAATTTAAATTCTACTCTCCACCTCACACAATGCTATTGTATGCCGTCAGGGAACACATCGGATGCAGCGCATCACCCTTTGGACTACTTTTGTACTGAATTTTGAATTTTTCGGAATAAATTATTGTGATTCAATTTATCTGCCTGTTATGTGTTTTATATGCTTAATAAATGGTTATGGTTAGGTGTAGATGTGGGATTAGCAGCTGTAAAATATATATAAATTCATATATTTTAACAAAAATGATTGCTACTGTACATTAATCTACTTGTTACATGTTTTTATATTGTTGAAATGGGGTAATGTTTAAAGGTTGTTGTGGTGTTAAGGGATCTAAAATATCTATAAAACAACAGAAATTTACAAAAATATATATAACTGATTTGCGTATTCAAATATAGTTGTAATGGATTTGACAATATTTTACATTTCTAAAGCTGCAAATACATAAAAAAATTTACATTTTAGATGCTTTCAATCATCCCATATTGTACGTTTTGGTGTCTATTCAAACATAAAAATATGTACGTTTGGGGGCCTGGAGTCATGAGTTCGAACCCAGTGTTTGCTCGGTGACTCCAGCCAGGTCTCCTAAACAACCAAATTGACCCGGTTGCTAGGGAGGGTAGAGTCACATGGGGTAACCTCCTTGTGGTCGCTATAATGTGTGGCGCTACGTCTCCGCGGTAAAGCGCGGTCTTAGACGTGGAGGCAACTGAGATTCATTCTTCGAGCCACTAAACCACCACGAGGACTTAGAGCGCATTGGGAATTGGGCATTCCAAATTGGGGAGAAAAGGGGAGAAAAAGAAAAAAACATGTTTAATGTTACAAATATTAACGTACAAATAGCTACATATATTAACGAGATCTGGCTAGATAGTCCCGTCCCTAACTCAAGCCATTGGTTGAGTAACGTTGTTTGGTGGTGTCTAAGTAGGTTGCTCAAAACAAACTGGAATTTTTATAGGTACACAGAGCTATTTCTGAGAGCATTAAACACTATATAATATAAATCTGGTCTCACAGAATCATGTTACTACTCCTACATTTTTGCACAATGTATTATTTGTATTGTGACAAATTCGTAATGAAACGGATCTACGGCGCACTTCAGCGGCTTTCTCCTTCTCTGCACGGCAGTGCAGTTTGCCCCTGGGCGCTTCAACAGCACAAACTAAAAGAGTGTTTGTAAAAGAGTGATTTTCTCTAAAAGAGTTTGTTTCTCTAAAAGAGCAAATACACAGCTGGCGTTGAACATCCTTTTCAGGACGTGTCTTTTTAAAGGCGTCTTTCCGCCTCTGTGTAGTTTCTGGATGCTGTTGATTTCTCCTCACTTCTCACGGTCATAAAAGCTGCCCCGCGTGCCTGGGCTGCGATCACACGCAGGCAGCATTTTATGAATGGTTCATGTTCTCAGTGCGAGAACATAGCCATAGCAGCATTGTGGCCGCGGCTTTCTTTTGTAACGAGAGAAAGCCACTTCAGCTGCCCCCTGCGCCTCGCCTCCTTCCTACAGGATTGGGGCAGGCGCCGCAGGCAGTGAAGGCAATTTGGGGATAATGACGGGCTTGGTTTCGCCGGGGAAATCCCCACGAACCACCCGCTCCACGGCACGCATGCTTCCGTCCGAGCTCGGGATGATTGCGGATCGCTTCACGTCCAGCCGGCATTCTCCCTTGAGCCCCCGGAATTGGATGACGACATCGTCGCTGCATCGGAGAGCGTCACAGCGGCAACTGATGCCGATGACTCGCCTGGGCCACCACCTTTGTGTCTGCTCGCCCAGTCTGAGGCTGATGCGCAGAGGTCCGCTATGCTTTCCCGGGCTGCCGCGAGCGTGAGGCTGGACCGGAAACCTCCGTCCCCCCCTCATGGCTACTTGATTGGTTCCTCGGGCGCTCACAGACACGCCCCCCCGGTTCCTTTCTTCCCAGACGTGCATGTGTCAACTGGGAAAAGAGCAAGCTCGTCCCGGTTCAGAGCATCTCTTTTCTTGGCATGGAGTTAGACTCAGTCTCAATGTCAGTGCATCTCACTAATGGGCACGTCCATTCAGTGCTAAAATGTCTCGCCGCCTTCAGGCCAGGCATTGCGGTCCCTTTAAAACTTTTCCAGAAGCTCCTGGGGCATATAGCATCCTCCACGGTGGTCACGCCGCTGAGGCTGATGCATACGAAACTGCTTCAGCACTGTCCCCAGACTCGAGTCACGAGACGAGCATGGCGCCGCGGCACACACCGTGTTTCATCACCCCTGCCGCCAAACGTTCAAACCCTGGACAGACCTCTGCTTTCTGCGGACAGGAGTCCCCTTGCAGCAGGTGTCCCGACGCGTCCTGGTCACTACCGACGCCTCCAAATTGGGTTGGGGCACCGTGTGCAACGGGCAAACAGCGCGGGCCATTGGAAACAGGCCCCGCTGCACTGGCACATCAACTGCCTAGAGTTGTTGACTGTACTCTTTGCCCTGCGGAGATTTCTCCCGCTGATTCAGGGCAAACACGTATTGATCAGTCCAGACAGTACCACCACGGTAACGTACATAAATCGCCAAGGCGGCGTACACTCCCGCCACATGTCACAACTCGCCCGTCATCTCCTCCTTTGGAGCCAGCAGTGACTCAAGTCGCTGCGCGCCACTCACATCATGGGCAACCTCAATGTGGTGGCGGACGCGCTATCACGACAACGCTTGCCCAGTGGAGAGTGGAGGCTTCACCCCCAGTCGGTCCAGCTGAATTGGGAACACTTCGGCAAGGCTCAGGTAGACCTGTTCGTCTCCCAGGACACCTCCCACTGCCCGCAATGGTATGCCCGAACAGAGGCTCCCCTCGGGGCAGACGCACTGGCACACAGCTGGCCCTCGGGGCTGCACAAGTACGCATTTCTCCCAGTGAGCCTTCTTGCACAGGTGCTGTGCAAGGTCAGGGAGTACGAGGAACAATTCACTCTGGTGGCTCTCTATTGGCCCACCCGGGCTTGGTTCTCGGACATCGTACTCCTCGCGACAGTCCCTGGCAAATTCCCCTGAGGTAAGACCTTCTTTCTCAGGGATGGGGCACGCTCTGGCATCTGCACCCAGACCTCTGGAACCTCCACGTCTGGCCCCTGGACGGGACGCGGAAGAGCTAGCTGATCTACCACCTGCTGTCGTAGACACGATCAACCAAGCCAGTGCCCCTTCTTCCAGTCAACTTTATGCCCTAAAGTGACGTTTGTTTACGAATTGTTGTTCTTCTCGGGGCGAAGACCCACAAAGGTGCGCAGTCAGGTCAGTGCTATCATTTCTGTAGGAGAGGTTGGAGGGGAGGCTGTCTCCGTCCACCTTGAAGGTGTATGTAGCTGCTATTGCAGCCCATCACGACGCCGTAGACGACTTGATTATCAGGTTCCAAAAAGGCGCCCGGAGGTTGAATCCCTCCCGGCCAAGACTGTTCCCCTTCTTGGATCTCTCAGTGGTCCTCTCGGGCCTTCAGAGACCCCCCTTCGAGCTGCTAGAATCAGTTGGACTCAGGACCCTCTCTCTAAAGACGCCCCTGCTGATCGCGCTCGCTTCCATCAAGAGGGTCGGGGACCTGCAAGCATTCTCTGTCAGCAACACTTGCCTGGAGTTCGGTCCGACAGACATACATGTCATCCTAAGACCGCGACCACGCTACTTTCCCAAGGTTCCTGTCACGCCCTTCAGATACCAGGTAGTGAACCTGCAAGCGCTGCTCCAGGAGGAGGCAAACCCAGGCACTGTCCAGAGGCACCTCCCTGGCAGACATATGCAGAGCAGCGGGTTGGGAAACACCTAATACCTTTGCGAGATTCTACAATATCAGTGTAGAGTCAGTCTCGTCCCATGTTTTCTCAGGTCCGAGCCAGTAGAACTTGGTAACACGCTGACGGACTGACAGGGTGAATCGCTTGCAGCGCCTTTTCCTTCGGTTGTGGTAATACTGTGCGCTTTTTTCCCATGAGATCCCACTCACTCGGCTCCCTGGTTGATTCCTCCCTAGCCCTCGGGGTCCGCAATTCGGCGGAGGAATTCGCCGACCCAATCCACTGCGGGAACTCAAATCTACCCTGTACTGGAATAGGTGCTCTGCAGGTCAGGGCTCCTACGTGTACTTCCCCGCCGTGTGTATTTTCCACGGTACGGCCTCCTTATGAGTGGGTCCGCGTCTCCCTTGGGCAGTTCCCGCTGCCCACCGGTCGCCGTGTCTGTAGCATCTCCTCCCTCCGAAGAGGTGGGATCTCCCACTGCGTCCATTTCCCACATGTGACCTAAAAGCCCATGTGGAGTATTCACCACTCTTACCTCCCCCTCTCTGGGCAGGTGTAGTCTCCGCAGGGACTTTTCCCTGAAACTGGGTAAGACCCCCTTCCCCGGTGCGTGTAAGGGCCCCAGCCGTTGACTCTATGCAAGAAACATAGAGAGAAAAGAGGCCCGGCTAGGCTCGGCCCATTCCCAGGTTGGCAAGCGTTGCCTTGTTCCCCTATCTAGGGTAACTATAAGGGTTCCGACAACTTGTGGGGCATTGGGGAAGGGTACATGCAGTCTGATACAGCTGGTCATTTTGGCACGTCAAGTACCTGCCCTGTCCTGTATCAGCAGTACACGTACACGGCTCAGCGCATGGCGTGATTTAAATTGGACCCCTAGTGTCGCTTCTTCGAATTTATGTTGAAGTGAGCGACAGACGGGGAACGTCTAGGTTACGTAAGTAACCTACATTCCCTGATGGAGGGAACAAGACTTTGTGTCCTCCCGGCCACGTCGCTGAGCCAAGCCAGACAGACGCTGGACAGACTCATTTCCCCGCCTTTATACCCATATGTCCGGGGGCGGGACATGCAAATTCTGTCTGCCAACTTCTCATTGGCCTTTTTTCATAGATCAGAGGTATAATCGGCGCTCAAGAGAGACCCCTAGTGTCGCTTCTTCGACACAACGTCTCGTTCCCTCCATCAGGGAACGGAGGTTACATCCGTAATCTAGATGTTTTATGGACAAACACACAAATCTTATATCCACAGAAGAAAGACATTCGAGTTCCACCTTGGATCTGCCATGACATGCAGGAAACCATGCAATATCATTTGAATCAGGCTCAAACAAACATCATATAGTATCTGACTTTATACCCTTCCAGAGACACTGTGAGACATTTAAAGAGTGATATTTCATTAAGAATATAATAATACACAAGTTTTTGGTGTGTGTGTGTGTGTGTGTGTGTGTGTGTGTGTGTGTTCGAGCTTACTAGAGGTGATGGAGTGTAGAGGGAGTGCTGTGGAGTGTGCTCTAAACGTCACAGATAGGGGGAACAATCTCTAATAATGGGAAGGCCGACAGACGTTCCAGTTTCCTTGACAGAAATGGAGGTCAAGTGGAGATTTATGTTAAAGGGAAAACAGGCAGCGAGGGAAAGAAGGGAAATGTGCATATTATGACTTTAACTAGTGGATGGGGAGGCCAGAGAAGCAGAGCAATGATTTTTAGCTAGACAGAATTAGAGATGGGCGGCACGGTGGTGCAGTGGTTAGCACTGTCGCCTCACAGCAAGAAGGTCATGGGTTCAAACCTCGGTTGCCCCGGCCTTTCTGTGTGGAGTTTGCATGTTCTCCCCGTGTCTGCGTGGGTTCTCTCCGGGTGCTCCGGCTTCCTCCCACCATCCAAAGACATGCAGGCTAGGTTAATTGGTGTCTCCAAAAAAAATTGCCCTAGGTGTGGATGTGAGTATGAGTGTGTGTCTGTATATGTGTGGCCCTGCGATGGACTGGCGACCTGTCCAGGGTGTACCCCGCCTTTCGCCCAATGTTAGCTGGGATAGGCTCCAGCCCCCCGTGACCCTGTACAGGATAAGCGGTTGAAGATGAATGAATGAATGAATTAGAGATAGAAAAAAGGCAGTGAAAACACAATAAAACAGTAGGGAAGGAGTGGATTAGAGCATTGCTGCTGATAATCATGGCTTATGCTAATCAGTGGTTAGCTCATATATATGATGACTGGTGGACATTTACATTTAGTCATTTGGGGGATACTTTTATCCAAAGCAACTTGCAGTGTATTTAAGGCACACATTTTATCAGTATGTGCATTCCCTGGGAACAGAACGGTCGGCAAAATTAATCTGAAGCATACTGTAATTTCTTTCCTTTTTTTCTTTTCTTTTTTATCCCCTTTTCTCCCAATTTGGAATTCCCAATTCCTATTACTTAGTAGGTCCTTGTGGTGGTGTGGACACTCAACTCATTCTGGGTGGCGGAGGACAAGTCTCTGTTGCCTCCGCTTCTGAGACCGTCAATCTGCGCATTTTATCACGTGGCTCATTATGCATGACACTGCAGAGACTCTGCATGTGGAGGCTTATGCTACTCTTTGCGATCCACGCACAACTTACCACGCACCCCATTGAGAGTGAGAACCACTAATCGCAATAACGAGAAGGTTACCCTATGTGACTCTACCCTCCCTATCAGCCGGGCCAATTTGGTTGCTTAGGAGACCTGGCTGGAGTCACTCAGCACACCCTGGATTCAAACTCAAGACTCCAGGGGTGGTAGTCAGCGTCAATACTAGCTGAGCTACCCAGACCCCTCGCATACTGTAATTTATTAAAAATTTTCCATGCTGTTTTGAGTTCTAGAGTCCCACAATGTTGTGTTAGTGATACACAGGGCATTTCAGACATGCTGGAGCATGAGAATCCTGAGCAAATGCAAGACTATGATTAGTGGTACAAAGTTGCCTCAACTGGAGAGCAACTTTTATGTCTCTGCAGTCAAAAGGCTCAGTAACCAGCTCAGAATATACGCCTCAGGCTGCTTGATCGAGCGTTATCTTTCATTTATCGCTCAAGACGCTTAAGTTGAATGACTTTCAAGTCAAGACTTGTGGAAAAGGCTGGAGGTCTTGGCAGTGGAGCTGCTGCTACATCAGACTAGTTACTGAAATCAACAAAGACATCGTCAGGCTCTTATGCCTCATTTACAGAAGGATTTGTCTAGTATTCTGGGGCTGTTGCAGAAACAGATTTGTGGAATCCCACTTCATAGATTTTTGGTTTTCACATTGAAATCACATTCAAAGGTGTGTAACACAAAAATGCTTTACTCGTCAAGAAATAATTAGTAATTTTGAAACATTTTTAAATCATGTACTCTTACATGATATGAAGAATCATGTAACATTATTAAAGCTGTTTTATTCTACATTAAGAAGGTTTTCCTCATGGGGGCAGCCATGTTAAGATCACATGACCAGCGAATACTATTCGCTTAATCTCAGTAAACACCCTGTTTTTGGACACTTTCACTCATGGATTAAATTAATCATGGCTGATTGTGAACAGTGAATTAGTGAATAGCATCTCTAACTAAAACATCAACACTACTGCATTTCAATGATGGTGCATCCATGCCTCTAGGTGTCACTGCAAGTCCAAGACAACATCAACAAAACAATAACTGAGTGCATCTTTAATAATAAGTAACTTACTAATGTTTGGTGTGACATTTTCAGTTCAGTTTTCTTTTGGTAGTAAAACTTGTGATAAAACTTGATGGCAGTGAGTCCTCAGAAATATCAGTGTCTAGACAAGGGCTATTCAACTGGTGGCCCATGGGCCAAATCCGGCCCGTTTGAAATTTTCAGTGGCCCACGTGAGGTTGTCAGTTGTCTTAGTGGTAGCTCAGCGGTTAAGGCTCTGGGTTACTGACTGAAAGGTTGGGGGTTCAAGATACCACTGTTGGGCCCTTGAGCAAGGCCCTTGACCCTATCTGCTCCAGGGATGCTGTTTCATGGCTGACCCTGCACTCTGACCCCAGCTTAGTTGGGACATGCGAAAAAAAACTGTATTTCATTGGCTCTGTACCTGTACTCTACACAATAAAGTTGAATCTTAATCTCTTAATTAATACAAATTTTATTATCAGTCTTAATTACTCTCTCTCATAAACACAGATGTTTTATTTATATAATAAACAAACATTATAGATCTACTATAACACGTTATTCTTGATCCACTTGCCCCGAAGATTTTTCTTTCTGGCCTACTTCTCAATCAAGTTGAATAGCCCTGGTCTAGACTGAGCAGGTTTGAGAGATATTAAGATACTAGAGAGTAGTAATATGAGCATTAAAATATGAAAGCAAATCTATGCAAACAATGAAATAGTTTCAGGGCTATGTGTTGAAATTGTTCCATCTGGCCTCATAAAAATTACAAAACAGACTGCCCTCTAAGAAACAAAAGACCATGACTCTTGCTCAAATAAATACAATAAATATTTTTACTTAAATTGATAATTCCCCCCAAAATTATAATTCTTTCCTCACCTTCAAGTTGTTCCAGAGCATATGACTTTCTTCTGTGGATGACAAAAGTAGAAATTCTGAAAAACTTTGACACTGCCCTCTTTTTCATACAATTATAATGTTTACATGCACTAAAGTAAACACTTTATACTGGAGTTTTTGCAGAAAGCGGCATTCTGAAACATCGTGTAAACGAGAACACTGATTTCCTTGCACTGTTTAAGGGATTAATGGAAAGCGGTTTAACACGCTCAGGTTTCTCCCAGAGAACGTGACATAATGTGGTCATGTAAACACATAAGCTGAATTCTTACAGGTTTTTGAGGAGAGTGCATGTGCGTGAACAGACTGGATAAATAGCATCATAGGATGGAGCCCAAGAACAAGTCAACACAGTGGAAAAATGTAACATTTATGGGACTATGGTGGGAAAAGCACATTCACAAAAAATTATACCCATTTATACACACTAAAATAAAATATTAATTGTCCCTTACATTCGCATATGCTCCTAAATTGGGGGTATCCCAGAGTTTTATGTACGAGGAAAACACCTCAATTGCAGTGCAATTCCAGTGCAGGTTGCAATAGAAAGTTAAGGAAACAAACACAGCAATAATTTGGGAATATCTGGAAATTAAGCAAAGCAACAATAACTAAAATAGCGAAGTCTTCCTCGGACACCATGTTTGTTATTTAAACAAGCGTCATGGGTATATAACATTGCTGTAGAGAAAGCTGCTCACTGGCCAAGACGTTTGTATACAAAAGAGTACGGCGCTTAAACAATGCATGTGAACAGGAATGCCGCTTTTTCGCAATGACCCGCCTTCTTGCAATAGGCCGTTTTTGTTGTCCATGTAAACATAGTCAATGAAAGTGAATGGTGACTGAGTCTGTAAGACCCTACGCTGGAAAAATAATTATTTGAATTTTCATGATTTAATAATGTACATTGGTTCAACATTAATCAATTAGTTGCATCAACACATTTTTTCCTCTTGGTTTAGCTAACTAATCCTTAGTCAGAAAACATTATTTTTAATGCCCTAATTAAGAAGCCTCAAATATATTTTATATGTATCCCTAACATGACTCATTTCTTCAGTTTTACATAATATTTTTGTGTCAAATTACTGATTTGTTTTAACCTTATGCTAATTAGTTAACTTTTAGCTAGCAATAGCACACATTAACATGCTAAATGCTAAGTAGTAATTGCTACTTGAGTAAAACAACATGCAGCGTGAAGTTTGTGTACCCGTCCTCAACCTAAGGAATAGCTCAACTCTTCACCACAATGGTAACCCAGCATAACAGAAATCTTTAATCCTAAAATAATAAAATGAAACACTGCATCAAAAATGCATAAAATAACACTTAATTTCAACTATTTTACTCTCAGCAACAAGTCCCATGTAAAGCTTGAACTACAAATCATCTTGTCCACACTCAAAAAAATAGCTCTTTTGCTGAACTTGATTCAACTGTGGACAGTGGTTCCACATCTATAAAATGAGTTTTCTTAAAATCACAATGCTATCTAAACACGAACACTTTTTGTAGAAAGAACCAAGATGTGTAAAATCAGATGTGTAAATCTAACTCAAATAAATCTATTTTATTTATTTTTGTACTAGTGGAAGTCAATGTTAGCATGCTAGATACATGCTGGTTGGAAATACTAAGAGTGTAGATTAGTAAAGATGCGATGATTAGCAGAATATTTGCTCAACAAAGCAAGCAATTAATTTCAGTTGCCGTTGACCTGTCCTCATCATTAGTGTAAGCTCCACTTTTCACCATAATGGAAACCCCCAAATTCCAACATAACAGATACTCTTCTATATCTCAACATAACAAAACATTCACCACTAACATGTATCCCCTTTATAGTCATCTTGCATAAAAACACACAAACTAACACTTAATTTTAACAATTACTCTCCCTATCCAGTCACATGCAACGCATGACAAGAAATGGAAATCCCCTGCCCAGTTTCATCAATGCTACATTAACACCACATAAAGTATTCACGTAGTCCCAACTCAAATGGATTAAGTAAACTTAAATTTGACAAATTGAAATGGATAGTGGAAACTCTAACTTTAACATGTGACTAAATGTTAACTGTGTTGCTTTAGTTAATTTCATTAAGTAAATTGAACAAGCAGCAATGATCCTTGAGTGCATGCTGTTGGACATTCTTGATTGGTTTACATTTACCGTACGTAAAGTAATCTATAGTAGAGTGCACATTTTAGACATTTACATTAATCGAAAGCAAAGAAAACAAGTTCAGAAGAGCAACACAATTGTGTTGTGTAGACTGCATATAATATGATTTAGTAAATCGGTTAGAAAAACTTTCCAGATTTTCCAGTGTATATAACCTCCTTTTGTTTTCTACAAAAGAAAGTGGTAGAACAACAAGAGGGTGAGTAAATGATGACTGATTTTTTATCTTTGAGTAAACTATTCCTTTAACTTGGCTTAATCTTTAGGGTTATGTATCTAAATAAGAATCTAAACGTGAGTACCTTATTCACACAGTTTTAAAGGGAATAAAACAGGACATCTTTGATGTTGGCAGGATGCTCTTTTTTTCTAAATGATTTACCTCAAATCGCCTTTCCACTTACTTTTGCAATTAGTATTTTGCATTTATTGCACAATTGAGTAACTGTATGCTGTTTTGAATTGTCAGCAGCACTTGAGTCACATTGAAATATCAAATAAATGTTAAAAAAAAAAAATTCAAAGAGATAAAATGTTACAAAATAAAAAAGTTATATTGCAAACATTCCCTTTATACTTGTCTCGTGAGCTTTCAACTAATGCTTTCAACTAATATGTACCACTGGTTGCGTAGCAACCACAGAAAGTCATCGTCAGGTGTATATCCCAGTGTAATGAAAATCTTCCTTGCCTTATGTATAAATCCCAGTTCAAATCTTCCAGTGGAAACCGAGTGTTATTTAGCGTGGCTGATTTTAAGTTAGTGTTAAGCAAACAAATCCTTAGTAGTTTTTTTATTAGGTTTCATTGCGTTTATCTTAAACATAATAAAGCAGTAATTTCATGACTATGAAAGATGAGATGGAATTTATTTTGTACACACGCGCGCAAAGAGAGAGAGAGAGAGAGAGAGAGAGAGAGAGAGAGAGAGAGAGAGAGAGAGAGAGAGAGAGAGAGAGAGAGAGACCAAAAGCGAGAGACGCTCTAGCACTTTTAAAGCGATGGTATCATGACAGTTGAGAGACACTGATCACAGAGGACTTCAGCTTTATTAATGATCACAGCATATAGGTGGGAAACATGAACGCAAGCAAACATGAATAATGAATGGCGTCCAAATCAAGCTAAATTGCGCAATCGCCCGACGAAACTGAACGCCTCCACAGAACTGTGAATGCAGCCACTGCGTCTGTCTGCTGCAGGAAAACTGTCGCATCATTTCTAGCGGATCAGACATAAGTACAATATGCCATGGACGATTCCCAACGCCAAATTATTCCATGCAACATGCTCCTGATTGAGGTCGAAGCACACCCTGTACTAACTGGCATTATTATGCACTTTATTTTAATAATTGGGGTATATTATTTCCAAATGGTAATGATGATCGATCTTAAGAAGGGGTTCTCGGGTAGCCTGAGAAACCAGATGCATGCATGTCTCGCTAGTGGTCTCTGAGTTGAGCAGCCCGTTTTCATGCGGGAGGGTGAATGAGTCCTCAGATGCACTGTGTAATACACTATGTACTTTGGCACGGCACCCTTACGCATACTAATGCAACTGATTTGAGGTGAGGATTTGTAGTCGATATTCATTCACAGAAAAGCACATGTCGAAATTGTGCTGTTTTGCATAGCCCCGTGGGTTTTAGATGTGAATCGAGAGTAATTGCATGTGGGTGCATGCATGCATAACCCCACTTGTGAGACTGAGCAGGCAGTAGCACTTTCATCTCCTTAAAAAGTAAGGGAAAGAAAGTGTCAGTCTGGAGAAGAGCACAAGTTTGCACTCTTTAAAGGTTCGAACAGGGCTTACCTCCATACTTGTCCCAACTGAAGGATGTGTATGAGCGTCTGCCAGACCCACACTGATAGACGACAGCACTTCTCCCTGCCGTACACCCCTGTGCTCGGACACCCCGTGGCCATCCGGCTTCTGAGACCCTCCACGGACCCCAAACCGCCCCCTGTGCAATCCTGCACGAACCACCTGAAGCTCAGGATCTGGACCAGAACCGACGGGACCAGGACGAAGAACAGCGTGAGTCCAAACCAGAGGTAGTCCTGTTTGGTGTAGTAATCGATCGCAAGCCACAAATCAGTGCCCACATCCCAGAAGAAGACAAGTAGCGCGAGGACGATCCAGAGGCAGTCCAACCACAGGCGCTCCTCGTAAGGGGGCCGCCGGATTTCTCTCCCCTTCCCCAGGAGGTAATGTAGACAGGCGCTCCGACAGCCCCAGTAGCACGACGATGTGTTGCAGCAGTGACAGATGTGGAAGGAGCTGCCGTGCCCCGGGTCATCCTCGCAGCTCCCCACCGCCTCGTCCAGGTTGTGCAGCTGGGCGAAACCGGTGATGATCCCCCGACCGTCGGACTTCGCTGCCATCTTGCTCTCCTAAGCTCACACCTCCGGTTCCGAGGCTCGTGACGTCACTTCCCTGACACCTGTTTTTTCAGAGTACCCCTAGTGAGGTTGCCATGTAGTCATGGGGTGACAGTGATGCCTCCAGAGGCCAGTATGCCTCTCCGCGGCAGAGAGGCTGAGCATGCTCCTTCAGTACTCTAGTGCAGCCCACAACAGCCTGACACACACCTGATGTGGACCTCGTGCCGGCACAGGTCAGAAATGATGAGCTCCTGAAAGCAGTTTGTTGGGGCTGCGCTGCAGTTGTCACCTGCACATGTCTGTTTGCAGTGTCCCTGTGGCGATACACAGCGATACACCGTCTGTTCCCTGAGCCACCCGACGCAACTGACTGTCCATCGGACTTAAAATGTGTTTCATCGATGATGCCACCTAGTGTTCTGATATGCGCCCGAGAACTCGGGGTTTGCTGAATGATGTAATGCTCTGGTGAGCGCGCTACTCGCTTTCTTAACTCTTTCCACTAGGCTATCAAATGGGCTGGGTGTCATCGTCGTGTGTGTGGCCACCGAGGTGTATTTCACATCCTGGCTAAAGCAGCACGAACAAAGCAGAACGCGTTTTACACAGTTTAAGTTCTTGTTAACCTGACACAGCGTCTAAAAAGAAAAAAAGGGCGCGAGGACGCGTGTCTAGCGCATGTTGACAGTGGAAAAACAGCACTGAGGGACGTGACCTTGTGCTAAAAAAAGAAAATAAAGCTAGACACAGTGCAATGAACAGAACAGAGTATCGATACACGTTTTGAACAGTCTAAGTTTTTCTTAACTTGACACGGCGTCTAAAAAACGCGGCGCTTCTGTGCTAGAAAAACGATTGAAAAACAGCGTGGACGGACGCAAACACGCTTTATGTTTGAACGAAGCCTAAATGTCGATACAGATCAAGTTTTTGCTTTCGTCTTCTCCGATTTTTTGCTTTATAAACAAGCAACGTAACACAGAGAACGACTTTTGCGATGTAGTCTTTGAACGAGTCTATTTGAGGCAAATATCGTCAGTGAAAACAAAAACGCTCCGTATATGTAAACGTAACATAATTTCCATGGCTGGAAGTAGCAGTAAAGTTTAAAGGGATAGTTCACCCAAAAATGAAAATTCTCTCATCGTTTACTCACCCAGATGTATTTGACTTTCTTTCTTCTGCTGAACACAAAAAATATATTTAGAAGAACATTTCAGCTCTCTAGGTCCATATAGTTCAAATGAATGGTGATCAAAACTTCAAAGCTCCAAAAAGCACAAAAAGGCAGCATAAAAGTAATCTCTAAGACTCCAGTGGTTTAATCCAAGTCTTTTAAGGCTACGTCCACACTACACACTTACGTTTGAAAACGCATAGTTTTCTCTACGTTTTGGCCTTCCGTCCACACCGAGATGGCGTTTTTGTCAGTGAAAACTGAGATTTTCTGAAGTGGATGGGGAAAATGGAGATATCTGAAAACGAAGAGGTATTTTTTGTTGAGACGTAGTGGTGTGATCCATTCAACCCAAAACAATGAAAAATATTGTGCCTGTAATTCACTTTAAGAGTGTTGTTAAAGACAAATATTACTTTGTAAAGCCTTCACAATACAGTCCTTTGAAGTCGATGCGGAATCGCTGTCCGGCGATGAAACACGAGGACAATTGCATTTCAGCTCGAACATGGAAAGGAGATTTTTTTTGCATGCGCAGTAAGGGGATTTAAGAGTTTTAATTAATTTCAGTCTGGATGAGCAACTTTTGGAAAAAGTTTGAAAACAGTGTGGACATAGTGTTTCGAAAATGAAAACAAGATTTTAAATTCATCCAGATTAATGTAGATGTAGCCTAAAGCAATCCAATCGGTTTTGGGTGAAAACAGACCAAAATGTTTTTCACTATAAATCTTGACATCTGCAGTCTCCTTGATGATAATGCTTTCAAGCTCGACTACCCTTCCTATAACGCCATCTAGTGGTCAGCACATGCATCAAGCACTAGGAAGTGTAATCAAGCTTGAAATCATGATTGTGCCTAGAGACTGCAATGGCAAGATGAAGTGTGAAAAAAGGAGTTAGGCTACATTTTGGCTGTTCTCAACCAAAATCAATTAGATCACTTAATGAGACATTGATTAAACAACTGCCGTCATAGGATTACTTTTAAGCTGCCTTTATGTGGTTTTTGGTGCTTCAAAGTTTTGGTCACCATTCACTTGCACTGTATAGACCTACAGAGCTGAAATATTTTCTTAAAATTATTGTGTGGGCCTTGCAGAAGAAAGAAAGTCATACACACCTGGGATGGCATGAGGATGAGTAAATGATGAGAGAATTTTTATTTTTGTCACACTGTCCTTATGGGAACATGCATGTGCGCTGTCCATGGTACTGATGCCCCATTTACTGGCCAGTCGGGACTTTTATTTGCTTGCAGCTTTCACTTATTCCTTTGTGGCTGTTTTGAAAATCAAATGGGGTATGTGTCATTCGTTAGACTCCTAAATTCAGCCTTTTATTCTTTAAAAAAACAACTATGAACTATTTATAGTGCTCTGCATCAGTTTTCCTCCAGATGTCAGACATACATGGTACGTCATACAACATGGACAGTGTGAAAAGAGAGAAGGAGGGAACATTAGAAAGAAAAAGACTGATTTAAATCATTGCCAAAGAATCACTGTTATCCTTAGAAAAAAAAGACAATATCTGATTACAGAATGAAGTGTTGTGACATGTTGTCATAAATACTCAACCCCTGCAGAAGCACCAGGGAAGCATTATCAGGATTAAGACAGTGCCTCTTTTACATTTCCAAGTCATCTCACACTACAGTCCACATGGCTGCCAATGGGCTTAGATCCTAATATAATACGTAGACATGATAAGGGGGGGCCAGAGACGCCAGTTCGAGAGAGAGAGAGACACACAAAGCTGTGTGTGTGTGTCTTTGTTTGTTTTGCAGTTTATGTTTGAGTTCAGTTTGTTATTAAAGTTTTACGTTGACTGTTCAGCTGGTTCCCGCCTCCTTCTTGCCCATCTTAAGAACTGGTGCTGAAACCCAGGAAGGAGGAGGGACGCGCTGTCGTGAAGTCCTCGCTACTGCCATACGCCAGGGGACGGAGAAGTCGCTGCCGGCCACCGTGAGTCAGAGGAACCGCTGCTGTCCGCCAGGGGAGGAGCCGTGGCTGTCCGCCAGGGGATGGAGGAGTCACTGCCGGCCACTGAGGGAGGAGCGGCTGTAGTCGCCAGAGGACGAAGGAGTGGCTGAGGACCAGGCGACAGCATGTCTGGGGACCAGCGAGTGAGTTTTTCTCTCTCTCTCCTCTGTCTCTCCCCCTTGCTCTTTCCCTCTCCCCCTCCCTCCCCTAGCCTCTCCCAGGGCTCCAGAGAGTCGGGCAGAAGGACGGCCAGAAGGGCAACACCTCCCCTCCAGGAAGGGAAGGGAGTACGACAAGCCAGAGGTTTCCCGTGCCTTAGTCAGGCAGTGGAGGAGTGTGTCTAGGAGGAGGGCATGGCCAGGTCGTGAGGACTCACGCCTGGCACCGAATTGTCCTAATCAGCCGGGAGGGAGATAAAGACGAGCCGGAGGTACCAGTTTGAGAGAGAGAGAGAGAGAGAGAGAGAGAGAGACATGGCCACCGTGTGTGCGTTTGTGTGTTTAAGTTGATTTATGTCATTAAAAATTGTGTTAACTGCTCAGCCGGTTCCCGCTTCCTCCCTGCCCATCCTTATCTGTTACACAGGGATCCTCTGTTAATTAAGTTGTAGACTGGGAGAATGACATTCCTCTCCCAACCCTTTCCATTTTATAGGTGTAATTGGCTTCAGTTCTGCAGGTCTTTGTACATTAGTGAGTCATCTAGCATTCACAAACAGTTCCTTTTCCTCTGTTAAGGAATATTTCAAAATGAATCATATGTGCAGTGACTATAAATTCTTTGCTTTGTGCTGCAGGTCTAGTGAGAAGTTTTTTTTACATTAGAGAAAGCTGCCAGTGTCTCTTTGTGGTTCAGAGCTGAGAAAAAAATCACAGAAATGTTCGATAAGCAGAATAATCCGGAATAACTGGCATTTCTCAGCCTCTAATCTACAAAGGCACTACCAAAGGAGTGTCAAATGAAGAGAAACAGTTTGGGTGAGATGCAGTGTCTCATGGCCTTTGGGACCTTAACTGGTGCACTCTGTCACGCCACAGTGATAACTGTCAATTTTTCCATGACCATACAACAGCAATCCTTCACAGACAGTTAGTGATATATGATGCAACTATGTTGAGGATTGATTTGTTATTACATGAGTTGATAATGTGCTTTTGTGTGCCTGGCTCCATTGACAGACAACCCTCCAGAGTGATACAAAAATATCAGCTCTCAGTCAGGGGAGTGTTTTTCCCCACAAACTGCATTCATTTTTAATGAGAGCAAATGGAGCCACATATTTATTTGGGGGGAGTGTGGGGCTCATGGCTCACATGTAATTCATGCTAAATAATGCAGCGACTGTAATCGCTAACAGCCCTCAAGAGACACCAGACACTCGTCTTCCTCCTCAACAGGAGGCCTCTCTGCACCCAGCAGGATTCTGCTAAGACTACAGCTGTGTTGCAGATTCATACAGGTTTGCACAAGTACATGCACACACATTCACAAATATTTGCCTATACAATTAGTCACTAAGGATTTTTTTTTTTCACTCTTTGGTCTATATTTGTCAATATCCAGTGCTGTAAATACTGCATGAACAGACTTCATATACAGTATAAACACTGACTAAAGGTCTTTCTTAAAATGTTACTTTTAAAAAAATATATTGTATGAGATGCTTCAAATGTTATAATACAGCACAATAATGGAACCAAGATCATAAAGAAAGAAAAAGATTCTATACCCTCAAACATTTCTTTAATTTTATTCAAAAACTCAATCAAATTAAATTATTCCACCATAATAAAAGTTTAGGATACCACACAACCTTTGTGGAATTATAGTGTGTATTATAAATTTAGGTCATAACTTTGTTACTGCTGAACTTTAGGAAGTTCCAAGTAGTTACAGACTTTTTAATAACTTTGACATTAAATTAATTATTTGTTTATATTAATTAACAAAGGTCATGTCAGAAGTCAATATAATGATGCTTCTCAGCTGTCTTCTTCTTGTGTTTGTTTGTTTATTTTTGTTACACTATTCAGAAGGGAAAGTTTGAGGAATACTAGAGTTGTGGGCAGAACTCCAAACACTGGATGAGTTACAGGGGATGGATTGAGGTCCTGAGTCTATACATATTTATATTTATATAAAAATAAAGATATTGTGATGTTGAAAAGACTATTTGCGCAGCTAGTTCATTATGACAACTGCTTCAGTCCCTCTTTTGCTGGTAAAGAGCAGCACGGATGCAGATCACACCGGTATGATCGTACGTGTTGATCGTATGTGTGAAGGGGTTAAATCCTTCTTTATTATAAATTCTCCTTCCTGCCCAGCAGGTGGCAATATGCGTGAAGAATGCAATTTTGTTGCATACAAAGATTGTAGCAGTGAAAATGGTGATTTAAAGTAAAAAAGATCTTAAATATTGATTTGTTTCTCACCAACACCTATTATATTGCTTTTGAATATATATATATATATATATATATATATATATATATATATATATATATATTAACCACTGGAGTCATATTAATTCATTTCGTACTGCCTTTATGTGCTTTTTGGAGCTTCTAAAATCTGGTCACCATTCACTTGCATTGTATGGACCTGCAGAGCTTAAATATTCTTCTAAAAATCTTTCTTTTTTTTCTACAGAAGAAAGAAAGTCATACACATCTGGGATGGCATGAGGGTGAGTAAATGATGAGAGAGAATTTTTATTTAATCTTCTGCTACTTGTGATTGTCAATGGCCACTTGCATGGTATTTTTGAAACCTGGTGAGCACACGTGCATACCGACTTGACTTCTATGTAGTAATTATAACTATATATATATATACTATATATATATATATATATATATATATATATATATATATATAGAATAATTACATATGTAATTATATTATTATACTTATTTTTTATTTTAAGATACAGTTCGAAAAGTGTCACTCACCTCAAGCTGCTTAGTGACGTCAGTGTATGCAGAAGCTGTCGTATGTGTATGAAGATTCTCAAAACGGAGGAATATATATAAATGGACAAAGTGACTTTGATATTGGATTATGGACTGTTGACTGGGTAACTGGTAAATCGATTAAGGAGTGTGGGAGTGTTGGCTGATGGCCTGTATAGGTCCGGTAGCGATACTCTTTCGCTGCTTCTTGTTTACTGCGGTACCAACAAACTGACAGGATGGCAGGTAGGGAGTCAGATGTTGACAATAACAGCTTGGAGTTTAGTGAGCAAGAGGGAAACTATAGTGATTAGTGGAGGGAAACTGAGTGGGAGGATGTGGTAAGAGGGAGTAGATCTATGAAGGTGGTTAGCCGTAAGAGAAAGAAAAAGGACATAGTTAGTCCAGGTGGAACGGAGAGTGAGGGAAGAGAAGATGTGGAGAAAGATCCGAAAACAGGGCTGCTTAATGTGGTGGGATGATTTGAAGGAGAGGTAAAGAGATTCCATCCACTAAAGCTAACAAAGACCATTAGAGGACAAATTCGAGAAGTGAAATATGCAAGAGTTTTGGGATATGGGAACTTGCTTATAGGTTGTAGCACTGAAACGCAGATGGAGAACACAAAGAAGTTTTGTTGGAAAAAATGTAAGTAATAAAAGTGGTAAGAGTGGGGGAGAAGTGGGTTGATGGATGCAAGGGAGTAATGTTTGGAGTACCTCTCACTGTTAGTATGATAGAACTAGTGGATAATTTGAAGGTGCAGAATAACTCTGAAAAAGTGCTAAAAGATTGACAAGGGTAATTGAGAAATTGGAGAGTGGAGAGAGTCAGCAGCTACAAGTTCTTCTGTGTCCACATCAGGCTAACCAGCACTTCTTATTCCTGAGAAATGTATAGAGCATCCTGACTGGCTGCATCACTGCCTGGTACTGCAATAGCACCGCCCTCAACCGCAAAGTCCTGCAAAGGGTGGTGCAAACTGCCAGACACATCATTGGAGGTGAGCTTCCCTCCCTCCAGGACATCTATACCAGGCAGTGTGTGAAAAAAGCTTGGATGATCATCACAGACTCCAGCCACCGAGCCATGGTCTGCTCTCACTGCTTCCATCAGGCAGGCGATATCGCTGCATCAGGACCCGCACCAGCCGACTACATGACAGCTTCTTCCCCCAAGCAATCAGACTTTTTAACATGATCAATATACTTACATCAGCACTGCACATTATTAATATCACACTGGACCGTCATAAATTATATTCTCTCTTAACAACACACTGGCAACTGACTATCAACCGACAGCCTGAATGGCAATAAAACACTCTACAACCTTACTGCACATTTATATATACTATTTTTATTGTATACAGTGTTTTCTGTGTATTGTATACTGAACATTGTATATCATTATTTGTATATTGTGTTGTGTGTAATTATGTGTATATTAGATATGTAAATTTTGTTGTGTAAATCTGATGTTTGTTGTAAATTGGTATATGTCTCATCACTGTCATGACTGCTATGTTGCTCGGAACCGCACACAAGACTTTCACCCACTGTTGCACTCGTGTATATGGTCGTGTCAATAAAGGAATTTGATTTGATTTTGATTTGATTTGAAGTGGAGACGGAAACCATTTTGGTTGAGTTTGACACAAAGGTCATAAAGAGCAGAATAGGGATGAACAACAAAAACTGAAAAAAGTATGGGGCGAAAAGAAGAAACTGGTATAGCAGGGGTGATAAATGCAACATCTGAGGTCAGATCTAAAACTGAAAGGCTCCAGATTATTGTTAAACAGCAGTGCACCATTTGGAAATGGTAGGGTTGAAATGGGAAGAATTAAGGGATGAGCTCAATGTATAGTCAAATCAAGAATCAGCATGTGTGTGTTGATAATATTAATAATGTTACTCTCTCAATGGAATGCAAGAAGCTTGATTGAAAATGATCAAGATTTTAAACACTTTATAGCCAGCAGTAGAGTAAATCCAGATATTACATGCATCCAAAAGCCTTGGTTAAAGCCTAACTTGGATTTTGTTTTAAGTGGATATGTGGCAATTTAGCAGGGTTGGGGAGTAACGGAATACATGTAACAGGATTACGTATTTAAAATACAAAATATAAGTAACTGTATTCCACTACAGATACAATTTAAATAATTTGTAATTATAATAGTTACATTCAAAAAGTATTTTGATTACTGAAGAGATTACTTTGCATTTTATTAATATTTAGTCCTTTCAGATGGAAACATTTATACATATAAATGATGCGATCCAAAGTGCATTTGAACAGCTTTCTTATAATGTTATATTCATATGAGCAGACAGAGAAGTAAGTTTGGAGCTGAAGAAATAGAAATAAACCTTATAAATAAATAAATAAATAAAGCTTAAATGCTATTTCTAGCCATTTTACATTCACATGTTACCAGACATGATCATGTTTTGTATCAAGAAAATTCACATTGGATCATAATTTCTTTTTTCTAGTAAGACCTTTGATATTAGGGCAAATATCATTTTTGTATTGTTTTCCTGTACAAATATAAAAAAATCTATAAATTATATAAAAAAATATATATATATTTGATTTATCTTGTTTTAGAAACAACACTGCATAATGTATTTTTTTTCAGAGAATGTATTTTTAACAGTTTTTATAGTCAAAACAAGTGGAAAAATCTCCCAGCGCTGAAGAAGTAATCCAAAGTATTTAGAATACATTACTGACTTTGAGTAATCTAATGAAATACATTACAAATGACATGTTACAGCATATATTCTGTAATCTGTCGTGGAATATGTTTCAAAAGTAACCCTCCCAACCATGGCAATTAGTCAAGATGGAAAAGATGGTGGAGGTGAAGGGTGTCATGTTTGTAAAACAGGATTCCTTACAGAACACTAGGTATAGGTAGTGAACAGGAATATGTGGTACTGGTGTGAAAGGAAAAAGTTTTTAGTTATAAATTACTACAGCCCATGTAAAAGGCTAGAGCTAAACAAGCTTGAGGAAATAGATGGTCAGGATAGAAGTAATATTGTATGGTGTGGGGATTTTATTGCGCATAACAATAGTGGGGGAGTGAGAAAATTGTAGGTTCCAGAAAGGAATCTGTGCTTGATCTCACATTGGTTTGCAATAATATGGCACCATTGTGTGATTGGAATGTTTATCACGAAGGAACTATAGCGAGTGATCATTACCCAGTTTTATGTAAAGTTAATATTTGTATGTCACAGATCACAGATGGGAGTAATTTCAGAGAGAAAGTGATAGATATCTGAATCAGATTTATTATAATAGAGATACAAAAACAACTGATAATAAAATAAGACAAGGTATAATAATTTATTCCTAAAAGTAAAGGTAAAGTAAAGAGGAAAGCAGTACCTTGGTGGGATGATAAATGCAAACAGCAGCGAGAAACAGAAATAAAACATTTAAGTTAATGAAAACAACCCTTAATTTTCAGCATATGATTGAATACAAACAAGCTCAGGCAGTAGTCAGGAGAACAATTAGACAGACAAAAAGAACATGTTGGGGGAAGTACTGTGATTCAGTTGGGAACACCACTCAGGTAGGAGAGGTGTGGGGGATGATTAAAAAGATGTGTGGGGATAGGAGGAAGTGGAGCTATCCTGTCTTGTGAAGTGGAATTGAGGTTGCAATAATAAGGAAAAAGTTGAGATGATGTTAAATACTTTTGTTAATGTACACATCTCCAATAACTTGTCTGATGATGGAAGAAGAAACAGAGAGAAAAACAAATCTGAAAATGTGGGGGCACTAAGGAGAAAGGAAAGCATTGAAGATGAACCAAATGTCCCATTTAGCATGGGAGAATTAAGTAAGGCGCTGGCTAAAACTGCATGGGAAGACTGCACCAGGGGAGATGAAATGTGCTACATCATGTTGAAGCATTTATGTATGGAGGGACAGAAGAATCTGTTGAGGTTATTTAATAAATTGTGGGAAGAAGGATGAGTACCAGAGAGATGGAAGGAAGTGATAATTATGCCGATAAGGAAATCTGGAAAGGATGCCAGTAAGCCAACAAACTACAGACCTATTCCCTTGACATCACATGTCTGTAAGTTGATGGAACAGATGGTCAGTGAGAGGTTAATGTATTTCTTGGAGTAAAGAGAGATGATGACTGAATTCCAAAGTGGATTTAGGCAAGGAAGGGGTACTATGGATTCAGTGTTGTGTCTGGTGGTTGAAATCAGAAATGATCAAATGAACAAAGAGACAGTGGTGGCAGTGTTTTTTGACGTAGAATAAGAATATGGCATGCTATGAAAAGAGGCATTAATGATTTAATTACATGGTATGGGAATTGGAGGGAAAAAAATGTAACTGGATAATGGATTTTCTGGGTGGAAGATCCATCCAAGTTAAAATAGGATCAGAACTGTCAAGCAAACATGTTGTAGAGAATGGAACACCTCAGGGGAGTGTTGTAAGTCCCATTTTATTTTCTGATGATAAATGATATATTTGTGAATATGTACCAATGGACATGGGAAGATCACTATTTGCGGATGATGGTGCTCTGTGGAAAAAAGTGAGGAATGTGGAATGCAAGATGGGATAAAACCGGTTGAAATGTGGGGGATGGAATGGGGATTTCAGTTTTTAGTGGAGAAGACCAAAGGGATGCAAGAAAGAAAATCAGGGAAGGTAATAATCTGAAATTATATGGAAGTAACCTGGAACGTGTTGAAAGATTTATTTTCTTGAGAGTGCATTTTGACTCTAGATTAACCTGGAGAGAGCATATTAGAAATGTGGAGAATAAGTGTAAAAAATTAAGAAATATTATGAAATGTCTTGCAGGAGTGAAATGGGGAGCTGATATTGAATCACTAAAATATATATACTGTATATGTAGCTCTAATACGATCAAGGCTAGACTATGGGAGTGTGGCATTTGGATCAGCAGCTAAATTTGGGCTTGCGAGGTTGGATGTAATACAGGCTCAGGCCTTGAGAGTATATTCAGGGGCAGTGCGCTTCAAGTTAAGGCAGGAGAAATGCCACAGTGTCTCCGCCGAAAACAGCTGCTTGTAAATTACTGGATTAATCTGAGGGGGCATACAGATAGTCATCCAACTAAAAGTGTGTTGTAGGCCAGCTGGGAAAGGGAGAGAGTGAAAAAATTACGTTTTGTCTGGACAGGAGATGCAGAAGCAAGAGACTTGGGAGTGCATGGAAAGGATTTCTGTCCAACTGTAATATGGCCTATTACCCCTGTGTGGATGCTAGAAACTCTGGTGGTAGATTTGGAACATCAAATCAAGGCTAGAAATAAAAGTATAGATTTGGTGAGTGAGTTTTATAGATATAAGGAATGTAAAGACTATGAGCAGATTTATACAGATTGATCAAAGTATCCAATAACGGGAAGTACAGGTTCTGCGGTTGTAGTTCCTAACCAGAGAAGTGAGATCTGCAGATGGACTTCAAATGATTTAAATGTGTATACTGTTGAATTATATGCCATATTGATGGCATTAGAATGAGTGGAACAAAACAAAACAAACATAAAAAAGTACAAAAAAGTCCTAGTTTGTAGTGATTCAGTCTCTGTCCTGAACAATCTTATATCAGGTATGACCAGTAATCAACAGGATTTAATCTACGAAAGAATATCATTACACTCAAGAATAAGGAAACAAGGCACTGAGATCATATTCATTTGGATTCCCGCTCATACAGGCATTATGGGTAATGAAAGAGTGGACAAACTAGCCAAACAAGCTGTTAAAAAAGAAAACATAGACACAAAATATTAATCGGAAGAAAAGAGCATTATGGAGCGAAATCATTAAAGAGTGGCAGCAGCAGTGGGATCAGGAGATAAAAGGAGGACATTTACATTCCATTCAAAATAGAGTTAATATTGGGAAATGTAGAAGAGAAAACAGAAAAGAGGAAACAATGAAGACTAGGTTAAGAATAGGACACAGTAACCTGAATAGTACACTTCACATTTTAGGAAAACATCCATTTTAGTGATTGTTGTCAGGTATCAGAAACTGTAGAGCATGTGCTTGTCAGTTGCAGGAAATATGAAGCAGAAAGAAATAACATGATGGAAGAAATGGAAAGATTTCTGGAACATTAGTAAAGAGTACACTGGAGCATGGTAGAAGATGCTTGAACAGTTTCATGATAAGAACGGGATTAATGGGGAGAATATGACACACTGGACCATTTAGGAGTTAGATAACTCCAGAAGATGGCAGTAGTGCAACATTATGGATGCAAGCTGCCGGTGACCTCTCTCCAGGATTTCACCCAAGCCAGTAGGTGGCGGTATTGCTTAAAGATTTCTCTGCGGTCTGTTGAGAAATCCGACAAAGGATTGGAAGACAAGGAAGTAAGGGTGTCAGGTGAGAGAAATGCTGTTGTTACAGAGATAATCTAATCTGAGCACATGTTTTTAATGCAAGTCTTGTTACTGACATGTCAGAGTACATCTGTGGTTTTAGGTGCACGTGCATGTTCTCGATTAAAGCGATATTCAAGTTTTCACTGTTGATATATTTCAGTGTTATGACACAGCGAGCCGAGATTGGACAAATACCTTGATGCTTTTACAGTGTTTATTTGTGAAGATATGCATATGTCATAGTTTAGTACATTGAAGTAAAATGCGAATGTGCTATTTCGTATTGTTGCCTCATTCGTGCAGTGAATTTAGCGAGTGTTTTGTAGCCTACAGCAGATGGGGAATCCACCCCTGATAGGCATATAAACAACAACAAACCTAATAACATGTACTTTTTCCTCTAAATTGCTGCAACATTCATCACTGTTTCATATATTGTGGTATATATATATATATATATATATATATATATATATATATATATGTATATATGTCTCACTGACTCTCATAGGCTTCTGGCACCTCTCTGTACACAATGGAGTTTGTTGAGCTGATCAAAACCCCTCGTGTGGACGGGGTGGTCCTCCACCGACCCTTCATGCCTACAGTTGAGGGAACTCTGTGTCTAACTGGACATCACCTCATCCTGTCCTCTCGCCAGGATAACACTGAAGAACTCTGGCTGCTACATGCTAATATTGACTCTACTGAGAAAAGGTACATGCCATGACAGGCCAGTTTACATTTAAAAAACAAGTCTTGTGTGATTCGATGTAAATAATGAGTGACTAATGTTTGCAGATTTATCGGGTCACTTGGAACTATTATTGTGAAGTGTAAAGACCTACGAGTGATTCAGCTGGATATACCTGGCATGGAGGAATGTCTTAACATTGCCAGCTCAATCGAGGTGAGATTGCATTAATACTTACTCATGCAGCAGAATAACCATAGGTGGACTAAGATAACCTGAAGATGATTGGTTTGTAATTTTAGTGTTGGCCTCTGTATGCAGCTAAGCAATTAATGTTAGTGTACTTTCATCTTTCAGGCTCTGTCCACGCTGGGCTCTGTCTCTCTGATGTATCCCTTCTTCTACCGTCCTCTGTTTGAGGTCATAGAGGATGGGTGGCAGTTGGCCCTCCAAGAGGAGGCTTTCAAAGAACTGGAGTCTATGGTATTGTTTTATCCCTGGAAGCCTTGACTTTGAGGTCATCACCTTGAATCAGTATTTATCTCAGTATCATTGTTCATTATTTCAGAATGTTCTCTATGGGATGCCAGGAAACAAACGTTTGGGACTGCATGTTCTGAGTTTCCCATATATATATATATATATATATATATATATATATATATATATATATTACCTTTTTTTTTGTTTGTTTTTTAATACAAATAAAGCTAGTATTTCTAAGATCAACTCATTTTAAACTTGGTCACCCCAAATCTAGCCAGACCTTTGACTAAAAATCTGGGATCTATAGCAGTTTCAGTTTGACAAGAACAGCCCACTTGGACAGGAAAAGCCCTCTAACTGACATGTAAAGCAATCCGTCACAGTCGGTTTTGATATTACTTGCCGTTTAGGTCCAGGGTTATCTGAGATATGTCATAAGCTAGCATTTCTACTACTCCAGCCACTTTGAGAACTTGGCAGTGCGATACTGCAGATACTGTTGACTTTTGGATGACAAATTACTTGCTATGGTTCTAATTTTTAGTTGCTTTGGATAAAAGCGTCTGCTACATGTAAATGATAATACTATAATAAAATACAGACATGGGGAAATATATTTATATAATGGTATGGCAGTTTTCACAAACGAGTGCACAAAAAAACACAGAAAAATTGCGGAAGATGTGTAGAGACTAGAGGTCAACCATTAGTAGATTTTGCTGATACCGATAACTAAGGTGAAAAGGTCTAATAACCGATAAACTGGCTGATAGTTTTTAAAATCGATTTATTGAATGTTTAAAAAAATAAAAAAAATATTATTGTGGTAAGCAGACATAGATGCTACAATAGTCCAAAATGAGCAAAATCACAGATGCAGGTTTATTGTGCTACCAAAATACCAATAATTACCAGAAATGAAAAATTAAGATTTGACTACGAACAAGCCGATAACAGTGATTTGGCTCCGTTACAGTCCTCTATATGCAAATATTCAACAAATAAAGCTTTTTTATATCCTATAAATATTCACCAGTTGTGGCTTTTGCCACAGAGGAATATGGTGAAAATAAAACTACCGGTGTTGATTTTTTTCCGAAAACCGATAATTCCAAAAAGTAACTATCAACACTGATTACCTTTGTTTCCAGGCAGACTAATAAAACATCCTGTGTGCTTTTACTTGTGGATGTTCCATCAAACCAGCCAATAAGATTTACACTGAGTGGCACTTGCATTCTTACATTGACATCAGTATTTTTAAATGGTACCCTTAATGTACTAATGTAATGGCAAAAGTTGATACGGAGCTCTGCTGTCTTCTCTCAGACAGATGAATGGAGACTGAGCAAGGTTAATAAAGATTTCAGTGTGTGCCCCTCCTACCCCTCCTTGCTGACTGTGCCCACAGACATTGATGATGAAACACTCTGCAAAGCTGCTTCCTTCCGCCATGGTGGGCGCTTTCCTGTGCTCAGTTACTACCACAAGAAAAATGGCATGGTCAGCAGTGCACTTTTGGAAATCTTTCTCTGTCTTATTTAATACAGATCTGATCATGCTGTCCTCTCCAACATCCCCAGGTGATGATGCGAGCAGGGCAGCCACTAACAGGAACCAACGGGCGTCGCTGCAAAGAGGATGAGAAACTGATCAATGCCACGCTTTCTGCAGGGAAGCGTGGTTACATCATTGACACACGGACGATAGCTGTAGCGCAGCAGGCTAAAGCTCGCGGAGGTGGATTTGAACAGGAAGCTAACTACCCACAGTGGAGGAGGATCCACAAAGCGATTGAGAGGCATGTACCCTCTGTTAAACTATGATAGGACTTTATTCATGTTGATTCTTGGTCTTATACTGACACCTAGTGGCGTGGCGCAGCATCATGCAAAAGCAGATTTTGGTTACCAATGTTGAAATGCACTATTCACAGCCACAGCTATTATTCTGTGAGCAAAAGTTTCCGATAAGGGGTGACAGAGATATAGTGTGTATTATTTGGTTGGTCATGTGATCCCAACATGGTGGCCCCCTTGAGGTGACCCACTCCATGAAAGATTAAACAACTTTTATTAGGCTGCTGATATGAGTGACATGTCATGTACATGTACAGGATTTAAAACAAAATTCTAAAGTATTTTTCATTTATTTAGGGGTACATTTTTTTTAACAAGGAACATTTAAACTCGTTTAGATTTACGTGCAAGGACACATCCATTGCAGCTTGAAGTAATGATGATTTTGCCTCATACCGAGGCATATCATATATAAGCAAACAAACGTGTGTTGCATGAAATAGTTCCATAACTGGGTCTATAATCTGACACCTGTTCTCTTACAGGTTCGTTGTTATGCAGGAGAGTCTGATAAAGCTGGTGGAGGCGTGCAATGATCAATCTCACAGCATGGACCGCTGGCTCAATAAACTTGAGTCCTCCAACTGGCAAAGTCATGTAAAGGAAATCCTTACTACTGCTTGTCTGGCTGCACAGTGCATTGATAGGTATATTTGTTGTTCCTTTACACTCTCACTCACACAACCACAAAGACACACTAACCCATAGACTGATATCTTAGCTTTGCTGCATATGCCATATTGTACAACTGTTAATTACTGCTTTCTTTCCTTGAGCTCTACATAATTACTAAGTTAATTACAAAAGCTGTTGTTGCCCTGATTCTCACCAGATACTTTATAAAGCTCACTGTGGTGAGAAATATTGCTGTTGTCATGCTGTAATCAGCGTTATGTTCATGGCACTCTGGCACTGATGTTTTTAACGCTGCCTTTGGCTCTTAGTTCATTACCACATTTGTAGTACTGGGTGTGTGTGGATTAATTCCTGTGTGGTAAGGCCTTTTCACACCAGCCTGAATTTGTTTTAATATTTTGAATAGAAACAATGAAATCCTAATGAGCCATTCACACCTGGAGCAAACATATGTGCTCCGGCAAAGCTTTTTTTTGGTTGTTGTTTACTGTGTGTGCCTTTTTATTTATTTTTTAACTTTGCCCAGTGATGAAATGCCTGAGCGATAAAATGTAATCTGTGAATCACATGTCAGGTGGCGCTAAAGCACAGAAAGCTGTTTTGACCACTGACATTAAACACAGATGAAGATAGAAACATAAATAAAACAAAAGATACATACTTAAAATAACTTTAAAATAATTTTCTAAATCTAATGTCACCTCCTTTGCATGTGATGACACTTTAAAACCTATATCTTCAAGTAAATGTCACCATATCATGACGTGACGGGGTGGAAAATAAATGGAGGGGCACAAAAATATAAATATAAAAATCACAACTTGCCCTGAGGACTTAACTACCATTTACTGCTTTAGTCTCTTTATAATATGTGTTTTGTTGTAGGGAAGGGGCTTCAGTGTTGGTTCATGGCACAGAGGGCACAGATTCAACACTGCAGGTGACCTCACTAGCCCAGATCATCCTCGATCCAGCGTGCAGAACCATCCGTGGCTTTGAGGCTCTGATTGAACGAGAGTGGTTACAGGTAAGAGAGGTTACCTGGACAACTCCGCCTCAGATGTGTCTGAGAAAATCAATGCTGTCAAGTTTTTATTTTAGTAGAATGAACACAACAAATGACTTAAAAGATTTCTAATTAAAGTAAGCGATGACCTAGGACATGGTAACCTTTACCTCCAGGCTGGTCACCCGTTCCAGCAGCGTTGTGCTCAGTCTGCATACTCCAGCGGAAAGCTGCGCAGTGAAGCGCCTGTCTTCCTGCTCTTCCTGGATTGTGTGTGGCAGATCCTGCGTCAGTTCCCATGCTCCTTCCAGTTCAACGAGAACTTCCTGATCATGCTCTTTGAGCATGCCTATGCCTCACAGTTTGGCACTTTCCTTGGAAACAGAGTGGCCGAGAGGTTAGCATTCCCCTACATCACTGTCAGCTTCCTGCACAGTGCTGGCATGAGGTCCATTTACATATTCTCAGATACTTTCTCATTTACTTTTTTTCATAATTTACTAGAAGATAAAGGATGGAACAAAGTATTTTCTCCTTAATTATATATATATATATATATATATATATATATATATATATATATATTACCTTGTATTTAAATTGTGTTGCAGTTTATTTCTGCCTAATCTGATACTTCACCTGATTTCTAACTGTGTAGAAGTTGGATCGTTGTTGACTGGAAATTTAACTCTGTCTATGGAAAGATACGGTCATGGGCAAAGGTCATGATCCCTTCAGTCATCATCACTCTTGCATCAGCAGAATGTTAACTTGTAGCTAGCTCCGACCCATCTGTATTTGTCATTTCTTAATAGGGCTGTTGATTTAACGTGTTAAATCAGTGCTATTAAAAATATAAAAATGAACACTTAAAAAAATGTTAACACTTGAGCTCTAGAGACCGTTGTGTGTGAAAATCCCAGGAGATCAGCAGTAACAGAAATACTCAAACCAGCCCATCTGGCACCAGCAATCATGATACGGCCCAAATCACTGAGATCACATTTTTTTTTCCCCATTCTGATGGTTGATGTGAACATTAATTGAAGCTCCTGACCCGTATCTGCATGATTTTATGCACTGCACTACTGCTACATGATTGGCTGATTAGTAATCGCTTGAATTAGAAGGTGTACAGGTGTTCCTAATAAAGTGCTCAGTGAGTGTATTTTATTTTTATAATTAATTATAACTATAATGATTTAATTATTGTTATTTGATGGCCTTTCTCAACAAATATTTATAAATGTGATTAATTTGATTAATCAGCATATCATGTAACTTATTAGGGGGGAAAATCACAGCCCTACTTCTGAGGAAAATATGTTGTTAATAAGTTGTTAAATGTTGCACAAATGAGTATTACTTAAAATTTTTGGGAATTGGCACAGTCATTTACTGAAAATAATGTGCCTTGTAGTTGTGATGTCATTAATCTGACCTTTAGACCCAGAAGTAAAGGTTTCATTTTGATACGCTTCCCTGTGTTTGTTGTCTGAGGACTCTGTTTTTTTAATATGCAACAACTCATGAATACTGAATTCTTAATATGTAAGATTCATGAGCTCAAAATTAGTAAGAGCTTTGGAAATAAGCTTGAATAATATAATTTGTAAGGCTTTGGCTTTACCGAAAAGCTTGAATGAAATTTAAACTTCGAAAATCTGTATAATGTTTCAGGGTGAAGCTACAGTTGTCTCAGAAAACCGTATCTCTGTGGTCATGGGTGAACAGACCTCAGGAGCTGGAGAGATTTCTCAACCCACTGTATGAGCCCAATAACCTGGTGATCTGGCCCTCTGTTGCCCCTCAGAGCCTTTTGCTGTGGGAGGGTGAGTAACTGCTGTCTCCCACACTCTGTGACTGTTCTGTAATCTCTTACTGATTTTCTGGCCTCTGATTCTGCATGTCCTCTACGAATATATAAAATAATAATAATTCATTTTTTTAATTGTACAGTTGTGTAAATTCATCATGAAAATAATGAACAACGCGCGTTTAATCGTTTAACCTGTAGGGGGCAGTTGTGTATTGTTTAGTGTAACGTCTCCAGCTGTACCTGCATTTCTGTAGTGCTGCTTCAGTGGTGCGAGATGCTTTAAGAATATGTGGGTTTTCAAATGAAGAGAATGGTGTGACATAATTTAAATATACCTATTGATATATTGTGTAGCTGTGACACAATACAATTCAAAAGTTTGGATACTTATTTTTTATTATGGCTATTTTCCACATTTTAAAATAATAGCAAAAGTATTAATTGATGCAAATGGAAGTATGGGAATTATGTAGTTACTACTTTATAGCTTTGCACGCAACTTCAAATCCACCTTGACTACAGTTTCTACAGTATTGAAGGAGCTCCTCTGTATGCTGTGAACTTATTGGATGCTCTCTTTCACTATCTAATCCAATTCTACCATTAAAAAAAAAAAATGTTGGGTTTGTAAAGAATTTAAGAGATTTATACAAGAGCTTGTATGACGATATACACCGATCAGTCACAACGTTATAACCACCTACTTAATATTGTGTAGGTCCATCTCGTGCCACCAAAACAGCGCCAACACGCATCTCCGAATCACATTCAGAGCTCCTATTCTTCTCACCACAATTGTACAGAGCGGTAATCTGTGTTACTGTAGACTTTGTCATTTTGAACCAGTCTGGCCATTCTCTGTTGACCTCTCTCATCAACAAGATGTTTCCATTCATAGGACTGCTGCTCACTGGATGTTTTTTGTTTTTGGCACCATTCTGAGTACATTCTAGAGACTGTTGTGTGTGAAAATCCCAGAAGATCTGCAGTTACAGAAATACTCAAACCAGCCCGTCTAGCAGCAACAATCATCCATGCAATTATCTAATCAGCCAATTGTGTGGCAGCAGTGGATAAAATCATGCAGATACAGGTCAGGAGCTTCAGTTAATGTTCACATCAACCATCAGAATGAGGGTTAAAAAAAGTGATATCAGTGATTTGGAGTGTGGCATGATTGTTGCTGCCAGACGGGCTGGTTTGAGTATTTCTGTAACTGCTGATCTTCTGGGATTTTCACACACAACAGTCTCTAGAATTTACTCTGAAACAAAAAACATTCAGTGAATTGCAGTTTAGTGAATGGAAATGCCTTGTTGATGTGAGAGGTCAACAGAGAATGGCCAGACTGGTTTGAACTGGCAAAGTCTACGCTAATTCAGATAACCGCTCTGTACAATTGTGGTGAGAAGAATGTCATCTCAGAATGCTATTCTGAGATGCGGGTTGTCGCTGTTTTGGTGGGAAAAGGGGGAACTAAACAATATTAGGCTGGTGGCTTTAATGTTGTGGCTGATCGGTGTATATAACAATGATATAAAGTGTCATTTGATAGAGATTTTAGCTATATTTTTATATCACAATACAGAAATATCCATGTGCATATGTTTGGCAGGGCTTCATGTGAGACTGAGTGAATTAAAGAAACATGGACAGAGTTTTTCTGGCATTCCAAATTCAGCAAATTAAATGACATTTATCAAATGCTAAATAAGCTTCTCATCTTCTCACACGCATCTGCAGAGACAGGAGATCGAAGAGCGGAATCATGTTACTCAAAACGGCTTCTCGATATCTTAGAATAGACCACAAAACTTACTTGACCCATTTGAATTATACTGAGTTTTTTACCTTATAGCACTATGGAGGAAGTCAAACGTCTGAAATGACTAGACAACCTGACATTCTAACCAACAATGACGGGCAAATAGTCTAAAGCAATGTGTCATGCGCCAAACTAAAGGGGTTTTAAACTAAACATGATCACCCATAATAAAATTCTGTTCAATGATGTTTGATATTAAAACATATTTGTATATTCTCTATAGAAATTTCTAATAATTACAAGCCTAATGAAGTGCTTATTTTTGTTGGATTTTCTTTTATTTATTTATTTTTGCATTGCATTGAGAAAATTATGTTTCTTGAGGAAAGTTGATAAGAAGAATAATGGTCAACAACATAGACTGAAATGTGGCATAATGTGAAATTTGGTATTAGGGTAAGGTTGATTTTTTTTTTTTTTTTTTTTTTTTTTTTTTTTTTACAAAGCAAGCAGTTTTCAATTATAAAGTATTTAATTAACTGACTGGATTGTCCAAAAATAAACATTATAATATAGTTATTTAAAATGTAAATTCTTTTATTGATTTTCCAGAAAATATGTTCTATATTGTGATGTATATAACGTTATCGTGATTATTCATATAGTGAAAGATTTTGGTCATATCGCCCTCCGCTAATGTATACAGTTTATATTCGTCTACGTTTGTTAAAACAAGTTGAGCTTAGCATTGATGCTTGTCATGATATAATGAAGGCCATTATATACGTTTTGTTTTGGAACCCACCCAATCCTTAACTGCATTACAAGTTCTGGTGCTCTTGAGATAAGCCTGTCATTTGACTAAAGCAAAGTTATCTTTAAGTGTTTGTGTGGCAACCAAGATGGAGGAATGGAGCATAGGAGTGGCTTTCCAGACATACACTAGCAAAGCTAAACTGAGCTACATTTCTCAGTTAACGTTAATTTCCATTGATAATCACTTTTATAATCCATTTCAGGAAAACTGCCCTCTTTGTCATGTTACAATGACATTGCAAAGAGTTTAAAGAAGCCACGTCGCTTTAATGTATGTGACATTTGAACATGACTAGGAGTCATATTTCACAGTAAACCTTTGGCAACTCCAGAGTTTGGAATTATTGTAAAAAATCTATCAGTGCAATACAGATTAAAGTTACGTGGAATTAGCAGACGTGACAATTGTTTAACCCCTTTGACCTCGGTGTCATTCATTTTTTTTAGTCTTCACTTCTGGAGCCTGTCATGCCTCTATTCTAAAGGTTGCAGTGAAAGCTTCTCTTTCAGTCGAAGCAGCCAAGCAGACACTGAGTTTAATGCCATGGGGGGTTCACTTTCAGTCACATGAACAGCTCTCAAAGAACTCACAGATACTGTATGTTTAGCCCATTCAGCAGTCAAATGTTTGGACACACTTATTCTTTATTATTACAATTTTCAATGCTTTCGAATAACAGTAAAAACATCAGAAATCTGAAATGACACATTGTATGGGAATTATGTAGTGATAAAAAAAAAAACTCTTATAAATCTTATATTTTAGCTTTTTTTAAAGTAGCGGCCATTTACCTAAATTATAGACCTACACACTTGATGCATTCTCTCAACCAACTTTGCTCCCATTTATGTTGGGCACTTTTTGGCTGCTTTTCCTTCACTATCTGGTCCAACTCATCTATTAAAACAAAAGTATGGAAAATAAATTCATATGTAGACACAATATATATTTGTCTACAAAACAAATGTTAAGCTTTTAAGTATAAGCCTTCAGATCAATACTAAGATTATGACAATCATTAATTCAGTCAAGTGTGTCCAAACTTTAACTTAAATTCCAGTGTGTGTAGAAGCAAAAGCAGTCTGCTATCCAGTTTAATTTATGCATATCTACCAGGTGCTTTAAAGGAAGAGGGTTGAAATGCACTAATTATTCAACAAAAAAACAAATAAAACATGCACAGAAAATTGAAGTGTCAAAGTCCTTGGCAAAACTACCAGTCTAGTGTTAATTTCACAGTTGGACGAGTATTGACTAGTATGCTGTTGTTAACATGTAAAACAGACAGCTGTATGTGTTATGCAACATGGGTGTGGTGCAGTCTCAAGTTAACCTCTTCACTACTACAAGCATTTTTGGGCTGCCGACTGCAATTTTTCGCACTCAAATTTAAAAGCCCCCCCGCCCCTTAAAGACTCCAATTATTAATAAATAATATTGTATGTGCCCTGCGATGGACTGGCGACCTGTCCAGGGTGTACCCCGCCTTTCGCCCAATGTTAGCTGGGATAGGCTCCAGCCCACCCTGCGACCCTGTACACAGGATAAGCGGTTGACGATGGATGGATGGATGGATGAATATTGAATGCGTTTGCAACCTTATGATGAATATGATTTGTTTTATTATCTTTTTTGTTGTTGTTCTAAATTTGTAATCATGCAATTCTGGTTCTGTTCACTCCATCTCCCTCCAAAAAGTCTTATTTTATGTCACCAGCAGCAAGTATTAGAAAACATTTTTTTTTCTTTCCATCACAAAATTACAATCTGAAATGTAGGTGGTGCTCTAACACCTTTTAGCCCTCATAAATGTGCTTGTTCAAAGACATTCATTCGAATTTTCATATCAGCCCCCCCCCCCCCCCATTGTTTCATTGGATATCTCTACATCTGAGTGGACTAGAAACTCAGTCTAGCTGAGATCCTCCCATTTGCGATGTTATGTAACATTAATAGATAAGATATATTTCCAATTACTTGATTAGCATGCTTTTCCTGCTGGATCACATATTTTGTTCTGGACATCAAGTTATAACATTGGATTATTCACACAGGTAAGCTCACAGACAAGCAAAAAAGGGCTTGCCCCATTTTTAAATAGCCTATAGAGCGCAACATTTCCGGAAGTAAAAATCCTATTAATTGTTTAGAAGTAACCAACCCTAAACCGAACTGTCAGCGGAGTAAAAATGACATTTTAAAAAGAAAGTGCAACCTCCGAATCACGCTCACCATTGTTTATGTGAATGTTATTTCCTGGTTCCAATGGGTCTAGGAGGTTGCTCACAGAGGTGCTAGAGGGCAGTGTGTTCATACTTAAATTGATGCAAAAATGGCTGATGGCTTATCAGTAATTCGCTTGTAAGTAATTCAGCTGAATAAGGTTGATATCAGGGTACATGAACTTTCGGAAGCAACATGTCGATTTCGTGTTCGATCACATTGGATTAAATGAGCTTGAGTATAGATATTGGATATCAACATATGGCCTGCTCACCACTGTTTGTTTGGCCTCTTGGCATTTCTCTATATGATACCTGTCTTTCAAGGCACTATATTTACATTTTTCATGCAGGGTTGATGCAGCCTCAACCTGACCTATTTTTTATATTATCACAGACAACTTTCTAGTCATGAGAGGAAAGATCATTAAACATCATCATAAGATCACATGATGACATCGCATCTCCTCTGGCACCTTCTGGAGAGCTGTTGCCGTATTTAGTTTGGATGCTTAACATTCCCATTTGAATGTGTGTTCTCTTTTTCTGTAGGGGTGTTCCTTCGCTGGAATCGCTCCACAAAATGTTTTGATGAGGCTTATCAGGAGATGGTCCATATTATAGAGTACAACAAGGAGCTGCAGAACAAAGTGAACAGCCTCCGGAGACAGCTGGCCCAGCTCGAGACGGAAGACAGCCCACTGCAGACTCCATAAAACATGACAGTCCAACATACTGAGAGGTTTAAACAGAATGGTACTGATCTGATTTATCATCTCCGCACTTCTAAAATACACCGATCAGCCATAACATTAAAACCACTTGCCTAATATACTGTAATATACGTAATATTAGGCGAGTGGTTTTAATGTTGTGACTGTTCGGTATAGTCTGTCCCACGCACATACTCCTCTGCTTATGACTGTACTTCCCCTTTCTCAGAATAAGGTAAATACTTACTACAATTGCTTAACTGTATTCCTGTTAACATGTTTAAATCACCTCCTACAGTTATTAGACATGGATTGTACTATATTGCGACAAGACCTGCTTCTCTATTAGCGTATGATCAGTGTATGAGTTCTCTCACTTAAAACACTATGCCAATGCCACACTTGTCCTTATTACTTGCTAATGTAAAACACTCTGAACTGATTGACTGAAGAAGTTGAGGTTATGAAATGGATGTTATTTTACTAGATTTTTTGCTTTGGTTTACATATTCCTAGAGACAGGGAACTACTAATGTGTCATAGTTCATTTTAAAATTCTGTGCCACAAAGTGCAGTATAGCTATAAAACAATAGCTGTTTTAAAAGGGAAATATTTAGGCAGCGACTATGGGAAGCTGGAAATTCTCATCAGTGGTTTAGATTTGACATAATCCCTAACTTTATTTTCTTCCAAAGAGACATTGACTACAAGATTAAGAGATTGCCAAAGTGTCTTTTTTTTTTTTTTTTTTTGTGCATGGGTAATATTCATATTTCTATAGAGTAAAGGTATTTAGAGTATTGATAAACACGTTTCAATGCATATTTGTGTTGGAGATATTCTGAATGTCAAAATATTAAGATTTTTGTTAGCATACACAACGGCTGTTTGGAAATGTCTAAAAATAAAAGCCCATTGGGATTATTACAATTTCCGTTCAGCAATAAATCATTTCATTCTATCCATTTATCATGTTGACAGTGAAACTCAAATCTGTTAATGAATGCTAAGCATGTAGTTCCTAATAATATGTTTAACCATGAATATACATGCTTAATGTGCCGTTAAAGGTTTTTGGGTCCATTTTGTTTCATAAATATGCATTACTTATTATATCTATTGTGTAGTGACTCCTCTAGCCTATAAAGGTTATATTACTTTTCCAAGCAGTGTTTACCATCTGATACACTCTACTGCATGTATATCTTTTAGTTTGATATGTTTTGATACTCATTATAGACAACATTGTAATTAAGTGTTTTTGTTATGGACATGTGCACAGGTCAAAGGGACAGTTCACCCAAAAATGTAAATTATCTCATCGTTTACTCAATAATCTCATGCCATCCCAGATGTGTATGACTTTCTTCTGCTGAACACAAATATTTTTAGAAGAATATTTCAGCTCTGCATGTCCATACATTGCAAGTGAATGGTGGCCCGAACTTTGAAGGTCCAAAAATCACATAAAGGCAGTGTAATATAGTTCAATAGAAAGGAGGAGGCGAGAACCGGCTTGACAATGTAAATAATAGTTTAATGGCAAACTTAAAAAAAAAAGACAAAACACACACATGACGGACATGTCCGTAAACGATCTCTCTCTCGTCGCACCACCGTCTACCATCGGCCTTTATCACTCTCGGAGGCTTAATTAGCCTGATAAGGGACCGGGTGTGTATAATCCCAACCCGGCCCCGCCCTCCGCCCTGCCACAGGCAGCATAAAAGTGATCCATAAGACTCCAGTGGTTTAATCCATCGGAAGTGATATGATAGGTATGGTTCTTTTTTAACTTAAAATTGCGATTTCACAATCTTTCGTTTTTGCCGATTCGCATTCTTTGTGCATTTCGTCGCCTACTGGGCAGGGAGGAGAATTAATTGTAAAAAAAGGACTAATTTTCACCCACACCTATCATATCACTTCTGAAGATATAGATTTAACCACTAGAGTTGTATGGATGACTTTTATGCATATACTTTTATGGACATTTAAATGGTCACCATTCACTTGCATTATATGGACCTACAGAGCTGAAATTTTCTTCTAAAAATCTTTGGGTGAGTTCATCAGAAGAAAGAAATTCATACACATCTGGGATGGCATGAGGATGAGTAAATGAGAGAATTGTACATTTTTAGGTAAACTATCCCTTTTATTACACATTGTTTATTAATTAATATGATTCTAGCACTTCAGTAGCATAACTGACATTATATAAGATTTGTCACTGTAACATTGTTACATGTTCAATTGTCTGTACAGTGTCATGTCTTGTTTTACAAAATGTAATATTGATCAAATGTGTAACTGATGAATGTAATATTCTATGGGCATTAAAATAATTTAATGTGCAGTTTGGTGTTTTCATATTTAAAATGACCATTTACACGCGTCCCAGTTCTAAAACAAAACACTGCAATAAAGTGAAAATTATTAGAAGTAAATTTGACTTTAATTTGAACCATATCAGCATGACAAGAAAAAGAAAGATGATCATGTTTAACTAAGGTTGGTAAATCACAATACTAATTAATGTGTTATAAGGACAAGAAAAAGGAAACAGTATCTAGACTTCACTTGTATTTGTTACTACCCAACTGCTTTTTTCACTTTGTATTTTGTAAATCTGAATGCTAAATTTAAAAAAAAAAAGTAAATAACTTGACTGTAATATACTTGCTGAATCAAATTATTTAATATTTTACATGCCCCTGCATATGCAAACTCAAGCTGTGTAAACCATATCTCGACTTCTTGTTATGAACATATGGGTGCTTTTCCCACCCATTATTGGGAACATGCAGTGTTTCCTGGGGGATGTGCCTAAAACACTTACCACTCTAGGTATATATTCAAGTTTGATATCCCCCCTATACAGCACTTTCCACGTGACCATGTCTCTGTCACTATGTTGATATGCACAAGCCAAGTGACTACAGTCACGCACTTCAGGGTCTGCAGATGATCAGCGCTGATTTCCTCACACCTATTTTTGGAAATAATGTGTGACTGTGGACCAAAGAACATTGTATTCTTGCTTTTATGTATAGACTGGCAGACACATTGCCAGCGATTCAGAGAACCACTTGTTACGCTCACAGAGACCGTAGTTTACCCGCAGTAACCTCTTCGGCAAACATCTCATGCAATGTGTGTCACTTTGAGTTACTTATTCACCATTTTGTTTTGTGGGGAATGTTTTTTTTTTTTTTTTTTAACCATGTTGACAGAAAGGGGGATTTGTCCTCCATCTACCATGACCTGCACACAATTTCAGCATAAAGATTAACTGACTTAAAGCACACTGTCATATGTACTGGAAATGGCCCTCAAGCATCACAGGAAGGCTTTTATATTGATGGTGTTCGGCAGACAATAACCTGCAGCAGATCTGATTTGCCTTCCAAGCATTGTCAGAAAAATAGCAGATGCAACAATATGAAAGGCTACTTTATGCTTAAAAAAAACAAAAAACAAAGTAACATACTTCTTTTTTTTCTTTTGGTATCAAAACTCTATTTCAACATTTTACTTATATTTAAAAAATGTGTTTAAAATGATCAGCATTTACATGAGATGAGGACTCCCCTACAGTAAAATGCAGTGGCCTTGAAAAATGTATTCTACATAAGTTACCCCTTCATGGTGGCCACCATGTTGAAATTACATGACCAGCTGTGTTTTGCGGTTGACAAATACAAACTTTACACTAAATTACCTCAAAATCAGAGATCATCATATACCAGAGAGTGCCAGCATTTTATGCTGTGCACCAGTCAACTTGCGGAAATGTAAAATAAACACCATGGGTGCTCCAGAACTGGTGATACTGGGATAGTTGGGAATCAAAGAAAATCCATCGTTTCCCCACACGTAATTATGACATTGTGATGGCATTCATGTGTGCTTATCTCATAAATACGATCATTCCGACATGCTTTCGTGGAGTTCAGTGGAGTTTGGAATCACATACTACCATAGTTTACTCTTACTATTCCCGTCATATCTTTAAATGGCAGAAAGAGTAAAGAGTAGTACGGTAGTATGCGACTCTAAATTGAGCTTTAAACATCTTATTACTAATCTCAATGCTACTGTTTAACAAAAGTGAAAAAGAGTGCCTTAAGCACGACATCTAGCGAGCCTTATAGAACAGGTAGAAAGTAGACTAAATGTCCAAAATGTTATTAAAAACACTTAAGCTGCATCTGAAATCACATGCTGTCAGAGTATGCACTGCATTTAAAAAAGAATATATGTTCTCGGCCATGTATGCAGGTGAGATGTATGAACACATTCCAGGATATACTTCATTCGGGAACATTGGCATTGTCCTGCGACTCAAATATATATTGTAAAAACAGTGATAGCAAAAATATTTAGCTCTGGGTTAGTAAAACAGGCATAATTGAAACACAAGGAAACAACTTTCATGGTATAGAACTTACAGTTGAAAAGCGCTCTCGACTTGACCGTTTTTTTAAATCCAGCATTTTGAACTAAAATCCAGCATGTCTCCTCAGATCCCGTGGGATTATGGAATTTTAAAGTGGTTGCACATTTCAGAATGTCGCTGGATGTAGTAGGTCATCCGGTATTTCTCTCTTAATCTTTATGAATTCTCTGGATTCAGACACCCTAACACTGACATGCTGTTTTTGGCATACTAGCAGGGAAGTATGTCTGTTGAAAGCTTTTTTTGCTGGCCAGTGATAATCATCATATACCCACCTTAGGTTTGTAGCAAATGTGTATTTTTTTATCCCCTTTTCTCCCAATTTGGAATGCCCAATTCCCACTACTCAGTAGGTCCTCGTGGTGGCACGGTTACTCACCTCAATCCGGGTGGTGGACAAGTCTCAGTTGCCTCTGCTTCTGACACTGTCAATCCGTGCATCTTATCACACGGTTCGCTGTGCATGACACCGCGGAGACTCATAGCATGTTGAGACTCATGCTACTCTCCACAATCCACACACAACTTACCAAGCACCGCATTGAGAGCTAGAACTCTTAATCTTGACTACAAGGAGGTTACCCTATGTGACTCTACTCTCACTAGCAACTTGGCCAATTTGGTTGCTTAGGTTAGGAGACCTGGCTGGAGTCACTCAGCAAGCCCTGGATTCAAACTCGCTACTCCAGGGGTGGTAGTCAGCGTCAATACTCGATGAGCCACCCAGCCCCCCAGTTAGCCAGCTAGTATGTTAGCTACTTAACATTTATTTAATTAACACGAAAGACATTAGGCTATTCATGATAAACGCAACAACCTAAACATGGTAGAGGAAAATATTTAGCAACAACAACAAAAAATGTATACTACTTTTAAACAACATTGTTTGTATACATCTACACATTTTTACTGTTTACATGAAGACAAAAGTATTTTATAGCATTCTTTGGATAGGTTGTGGCGAACAAAATTGTCAAGAAAAAAAACCTATTGTATTATGCATGTTGACTGCATTCATGTCAGAGAGGGGGAGGTTGAACGTGTGCAACCCTGATGAGACCCTCACAGACGTCAAGAGGGCGTGGCGAAGACCTCACCTCCGGAACTGGCCAATCAGAGCGCAACCGGCTTCTCTTGAAAGCCTCTTGGACTGCGGGTATAAAACCTCCGCTGTGAGCTGATGCAACACTGGAAGATGGTGAAAGAAGCCTCGTTGTGAGAAAAAGCAAGATACTGAAAGCTGCTTATCAACCCTAGAAGATCTCGCTTTATCGAAAAATTTGATTCTTATTCCAGCCAATAGGTGAGTGAAATTCAGTTTATTTAAATAATTAAGATGAATTACAATTAGCGATATAATCTTGTCTGTTCGCTAGTTTCTGATGGCCTGTGCTGCAAATCGATTAAAAACGCAGAATCGGATGGTGTTTTATCTTATTTTACAGCATCGATCATTTTCACGTTAAACCTGTCAGTTCGCTTTTTTTAGTAAGCACAAGTTGCTTCCTCTTGTGTCACTTAATTCTAGAAAACGCAAGACTTAAATTTGAAGTGACATAACGTGTTAGTTCATGAAAGAAAACATATCGAAATCCTTATTTCCTCAAAGACCGGCTTTTCGAGGTGTTCATTTACAGGTTGTGTAGTCGTCATCAGCAGCACGTCTGTCCGCTCACGTTGTTCTTTTATCTTCCGTACTGCTCATGGAAGTAGACATTTTTTCACAGACTGTGATGACGCGTTTCCGCATTATTTAGCAGTGTAAATCTCTTATTATATAATAATAAATTAGTAATATATAAAGTAAATGATATAATATAATTTTATATTATATATTTTTTGTATTGAGTGTAAATTTAGACCTTTATAAAAAAATCATGCTTTGTGTTTAATTGCCCTGGAATTGGTTTTAAAAATGAATTACCACAGCTGTGAGGGGGTTTCTATTACAGCTGCTAAGAGGGTGGCATTAGATTTGGCGGCATCTCGCATTTTACTGTCTTAATCTACCTCTATCTATTTTTTGTCTCTTCTGGAAAGTCATTCAAGTGTAAAAGTGATTTTTATTTTTTTATTTTGATCTTGGGGCAAATGGGTACGTTGAAAATAATATTTGCTGTGATCTTCCATTCACTGCTGTCGAAGTTTACCCAGCAAACGTTTACTTCCGTCTATTGTTTAACTTAAGTGTGTAACCTAAACTAGTTTAAAACCCTCATGCGACCTTATGGACATTTTTGTCCTTTTCAGTTTTGTATTTTTGATAACTTTGCCTGTGTTAATGCTAACTGCATAAAATTTTCCACAGGTGTGCATTTTTATTGGAAATTTAATATTTCACCTTCATTTACTTTAAAAAATTTATTTTGCACTAGGTACAAAAAATACTCCCACTTAGGGTCTTTTGGACAAAAATGTCCCCATTGAAACCCATTAAAACTGCGATTTTTAATCCCAGTGCCATTCAACTATAAAATGATGCAATCTTTCTTAACAGGCTTTCATTATGTTGGCAAGGCTTCAAAATTTACATTTTTACTATTTTTTATCAGATGGTGCCATTTTTTCAGGTTTGGCATATAAAGCAAATTATCACTTTATTGTTGTTTACTTCTGTTTTCGGCTTATGCATATTATAGAGCCAATTAGATAAATAATTGTATGGGTGTGTTGGTATGGATGTCAGAGTGTGGTTAGTATGTGTGTACTGAAAATTTTAGGTGTGTGTGTGTGTGTGTGTGAACAGTGAAAGAAAGAAATTATACTGTACTGAAATCATAAGTCCCACCCCATGTAAATGAGTCATACCCTTGGCAGAGTCACAGCATTTAAAGGGTTAAAATTCTGAAAATAAATTAATGTTTGGTAATTATTATTAGAACTGATGCTAGTAAAAAATCTAAGTCAGTGAAAGTGGAAAAAATATTAATCTATAATATTTTTATGACACTTTTTTGACATGGACATTTTTGTCCTTTATGGGCCTGAGTGGTATTTTTGTTTTTTTTATCTGATACTGCATAAAAAAATATGATTGCATCAAAATTAATATTGTTGTTAATCATTGATATATCCAAGGCTGTAATATTTAAAGAAAAAAAATTCTGCTTAGAATTTAGTATATAGAAAATTATTATTATTATTATAATTTTTATAAATATCAACAGTGGCATTATGTAAAGAAACTGGCATTTAAAGGGTTAAAATTCTTGAAAATAAATGACTTTTTGGTAATTATGATTTGAACTGATGCTAGTAAAAAAATCTAAGTCAGTGAAAGTGGAAAAAAATATTAATCTATAATATTTTTATGACACTTTTTTGACATGGACATTTTTGTCCTTTATGAACCTATGTGTAACTTTTTTTAATTGACGCACAAGGGTTAAACCGTGTAAACCGGCTGATATTGAGAGTCTGAATGAGGGCAATGTTTTTAAGTGGCAAAATAGGGGACACGAAGAGGTCAGTCCCAAAAACGTGCCACAATGGACTCTTTTAAAAGTCGTAACTGAAGTATGTGTTCGGCGTGGAGTCCAAGCAGCCCTCGCGCACAGATCTCGCGTGCCGATTGGCTGCTAGTGAAGGCAGGGTGCTATAAATACTCTCAAATTACACTATTCGTTCCTTTCGAGCCTTTGAATCTCTTAGGTAACAGCTCAACTTTGACAGCGTGGAATTTACGTGTTTCTTAGTTTAGATTATGATTTTAGTGGAAGAACGAACTTTAAGACGACCTAGAAAGGTTTTTTACTTGTTATAAGTAAATTTACACTACGTTTCTTAGCTACGCATACATACACACACACATAGGGTATTTTGCGCGTGGACGTCCTGGGTAAATCGACTATTTTGAGCCGCGTGTGATGTTACGATTTAAATAGATTTGATATGTTAGATGTTTGACTCGAGATGTAGCATGTTAGTCCAAGTGGAGATCAAACGTTTTAGGAAGTACTGTAATAGCCTAAATTTTAATTGTGAATCTCAGTGCTCGGCTGAATCCTTTCCTCTTTCTTTAGGTTATTGGGTAATGTCGTACTTTATTACTACAGTGAAATGTTCTACTGTGAAATGGCATTGGGTGTGCATACTGTGATTGAGATATCTGTGATTTATGACAATAGAAAAGTAATCTGATTACTTTTACCATAGATTTCACCTTTCATTGTCTCAATTTCTGTCTACCTTCTTGTATTTGCAGGTAACTGATTATGCCAGTTGTCAGAGCCCTGAGTAAGGTGGCGAAGCAGGCCCTACTGGCCCCCGCCTGTGGATGCCAGCCTCTGGCCGTGGCAATACGCAACATCAGCTTCTCCCCACGTCAGGTCACCTCCGGGTCGGATGCCAGCTTTCACTCAAGGTCCTTCTCTGAGACGGACCACCCCAAAGTTCTTATCACAGGTAAGAGAAATGCCCGTGTACTGTCATTTAAATGTGGTGACTTGCCTAATGCTCACATGTTGTTCAGCATGTTTTTAGCATAGTTCTAGGAACTGTTTCATAATATTTGGTCATTCTCTTTTCTCGCTCTTCTTCTCTTAGGTGGCCTTGGGCAACTGGGGGTTGGGCTTGCTAAACTATTAAGGTAAGCACATCTTGTGAGTGAGCATGTTCCATCTAAGTTTTGTAGGTAATTTTACAAGAGTAACATTTCTAGCATTAAGTTTTATGAGGAATGCGTATAATTTAAGTGTATCCCTCCTGTTTCACAGGAAACAATTTGGAAAAAATAATGTGATCCTCTCCGATATCAGGAAACCACCAAGCAATGTCTTTCACAGTGGTGAGTCCCATTCATCTCAAATGGAGTCTTTTTTTTCCTGTATATACTGGTATATTTATAATTTCATTAGGGAATAGTCTGCACTCTAATAGTGGGTTTGACACTTTTGGTGCACACCTGGGTTCGAATGACGTCAAAGTTCAGTTCGTTTGGATTATGTGAACTCTGGTGTGAACTCCGGTAGGTTAGCTGCTGATTATGGAAGTGAACCGCTGGTGATGTGTAATTGGTGATCGAGAGCCTGCAATGATGCCATTATTGTGGTATAATGCAGTTCTCATATTCGGTTGTCTCCAAATAAATCACCATCAAAGAGCAGAGCACATTCTTTCCACCTCTTGCAAAGCGTCCACATGCTCGCGGCAGACAGATGCTAACATTCATCAATCATTACACATTCAATGCATCCATGGGAGACAACCATAAATATTGTTCCATACATGTAAAGTTTTGTGCGATGGATACTTTATTATCACAGTGAAGAGCCATTTGTTATAGTATCCATATTTAAAGTTAGTTTAGATCACTGGAGGGGAAAATTTGCTTTTTTTGCTGCTTCAACATAAACCTAAAAATGTGTTTCAAATGGTAACGTGTAAATTAACTGGTTTTATTCAAGTATACCATTTTATTTTATATATCTGAATACAGTAGGTTACAACAATAAAACTAATGCGTTCAGGTAGAAATAGCTCTTTAAGTTAACAATTGCAGGTTACCACTTTTTACAGTGTCTCAACCACTTTTACACAGGTCCCTTCATCTACTCTGACATTCTGGACTACAAGAACTTGCGAGAGATTGTAGTAAATAACAGGATCACCTGGTTGGTGCATTACAGTGCTCTTCTAAGTGCTGTTGGGGAAGCTAATGTACCGCTGGCACGAGCAGTCAATATCACAGGTAAGACTTTTTAATAAAAATTCTTTCACCGTTTTCTGCCTTGTGTTCTGAACCTGCTTTCTTTTTTAAGTGGCACTCAAAATGAGATTTTAGGCAGGCAGAATGTGAGGAACTAACAGCTTCAGTAATTTATTCACTTCATTGCATATTTGCAGCTGAGGCTGTCGGTACCTAACATTCGGCCTAAAATCTTTCTTTGTTTTTCACAGAAGAAAGTCATACGTGTTTGAAACTATTTGTCATTTATAATCTGAGATCTTATTAAGTGGTACTTCATCTGGTCCAATATTTTTCTTTAGGTCTACACAACATTCTAGACATTGCAGCAGAACACGGGCTTCGCCTATTTGTCCCCAGCACCATTGGTGCTTTTGGACCCACTTCACCTCGGAATCCCACTCCCGACCTCTGTGTGCAGAGACCACGAACAATTTATGGTGTTTCCAAAGTCCATGCTGAGCTAATGGGGGAGGTATGTCCGGTCCAGCTTCTCTAAATTTGACCCCCATTCATAATACATGTGACCTCTAACCTTCAATATCCTCCTATTCTACAGTACTACCATCACCGTTATGGCCTTGACTTCCGCTGTTTGCGGTACCCTGGCATCATCTCCGCAGACTCTCAGCCTGGTGGTGGCACAACAGGTACAGTGCACCCTGCTCCAGCTCCACTATGTGTTTGTTTGTGTGTGTGTGTGTGTGTGTGTGGTGTTTTTTTTTTTTTGTTGGGGTCCACGTCATTGTTGGCACACGTAATCGAAGTTATGTAACTGCCACATGCTCTGAATGGGGTTTTATTCCCTTTTGAGGATTTTTGGCTGCACTGATAACCTGCACCAATGTTATCCGGTCTTTCGGACCACACCTCCATCATGCAACACCCTCATGTGTGCCTCAGTTATAGAGACTGAAAGATCCTTTTTGTTACAGTTGCTAATATTAAAGGAATATTCCAGATGAAATACAAGTCAAGCGCAGTCAGCAGCATTTGTGGCATAATATTGATTACCACAAAAAAAAAAAAAAAAAATTTCACTTGCCCCTTTTCTTTTAAAAAGCAAAAATAAAGGTTACAGAAGGCATGAACAATGGAAGTGAATGAGGCCAATCCATAACTGTTAACATTTTTCAAAAGTATAGCCACAAGACATAAACAATATGCGTGTAAACAATGTTTTAGTGTGAAAATCGCTTCCTAATCTTTTCTGTGTAAAGTTATAGCCACTTTTACAACTTCGTTGCCATGACATTTTAATGTCAACAAACACTAAAACTAAACACTCAGAATATTCATTTAAAAGGACATTTTTAAATAGAATAGAATGACATCTATCAAATATTAGTAATAAGAAAATTATTACAATGGCAGTTTCTTGCCTCCACAGTTCAAATTTCAGGGGTGTTTTTGTGGCATTTATGCTCTGATCTCCTGTTAATTTCTGACCCTAAGTAGATGTATTTGACATGTTTAAAAACAGAACGCAAGATAATAGCGAGTCTAAAGATAAAAGTGAATCCTCACACTCTGTATCTTTGGCTTTTATAGACTATGCTGTTCAAATTTTCCATGACGCCGTCAAGACTGGCAAGTTTGAGTGCAACCTAAAGGCAGACACACGGCTGCCCATGATGTACATCGATGACTGTCTGCGGGCCACACTGGAGGTAATGGAGGCTCCAGCAGAAACGCTCAGTATGCGCACCTACAACATCAATGCCATGAGCTTCACTCCCGAGGAACTCGCCCTCGAGGTCCAGAAACAGCTGCCTGACCTGCAGGTCACATATGAGATCGACCATGTGCGACAGGCCATAGGTATGATCCTGAAAATTGCACTACACATCTAAGCTTAAAGGGAAGAGTTCACCCAAAAATTTGCATTCTGTCATTTACTCGGCCTCATGTTTTTCAAAACCGTATGAGTTCCTTTCTTCCGTGGAACACAAAAGGAGATGTTGGGGTCATCATTTACTTTCATTGGGTCTTTTTACCTTACAATGAAAGTGAATGGTGCAGAGGCCCTATTAGTCCCTAACAGAATTAAAATTTTTGGGTTAATTACATTTAACTTAGTCTTACTTTAGGCTCACAAACTTCATCAGAATATCTATCATTTCTATCAGATCAGACATTTTCATCAGTCGATTAACACAAATTTTTTCTTGGTTTGTGTCTCCCTAGCTGACAGTTGGCCCATGAACTTTGATGACAGCAATGCCCGCAATGACTGGGGTTGGAAACATGACTACGATCTCCCAGAGTTGGTCCAGACAATGCTCAACTTTATCGGCTCATACTCCCGAATCGCCCATGCCAACTGAGTCTGCTCTTGGACGTTGAAAATACGTACATATCAGAAAGATTGATAGCAACCTAGAAGAGAGATCCATCGTCAGTAAATAGTCGTTTCCCTGTTCAATTGTGTGTCATCTGTGTAGACCGTTATTGGTTAGCACATGATCATGTATAATTGTAGATTATACCAAGGGGTGGGGTCTCTCTTGTTCTTTGTCAGGATGGAATTCCCTCTCTGGAAGGTTTCTATCAGTGACCCACATGTCTTTTGAAAGCTGAATGGTGAAAGCGATAAAAGGGAATTGGTTTAAACCCTGGGTGATTCTCTTGTGTACTGCTTTTAGTGGAAAAGGGATCATTGTGTCTGTCTCCACGCGAAACATAAATGAAAATCCAACATTGAATGTGGCAGCCCTTAAATTTTAAAACCCTTATTTGACTAAATTCTGCTTTCAAGATTTCTAATTTTCTTACCTTATTCTATTTAAAAGAATTCACTTAACTGTATTATTTTGAAGTAATACAATGTAGATATGAGGCAAGAAGTTGATGGCCGTGTTTAGACCATCTGGTTTGAAAATGTTTTATGATGAAGTCCATAAGAATTTCTTTCTTTAAAGGAACCTGTTGAAAGCTGAAGCCTATTAAGAAAACAGCCAAAAACATTCTTTGGATTAAATGGGTTAGGTCCAAAGATGAAGTAAGGATCATCATGATAATTTATGTTATCGTATCCATCTTGGCTGCTTTTACTCTTTTCTGTATTTATTTATTCAGTTCTGCTCGCAAGCAAATTAAATTTTACTCCTGCAAGATTTGGTCTTGCTTGATACGATTGCTGTATACATTATTAAGGTCACATTTTGTAAAATGCATTCCCCCCCCCCCCCCCCCCAAGTCTTTCCATTGCTCAGAAACATTTTCTCACATGGAATATAGTATCCCAAATGAAGGGGAGAGTGTGAATATATATATATATATATATATATATATATATTATTATTGTTTTTTTTTTTTTTTAATTAAGCTTTGCATGCACATCTTTTGTTCTTTTTGGTCACAAAACTTGTCAATAAAGCTTTTTTTATCTCCAATATTTTGCATAGTCTTTGATTTGAAGTTTAAGTGAGATGAATTCAAACATTAAAAAAAAAGCTGCATCTATGCAATTGGAATAGTTTACAGGGTAAATTTCAATTATTTCATTTCAAGCCTTCAGTTACAACTTGTGTGCTATATAATTAACTTTATGATGGAAATCCATCTTTGTTTACAGTATTTGCAGCATTAATAATGACTCCACAAAACCTGTGCATTAACTGACATTTTTTAAAGTGACTGGTCTATGATGCATTTATTTAAGACTAATCTTCCTCAGTTAACCATGAATAATCCGTAGCAATGCCTTAAGCATGTTTTGATTGAGTCATGCCACAGAAAATTTTTTGGTTATATAAGTGTAATTACAATGCTTTGTCAAGTAACAAAAGATTTTCTTTTCTTTCACAACAATATAAAAATGAGCCCCAGATAATGCTGTATTGTATTGGTTATGTAAGTAAAGTTTTTGTCAGGTTACCAAGCTAAATGTTGATATGTTACCGGAGATACTTAGCAAGTTAGCATAAATATAGACCAAAGCAACTCGTGCCTTTTGAAAGTTGTTTTGCAATCTTTTATATCTTTTATATTCTAAAAATGATTTCCATTATTCACTATAGCTAGAACACGTTGCATTATTAAGAAGAGAAAGATAAGAAAAAAGAAAAACAATTCACTCCGTGTTGTGAAGGATGATCCTCTTTGGCACCTGTAATATGAGAGTTTCTGAGGGCAATTTTAACTGAAAGAGAAGCCCTTCTAAAATAAACTCTTACATCACGCAACTAATGATCGTGTGATCAGTGAACACGAATAGCTTTTGTTTATCTGCAGTGTTGCACCTTGTAAAAATATTGTGTGAGATTACCTAAAAATTTGCTTATGTCAAAAGATCTAAATAAAACTTTCCTAACAAATTAGGCTACACTAAAAAAGGCAATTTGTATGGATTAGATGAAGTAGAAATAGGTCCCTTTTTTAGATAACAATTGCAGATTACCAGTTTTTCTTAAAAATTAGTTAAGGGTATAGTTCAATCAAAAATGAGAAAATTCTCTCATTGTTTACTCACCCTCATGCCATCCCAGATATGTATGACTTTCCTCTGCAGAGCACAAACAAAGATTTTTAGAAGAATATCTCAGCTCTGTAGGTCCATACAATGCAAGTAAATGGGAACCAAAACTTTGAAGCTTCAAAAGCAAATAAAGGCAGCATAAAAGTAATCCATAAAACTCCAGTGGTTTAATCCATGTCTTCAGAAGCGATATGATTAATGTGAGTAAGAAACAAATCAATATATACATCCTTTTTTACTATAAATCTCCACTTTCAAATTCTTCTTCTTTTGTTTTTGGAGATTCGTGTTCTTTGTGCAAATCGCCACCTACTGGGTAGGGAGGAGAATATATAGTAAAAAGGGACTAAAATATTGATCTGTTTCTCACCCACACCTATCAAAACGCTGAAGACATGGATTTAATAACTGAAGTGTTATGGAATACTTTTATGCTGCCTTTATGTGTTTTTTTGGTACCCATTCATTCATTTGCATTATATGGACCTACAGAGCTGAAATATTCTTCTAAAAATCTTCGTTTGTGTTCTGAAGACGAAAGAAAATCAATTACATCATATTGTTATAAAAATGTGTATACCATTAGTTACTGCAGTTGATGATTTTGTTGATTGTATGTTGTGACCACTGATATAGATCAGTGGTTGTGATGCATCAAATTGTCTGGAATCCTCACTGGTTTTGAGGAGTCATAAATCCTACAGGCAAGCTACTACAATGGGAACAAAAATCACACAAAAACACATATCATTAATTATGTTCAAGCTTTGCCTGGTAAAGTAACTGCTCAATGTTTGACAATGGTTTGTCAGCAATGGGTTTCAACAATAAATGCCCCTTGAGTTAAGCACATTAAACATGAAATCCTAAATCATTGTGATGGGACTTAGGTTTGTACAATTCAACTTTCTTTCAATGCTCAACAAAACTAATTTGAAAGGTTAGATCAGGTAAGAATAGCTCCTTAAAGCTGAAGTGTGTAACTTTTAGAGTGTTAAAATACTTTCTCCTTTCCCAGCTTATTTTGCAGAGACAACTTTAAGTAAGTCATTCGAAGGTTGATTTCCTCATAAACTGTAAGCCCTCTGTCTCAAAATTGCTCTGTTTTGAGTGACCCATCTTGCCCGACACAGTAACACTGACTTAACCAATGGCATGAGTTAGGGATGGGACAATCTATTTGTTTGATCAATGATAGATGGGGAAGTGTTCGATAACACATTTTTTTTTTTAAACAATGTTTATTTTTGCAATACACTTCAGTTTTAAAGTAACAGTTGCTGGTTACCACATTTTTACAGTGTATGAACACAGATCTGTATAGCTTTGAGGACAATAATGTTTTCCAAAACCTATATAAGTGGAATGCAAAATAAATATATTGCATAACACTCATTTACATGCCCACCCATATGGAGGTATAACCTCCTCCCACTTGCTCCTCTCAGATGATACTCTCTCAAATCTTATACAAGGAACCCCCTTGAGTTTCCTAGAACTGAGCCCTAGAGCTAGAATGTCTGTGCTGTGGGGGCAGAGAGCAGAGTCATCTATACTTCTTTGTGGGGTGTACCAAGTTATGTAAGACTTCATTGTGTTGACACACCTCCCAACGTGTATGCTTCTTGACCAATACGAGAAGTTGGTGAATGTCAACATGGTTTTCCATCCTCCCTTCCTGCTGAATGAGTATTGAATATCAGAGCTGGCAGAGTTGTACAGAGTGAAGTGGTCTGTATATAAACATGCCTGGTTAGTTTCATAAAGTGGGAAATCTGTGCTACAGCTGTCACATGGTAACCTGTTGCTATGGGAACACATAGCAACCATGCTTAACAAACCATATAAGGACTTCCATAATGCTATGGTCTGATGTCTGGTCTTTTAAACAGTCAAACCATTTTTACTTGCATTTTTAAAGCACTCTCAAGTTCCTTTCAAAAAGCATGAACAGACTGATGTACTTACTCTTGAACACTCCTTTGACAGAGGAAAGTGTCCCTTTCTTACCATAATTCTCAATGAATGCCAGTGGCATTTCGATCTGTGACATTTTCACCTCCAGGTCCAGGCAGTGCTGCGGGATCAATGACCAGTAAAATGGGAATTCAATAAGACATCAGCAGCTAGCTTGAGATTGGGTAACATTAATCACCCGGGCTCATCTACTTTCACTGTATATCACCACAGACAGCAGATGAACTCTTCGACCTCAGGCTAAAGCTCAGCTTTCACTTCCACAATTGAGGTGCTTCCGATTAGTGTGAACTGATGTGTTATGCAAAAAAATAAAAATGGGGTTATGAAAACAACCTTTTTCAGTACTGGTCAGCAGTAACTAACCATGGAACATGGACCCTTTTCACAGACAATGATGATGCCTTCCAGCCTTATTTAACAGTATAAGGCAAAAAATTATTATATATATATAAAAATATAATATATATTTATCATTATTTAGTGTATATTTATAACATTATTCTTTATGTTATATTGCTCAGACATTAAACACCACTTCCTCTTCTACAATTATTTGTGGGGTTCCACAAAGTTCCCTGTTAGGGCCAATATTATTTTCTCTTTATGTGTTACCTCTTACTATGTGAATATGTCATGTTTTAATAAAAGTTTCTTTTTTATTTTATATTGTGAAGCACTTTGTGCTAATTTGCTAAAAGGTGCTATACAAATAAAAGTTTTTATAATTTATTATAATGGGGTTTCAAATACAGCTGTTGAGGAAGTAACAGTACATTTTTCCATTTTCTCCTTTCTGACTGCCGTAATCCATTGTTTTGTTTTTTTTTGCTTCCTTTGGTAAATCATGGAAATGTAATAGCAGATTTTTCTTGTGCTGTTGAAGCAAATGAGAACACAAAAATAAAAGTTATTGTGGTCCCCCATTCTTCGCTATAGAAGTTAATCTCGCTTCAGATTACAACATTCCTGCATACAGGATATGAAGATTTCCTGTATTTCAATCAGTCATTACAATAGATGCTTTCTGCTAGGGATGGGCGATACCATCTAATACCAATAAAATCAAGTCCAATATCGCTGATACCAATACCAATACTGATACCTCTATGAGATATATATGTTTATTTATTATTATTATTTTTACATTTATGGAAAAAATTATTGGACTTTTGCCTTGTTTACCTTTGCAGAAATTAACCATGTTTACTACTACAATATTACTTTAGTGAAACCATTGTTAATTATTTTATTGTTATTATTATTATATATTTACAACAATTACAGAAAATTATCAAAGTTCTAACAACTTTTAATTTAAATAAACTTGCAACAAACATCACACAAACACATGATAATAAAGGTCACCTTTAGATACAGTATGTTTTTATTGTAAATTTACTCTAGGAGTTTCTGTTTTTCTCTCATTACCTCAGCATGATACTGCTCCCTCTTGTGTGAACAAGCATTGGAAGAAATAGTTCCCATCACAAAATAACCACTCAGTACAAGCAGTTCAACGTGGAGCATACTGGTTAAAATTACTGTAAATTAATCTGTCATCTGTTGTTTATTGATCCAGCTCATTGTCATAAAGGTGACCAAGAGTTCACTCTCATTCTGACTGAGAGGAACTGTTTGCAGCCATCTTTGTGTAAACTCAGACTGTTATTTTCCTCACACTGAACTTTTCTTTAGTTCATACTGTAGCTAGATTGGAAAAATGCCAAAGGATTATCTGGCAATTATTATAGTTAGCTCATGTCTTTGTGTTTACACAGAAATACACCCCGTAATTAAAGTGTGATGAATTTGGAGGGAATTATAGGTTCATGACAATTAATGGCTGATATATTTTCTCTGCAGTTTAGAGTTTACTGTTAGTTTATAACAGTACAGCTGTGCAATGTATAATGAATGTGAGACTTATTTACAACATCTGAACTGTCTGGTTCACTGTAAAACCTCATAAGCAAACCCTCAAAAACATTTGGCAATCGGTTACATCGTCTTTTTAATGTTACTTTCAGTACTTTCAGATTTTGATTTTGTAATACACACGCTTGTTAATTGCTCTTAACTTGAAATATTGAGTAAGCTTACTCATACATTTTGATCGCACTTAACCTTAAATTAAATTCTTTGGGTGAACATAAAATTACCATGTAAGATCAATTGAAATACTTCCAGAAGAGGGAATCTAACTAGCAAGTATAAGCTAGAACTAGTCCTCTTAAAACTGAAAGGTACATTCAGTACCTTTTGTTTTAGTGTCATCTTGGACCTACAGTGGGATGAGCATCATTTAAAATCAGTAGTTTTCAGTTTCAGATGCCATTGTTCAAATTTAGTATTCACAGTCAGCCAAGATTACTTTAATCCATGATTTAAAGTGTCAAATAACAGGACGATTACTGAGATTAAGCAGATAGTATTCAGCTGGTCATGTGACTCTAACATGGCAGCCCCCATGTGTGGACCCCCTCCATGAAGAATAAAACAGCTTTTATAAGGTTACTGATATGACTCTTCATTTAAATGTGAGTGCTCATGATTTTCTACATACAATATATTGCAAAATTACAATTCATGTCTTTAGAAGTTACACTTTTTCATGAGGAATTATTACTGTGTCCTCAATTTTGACAAAAGAAAAAAAAGAAAGGTCGATAGTTACTGTGTTTTACCTTTGCAGGGTAATATGGACCAACAACACGTGTCAAAAATCAATGCCTCTGTGTAACCAATACCAGGCATTTTTTGTGTTTTACTGTCAAAACCACCCAACTATCCCATGGTTCTCCAAATCATGTCGTGGGCACAGGGGAGTGCCATGGTAAGCATGCTGGGAAATAGAAATAACACTACCAGTTTCAGTTAAATGTAAGCACTTTAAAGAAGCGTTAGGGTTTCCAGTGTTTTCATGCTCTAATTAGTAGCCTAGTAAAGAGAAGCTGACACATGTTTATTAAGACTATTAAGTTAGACTAGGTGTTATCATATCATAATGTCCTGTACAAAATATTCTTCCTCAAGTTTACTCATGCAATAGTGGCTCAAGCTATTTTTTCTTTCCTTAACCTTCACTCTCTCCTTCTAACTCTCTCTCTCTCTCTCTCTCTCTCCCTCTCTCTCTCTCTCTCTCTCTCTCTCTCTGTATGCAAATATTTGTATATATTTATATATTTTTTTAATTAATAGTTTTCCCAAAATTATTGTCAATTTAACCCACTAACGCCATCTACTGTCTTAAACTGTGCACATCCGATGAATTGTTTAAATGACGTAAAAAAACCCCTAAATAATGTTTATTATATCGTTTAAGTTTGACATGGTATTCTATAATTTTATATTAAATAAGACTTTTGTAATGTTTGGCATAACAGATATGAGGTGAAATACATAATTTCAATCAGGCACATATAGGACAGTCCTGCATGTTCCTCCGTGTGTTCGAGGACCCCTCAAGATGTCCATGCTCGCCGAACGTGAGTTTACAATCTGCAGAGTATTTTACCAAATTTATATGTTTGAAGACATTAGCTTTAATTTATTTCTGTAATCAAATTGATAATTTTGATTTTTATTTGTATGAAAAGCGCATGTTAATATAAGTTTTGCATTCTTGTATGAGTTGTTTAGCATGTTTGCTAACCGGCTAGCAATCAAGACTCTTTAATTATCTGGACTACTTATATGGCTTGTCAAATACTTTAATGCTCGTTTATTCTGTACCTCATGAACCGATTACCCTCTTAACTAGACTTAACTAATTAAATAAATTTGACATGATTTCAGTCGTCTGGTGTGTAAAGCTTGTTACGTAATTTACAGATTGTTGTTTTCATATTTCATTAGCTCGTCGTAAACAGAAGTGGTCTGTTGACCCCAGAAACAGTGCATGGAGCAATGATGAGTCCAAATTTGGACAGAAGATGCTGGAACGCATGGGCTGGTCCAAAGGAAAGGTAACGGGGTTCATCCCGTAACTTACATGCTGCGTCCCAATTCGGATACTATCCGTCCTAAATAGTATTCGAAAATAGAATTAGTACGTCCCAAATCGTAGTATGTTGAAATGAGTGTTCCAAAGATACCCGGATGGTCTACTATTTCCGGTCAGAATCCGAAGTGCAGATCGATGCACACTCTAACGGCTAATATTGCCCACAACCCATTGCGTGCGGGAGAGAGGAGCTTTGAGATGATGCAAACATGGCGGCCGGATGCGGTAGCGGAGATGCGCCCTCAGTTTTTAAGTGTAAGAACTTAAACGTTTAGCGCTAATTAAAGTTATATTTTATTGTCTCATAATATTAATGGATTTGTGTTGTGCAAAAAAGTACCGTGTTTATCTTGTAGGGTCCGATGAAGACACTGAGCGCCTCATTAACTGGCGCATTGCCAACGACGATGTTTGTTTAACTGTGCGGTGTGTGTAACTAGGCAACCACGTTCTCTTCCATTGCATGACGTCTTCGTAGTATGTCCCAGAACGTGCATACTCTTTTGCTACACACTCAAAAGTATGTACATTTTCTTCAAAAAAAAGAGTACATACTTTTAGGTCGTAGTATAAGTAGGCGAATTGGGACGCAGCAACAGTCTTTGAAGTAAATGATGTCACGTGTCATCTTGTCCCTGACTCATGGTAAAGCATACACGTTTGTAAAGAGTGTTAAATGTTCTATGTGGCATTATAGCACATTTGGAATAATTTAGTTTTGGCATTTTATGCCCAGTGCTACTACTATGCATAATGTAACATTTATATTCTTTGTTTTTTAAATATGCATTTCGCCTTTTTGTTTTTGTGTTAAGAATGAATAAAATCGAATACAAGTTTTCAGTTATAGCTATCGTTTTTATATATTTTTTTTCCTGTGTTTTTTATTTTATTTTAATAGTGTAATGAAATGTAACATTTCTCATAGTTGCATGTTTTCACATATCCTTCCTGGTTTGTTTGCCTGGCAGGGTCTTGGCAAAAGTGAACAGGGGTCCACAGAACACATAAAGGTTAAAGTCAAGAACAACAGCCTGGGTCTGGGCACTTCAGTAAACAATGAGGTGAGAACAATTCATATTTCCCTTTCTCTATGAGCAGCAGTATGTTGCTTTGGGCTTTTGCAGTCACATCTGTCTTTGTTAAAATGTATGCTATTTGTGGCTTTAGGACAACTGGATTGCCCATCAGGATGATTTTAATCAACTCCTTGCTGAGCTAAACAACTGCCATGGACAGAACCAGACAAACGGCAAGCTCATTCTGTATTTTATACATCAAATGTTAAAAGACAAAGTCTTGTGTAGAAATTCCTGTATTAAACATTGTTAAAAAAAAAATTGAGTAAAATTTTTTACATGTAAGTATTTAATTATGTTTTTTTTTAAAATATATTTTTAGGACAATTAATCTTTAAATCTCAGTGTATTCATTCTCAATGATCACTAGGTGGAGCTGTTGTGATAGATATGGTGAAACGTTGTGAACAATGTTTTTGTCATTGTCATGTTCAATGCAACTGCATGTATTATGTCTGTTTCACTTAGTTGTGTGAATCAACTTTAATGTTCAAAGGCGTGTGTGTTGTCATTTTTGTTGTTAAGTTATTGTGATAGTTTTGCTGTTAATTTTACTATAACTTTTTGTGCTTTCAGAGCCCACACATGAACATGCACAGGGTTTCAGTCTGGAGGAGAAATCTAAAACATCTAAGAAAAGGGTCCATTACATGAAATTCACCAAGGGTGAGCCTTTCAAAGTGTCAAAATATCTTGGAAATCTGCCATTTTGCTATAGAACTTTATTTTTAGAGAACTCTAAAGGATTCGCACTGTCATGGAAAACCTGGGAATATCAGTGTTTTTATAATTGTGATTTCCAGGCTTGTAAAAACCATGACAGTGGCTAAAAAAAAAAGTAATAGAAATTCCTATAGTAAGTTTTTCCCCCAGTTTTGCTCTCCTAGAAAATATGTAATTAGCATAATATCGCTTGAGAGTAAAACTTGCCCGTAACCTAGCGTGATGCCACCAGTCTGTCCATTTAAGGGACTTTTTGGAGATTTGTACACTTATACTTAACTTGAGTTAAGTATAATCTATTAAGTACAATCTGTTATTCAAAACAGCGGATATTTTTTTTCTCGCTTTTTCTCTTTTGAATTCCCAATTCGCTTCAAGTCCTCATGGTGACGTAGTGACTCGCCTCAATCCGGGTGGCAGAGGACGAATCTCAGTTGCTTCCATGTCCGAGACGTCAATACGCGCATCTTATCACGTGATTTGTTGCGCGAGTTACTGCGGAGATGTAGCATGTGGGGAGGCTTCACGCTATTCTCCACGGCATCCACAAACAACTCGTCACGCACCCCACTTTACGGTTACCCCTTGTGACACTACCCTCCCTAGCAACCTGGCCAATTTTGTTGCTTAGGAGAACTGGCTGGAGTCACTCAACATGTCCTGGATTTGAACTCGTGACTCCAGGGGAGGTAGCCGGCATCTTTGCTCGCTGAGCAACCCAGGCACCCCCAAAAAGGTGGATTTGACATACAGATGGAAATCCACCTGCCAATCTCTGTAAAAGGATTTCTGAAAAATCCAGGTATCATAAATCACTGGAATTAAACTGGTTAAAAAATGTGGAACCTGGACTTTACTGTATAATTAATAGGTTGTTTTCAGATAAATACATATGAAAGAACTAGACTTAAATAAAATTATTCATGGGCCTTTATCTGGTGGTTAACCTTTTAACAAAAAGATAAATTGAGTTGCTCTCTACATAGTCAGGGTTGTCTACTTAAGTCTGATGTTGAAATGTGTAAGGCTATATTTTACCTTACTTGATTATGTGATAATCCATCACTTCCTGTATTCAGTTGGTGAACGCTGTGTGCTTTGGCATTTGTTTGAGCAACAGTAGCTCATGGGTCACTGCTGCAGTAGATCAGCATGAAGCTGGAAGGTCAACTTAACCAGAGGGTTGGGCCACCCCAACAACAGGGAGTTGCGTCATAATAAAATCACTTGGCTTGTTTGTCTACATGTGAGTCAGAAAACCAGAACATGTAACCTGCTAGACCAAGTGCTCCTGAGAGTGATCTGGCAGTTTGTGAACAAACTCACTAAATGTTTTGTCACATATAAATTGACCTCACATAAACTCAGGGCATTCTGATGTTTGATTGTGGTTTCTTATGAGCAGGAAGTTTATTAGGCCTAAAGTCTATATTTTTAAAAGAATATTTCACACACAAATAAAAATTCTCTTTTACTTATGTTGTTACATTGCATTGAACACAAAAGTAATATTTTTGGAAGAATCTTTGTCTTTCCATACAATGACAGTACATATTCATCTGGACAAAAAAAATAAAACGACACCATAATAGTAGTCCATATGACTCATCTGCGATATTCCAAGTCTTCCAAAGCTATACAATAACACTGTGATGAACAAATAAAAATGTAAGTCATTATTCACTGATTATCTTCCCTTCTACTGGAGCTTGTGTCTAGCCTGTGTTCATGTCCAGATAAAAAAAAATGCCACATTAACGTCATTGATGCCAAAAAAGCATTGGACCCACCTTACAATTAAAAGAGCCAATCTACTTCTGAGGTAAAGCACAATTTATGTTACAAGTTTTGTTAGATTTTACTACTGTTTTGAAATATGTTCTTCGATCGTAATCTTGACAAACTGTTTTTGAGTTTTCGTTTTTTCCCCTTTCAAGTAGATAGGAGCTGAACTTGTATGCTGCTTGTTTACATAGAAAAATAGCTGCCAGGGAGCATTCCAAAGATGGCACAGAGTGGACGGAAATGCTAAAAAGACATTGATTACAATGCTCAGTAACTTTTGTCGTTGTGTCATTAATGTAGCAGTTTGGATGGAGCTTAATTTAAAATCAATGATTTTCAGTTTCAGATGCCATTTGTTGAAATGTAGTATTCACAGTCAGTCATGATTACTTTAAACAATGAGTGAAAGTGTCAAATAACAGGATGGTTACCGAGATTAAGCAAGAATTATTCAGCTGGTCATGTGACGCTAACATGACATACCCCTTATGCGGGCCCTCTTGATGTAGAATAAAACCGCTTTTATAAGGTTACTGATATGACAATGAGTCCTCATTTTTATGTGAGTTGTCATGATTTTCTACATGTAGCAATATTACAATTCATGTCTTTAGGAGTTAAACTATTTTCTTGAGGAAAAAATACTGCGTGCACCTTTAAGTATTTACCAAATTAAATATTATATAGCCTATTGACCATAATAGTTTTTCTATATATATTTTACCAGATGAGGTTTACTGAAAAATAAGGTTAATAATTATTATTCACGAGATTAAGATGGAGACACAATGCGTGTGATGGCGGTGGACATTTCCATAGTTGTATTTCTCTTGCCATGCCCTCGCTTCCATTTAAAGCACTTAAATATCTAATCAAAATAACAGTGTGCATTGAAGTTCGGATAAAAATATGGATTCATATTTTCAATGATGAAAGATTTAGAGCAAATTCCCACATGATTATTAATGTGGTATAGATTTTTGCAGATAAACACTAGTCCCCGAAAAGCAACTATCAGCACTGATTAATCAGTAAAAACGACCTGTCTACCTCTAGTTGATGTTTGGAAACTTTGAAGGGGTATTTTTTTAGGATAATCAAATTTTCCATAATGCATTTTTATAAAAAAATGTCAGGAATGTGGGGAAAAAATTTCCATCACTTATCACCTGAGAGGACACCATAGCATACCTCACCTAAGCTCAACTTCCTGTTTCCTGTGAGGAGCACTGGCCAGTGCATTTACTTCTCAAAAATGGCTTCAATCAGCACCTGATGGGTCCCACAGATAACATGGCATCCAGGACAATGTAGTTGTCATTGTCTCTGATTTTCTGTTATGCCTTTGTTTAACAACAAGAAGGAAGACCATGATCTCCATGGATGCGGGAGTCTGGATGTGTCCCAAGTCTAGATATCTCACGAGAATGGGGAATGAACATCTCACTCAAAAGCTCATCACCACCCCATCTGTAATTGGACTACCTCACTAATCTCATGTCCATGACCTCAGCTCAACTCTTGCTGGTTATGAGCTGCCCTATTTATGCAGTTGAAGTCAGAAGTTTACATACACCTTAGCCAAATACATTTAAACTCAGTTTTTCACAATTCCTGACATTTAATCGTAGATTACATTTGCAGAAATGTAAAATTAACTTGCACACTAGAGAGAATTATTTATTAAAACGTTTTCTTTCATCACATTCCCAGTGGGTAGCTTTTAAATTGTTTAACTTGGGTCAAACGTTTTGGGTAGTTTTTCACAAGCTTCTCACAATAAGTTGCTGTAATTTTGGCCCATTCCTCCTGACAGAACTGGTGTAACTGAGTCAGGATTATAGGCCACCTTGCACGCACATGCATTTTCGGTTCTGCCCACAAATTTGTTTTATCGGATTGAGGTGTGATCTTGACTTTGTTGTCCTTAAGCCATTTTGCTACAACTTTGGAGGTATGCTTGGGGTCATTGTCCATTTGGAAGACTCATTTGCAACAGAGCTTTAACTTCCTGGCTGATGTCTTGATGTTGCTTCAGTATATCCACATAATTTTCCTTCCTCATGATGTCATCTATTTTGTGAAGTGCACCAGTCAGTCCTGCAGCAAAGCACCCCCACATCATGATGCTGCCACCCCTATGCTTCACAATTGGGATGGTGTTCTTCAGCTTGCGAGCCTCACCCTCTTTCCTCCAAACTTAATGATGTTCATGGCCAAACAGTTCCATTTTTGGTTCACCAGACCAGAGGTCATTTCTCACAGGAGTTTTAAGTAAGATCTTTGTCCCCATGTGCACTTGCAAACTGAGCAGTGGCTTCTTCCTTGCTGAGCAGCCTTTTAGGTTATGTCGATATAGGACTTGTTTTACTGTGGATATAGATACTTGTCTACCTGTTTCCTCCAGCATCTTCACAAGATCCTTTGCTCCTATTGACAAAATGTGTCTTCTTCCTGAGCATTATGATGGCTGTGTGGTCCCATGGTGTTTATGCTTGCATACTATTGTTTGTACAGATGAATGTGGTACTTTTAAGCTGCTTAAAGGCACAGTTAACTTAGTGTAAACTTCTGACCCACTGGAATTGTTATTATAGTCAATTAAAAGTGAAACAATCTGTCTGTAAACAATTGTTGGAAAAATTACTTGTGTATGTAAACTTCTGACTTCAACTGTATGTGTGTGTGTATATATATATATAATTTTTTATTTATATTTGTTTATCTAGTCTATTTGCTCTGCATTTTTATAACCTTTAACCATTGTTGCAGCCAAATGTTTAATGTAAGAATTAATAGACAGTAATACAATTCAGTAAAAATCTAGTTTAAATAATTGCAGTTTTTGCTACTTTAATTTAATTTGGAGACATTAAAACATCTTATCACTTTCATTAGTCTGTAGCAAGACAAAGATTGCATAAATAATCAATGACTTTTTTGGAAATACAATAGCCCCCGAAAAATGCATTAAAATGATTGCAACTTTCAATATTGGTTATTTTATTGTATAGGCCTGTATGTCTTGAAAGACAATTTTTTGCACCTTACGAGGTCAACTGTAGGTTTTGCCTGCCTAGAATGACTTAGTAGGCCAAACCTTGAGTGACAATCCTTGACACAGTAATTGCAAGTGAATGCGGTTACAGCTCCAGAGGTATTCGCTGCTTTTTCTTTGCGTCTGCTAGATGGAGTGTCTTTTCTCCTCACCTCTCCAGAGACCTATTTTCACAGCCTGCTTCCAGCTGAGTCTGTCGCCAGCAGTATCCCGTTTACAGACATCTTTGAAGCACAGGACTGGGCGACCAGTGGCTCCTGTGCCTGACGCCAGCTCGCCGTACAAGACATCCTTGGGTATTCTGCCATCCTGCATGCGACGCGCGTGTCCAAGCCATCTCAGGCACCTTTGACTGAGTAGAGAGTACATGCTAGGAATGTTGGCCATGTTGAGGACTGAGGTGTTGGAAATGCGATCTTGCCATCTAATACAGAGGATGCGCCTGAGACAGCGGAGGTGGAATGTGTTTAGAGGGTGTTCTTGATGGGCGTATGTTGCTCAAGACTCAGAACCATAGAGGAGGGGTACTAAGGACACAGGCACGGTACACCTGAACTTTTGTGTTGAGCGTTAGGGATTTGTTCTCCCATACTCTTTTGGTCAGCCTGAACATAGCTGTAGATGCCTTCCCAATTCGTTTGTCAATCTCTGTGACAAGGGACAAATGGCAGATGATGGTGGAACCCAAGTAGGTGAAGTCCTGAATGGCTTCCAGGGTGTAGCTGCCAATGTTTATAGAAGGGGTGTCTCTGACATCCTGGCCCATTGGTCTTTTTCAGATTGATTTACCCCATTGGTTTATTTTATATCACCAGCAAAATCATTTGAAATCACAATTAGCCCTTAAAAGGTTAACAGTTAGAAATGTTGATAATGAAATTTAGATACAATTCTCTTTATTTTAATCACAACTGTGGCATTATGACAGCTATCTGGTTCCTTGGAAGAAAACTGTTCTCTTAACATACATTCTATGTAATATTATCCAAAAATAATCTAATCAATCTTCGCAAGGATTATGTTGCCATGTCTAAAAGTGAAACTGAATCTTGTTAACTGTCTTTGAAATGTCAAACATGACTTTGTTTGTTACAACTGCTAATGGACTTGTGGTTTGTTGTTATGCCAATTGGCTCATTGTCTTACTTAGTCCGGTTCCACCCATGTCCCCAGGGGGTAGCTTTGGTGATTGGATCACCTTTTGCTGATTTTAGTTGCTCTGTAACCCATAGAAAGCCTCACCTATTGAATGTTTCCTGGTTATGCCCTACTGAAGCCGTTGCTAGGTTAAGATCTGTAATTAATGTAACAGCGGTAAATTAGTTCTTTCTAATGTTTAAAATTTGTCCTCTTGTCCTTGAACTTTTGAGAAGTTACCTCTCATTTTAAAGCTAATTTAAATAATTTAGTCTGATTTACACTGCCTGTCAATGGATTGGAGACATTTGACAATTTGTTTCTCAATTTACATCTAAAACCTCGATGTAAATTGATACATTTCTGTTGGACTAATCTTTCAGGAAAGTGACTAGCTGAACACCGATTTTTACCACGTGGTAGCTTGTTTCAAAGATTGATGGCTTTCAGGACTGGAGAAAGGCACCGGCATCACCAAACCCCCTCTTGGCCACAAGCGGTGTAAACCAGTAACCCAGATTTAATTGGCTACCCATTTATCATCTGATCCAGTATTTCTTGATGTGAGATGAACTGTAAGCACTTCATCATCTGTGTGGCTGAGTGGGTCAAGCTGTTTTACAGATGAACGAAACCATTTTGGACCCTTTCATGAATAATTAACCAGATTTCTTTTGAGAGACAAAACCAGGGCAAATAATATATTATCATGACCATGTCCTGCTTGGATGGTAAAAAGAACTTCTGACCTGGCACTTCTTGTTCCAGAAAACACCTTTTCCTTGTTTAATTGTAACTGAAGAGATCATCCAGGTGTCTTATGAGGCAGTCGGTTAGTATTTTGCCTGTCAGATTAGCAAATCGATCCGAAAAAGCCTCTGTGATTGCTAATCTGGTTTGGCCAGAGTTCCGTCACATTCGTTGCCATCTCAACGGTGACCTTGCTCCTGGCAGTATTTCATAACCTCATATGCACAAGCTAGGCAATATAGTTCAAATTATTCAAGATATTTTTCAGCTTTTTGACAAATATCAAATATAAACATATTTGCTTTGAAATGGCTTGGTGTTTTTTTTTTTCAATTAGAGGAATAAAAAAAAATAAATTTAAAATACATAATCAAGTTTTGATCTTCAGGAATAATATTTAATAATTTTCATTTTATATGCACCAATATAAAAACGTGAGTTGTCAAAATTAACGTGTTAATCGCGTGATTAAAGTAACACGTTTTCTTTTTAATCGCGATTATATGCTTTGCGTAAAAACTTGTTGGAATGGAGAACTTTTTGTCATGTGTCCACCCAGACTATTTACACTGACACACACAGTAGTAATTCAGTGTCCGGGATAACGTGATGGGGAAAGGAGTTCTTAACGCTATTTGTTGTACAAAACAAGCCTAGATTGAAATTGTAACAGAAATCAAGGATTTTTCAGCCTAAGTAAGGTACATTTTAATAACCACAGAAGCACACCAAGTCTTAACTCTTACCAAAATGCAGGATTAGATATTTTTGTCTGCCTTTTCATTTGGAGTTTAAAGTGGTGCTTGACACTGGCCCTGGTGTGAATCATGAACATTTTGAACACATCACATTTGCTGTAACAAAGTGGATAGCAGTCTGCTGGCTGATTAATATTGTGGAGGATGAGAGTTTAAGAGATTTAATGCCCATTGCAATGAATATGCAACCTATAGGGGGGGGTCTAGCTCTTTCAATTAGCGAATCTTCCCCTTAGACTTTGGGAAATGTTATATTACTTGAATTGGTTCTATTTTAGAGCATTTCTATCTTAATACTGGGAAAGCTTTTGTTTGGAAAATGTTAAAGCATTATATTGTATCATTGTTTTGTTTTCTTTCCTAAGGAAATAAATAAACTTTGACATCAAAAGAAGTTTATTTGGAGTCTAATTTAAATGCTTTAAAAAAAATCTGTGATTTAATCGTAATTAAACAATTTTTATCATCTGACAGCATTAATAAAAATACATAAAAAAAATTACCTATAGACATTTTAGTAAAACTGCCAAACAAAATGTTTAGTGAACACTTTAGATATTTATGCAAACAAATAGCTGAATATGTGTTTTGAATATTTATTTTTAAACAGACACAATTTATTCACTGAAAAATTGTTTTCAGTGTCATTTGCAAAATTGTTTTTGCTATTAAATTTAATTCAAATATGCAATTAGCATAAAATCTCTGTTGTAACGCTCTCATACTTGCATGTCGTGAGACGCAGTCTATATTCACAATGTTGTTTTAATTTTATATCACCAGCACAATCATTGCGAAATGTATCGTGAATAGTTAATATATCAATACCTCTGCTCTTCAATGCCTTTTGGTCTCTTTGAGGAGCTCAATTTCTTAAGATTTTCTGTGCCACTTGTATTTACACCCAAAACCTGAGTTGTTTGATTTATCACTGTGCCAAATGTGAAGAGATCGTTTTTGTGCTCCACTTGACTCTAATCGGTGAAAAGCCTGTTGAGCCTGGTCTTCTGCTCACAGGATACCTTAGTTACTTGAAGGCAAGGAGAAGTGCAACTAAAGAATTTTTTATAGAATTGGTTTACTTTATTTAGTCTTTTTTTTTTTTATATGTATTGTTTTTGCAAGGTGTGTTGTATTTATGAATTTTTTTGATTGCCACCTGTATTTGCCATGAAATAGCCATTGTAGCTGATATGGCAATAAACACCAAACAAACTTGAAGGCAAGGTTTCTCCTTTGAAATCCACTGTGAAACAGACCCTAGAGCAATAAATAAGAGCGTGTTATCAGGAGCTGCTTGAAGGAAGAGGATGCAGCTGGACGAACAGGGCTTGCGACTGAGGTGGCCGCCCAGACTCTCCTGGAGCCTTTGAGATGCTGGAAAATGGGGCCGTCCCTGCACGTTTTGTTTTTTCTCAGCAGTTTCATCCCCTGCAACCACGCAACATGCCCTACTACCTCTAAACCTTTCCTCTCGGCAGGAGTTCAAGATTGTCCAGTGACCCTTATCCATTTAAATCAATGAATTATGTAGTTGAATCCCACTAGAAAAATATTCGTTTGACAACAGGTCGTGAATGGAAACGTTTTCTTTTTATCTCTCCAAAAGTTTTTGAATTGTTAATAAACACACATACCTTTAAAGTTCAAAACTGACTGCATATTCCTGGTCTTATTGTGAACTATTCATAAGTGCGTAATTTTTTATTTATTTATTTTTTTAAACAAATAGCCAAATTGCTATTTTGGCATTGTTTTAGAAAACACTGGTTCAGGTGATCCAAACAGTTCCAGATGTGTAAAAGTTTACCTTTATAAAGGTAAAATGGGTTGCAAACAGGGATTCGCAGATTGTCATCCAGGACGAGCTTTCAGTAACGTCTTTCAATTATCAATAGCGTGTATTTGGGAGAGCACATGTTTGCTTGACAGGTTTGGCGTTAGAGTGTGCAAGTGATATGAACCCTGCTGCCCTCACTGGACAAGATTGAAGCGGAGCACTTAATGTTTACATGTTCTATTGTGTGGTATAATGTCAGAAATCTATTAAGTCACCATGTTTTTAACCTTTTCTCACAGGAAAGGACTTGTCCAGTCGTAGTGAAACAGACCTGGCTTGTATTTTTGGGAAGAGATCGAAAAGAGAAACAAGAAACCAAGATGAGGTAAGCAATGTAGTGTGCCCTGTTGATGTGGTGTCATTTTGTTTTATATTTTACTCCCCTCCATTCAGAATTGACTAATACTTCATTTAAAGAAATAATTTGCCCATAAATTAAAATTCTTTTAGTATTTACTTAACTTTCATGTCGTCCTAAATAGTGTTCGACTGATGTATCGCCAAGGCCGATAAATCGTCCGGTATTCAGACTTATTTAATTATCAGCATCAGCCGATTAAATTTCCTGTTTGGCTGGTTTTGTTTCTTGAGGTCACTGAGAATCGCCTGCTTGCATGTGAAGTGACTGAGACATGTACACGACCAGACATGTTTTCGTTTTGTTGTTAAGTGCCATTGTGTTACTACAATAATAGACCGGTGTGCAACACGGTGTCATTTAAACTGTACGCATATCAGAGCCACGGCAAACGTGTTTGAGCTCATAATGTTAAAGTGCTCGCCTGTTCATTCTCCCTCACTCTCTTCAACTGTTCCCTGTCACTTTTAACTGTCTTGTCTAATGATACAAATGCAAATATCGATAAAGCAAATATCATATACCGTCTGCAAATATGCACATATCTTGTTTAAACAGATGTAATAACCCAGCCTCATAACTTGAGCAGATTCAGCACCCTGTGGAGTGCTAATTTATTTACCTCTAAAACACGTATTTTAACAGTCACTCTTCAACAGTTCCCGGTCACTTTAAACTTTAGTTTCTAATGATAAAAGGCAAATATCAATAAAACTTGTATTATATTCTGTTTGCAAATATGCAGATATCATTTAAACAGATGTTATTCATGAACCTTACAAAAATCCAGCATTTTCTTCCCACCAAGTGCTCTTCTAATATCTTCCTCTGAAGCGCGTATTCACGTATTCTATCAGCCAGAATCAAAAACTTCAGGATCAAAAGTTCCTCTGATTCACAAATCATGACGGTCACTCCGTGTCAATCCAAGTAGGCGATGCAGGCCCTTTAAACTGTCAATTGATTGCTGCTCACGCTGGAGCAGAAGTGTGTGAATGCAACTTCAATGCTGCATCCGAAACAGTGCTGTATACGGAGGTAGGATGAAATTAAGGTGCTTTTCAAACTGTTCGGTGACCAGTTTCCTTAAGAGTTCCATTCATTCAAAACAGTTGTCAGATATGCCATTTAACTGATTAGACAGCAAAGTAGCAAGTCAGCTGCCTATGTTTTCGGATGCACCCAAGGTAAAAGCACTTCACGTGTGCTATGTAAATGTCTTATTCACTATGCACTGTATGTACATTTTGTTTGATTCGGTATTTCTTGATTAAATACGATTTGTTAATGTGCACATGCCATCCATGGTTGCTGTACTACTGTGCGTACAGTTATTTCCTTCCTAATATATTAACAATTTCTTCAGACGCAAATAAATTACTACAGAAATCTGAAGAAACTGCTATCTAACATTTAAAATACAATATACATTTTTAGTTTTTGTGTGAAATTGAGTAAATATAGTGCTAATAAGAGTTTATATACAAAAAAAGTCAAGTTTTGAAACACTTGACTGAAATGTTTCTCATGATCTTAAAAAACTTTTGATCTGAAGGTGTGTGCTTAAATGTTTGAAATTGGTTTTGTAGACAAAAATATTACTTTGGAGAAGATAAAATATAATATTTCCATAGTTCCATTTGTTATTCCATAGTTTTGATGACTTTACTATTCTAAAATTTTAAAAGAAATTATAATGAAGGATGAGTACGTTTTTCAAAACATTTGACCGGTGTTGTGTGTGTGTGTGTGTGTGTGTGTGTGTGTGTATTTAGCAATTGTTTGTTATTTACTATATTAAATTGTGTGATTTATCGGCATTGTATCGGCCTGTCGCACCCTGCTCTCTGGATATCGAGCCATTAAAAACCCATATCGGTCGACCGCTTGTTCTAAATCTGTGTGCTCTTATTTTATTCTGTGTAACACAAACTGAGAAATTTTGGAAGAATGTGTGTAAAGCTCTTGTCATACAATGACAGATCATAGTAACCATGACTGCCAAGCTCCAAAAAGAATAATACCGCAGCTTTGTGTGAGGAACCAAATGCAATTTAAGTAGGTATCTTCTGATAATTTTACCCTCTCCCAAAGCTTTTGTCTAACCTGCGTTTTTTGTGACCAGATTGAAAAAGTAGCATGTCATGTTTGATTACTACACACGTGAGACTTTCTGTCTGTTTCTCATTCGTAACAGCATACAGTTGGGAGTGACATGAGGCAGAGTCATTTTGACTTCATTTTGACTTCAACTCCAAGTTATTTTCCTCAACAGCTGAGATGACATGGAGAACTCTCTTGAGCTGTTGCATTAAACATGTGAATAAAATTGAGATCAACAAGTTACCTGACAGTTGAGCATACGTTTCAAGCACCACTGAACTCTGCCGTCACGTGACCTGCAGAAAGCTGCAGGCTGATAATCAGCCGTGTCATAACGTGCAGTCTGACTCCACCCACGAGTCACTGTAGGCAAGGATCTAGCTTAAATCCCCTTAACGGATTTGCACTCTCTCTCTCTTTCACCCCATACTCCTGTGGTCAAATCAGGTAGTGTACTTCAGATAGGATGCTTGTGGGCACAAACAACACTGTACCCATCATCTCCCGGGTACAGGATGCAGTGAAATGAGTAAAAACCAGAAATGCTGATGATCACTTGAAACCCCTGAAACTTGGGGGATTATTTTGAGTTTCTGGTTACATGACTTTAATAGTTAGCAGTTTTGACTCAATTTGAAGGTTGCTCTACCAGCTCTTGTTGCATGTTTATTTTCTTTGTGGGTCCTTTTTATTTTTATTTTATTTCTGCTCCTAGTAATTTGCAAGCAGAAATACAATGGTGCTTTAGAGCTCTATGTTGCTCCATCATTTTTGTTTTAGTATATTTGATCAGGTTATACTGACTTTCGTTGTTTATTTCACAACTTGATTTCTATTTCCAAAAGCAGGGAATCTGCTGGTCATTCAGAAGTATTAAAATTAAGGCTATTAAAAACTTCACCCAAATATGAAACTTCTTTCATAAATGACTCACCCCTCATGCCTTATAAGATGTGTATGACTTTCTTTCTTCTGAAAGAAAGAACACAAAGGGTTTTAGAAGAATATCTCGGCTCTGTAGGTCCATACAATGCAAGTGAATGGCGATCAAAAAGGAGATAGTCTTTTTTTTCCCACATTTATCCATCTGATTCCTGCAGTTTAATCAATGTCTTCTGAAGTGATTCAGATGGTTTTGTTTGTGAACAGACCATAATGTAACTCCTATTCACTGTTCATTGGCACAATCATGATTTCAAGCTCGATTGCACTTCCTATAGTGCCATCTAGTGCTCTGTGTGTGCGTCAAGCATTAGGAAGTGTAATTGAACTTGATATCATGATCGTGCTTAGAGACTGCAATGGCAAGATGTACAGTGAAAAAGGAGTTATATTTTGGTCTGTTCACAACCAAAACCAACTGATTCGCTGAAAAGTGTAATATTTCCATTTATTAAATGTATTAAACACATTAAATGTATTTTAATTAATTACATGTATTTCACCCATAATTTTAGATAAAACTAAATTGAATGGACAAATTGAAGATGAAGTAGAAATAAAAACTAAATTAAAATTCAAAATAATAACAACTCTGGTTGTAATGACTAACGCAGCTTTCACTTTCTTTAGTCTATGTTTGAGTGGAGGGAATAAATCAACAAATAACTGGAATGTCAACAGAACGCTATAGGAAGTGTGTTGAAAGACAGTTTTGTCTTCATACACCTAAAGCATATGCTTTCATTCTGAAACCACTTTTTGAAGTTTGTTCAGCAGGTTACTAATCATAACATGTGATTATGAAATGCAACAGTGGTATTTTTATTGCGTTTATATTGACATAGTTTTTCTTAGTTGTGAAAGTTCAAATAATCTTAAATATTGATGTTGAGTTTACGGTTACAATTGTAATTTTGATTTATGAATCGATTCATTCGGCCTTGATTCGGACTCGGCCTGTTATGGACTCGGCCTTGAGTCTGACTCTGCTCCTTTTAGACTGCCATTTTCATGCTTAACCAATAATTGACCGATAAATGTTAATATGCAAATCTAAAAACACGACACTGCATTACAGAAAAGATGACAGTGTTTAAACATATTTGAAATGAGGAACATGAAATTTATCATGTAAACAATGCACTTCCTGCCAAAATAAAGGCTCCAAGTGAAAATGAAATAGTACAGAAATGTATAACTATAAAACAAATGTGATCCTCAAAATTATAATTACATTTTATTTCATAATATTAAACTTGAATGGGACCCACAATGATGATAATATTAATAAAATAATATTCAAATGGGTTACAAAAAAATAAAAATAAAAATATTTCTTAATATAATACTGCTTTTTATTAGGCCAGCTGTATTGATGGAAATAAATATGACCTTTTTATTTATTTGTGTTAATATTTTAGCAATAATAATTTTTCTGAAAAAGTACCACTTTATTGCAGGCTGAAGTTATGTGGTGTCTCAGAAAAGCATCAATTATTTAGGTTGAATGAAGATATTTTCCAGCTTTTACAATGTTCACCAAAAATGTTTTACAATATATAGCAAAATTATAGCTCAGAAAAAGTTTCATGTGTGGCATGACGGTGTATATAATTTGATTTGGCCTAGTTTCGAGGAGAAGCTTGTTAGTGTTATTAACGCAGGGCCATTTGAGCTCATGATTGACGAGATGAGTCCACTGAAAAACAAAAACAAATGGATGTTTAAGATTTTCAGTGACATCCAGTCGAGAAACCTTGTGTATAATAATTAACATATGCATAAGTAATGAACTTTTAATAACGACTGCAGATGTCTGTATAAAAATACTCTCCTTGGGCATACAGTATCAAATCAGCCCTTTATATTGCATTAGCAGCATGTCATTTTAATATGTGACTTCATGTTGCATCTAGTGGTGGGTATATATTTGCATTAACCGTGATAGTGATTGAAGTAACAAGCAGGTCTTAAATATTTTTGAAAAGGGTATTAAAAAGTATTAAATTGGATGTGCTAATACCTGCAGATACCCTGAAAAGGGAATACCTGTGCTTGCAAGGTAGCAAAACAATAGTGTTAAAGTTTTTCAGTGAGCTTAGATTTTTGACTTTTGCTCTGCGTAAATTAAATGCTGCATTAGAGCTGCTTTGCTGTTGTCAGTGAACGTGTCTTTCCCCCGTTCACTATACGTGGGAATCAACATATAACGCGACACCAGCTTTGCAGTGTAAAAGGCGGCTATAGTTGCTCATAGTTTTTTCTGTCACAATTCAGCATGCAAATAAATGCATTCAGTATGCAAATATTGTCATGACATCATCGCAGGTGGTTTTCATTTGCAAAGTTTATGAAAACCAAAAAAAAAGATTACATTAAGTACATTACATTAAGCAGTTCTGAATTGTAGATGGAAAAATAAAATAAAGTTTGAGAAATATGAATCAATACAGTGCTGCATTCCAAGCACTGTAATGAAATGCATTTCTCAGGTCAATTTATTTATCAGGAAATGCATTAAACGGGTTCAGATTATTAATGTTGCTTTTCAGGAGTTTGTGTGTTTGGGCTGTAGTTATCTAGTTGCTAACCACCAATGTGTATGCCTTTGCCCATAGATAAGCTAATTAATATGAGCCACTTTCACACATAACGTGGGGTGGCTGTGACTGAGGTGGTAGAGCGGGTTGGCCGCTAATTGCAGGGTTGGTTCGATTCCTGGCCCACATGACTTAACATGCCGAAGTGTCCTTGGGCAAGACATTGAAACTCAAGTTTCTCCCAATGTCAGTTTAGCACCTTACATGGCTGCTCTGCCACCATTAGTGTGTGAATATGTGTGTGTGTGAATGTGACAGTGTAAAGCACTTTGGTAAACTATAAGGTTAAAAAGGCACTATATAAGTGCAGACAGTTTACCATAACATGTTAAATTGCTGTAAAATGGCTTGATTACCTTTTCTGATAAATGTACCACATCTTCCATTCACATATGTCATGGCTTTCTGTCTTATCTGTTTTGCTACTATTCACACATCAACAACAAATTCTGTTAAAGGAATATTCGGGATAAGCATTTGCGGCACAATGTTGATTACCACCAAAATATATTTTATCCCTCAATTTCTTTAAAAACAAAACAAAAAAAAACTAAAATCTGGGTTCCAGTGATGCACTTTCAATGGAAGTGAAATGAGCCAATTCGTAAACATCAAAACACTCATTGTTTCAAAATTATAGCTACAAGACATAAACGATGTGTTTTAACATGATTTTAGTTTGACAAAATCACTTCCTTTTCTGTACAACTTTGTTGCCGTAACGATGTAAACACGAAAAACCTAAAACTTTCTATAATTCACCAGTTTTAACAGAAGAATTGAGTTAAATGCTTTTATAAAATTCTAAGCTTCACATATCTGTTTTTAAACTCCAAAAATTGGCCCTATTCACTTCCATTTTAAGTGCCTCACTATAACCTCAAATGTAACTCCTTTTTTTTAAAGGAGAAGTTAGTCTAAATACATTTTTGTGGTAATCAATATTATGCAACAAATGTTGATTGAGATGAACTTGTATCGAACCCGGAATATTCCTTTTAAAATCTGTCATGTAATTTGCCGTAAAGGCTTTGGTCCTGCATATACCTTGTTCCTGAAGGAGGCTAGTTTTTTATCATAACTAATGGATTAATTTACTGTTCTCATAAGCTGTCGACAGAAGCACTTTATCTGTCCAATTTGACCATTTTTTTGTCTCCCATCACAGGCGTTAATCAGTTCCTTTAGAACTTTGTGATTGTACCAAAGCAGACAAAAACCTATCATGTTAAGGCTTTGGTAACACATCGCATCACAATGAAACTTTAGGGCAGGCCTATTCAACTGGTGGCTCGCGGGCCAAATCCGGGCCTTTTGAAATTTACAGTAGCCCGTGTGAGGTTGTCAGTTGACTTGGGGGCTGTTCACACCAAACGTGTTTTGCGTCTGTCCGTTCATGCTGGTTTTAAATTGTTTTTGTGTGTAAACTTGTGCTTGACAGATGTCGCAATAGATCTCTGTGTTTTTACAATGTCTCGTAGAGATGCATCAGGTTTATAGATGCTTTCAGAGGTTGCGCTGAAAATAATCCATACATTTTTACAAAACGGGAAGATCAAAGTACTCAAATCATGCATGACTGATAAGTGTGAGTTCGGAGAAACTGAAAAGTTATATTCATTAATTTTGTCAATAAATTAGATTTTCGATTTGGGTCAAGTTTAAATCAGTGCATCTATATCAAACTTCACTCTTATTGTTCAATACAATATTAGCATCTAATTTACTCCAATTTTAAAGCACTTTTTAATTTATTTTTTCCAAAATTTCTTGCTGGCAGGAAAAAATTCTCAATGGTTTATGTATATAGTTAACAAATATTATAGGCCTTTTAAAACACAATGAATGAGATATATTTTAACAAAATATTGTGGCTTGGCCCACATGCCCTGGAGATTTTTCCATCTGGGCCACTTGTCTGTGACGTTGAATGAATAGCCCTGCTTTAGGCTAGTGTTACAACTTCTCGTTTCGGGAAATTGCCAGAGCTGATATACCGGTATTTCCTTTTCCTCTTCACACATGACCCCTAAATATAAAAAAGGGGTTAATGAGGTAAGCTGTATGTGTGACCGAGCCTATTGTGAGCATGTTTGTTATATGGTGATGGGATATTTGATAAAATGACCAGAATAGAAATAGTTTTATATTAAAAGTGAGGTTGTCTGAACTGAAGGAGATCATATCAACATAATTACAAAGATACAATATGCACAAAATACATTGTGGTGATCTGTTGGTTATAGACTATAACCAATGATCATTAATATATGGGATTGACCAATATAATGACCAGGCCAATTAATGGGCCTATATTTGGCTATTTTGAGCATATCAGCAAAGGTTGATTAGCTGAAATTCCCCTGAAGTTCCAAAATTGTTCAACAGCTTTGTAAATGGATACTTTCCATTTTAGTCTTTGCGAATATTTTTTAGTATGTTTTCTGTAAATATTTTCATTTTAACAAACTATAAGTAAGCCATTTCTAGAATGATTTCACTTAAAAATGTAACACTGGCTCTGAGGCACTATCAAAACATACCTCTTGTTTTTTAAATGGCTAGTCCAGCCTGACCAATGGTTTGATTTTGGGGCTGGACTCTGTTTGTACAACCAATGGAAGATTGTAGGAGTTTTCTGGTATCTGTTTGAAAAAGTGTTTATGTTGGTTGCACATAAATTACACATTTAAGGTTGAACTTTTAATTAACCTTATATTTATCAACATTATATCGGCCACCCAGTTCTTGAGGCATTAGCTATTTAAAAACCCATATCAGTCAGTATTTAACATTTCAGTGTTTTATGACAGTCACGGTATATGGATAAATATACAATATATTTGTCTATGTATCATCATTTTCAGCTTTGGTATCACGCTCTACATTTAAACCTGTTAAAAAACATTTTTATCTTCTTTACCCGTTTACCTACCCCTCTGGATGACTATGGTTACCACATTGACTGCTTTTAACGGTCTTGTAAATGCAATAAACTGTGTTCCTATGTAAAGGCCATAAACGGCTTATGAATAACCAGGACGACACAGGTACATTTTTGTAAACGCCTTACCTGGTGTTCTTACTGGCTCATCCAATGTGCGCATGCCTCTTCACAGTTTGACGTCAAAGATGTCATGTAACCGCAGATTTCTTGCCTTGTCAGATTTTGTTTTAAATAAGCTGATGTTAGAGAGAAATCGGTGTATTGGTGTGCATGTAAACGGGCTCAATGTTTGGGACGTAGCATTTTCTAGTACAGTTAATGTATGTGCTGTGGGTCTGAAGCCCCAAATCTGTGGCCCACACTGAACAACCTCTACTGAGAAATCACAACGCAATAGCAGCGGTTCATGCTTTGCTTGAAATTGGAAGTGCCGGCAGTGTGATACGTGTTTGTTTTCTCCTGCTAATCGTTTTGTTGCAGTTTGTTATTGTCCTGCTCTGGAGGGACTTCATTGACCGGATTGAAAACCAATCTGAACAGGCTCACAATGGCATCCCAAGAGGCCATGTGGTGAAGGGCTGGTGGTGAGCCCTGAAAAAGAGATTCAGTTGGGGCCGAATAGGAAGGCAATGAGGGGGCGTTGTATATGTGTGTATTGTGTGCTTGTGCGGCGATGCTGCCAGTGGAAGATTCTTACATCGGTTCATAGGTGCATTCTGGGTTCATAAAGGGACAACATTAAACTACGCTGAATCCTAAAGTCATTTCTCTTAGCAAGGAGTCACTTATGGGAGGGTGTTTATTAGAGGATGTTAAAGGAATTGTTCACCCAAAGTGGAGAATTCTCATTTTCTCACCCTCATGCCATCCCAGATGTGTATGACTTTCTTCTGCAGAACACAAATGAAGATTTCATCTCTGTAGGTCCATACAATGGAAGTAAAATTGGTCCAAAACTTTGATGCTCCAAAAAGCACACAAAGGCAGCATAAAAGCAATCCCTAACACTCCAGTGGTTTAATCCATGTCTTCTGAAGTGATCCAATTGGTTTTTGGGTGAAAACAGGCAATAATTTTACTTAAATTTCATTATAAATCTTGACATCTGCAGGGATTTTTAGGCTCTACTAAACTTCCTAGTGCCATCTAGCACTCTGCGCATTTGTCAAGCACTACAAAGTTTAAAAAAATATTTTTTACTGTATATGAATATATTGTTTTTTTATATTTGTGTGTTTGTGAAAATGTGTGTTGTGTGTGTGTGTGTGTTTTTTTTTTTATATATATATATATATATATATATATATATATATATATATATATATATATATATATATAACAAAACCATAACGTTAGTCTGCCTTGACTCAGTCAGTTGCCTTGGTCACATATATATAAATCAGCATATTTCACAACCAATAACGTTCAATACATAACAGAAAACCAAATGTTTAATTGTGCAAGACAAATGCAAAATGTGACATCACAGGACAGGCCCACTAGGGCAAGTGACTGTTCTATCAACTGGCCCAAAACACTGGCCCAGGGTGATCCTTAATGGTCACAAACTACACCAAGAATCTTATCGGTGTCATTTTTCATTTTTTAGTTCAGCATGGAGTTGGCATTCATGCCAAGTGGCGTTCTCAGTGGCAGGGCAGTGTGATCCGCTGCCCTGTGTCTTGGCCGCCCTCTCTCCCACCTCTTACACCAGGGGTTTTCCTCCCTTCTCTCAGAGCTTCCTGTCAGTCCCTTATCTCTTGTAACAATTCTCTCTGACACACTAGCAAGTAGACAGGAGGCTATTCCAAGTTGTCCCTTCACAGCAGACATTTCATTACCTTGATTTATAGAGCTGTTACGCAGGGGCATTTGTAGGTATTTTCCATCTTAGAATAGTAAATAATTTCTTTTTAGTTTTGCTTTAACTTTAATAGGGTGTTTATGCACTTTTTAATTGGTTTGTAATTTGATGGGTCTAGTTTATGCAGATTTATTTGTTAAAAATGTTGTTTAAGCTTGTATATCTTGCATGGCAATGCTTTAAGTTTGAATTAATCCTCTCAGAGAGGATTTTAGGAAGCAGGCCGACATCCTTGGCTGCTGCATCGCACCTCACAATTTTTTGTTTTAAGTTCAACTTTTAAAACAAAACACCTCAAGACTGTGTTCTTTTTCATTCTCCATTCCATTAGTAGCTGATTTATAATTTTTTTTATGTGCACATCCCTTATCCTAGGTGATGGAAAAAATGCCTCTTAAAGTTGGCCAAATAGCTTAATCATATTTGTCATTGACTGGTGTAGTGATGCCCATGACCAGTGTTTTTGAAATATTCCAATACATTTTCAAAGTTGTGCCTTCCTCACATTGTATTTTAACCTCTCCTTTTCAATTTTTTCTAATTATTGGCTTTCAGGGTTTATTCTTGATGTCTCCCTTATTTCTCTCTCTTCTCGTGGGCCTTAGTTAGGCTGTAGGCTAGTGTGTATGGAGTCATGAGGAGTGGGTGTGATTTATCTCCCTTGGTCTCTCTGTAGCCCCCTCTACTCCTGCAGACCCAAAGGAAAGAGCAGAGTTTGCTTGAACGTGACTCGGTTTGCGAGGCCCCAGCATTAGCTGAAATAAACCCTCCTGCTGCTGGTGAAAAATGTCCTGTGATTGGCTAATTAATCAGTCAAAAGGGGAGCTTCGCGGCCTGTGACTTGAGGGACCCGAGCGGGCGACCACTGAGGACCCGCTGATAAATGGACTCCCGCCTGCTTCATACATCAGCGAAACTTAGTCATTTTTTACCTCTGCTATTTGCGTCAATGCTGGATTTCTAAGGCCTACACTTGTATTTTGTGCAAAACTTCATCGGTATGTGTGAAATGTGTTTCATACAATCCTTTGATATGGTTTGACCGCTTAAATTCCTTAATATTGTCTGTTTAGCATAATGCCCCTAACAAGTATTTGAAACTGCTTATAGTAGACTTTTTCAATTTTGTTTCTGTTTCGTTTTAAATCACAATGAAAACTTTGTCTTGTAATTCATTTAAATTTAGCATGGTAGTATGCGATTTAAATTATGATTTTGATCTTTTTCTCTTTATTTCTGTGCTATTTTTAATTTAACGGGGAAAAAAAGCTCCTTAACTACCTGCTGTTGGAAGTTCCTTGCAAAAATCGAAACAGTATTTTAGAATACATATCTAAAATATCTAACATCTAATTGTAATTTATTGAATAGTGGAATAGTTTATTGAAAATTAAATAGTTTTACAAAAATATTTTATGATCCACAAAATAGAGATTTGAGAGTTGGTGTTTAAACATTTTAAATGCAGGAGTTATATTTGTTTTTCCTATAGGCTACAAAAAAATAACAAATTATGATCAGGATATTTGCTTTCTATATTTCTTAACTATGGTCCTCATACTTTGTCATATATCATTAATAATAATTATCATCTACTGGCCGACTCACTGTTTAGTATTTGTACCTTTTTGTTTACTTTTATTCTCTTTAAAAAAGGCATTATTTTTGATTGCCTGGTGTATTTAAGATTTAAAATACTTTTTAGAAATGGGCATGTTTATGTCCATATGTTTGCGTTTTAACTTTTGTTCCACTGCAATGGATCCATTTTATGGAACATAAGAGTCATCTACTGGCTGACGCACTTAGTATTTGGGACAGGAGACAGTGGATATATCAGTCAATGTTAAAACTAAATGTATATATTTTTTTTGTTATGAGTTGTGATTCTCTTTATCAAAGTGCGTACCGAGACAGTTTGTCTCTCGGGCTGTCTCCATGGTTCCAGTCAGGCGGTCAGGCATCTCTGCTCGCTGTGCTTCCAGGGGTTGGCGTGACCCCCTGTGGCATCTCCCACTCCCACACCAGTCCTAACACAAAGCCCTCAGACTAGAGGGTTGTACCTGCAGTTGCTCCAAATCAGCCCACGCCCGTCCTCATGAAAGATCGCTGGCCAGTTGACTCGTCCATTCCCCCGACGTCGCCACCTCGCCAATTGAGGAGAAGAGGCTCCACCATTTCGCAGATGTGGTGAAGGGGTGAGAGGCAGCCATTTGCCGCATGGGAGTCGGCTAGTGGGCGGGGTGGAACACTGAAATGCTGCTGAGGATGCAAAACTTGAGCTCCAAATACCCCAGCAGGCCAATGGAGCTCCAATAGCAAAACCGCAGCGTTTCATCAACATTCAGTATACATTACAAACATTCGTTTAAGTCTGAAGACCACTTATTTTAAGGATATTCACAAAGAAAATTTTCAAAGGCTATAGACACAACTATAAAGTTGAGCTTCAGTCCTCCAACATTTACTTGTTAACAAATAAGGCTTTGTCTTTTTACTTTAAGAGGTAAGTATGTTGGAGCCATAGTCAGGTAGTTAGCATAGAGTTGTGGTTCGCATGCAGGGTGATGCAAGTTTTAATCCAGCTTGCACAATTTACAACACTTCTATACTTCTAATTTCCTCACCTCTCTACTTTCGTCTCAATAAAAAGTGGGGAAAAATGGCCAACAATAATGTAAAAAAATATATATTTATTTTTTTCCACATTAACGTTAATTACCAAACCATTCTAGGCCTGAATACTATGACCAGAACAGATTTGTACCCATTCAGGACAAGTAGACACCAGTGCAAATTGGCACGTTGCGACCATGTGCATGTTTAACTACTCAACTAATGCAGTAACCGATGCCTTTTTGTCCTGGTGTTCAAAGACATGTTTGTTTTCATGCGGGGAGCCCTAATATGTTCTCAGATAACATCTAATTGCCTTAAACAAAGGCATGGCCTCCCTCATGCTGTTGACAGGGTTGCGTTGCTGCCGCTACAGATTAATAATATAACAGGCCAAAATGACTCTGCTCCAGGAACTGGCTTTACGCCCATACCGAACCAGTGACGCGTACAAATTAGTGCAAAAATAAAGAGCACTGACAAAAATAGGTAACTGAAATGGCTAACCTATGCAGTCATTGTTGGCCTGGGCTGGATGGCCCTGGCATGGTTATTACAGTTTGAACAGAGGAAGCTAACTGCCTGATGCTGCTTAGAACCACCACCATCGCTGTTTTCATGGGCTCAGGCTTGCATTTAATCACCGCCAGTTTAATCTAATAAATCACAGCAGGGCAGAGAATAAATGGTGCGTCCTCCATCTTGAGGCTGACACTTCAGCTCCTTGGAGGGCACAGAAAGGCAAGCACTTTACATTGTAAAGCAAGCAGAGTTTAGTTATGATGCCCTATGCATTGTGTTGTTGCCATTTGTTACTCATGATAAGGAATGAAGTCTAGGGTTTGTGGAGAGGTCTGCATCAAGCTGGCTTACTAGGTGCATTAGGTTTTTATTTGTTTATGGAGTGTTAAGGCATTGTTTAAGATTATCTTAAACAGTATATAGAAATGTTTGTCCATATATCATTTTAACTTTTGGTCCACTGCCATGGAGCCATTTAATGCATCATTCAAATATTTTTTTTAACCTACTAATGCATAAATAATTAAATCACAAATGTTTCTTCACAAAAAAAAAAGAATTAATTAATTCCTAATTAGCAAAGGACTTCACTCAAAAATAATAAACATGTGAAGAGATCTTAAAGAAGTCACAACAGAAATGTCACTTGTATATAGTAAAATGTAATATTCAGTGTTGTAACAGTAGTCGTAATATTGGTAACCGATAACGGTGTTCGCTTGGCCAATTAAAAGAAGTGTTACGTTTCACTTGTCAGTTCCAAAATCTTTTTTTTAATTTATTTTTTTGTTTAAGGTAAGTTTATGCAAATTTGAGTAAATATAGCATTTAGCTATATTATAGCTATATTTAAATGTAGCAACTTTAGAAATTCTGTGTCCATCTGATTTGATGTTGTTCAATTGTATTATGTTTATCGACATTTATATTGGCCATCCTGCTCTCTAGATATCGGCATCTGCATCGGCCATTGAAAAACCCTTACTGGTCGACCTCTAGTCATATTAAATTTATTTTGTCGTATTAAAAAAAATCACAATAACAGTTATATAAAATTATGAAAAACGGCTTAAGGTAAACATCTATGGTGGTTTGGATGCAACATCAAACACTAAAACCTTAAGAATGGCTTTTAAAATCTGTCTATTGTAGTGGACACCCAACACTAAAGGGTTCAATTATTGTTGTTTGATTGCCACCCATAGGACCTTAATTTAACAAGTCATCTGAAGTTTTTACACTTAGCAAAAAGTGTCTGTCTTGCTTAATCAGAATAGCATTATGCTAAACTTAAATTCAAAGTAATTGAATTTGAAATGTTGGCATGGTATTGGTTTAATTTCTTTGTTCTGTTTCGTTACATTATGATTACTTGATATTATGATTAGGGCTGTCATTTTTAATTGAATTAATTAAATGGTGTCCCGATTAATTAATCGCATATACAAATATTTGCTGAGAAAGCCCATAAATATAACAATAATTCAGTATATAATGATTATACATATTTATATCAATATATAATTATACATTATTATGGTGGTGGTGGTGGCGTAGTGGGATAAAGCACATAACTGGTAATCAGAAGGTTGCTGGTTCGATCCCCACAGCCACCACCATTGTGTCCTTGAGCAAGGCACTTAACTCCAGGTTACTCTGGGGGGGATTGGCCCTGTAATAAATGCACTGTTTTGGATAAAAGCGTCTGCCAAATGCATAAATGTAAATGTATACATAGTTATCTTTAAATATTTACGAATTATATAATTAGAATAGTGATCAGTTCGAGATTTATTATGTAGGCTTGTCAATTTACACCTGCGTCAGACATGCTTGTGTAGTGTCTCGAGTGCGTCGCATCATAAACATAACATTTTAGGTCACTGTGTCAAGTTAAATAGTTTAATACTCAATCTTTAAACACATCTTGAGATCCCTTAGTTCGGATTTGCGCTCCTTCAAGTGTTTTGAACGCAAGAACGTAACGCATGTTTGTTTTGTTCTGCCTACTGAAGTGTTTCCTTCACTGTATAAACTGTGCATTGCTCATACAGCTGAAATTTACTGGAGTAAACGGGTGGTACTACAAGTTTGCATTTCTCAAGAATCTTCCTTATTATGGTCCGGGGGCATGCGATTTTAATTGCGTAAATTCTATTAACGCTTTGTTTTTTGTAAAAGTAATCGCACTGAATTAACGTGTTAAATCGACAGCCCTAATTATGATACATGTTCAAATGCTCATTAAACCATGCAAAGTGCTGTAATGCTTGGGTGCCACCTGTTTTGCTGTCCTCCCACATGAGTGGTATGAAGGATGGTGCGGCGGGTCCTTTTTCCTCATCAGGGAGGGACAGCTGGGTAATCTGGGTCCCGATCCATAAGCCCAGGCCACCACCAAATTTATAATAGTGGCAGGACAATGAGAAAACACTCGCACAATCAACCCTATTCCCAATATCGTCTCGATATTATCCATCGGTTTGTGCACGTAATTGTCTGTGCTCCATGTTGTTTTGAATATATAGTTTAACTTGTAACCCTCAAGGGAGTAAATTATCTTCAATACCTGCATCCTCAAAAAAATAGGGGGGTAAAAAGAGAACGCAGTTGTGAGTCTAAACTCTTTTTTTGTTTTTGAAGATTGATTTAATCATAAATGCTTTTGATCTAGTGCTGTTTTCTACAGTCCATGCCACACAGAGCTATTATTCATTCAGTCTAGGGCTATTGTGTTTTTTTTTTTTTTTTTTTTTTAAGTTTTCTCCTTTTTAAAGACAATCTAAATTATAAATACTGGAGTCATAACTACAGTCAATTGGAAAACTTGAAATGCATATCTGGGAAAGATCCCCTTGAACTAGAATAAAGCACATTCCTTTACTACATTTAAAAAAAAAAAGGCTTGCAGTTTGTTTGAGGAAAAATACATTTCTTTGCAAGAAAAAATGTAGGCTTAAATTGGTTAATTGCCGTGTTTCTGCATCAAAAATGTAATCAGATTTTTTTTTAAAATTTGTATTTAAATATTGTATAAAATAAATAATAATAATAAAAAAGGCTAACTTTGCTTTACGCTAGGTTACATTTTGCTTTTTAAGCTTTAGAGGCACAAATCTCGCTTGTTTTTGTTTTAATAGAACTAATCCATCCATCTTCTATAGCCGCCTGTCCCATGAAGGGTCGCGGGTAGTGCTGGAGCCTATCAGAGCTGTCTCGGGCCCAAGGCAGGGAAACACCCTGGACAGGTGGCCAGTCCATCACAGGGCAACACACACAGACATACACATTCTCACTCACACCTAAGGGCAATTTAGGGTCTCTTTTTGGACTGTGGGGGGAAACCGGAGCACCCAGGGGCTGCTCACGCAAACACGGGGAGAACATGCAAACTCCACACAGAAAGGCCCAGTTGAGCTGGGACTCAGACCGGGACGTTCTTGCTGTGAGGCTGCAGTGCTATCCGCCTTAGAACTAATATGTTAAACTATTATCTACCCTAAAATGAACACCGCATGAAATCAGTAGCTACTAATAAAAACACATTTAGTCCCACTCCCCTTAAAATAATGGTTAACAATTTACAATAAGGTTCCATTCGTTAACATGAACAATACTTGTACAGCATTTATTAATCTTGGTTAATTTTAACATAGTAATGCATTATTTAAATCAAAAGTTGTATTAGAAACATTAATGCACTATGAACTAACACGAACACACAATGAACAATTGTATTTTATTAACTAGCCTTAACAAAGATTGAGTGCTGTAAAAAAAAATATATTGCTCATTTTTAGTTCTTGATACATAAAGCATTAACTAATGTTAACAAATGGAACCTTATTGTAAAGTGTTACCAAATAGTGTTATAATTATGGCCTGTCTTGCCTCTCTTGACTGTATCCAACCATTTAAATGACAAAAGTCTCATCATTTTACCAGGATCTGTAGAATTTTAATTCAATTCATTGTAGTCATTTATTTTATTAACTTATTTTCAATGACCATTATTGCATGATTTTCCCCCTTTTATAAAATTATTGGACATTTCCTCAACCTGCAGGTCCAACAGGTTAATAAACTGCTAAAAAATGTGTTCTTTGCTTACCTTTACCCTGGTTGTACTTCATGTTCAATTAATACATTTATTTTTTGACATCCTCAGTTTTTGAGTATTTTTAAAGTATTGAAAAAGTCCCTACTAGAAATAATGATAATTTATATATAGCTCTGTATTATTGTACCATATTGCAGTCTTTAATCCCTGGACACTAGATGTTCTCATTGCTGATGCAGCATTTGCAGTGCTAAACTAGCATAGTCAGAGCACCGTGTCTCTATACAGGGAGGAATATTACTTTTGTGTTATAAATTAGGGACTGTGTGACATCGCACAGAGTGGGACAAATTAGTTGCAGTTTTCAGCAGTAAATTCAGAAGTGTCGTCACAATTAGTTTCTTTGGTTTGTAAAACATGTTCAAAGGCATTTCGACAAAACACTTCATCTTCTCTGGCTGGTTTGGACTGTCTGTTGCAATGTGTTGGCGTCAGCGCCGATGTCTTGTTCTTCAGTGTAGCCTTTTGAAATTCCCCCCCCCCCCCCCCCTCCAGTACAGGGCCCTGCCCCCCACCCCCCCCACACCGAGCCACCCATGCCTGGGGAGAGCGAAGCAGGAAAGAGCCCATTGCTCCTGCTGTAGGGGCCTTATCTGAACACTGCACACAGTTCAGGGAACGCATCCTCTTCCTGGGGCCTCCCATCTGCCAGGAGGAGAGAGAGAAAAAGAGAGGGGAAGGCGATGGAGCAGGAATGTGGAGAAATGGAGAACAGAAGCAGAGAGGGTTTAAGGAAATTTGGGGGCCATTTTTAGTGTGCTCTAGTCATTTCTTTTTTATTTTTTATTGTTTTTTTACACGTTTTTGTTTTAGTCGTAGTTTGTCTTTTTATGAAAATGTCCTTTAAATTTAGGTAAATGTAATCATGTCGTATGAATTAATTCTAATTTATGAAAGTTATATTTTATTTTGATTGTGCAAAATGACAAAATCTTGTCTGTAACAGACAACACTTTAACAATGTATTCATATAGATCAATATATACTTAAAATGGCCTCCAAATAAAGATCATTTGGAATATATTGTGGCAGCAGACAAGTTTAGACAATAAAGTTTGTGGCTTTTAAAATTCAAAATATTGTTTGTTTCCTGCGCTATTTTTAATTGTTGGTCTGTGTACTCCCTCTAGGCTTTGAGCACGTGAAATTATTTTGACATTGGAATGGACTAGGGTCTTCTCGTTTAAATAAATTATATTATATTAAAAATGTTACAATAATAAAGTCTACCCGCTTTCCAAGCACAATAAAAACATGCAGCTTTGAAATATGTATCCTTTCAATTGAGCCAAGGTGTTTGATCTTCTTTTGGTCTCACATTGTCTTGTCATCCTTATTTGCATTTTCGAGCAGGGACTAAAAATAAAATGTTTTTCATTTTGGTTCGTTCTGAGCAAAAACTGTATTTTTTTCATTCCGGTTCAGAAGTTCCGCAGCCTCTCTTCTAAATGGTAACCGGTAAGAGCAAAATAAAAGAAAGGTAAATAACGGTCTTTTTGAAATGACAGTTCTCTGCACAAAGGGTGGGTAAAATACCAATTGCAGTGTTGCCAGATCCCCCAAGAGAAACAAGCAACCTGGTCTGGATAAACAAGCCCAAAATAAGCCACTTGCCTCAGCAAGATAAGTGTAATGAGCAATTATTTATAAAAAAAATTTCCCCTGTGTGGAGGATTTATCAGCATTAAAATCATAACAAGCATACAGTTAATTAATGGTTAAGTATCATTTTAATTACAGATCTGATTCTCAGTCAAAACACGGCAGCATCAAATCTGTATAAATGCATCATATCGAACAATAATTCAGTAAAGACTTGGAAACAACTGAGAAATGTATCTAATATCTAGATTATCAGTGCATGTACAGAATATGTGATAATTATACATAGTTGTTAAATGTCTTTATTCACAGAACGCTACATCCACAAGAAATGTGTGATGCAGCGGTTTCATTGTGATGCAGTGTATTTCCAAAAAATACTGATATAAACCCTTTGGCCTTTTGGTTTCATGAAACAATTATTGGAATTAAATTAAACAGTTATAACCATTTACCAGCATTTAAAAAAATAAAAATAAAATTTCGCTCCGAAACAATTGAAAATCATGTAACATTTTGGTTACATTCTTCAAAAAATTTCGTTTCTTCTTCCTTTTTTTTTCCTTGAACTGTTTTTAGCCCCTGGTTTAGAGTTCACCAATTTTGAACTTTTATCTGCTGTGTAGTGTGAAATTTCTTCGTATTAGCTTTTGTTTCCAATCCTTTCAAAGCGTTCGGATGCATTTGACTTTGTAATTGAGCACGAAAAGTGTTGTCTGACTGGGGCTTTAGACAGACATTTTTGAAGCGTCTATCATTGGTTGCATCACCATTTGTTGGTCTTAGCCATAAATGGTGTGTTTTTAGGACCCTGTGTCAAGTTAAATGTAGATGTAAATTTGGAAAGTATATCTTTATATCCCTTAATTACATAATTTACGTATGGGTCAGAGGGGCATGATTCATTTTTCATATTCTTAATCATACTAAATTAAAGCATTAAATAGAAAGCACTAATTCAAACAAACAGTTTTGTCAGTAATTTTAGCTGATGAGATTAGAGCCAGACATATTACCCTCGCAGACCCGAGCGCTTGGCAAAGCGTTGCCAGCACGTGGTGTGTTGAACATGCTAATGTGCGTTCTTACACTACTGTGGCTGTAACAAACCTCAATACTCAAGGGCAATAGAATTATCTAGTTTGTGCTATAAAACATGTTATTATTGAGGTAGGTTGCTACAAATATACAGTACTGACTAGCTATTGTTCAGCATTTTTTTTTTTTTTTAACCGTTGCTCCTCGAACACACACAATCAAGCTTGCGTAGCTAAAAAGCGTCTGCATCCTTGTACTCGTGTAGAGCACATTTTGCACTCGACACTGTTTCTAGTACATGTTTACACCCTCATTAAGACATCCAACACAGTCATGAAACCTAGCGTTATATGTGTGTCAGCTTCCCTGCTTGTGTGTGCCTTGTTTGTTTGTGAGTGCATGTATGTGGTTGCATGTGTGTGGTATAACCCAATCCGTACTCAGCATAGTTGAGGGAATGCTACCAGCAGCACTTCTCTCGGCACATTAGAGAGATAAGCCTAATGGAGGTCCCCAGGCGGAGAGACATCGCACCACACACACACACACTATCAGCATCTCTCTGATGAAGAGGATTTCCCCACTCACTCCATCTCTCTTCCTCCTCTTTCTCTCCCAAGAGTGATTTCACAGTTCACTCTAAAATGCCCCCCAGTTGTTTCGCTAAGTCCCTGCTACATGCTGTCAGCCGCATCTCTTCTGAAGGGAACACCATTGTGCTGGACCCTGGAAGTAAAGATTTTTGTATTTTTTTGAAGGGGAAAAGTTAGACTTCTGTTTTAATGAGCCTACATCTACAGTACTCCAGTTCCGTGGTCTTCTTTCAGGGCAACTTATAACTTTTGCAAGACCTGTAGAAGCAACATCTAGCCACAATGCTAGCCCGATGCTCAGTGATTTGGAGCGTGGTATGATTGTTGGTGACAGATGGGCTGGTTTGAGTATTTCTGTAACTGCTGATCTCCTGGGATTTTCACACACAACAGTCTCTAGAGTTTACTCAGAATTGTGCCAAAAACATCAAACATCCAGTGTGCTGCAAATCTGAAGACGGAAAAGCCTTGTTAATGACGGGTCAACAGAGAACAAATTTAACACGTAATGTGAACCTTTTGAATAAACCGTAGTTCATGAGAAGCGAGTCAATTTGCGCAAACACTGCTAATGTCACATTGACCGTCGGGAAAATGTTGGGAGGCATTATGCTGATTCCTGCGCTAAGCATTTTATCAATGTAGCACAGCAGAACATGTCCACAAAGCCTAGATAGAGCTCGGAACTTTGTAAAATGATTGCAGCTGCAAGACGGCTTTGCGGCGCACTACGAAAGTTGCAAGGCGTGGTGTGAGTGCGAAGCAGAAGTTGCAAGGTACTGTTCGAGTGCAAAGTAAAAGTGAGACCGCAAGGCAATCGCCTGCTGTTCCGCAACTGCTACCGGGTCCTTGAACAACGTATAACTTACCAGTAAAGGCAGCCAGTGGAGTTTCTGGAGAGTTGGTGCCTTACGCAGGCTATGTGTATGTGTATAGGGAGCGGCGTGACGGATTACCGCCGAACGGAATCCCTGCTGCTGTCTATATTTATCTTTCATACACGGTAGCTTAATCACTGCATTAAAAGCCAGTGGAGGCTGACAGCATCAAGACTCTGCTCAGTTAACTGACCAATCAAAATGTAATAATTTATATTCTGCAATCTATATTAAATAATTATTTTAACCTCCAAAGCATTACAGGTAGCGATAATGTATTAAGCTGTTATTTCATGGTTTTACAAAGCCCTTGCAACCGGTGTATATTTTTTTAGAAAATGAGCCCAAACACGGTGAGTTTTTTTCCCCCCGCTTGGTCCCTCGATACATCTTTTGAAAAATGCCGTTTTCACAGCGTCTCTGGCGTAATGTAGAGCACCGGCATGGTTTAGCGCAGGCTTCAGAGTGGGTATTCTTCACTGCAAATCATTATGCATTGAGGAGGCCATTAGCAAAATGAAGACGAATGGGAGAGAGAGTCTCCGTGATAAAGTATTGGAGGACGACAGTTTTATCTAAAGCGTTCCTCTGTGGTCTTTCAACATCGTCACAATGTCTTGCTATACAATGGCCTGTTATGATTAAGCTGTATCTTGTGCTAGAAAGTTCTTTCTCTCCCTTAATGCTTATAATATCTGTCTTAGTTCTGCCAGCACAAGCACTGATAGTCACTCATCAAGCAAGTTTTTCAGGAATTGGCTGTTTAATCCAGCCATTTACGCAGTAACTCACTGAGACATCTTATTTTTAATCGGTCTGTTTGCTCTTTATTGGTTCTCTACTAATTTGAGTAATTAACCCAACTAATAATTTACAGCACGGGGTAGAAATATGACAAAATCAACAGAAATCTTTCAGATCACAGAAATTTAGAAGAATAACTTTTTCCTGTTTAGACTACATATATATTTTTTTTTATGGAAGTTTTGTAATATTTTGTGTTTTCAAAGTCTCTCCTGGATTAAAAAAATGATTTAAGTGAAGAGTGTTCCGTAAATATCAATGATCAGATTATCAGATCGACTTCAAACACTATGTTCCGTGATGTCATTAGTTACTTGGGACAAGTCTCAGCATGACAGGACATTGATTGACAGCTACTGTTGTAGCATTTAATTACACATGCAGTAGGGAGGAGTTGTGTGTGGGTGTGTGAACGATGGTGAATTGGATGTAAAAGGGATTTGGGTTTGAGGGTTGTCCTGTTTGTTCCTAACTGACAGGTCTTCTTTCTCAATATTTGATGTATATTTGATGTATATCTGCTAATTCCACTTCAGTGTTTGTTACTGTCTTAACTTTCTATTCTAAATTCTGATTGGTTAAGCTGTGTTCAAAGTGTAATATGCCGATAAGCACACACCTGGGGCAGCACATTCTATATTAATGTGCAAAGTTGCTATGTTCCTTGTCAATGGTATACTGCCTACATTTAGACTTATGAGCCATTCACTTGGTGGAAAAAATGGCTTTTTCCAATTATTGGTATTAATATACTGTATGTAACTTTATTGAACATTGTTGTGTTTTATATTGCTGTTGCAGCAATTTTAGTCTGCAATAAGACAATTAAGGCCATACATCACATTGGTTTTACCACGGAAAGAGGGTTTTAGGCACTCAATGTCCCTTACCCATGGTTAAAACCACTGATATACGGTCTCATGCGTGTTGATGTTTTTTGGTCTAATAATGCATTTATTGACCATAATTAAGTAGTGTAAATCATTTTCTTAATTGCTCATGTTATAACTCTTATCGTATTTCTTGTTTTATTTAGGAAAGCAGTGGGCCTGACTCTCAGGAAGAGAGAGAGGTGGACAATGACACAGAAAATAACCCCAACCCAGTGGAGCAACTAAATACAGTGACCAGCACACTGACCATGCAAGAGTACTTCTCCCAGCGGATGGCCAAACTCAAGAAGGCTCAGGTGGGCAGTGACTCAGCAGCATCTTCACCTGGGTTCAGCAGCAAGGCATCAGCTGCCTCCTCGGATGGCTCCCCAAACACCAGAGATATCGAACAGTCTAAAAAGAAGAAAAGTAAGAAAATAGTCAGAGATGGCACTGAGGAAATGGTAGAGGATGTCGCACTGACCTCAGTAGCGAAAGACGGCCTTGAAGAGCCAAATCGCTCAGAGAAAAAGAAGAAAAAGAACAAGAGAAAGCAAGAGGAGAGGGCTGAGGATGGAGTTGAAGTGTGCAGCGCCCCTACTGTAACGGATGATGCTGCTGAGGAAGAGGCTCTAAGCTCAGAGAGGAGGAAGAAGATAAAAACATCTCCAGAGATTCATGCAGAGACAGTTGAAGGACATAAAACGGTAGAAATTGAAAATGTAGACCTTGCAGATTCTGATAAAAAGAAAAAAAAGAAGAAAAAGAGAAAGCAGCAGCAGCAGCAGCAGGAGGAGAGAGTGACTGAGGAAATCATGCCCAAAAAGGACAAGAAAAAGAAGAGAAATAAGGACGAATGATATTTTCTAGTTTTTGTTACTCTTGAAAGGTCAACTTTTTAATACCATGACCATTTTAATATTGAGAACCAAAATGAAACCCATGAATTTATAAATTCATTATTGGTTTGTATCTCTATATTTAAATTGTATGACAAACATCATTAAAGATGATCTCAACTGTATATGCAGTTTGAGTGTGTGAGATGTCTTTTATTTATGAGTGTGAGATGTTTTTTTCTTATAGTGTGTGTGTAGTGAGAGGGGGACAATAACGCTTTCTGCCTGTCAATCATTTTGTGCGTTTTCATTGAATTGTAGTTGCAGGGAATTATTGAGGCATAATGCATTTTTATGCCATGTTGTTCACAACAGTTGTCAGTTGAGGGGGCTAATTTTTAATCAATCTTTGAAATGTCGCCTGTAGAAATTTGTATATAGGTGTGTACATTTTATATATTCGTAACACTTTTATATTGAACCCCCCCAAATGCATGAATTGTGCTATGTTGAAAACTTTTCTGAGAATATTGCAATGAAATAGAGTAATGGTGTCTGCCCTTTTCATCATCTAGCTTTTCTTTTTTCTTTTAAACATTTGCATCAAATTATGATTGAAGAGCAGAATACCAGTGATGGAACCATAGCTATACTACAGGAAACCCCTGTCTTGGAATCAAGCAATAAGAAAAAAGTTTAATCAGTTTTAAAAAGTCACTGTTATATAGAGGGACACCTGCTGTTTGCCCAAAACCCAAAATTATCTTTGTCTACCTTGGAGTTACTTGAATGGCCCAAAATGCAGGTAGTATTTACAGTCAGTATTATTTATACAAATTGACAGTTTTGGGACATGGAACATGGGACTTGTGTTTAATCTCACCTATTATACACGCATCCTTAATGATGACGCTAAACAAACAGGCTTGCTTTATTTTTTTAAGGATGATTGATGAAACACCACTCTGTGTAAACCTGCTTTTCTTTGTTACACTAGTGTGTAGCTTTGAGGTGTTTTCGTAGTGATTATGTTGTCCATTGGGCCTAGCTTACCCAATGTATGTTTAGTATATATGGCTGAAGTCTTGAGTTGGTGGAGTATAACTGGCAACAAATACAGAGCTTTTGTTTGAAATCCTAATGACCTTGTCACATGGTCAATATTGATCCTCTGGAAATCTGCTATACCAGAGAATGTCCTGCTTTACACGATTAATCAAATCCAGGAGAACTGACGTTCTCTTGCAATGTTTGTTCACCTTCGTGGGCATCTGCTTAGAATTCATTAGACAGCTTGAAAACAAAAACTCAAAAATATGACATTTTAAAAGAAGGGCAGAAACCCCAACAAGATAATCTTGTTTGGAGTGTGAGTGGGTGTATGGAGCAAAAAGAAGGAAAAGGAAACAGCTTATGTTACATTAATTGTAGATTCTGCTACATGGCAACAGCTTGATTGCCATTTCATGATTGCCACTACATTTTTTTAAATTTTTTTCTGAGGATATCTGAAAGCATCATCAAACCAGTTTGAGACATTGAAATAATAGTGCATGCATCCCACCTATTCCCATGGTTTATGTCCACAATCTTTTGATGTGATTGTCAAATGGGAAGATATTAATGTTTCTCTATGTTGTGTACTGAAATCACCTACAAAATTAAATCATTTTAAAGAGCATTTTTATTCAATCAAATCCTCATATGTAGTCTATACCTTATTTAGATGCTCTAAAACATGTAATTGCTCTAAAAAAAAAAAAAAGTATTGCATTATCAATATCATTGCTTGAGTCTTATGCTCATGATAGCCACTGGAGAGATACACTCCACAAAATTAAGCAGACAGGTCTGGATTCCCCAACATTAATCAAATGCAACTGGAACTCTTGCCTCAGAATGTGAAACCAGAAAAATAAGTTTATATCGTGATCAAGAGTTTTTGTCTTTTATGATGCATCCACGCAAATGAGCAAGTATAATTTGTCAACACCCATTCGTCACACCCAAACACTGCTGCAGGTATGGTAAGGAAATGAGGAAATGTATAGTGTCATGTTGTTCTGTAGTATGTTTTTGCAATCTGGGGCATAAAGCTCCACTTCCTGTTCTTGCACTGAACTAATCCCACATTTTAATGGTGTCCATCCTTTGGTTGATCTGGTTGCTCTTCATTGCTTTGGAACCTCTCGAACTCTTAAAAGTCTTACAGCAAAGTGGAATTTCAAGGGTTAGTCACAAAACTATTCTTCTAACAAGGGACTAAAAACAGTTCAAGGAACAAAACTTTTTTTTTTTTTGCAAACCGTAACCGAAAACAGGAACTTCAAATATTCGGGAGTGAAAACTTTATTTTTAAATGCTGGTAACTGGTAACTTTCTCCACATGAGGCACGGACTCTACAAGACCCCTGATGGTATCCTGTGGTATCTGGCACCAAGACATTAGCAGCAGATCCTTCAAGTCCTGTAAGTTGCGAGGTGGAGCTGCTGTGGATCGGACTTCTTGGTCTAGAACATCCCACATATGCTCAATCGGATTGAGATCTGGGGAATTTGGAGGCCAGGGCAACACCTTGAACTCTTCATCATGTTCCTTAAACCATTCCAGAACAATGTGTGCATTGTGGCAGGGAACATTATCCTGCTGAAAGAGGCCACTGCCATTAGGGAATATCATTGCCATGATAGGATGTACCTGGTCTGCAATGATGTTTAGGTAGGTGCACGAGTCAAATTGACATCCACATTATTGGCCGGACCCAGCGTTCCCCAGCAGAACATTGCATGAGCTCCACACTCCCTCCATCGGCTTGTCTTGCCATCACTTCCCCAAGTAAACGGCACACACGTACACAGGCGCCCTCATGATGTAAAAGAAAATGGGACTCATTGGACCAGGCGACCATCTTCCACTGCACCAAGGTCCACATGCCCGTTGTAGGCACTTTCGACTTGTGCCACAGTAGGCGGTTTGGACCAGATGGGATAGCCCTCACACATCGATGAGCCTAGGGCACCCAACACCCTACCGCCAGTTTGTTCCTCCTCGGACAACAGTCTGTAGGTATTTACCACTGCTAACCTGGAGCACCCCACAAGCCTTAACATTTCAGAGATGCTCTGACCCAGTCACCTGGCCATAACAATTTGGCCATTGTCAAAGTCGCTCATGACTTAGTCCTGTCAATTTCTCCTGCATTCAACACGTTGACTACAAGAACTGATTGTTCGCTTACCATCTAATCTACCCAGACCTTAACATGTGGCCTTGTTAGGATTTAATCAGCATTATTTACTTCACCTGTGAGTGATCAATGTTTTGGCTCATCTGTGTATAAGTTAAGGTTGCTCAATGCAAGTAGACTTAACTTAGATTCTCTATTTAAATGTTACATTTGAAATGACTATACTCAAATTTAGGCAATACAATAACACGGCTTTAATAAAGAAAATGATAACTTATTAAAGTAAATGATGCAGATCCTGTATAGGGAAAATTCCTGTCTCACTCTCGAATGGAAGTTAAATAACAGTTACCGCCATAACAGCCAAATGAATGAGTCGCTGTGCTGAAGAGCGTACACGTCATCAGATCTGTTGAACCTGCTCAAAGGACATGCGTAAACACTGAACATCCTCATCAAAACAGGTTTAAAACTATTGCCCAACTAAAACATTTCAACATCAATGCTATGGACATTATTTTAGAAACATGTTTTCAAATAGCACAAGTTACATAATTGTAAACTACCTCTTACACATGATCCACAGTAGAATAGTAGTTTATTAGTGTTTTAAAGATTTTTTTTGTAAATGAATATGCTGCATCTAGAATACAGAAATTCTATCAATCCAATTAACTGATTTTTGAATAACTGTCTTAAGAAGTGTAGGTCTTATTCTGAAATCCTAAAAAAACAACAATTTAAACAACTTTACAGCTCAGATAATACACAAGTTTGATGTGCTTTTACAAAATTATAAGCTTCACATTTCTGTCTTTAACCCCTCCAAAATATTTATGAATTAATATTCTGGTATTTTCTATTGTGCCTCACTGTAACCTTGATATTTTTTTGACAAGTATAATAAACAGGAATGCCTATTTGTCACGTTTTTCCTTTTTCATAGATGACATATCATAACTTACAGCAGACTATCCCAATTCAGACGAGCCCAAAACACAACATAATATCAGAAGTAGATCTTGAAATAGTCCTCAAAGAGTGTTTACATTTACATTTATGCATTTGGCAGACACTTTTATCCAAAGTGACTTACAGTGCATTTATTACAGGGACAATCTCCCCGGAGCAACCTGGAGTTAAGTGCCTTGCTCAAGGACACAATGGTGGTGGCTGTGGGGATTGAACCAGCAACCTTATTATTAACAGTTATGTGCTTTTGTCAACTACACCACCACCACTCCTGTTTATCGAAAGACAATGCATAAAAGTATGCTCAACACATGTTGTGTGTGTGTGTGTGTGTGTGTGTGTATGTGTGTGTGCGCGCGCGTGTCCAAGGACTTTGTGTTTTCAAACACACATCCACATACACCAATCAGCCACAACATAAAAACACCTGCCTAATATTGTGTAGGTCCCCCTTGTGCCACCAAAACAGCACCAACCAATCTCAAAATAGCATTCTGAGATGATATTCTTGTCACCGCAGTTGTACAGAGGGGTTATCGAAGTTAACATAGACTTTGTCAGTTTGAACCTCTGTTGACCTCTCTCATCAAAAAGGTGTTTCCATTTATAGAACTGCCGCTCACTGGATGTTTTGTTTTTGGCACCATTCTGAGTAAATTCTAGAAACCGTTGTGTGTTAAAATCCCAGAAGATCTGCAGTTACAGAAATACTCAAACCAGCCCATCTAGAAACAACAATCATGCCATGTGATTATCTAATCAGCCAATCGTGTGGCATTAGTGCAGTGCATAAAATCATGCAGATACAGGTCAGGAGCGTCAGTTAATGTTCACATCAACCATCAGAATGGGGTAAAAAAATGTGATCTCAGTTATTTTGATCATGGTATGATTGTTGGTGCCAGATGGGCTGGTTTGTGTATTTCTTGTTTGGCCAGACTGGTTCAAACTGACAAAGTCTATGGTAACTCCGAAAACCCCTCTGTACAATTGCGTTGAGAAGAATGCTATTCTGAGATGCGGGTTGGCGCTGTTTTGGCAGCACGAGGGGGTCCTACAACTCCAATTCCAAAAATGTTGGGACATTTTGAAAAATTATAATAAAAACAAAGTAGTGATTTCACAGTAATTTAAAATCAGATGATTGCAACATGCTCCAAGAAAAGCTGAGACAGCAATTTAAGACTAATAACAATTTGATGAGGTCAAATAACAAGGTAATGTGAAACAGGAGATGTTAAACAGGTGAAGCAATCGTGGCATAGTATATAAGGGGCCTCCAAAAACTGCCTAGTCCTTCAAGAGAAAGAATCATTCAATACTTGTCAATTTGCCGACAGATGCTTCAGAAAATAATCCAGCACTTTGAGAACAATGTTCCCAAAAAGACAAATTGGATGGTTTTGGGCATTTCACCCTCTACATTGGACAATATAGTTAAAAGATTCAGGAAATGTGGTCAAATCTCGGTGCATAAAGGTCAAGACGAAAACCACTTAAAAAAAAACATAATTCATATATAATAAATATCATGAACATGGGTTTGGGATACCTTAAGTAAACCTTTTTTAGTCAACACCACTCGCCGCTGCATCCACAGATGCAAGTTAAGACTTTACTATGCAAAGGAGAAGCCCTACATCAACACTGTCCAGAAGCGCTGCCGACTTATCTGGGCTCGGTCTCATCTTAGATGGAATGTAGAACAGTGGATCTAGGCTTTTTGGTCTGATGTGTCCACATTTCAAATCGTTTTTGAAAAATGCCTGCAGTCCTGGCCTGTCTCCATTTTGAGACATTATGAAGCGAACAAAACGGCAACAAAGACCCCGCACAATTGTGCAGCTGAAGACCTACATAATAGATGAATGTGGGAAAATTCCACTTTTTTTACTTGTGTCTTCAGTGCCCAAATGCTTAATAAGTGTTATTAGAAAAATAGTGATATTTCACACTCCCATTTTTTTGGAGTGTGTTGCAATCATCGGATTTTAAATGACTGTACATTTAAAAAACAAACAATGAAATTCACAGGGTAAAACATAATATAATGTGTAGTTGTAGAGCTTTCAATATAGCAAAGGGTGATTATAATTTACAAATCACTAATTTTTGTTTTTATTAGCATTTTTCATACTGTCCCAACTTTTTCGGTATAGGGTGTTGTACACAATATTAGGCGAGTATCAGGTGGTATTGATGTTGTGTCTGATCAGTGGATATGCTCATCTAAATGATTGGGATACTCCTGAACACTTAATAATTCAGTATTTTGTAGTCAAATCCATTCATTTAGAATGGCTGGTTAAAGTGAAATAAAACCAATAAAATGGCAACATTTTGTGTGTGCCTGTTTCAGATACCATAGGTCAACATGAATTTCAGTGAAGTCCAATGAATTTTATTCCAATTGAATTAAGTAAAAAATAATGGTAAAATAAATAAATAAATGACCAGAACACAACATTATGCATGTCAAGTAGTCAACATAATGCTACAAATGCTGCTGATTGAGCTCAATTTGAATATTCCTTTAATCCACAACATTCAAATGCTGCATATCTTTTGGTACTAACAAAATATGTCATGAAAACGACCCAACCAGCAGCTAATGACGTGATTTTGTAGTAAAGCGTGTTGAAATATTTTTGTCACCATTTCTTTCTGTCGTGGATCTCAGGTTGCAGTCAAGGAGGAGCTGAGAATCCTCCCGTGGGCCTGTTCTGGAAGCTGCTCCTCACATATAAAGCGCTTCCTCATGCCGGAGGAAACAGCTTCAGAGGCGGGAGTCAAGCACAACACACTGATCTCACTCAAACCGAACACACTTCTGCGCAGAGTGCTCTTCTCAACCACCAGCTGCTCATTCAAATTCATCACTTATTGCTTAAAAAAAATACTTTTTCTAAGTTTAAAAAACGAAAGAAAAACTACAGGTCACATTCACAACTGACAGACAAAGTTTGAAGAAAAGAAGCTGAAGTTTTGAGAGCGCATGGCTGCTCTGATCAGCGCGTATTCCTCCTGGCCGGAGAGTTTTGAGTGCTCTGCGGGAAACGGGGATGTACCTGACAGAGCTCCTGCGGACAAGGTGTCGGAGCCGCGCATCAGGAGACCCATGAACGCCTTCATGGTGTGGGCCAAAGATGAGCGCAAGAGACTCGCAGTTCAGAACCCAGATCTTCACAATGCTGAGCTAAGCAAGATGCTGGGTAAGGCATTTTCTTTACTATATAATAATAATAATAATAATAATAATATATTTTTATTATGATCATTTTGTAGCTAGTACGATTGTTATTAATTTCACTGACTAAAGTTTTGTGCTACCTCATCTGCTGTTACTGTTACAAAGCACCTGTGTTTGATATCCTGTCTTGTATTTTCTGGATTAATAATGACAGAAATTGAGGTCTAATTGCTTCTCAATTAATTGCTATTTATTAGAACAAATATTTTGGAAGCTGTGAGGTGTGAAAAGTATACTGAGAAGCGTAAATCTGTACGAACTTTTAATTTTAATTCAATTCAAAACTCCTGAGTTTCACGTTTTGACACATTACTTTTTCATTTTTATTAATCGTGGGCTTTGAAAATCAAGAGCACACACTTCATTAAATAGGTGTGAGATTAGTGTGAGATTATGACATTTCGCAATGCTCTTGAATGAGAACTAATTAATTTGAACTGTGAAATTCGCTTTTGTTGAATAGGAACTGAAAATAAAAAGCTTAATCGTTTAATAATAAATTAATAAGAACATCTGAAATTATTATTTGTCTTGGCATATGTGTAAAACAATTTCCCGTTTATTAGATAGCCTATATTTCGATCGAGGCTTCAAAATGAGTCTGTAGCCTAAATTTTAACAGTTGGGCATTGATATGGAATTCCTTTACATTTTCCTTATTCAGTTGCTTTAAGACAAATTCATTGCATGTATTTTTAAATGCTAAAATATAATTTTAGTCAATATTAAAATTGCTAACATTAAAAAATGAACAAGAATTACAAATAATGAAATCTTTTCTTCTGTAAGAGATACAAGTTTGGTGGAAATCTATGGTGCAAAAAGATGAGCAGATATAATAGTAGATTATTTAGATTATTTATATTCCAACATTTAAAAAAGAAGAAGGAAGAAATGCTTTTGAAAACATTATTTAAACCTACAGGATAGCAGTATATATATATTCATTTTAATCAGCCAAAATGAACATTGTTCTTCAAATTATCCTTTGCTGGTGGTAATGTGATTGTTAAGCAAATTGTTTGTAGTTGTTTAAAACTGAATCTCTAATCAACTCCAACAACATTTTTTCTCTTTTCAGAAACTCTAAATGGAACATTTAAAATATATATAGTATAAAGTTTAAAGTCTAATGTGTCCATTCTTTTTCCCTCCAACAGGAAAGTCATGGAAAGCTTTAACTCCACCGCAGAAGAGGCCGTTTGTGGAGGAAGCAGAGCGGCTGAGGGTGCAGCACATGCAGGACTACCCCAACTATAAATACCGTCCACGCAGGAAGAAGCAGCTTAAGCGCATCTGTAAACGTGTAGACCCCGGCTTCCTCCTGACCACACTAGGTCCAGACCAGAATTCCCTGCCTGATCTGCGTGGCTGCTGTCACCCCTTTGATAAAGATGATGAGAGTGGCGTGAGTGGTAGTCCTGGGTTCGGTTCTCCCACTGCAGCTCTACCGGGTGTGAGGGTCTTTAGAGATCCCGCAGGTTCAAATAGCAGCTTTGATACGTACCCTTATGGCTTGCCCACACCACCTGAGATGTCACCTCTGGACGTCGTGGATCACGAACACCAATCCTACTACTCCTCCAGCTCAGTCTCCACCAGCTCCTGCTCATCTTCCACCTCTTGCCCGGATGACCGGCGTCCCACCCCAGTCCACATGAGCAGTCCACCCCCTTACCATCCCGACTACTCCCAACAAGCATCTCTGCATTGTGGGAGCACACATATGGGCCACATCCCGATGCCTCACCAGGGAAGTGAGGCGACCCTCATCCCTGCTCATTCACTCTCTTATTACAGCCATTCATTCCCCCAAGTTCAGATTCATCATGGGCACCAGGGGCATCTGGGACAGCTTTCACCGCCTCCAGAACAGGGGCATCTGGAAAGTCTGGATCAGCTGAGCCAGGCTGAATTGCTGGGTGAGGTAGACCGAAATGAGTTTGACCAGTACCTAAACTCCAATAGTTATCACCCAGAGCAGGTTGGGATGACAGTCACAGGACACATCCAAGTAACGCCGGCTTCTGTTTGCTCCAGCAGAGCAACAGAAACCAGTCTCATCTCCGTATTGGCTGATGCTACGGCAGCCTACTACAACAACTACAGCATTTCATAAATGGCCAAAAAAACAAAGACAATTATCACAGACAGAGACTGTGGGCCATGGGTCAGCAGTGTGACTGGCAGGTAAACAAAAGGGGGGCTGTGGAGGAAGCGGAAAAAAGAGAAGCTACAGGAAGTCAATGGACACCTCAGGGATGCACAGATAAAAAATAAAATAAAGTTCATTCCCATCTTTGTTTCCAAAAGAAGAACGGAAGTAAAAATAAATAAATTGGACAAACATAGAACTGCTCTTATCTTGCCACAAAAGCATGTACATATGCTATAAAGTTAATTTATATATCTAATTGCTTTGCATTAAAGCTTATTGTATTGCTTTTATTCAGTCCAAATATATTCATTTGTTTTAATTTTTTTTTAACCTCAATTGTTTTACCTCAATTATTATTTAAGTGAGGCTGGTCTCTTCCACATATCTTTTATAGTACATAGTTTTGAAGGATATTCTTCAGTTGCCCTTTCTTTTTCCTTTACATTCATTTAAAACATATATGTACTCATAAACAGTAAAATAATGATATTAATATGAAATACTACTGTATGCCTGTTTAGGTTTTTTTATTTTAATTTAATTCAAATAAAATGTTGAGTTTATACATTTAGCATTCTCAAATTTGATGTCCTCAATCATGTCAATAACAGGCAGATGAACATACAGCAGCTCTGAAACAATAATGATGTTTGTTGAACACCGTTCTGTTTGACCAATCTTGATGATGGACTTAGACTTGTCACGATGAATTGCATTGTGTATGCCCATATAAGTATAGCACATTGACTGTTGGTCTGGACCTAACAAATTAAAAAATGATTAGTTTTGAGAATTATTGAGATGGAATGTTCTGGGGTCCCATCTGAACCAGACATCGCTAAATAAAAACACAATTTAAATACTCAAGCTTTTGTAATTACTGATAGACCACACTTTGACTTAGACAGCTTTAGAAGTGCTATTTTTGCACTTTTTTCAGTACAATTTTGCTATTAATATTATTGTTGTTATTATTATTATTGGTAGTAGTAGTAATGATAGTCTCTATAAACTGCTTTATGGGAAATATTTTATATACAGCTAAATCATTTTAGAAGATTTTTGCACATATTTATTTCTGTTAGTACTGATTTATTGTAGTAAAATTTGAAGTCCTGCAAGGCCCTGCAGCCAGTTCAGAAAATCTTTAGTGATGATACCATTCAATACTTAACTTAAGGGTTTTGCAGCAACCAGGAACTGACATCTACCATATTGTTGTACGTGACGGGGGCTGTTGTCAAAACTACTGTACTGGCAACTGGCGGTCACCACCCTGTGTTCCCAGTTTGCAATCACCAACACCCATTATGCACTCAGTTTCACTCCTCCGTGGATCAGAGGATTAGTGTAAAACAGGCTCTGCTGTTTTTCTCCCCACCTCCATCTCCACTGGCCTTTTGTTTCCCCTGTCTTATTCTGGGTGCGTGTCTTAAGCAGAATGTTGGAACTCTCCTCCTACCCTACCTTTGCCCCCCTCGACTGCCTGTCCTATCTTGCTGATGCAGACTTTCATAATCTCTGCTAAATAAATAAATAAATAAATACACCTTGTCCCTGTCAACTGTTTTACACATTCACCATTTTTTATTTTTCTCCCTCATCTCTCTGACTCTCGGTTCAAATTCCTCCTCTTTTTTGATAAAAGGAATCTGAAGTGGGGGGAAAGAGGGAGGTGGTGGCGGGTGTTTGACAAATCCTGGAGTCTGGCTTGGTCTTCCTGCATTTTTTGGGAACGGTTGAGTCGTGTTTCTTGTAAAGAGGATGTCGCGGAGAGGCAGTGTTTCCTGCCTGATAAGAGTAAAGCCTCTCTCCGTCAGGATGTTTGGGCCCGGCTGGTCCCCGCATTAAAAGAGCCCGTGGCGAGGGAAAGGGAACCTGCAGTTGGTTTTAGCAGGGAGGAAACATGGCTCTCATTGATTAATATCTCACACCGTGGTTTTTTAGGGCTTCAAATTGACCCTCATCTGGTCTGGCCACACATCGAGCTCAGCACAGATTTCTTAATCTGTCTCTGTCAGTGGCAACCAATACAAGTCATAGTACCTCATGGTTATGATGTGATTAGTAAATCATGCCGTATTAATTTTTTATGAAACATTTCAGTCATCTGATTCAGTGTACTTTCACCTTTAGTCCATAAAGTCAATAAAATGTGAACATTCATCATGTACTAGAGACTCCACTTTTTTTTCACAAGTGAGGTTGTTCTTACCTGCCTGTGGGTGAATGCTTAAGGTGGGTGGGACATTGTGTTTGGCAGAAGTGGGGTGACTTGTGGTTTATGACCTAGACAATTCTAGGGTCAGGGTTAGTGGGTGCAATACAACCTATTCCTCTGCCCTGGAGGAAGGGCATTGTGTCACGGTGAAAAAACAATGAGGTCAACATAAGTGAGTGATCTAGAGTGCCCTCAAAAAATACAGGTAGCTCTTGGTTCCACATGTTTGAAATAAGTTTTCTTAACTTAAAATGACTTTAATCTCAATACAAACAATTTGTGTAGAAATAAACTAGTTGAATTGCGCAAACCCAACAAAATAAGACGTGTCAATGTAACTCAAACAAATATATTTGATTTATATTTCTGTACTAACCAGTGAATGTTAGCATGCTATTCACATGTCGATTGGAAGTACTACACAGTGTAGTGTAGAAACTTTGCTATAGTTAGCACAGCATTTACTCAACAAAGCAAGCAATTAATTTCAAGGACAGGATAGTTTAAGCTCTACTCTTCACCAATACTCCAACATAACAGAAACTCTTCTAAATCTCATCAACCACTAACAAGTCCCCATTTGTATTCGTCTTGCACAAAAGAACATAAGAACAAAAGAAAATAATTTTGTTGCTTTAGTTTATTTTAATTAAGTAAATTGAACAAGCAGCAAAAATATATTTTTTTGAGTGCCATATCGGAAATATGAATCCAACTTTAACATTCTTTAAACACAAAATTACGGAGCCCCTAGGGAGGGAATTCATCTTCTGAAATGTAATCATCAGCCTTACCTTGCAATACATTTTGTAATATTATTTTGGGTTCCCTGGTAGTAGCTTCATCCCTCCCTTACAAAAATTGACTATGGTATTTGTAGTAAAACTATATTAGTCACAAAATTTTACATTTTACTACAATAGCCATATTTTTAACCATGATATTTGTGGTAAAACCATTGTAATAATACAGGAAAACCAAAACTGTGGAAATAAAACAACCCCCCTAATCATGGGGTTAAGTAAGCCCTGATTCAAAAAGGTTTTCACCGAATCCCATCCCATAACTCTCATGAACACTGCAGCCATGTTCCATTGTAGTCACTATGGAGACTGCTGACTCCCAGTAAACCAGGGCAAACAATCAACTCATCTGCTTCAATCTTTTCCTGCAACAAAATTCTCCATGCAACATACTAAGAATACATTGCACTCAGTGTCACCCACAGAACAGCCGCTATTTCCATGTGCCTTAAATAGGCCATAGTGTTGGCTGGTCTCAATACACGGCTAGGGATTGACATTCAAGTGCAGAATATTATGATATTTGTAATGTGAGCAGAATTATTGCAGTGACATATTCATAGTTGTGACAGTTGAAAATCATAAATTGTCAGCATGCTTTTGTTGCAGTTATTGGTATGAACACAGTTTATAATACAGTTACAATTTACCTACTCAAAATATTTGACCCGCCCTTGACTTATGCATGCCTGAGTGGTTTTATTGTGTCAACTTGTTTAACTAACAGCAATTAAAAATATACAATTAAATTCGGTTTTTGAAAATTATTCAAATTTTGAACTAGGCGTTTGCAGAGAGCATACAAAACCTCTGCAAGAGAAAACACACATTTGTGTAATTAGACTTTTGATTCAAAACCCTAAAGTTACTGGGAGACAGCCCTTGTTACAACCTCCTTGTAGCTCTGCTCTATATACAAATTTATGTTTGAATTTGCATCTGCTTCACTACAGCCACTTTAGACATTTACACATCTCAAGAGTTTGTGTAAACAAATTTCCCTTTTTTAATTGGCTCTTCTTGTTTTTTTCTCCCTGATTGCTCCCTGGATCAGCTCCATTTTCAGGTCAATTCTCTGGAACGTGGATGTCAGGTAGTCTCAACTGTTTCCTGTTTCCCCAGCTGTGACGTCACTTCGCTGGGCAAATATGCGACTGAGTGCTGCAGCACGCGCCATCTTCCTAACAGCGGGTATCTGAGGGTGTGACACTGTGTGGATGACCTTGCTGAGCGCATCTGGGTAAAGTATTAAGTGTCCTGAGGGAGAGTGGGTCATGCTTATTGACGCCCTGCTGTAGACATACTGGCTTGAGCTCTGATCAGAAGCCCTGCAGGGTTTGGACAATAGCCAACTTATAACGTCACTCCATAGGCTAAAATGAATATGTTACATAGCTTATAGGGCTAGTCTGGAGTCTTATTGGAAGTTTGTGTTATATCCATATCAGGGAAGAGATTGAGGAGGTGTTCTGCAATAGTACTACATGAAAAAGCATTATGGATCATTTTAAATGATAACTGTAAACACATGGGGTGTTTATATGTATGGGGGGTCTGACTCCTTAATCTGAGTTCAGGAGTCCCCAACCCTCAAAACTCCAAGAGAAGTCAAAACAAGCAGTTAGGACATACTTATATACATTTTAACAGTTTTTATTTATTTATTTTATTATCATTTCAGTAACCACAAATGTTAGATTGTAAGTTAGCTTAAGCACGTTGTTTTACCTTGCATAAATGAATGCTTATAAACAGAAATAGTGTTTGTCTGAGAAGGTACTCATAATTCCTAATCACTCTGGTATGTCATATCCTCATGCTCAAACTTTCCAAATGGAACAAGAGCCTGTGTCTGTCAATATGGTCATCACACATACCAGCATGTGGATCCAGAAGAATAATAACCTGCTTACTATTCATACTTGGCATCCATTACTGGTGGCAAGGGATTATAGGTCTAGCTGTTCTCGTGCATTCCTGCTTATTGTGGTAGAACAACAGACTCGGCAAGCAGATGTGGTGCAGGCATGGTGCAAGGCCAGCTAAAGAATGGACCAGACCCGGCCCAGGGCCCAGTGCCATGTGGTGGAGCCAGCGCATAGGTACAGATGGGAACCCCTGGAAAACTTGAGGGATGGAGCAAGCAGCCAACGTCCACCCACCTGTACCTGCATGTGAATATGCCAGCCGTGTTCAGTCCAGCACCTGTTTACTGCAGATACTGAATGGTGCCATTAACTGAGAAAATGAGGCTAGATTTCTAATGCCAGCCATGGAACAGGGAATACAGATCCTCATTTTCCTTGTCAGAGGAAAGCGATTCCAATATCAACATTTTACGCCTTGTCTTCTCCCGCAGAATACAATACCTTCCCGAATACTTTTGCAATTCAAATTGTAAATCTGACTTTTTAAATATGAATCAACTAAACAAATGCACCTCTATGTCATGCAAAAATTCCGTAAATCATGAACCTGTTAATTGCACACTCAATAACATTTGAATATAAAAGTGGTCTTGGACTTATACTGCCACATAGCAGCATGGATGTAGCATTATGCTAAAACCATTGTTTTTGGTTACTGATACCATTGTACAAATGGTAGAGATGCGTACAAAGCTCCGCCCACACAGAGGTCACTGCCAAACCAAACAATTCCTATTGGCCAACGCATCGAATTCGCCATTCAAAGTTAACCAAACTTGAACTCCACATGACATCCGCGAGGGAAAATTATTCACCACCGGAAGTCCATTGTGTAAATGATTGAGCAGATTCCCACTGTGATGACTGAGCCAAAAACAATAAACACCATCTCTTTGGTGCCATAAAACCATTTGTTTAAGCGATCCATCCAGCTCGATACAACTATATTGGCACGACCATGAGTTTGGTGTGAATTTGGGGCATGACTACATTTAATCAATGGCAGATGGGGGGAGTGCTTAACTATAAACACACTAATACGTAATAATAAGTGTCAGATAACAGGGGACTTAAAGCAATAAAGTTAGTAGTAAGCGGCTGGTCATGCCATCTAAACATGGCAGCCCCCATGAGGCAGCCCAGCTGCATGTGGATTAAAACAGCTTTTTTTAGGCATCTGATACTGGAGTTTCATACATTATTTTTAACATATTTTTCCTTTAGGGATAAAAAAAATAAGGCTTTAAATAATGCTTTGATCATATTACAATTATCTTGGCAAAATATGAAAAGCATTCTTACAAAGCCAAGAATAGTTTCTCTTTTGCAATTGATGTGACATTGGTGTCAGGATCTTCCTCACTTGTGACCCACAAAACCATAAGGAGCTGACATGTAGCTGTAATCAGTGTCTCAGAGTGAGATGCAGAGAATGTATACATCCTACCAGTGTCAGTGTTAGTAGGCTGCATGCTTGTTTTTGTGAAGCAAAGGAGCTCCCAGGAGTGTCATAACTCTTAACCCCAATGTGGAGGAGGATGTTCCTATTGTGCTTCCTAATTGCAATGTGGATCTTTCATTTAGTCTGTGTAAAAGTCACGTCATTTCCTGTCCTGCTGCTGGCAATAGTTTTTGGTGACAGCCAAACACTCGGGAATTTTTTATTCCTTTGATTAATGATTTGCTCGATTTGCAAAAATGTATTCATCCATTTATTTAAGATTTTTTAATAATAATAACATCAAAAACATGATCAGAGGAATTATCCCGGACACCCTGAACAATTGAGGTTACTCAATCTCTGGTGATGTCAGTATCCTCTGTGTTTGTGAATATTTATTAGGTTTGACAGTTCATAGAGCTACAGTAAATAGAAATGTTTTTTCTTGAGGAGTTTAGGACAATGTAATACTTCTGACTGATCATAAAGGCCCTACAGCCCACCAGTGTTGCTCATTTGAAAACTTGAAACTGTTGCTACTCAAGCTACAAGCCATTCATAGTTTAAATAGTTAAACATCAAGCTACACTTTTAAAAAGCAGTTAACTACAATCTACTAGCAATAAATAGCTAGTTTGCAATCAGACATCAGAGCAGCATTTATCTGACACAAAATCAAGGATCTCAATGAGAGTGACACCATTACACAGCATTTAACAAAATAATCACACACAAAATATTTGTAAGTAAAATATATGCTTTTCTGGACAAGCTGCACAATGTGCCAATGTTCATGACTTTGACATCACCCTTTTGATTTTAGGCCAGCGGGATACAACATTTGCAAAGAAGTAAGTGAAATAATGCTATTTTGGTCTCAATATAGGTTTAGCCTTAAGGTTTGAGTTCAGAATGTATTAAAGTGAAGGTTCACTTAAAAATTACAGTTCTCTCATCATTTACTCAACCTCATGCCATCCCAGATGTGTAGGACTTTCTTTCTTCTGCTGAACACAAATGAAGATTTTTAGAAGAATATTTAAGCTCTGCAGGTCCTCACAATGCAAGTGAATTGTGTTCAGAATTTTGAAGGTCCAAAAAAGCACATAAAGGCAGCATAAAAGTAATCCACAAGACTCCAGTGCTTTGGGTAAGAAACATCAATATTTAAGTAACTTTTACTATAAATAGTAAAAGCTGGTAATTCTCCTACCAGCCCCGTAAGGTTGTGATATGCACGAAGAAGGCAAATCGCAAAAAACAAATGAAGAAAATGAAAGTGGAGATTTAGCATAAAAAAAACGACATAAAAATTAATCTTTTTCTCATCCACACCTTTTATATAGATTCTGAAGATAAATAAACAAATGGTGTCAAATTGATACATTTTATTCTGCCTTTATATGTTTTTTTGGACCTCCAAATTTCTAGTCAAAATTCACTTGCATTGTTTGAACCTACAGAAAATAAATGTTTTCAAAAATGTTTCATTTGTGTTCAGCAGAAAAAAAAGAAGTCATACACATCTGGGATGGCATGATGGTGAGTAAAGGATTTTTTGTGAACTCTCCCTTTAATGTATTTACCAGATTATTAATGTAAACATTATTAGATGTTGCAGAAAATTAGACGCACTGAGCCTTTCACAATATTTTGAATCGAAGGAAAGAAAAAATGTAGTAAAGACATTCAAAAAGCATAGATTGATTTCAGCAACTAAAACATTCGACCTCCTGACCTACTGTGAGATCACTTTGACATTTGAACTGTATAAAAATAAAAAATACAAGTAATAAAAGGTATTTAACCAAGTCAAAACAGATGATGAACAGCATAATTTACCTAATTATTTTTCTACAAAAAATAATACAGTACATGATGCACAGAACCATGAATCATCCAGACAATTCACTATATCAACGTTAAATATGAGCACAGAATGGACATTTAATTATTAAATTATTAATTTAATATGATTATCAATTCAGCTAGATTGGCAGTAAAGCTTCATGCACAATACAATGTGACTATAACAGCGATGTAGCATTTTGTTGCATTGCATTGGTCAGTGGAAATAGTAGCTTGTTACTAGAAAAGTTAGTCGCTGCACTCCTAAACATTTCAGCCCAACACCAACATCATGCCAGAAGCCAATAACAATTGTGTCTGTGTTTACTCAACTAATTTCCTGAAAGCACAGTAATGAATATGATGAGTGATGTGTTTAACATTTTTATCCTGTTACGTCTATACAGGACTTTATACCTGCTTTGTTGACAAACCACATGAGTGAGAACCCATAAGTGATCAGCATCGTTATTCAAGCATTTAGCCAGTGAAGACAACAAAACTTTCCTGTTGTTAGATGTAGAGGGTCGAATTTCAACAAAACACAAAGTGGCCAATAGTCTTCCCCAACTCATTTCCCCTCCCAATCTATCTGCAATGGCAAAAATCCTTGTGTTCATCCTCATATGTTATTCTGACAAAAGAGAATTTCCGATGCCTTGATCCTATGTGTTTACAGAGTGACAACAGAGGGAGGATCAGTAGCAGCTGACCTTGGCCACTGCACAAAGTAATATAATTTCCTCACATGTGTGCAAACATTATGGACCAATGTTGTTTATGAGTTAGTAAAGAATCTTTTCCTGGCTGATAGTCAGACCTGTTTCCTTAAGACTTCACTTCAAATGAAACTCATGGAAATGAATCACAGTGCCCCTGAAGTCTGACATTTTGTCATGACACATCTTGACAGGTGCATAACAGGATGTTCACTATAGTGTGCATAGATAATCATTTGCGGTACAAAGACTACAAATGCGTAATGGCAACACTTGGGAGATTAGAACAGTCTTCAAAAAATATTTTTTTCTGGGAATATCCTATTTAAAAAATTAAATAAAAAGGAAAAGTCCTCGGCACACAAGGCGCTTATAAGTATCATTAAATATAACTTTTTATTAATATTACTTATTACATTTTAAATTTTGGTGCCCTAATTTGAAAGACTAATCTGTGGATAAACTTACACTTTGCTTGATAAGTCATTTTTCAATGTGATAAAAGGTCATTTAAATTAAAAAATGTAAACAAATTTGAACATGAAAAAATTGTTTGCATTGTATACCATGAACACAATGACAACAAATTTTAAATAAATAAAAACACTTCTTCTTTTTCAATTATAATAATGTAATGATCTTCCTCTGATTCTGAAACTCTATAACCACCTGGCTTCATTGTAGTTAAGTAATATCACACAAGCAAGAGTGCGATATGGCCCTACATCAGCACTGCTGTGATTCAGCCGCAGGTACAAGTCCGCAGGCCGAGTGCCGTAGGTAATTACAGCAGTGCTGATTTAGGGCCATGTCGCTCGTTTGCGAGTGTGATATTGCTTAAATACAACAGTTCAATGACTAGTGTCACGACTTGTGCTGTTTCAACCAAGTTATTGGATAAACAAGGATGGATATAAGTGAGTGTGTGTTTCTGTGTGTGTGTGTGTGTGTGTGTGTGTGTGTGTGAGGGAGAGAGAGAGAGAGAGAGAGTGAGAGAGAGAGATAGAGATAGACGGAGAGTGTGTGATCACCTGTTGCCAAACCCAAGCAGAGATGGTGTCAGCTTTCTGGAGATCAGCTTTCTCAGTGGAAACATTTCTGTCCAATAGGGCAATTCTCCCTATTTCGTGGTAGCCGGTGAAAGAATCTTTCACTATAGAAACCAAAATTTCCTCCGCCATTTTTGAATCTGTCTGTTGTGTCTCTCAGCTGTGATGAGCCATAATGCTGAAGTTGTTCATTTTAAGCCGTTTAAAGCTATTTTCTAGCAGTAGCTGTGTAGTAGTATTAATACGAGCAATCATGGAGCGCTGTTGTATGTAAACAATGATGACGGAATCACTTCACATCACCAACTGCTCATATTAAACACAAAAATTATCTTTTGCCACCACCTGCTGGCTAAAAAAATTAATGACACTTATACAGTAACTCTTAACACATATTCACTACTCTTACACTTTAGTTTAGAATGGCATGTACACAAGCGGAGTGATACACACAGTGAAGCGTCCGAGTGCTGATGCTGTCACACCATCAGTGCTCATGGAACATCTCTCGTCCAATCAGAATCGAGGACCGTAACTAACTGTTGTATATTGTATATTATAACACCCACTTTTAATGAGTCAAATTCACAATATAATCAAGTCTCTTCCAACATTTTTTTTCTCCTCACTCTTAGCCAAATATGTCAGATTACAGAAGTAGAATCAGTTGATAACTGTAATTCATGTTTATTTTGAGTTTAAAATATGTTGACAATGTTTCTTGCCCTTAAAACTAGTGAATTGGAATGTTTTTGTTCTTGGGTGCTTCATTTATAGCAGTCAGGGCAGAGAAAAAACAAGACAGATAAATTGTGTATACATATAGTACAGTGAAATATGTACAACAATATAATGTGATGTAAAATGCATTGTGATATATGATTCACAGTAAACAGCAGTAACACCTGCTGCACAATGTCAATGGCAAAGAACAGAACTGTGTACAATAGAGTCATGTGTTATGTGATCATTGAATGCAACCTTGCATATGTGTCAGAATGAATTCAGCTGCGTATTTATGCAAGTGAGGCTGATTATGGAAAAAATACTGAAATTAGCATTTGATAAAGTAAGTGTCTCATGTTCACACAGCTCCCCACCCTCTCATCTTCTTTGCCCTCCTCCTCCTCCTCCTCCTCCTCCTTCTCTCTCTCTCTCTCTCTCTCTCTCTCTCTCTCTCTCTCTCTCTCTCTCTCTGTCTCTTGCTTCCCTGCATATGCAAACACCCACAAAAACAACTATTATTTGAACCAAATAAAATGTTCTGTAATTATTTTGCATGAGAATATAAGTTTTACATATTAGAGTTACGGATTTGCAAACCTATAAAGGATTTCACTTACAAGTGAAGACAACCTTTTTTCGTCTTTACTGTCCATGGACTTAAAGGAATATTCCGGGTTCAGTACAAGTTCGACAGAATTTGTGGCATAATGTTGATTGCCACAAAAATGAATTTGGACTTGCTCCTCCATTTCTTTAAAAAAAAGTTAAAATCTGAGTTACAGTGAGGCATTTACAATGGCAGTGAATGTTGCCAATGTGTAAACATTAAAATACTCACTATTTCAAAAGTATAGTCACAAGACATAAACATTATGCGTGTTAAAATGATTTAAGTGTGATAAAATCACTTCTTAACTTTTTCTGTTGAAAGTTATAGGCAATTTTATAACTTCATAGCCATGACAATGGTCAACAAACCCTAAAATGACTGTAAAAATGATGATTTAAGCAACTTTACAGCTCAATTAACACATGAGTTTTAACAGAAGAATTAATGTGTGTTTTTATAAAAACATAAACTTTACATGTCTGCCTTTAAACCCTTCAAAAATTGGCCCTATTCACTTCCATTGTAAATGCCTCACTGTAACTTTGATTTTTGCTTTTTTTTTTTAAAGAAAAGGAGGGATGAGTCTAAATAATTTATTGTGGTAATCGACATTATTCCACAAATGCTGTTAATTGAGCTTAACATGTATTGAACCAAGAACATTCCTTTAATTGTAAGAAAATGCAATCACAAAAAAGCCTTATAATACTTTTTGCCCTGCGTTTCACACGACAAAGCAGAATTGTGTAAATGACATTTTGACGGTTTGGGATCCTTCTCTGCCTCAAATGTAGTCAAAATTAAATTTAGACAACCATATGTTAGTGTATTTTGTTATTTTAACATTATACAAATTGTATATCATTAACAATGAACAATATATTGTTTACAGCATTTATTATTCTTTGTTAATGTTAGTTAATAATAATAGAGTTGTTCATTGTTAGTTCATTTAAGTTCATAATATTAAAATATACAACATTTAATTTAAAAAATGTATTACTATATGTTGAAATTAGCTTTAACCAAGATTAATAAATATTGTAAAAATATTGTTCATGTTAGTTCAAGTTAACTAATGTTGACAAATGTAACCTTATTATAAAGAATGTTTATGAAAGACAACAAAGTTTACCAAAGTTTCTCAAGACGTTTCCACAAAAATATAGTCTATATATAGGGTGTAGCTTAAAGGCATAGTTCACCCAAAAATTGAAATGCTCTCATCATTTAGCCACACACATGCCATCCCAGATCAACATTAAAGCCCTATTTTATTATAAATCCTCTTCCCTTCCCTTTTGGGTGAACTATCCCTTTAATAAAACACTAACCAACAGCTTGTAGCAAAGAGGTTTCTGCAGTAAAAAGGCCTGACATGCCAATGTAGAAGAACAGCAGCTAAGCTCAGGTGTCAGTACTCACGTGTGGACCAGACAAATGGGACTCTTGCTGAGATAATGTCCCTCATTTGAAAGAGGCTGCTAGGATCAGAAATGAATTAGTTTACCTATAATTATGGCATATCTCTCTGGAATACTTGATTTGGGATGGTCATATGCGGCTTTCTGTGGTCAATTATTTTGCATAATGACCGCTAACCTTAATAAATGTTTTAGGCTCTACCGCCTCTTTCTTCTCACGTATATTATCACAAAATAAACCCCTGTAGGGTGATACAAAACATATACACTTGACATCTGAATTAAATTTACCTGATCAATCTGTCATTGTTCATTTTGTGATGATGACCAGATGACTGTAAATTGCAGTCTTATTCATCTACAAAATATATTTACTTATATATTCATCTTAAGTAAATTATAACTCTCATAAAAGACAATAATAAACAATTGTGGCAGGGCGGAGGGCGGGTCATAATTATACACACCCGGTCCCTTATCAGTCTAATTAAGCCTCTGAGAGGGATAAAGGCCGATGGAAGATGGTGGTGCGACGAGAGAGAGATCGTTTATGGGCATGTCCGTGTTTGTCTTTTAAGTTTCTCATTAAAATATTATTTACATCGTCAAGCCGGTTCTTGCCTCCTCCTTTCCATTGAAACCCTTTACAACATCTATTTGTATATCCAAGTAATTTTCCATAACTTTTGTTCAGAAAATATCTTAAAAAGATATCACCATGTCATGTGCCTTTAGAATCCTTAAAGTGCAAATCTGGCTCCAGCTTTATTGGGAAAGACCAAGAGGGAGGATGTAGGGGTGTGAACATCAAAGTAGGGTTGGATAATACGTCAACTCCTGTTAGTCTGACTCAAGGGGACAACTCTACAGGGGACTTACAACACATGACTCAAGAGAAGAAGAATCTTCTGACCCCACGCACCCATCCGCTCAGCCAAGCTTCTTATGAAACAGACAGATGGCAGGACAGCCAAGTTCACCCTTACTGTGTGTGAGTGTATTTGTAGGAAGAGGCTCTCTCTGGTGAATAAGCATTTCTTCCCTTCTAATTACCAAATTGTATGTGGTCACAAGGATTTGGAATGTCTTTACACGGGGCACTTTGGAGTCATTAGGTGACACGCTTTTTCTGTGTTGCCATTATTCAGCAACAAGCTGTTTCCTACACTGTGTTTGTATATACTGATTCCCAGAAGACTTACAGACACTTTTCATGATTAATAGAGGCAAACAAAAATATTTGGACACTTTTGGACAGTGAAGTCACACAAAATTACTGATTGCCATTGCGTTGGATAACAAAATATCAAACCAAGTTTCATCTGAAAATAGATTATGCTAGAGCTTTTCTCAGAACTGACAATTTTTCTATGTTATTTTTTTCTCAAGGTCATTTTAGTGGATGTATGAAGTCAGTTGATAACACGTCATTATGGACATGTTCTACAAAGTTTGACAACTAGAAAGTGTCCAATTACAGGTCTTAATTTTGAGCAATCTGTTGTTTTATAATTTAAAATTTGTCTTAAAGGAATATTCCAGGATCAATACAAGTTAAACTCAATCGACAACATTTGTGGCATAGTACATTAAACTTAAATTTGACTTGACCCTCCTTTTAAAAAAAACAACAAAAAGCTAAAATCTCGGTTGCAGTGAAGATCTTACAATGGAAGTGAATGGGGCCAAACCATAAATGTTAAAATACTCACTGTTTCAAGAGTATAAACACAAGACTTAAAGAATATGCATGTTAACGTGATTTTAGTGTGATAAAATCACTTACTGACCTTTTCTGTGTAAAGTTATATCCATTTTAAACTTCGTTGCCATGATGTTATGTCAACAAACCCTAACAACCTAAATTTATTGTAAAAATGACGATTTAAACTACTTTACAGCTCAAACAATAAATTAGTCTTAACAGAAGAATTAATGTAAGCGGTTTTTATAAAATTATAAGCTTCACATTTGTGCCTTTAAACCCTCCAAAATTTGGCCCCATTCACTTTCACCATTGTAAGTGCCTCACTGGGAAGAGAACTCAGCCTGGGATTTTACCATAGTAACTGTCCCAAAAGTTGTTCGCTGTCCTTTTCGGTGCTGTATTGAGGTCCGTTCTGTATAACGCGCCGGCTCATTTTAGCTTATCGCAGCCCATTTGGCCCGTTTTGCGGCCGACCCACCGGCCTGCTTGGGTTTCCCAATGGCCAGTCCACCCCTGATCGGCCCCAAAGTGCATTGGCCTACTGGGAAATTGCCCGGTATGCCAGATTACCAGTCTAGCCCTGTGTATATATATATATATATATATATATATATATATATATATATATATATATATATATAGAAAAAGGACAGATGTGTTGAAATAATGTTTTGTGTTAATCAACATTATGCCACAAATGCTGTCGATTGAGTTTAACTTATGTTGAACCCGAAATAATCCTTTAAGTGCCCAAATACTTTTTGGGGCCACTGTATACACTGTATTGTATATGATTTGAATCACACATTTTATAAAATTTTACCTTGATTTAACAATGAATGCTTTTAAATACATCTCACGTGAGTAGATTTGTTCTACCTGCTGGTGAATGCTCTACACGTGCCAGTTGTCTTAACCGTACACTGTGCAAACAAAAGCCTAAGGGAACTGTTTGAAAATGAAGCTTCTACCTATTATGGAGTATGGAGATGTTTGGTTTCAATGCTGGCAGGGCCTTACTGTAAATAATGCTGGTTAGACTACAACTATTGTCTCAGAACAGCAATGTGATATGCATTATTCTTATTATTGCTGAACAAGAAAGCTATTAATCCATCCCCATTTGGGCCACCCATTAAGTTAACTGGATCATCCTAGATACCCTCCTGAGCACTGTTAATCTTACTGCCTTTTCAAATGACATGAATTATACAAATTGTGTGCAAAGTGGAGTAAAGAGCCTTTAATCTGAGGGCAGGCCTTTGGTTTCCACACTTCACCTCTGCATGGACAGCAATTACAGCCTTGATCCTTCACAATTAGTCTAATTGAGTAACTGTACTAATCAAGATTATTTACATTAACAGTCAAATCCTGTGAGCCGAAACATTAAATATATTCCAGCTTCTGAGCTGTTTGACTGGGTAAGACTACCACATTTATCAGAACCTTTGTCTATGACCCGCTGAGGCCTGAACTGGTTACTTACTGATTTGTTTGATAAAAATGTGCTATAGTATCAGTGGCTTCCGTGGTATTTTACTGACAATGTGCTAAGTTTATTTGCTCTTTTATGCAATGGCCAAGTTCGTGTCATGTGTCCAAAGCCTCAGCAATCTCAGGGTGATTAGGAAGGCTTTTCGTTCTATCCTTAGCCTGCCAAGGAGTTAGGACAGCAGTGGGAGAAGGTCTTCTCAGCTGGCAGTTCATTGCAGCTCCAGCTCCAGCTCAACTCTCATTGTCCTGAGGAATTCATTTTAACGTCCAGCTTTTTTTCAACACGGCTCTCATCATGGTGAGTATTTTGCAGTGCTCTGTTAGGGATAGTTTGAGATTGGATTGAAAACTTTCCTGGTTCATTTGGATTGCAGTTGATTGAAAATGTAATTGGGTATTTCTTCTACTATTTTTCTTTATGTAATCAAGACTTTATTAGTGGCAACAATTAAACCAATTTAGACTATCAGTGGTCCTTCCACAAATATTACATTGCCACATTGGTTTGTAAAATCATTTCATTTGATGAAAGTAACATTTTTAATAAGAATTAAATGAAAAAAAATATTAGAAGCATCTAAACAGGTGCGCGTAAAAGTTTTAAAGAAAAATCAGGCACGTCAGTTCAGTTATCTGTAGTGCATTATATTTAAAGGATTGCACCATTCAGAGCTAGTGCTGTTCAGAAGGTTACTCTCTGGTTCAAAGGCTGCTCTCTGCTTATCCGTGATGCTTAAAGCCTTATGCCGTTCTTAGCTCAGGTTTGTTTAACATCTCTTACATGTGCTGTTTTGATCTTACAGATCACCAGCAACACAGGAATTTACTTGTTTTCAGAAACATAATTGATGTCATACAATCTATGTTATTTGTTTACATTATTTTCTGAAAATGCTTTCATCAAAAGCAGATATTGGAACAGGCCTCTGTGTAATTGGAATTGATCAGAACGTATTTTTCGCTAGAAAAAAGGACTGGGCTATTTTTCCTGGTCACACAGTCAATAAGAAGTGAGGTAGGATTATATCTGAAATATTTTGAGGAATTATTTTAATATCCATAACTGTCTTTGAAAATATCAATTTAGTCATTGTTTTGCTCTACTATAATTGGGCATTGTGATCATGGGGCCACTGTCTACTTTTTCATTATTCGTGATACTCAGAAAATATATTGCACATATTTGACACAAACTAATTAGCAAGACTTTTTTGCATTGTGTCCTAGTTTTTTTATTATTTGTATTGACTTAATTATTATTTATTGACTGTTATAACCTGTGCTTTGCAAGTCTTAGAGAGTCTGAGTCTGATTTGGTCCGGTTAAGAAATGAACCTCTCATGCTTTCCCTGCTATTGTTCTGATAAAATGAGTGGAAATAGAGCAGACACTGAGAATTTTTAAAAAGAGAGATCATGGTGTTTATCTTCATTTTATTTCCACAGAAAACATTTATATCTGGATTAGATTATAAAACAGCGTATTGATTAACCAGACATCCTGTTGTTTGGGAACTCAGAATTGTTATTTTGATGTGTTAAATTTTTTGTTTCATTTCACTTCCATCTACTTTGTTCTACCTTTACTTTTACTATTTCTAAACGTATGCCTTTTGCTTTACTTAATCATTCGAACTGGCAGTATTTAATTAGCTTAGTCTCTGATATCTGTCCATCATTTCTGTGTTGCTAGTTCAACAATGCACCCTCAGCCATAGATTTTGCCAGACACAATTGTTGGGTTTTTAGCACCACCGCACCTGTACGGTAGCAAATGTGTAGAGAAAGATGCAGCCAAATCAAAAGGTAACAAAACAAAACACATCACACTATAAAACAGCGCAGAAAATGATTACAATTTAGAATGATTTTACAATATGTACAACTGTAGAAGTTGGATTAACTAAAAGGCATGCTTGGAGCACTCATCTGTGCCTCATCGGCTACAGGTTCAGACTGTGCGTGTGGTCCATAAGGCAGTGCTCGATGTGGAAAGAAATCTGTGGTGGATCTACCCCTTCGACGCTTTACCAGTGCGTTTTGCAGAGAGGATACTGTACTGGTACCTTATTACAGTTAAAATTGCTGCTGGTACTGTGACACGAAGTGCGCACTTTGAGGACATTTTTATTGGCAATTTTCATTGCTGTGTTTGCAATGTTAACTTGTTCATGTGTTTTGGGTGTCATTTTTCAGAGTGAAATGAACAAGGAAAGGATAAACGAGTGTGGTCTGCTGGGCCGGAGAGTGCAGTGCTGCTATATTCTCCTGTGATTCTCTAATTGAAACTTACTTACTGATGACTGCCACTGGCCATTGGATGAAGTTAAAATGGCCTCCCACAAGCGCAGCTTTCAATGCTTTGACGCCAATATGGATGAACCATCTCTCAAGCCCTCTTTACCTCATGGGCACAGCTCCACAGCATCCCTCAGAGGCTATTCTGGTTCAACTAGACTGGAGCCGCTGGAGGATCATGGATGCTATTTGTGTGCCGATCAGCAACAGACCAAGTTGATGGCCTCAGAGGCCTCAGGAGCTTACTCAACCCCATGGTTTCATTTACAGACACATCCACACACTAAATCACATTCAATCAGGAGGCCCATTCATCCAGAAGATGCTTCAGTAGAGGTTGAAGGTCACCACCATCACCATCATCACTGGCACTCCAGGAGGATTGTGCTTGTGAAGAACAGAACCCCATCTGTCCAGAGGACCATTGTGCTGCACCGCAGGAGCTTGCGCAGCTTTGGACTCTTCCTGGATGAGGTCTCTGAAATCATGCAATGTATCATCAGGAAGCTGTACACACTTGAAGGACACAAGGTGGGTTTAGACTCTTTTGACAGTTCTAAAAACTGATGTAATTTATGTGAATATAGATGAAATGGGACAACTGGTAAAGTGGGATATCTATAGATAAAAATTCTGTAAATATTTATTAATCTTGTTCCAAACCTTTATGACTTTTCTTGGGTTCAATGGAAAGAAGAAAAAAGTTATATGGGTTTGAAACATCACGGTGAGTAACAGTGCATTCACATCATGTCATAATTACCTAACTTGTTCTAACTTGTTCAAGTCTACAGAGAACTCATAATTACAAATTGTAAACTCTGAATTCAATGAAAGCTCCAACTTGACAGTCGTGATGTCATGTAAAAAGAATCAAAATGACAGAGTCCTCCAGACTTAAAGGTAGTTAAACATATTACTGTTTCATTTGCCATAACTATAAAGGTTTTAGTGCCACGCAAAATTATAAATCTAAGATTTCAAGAATGAAGTCGTAATATTTTGAGAATAAAGTTGAAGCATTAAGAGATTAAAGACATAATATCTTGAAAATAAAGTAAAAATTAAGAGAATAAATCATAGCATTATGAGAATAATGTCGTAGCTTTATTATGAAATTAAAGTTGAAATATTTTGACAATAAAATCAAAATGAAGAGAACAAATTGTAGCATTATGAGATTAAAGACGTAATATTTCGAGAATAAAGTAAAATTACAAGAATAAAGTTGTAGCATTATGAGAATAAAGACATCATATTTTGTGAATAAAGTAAAAATTACGAGAATAAAGTCGTAGCATTACGAGATTAAAGTCATAATATTTTGAGAATAAAGTAAAATTATGAGAATAAAGTCGTAATTGTTTAAGAATAGTCAAAATTACAAGAATAAATTCATAGCATTATGAGAATAAATTCTTAATATTTTGAAAATAAAGTCGTAGCATTATGAAAATAAAGTCACAATACTTTTAAAATATAGTCATAGCATTACGAGATTAAAATCATAATATTTTTTAAATAAAGTCGTAGCATTACGATATTAATGTCATAGTATTTCTAAAATATAGTCGTGGCATTACGAGATTAAAGTCATAATATTTTGAAAATAAAGTCGCAGCATTATGAGATTAAAATCATAATATTTCTAAAATATAGTCGTGGCATTACGAGATTAAAATCATAATATTTCTAAAATATAGTCGCAGCATTACGAGATTAAAATCATAATATTTTGAAAATATAGTCGCAGCATTACGAGATTAAAATCATAATATTTTGAAAATATAGTCGCAGCATTACGAGATTAAAATCATAATATTTTGAAAATATAGTCGCAGCATTACGAGATTAAAATCATAATATTTCTAAAATATAGTCGCAGCATTACGAGATTAAAATCATAATATTTCTAAAATAAAGTCGCAGCATTATGAGATTAAAATCATAATATTTCTAAAATATAGTCGTGGCATTACGAGATTAAAATCATAATATTTTGAAAATATAGTCGCAGCATTACGAGATTAAAATCATAATATTTCTAAAATATAGTCGTGGCATTACGAGATTAAAATCATAATATTTCTAAAATATAGTCGCAGCATTACGAGATTAAAATCATAATATTTTGAAAATATAGTCGCAGCATTACGAGATTAAAATCATAATATTTTGAAAATATAGTCGCAGCATTACGAGATTAAAATCATAATATTTTGAAAATATAGTCGCAGCATTACGAGATTAAAATCATAATATTTTGAAAATATAGTCGCATCATTACGAGATTAAAATCATAATATTTCTAAAATATAGTCGTGGCATTACGAGATTAAAATCATAATATTTTGAAAATATAGTCGCATCATTACGAGATTAAAATCATAATATTTCTAAAATATAGTCGCATCATTACGAGATTAAAATCATAATATTTCTAAAATATAGTCGTGGCATTACGAGATTAATGTCATAATATTTTGAAAATAAAGTCGCAGCATTACGAGATTAAAGTCGGAATATTTTGAAAATAAAGTCGCAGCATTACGAGATTAAAGTCGTAATATTTTGAAAATAAAGTCACAACATTACGAGATTAAAGTCGTAATATTTTGAAAATAAAGTCGCAGCATTACGAGATTAAAGTAGCAATATTTTGAAAATAAAATGTATTGAATAAAGTTGTAGCAATATGAGCTAAAAGTAGGAGGAAGAAATATTTAGAAAAAAAAAAATCACAATATTAAACAGTGCGTCATTATCACAACTATAGTACACCATTTGTTTTTAGCATGGAACTAAAACACCATCATACATTATAGCCAGCGATGCCAGAAGTGTATTTTTTATTCTTAAACATTTTGTAAGAACATATAGAGGTGAATTAATGAAATAATGTGGTGATTACATATTTTGCTGACATCACCAACAAAGCCACATTTGCATCTGTTTTGGCATTATGGGCATTATAGAATATGAATTTTTTTTTTTTTTTAGAATAAAATCAGCTCAGTTCAGAGTAGAATCTCTGTGTTATTTCGTAATTACAGTAATTTCGATTGTATGTGAGAACTTTGAGTTTAAAAACATCAGAATTTAGATTTTTTTTATTATTATTATTTAAATTTACCAAAATAGCAAAGTGAAGTTTATACAATGTTGATTTTTCATCCAAATCATCATTTTCATTGAGATCAAATTTCAAATTTAAATATTAAAAGAATGTTGAATAAACATTGACATTTTGATGAAAGCCAATAGTAGGACATTGAACTAAAATGAATTTGTAGTTGATTACCACAAGTTCAAGCATTCTTCTCAATACATTAATTGACGCTTCATCCTTAGTGAGGAAACACAGGTGCATCCTTTACAGAAGTCTTGTTTGTTGAAACACCTGACACACTCACATCATATCTCTAGCACAACAATGGTGTTCATGTTCATTATTTCTCTGTCCCTTTGTTTCACTGGCTTGTTGTTTGTGTTTGGTGTTGGATTCTGTTACTGACAGTAACCATATTCATTCATTTTAAAAAAAGTGCTTAATGTCTTTGAAAAAACATTTCCACATACTTTAAAGTGCATCTTGTTTTAGCAAGATTTCTTAGGAATGTCTTCATTAAAAAAGTTTAAACCACATTATGGCAGATCCCTTAAAGCGCAGCGGAAACATTCTATGCAAAAACAGCTTATGACATCACTTAGAAGTCATCACTTGCATTCTTTGATACTGAAATTGCATTACTTGCATTCTTTCCTCATTTCTTATGAGTAAGGAGTAAAGAAAAAGAAAGAAAAAATACAAAGAAAAGATAACATTATGCCTCACATCCTTGTAGTTATATTAGGATAGGAAAGAATTACATTTGCATAAAAATTGCACAAAATATTTTACTGTTGTGATGAAGATATAGAAACTTTAGAAACTATTTAAAAGTTGTCATTTATTGCACTGTTTTTCACATTTTTTTTTATATCTTTGTTGAAATGTCATTGTTGTTTCAACATTAACGCAGGGTAAAAAAGTGATGTAGAATCAACAACAGATTGCAACATTAAGCCAACAAAATTAACCGTTTCATCAAATTTGATGTAAAATTCACATCACAAAAATCAGTCAGTGTTCAGGTTTGCTCACTTGTGCCAGTCTAGTGGTGTGGTGTTGTGAGACAATTTTAGTACAATTAAAAAAGATTTTATATAATATACATGATGTTATTTACATTAATTGAAGATTTAGTTTAATGATTTAAGACTGTTGGTTAAGTTTGCAGGAATAGCAAATGTGCTAAGGACACAGAGGCCTCTTGTGGTTGAAATGGGAAACTATCTATGACACAGATAACAGACTCTGAAGGCTATATGCTATCAAATCTTGTATTTCTTGGATTGTAAGCACAGCTGTCTCTTTAGTTAAAATCACATATGTACAGGAAACTAAAGTATGTATGTCTAAGTGATGGCACATCTGGCAGTCCTTCTTTGTGCAATACTACCACTATGATAAAACAAAACAAAACAAAAATTATTAAAATCTACCAAACAGAATGATATTCATCACAGGATCAGTTGTTAATATATGGAGTGGTCATAATGCTAAAAAATAATTGTTGAGCAGGTCAGTCAGCGTAAAGTTCCTTTTAGGCACTATCTCTCCCGCGAGCACTTAAGGGCAAATGCCACAGACCACGGAAGAGGAAAAATGAAAGAATAACAGTCTGCAGGTGGTTTGTGTAGATAAGAGGTGGACAGGGTGGCCAGGGCCATGTAAGAAATAGCCCCTCTGGGACTTAGCTATGGCAACCCTGATAAAAGGTGAGAGAATAGGAGTCTTTACAGCTCTGAGGGCAACCAGAGGCTGTCCCACAAAATCAAGACATGTCTCCAAGTGATCGCACGCAATGATAAAGTACAATATGCCACTTGCTATTAGAGCCGTTCAATGTGTTGATCTGTGGCATCATGCTAAACAGAGAAAGTGCTACCCTTTAAGATTTCTTGGCTAAGAGTCCCCAGAACATCTGGAGTTGATCCAGGCCCCCCTCCCCCAATCAGAAAGCTGGACTCACTAGTCATTGCTGACTCTGGTCACCATTGCTGGTTCTCTCAGGCACATCCTATTAGCACTGCCACAGGCATGCACTTCCCATAGAAAACAAGTTGTATATCAGCACACACCCCTCCACAGGGGCCTGACTGATACATGGATAACATTACGAATGGCACTGAGACAATGCCAGAAATAGCTTTACAAGGGCTACAGTAGGTGTTTTTGTCATCGGTTAAAAGTTGAACATGTAAGAGAACAAGAACTTTAACTGAATCCAGTATAATCCTTGTTGCTTTGAAGAAAAAAAAAAGTTACATTAAAGTAGCTTAAAGTAGTTAAAGTAAAATAAAAATATGAATAGTAGTAATAATAATAATAATAATAAATTTTTTTGAAAATCAGCTACTGTATATTATTTGTATTGCAAGATATTGTGTATTCTCTAAAACTGAAGACAATTTATATTGAACCGGATTCAGCATTGCTCTGATATACACAATATTTCCATATTTCTGCATACAGACTGTTTGATTTTTTAATTTATCCAATTTTTCCCAATTTGACATAACCAATTCCCACTACTTAGTTAGTAGGTCCTTTTGGTGGTGCAGTTACTCACCTCAAATCGGGTGGTGGAGGAGAAGTCTCAGTTGCCTCCACTTCTGAGACAGTCAAATCTTATCACGTGGCTCATTGTACATGACAATGTAGAGACTCACAGCATGTTGAGGCTCATGCTACTCTCCGTGATCCACGTACAACTTACCCTGAACCCCATTGAGAGCGGGAACCACTTAATTGTGACCACGAGGAGGTTACCATAGGTGACTCTACTATCCCTAGCAACCGGGCCAATTTGGTTGCTTAAGAGACCTGGCTGGAGTCACTCAGGACACCCTGAATTCCAACTCGTGACTCCAGGGGTGGTAGTCAGCGTCAATACTCGCTGAGATGCCCAGGTCCCCCTCCAAAAAAAACACATTTGTAAAATATTTGAATAATATACATTTCCATTCCAGATTTCTTTTAATGTGTATTTCTTTTTACAGTTTACAGCTTGCACTTTCTTTCTTTATTGTATTGTATTTTTTTTTTTTTAAATCTTCAGTAGATTCTTTTGCAACATCTTTGAATAACACTTTCCTGCTTTTCTTGAGGCTATTGGGATATTCCTTCACTTGTATTTTTGCACAGCAGTGATGCAGCAGCATCCAGAGAATAACTATTAATCTTGCTCAAATCAGAGCTATTTTGAACCAACAGAAGCAGGTCAATGCCATGAAAACATACAGTTTGAGATACTCGCATCCTCTACAGTTCCAATTAATTATATTCAAACCCACTGGAAAATTGAAAAGCTTTGAAAAACTATGAAACTGCAAAGCATACAGATTTAGTATAAAGTAGGTGTTGTGTTCAAGAGTGAAATGAGATATTGATGCATGTACTCTTATTCTATAAATATGCTATATTTTCATTGGTTTGGAAACTGGTTCATTAAACATTGTTAGAGTATTACAATTAAAAGTGTTATTTGGACAACATTGGCACTCCATATCTTCTTTGAGCCTAATTTAATGAAAAAGACTTGACTGTGGCGACATTTTTGCAAAATTATATTCGTTTGCTCCTCACACATATCGTGGCAGTATCGAGGTGAATAGTCCACTTAGGGGTACTAAGACAATTAAAGTTTCTCGCAAAGAGATGCGTTTTGTTTGTTTAATGCTCTATCGCGTTTTGCATCATCAAAACCTACCTTCCCACCCTTAACATAAAAGACGCTGTAAGTGATTTTTTTCATTGACATGGATGCAAAAAATGTATACTCCCTGATAGATATTACTGAAATAAGTGGACAATGATGCTTTCGACATTTTGGATGTTCTCATAGTATTGTAGTTTCAGTGAATAATTGAGACTTACTGCAATTTTTAAGCCATGTTGTTCATAACAGTTGTAAGTTGAGGCGCTATTTTGCAGGTGTTGTTTTTGACAACCATTTCTCCAAGATGTTGGTCTCATTTAAGCCAATTTTGGTATCTTTGGAGATCGAGGTTTTGGAAAGAGGGGTGTGGCTAATCCAACAGACTCAGTCTCATGGAAGCAGAACCACTAAAATCGCTTACAGTACCTTTAAAGGGATAGTTCACCCAGAAATGAAAATTTGCTCATCAATTACTCACTTTCATGCCATCCCAGATGTGTATGACTTTCTTTCTTCTGCGGAACACAAACTGAGATTTTTCGAACAATATCAAAGCTCTGTAGGTCCATGCAATGCAAATGAATGGTGACCAGAACTTTCAAGCTCCAAAAATCATAAAGGCAGCATAAAGTAATCCATATGACTCCAGGGGGTTAAATACATGTCTTCGGAAATGATGCAATCACCTTGGCTGATAAACAGACCAATATTTCAATCCTTTTTTACTATAATTCTCCACTTTCACTTTCAGAATAATAAAGTAGAGACTTGTAGTAAAAATTACTTAAATACTGATCAGTTTCTAACCCACACCTATCATATCGCTTCTGAAGAAAAATATTTAACCACTGGAGTCATATGGATTACTTTTATGATGCCTTTATGTGCTTTTTGGAGCTTGAAAATTCTGGTGGCATGAGATTACTGCAATGGTGAGAGAATTCTCATTTTTGGGTAAAATGTTCCTTTAAACCTTACTGATAGTGTCGGAAAAAGCAACTGTGACATGAAAAAGACAATTGCTGATGCAACTGTTTGTGTTGTTTCAAGGATATATTCACACAAATTTTAAATTAGGAATGAAACCTCGATTGACCCTCGATTTGTATTTTTGTTTGCACGTTTCTTGTTTGTGCTGACCCATGGTAGTGACTCATACGCTGAAAACACCCTGCATAATGGATCACACACATTTTCAGATTGCTGTTTTAATGATTAATTTGTGTGGGAAAATGTATATACCAGATGGTTGCACTTCCTCTGGCCATTAACCTTTAATTGGAATGCCTTAAATCATCATACCACATTTCCTCATCAGAATTTGGCAACTGTCTTAATCCCTGTTGATTTCTATATAGATCTAAGATTGCTGATCTTGATCAATTCGATTATGTCATCATATCGTATATTGTGATCTACTAGGAGTCTTTCTAATGAGTGACTTGCCTATTTTTCAGATTGACAGCATACAAAGTCTGCTGCAGTGCCCCAGCATTTTGGTTTGTGTGGGACGTGAGCCTTTCCACCCACTTTTGTGGGATAGCTTCAGGAAAAACTCAAACAACAAACTTCCACGGCTGAACACAAAGTCACGCTCTAGTGTCTGCAGGGATGAAAAGGGAGCCAAGAAAAATGGTAGATCACTTAATATCTGGATAAAATCACACTATATGTTTGTATTTATTTCAGATATAGCCACTTAAGCATTTACTGGCACTTAGGGCTGGGTGATAAGTAAAAAATAAATCACTAAACAACATAGCGCTAACCAATTACTTTGTACACACCTCACACAGACCACCTTATTTTCACCATTGCATTATATGCCATGTCATATTATGCTATGTCACAACTATCATAATTCCATGGCCTATATATTCATCATAAATTAAAACTAACTTTGGAAAGCAAATACTTTGTTATAGGGATGGGACGATATAATTATCTATATGAGGTTCATGATTTGATAGAATTATGATTCGATCAAATAACACTTAAATGACAAAGTATGAGAGACATATTTCTTTTTAAATGTTTGCTCAAAATGCACATTATAATTTCTAATCAAAATATAGATCTTTAATATGCAATATAAATGCTCAAAGTTGAAAAAAATAAGAGTTTCTCATGTACCTTTCTCTATAAGAAAAGATCACAAACAAATAAGCCTTTAAAAATAGTGGAGTACATTCAATAGTGGGGTACATTCAATAGTGGAGTACATTCAATAGTGGGGTACATTCAATAGTGGAGTACATTCAATAGTGGAGTACATTCAATAGTGGGGTACATTCAATAGTGGAGTACATTCAATAGTGGAGTACATTCAATAGTGGAGTACATTCAATAGTGGAGTACATTCAATAGTGGAGTACATTCAATAGTGGAGTACATTCAATAGTGGAGTACATTCAATAGTGGGGTACATTCAGGCTGATCAGGAGCAGAACAAGCAATAGAACTGAATAGATACTGTCCTGAAAAATTATGTGAAAGTGTATATATATATATATATATATATATATATATATATATATATATATATATATATATATATATATATATAATTTGTAATCACATTTTAACTTTTTTAAAATATAAATATTTTCTGAAATATATAATAACAAGAAATTGTATATAAAAGGTTACTGTTACTTAAAGAGTCCAAAGTGCTTCTCACAGTGTTCCTGTTTTTAAAGAGAGGGAAATGTCTATTTTTTTAGCGCATCCATGCTATTTGTGATTAAAATGAATATATATATATATATATATATATATATATATATATATATATATATATATATATATATTTTACTTTTTATCTGACTGCACAACAGAAAGGATATTAAAAGACATATTATTCAATGAAAGTGGAGTGTGTGGATGACAACTTTGATGGACACACAGAAGAAACAGTCCGTTTTAATTTCAAGCACTTTTCAACAAAACAAGGTAATTTTCCAGGAATTCCAGTACCTACTTTTTTTAAAAGCTAAATTCAAGCACTTTAAGCACTTCAAGGACTTTGTACAACCCCTGTAAACCTTAAAGAAAAAACCACAGTAGGTGTAAAATCAAGCAATTTTCAAACAAATTTTGAAATATTAAGTTTTGCCTCGATATGGTTTGTAATTTTTTTGGTTTGCGCTATATCAAAATTCGATATATCTTCCCATCCCTACTTTGTTATCGAGTGAATGAACACAAGTTGATGTCACATGCAATGTGTTTTGAATCAAACAAAAGTTAAAAAAAAATATATATATATATTCTCATTTTTATTATGTTCTTATTGGTGTTATCATTATATTTTTTATGAAATTCTTTGATATTTGTGCTGTTTTTTGTCAAAAAGCCAAGCCATGGTGTATTTGTTGCAATTCATGTCTAAGTTTGAAGTAGGCTATAACTGCTATGGAAAATGTTTAGTCTTATTTAGAGGCATGTCTGCAGTGAAAGAAGACACCACTGCACTCTTAACTCCGTAATGCTTTTAACATTTAATAATTGGATTGTAACTAAAATGCTGTAAAAAGTGCATTGTCTGTCAGTGACTATGACAATCACCATTGAGGTACTTGTCAGTCATCCGATTTGCCATTATCCGACTTGTCATTATACGATTTTATCATCCTATCGCCCAGCCTGAATTGCAATGCAATATTTTATACATGCCCAATTTTTAATTCATCTTTTACTTTTATTATTTGTAACTCAATTTGTTTTTGACTTTGGTTACTTTTACTTGTAGTCAACTTTGGACATGAAACAAAGAGAAGTGTTATTCATCCAAGATGTGATTCAAGTACCAGGTCAGCAAAGCTGTCCATGTCATCTGAAAAGGTGTTTCCAAATGGACTAAACCCATTGCCACCAGGGCATACTGGCGCTTGTCCTCATGCAAAAGAAAGCTTGATGGATGATGACATTGAAAAGCGAGTTCTAGTGAACAAAGACGGAAGCTTGTCAATGGAGATGAAAGTGCGCTTTAGACTTTTACATGATGAGATGTTGCACTGGTCCACAGAGATCAAGAAGTCATCCGGAACTTTTAATAAATCCCATACTGTACACGATGATGCTTGTTGCCACTCGCATGTTAGTGGAGAGAGCTGCTCAGAAGCAGAGTCTCTCTCAGCAGGTGAGGCAGATGAAACATACATCACCAAACATTACAAAAGACATTTTGAAGAGCCTCATTGTCAGAACCGCTGTGCACAATGTCAGGAGTATGACATCTGGAAGAATCCCATACTTCCTGATCAAGAATCCGTAAGACGCATTAGATCCTCAAGCTCAAGTGCATCATCACGTAGAATAGTATGCAAAAAGGCATCTACTGACAGCATGTGCACAATGTCCAGCGAGGAGTACACCGAGCATGTAGTGGAAAAAGCAACTTGCATTCAACAGACCGCTGGGCTGCAGGGCAACTACACAATTGAACATTGTACCATCAACCGTTGCTGCAGTCGAAGTGAAGTATGCTCAATGTCCACACAAACAAAAAGCGCAGGTTCTACAGAAAAGTTTGGAATAGATGAAAATACTCTGATAGCATCTGATAGTGATGAGAATAGACCCGAAGATATATTGTCTAATTTCTCTAAAGACTCACAAAAAGATCAATTAAGTCTTCAGATCACTCAACCAATAGAGGAAGATGACAGTCCTGAATCCAGTGTGAGCTCTTCCTCCCAAATTTTAGAATCACTACGGGAAGATCAAGATGAGGAAGATGTATACTTCCCTTTAAGCATCTCAAGAGCATCCCATGGTAATGGCCAACAGGATGATGAGGACAACAAAGATGCTGAATCAAATCCATGTTCTACACCATGTAAATCTCCTGCATCTATGACACATCTGTCACCAAGACCACCAAGCAAAACCTCATCTTCAGGGTGGTCAAAAAAGTCCATAAAGTTTGCTTCCCCAGAAATGACTGTAGACCAAGATTACAAAAAAGTGAGGTCTGGCAGTGTAGTGTCTGCTTCATCTGGAGCTAAGTGTAAATGTCTAGATTCAAAGGACAGAGTAACTCCATTGGCTTTAGAAAATAGCAAATTCATGGTAAATGATCAACCAGAAGAAGATATTCAGCCCATAATGAATGTACAAGATGCAGGAACAGACGAGAGGGTACTAAATGCAATGTCAGCCATATCTAAAACTTCTACAAAATCCCTTTCTGATTTATCAGCATGTTATCAAAACAGTGTTGCTACTCGGAGTACTGAAGCAAACAGCAATATAACAGATGAGCATCCGTCAAGTTCTTCTTCCATCAAATCTAATAAATCCAATGTTTCAGAAGTACTTGAACATGAACGGTCAGCCATACAGGATGGAAGAGCACCAAGTGCCACATCGATAAAGTCTCAGAAATCTGACACCTCACGAAAATCTGAAACCTCTGTAAATCGCCCTGAGGAACAGGAGACAGGAGCGAGAGAATCAAATGCCATGTCTGTTAAATCAAAAACATCTGTGAAATCAAAAAGTCTTAAAGTATCAGAAAATGTCTCTGATGAGCTTGATAAATTACAGGACAATGTTGAGGAGAGGGCAGTGAGTGCCATGTCATCTATATCAAATTTTTCTGCAAAATCTAGTTGCTCTAAAGAGACACTGTCTGCACCTAAAGAAATGGAAGAAGTAGAGGAGCAAATAGAAGGGAGAGCTTCAAGTGTTAAGTCAAAAAATTCTGAAATTCAAGACCTGGCAATTGAGGAGTCCAATGATCAGACACGAGAGAGAGCTCCTAGTGTCATATCAATCAAATCAAATACTTCTGCAAGATCTAAAAAGTCAAGTGAGCTTGAGATTAATGACCAAGATAGAGCCCTCAGTAGAGTTTCTATTAAATCAAATAGCTCACATATATCAAAGTCTGACATTTTAGAAGCAGCTTCTTTCCAAGATGGGGAGGAAGAAAGAAACTTGCAAGAAAGAGCTGCAAGTGGAATGTCAATCACATCAGTGAAATCATTCAACTCAACACTTTCAGGCAATGTATCAGAAATGACTCTGCAGCCTCATGATGTAGAGGCAAAGGAAAGCGCTCAGAGTCCCATGTCTTTTAAATTGAATACTTCAGTGAAATTAAATGTACCCGAAGATAAAGCAGCACCTCAATTGGAAAATGTTCTACCATCAGACAGATCACCAAGCTCCATGTCATCAATATCAAATAACTCTGCAAGATCCAGCACATCTAAAGTTGCAGCAGTAGATCAAAAAGAGATCAAAGCACAGGAAAAAGAAGAAATTCAGGAAAGAGCATCGAGCACTATTTCTGCAACGTCTACTTCATCTGCAATATCGAGAAAATCTGAGACAACAACGGTAGCCATTGATCCAAGATCAGAAGAAATTAAGGAACGATCTCCAAGTGCTATGTCAAGCAAATCAAAAACTTCATTAAAGTCAAATAAGTCCAAGGTGTCATCAGTAGCCCCTGAACAACATATGGACAGGAAAGAGGAAACTGAAAAGAGAGTCTCCAGTGCTATGTCTGTTAAATCTGAAGTGTCCACATTGTCAAAAGAATTTACAAATATATCAGATGTAGAGCAAATAGATGAAAGATCATTGAGTGCAATATCAGCTAAATCAAATGCTTCTGCAAAATCCAAAGCATCAAATGTTTCAGAGCCTGATGATGAAGGAAGTGAAGAAAGAATTCCTAGTGTCATGTCCAGTATTTCATCTAGATCAACTAAGTCAACACATTCAGACCGTACCACTGGTGACCATGTTGAAGCAGAGATTCATTACAAAGACAGATGTTCAAGTGCAATTTCATCTAAATCTAATATCTCAGCAAAATCTGGGAGATCAACAATATCTGAAGCCACATCAAAGGAAAATGAAAGCAAAAATTATGGTGAAATCAAAGAAAGATCTCCAAGTTTAATGTCTGTAAAGTCCAATTCCTCTGTAAGATCCAGGACATCAAAGGTTTCAGAAGTATTGATTAATGAGCCAGATGATCAAAATGTGGAGAGGGTACCAAGTCCTAGGTCATTAAAATCTAATGCCTCAGGAAGATCTAAAAAGTCAAACATTTCAGAAGCTGGTCCAGAGGATCCTGTCAATGAAAATAAAGCAAAGGAGGAAAGAACAGCAAGTGCTTTGTCCTCAATTTCTAATGTTTCGGCAAGATCAAGTAAATCAAAAAATTCAGAGCCAATCACTGGTGAACCTTGTGTAACAGAACCTAATATAGAGGAGAGGTCACCAAGTACAGCATCAGTTACATCTAATAGATCTGCAAGATCTAAGAAGTCAAATATTTCAGAAGTTGTTTGTCAAGAAACTGGAATCACAGATGATGAAGATGATCGGGCATCAAGCGCAGTGTCTGTAAAATCTTGTGTGTCTGAAAAATCAAGGAAGTCAAAAGGTTCTGAAAGAGCAGCTGAAGAGGAGGCAGGAGCGAATAAAGTGGTAGAAAGAACACCAAGCTCTTTGTCAGTAAAGTCAAATATCTCTGTAAGATCTGCAAAGTCAAAGGTATCAGAGGAACCATCTGAAGTATGTGAAGTTGCAGTGAGAGAGCAATTTAGTGACAGAGCACCAAGTGCAGCATCAGAAAAATCCAATGCTTCCTCTGTGGCCAAAAAGTCAAAAATGTCTACTATTAATGGGCCAGAAAAGAATATAGAAGAAATGAGTGAAAAAGCACAAAGTGTAATTTCCAATAAATTAAACACATCTGGAAGATCCAAAAAAACAAATCCTCCAGATTTCATCCATAATCATTCTTCAGATATTGAGGATAAGCTAGAATGTGAGGGAACACGAAAAAAAGCTCCAAGCGAGATGTCATCGAATGACTCAAGTGTTGTGCTTTCCAAATCAAATGCTTCTGCAAAGTCAAAAAACTCCCTCTTTTCGAAAGCTGAAGAGCCAGATGGAAGATCAAGTGTGGCGTCTAGTGTATCTGCAGAATCTAAAGCAGGTTTAGAGAAAAAAGCATATAGATCACCAAGCAAATTGTCAGCTAGGTCAACTGTATCTACAAGATCCAAAAAGTCTAACATTTCTGAGGGTGAGAACCATGGAAATGCTTATACAAATAATGTAGATAAGGAATTTAACAGACATGATAGTGCAGTATCGGGTCACTCAAACGTATCTCAAGCAGTAAACACTCATACATGTGTTTGTGGTGCTATAAAAAGGTTATCAAGTCCAATGGCATCATCTGAAAAAAACTCTGACCTTGAAGAGATACCTTCCAGTCCTTTGCCAAAAAAGACAGCAAAGCCCCAAATAAGCTCAGCTTGTACTGCCACTGAAAGAGCTTTAACACCAACAAGCACCTCAGTGTCTACTGGGATTGTAGAAGACAACGAGGCAGATGATGTTAAGAAAATAGATGGAGGTGATGTTTCGGTGAACTCAAGAACATCTGCTTCATCAAAGTTTGAAATATCTGGTAAATCTGACAAAGGTTTATCAGAATCTCCAGTACCAATCACAAATGAGAGAACAACACAGACACCAGAGGAAAGACCTAAAAGTTTTGAATCAGCCAAATCATATATCTCTAATAAATCCAAATGCTCTCATTGCAGCTCTACACAGCCCACAGAAACAGGTCTAGACACAAACCAGGACAGAAATGATGTAACAAGCAATAAATCTTCCAGCACAATGTATTTAGTTATTTCAAATGATAGCCACCCATCAGCCAACGCATCGGTGAGGCAAAAATCACCAACCCAAGAAATTGGATCAATTAGTAAAGATTCCAGTGTTTCTGTGCACTCATGCAGATGCATTTCAGAGGAAAACAGTAAAAGGACAGGCCAAGGGGCAGAAGAAAGTCCAGATGTTGCCCAAAAGTCGCAGAGTATCTGTTCAAAATGCAGCTCAATACAAAAGAAAGGAAAAAGTTCAACGGGACTAATCACACCTAATTCACCCATTTCACATGCCTCAGCCATCTCAGACTCTGGGAAATATAAAACTAAAGAACAAAACACTGCAGAAATTATTGACAGACCAAACAGTAATTTGTCCAATTTATCATCTAATTTACAAGTAAATTATCAAAAGATTAATGAGGAAGCTACAGTTGTCAATGGGAGTGTGAATTCAGGAAAAAGCAATAAATTAAGCAACAATTTAACACAGAAAGTTAAGGACATATCCAGGTGTCATTCAGCAACTTTCTCTGTTACTTCAGGGATCCAACTCAGTCCCAGCCCACCAAAGTCTCCCAAAAAATCCAAAAAACCTGTTATTCTGCTTGGCAGCTCTAACGACTACATGTTGTCTCAGACTGTCCCTACTCAAGAAAATGCTGGCCATTTGGATATAGAACCTAAATCAAATAGATATAATCAGACATACAACTGTCCACTTGACACTACAGACTGCATTCCAAATGTCAGTGACAATAAGAGTGAAAACAGTTGCAGATGTAGAAAAAGGATAAGAAGCCGCTCTTTATGCCAGAAGATGGATAATGACATATTTGAGTTGAGTCCTTCTTGCTTGCCAAATGCTTCTCCAACTGAGGTGGTGAAAGAATGGCTGAGGAAAATTCCATCAGACACTGCTTTGTGTGATCTGGGGGATGGGTTCAATGTCAACTTTGATGCAATAGAAGTTCTTTGTACATCACATGTGCCTTCTGGAGATGAAAATGAGGATAAATGTTTGGAGGCATGTGATATGACCAAGTCTGAAGGTCAAAATAAGATTGAGGATGCTCATATGGTGAATGGAGAAGAAACATTCATAAAACATCAGGAGAGTGTTGCAGTTGCTGTGGATGATACTCAATGCATTCAGCCTCAGGGTGGGAATGAACCAAATATTTTTGATTCATCAGTTCTTGTGATGAAAGTCTTGCTGACACCCAAGCTTGACAGATGCAACAGCTTACCAGAGGTGTCTCCTGTATATGGACGTAAACTCAGTACTTCAGCACAAGGTCTACTAGATTGCTTGGTAAATCTTCAGTTGTTAGACTTTGATTCCAGTAATGAAAACTGTAAAAAAGCAAGATACCAAGAGCTTATTAACATGCTTAAATCCCTTTGGATTTGTGACCCAAAAGATGGTGAAAACATTTCTGAGTCAAGGAAATCTAAAGATAAACAGCCTCTGGAAGAGGAATTCAAAGCCAGGTCATCCTCAGGGGTAGATGTTAACAGTGGCTCAACAGGATCTGGGAAAAGTAGTGTTTTTGATGGCAACCAGGCCCAAACTAACACAGAATGTGAAGGCCCACTGACAAATGTACAGCAAGTTGATGAAACTGTAGAAGAAGAAGATTCCAAAACACTACAATCAAAACATGATTCAGCCACTGCAGATGTAGCAAGTCAAGCTCAGTGGACCCCTCAGACTTGGGAAAAGGTCACCATTGAAGAGAAGCTAAGGGATGATGTTTCAGACTCTGATGAGACAATCAGGAATAATGATAGTCCAAGGGAACTCATTGAAACACCAACCTCATCAAATAAGTGTTCGGGAATTAATCCCAAAAAAGAGGAAAATGAAACTGACCATCAAGAGGATACAAGTTCAGGCAGCCCTCCAGCATTACAAAGAGCTCCATTAACAAAAAGTGTTTCTTCAGACCCTGATCCTATATGGGTGTTACATTTATTGACTAAGTTAGAAAAGCAATTTATGAACCATTATGTCAATGCAATGGCTGAGTTCAAAGTTCGTTGGAATCTGGATGACAATGAACAGCTTGACATCATGATAAATGAATTACGCTATGAAGTTCGCAAACGGATTCAATCATGCATAGACAAGGAGCTAAGTAAAATTCAAGGCAGAGCAGGAAAACCAAGACCACCAAAAGAGGCAATGTCACGTGAATCAACCATTCAAACAGAGCAAAAACGTAGACGTCTAAAAGTAATGCGTAACCAATCAATTGATCCACAACCAAAAAGTGAAGATGGTTACACAATGACAGGGACAGATTTTAGTGACCAACGCAGTGATGATGATTATTGCCCTTGTGATTCATGCTTGAAAAAGAAAATGGCATCAAAGCCTATGCTACCTGTTGAAGTGTTGAATTCTGCCCCTGTGATGATGGACTTTGATTTAAGAAAAATTCTGCAGATGAAGAAATCACCTCAAAACAATGATAAGATTGAGGAGACTGAAAGAAAATGCAAAACCAATGAAATTGAGGCTCCAGAAGAGAATTTGGCTCTTGAGGTTGTCAAGGAAGAGGATGAGAAGGAGGGGGCAGATAAAGAAAATCATGGCACTAAAAACATAGAGCAAGAAGATGAAGAGAAAGACAGTGAAAGACTGGAAGAAGAGGATGCCTCCACTTATGAAGAATATAGTTCTGAGGATCAATCGGATAAGCCTAGAAATTTTAAGAAAGAGATGGATAAAGAAGAGAAAGTAAGAGGAGAGGATGTGATAACAGATGATGAAACTGCAGAAGAGTGTAAAACAGCTAATGATGACACTGAAGAATGTATGACAGCTGAAAATGAAACTGTAGAACATGAGCAGACTACTAAAGCTGAAACTGCAGGAGAGAATTATACATCTGATAATGAAAAAGCAGATGAAGTGCAGGTTGCTGGAGATGAAACTGCAGAAGATGAACAAAATGCTGAAGTTAAAACTCCAAGGGAGGGTGACACAGGTGAAGATGAATCCACAGAAGATGGGAGAAATTCTAAGACAGAATCTGCAGAAGAGGGTGAGACAGCTAATGATGAAACAGCAGAAGACGAGAAATCTTATAATGAAAGAGAAGATGAAGGGCAGACTGCTGAAACTTCAGAAGAGTCTGAGATGGCTGATAATGAAACTGCAGAAGAAGGTGAGACAGCTGATGATAAAACTGCAGATGAGGATGAAAATTTTCATGATGAATCATCAGATATAGTGAAGATTGAAAATGCAGAAGAGGAGGAGATTGCTGAAGAGGAAATTGCAGAAGAATGTGAGACAGTTAATGATAAAACAGCAGAGGAAAGGCAGACTGCTGAAGCTGAAACTGCAGAAGGTAAGACAGCTGAAGATGACACTGCAGAAGGAAGTGAGACACGTGATGATGAAACAGCAGAGGAAGGGCAGACTGCTGAAGCTGAAACTGCAGAAGGTAAGACAGCTGAAGATGACACTGCAGAAGGAAGTGAGACACGTGATGATGAAACAGCAGAGGAAGGGCAGACTGCTGAAGCTGAAACTGCAGAAGGTAAGACAGCTGAAGATGACACTGCAGAAGGAAGTGAGACACGTGATGATGAAACAGCAGAGGAAGGGCAGACTGCTGAAGCTGAAACTGCAGAAGGTAAGACAGCTGAAGATGACACTGCAGAAGAAAGTGAAACACGTGATGATGAAAGAGCAGAGGAAGGGCAGACTGCTGAAGCTGAAACTGCAGAAGGTAAGACAGCTGAAGATGACACTGCAGAAGAAAGTGAGACACGTGATGATGAAACAGCAGAGGAAGGGCAGACTGCTGAAGCTGAAACTGCAGAAGGTAAGACAGCTGAAGATGACACTGCAGAAGAAAGTGAGACACGTGATGATGAAACAGCAGAGGAAGGGCAGACTGCTGAAGCTGAAACTGCAGAAGGTAAGACAGCTGAAGATGACACTGCAGAAGAAAGTGAGACACGTGATGATGAAACAGCAGAGGAAGGCCAGACTGCTGAAGCTGAAACTGCAGAAGGTAAGACAGCTGAAGATGACACTGCAGAAGAAATTGAGACAGGTGATGATGAAACAGCAGAAGATGGGCAGAATTCTGAAGTTGCTGCAGAAGGGGGTGAGACATTGGAAGATGAGGCAGAAGAGGATGAGGGGATTGCTAAGAGAGAATCTGCAGAGGAGGGTGACACATCTGAAGATGAAACCGCAGAAGATGGGCAGAATGCTGAAGCTGCTATGGGAGAAGGAGAGACAGCTGATGATGACACTGCAGAAGAGGGTGAGACAGCTGAAGATGAGACTGCAGAAGAGGAAGGCACTGCTAAAACAGAATCTGCAGAAGAGGCTGAGACAGCTAATGATGAAACAGAAGAAGACAGTGAGACAGCTGAAGATAAAATTACCGAAGATGGACAAACTAGTGAAGTGGAAACTGCTGGAGAGGGTGAGGCAGTTGAAGATGAAACTGCAGAAGAGGGTGAAACAACTAATGATAACACTGCAGAAGAGTGTGAGACAGCTGAAAACAACAATTTAGAAGATGGACAGACTGCTGAGCTTAAACCTGTTGGAGAGAATTATAAAACTGATGATGAAAAAGTAAATGAAAGGCAGACTGCTGAAGAAGACACTGTAGAAAATGGACAATCTGCTGGAGAGGATGAGACAACTGAAGATGAAACCACAGAAGATGGAGAGAAGACAGAATCTGCAAAAGAGAGTGAGAGATCTGATGATGAAACAGCAGATGAAGAGCAGACTGGTAACGCTGAAACTGCATGGGAGGGCGAGGCAGCTGAAGATGAAACAACAGAAGATGGAAAACCATCTGGAGCTGAAACTGCAGAAGACATTGAGAAAGATGAAGATGAAACAGGAGAAAATGGGAAACCTGATGAAGCTGAAACTGCAGAAGACAGTGAGACAGCTGATGACAAAACAGCAGCAGAGAGAGATACTTCTGAGGGTGAAACAGTAGACAAGAGGACAAATTATGTTGAAAATGAAGATGAATTGGTTGAAGAAAAAGACAATTTGAAAGAAGTAACAGCAGATGAAGAAGAGACAGGAACTGGTACTGATAGAGATGCACCTGGAGATGTCACAGATGATGAGAAAACTGCAGATGTGTCAGCTGAGGAAAAGGAGACTTCTGAAGCAGATGAGGGTACCACTGAAGCTGAAATTCCAGAAGAGAAGGCTACTCTTGAAGGCAGTGAAGACGCAACAGAAGATGAAAAGAATGGAGAGGAAGAGTTGGAAGAGCAAAAGGAAACTCCTGATAATGGGACAGATGGAGAAAATACAGCTGAGAGCCAATCAGAATATGAGGAAGTCAGGGAAACTGGAAATAAGGCAGCAGAGGGAGATGTTCTTTCTAATCTTGAGGATGCTGAGCATCATGGTGTAACTAAATTAAAAGCAGATAATGAGATTTTCGAAAAGGACACTCTCCTTAGGAACGAGGGTGATGTTGTCAAACATAGTATTGAGGGAGAAGGTCAAGTAAGTGGCAAAGAGGATGATAACAAAGAGATAACAGGAAACAAAGTTGCTCATGTGGCAAACATTGGTGAATCAGCTGAAGGGGGTGATGAAGCTGAGGATGATACTGAACCTGATACAGAGACAGATTATGGGGAGCACGATGGGAAGGCTCCAGTTTTAAAGCCAAAACAAGATAATGACAAACCAGATGAAACAACAGTCAGCTCATTTGATGCTGAGGTAAATCACTGTGCAGAATCTGAGGATGGTGCTGATGCTGATGTTGAAGACTCTGAAACAGAGGTACACAACCAAGTCCAAGAACTGAGTTCAGAGTCAGAGAGCAAGCCATTGAGGAAGACTGCACGCAGTCACACTCAGCTCATTCACACTCAGACTTTCCTAAACCTCACTTCTGCTGGACAACCAAAGTTGAAGGAAGAGGAGGAAGATGATGATGAAGATGAAGAGACTACAGAAGGAAGTGATGGCACAGAAGACAGTTCTTGTGTGGAGAAAGAAGACGTTAAAGAGGTGGATGAAAAAGTGAAGTGGAAACTTTTCGATATCACAGAGAATACAGCAGAAGATTCTGAAGATAGTGAAGAGATATCAACTGAAAATGCCTTGGTAAAACAGTTCACAAAGTCATCCATGGAATCTCAGCCAGGATCTCTGGATGAGGTTCTTGATGAACAGAAAGATTCAAATCATCTGATAATGAAAGCCAAACAGTAGAATCATTACCCAAACTCTGAAAAAATAATTAAAGATGCTCTACATTGTCTAAAATGGTCTGAGGTTCCAAAAGGGCATGTTACTGCTATATTAGCGCTAAACATTAGACCTTAGAAAGTTGAGACTCATCAAGATGAGCTTGGCTTTTTAAAAGTAATCTTTTGGATCACTTATTTTATTAACTAAAGAGTAACATATGATGCACTTTACTGATTATGATTACATTATATATGCACATTAAATATGCAAATGCACATTATTTATCAGGTACTGTGGAAAAGGGAATTGCTGAAACTTGAACATAGTAATAAATAATGTAAGCTTTTCTGGCTTGATGGAAAGCAAAACATTTGGAATGTATTACGTTTAAGACATTTATCTTGTTAAAACAACTTATTAAAATGCAGTTATTTATTTATTTGTACTGTATAATGCACTCAGTTGTAAGCCATAGGCATGTCTGCAAGGGACTGCTGACAAAAGGTTAATACATTATAGTTAATGTATCCTGTATCTGTGTCCTGCTATGTAAATGCACCCAAAAATCCCTTTATTCAAATATACTGTGTACAAAAAAATTACATATCATTCCATTTTATTGTAAATCAGGGGGCTTGACCTTTGTGTCACCTTTGTGAATGCATAAGAATGAATATGTCTATTGAAGGCCACTTGACAATGTGTTGTCATAGCTTCAAATTTTGAATTTGCTGGTAACACTTTACAATAAAGTTCCATATGTTAACATTAGTTAACAATATTAGTTGACATGAACAGTTAACAATATTAGTTGACATGAACTGAACTTTTACAGCATTTATTAATCTTGGTTCACATTCATTTCAACATATAGTAATATATTTTAAAATACAAATGTTGTATATGTTAACATTATTTAATGCAACATTAACATTATTTTAATTAACTAGCATGAACAAAGATGAATAAATACTGTAATATATATATATATTATTAATTCATGATACCTAATGCATTAACTAATGTTAACAAATGGAACCTTATTGTAAAATGTCACCAATTTGCTTCATGTGGGTTAAAAATCCAAAAATCTTTTTAAAATGCACAAAAAAGACGTTTCCCCCCTACTAAAATATATCCACTGGATTTAGTCGGAATACAGAACACATAGTGCATACTTTTAAAGTAAGTGTACACTGAAAAATACAAATGTAGGCAAATTTTCATGACAGTGTTGACATCACTTGAAGTTTTATGAAATGTCCCAAAATACCCCATATCAAGAACTGACATGCACGTGTTGAGACATGCCTAAGATGTTTTGCCACATGCATTTACACATTTTATTTCATATCCTCTAATCTCATGCATACTGAAATAAATGTAACAGGACTGGAATATTAGAAATGAAATTATATTTATTTCCTATTATTAATCATATCATTATAAATATTTAATTTTCACAATCCTACATAGTATGTAGGTATGTAGGATTATTTCACCATTATGTGGCATCATAAATAATGCACATCTAAAGGATTAACTTCATGCTTTGCGTGTACAACTTACTGAAATACAGATGCAAATGTGGGGACTTTGTACCTTTATTTCAATTTCTTTTCTGCTGCTGGCCAAATAGCTAAAGGTCGACAATTCTGTGTGACTTGAATGTATACTAATATTCTGCCTGAAATAAATGTATTTAAGATAAAATGCATAACATCTCTTCTTTTTTTTTGGTCTTGAGATTTTAATAACTTCAGAAATTAGCCTATTAAACAAAAGTCATCCATAGATTTGGACTTAACACAGTTTTGATATATGTAATCCAATATACAGTATATATAAAATAGACCCTCAAAGGCTTTGAACCTTTGAAATGTGACTTACGTGCAGCAATATATCAATTGTAAGAAATGTTTGTTCTAATCTAAGACCAATTCAGGTTTCTAGAGTACAATGCTACCCTAGGTTAGGCCATTGCTAATCCACTGCCAAAGAGACTCCTGAATTTGAACCAAGGATCTCACCTTTGCAGTGATCTGCATCTGCATGTAGAGTCAGTTTAGAGAACAGATTAATCCCAGCAGCCTGACTGCTTACACATTCCAGTAATGATAAAGAGCAATATTGGTGCATTATTAGTATTAAACATAGTAAAATATGTACTATTGCCAATGTCACTTTTATTTATAGAACACTATTAAAAACAACAACAGTTGACCAATGTGCTGTACATAATATCATAAAAATATAATAGAACAAACTGTAGTACATGATGTACATAATGTGGTACACAATGATAGACTGTTATAAAACACAATACAAACAATAAATAACATGTAAAGCAGCAGACATCAGAAAACATAATTGCTATTGAAAAAATATATGCTTTGAGCTTTGATTTAAAATCATATACAGTTGTGGCTGTTCTAATAAAAACAGGCAGGCTATTCCAAAGCTGCGGTGCAGCTACAGCAAACGCCCAGTCACCTCTAAATTTTAGTCTAGTTCTTGGGAATGGTAATAACCTCTGGTTTGAGGATCTCAGAGATCTCACTGAGTGATGCTCAGATAGGAGATCAGTGAGGTAAGACGGTGCTAGACCATTTAAAGATTTATAAACAAGGAGTACTTTGAAATCAATTCTGTAGCGAACTGGAAGCCAGTGTAACGAGACTAAAACGGGATGATATGTTCACGTTTCCTGACACCAGTCAGAAGAATGCATTCTGTACAGTTTGCAAATGGGAAAGAGATCATTGACTAATACCCATATAAATTGCATTGCAATAGTCAAGCCATGAAGTAATAAAAGCATGAATTGCCCTTTCAAAATACTTAATGGAAAGGTCTTCAACATGGCCAATGCTCAAAGATGGAAAAAACTAGATTTGACAACAAAGTTGACTTGTTTGTCAAATTTAAGAGTATTATCAAAGAACACACCCAGATTTTTCAAGCACGATTGAACATGCGGAGACAGAGAGACGAAATTAAGATCAGAGGTTCTAAGGGCTTCACTGGGCACAAACGCAGTGATCTCAGTTTTGCTTTCATTAAAAGTTAAAAAAAATGTGAGGGCATCCAGTCAGAGTCAGAGAGGCAGGCCAGAAGTGAGTCAATACAATTCTTATGTTTCAAAGGCAGATAGATTTGGGTGTCATCTGCGTAGCTGTGAAAAGAGATATTGTATTTCTTAAAAATAGAACCTAAAGAAAACATATAGAGAAAAAATAAAACAGGATCAAGAATAGAGCCTTAGGGGACACCACAGAAATGGGGACCCGAACCAGAGGAAAATTCACAGATATTAACTGAGCAGCTCCTATTATTAAAATAGGATTGAAACCACTTCAGAGCCTTTCCTTGAATACATACACATTGCTCTAAACAGGTGATCACGGCAGCATGGTCAACTGTATCAAAGGCAGCACTTAAATCTAAAAGCACAAGCACGACAGAATTACCAGAATCAGTAGATAAAAAGACATAATTTAAAACGTTTACTAGTGCCGTCTCAGTAGTGTGGTATTTTCTAAAACCTGACTGAAAAAATTCTAAGACTTTATTTTCCTTTAAGAAACCATGTAGCTACTGAAGAACTGTTTTCTCCCAAAAATTTAAAGAGACATTAGAAACGGGTCTAAAATTAGACAAAACTGTAAGATGTAAATTTGGCTTTTTAAGAAGGGGTTTAACAGAGACATGCTTCAAGTAATCCGGTACAATTCCTGTTTCAAGTCACTTATTTATACAAATTAAAAGATTGGGCCCAATCACATAAAAACTGGTTTAAAAAGATGTTGGGGAATAACATCGAAAGAGGAACCAATGGGCTTCGGCTTATTCACAATTTATTGTAAAAGAGGAAGGAAATAGTTTCAAATGTGTTAAGAACATCAGAGCAAGTTGAGGGGACAGCTGGATCATAAGTAGAGGAGATAATGTTCGATCTGATGTTACTAATCTTGTCAACAAAAAAATTCAAAAAACTTCACACATAGCTGAAGACAGCTGGATATACACTGACAGAAGGATTTACAACAGCGTTTATGATAGTGAAGAGGGTTCTAGGTCTGTGACAGTTCTTTTCAATGAGGTCAGAAAAGTATTTTGCTTTAGCTGACCTCACAGCTCTCTGGAATTGAAAAATTTCACAGGAGACAGGAGCTTGTCTTTCTTCCACTTTCTCTCAGCTCTTCTGCAAGCCTGCCTAAGACCATGGGTGGTGTCATTCAGCCAGGGCTCAGACTTAGGTTTGTGATGTTTGGGCTTTAGAGGAGCCACTGCATCTAGTGTAGTAGCGTAGACAGAGTTAAACCAGCTGAGGTGCTCGTCGGCACTCAGGTAGTGGGTAGGGAGAACACAGGATTGAGAAACCTCCTTAAAAACTGCTGAAAAATCACCACTGGTAGTACATGTAAATATCCGAGTCCAATGCTTAGAGTTAGCAGGCTTGTCAGTACGAGATATGAGGGGAACAGTGAACAGAATAGGGCTGTGATCGGAAATAACAATCACATAAATCAATGTTATCAATAGATAAGCCATGTGATAATACAAGAAGTGTATGACCGTGTTATGAGTGGGGCCTTTCACCAGTTGTGTTAAATCAAAAGAATAATTTACAAGTGCTAATGTTTATGACATTCATAATACTTTCATTTATCAACCTTAAAACTTAACTTCTTAAAATGAAAGGAATATTTCACCCAAAAATGACAATTCTCACATCACTGACTCACCCTTATGGATAAACTTTATGATGAAGATATGATCTGTCTATCCATACAATGCAAGTCAATGGGGTTCAACACTTTCTAGCTCCAAAAAAGGACATAAATGAAGCATAAAGGTAATCCTTACAACTCGAGTGGTTCAATCCAGTCTTCTGAAGTGATACGGTTGTTTTTTGATGAGAAACAGACCAAAATATAACTCCTAAATAACTCCACTGTACATATTGACATTCTTCTGCATACTCGATTAAACTTCTTCAACATGGATTAAACCACTTAAGTCATATGGTGTCTTTATGTCCTTTTTGGGGGCTTGAAAAGGGTTGCACAACACTAACTTGCATTATGACAAAAACACCTCATATACCCATCAAGAAGAAAGAAAGTTATACGAGAGTTTTTATACTTAGGGTGACAGGGAACAGTGTAGATCCTCTATTACTGGTTTCCAATCGCTTTAATAACAAGGATAAACTGTCGATGTCTACAAATAGAATGCTTTCAAACGGAAGTGAAGTCTAAAAGTGTCTCTAACGCATTAGCCATTAGTGCTATTAATGCCTCTCTGTAGAGAAGTCAGTCTAATCTGAAAGTTGCTGGTGATACAAACCTTCATTATTCTCTCATATCACACTATATCTGTAACCATAATAACTCAAAATTTGTAGCCGTAAAAACAAATATGTGCTATGACTGGCACTTGCGAAGTATTTCTCTTATGCTGCAATAGATAGATGCTGTCCACTCACATTATAAATCCCCTTTTGCCTTTCAGAAGTTTTGAATAAGAGAGAAATTATTTCAAGGGAGCTGACTTTGTCTCCAAACCTTCAATAGATCATACTATGACATTCATGACACAATAAAAAATGCCCCCAGAAAATATTGAAGGTGAAAATCAGCAAACTATTAATAACCTGCCCCACCTCATCCATCAACCACCTAGTTAAGAGTCAATTCCCAGCCACTGAGACACCAGCAACAACCTGTATTTTTTTTTGCTCCCCAACTTGGCTGTGTTTTTAACAGGCTGGCCAGTTCACCAAACAGGGGCAGAGCCTAAGGATCCCATTCCACGACAACTCCAATTACTTCGAATGACCAACAATTTAACATGTCCCAAAATGGAATCACCTTTCAAATCCATAATTCCAAAACAGAGATTTGCAGACTAGCATTACGTATATTCGGGAACTTTTAATTACAGTCTGTTTCTGACAGGGTAAGTGTGTGGCTGGTTATTTAAAACTGTCCTAAGAGACTTCATTCCCTGCCTTTGCGGTGCAGGAGTCACAGGTATTCAGCCCCATTGGACAAGTCTGATGGATGGTCCTCTCTTGTTGAGCTTCCATCCTCTGCTTCCGGAGGGAATGTGACATAAATAATTGGTGTCACTCCCATCGACCGAGTGCCACACTCGAAGGCGGGGCTGAGGCAGCTGACAAAACACAGCTGTTCAATCTCAGAAGTTTTCACAACAACCTACAGTGCCTTCCATCTCCTTACAGACAATATGATAGACAATGATACGTTTGCATTTTAGCATCTTGTGGATTAGGAGAGAGGGAACAATGAATAAAAAAAATACATAATTATGTACAGTATGCATTCTACACAGGAAATACTAAAGTGATTTTAGGAGTATTTTTATGAATAAATAATCATATAAAGTTATTGTATTAGGTCCTGTTATATAAGGGTTTGCATTAATACAAATATTCATGTTTACGATATAATGTACCTATTATTTAAATATTTATGTCAAACAATCTATTTTTAGAATCCCATTAATTCTAGCACAATTAACTTCATAAAATGAATGGCGTAATATAATATCAAACTAAGGAACTGACAACTGAAGTATTAGTTTATAATAATGTTTGGTTAAGGTTAGAGAAAGAATAATATGGGGTTAACCAGAGCGTGACTGCTGTGTTCATTTTCCATTTCCATTTTTGATTTCTAGCATGAAACACCAAATAAACATGCAAAATAATATAAAATATTCTAGAGCAAATCGTTGAAAGTTTAACCCTTTACTGAGGTCAGAGTCTTCTGAACTGAGATCAGTTGGTTTAAATTAAACTAAATGATGTGCTGCATATAGCAAAAGTTTTAATAAATAGTATATATAGCTGAGATAAGTTTGCATCCTCCTTTTGTCTCATCAATGTTCACACCCCTTTCATAATTTATAAAAATATAAGAGAAAATAATTTTTTTTTATTTAGTAATGCCCTTCAAAATGTACCTAAGCAGATATGTACTTAAAGTAGTATGCAAATATTAGTGCGTTGCATTCTTGAGAATCTATGAAGGCGGCTTAGGGTGGCTGTGGCTCAGGTGGTAGAGCGGGTCGGCCACTAATCGCAGGGTTGGTGGTTTGAATCCCGGCCCATACGACTCCACGTGCCGAAGTGTCCTTGGGCAAGACACTGAACCCCAGATTGCTCCTGATGGCAGGCTAGCGCCTTGCATGGCAGCTCTGCCGCCATTGGTGTATGAGTGTGTGTGTGAATGGGTGATTGGGACACAGTGTAAAGCGCTTTGGTAACCTCTGAGGTTAGAAAAATGCGCTATATAAGTGCAGACCATGAATGTTTGCACCTTGTGTAATAGTTGCTTAAAAGTCACTCAATTGTCAATAGCTGGATCTGATATAAATATATATATATAAGGTGCAGGACTTTTTATTATAAAGGAGCCTGAAATACACAAGGGACTCCTTTTTTGAAATGTCTGCACTGCCAGTTGTGAGCTCATAGACGGATGATTGACTCTGGGCGAATTCCAAACAGAAGTGAGCATCCCTATGCCCTACTCCCTCTGAAGGGCTGAGCTCTGGAAGTGGGAAATCTGGAAGGAGTCGAGCACTCGTGTCTCAAGCATGTCCGTTTGGAACACCCTTGATAAAGGGAGTAATGAAAGATATACGTCACTTTCACTTTATCTTCGGCTGAACGTTACCATGATGATCAGATTATTTATCAAACATTACCTTTTGTGCATTATTTAAAATGTCTTACTGTTGCTGTTTTAATAATAATAATAATAATAATAATATATGTACATAAATGTATATAAAATACATGAATGAACATTTCATAAAAAGGCTATAGCGCTTGCCCGAGCGTTTGAACCTGTAATATGTTCTGATAGACAACCTTGCTTTAAAATATATCCCAAAGACACGCCACCCAGGGTCACGTGATCATAAACGGTAAAATTACTTCCTCGAAGTGACCATTGCATGTACCCTTCGCTAAAGGCCTTGAGGAAGGGCTCTTCGTGGAGGGCTTGAGTTGTTCACTTGAAACACCCCTTCGTGTGGTGGTCTGTTTCAAACTGCTAAGCTGAGCTTCTGAGTTCACACCCTCAGTTCTTTTCAGGTGATTCATGAATAAGACCCAGTTCAAAAGAGTCATTTGTTCACGACTCTCACGCTGGGTTTGTTGTTGCATGTGGGTCAGCGAGCTTGTCAGAAACAGAACGGGTGAAAAGCGGCAAGAGACACACTGGTGTGCGCTCTAAAGATGTATTCAATAACTTTCAAGATGATATCTGACAAAACCACATACGAACGCACACAACCCGACTGTTGCCATTGGCCATTAGATTTTAAAATACTGTCGCAATCAATTACTTATGGTTGCATTTGCAACCAATTTTGTCACAGTCTGGAGCCCTGAAATGTGGATAAATAAGAAGGCTAGTCGGAGGAAGCATCTGCTCATTGACAGGGGGGCTATTTCCACCCTCAACACAGGGAGATATAGACATCTATTCCAGAGCATAATGCAAGGGGTTTTCCCTGTTTTTCCCTGTTTACCTTTGAGTGTTATGCCTGTGGCCAGCTGCAAAGATTTGCTTACTGCAACTCCAAACTCCCATGCCTCCAGATGTTCCAGGAAAAACAAGTGTGCCAGCCTGTCGGTGAAGAGAAGAGATATTCTAAGCTGTGTGCCAGGACTTCCTGCCTCAGCCACTACACGGGTGCATTTCAATTACAAGTGTAACAGAGCACACTTTTCTTTTCAGTATATTACTAAGCTCCAAGCATTAAGAAAAAACTTTCAAAAAGATAATCTGAAATCATTATTTTTAAATGGTTTGCAAAACTATGTGTGTTTATTCTAATTTGGACAAGACATGTAATTTAGAGTCTCTCTTTTCAACTCCTTTATTCATTTGAATCCTTTTTCACTTTCAATTGCCAATTCTTACAATATTACCCTCATTCATAAATATGTAAAATACAGCCTTGAGTATATAGTTATTTACCCTAATCCTAACCCTAAAGCACTTATTATTTTATTATCAGCGTTATTTCAATCCCAACATAGTAAGTTTGGAATTAATATTTCCAGGACTAATCACAAAATGTACATTAACATACATTAATATTTGGATAACAATATTTGTACTATCCACCTACCATACTACCTTATTATCTGTACATACCGTACAGCTTTTATACAAATATAATGTTTTTTTATTGCCATTTCTGGTTAAGTTGCCTTAAAAAAGCAGATCATATCTCCCAATCAGAATATCATAGTGACATGGGGCGGGCTAATTTTACTCGGGCTACCAATCATTCTTTAAGTATCATCTTGTAAATGGTGTAGCTGCACCCTAGCATCCACCTATGGCACCCTAACCACCAACACCATAGACATACAAAATGGCTCAGAAGGATATTTTCAGAACAGAATGTGTATAGACTTGGGGATTGACTCTTCTTAGTCAGGTTATTAAGCAGCCAATAAGAATCACTCTGGTTAATGGCTAGCCATGCCCTAGCAACCATTTAGAGCAACCTAGCAACAAGCCCTATTGACTTCCATTAAAAATGGCTGAGAGGGAATGGAAGCCATTGGGGTTCGGTTGCTAGGTCGTTCTAAATGGTTGCTAAGGCATGGCTAAGTAGTTTCCATGATGATACTCGAAGACTGATTGCTCACCAGGGTAAAACAATCGGCCTTCAAGTATCATCATGGAAACTACTTAGCCATGCCCTAGCAACCATTTAGAGCACCCTAGCTACCAAACCCCATTGACTTCCATTCAAAATTGCTTAGATGGGTAGCTCAGGATCAGAATGTCATAGAGAATTATTTGTTGACTTGTATGACTAAGGACAGCAAGAAGCCTTTTGAGTATCACCCTGATAACTGCCTAGCAACCAGATGAAATCACCCTAGCAACCAAGTAATAAAACACATATCCCTGCACCAGAACATTGTAGAGACTTCCAGGCTGGCAAGGAGCCTTTTGAGTATCACACTGTTAATTAACCAGATGTGGTTACTCTAGCAACCAAATATCATAACACATCTCTGAACCTGAACATTGTAGACACTTCCGGGTTGGCTTGTTTCACTCAGACTGGCAAGACGCATTTGAGTATCACCCTCGCAACTGCCTAGCAACCAGATGGGGTTTCCCTAGCAACAGAGAAACAAAACACATACAGTATCTCACAAAAGTGAGTACACCCCTCACATTTTTGTAAATATTTGATTATATCTTTTCATGTGACAACACTGAAGAAATGACACTTTGCTACAATGTAAAGTAGTGAGTGTACAGCTTGTATAACAGTGTAAATTTGCTCTCCCCTCAAAATAACTCACAACCATTAATGTCTAATCCTCTGGCAACAAAAGTGAGTACACCCCTAAGTGAAAATGTCCAAATTGGGCCCAAAGTGTCAATATTTTGTGTGGCCACCATTATTTTCCAGCACTGCTTTAACCCTCTTGGGCATGGAGATCACCAGAGCTTCACAGGTTGCCACTGGAGTCTGATGACATCACGGAGCTGGTGGATGATAGAGACCTTGTACTCCTCCTACTTCCGTTTGAGGATGCCCCACAGATGCTCAATAGGGTTTAGGTCTGGAGACATGCTTGGCCAGTCCATCACCTACACCCTCAGCTTATTTAGCAATTCAGTGGTCATCTTGGAGGTGTGTTTGGGGTAGTTATCATGCTGGAATACTGCCCTGTGGCCCAGTCTCTGAAGGGAGGGGTTCATGCTCTGCTTCAGTATGTCACAGTACATGTTGGCATTCATGGTTCCCTCATTGAACTGTAGCTCTCCAGTGCCGGCAACACTCATGCAGCCACACATGCTTGACACCATTTGAACCAAATAAGTTTATCTTGGTCTCATCAGACCACAGGACATGGTTCCAGTAATCCATGTCCTTAGTCTGCTTGTCTTCAGCAAACTGTTAGCGGGCTTTCTTGTGCATCATCTTTAGAAGAGGCTTCCTTCTAGGACAACAGCTATGCAGACCAATTTGATGCAGTGCGCAGTGTATGGTCTGAGCACTGACAGGCTTACCCCCCACCCCTTCAACCTCTGCAGCAATGCTGGCAGCACTCATATGTCTATTTCCCAAAGACAACCTCTGGATATGATGCTGAGCACGTGCACTCAACTTCTTTGGTCGACCATGGCGAGGCCTGTTCTGAGTGGAACCTGTCCTGTTAAACCGCTGTATGGTCTTGGCCACCATGCTGCAGCTCAGTGTCAGGGTCTTGGCAATCTTCTTATAGCCTAGGCCATCTTTAAGTAGAGCAACAATTATTTTTTTCAGATCCTAAGTGAGTTCTTTGCCATGAGGTGCCATGTTGAACTTCCAGTGACCAGTTTGAGGCAGTGTGAGAGCAATGACACGAAATTTAGCACACCTGCTCCCCATTCACACCTGAGACCTTGTAACACTAATGAGTCACATGACACCCGGGAGGGAAAATGGCTAATTGGGCCCAATTTGGACATTTTCACCTAGATGTGTACTCACTTTTGTTGCCAGCTGTTTGGACATTAAATTTTATTTAATGAAATATTTAATTTAAATTTTAAATTTATTTAGACATAAATTTACACTGTTATACAAGCTGTACACTCACTACTTGACATTGTAGCAAAGTGTAAATTCTTAGTACTCACTTTTGTGAGATACTGTATCTCTGCACCAGAGCATCCGGTTGCATTCTATTTACTCAGGGTAACAAGGAGCTTTTTGAGTATCACCTTGGTAACTGTATAGCAACCAGATGGGGTTATCCTAGCAACGAAGTTACATATCACATATCTCTGCACTAGAACATTGTAGAGATTTACGGCTTCATTAAATTGACTTAGGGTAGCAAGGAGCCTTTAAATATCATGCTGGACAATACTTAGCCACACCCTAGGAACCATTTAGTGCACACTAGCAACCAAAACACATTGACTTTCATTAAAATGAGCTCACATGGATATCTCTAGATCAGAATATCATAGCTTTCAGCTATTTATTGTCTATGAGTAGAACGTTAGAATATCTAACTTTCAGACAAGGCTTTTTCAAGTCAACCTAAAGTTTGTCCACAAACTTTTCAATCTAGTTTATTCTACTCTCTTTCTTCTACAGATTCTAAGGTTCTATTTTCGAAATGTTTGTATGCTATTTATTTTCCTATTCTATGTAAAATGCCAAAATCAGGTAGAAACACAAAGTAAGAATTACATTATCAAGTATAACCTGCTACTCTGTGCACATGACAATAAATAACTTAAACTTGAACACTTATAATTTGAATAGATAAAAGGGTAAATTATGGTAGTATCACAAATTAAATCACACATTATTTAAATAATAATAATAATAAAATATCCATGACTTTTTCATCTTTTTTGTGCCAACCCTGTTACATTAAAAATATTTTGGGGTTGAATGTTGCAGGTTTCAGTGCAAAAACTTAACTTGCAAATATCATCATTCCACAGCACATTATTCACAGACAATATTTTTTAAATTACTGTCAAGAAAGAAAACTATGCCAAAAAATTATCACTATATTTTCCTATGACAGGTTTCAAGTATTGAGCTTGACAAGGCCAATATTTGTGTTTCACATTACACACTAAACTAAAATCTCTAAAATAATGGGAGTGGGACTGATTAAATGTTCAGTCTCTGTGATTTATCCTTACAGGTATCAGTAGAAATTCATTGGAACACAAATGACAAACAAATGCCATTGTTTCCCATGAAGGAGCCCATCACTGATCATACTTTCAATCCTGGCATGCCGTTTTACTCTAGGATATGGCACCAGTGCCAAGGACATGTCTTTTCAGACCACCAACTCTTGACAAAAAGTTATTCCACAGAGGAAGTACAATGTATAAAGCAGTCCTGGCAGCCAGGGCTAAACAACAAGCCCCTGAGAGCATTGTTCTGTTTATTGTTATTGTAACTGATGTGTCCATGGTCTCATTTAATAAAGGCAAATAAATGAGAGAGTCCCTGTCCGGCTTGATGTGTGAGAGGGGCAGAGGAGTTTTCCCACACGGTGAGAGGAAGAGAACAAATGTTCTCACAGTATGCCGCTTTCCCTCTTTCCATTGAGGAAGCACCCTACAAGGCTGTGAATAGGGGTTTCTCTCTATTTGTCCTCATGTGTTGGTTGACTGGCACTGTTAGAACTGGGTGCATGCAAACAGTGTGAGAAAGCATACTCTTTTTTTAACTATACTTGTTTCTTTCATGGTGAAGTGCATTGTCTGTGTACTAGACATTTTTACTTACGTATACAGTGGGGTTCAAAAATGTGATGCCACATTGAAAGTCTGGGATTCAAAATCTGATTTTAGTTTAAATTTTAGGAGTTTTAATCGTTTTAAACAAAGAAACATTATGATGTAAAAGAAATTACTATTCTGCATTGTTATTGCATATATTACAAGTCACTAATCAAATAAGCAAACTTGTGACACTGACCACGCTACCTCCTTTGTGCAAACGTTCAGATTTCTTTGCTTCCATTGAAGCACACAAGATGCTCTTTGGAACATTTTTATTCGCATTTTGCTATCATTACAGCAAAAGGGGCAAACAAAATCTGAAAAAAAAACAAAAAAAAAAACACACACAAATTGTTATTCTGATTAGAGGATGACCAATATTGGATTTGGCGATACCAATAAATGAGCTGGTCTGAAAAGCCGATAACCGATTAATCGGCCGATAGTTTTTAAAAATCTGTTTATTGAATGAAAAAAATCTTAGTCTTTCCTCACTGTGACGGGCACAGACATAGAGGCCACAAATATCCACAATGAATAAAATCCCAGATGCAGTTTACTGTACAAAAAAATATAAATAATAACCAAAAAAATAAAAGATTTTGTGCATAATGCAAGACTTTTAACTATAAACAAGCCCAAAATCCACCGGGTACTCTTTTTTTTTTTTTTTTTTTTGATAAACGATAGTTCCAAAGAGAAACTATTGGTGATGGTTAATCGCTAAAACCGATATATCGGTCGACCTCTAATGTTAATATACACTCACTGAGCACTTCATAAGGAACATCTGTACACCTACTTATTCATGCGATAATCTAATCAGCCAATCGTGTGGAAGCAGTGCAATGCATAAAATCATGCAGATACAGGTCAGGAGCCTCAGTTAATGTTCACATAAACCATCAGAATGTGATCTCAGTGATTTCAACAGTGGCATGATTGTTGGTGCCAGATGTGCTAGTTTGAGTATATCTGTAACTGACGATCTCCAGGGATTTTCATGCATACCAGTCTCTAGAGTTTACTGAAAATGGTGCAAAAACCAAAAACTCCCAGTGAGCGGCAGTTCTGTAGAAGGAAACACCTTGTTGATGAGGTCAACGGAGAATGAAAAAAAAAACTGTTTTAAATTAGAAAATGCAAAACAGAAGCATTTTAACAAGTGGACTTTTAAACCCACTGTATCTGTACAATATTTTATTTCTATATTCAAACACATATACACACACACAACACAATTTGAAGGTGCAGGAGAAATTTTGCACAGTTAGCACATTGTCGTCAATATGGGCAGGGCACAGAGCTTCTCTCTAACCTCTCTCTCTTTCTCTCTCTGCTCCTTTGTTCCCACTATTATTCAGGTTATATTGATGGACAGGATGCAGTATCTTGGGACCTGAGTTGTGGGGACGCAGTATCCGCAATCTCTGGGAAATCCAGAGTGGGAAAAAGATGAATTTGTTGCCAGGACACCCTCAACAAATCTCCTATCGCACACCTGCATGTCAGAGGGCCCCTTACACATCACAAACACAGGTGGTCCACAGAAAACCTAAAAGTGCCTGGCTAGAGAGTGACATTGTACTCTTCATTTATGCACTGTTAAAAAGTGATTCCCATAGGGAAAAAGTTGGCAGGAAACAACTTTGAATTGATTTAAAGTTTACTGTACTTCCTTGACATAATTGTTTATATAGTGCTTGTATTAATATGATAAATGTCTTCCTGATTATATGGAGAAAAAAGGGAGTTTGCGAAGGTATAACAATTAATCAACAACCTATTGTTTGATGTTTATGATATTTTTTTCCTTTGCGATTCATACAATCCTTCAAAAATGTGTTAGAAGGAAATGTATCAAGTGGAATGATGTCATCTTTAGACTTCCAGAAACTCTATATTATCATATAAAACATTATTTCATACAAAATGACATACAGATAGTTTTTCTGTTTATTTGAATTTAAAGGTATAGTTCACCTAAAATGTACTCACCATCATGTTGTTCCAAGTTGTATAATTTTCTTTCTTCCATGGAAAACACAAGCAGATATAAGGCACAATAAAAGCCTCAGTCACCATTCAACTTTCATTTGATAAAAATTAATGGTAGACATAAGTGAATGGTAATTGAGGATAAAATAAAGATGAGTAAATTATTAATTTTTGAGTGAACTAACCCTTTAAGCTATAAATTACTAATTCTAACTTCATAATAAAATATTATTAGCACAACAACAATCAAATCTTTCTATCATAAATTCTACCATTGTTTACTCACCCTCATGCCATCCCAGATGTGTTTGACTTTCTTCTGCAGAACATAAAGATTTTTAGAAGAACATTTCAGCTTTGTAGGTCCTCACAATGCAAGTGAATGGTGACCAAAATTTTGAAGGTCCAATAAGCATATAAAGTCAGCATACAAGTAATCCATAAGACTCCAGTTGTTTTATCCATGTCTTCTAAAGCAATGTAATCAGTTTTGGGTGAGAACAAACCAAATGTATCTCCTTTTTCACTATAAATCTTTACATCATCAGTCTCCTTGGTGATCATGATTTCAAGCTCGATTACACTATCTAACACTCTGCGCATGCATCAAGCAATAGGAAGTGTAATCAAGCTTTAAATCATGATCGTGCCTAGAGACTGCAGATTTTACAGTGAAAAGTGGGTTGAATTTTGTTCTGTTCTCACAAAAAAACAATTAGATCACTTCAGAAGACATGGATTAAACCACTGCAGTCGTAGGACTACTTTTATGCTGCCTCTATGTGCTTTTTGGAGCTTCAAAGTTTTGGTCAAAATTCATGTAAATTGTATGGACCTACAGAGCTGAGATATTCTTCTAAAAATCTTAATTTGTGTTCTGCAGAAGAAAGACAGACATACACATCTGGGATGGCATGAGGGTGAGTATAATGAGATATTTACATTTTTGAGCGAACTATCCCTTTAAGACAAAAGGAAAACAATGTTTCACTAAGCTCAGATAAAATAATTTTAAGCACGCCTTTCAACTGCATTCTGAAAAATATGGTGTGCTGCACTCTAGTGTTCATGTGGGGGGTTTTCACTTCGTCACTGAATTTTACAGGAATCGAGTCTGCTTATTCCATTCACACTAGGCCACATACGTTTGTCTCCGCAAAAAGGATAAAAACCTACTACTTTCTAACACATTTTCTATTTTACTGACTTGAGAGACAAACGACAATACCTTCACACAAATGTCAAAGTGACTTTGAAGATGCGCTTCATCTTTTGGCCACCAGATGTCAGTACCTGACGAGTACTTATTTGACGAATTTAAACGGAGAGTTTACTTGCTAATTTGACAATTACCTTTAAAAAGTACATGGTTCAGTGATGTATAGTAATAGACCGACCGTAAATGTGATATTTAGGCCCACCATGGTACTGAATGATTAGTGTATTCATGTACAATGATTATATATAGAACTCCAGTGGAGGCTACATGTAAAAAATAAAATAAATAAAATAAAAATACAGTCTCTCTTTTAGTGCTTTGGGAGATTCACGTGGGCTACTGTTTGTATTGATACTCTTTTGGTTGGAAAAATAACTTTACCTGTTGCGGTGTTCTTCAGATGGAGATGTAAGAAACCTTCCCTGGCAAATGATAGATACATTTCCATGTTTTGTTTTAGTGGATTAGGTAAAACATCCTCTTCGCACAACGCTTTTGACTTGAGTCTCCGAATGAATCAAACTGAATCGCGAATCGATTCATACAGTTTTGGTGAACCGTTTAACCAATTAATTGAATAGAAGTGACTCAAAATAGTGGTTCATTAGCAAATCGATCATCGCTAGTTCTTCTTAACAACAGCAGATAGAAAATACAAGTCACACGACGTGATTGCTGAAACATTGTCGGGGAAATTATCTCAGGTTGAACCTGTGATTCCTCTAGAGAGACAAGGATTTATAAATAGCCTAAAATTGTACTGGGGCACAGCAGAACTGTACGGAGTCAAGCGACACCAACTGGTCTGCTCCCTTCTGTAGTCTAATGCATTCAGTAAGTGTTTTGAATTGTTTTACTGGACAGTATGTCCTACTAAGTATTTGTAAATGTGTGCTAAAAGTGACAGTAAAAAATGTAAGTGACACAAAATTCTTATTTATTTATTTAATTTAATTTAATTTAATTTAATTTAATTTATTTATTTATTTATTTATTCCTGGGCACTCAAAACTAAATCAATATAATTTTAAGGCCCAACAGGATTAATGCCTGACAAGGACATAAACACATGCATGTTCCCTATCTATCAATCACTCCACGTTGTGTCGATGAGTTACAAGGGGTCGCTCCTGCAGAGCTCTGATCTTGAGAAAAGGCCAATGGAAATTGATGTGTGGAATTAGCATGCCACTCCCCCGGACATACAGGTATAAAAGGAGTGATGCAGCAAACACACATCAGGTATCTTCTTCGGAGCCGAGCGAGCAAATCAGAGAGCTAAATTCCTCTGCCGCCTCCATTCATCTCTACACGCTGTTGGATCTACGGTGCTTTCCAGCGGTTCTCCCCCTCGCACACTACGTTGTGCTGAGCAAACTCCCCTGGGTGCTTCAGCAGCAGAAAATCAAAGAAAATCACAGAGTGAATAACTTTGTTTATATTAATATTTATATATACCTGTCTATATATATATATAAAACACACAAAAGAGTTTTACTTTCTCTAAAAGAGTGGCGCAAACGGAAAGTGCCTTTTTCAAGATGCCTTTTCGTTTGTGTTTATTTCCTGGTTGCTGTTGATGTCTCTCCCCATCTGATGCCACCATCGCTGGCCTTTCTTGTCTGGGTGCCACCCACGTGGAGTCAGTGTTCGTGGATGGTTCATGTCCTCACTGCGCAAGCCACCCCAGCGGCTCCCCGACTCGGTCCTTCTACCTACGGGTATGAGGCGGGGTCGGTTAGCACTCCCCGTCATGCTCGTATTCTCCAACCGAGCACTGGGGCGAAGTTACCGGTTTGTTTCACGGCAGACCCGATCTCGTTCGGGGCGCCTGACGACGACGAGCTATGGATCGTGGAATCCTCCGTCCCCCCCGAACCCTCGTGGCTCAACGATTAGTTCCTGGGGCCAGAGCGCTGCTCACGGCCACGCTCCACCCCCGTTCCTTTCTTCCCGGAGGTGCATGATGAGCTCACATGCTCATGGCAGGCACCTTTCACTGCCTGCACGCGATTCCCTAGGTGGATCAAGCAGTCGCGGTGCACTTATGCCCGCAAAGCGCCTCCACCTGGCAGAACCATCTGTGGCTCCCGTTCAGGGCCTGTAGGCTGATGTTGTCCCTGATGGCTAAGGCCTACAGCGCTGCTGGACACGCCGCCTCTGCCTTGCATGCCATGGTACTCCTGAGAGTGCATCAAGCCAAAGCACTCAGAGAACTACACAAGGGTAGTCCTGACCCGGGTCTAATGCAGGAGCTGCGCTCAGCGACCGACTTCACCCTCCGGGCAACGAAGGTCACAGCGCAGGCTCTCAGGCTGGCGATGTCCACCCTGGTGGTCCTGGAACGCCATCTCTGGCTCAACCTGGTTGAGTTGCGAGAGGCTGACAAGGTGCGTTTCCTTGATGCCCCCCATCTCCCAGGTTGAGCTGTTTGGTGACACCGTTGGAGATTTCGCCTGGCAGACTGCGACGCCACCCGACTCACGGCCGGCCGCCAAGAACCCCAAGAAGGCTTCAAAGCGCCCCTTGAGATGGGCAGCCCCCGGGACTCAGGAAACTACACTACGGGAGCTGGTAAGCAGACCACTCCCTCTCCTGCCGGAGGGTCGGGTGAAGAATCCTTATTCCTTTATACATTTTATTTCACCGCACGTCTAACGGGCTGTGGTAACCACATTTTCAAAAAAAGAGCAGTTTCCTCAGCCCCTGGGCTCTATTTCTGGTTTCCCCAGCCATCATTATCACGACCGCCAGCCACAGGTTCTCTTTGGCAGGTATGGTGCCGGGTGTGGTCTCCGTGGTGTCCTCCTCTTTGGAGGGACACCCCCCAGCTTGGACCATATATTTGGCCCCAGCCGAACTATTTTGTTCCTTTTTTGGGGAGAACAATAGAGAGAAGGCCACGGCTGGGCCAGCTATTCCTTACACTTCTGAGCAGTTAGCCGTTTCCCTAGGTGTAGGGGACCACTTCATACCTGCCAGTGTGTTGGGGGTAGTTATGCGACGGTTTGCTGTGCTGGCTACGAGGCACACAGAGGTCTGCCCGTCTCGCACCACCAGTCTGCGTAACACGATTCAGCTCTTGTGGCGTTTTCCACTGGGACCCCTAGTGTCAACTCATCGACACAACGTCGAGTGAGTGACAGATAGGGAACGTCTCGGTTACTGATGTAACATCATCATGCCACTCACCCGGACATACAGGTATAAAAGGAGTGACGCTGCAAACACACATCAGGTATCGCACTGAGGATCCGATCCAAAGATCCGGCCATTTCAGCGGTTGGTTCAGTGTTGTGGCAGGAGGGACACAACGTCTCGTTCCCTCCATCAGGGAACGGAGGTTACATCAGTAACCGAGACGTTTTCTGTCATAACACACAAAATCCATTTCTAAATGTGTGCTATAAATGACAGTCCAAAATGAAAATGTATGGCCAAAATGTGTTTATTTATTCCTGGGCTCTCAAAACTAATTTAATATAATTTTAAGGCCCAACAAGATTCAGGATCAAGGCCTAAAAACTACAAAAACGCAAGTATGGTTTCTGGCAAAACACACAAAATCCATAAATTATGCAAAGTAAGCGACAGGGTTTAAGGCAAAGATTAGCTTTAAGAGTAACTGATGAAAACCACAATGCACAAGAAGGGAAATACGTCGGTGTGGGCTAGTCAACAACATCCTGTGGCAATGCTTCTGCTGAGAACTAAAATACTCATCTAGCTTCCGAGCACTTCACCCTCCTCACACTGTTGACACACTCCAAGAGAAATTTACATCTAGTTCTGGATGAGAATATTAAGAGTAGATCAAGATGAGTTGGTAAAATTCAGTATAAAAACAAAGGAACCTAACAAATTCATTTCAACGTGCCTTTCAGTGAAATTGAATAGTTATGTTTCCCCATTCATCAATAAAAATTTTGGAATGGTTATTTCTGTACTTCTTAGAAATTTTAAGGCTTCTTGATGTCCGATAGCATCATATCATAAATTTGTGTAATTCTGCGCTCTTTCTTTTCCAAAAGCGAAACCAGTTACTGAGAAAGAGGATGAAACATATTTTTAGTTGTCCACAAGTTTAATGTCTGACATCACATGCTCATCATACGTGTTTTGTACTCTAAGGCACTCGCACAGTTTGTGAATTAAGCACTGACAGAGGAAAAGGAGGGAGGGGTAGGCTAAATAAACAGATCTATTGCTGTCTATTTATCTCTTTCCACTAATGTGGTCTCTCAGGGCATATGCTGGGCCTCAAATGCATATTTGATTGCATGTGAGTGAGAGAAAGTCTGCCTAGTATGTCTATATATGTGTGTTTCTGCGAGTACATGAACGCAAAAGAGAGAAATACGCTATATTTAGTTAAGAAATGGTTAAGAAGTTGGATTACGTTTTATAGTATGCCGAGGCCACACAAGATGTAAGTATACTTAAATGCAGATATTTTGCATTAAGAGCATGACAGTTGTTAACTCGTTCATATGTTTTCACTTATATACTTGTTTTAATTTCTGAATTTATTTTTAAGATGATGCATGTATTGAGAGATCCTATCTAAATGGGAAGAATCATTTTCAAAAATGTAATTACATCATAGTTAAAACAAATATTATTTGAAATTGACCAAGTTACAACATGTTAAACCTTAAAGCCCACATCTAATTTTTTGGTCTGCTTATCTTTTGTATTAGTTGATCTTTTCATCTAATGGACACTGTTTTCATACCATAAGGGTAAGCAGTCTTTATCAAGTATTTTGCATGTTGATTTATTTTGTGTACATTGTTTAGTGTCAGAAATTTGCATTTTGGAAATGCCTGTTAAAATAAATGTCATGCAATCTATTTATACTTATGGAAACATTACTGTGTATGTGTCTTATAAAAGACCAAAGTGTAAACCACCAATCTATGGTAATTTCATCATCGTATTTGGCTTGTGAATAATAAAAAAAATGTTTTTTTAGCATGCAGTATGATGCCTCATACTCTTTTGTGGACTAATACAGAAATCAAAGTAGAGAACTAGGGAGACTGACACCTGTGAATATAGGTGTGAAGAAGAAATAGATCAGAATTTTTACAAATCAAAGTGAATGAATGATGATTAAGACTTTTTCTCTCTCTTTTTTTTTTTTTTTTGAAAGAATGGGTTGTGCTTGTAGTGACCAGAATCATGGCAAAGACTCAAAAAATAAAGGACATGGCCATTTTAATTCTACAAACTCTAACGCATTTCATGTAAGTGTTGCTGGTTTGTGTACTTAAATATTAATTTGTAATTATGACAAGCTTGATTTTGCTGAGAGAATATTCTTTGGACTGTTTTAATTTAGCCTGTTGCTTTGGCTCTTAATGAAAACTGATTCTCTCTGTTTGACCAATAATCTGTTGAATATTACATTCAACATTGTTAGCTTTTTTATTTGTTACAATCATTCAGTAAATTAATCATTTTATTTCCAGTTATCAAGAGAGCACATGGAAAACAACAATCAAGGTAATAATAATAATAATATGATTTTTTTGACATATGTACAGTTACAAAATAATTTTGATGATTGTCAGTGCAGTGTTTTTCATTGAGCATCAAAAATTTGGTATGAAAAAATAATTTTGTAAACACCAACAGCGGGTTGATCACTTGTATTATGGTCATAATGCCGTCGTTATGTCAATTTTACCCAGAAAATATGCTTGTGTTCATACAAATGAGAATAAAAGCTTAAACACAAATTGTCATGACATGTATGAGACATGTGAACAGAGAAAAGCGGTCAATGTGATAGGTGGAGGTATAGTTAATGTCTGTTTATCTGTGTAATAGAAACAGCTTATTTTTCTTTTTTACATGAAGACATTGTTGTTGCTCAATATGACTTCCAGCCTGCTAGTGACAGTGATCTTCAATTCAAAAAAGGAGACAGACTCAAGATTATTAAGGAGTGAGTAAACCTTGTTGATACTTTCTTTATATTTTGAGTACACATTGAAAATACATTGAAGTCTCTCAGCTTCCGTATTATATCAGGAGAAACTCTCCATTTGTGAATGTTTGGCTAAATTATTATAAAAGAGACCATTGCGCCAGATCATGTAAACTAGTAAGAACCGGACAACCTTATAAAGTGGGTGGAATAGTGGTCAGAAATCTGGGCAAATAATCAGAACATGAAATTTCATGTTAATAGCCAAATGACCACAAAATGTATTTAGCTGTTTTATTACATCTTCTGTCTCATGTTTTTCTCAGAACTGGGGAATGGTGGTTGGCGAAGTCTTTGGTCACAGGTTATGAGGGATATATTCCAAGTACATATGTGGCAAGAGCAGAAACATTGGAGGTGGAGAGGTATGTTGTTGAGGATAAAATCATAAATATATAGTTACAATCAAAGCATACACCAGATAAAAAAGGAATATACTGTAGAAATGGGCATAATTTAGCAATATCACACAAGGAAAAATGCTGTTGTACTGAATATCACGCCATAGTCACGAGGCTACAGTAATTACAGTTGTGCTGATATTCAGTACAACAGCATGTGTGTGTGTGTGTGTGTGTGTGTGTGTGTGTGTGTGTGTGTGTGTGTGATATTGCTTTTGTACAACAGTTCTTTAATTGTGCACTCAGTAATCTTTTTTATTATGTTTTGCTGGCCAAAATGGCTGTCAACTTGGACTTATACTGACACCCAGGGGCATGGGTGCAGCATCATTCAAACGCAATAGTTTGGAGTTACCAATGCCATTGCAGAAATTCACTATTCACTAGTCATGATTAATTTAATCCATGAGTGAAAGTGTCCATTAACAGGGCCGTTACTGAGTAGTATTTGGCTGGTCATGTAATTCTAACAAGGCAGCCCCCATGAGAGGACCCTTCCATGTAGAATAAAACAGCTTTTAAAGGTTACTGTAATGACTGTAGTCTTCATGTCATTCGAGAGTACATGATTATACATATACACTCACTAACACTTTATTAGGAACACTAATGTCCTAATAAACTTCTAGACATGGTCTTCTGCTGTTGTAGTCCATCCGCCCCACGGTTCGACATGTTGTGCATTCTGAGATGCTATTCTGCTCACTACAATTGTACAGAGCGGTTATCTGAGTTACCATAGCCTTTCTATCAGCTCGAACAAGTCTGTCCATTCTCCGTTGACCTCTCTCATCAACAAGACATTTCTGTCTGCAGAATCATCCCTCACTGGATGTTTTTTGTTTTTGGCACCATACTGAGTAAATTCTAGAAACTGTTGTGTGTGAAAAACTCGGGAGATCAGCACAATCAACAGAAATACACAAACCAGTCCGTCTGGCACCATCAGTCATGCCACATACTGAGATACATTTTTTCCCCATTCTGATGGTTGATGTGAACATTAACTGAAGCTCCTGACCCATATCTGCAAGATTTTATGCATTGTACTGCTGCCACATGATTGGCTGATTAGATAATCGTATGAATAAGTAGGTTTGCAGGTGTTCCTAAAAAAGTGCTCAGTGAGTGTAAATATACAAATTTATTTTGGAGTAAATATGAAGGAAATTTTTTGAGTGCACCTATAAGTTAATATTGAGTAACTGACTCTTCCTAAACAATATGGCCAGCTATTTTGTTTATTTTTGCTCCACCAATAAAATTGTTCCAAAATTAGCCAAGATCAGTTGTTGGACTTCTGTGTAGCAAACACAGATGAGTGCAGTGATATAAATGGTAAAACATTGCTGTGCATTCATACAAAATGTCCGCACACTTGGAACGCTGTTTGTCCAATCAAACTTTTGGACTGGAACTAACTATTATGTAATGTACAGACTTAATACATGAATAAATAAATAAAAAATTATTATGCGTTTTCTGTTCCAGATGGTTTTTCAAGAACATGAGCCGCAGAGACACAGAGCGTCTTCTACTGGCCCCAGGAAACAAGTCTGGTTCATTTCTTGTGCGAGAAAGCGAAACAACCAAAGGTCAGATGCCAAGATCTTTTAGTGTTCCTCAAAATGTTTTCACATTATCACTTAATGTTATTCAGTCAAAAGTTGGTTGCTTTGAAAAATATTACTGTACATAATTTATATTTCGCAAATTTTCGCAAGTTTTTTCTAAGTACATTTTAATGGTATAAAATTAAATACAATCTATTTAACTTCAAGACATATTATTGATCAAATTAAGTGAGTACATTTTACTTAAAAACTTCTGTTAATACAGTAACTTTTACTTACAAATCTGATGTACATGGTAGTTAAATAAACCTAGTAAAATTTAAATTCACATTTTGAACATTCCTTATAAAGACATGTTTGATCATGCACCACTAGACATACACTTGAAGCCTTCCTCAGGGAAGCTTGTTGCATGTTATTTAGTCTATTAGACAATATCACCTTGTGCTACTAGCAAAAGAAACAAGATTCAGAGCTGCGCACACAGACCTCAACACTTGGACGATGACGCTAACAATCAGCAGATCTTTTTTATTTTATGAACAGTTCATTTTGAGTAGTAAATGATCTAAGTAAAATTTACTTATTTTATTTACCTCTGCAATGTATTTAAATTAGCGAATAAATATGACAAAGTTAAGGTACTTTAGGATTGATACTTGATGACGTATTGTAAAGATAACAAAAAAATCATAAATAATATAATATATACTTATGCTAGAGCATTCATTTAAATATGCTTGAATTGAGGACAAATGTAGAATTTACTTAATATTTTCAAGTTCACGCTTAATCTAACTTCAATCAAATTCAATGTAGAAAGTACTTAATTCTTTTCTGCTATATTTATTTCACCACAAAAAATTAAAAAAAATTCTTCAGTGTACTGAAGATCCGTAACAGAAGATTACAATTCCCCTACAGAGTAGAAGGTCCTATCAACATATCTAAAAGTGTACAAAATGGAAAAGACAATATTTTAAGACAGTTATCTTGCCATATCACTATTAACGTTTTGAGCAATTTAACTAGGACCTATTATATCTCAGCTAATAGGACGTGGACTGAGAATTAGAGTGTTAGTGAAAAATAATACCATAAAACAGAAGTAAATACCAAAGAAATCACTGACTTTAATAAAATAATAATAATATAAAGATATAATATAACTGTAAAAGTTTTTGTTTTAGGCCAAACCTTTCCTTTCCAAGTGGGCATACCTGAACTTTTCAAAGTTTATAGAGACACGTCTACTGCTTTTATCAAGTTACAACATCATGCTAAGAACTGAAAGACCACAGACATTTAACATGTACAGAGATGTGCATGAGCTTTTGCTCAGAGCACAAGTAGAGATATTACATGTTCTTATTTTATTAATAGTTGTTCATCAAAGGGGAAGTTTAAGGCAATGAAAATTTTGACAGATTAAACTCTAATAATACAACTTTACTAGCAGCCTAGGCAAATCTTAGGAGGCATTATTTTACATTCAAATGCTGTTAATGATATTAGTAATGATATTAATTCCACTTCATTCTGGGATTAAGAAATCATTAAATGCTCTTATTGACACCAATAGACTTCATAAGACTTCAAATCTTTTATGAGGGCCATACAGCTCATGTTTGCATTTATATCTATTGGATTTTAATAATTTTTTATGTTTATGTATAGTTATTCTAAATGGATACTTATATAAATACAGTGTCTCCACCAAAGTTCAGACCATGTCAGATCCATCATCCACCACTAAGGATCAAGATTTTAAGGGAATAAAATGTGGGTGCAAATCTACTGCTTTGTGCCGAGTAGTATGGTGGCTTTTTGAGCATAACTTCAAAGATGTGACCTTTGCAACAAATAAATGTGTTTGAATGGTTTTACATTGTTTTTAAAAGTTAGTTAGCACAGTAACTCATGTTGAACTATTATTTAACCTAAATAAGACATATAGTAAATACAACATTATTCTCTAAATATAAAAATAAAACACCTACTCATCCAGCAATTTATTCACATTAATTGTCAACAACTTAATGATCAGTTTTCTCATTTAACTGCTGTGTTTCTAAATATTCCTGTCCAGGTGCTTTCTCTCTGTCTGTAAGAGATTCCAATCCAGAGCAAGGTGATGTGGTCAAGCACTATAAGATCCGTTCCCTTGATAACGGCGGTTTCTACATCTCTCCATCCACAACCTTTCCTTCTCTACAGGAACTAGTGAAGTTTTACTCCAGTAAGTACAATGGGAATGCCACTTGAATAATGTGACTTGAACGAAAGATGTCTACTTGGATAATAATGGTTTAAGACATCACACAATGATGATCTTCAAATATAAAAAAGTAAAGGGAATTACACACACCTAGTCGTGACTGAAATAATGCAGCAAGCAACATCTGTACACAAAAGCCTCCTACCCCAGAAGTTGATATAACAATGCGAATTGATAGTCACCTTTTCCTCAGTAATACAAAATCAGGTATATATTTATGTTTATTGAACATACTGTAAAATCAAAAGATTTTGTGTAACTGTAACAAAGACCCCTGCAGTCCTTTCCACAGTATGCTTTCTGTGGTTGTTGATGAGGTATTAGAACTGTTGCTTTAACCACTACATAAACAGGTCAGCTTCAGTCTCAGTTTGTATTCTGCATGTTCACCCCATTTTTGGTTAGCTGTGTCTTTTTATAGAAGTGTTTATAAGTCACAAAAGCCACTCCTTATTTCCATATTCAGGTCTCGTTCTCAGCTGTAACTAGGCATGCACTATAGGCCTCTAGTTCCCCAAACAGAATTGTATCTACAAAATCGTAAACACGCAATCATGCGGTTTGATTTCAGTATAAATTTGAGAAGCTAGATGCTGGTTTTGTTTATTTCATTCACACAGGACACATTCTTGCATTCAAAAACAGTACTGCAGAAGGGAATATAATGCATGGCTCTCGAGACGCATGTTTTTAAACTTCTTGAACGACTGTTAACTTGACACATCTGCTGAAAAACATCCTAAACCAGCCTTAGCTGATTTTCTGGTCTTAGCTGGTTTGACCTCCTGAGACCCGAGCATGACTGTTGTCTGCAATTTCCAGTTCCTTTTTTGAATTGTAACTAGTAGCACCTAATAAACAAACAAAATAAATAAATAAATAAATAATTTCTAGATAGTTTTACTAAAAATTGATGGCAACATATGTGGACAGTGGAATAAGTTCTGGAATTTTAAATAATAATAATAAAAGTCAGATTTTTTTCATCAAATTCTTTATTATGTTTTCAGAAGTGTTGGTTATTCAAGCTTTTGAGACATTACAGACATTACAGCTGATTTTCTGTATAGCTGAATAAATCATTCTTATTCAAAGTAATGGCCAGCTTCATCCAATCACTGCCAACCATGTTGAAATAAATGTAGCAGTATACAATTCTGAATCTATGTACTGATTAACATTGTCCCATGTCTGCCAAACATGTTGAGTGGTCCAAACATCATCTGCAGCTTGAAACTGAACTTTAGATCGGATTTTAGGATTAAATGCACTTAACTGCATAGAAAGCTATAAAATGCTCCCTTGCTCCCTATTTAGTAAATGACTTCACCTCCAGTGTACTGTCTGTCTGCACTGGTTTGACATGCACCTTATTATCATTCTAACTCCATATAAAGCCTCTCAAAACGACATTTTCAGCTTTTAAATGAACCCATTTATTCTCACTGTGAAAATGCTCAGTGAATATAGGAATTAATTTAGTAATGTAGTGAACAGAACAGTATTATAAAGTGATAACACATAAAATATACAAAATAATTATTTTCAAATGAATTTAAAATAACCCACAGATTTTTTTACAGTGTAAAGTTATTCAAAATATCTAACATGTTTTTGCAACTTTTGTGGGAATAATGTCCCACAATACAAGCATGAATTTCATCATATTCATCATGTTTATCAGCGCGCTAACACACGAAAAATGAATGCATTTTTTAAAGAGGCATATCAAACAAAACTAGAGACACTGCTCTTTACACCCAAACAGGTTTCTTACCAAAGGCACTTCTGTTGGATCTGCACCAATAGAAGCACTTCGCAGAAATAGACGCCATGCTGTTGTGACACGTGACCGTGCGTTTAAATTAATTTATATTATCCTTTGCATATATTGAAGCCAAAATACAATGTACATGCATGTCGCACGAGATTAAGATGGTTTAGGCATGTCAGGATGGTGTTTAGCTTATTCAGCTGGTCTTCTAGTCTAACAAACTGAAAAGTGAACAAAACTCCTTTAAAAAGCCAACAGATGAGCCTAACCAGGCTGGGAGAACCAACTATGGTCAGCAAAACATTTTATTTTAATCTTTTTTTTAGCAGACTAAAAAAACAAAGCACTCATGGTGCAAGATGTAGATAAATCAGACGTCTGTCTGATGCATGTGTAATTAGACTAACAATAAGAAAACAGTGCAGACGGAATCCAAGACAGGCAATCTGTGTGAACATCCCCTTACTCTACTGTAAACATTCTTACTGTCTTCCTAAACTTCTTTAATGTATATAGGGACAGCAGATGGTCTGTGCCTGAGGCTAGGAAGTCCCTGTAAGATTGTTGCCCCTGAGAGACCCTGGGCTCAAGACGAGTGGGAGATTCCCAGGGAGACTCTGAAGATGGTAAAAAAACTTGGCGCTGGCCAGTTTGGAGAAGTGTGGATGGGTAAGTAAAGTTCTGTTTTTTTATTTCTTTTAAGTGTTGAAATCATTATAATGATTTAGCATTACTCAAATATCCTTTTGTTCTCCTCACTTCAGACTTGATCACTCTCACTTGAAAACTGGCCCTTATTACTGTACATTCAAAGGCGTGTGCCCACATGTCATGTGGCTCTGTGTGTTATTGTTAAATCGCAGCCACACAAATGCTAAATTAGTTACACCACACAGTGCCTTTGACCATGACCACCACATTAATGAGAACATTTATAACCTAATTTCTCCTGCTGTACGTGTACCTGCAAACTTAACAGCAACTTCTCCAAATTTTCTTTTATTCATAACATAATTTTAAATTGATACATTATTAGTTCTGAGACTCTTTCTCAAGAATCTTACCATGAGGCTAAAAGTATATCTGTAGTGAAAATTGTGTTTATTGAGCTGCTGTTGTTCGTGTCAGTTTTTGCCATGAGCTTTTTTTAATAAACCTTACCTCACAACTGTACATGTGCCTGTGACTTATTTGTAGGGTTTTATAAAAACAACCAGAAAGTGGCTGTTAAGACTTTAAAGGAGGGCACTATGGAGCCAGAGGCTTTCCTACAGGAGGCTAATCTGATGAAGCAGCTCCAACATGAGAGACTGGTGAAATTGCACGCTGTGGTCACCAAGGAGCCCATCCTCATTGTCACAGAATACATGGCAAATGGTTAGTATTACAATAAAATAACAAATGAGTACTCAACCACAGTTTGTTTTTCAAATTATGAATTGACTATCCAAACTATACATTGTTTTGTTTTTTTTCCTTTTTAAGGAAGCTTGTTAGACTTTCTAAAAACAGAGGATGGCCATAAGTTAAGACTTCCCAAGCTGATTGATATGACTGCTCAAGTAAGAATAATTTAAAGATTTATATAGATCAATTATGATTTCTCTTGATTGTCTTCATTGCTTGCTAGCAAATAATGTATATTTTTGTGGCAATGCAGATTTGTAAGCAGAGAGTTCATTGTCCTGTTTTTCATGAACAGGATACATTTTCACATTGTATGGAAACCTGCATTTAGATTTTTGCAGTTGATTTAGATACCTACTGTACTGTACATGCATTTTAGCAAACTATTTTAAGAACTGTTGTCTCATATCAGACAGTCACAGAGTCATGTAGAGACTTTGACTTTCACAAACTTTGGCTTTCTAAGCTTACTTAAGTCAACAGCCACACCAAAATTAGATTATTATCTTCCGGGCAGGAACTTGCATCAATTTTTCCATCCACCAGAACCCCCCAACCATGCGTGACTGCTTTTACGCTCTCTTTGAGAAAGCAACTTCCTGTTAGAGCCCAGTTTGTTGATGATGCCACTAAAAGTTTTTCATGGTCTGCATTGCAAATGTTTGAAAGGAGTAACTTATGGCTAAGTAGAGACAATTTGATAAAGCTCATTTACAAATCTTTATGATTTTATTTTTTAATTGTAAACAGTGACTCATTAAAATGGGATTGTGTTCCGGTGACAAAAATAAAAACGTAATAATATAAAATATGAATAAAAATGTGTTGTTTGCTTGAGAAATCAGGTCCTTCTTTTTCATAATTTGAGAGGCTAAGCCATTGAAATAGATTTTGCATTCATTTTAATAATATCACAGATTCTCTAAAAAATGTATTTCATGATCGGCTGTTTTTTTTGAGCCAACCAATACAATACAATTATTTTTCACATTAAATGTTGTAATCCATCTAAACATATTAACTAACAGTACTGGGTAAGTTACTTAAAATAGTAATCCACAACAAATGACTTATTATTTATCTAAAATTGTAATCAGATTACTTTAATAATTACTTAGTTAAAAAAGAAATCACATTAATTAATACTTTTGTAACTACTCCAAATAATTCCAAATAATGTCGATATTTCTTGTTCATTGTTACACACAAGTCATACACAGCTCCTCACAGACATGTTTTGGGGCTATAATTCATATATTGTACATAAAGGATATATTATAATTAAGGATAAAGTACTTAAAAGTAATTCAATTAATTAAAAGTAAGTAACTGTTATCTGATTGCAATAATTTAAAATGTAATGCATTACACTGTTTTTTACTAAAAAGTCATTAGATAACAGTAACTAATTACTTTGTAATTGGATTACACTAAAGACTGTTAACCGAACACTCTCCACTCTGTATAATAGATTGCAGAGGGCATGGCTTACATAGAAAGGAAAAACTACATTCATAGAGACCTGCGTGCCGCTAATATTCTAGTCTCTGAGACCCTGCACTGCAAAATAGCTGACTTCGGCCTTGCCAGGATTATTGAAACTGAATACACTGCACAAGAAGGTAATTATACTCATTTACTCATTTATTTCCACTGCCACAGAGTTATTGGCACCGTTGACATTTGGTTTTGGATGTAACGATTCGGATCTAATCTATTAATAGCCATTTTTAGTTGTTTTACAGTTTGATACCATCACCCCCCAGCACCACCCCCCCAACCAATAAAAAATCCATGCACTACCCCTGCCCCTAAGTTACAAAGTAGTTCTTCATGGATATATATCACTGTTCAACCCCACCCCTTTATTAAAAATAAAGATCTCTCTTTCTCTCCCCTTTATGACCTGTCACCACGTCTTTTGAACCATCAGGTGCAAAATTCCCTATTAAGTGGACAGCCCCTGAAGCCATCAACTTTGGTACTTTCACCATCAAGTCAGATGTGTGGTCCTTTGGAATTCTTTTGACAGAGATTGTCACATATGGCAGAGTACCTTATCCAGGTAATATGTTTCTCTCTCTCTTGGGATTTGATGTCCATTTGTTATGTTATAGGTTGTCCTTGTGTTTGTGTCAGGGTTTTGACACAATAATAGAATTGAGCTGGAATTTAAAAGTCATTCTCAATTCATTTCTGAACGATGTAGCAAACAAGATGTAGTTCAAATGTGAATTTAATTAAGTGAAATTAAAATGGATTACAATTCAAATGAATTCATTTAATTGCTGTGTGGTTTTTATTTAACATTTTCAGAATTAATTATCTATAAACATGTTACTATACACACAACATACCCATTTCCATAAATTAACTTTGAATATATGGACCATGGTTGAATAACGTCATGGTTACTGTTGTAACTTCTGTTCCCTGAGGGAGGGAATGAGACGTTGTGTCGAATTAAGTGACACAAGGGGTCTTCTTTGGACGCCGAATCGTACCTCTGAAACTGAGAAAAGGCCAATATCAAGTTGGCAGACAGTATTTGCATTCCCCGCCCTGGACATACGGGTATAAAAGGAAGCGGGGCTGCGAATGCCAGTCAGGATTTTGCACTGAGGAGCCGAAAATGAGACATGGCCATTTACAGTGCCAGGTCTAGTGCTGTGGCAGAAGGGACACAACATCTCGTTCCCTCCCTCTGGGAACGGAGGTTACAACAGTAACCATGATGTTCCCCTTCTGTCACTCACTCGACGTTTTGTCGAATGAAGTGGCACAAGGGGTCCCATATAAAAGCGCCACGCACAGACCATGTTACGTGACTGTCGAAACAGGTGCAAAGCAGGCTATTGCGTGCCAGAGCCACCTGTACCGGCTGCATGTAGCCCTCCCCAACGCCCCCAAAGAGTTTTTGCATACAGACCTTAAGTTTCCCGCACCCTTGAAGGGGGGAAACAGGTGTTACATGCCTAGCATGGGGGCAAGCCCAGCAGTCGTGGCCTTCTCTCTCACTATATCTCTCACATAGGACGTGAAGCGGCTGGGGCCTAGCTTAAGTCGGGGAAGGCGGTCTTTCCCCAGGGTAGCAGGAAATCGCCATCAGGAGGCAGAGGGGCATCCCAAGGCTTGGGTGCTGAGAGAACTCGAAGCACTTACCTCCCTCCACGCACCCAGCAGGGGGCGAATTAGAGACTGAGGAAGAGGCCTAGAGAGGTGTCTTCAGAACTCGTCAGCGCTGGCTTGCCAGGGCTGAGGCGTGGCCAGAGGCGAGGGAACTGAGTCCAGAGGTCCGCTAATTTCCTATTCTTTCAGGAGGGGAAGACCCTGCGGAGGCCACACCCTGCCCAGTCTATGGGAAGGTAATGCGCTGCAAATACACCACGAGGGTTGTGAAGCCAGACGTGGGACACGGAGCTGTGGTAGGTCCAGCCTAATGAGGGGGGACTCTACAGGCACGGCGACCGGGGCAGCGGGGCTGCTTGAGGGAAACGTGGGTCGCTGACAGGGGGGCCATAGGAAAATACATCACAGGGAGTTAGACTGAAGAGGGAACCATGCCCGTGGGGCCTGACCCCAATACAGAGCACCCGTGACTTGTAGTGGGTCTGGCCGCAAATTGCTCCGCTGAATTTGCCTGCCAGAGGGCTCGGGAGGAAAACCGTCCAGGCAGCGACACTCAGGGGCTGACCTGGGACAGAAGGTGCACTGGATCAACTTGGTGAAGGGCGCAAGGAGCAAGCGAAACACCCGGTCGATTGTGCTGCGTTACCGAGTCGGACCTGACAAAACACGGGAAGAGACCGACTCAACCCTTAGATTGTAAAATCTGGCAAAGGTATTGTGTGTTGCCCAGCCCGCTGCTTGTCAGATGTCTGCTAGGGAGGTGCCATGGGCCAGTGCCCACGAGGATGCACTCTCCGCCGGGTGAAACCTGTCACGACAGTGTGCCCGCTGTCATGCTGCGGTTGTCAGGGATATGAGTGGCACGCAGCAACTTGAGTCGCGGCTGAATCCAAAGGATGAGATGGCGGGCGAGTTGTGACATATGACCCACCCTGATGATTTATTTATGCTACCATCGTGGTGCTATCTGAACGGATCATCGGATTAGTGGGAGAAACTTCCGTAGGGCAAGAAATACAGCCGTGGCACACAGCGCCCCAACCCTGTCAGAGGTGTCTGTGGTTACCACGACACATCTGGACACCTGCTGCAGGGGGACTCCGGTCCACAGAAAGCAGAGGTCTGTCCAAGGGTTGAGAGTCTGACGGAAGGGGTGATTGTCACTGTATGTGCCATGGCGCCATGCCCATCTCGGGACTGGAGTCTGTAGCCAGTGCTGTAGCGGTCTCATATGCATCAACCCGAGTGGTGTGACCGCGGCTGAGGCCATATGCCCCAGGAGCCTCTGGAATTCTTTTAGAGGAACCACTGTGCCAGGCTCGAAATGAGCGAGGCACCTGAGCACCAACTGCGCACACTCGTTGGTGAGCCGTGCTGACATTGAGACTGAGTCTAACTCCATGCCGAGAAAAGAGATGCTCTGAACTGGGTCGAGCTTGCGCTTTTCCCAGTTGACCTGAAGCCCTAACCGGCTGAGGTGCCTGAGCACCTGGTCCTTGTGAGTGCATAGTGACTCTCGAAATTGGGCCAGGATGAGCCAGTCATCGAGGTAGTTGAGTATGCAGATGTCCACTTCAACTTCCACTTGTCCACTTAGAGGGGCAAGAAGGGCCTCTGCGACCTTCGTGAAGACACAAGAGGACAGGAACAGGCCAAAGGGGAGGACCTTGCACTGATATGCCTGGCTGTCGAACGCAAACCGTAAGAAGGGTCGGTGTCATGGCAGAATGGAGACATGGAAGTACGCGTCCTTCAGGTCTACCGCCTCGAACCAATCTAGCTGTCGAACATAGGTGAGAATCTGTTTCTGCGCAAGAATTTTGAACGGGAGTTTGTGCAAGGCCCGGTTGACAACTCGCAGGTCCAAGATTGGTCGAAACCCGGCACTTTTTTGGGTACGATGAAGTAAGGGCTGTAGAAACCCTTCTCCATCTCAGCTGGAGGGACGGGCTCTATCGCGTCCTTGAGGAGCAGGGTCTAGATCTCTGCTCGTAAGTCACTGTCTTTTTGGCCACGCACGGAAGTGGAGCGAATACCGCTGAAACGAGGTGGGAGCTGGGCAAACTGAATCGCGTAGCTGAGTCGGATGGTCCTGGCCAGCAAAAATGGTACTGGGAGGGGCGTGGCTGAGAGCGGTGCCCAGCGCCGAGGTACCAATCGTCAACTGTGAAGGCTGTGGGGAGGACGGAGGGTTCCAGTCCAAGCCCACGCTCACGGAAGCCCGGGCAAGCATGTCGGCCATCTGTGCTTCTGCCTCAGACTGGGCAGGCTGGCCTGAATATGGCAGCCCAGTCGAGTCTTCCACGTCAGACGCCTGGACGCTCTCTGACAGCGGTGATGTCATCATCTAAGCCCAGGGGCTCAAGGGTGAATGGAGGCGAGTCGCACTCATCCTGAGCTTGGATGGAAGCGAGCAAATGTGTCGAGGGGGCGGGTGATTCGTGGTGATTTACCTGGCGAAACCGAGCCCATCATCATCCCCATATCACCTTCATCGCCAGCCAGGTCGTCCTCAATCCCGTGGGAAGAAGGAACGACGCGGGGGTGGCTGAAGTGGCATTCACCTTCAGGAAGGAGAGCCGCGACTGCAACGCTGCCATGGTCATGTTCTCGCAGTGAGTACATGAACCATCCACAAACGCTGCCTCAGTGTAATTGCTACCCAGACACAAGAGGCAGCATCTGTGTCCATTGTTCTTGGAGAGAAATTGACTTGACACTGGCCTTTTCTCAGGTTCAGAGGTACTATTCAGCTTCCAGGGAAGACCCCTTGTGTCACTTCATTTGACCCAACGTCGAGTGAGTGACAGAAGGGAACACATAATTTCTCTGAATGCTATAATTTACCACCAAAGTCTTAAAAATTGAGCCAAATAACATAATGCAGGCATACAAGATGGCTACCTTTGTTCTGTCCCATTTTGTTGTTGTGGTGATTTAATACAATTTCTTTTTTTTGTGACTGTTGAATTTCTTAGAAATACAATTCATAAATTCCTCTTCCTGTCATTCAAATTTAAATTCCTGCTCAAATTCAAATCTCGTTCAAATTCAAATTCAAATTCAAATGTAAAATTGAAGTGGTCAATTCAATTCAGATTTCAACTCTTGAATCAAAAGGACACCAATTCTTAAATTCAGCCTAAGTGTGTGTAAAGTTTATGCATGCTCAAAAGTGAAACAGGGGTTAGATAGTTAAATCTTCCAAAACTCTAAACCTTTCAAAACTTGGCTGCGCTCTCCTCACTTGTCTTACTGTAGGCATGACAAATCCAGAGGTGATCCGTAACCTTGACAGGAACTACAGGATGCCATGTCCTGATGGCTGCCCAGGGGAACTCTATGACATCATTCTAAAGTGCTGGAATGAAAGGCCAGAGGACAGACCCACTTTTGACCACCTACAGGACATACTCAATGACTTCTTCATTGCCACTGAGGGCCAGTACGAGATGCACCCATAGCCCTTGCATTCCCACTGTTAAGCTATAAATAAATAGATGGACTGAAAGTGGGATTGACAAATATACACATGGAATGAATGTGAAATGGGAAGGATGAACTAACCCAAGGACCAAAAGATATATTATGGGGAATATACCCATCACTGTATGTCAGTAAATGTTTTTTTTAATTATTATTTTTTATTTGTCACTGTTTCTGTTCTCATGGTTTAATGTATTTCTTTAGTGGCCCATGGTCTTCTTGGTACTTCATAAATCTTTTAAAGGTGATGTGTGTAAATGTGTGTTTGTTAATGTTAAAAATAATTTCTACTATACCAGCTTAATGTGTAAAAAAACATAAGTAGGACATTTGTTGGTTGCTTCCCCCAAAAGTGTTAACAGATGGCTCTGTGTCACATTCAAAACATTGCCCTGTTTGTTAAAGCATCCCAACCAGCCCGATATATCAATATTGTCTCAATGGCTTGACATTGGGGCATTATCTGTTCAGGAAACCTCTTTAAAAACATTATATTTGCAATTCCATGCTAGAGGTGCTGAAATTACACACTCCATCTTTAAAACTCCATAACACACAAAAAACAGAACCATAGCACAATTAGCATTTAACTGCCAGTAAAAACAAGATCTTTCTATATCTTACTCTGAAGTTTCAGTAAAACCATTTACAACTATATAACATTATCACTGCACATTATCTGTGGCTCTTTTGAACTTTAAACTGAAATGAATGTGTGTTAAATAAATTGGGACATGTTCTAAAGAGATCTGACCACTGACTTCGTCAGAGGTTTCATGAAGGAAATGATACAGTGAAAAGTTATTACTCAGATTTTCTCCTTAGATTAAATGTTCCATTCATCAAGAGTAAAGATTTAGAATTTACTGATAATACAGTACATTGGATGGCTATTGTCTACATAGCATTTGTATGTTTATGTACTGATACTGTGTTTGTCCATCCTTAGAAAATGTTTTTACCTTTCTTATTCGTGCAGTTTTTAAATGACTGTTTTCATCAAAAAGGCTCTGGAAAGCTATACAGAATACATGTTTTTCCAAATGTTCACTTGAAAGAGTGTGTAATTGTATTCTTTATCGATATTTAAAAAGTGTAGTGTTAAAGCTATTGGGCGACTCTGTCCTCTTAGTGTAAAGTTCTGGTACTGGGTACTCCAATGAATGTGAGGAACGCATGCACTCATGCAACACCCCTCCTTGCCTTAAACTTACCCCTGGGGCTTTTATATGTTTAGAGATAACTGAGTGAGAATGCAACCAACACCCAAGAGTTGCTCCTGTGGTTTCCTGCCTGCCAGTCCTCAGTGGAAACAGGAAGTAGTGACTCAGCATTCCTCTTATGATAAGCACTCTATGGCTTGGAATTCCAAACATGCAGCAGAGGTTTTCATCCACATTCATGGGAAGTCAATGGTGCCCAGTTCAGCAAATGCATCCAGAAAGGGTTATCTGGAAATTTCATGCTGAGACCTGTTACAGTGATGCACTCAAGATGTGTTATGAATGATACAAAATTCTGGACTTATTCCGTTAACTTAGTTGGTTTTTCCTACTGTATTTAGTGCAGGGTTTAATAATTAGCCTCATGTCCATCCTAATTCACCCTCATGTTATTCCAAACATGTACGCTTGTCCTTTTTCTGAGGAAAAAAGACATTTTCATCGTATGGAAAAACCCTTATTATGCAGCCTAACATCTCCTTTTATGTTTTGTATGGCATGAGGGTGAATAAATGATGACTGAACTTTATTTTTTCTTCTTCTTTTTCCATTCTTACTTTTTATTTATTTATGTGAAGGATTGCTTTTACTGAATGATGGCATTAAAAGAAGTAGATAAATTAACTGGCTCATCAGTTACGATAAGTCTTTGTTGACTGACTTAAGCAGTTAGGGGGAAAATGTTATCTGGAGGGTCTTACTCATAGTGAGGCCACTTTATCTAGCTTTTCATTTCAAAATTAAATAAATTAATCATTACATTTATAGATGCATCATCACGTTTGTGAGGAAGTGTGCATGAGTGTTTACGTGCTCTCTGTGTATGCCAATTCTCTGAACGCTGGTGTGATTTCCGTACTAAAGGCTAATTATTATAATGCATCATCAGAAATGGCTTATCTGCAAAATTTCAACCCATTATAAAGATCACAGCAGAAGGTTTCTTTGATATACAAGAAGCACTTATTTGACTGTATGTGGTTCCATTTGTTTATATCACTTACAAGCAGAAGCAAACTCTCTGTTCCCCATCTGTCGTTCACTTCAACGTTGTGTCGAAGAGGCAACACTAGGGGTCTCTCTTGAGAGCATTATGCATCCCTGAACTTTGAGAAAAGGCCAATGAGAAATTGCCCGTAATCGATCCTCTCACTCATTCACTCTCACTACCCTCGATGGCAGAGCGGTGCACAGGTACACGGCGGTCCCCCAGGTGGACAGAGCGGTTGCGATCCACCTGTGTCCTGAAAACGCCACCACCTCAGCCTGGGCCCAGCTCTCAGCCCCAACGTCGAGCGCCCCGCAGGAAGCGCATGCCCCCCGTCTCACGAACCCCCACTAGGACCCGGAAGGCTCCCAAGCGTACCTGAGACGGACGACCCAGAGACTGAGACGTTTGCTCCGGAGCTGGTAAGCAGACCACTCCGTCCCCCAGTTGAGGGCCGGGAGGAGAATCTTCAGTTAAGTTTATTTACTTTGCCGCACCCCCTTCGGGCTGTGGTACCCATATTGGACGCAGACCCTTCGCCTCCAGCCCCACGACTGTTGTCCCCCGGCCGGCCGGTTCTAACGAGTCTAGAGGACGCCTCCGTGGAACCTCCTCCTCAGTCACTAACCCGCCCCCTGCCAGGTGTGCGGAGGGAGGTAAGTGCTTCGAGTCTTATCAAAAATAATCGTCCCCTTAGTGCCCCTAGCATGGAGCTTGGACACGTGGCTTTCACTTCTTAATCTGTCACGCTGGCTGGCCAGGACCATCTGACTCGGTTACGCAATTCAGTTTGCCAGGCCTCCTCCCCCCTTCGGGGGTGTCCGCTTTACCGCAGTGCATGGCGAAGACGCCAAACCCCCACGCGCGGAAATCACGACTCTTACTCAAAGAAGCGATAGAGCCTGTCCCTCCAGCCGAGATGAAGAAGGGTTTCTACATCGTACCCAAAAAAGGCGGCGGCTTACGACCGATCTTGGACTTGCGAGTTTTCAACAGGGCCTTGCACAAACTCCCATTCAAAATACTCACGCAAAGACACATCCTAACTTGCATCCGGAATCTAGATTGGTTCGCAGCGGTAAACCTGAATGACGCATACTTCCACATCTCAATCTTACCTCGACATCGACCCTTTCTATGGTTCGCGTTCGACGGCCAGGCGTATCAGTACAAAGTCCTCCCCTTCGGCATGTCCCTGTCCCCTCACAGCTTTACGAAGGTCGCAGAGGTAGCCCTTGCCCCACTTCGGGAAACAGGCATTCGCATACTCAACTACCTCAAGGACTGGCTCATCCTGGCCCACTCCCAAGAGTTACTCTGTGCCCACAGGGACCTCACCTCAGCCGTTTAGGGCTTCAGGTCAACTGGGAAAAGAGCAAGCTCGTCCCGGTTCAGAGCATCTCTTTTCTCGGCATGGAGTTAGACTCGGTCTCAATGTTAGCACGCCTCACCAAGGAGTGCGCACAGTCAGTGCTGAAATGCCTCACCTCGTTCAGGCCAGGCACGTGGGTCCCCCTAAAACATTTCCAAAAGCTCCTGGGGCATATGGCATTCTCCGCGGCGGTTGTGCCGTGTGGGTTGATGCATATGAGACTGCTTCAGCACTGGCTCCAGACTCGAGTCCCGAGACGAGCATGGCACCGCAGCATGCGCCGTGTGTTTATCACCCCCGCCTGCTGCCAAACCTCCTCAGGGACGGGGCACTCTCTAGCATCCGCGCCCAGACCTCTGGAACCTCCATGTCTGGCCCCTGGATGGGATGCGGAAGATCTAGCTGGCCTAACACCTGCTGTCATAGACACAATCAACCAAGCTAGAGCTCTTGCTACCAGCAACTTTATGCCCTGAAATGGTGCTTGTTCACGAATTGGTGTTCTTCCCGGGCTGAAGACCCATAGATGTGCGCAGTCGGGTCAGTGCTCTCATTCCTGCAGGAGAGGTTGGAGGGGAGGCTGTCCCACTCCACCTTGAAGGTGTATGTAGCTGTTATCGAGGCCCACCACAACGCAGTAGACAGCATGTCTTTGGGTAAGCACGACTTAGTTATCAGGTCCCTAAGAGGCGCCCGGAGATTTAATCCCTCCCGGGCCAAGCCTGTTCCCCTCCTAGGATCTCTCACTGGTCCTCTCGGGCCTTCAGAGACCCCGCTTCGAGCCACTAGAAACAGTCGAACTCAAGGCTCTCTCCCTGAAGACGGCCCTCCTGATCACACTCGCCTCCATCAAGAGGGTCGGGGACCTGCAAGCTTCTCTGTCAGTGACACCTGCCTGGAGTTCGGTACGGCAGACTCTCATGTGATCCTAAGACCATGACCGAGCTACGTGCCCATGGTTCCTACGACTCCCTTCAGAGACCAGAGACTCCTCCTTGGCCCTCTGGTCTGCGAATTCAGCTGAGGAATTCGCTGGCCAAACCCAGTGTGGGTATTCAATTTACCCTGTACTGGAATAGATGCTCCACAGGTCGGGCCCCCATTTGGACTTATCCCCCTGTCTGTATTTTCCGCAGCACAGTCCCCTTGTGAGCGGACCCGTGTCTCCCTTGGGCAGTCCTCACTGACCCCCGGTCGTCATGTTTGTAGCAACTCCTCCCTCCCAATGAGGTAGGATCTACCACCGCGCCATTCTCCACATGTGACCTAAAAGCACATGTGATGTATTTCACCACTCTTTACCTCCCCCAGTCTGGGCAGGTGTGGTCTCCGCAGGGTCTTTCCCCCCTGAAAGAATAGGAATTGGGAAAGAACGCCTTCCCCGATGCGTGTGATAGCATTAAGATGGCCCCAGCTGCTTTAACTCTATGCGAGAAATATAGAGAGACAAAAGGCATGCTTGCTCCCATGCTTGGCACGTCGCCTTATTCCCCCCATATCGGGGTGTAAGGAACCAGAAGGTTTTGACAATTTTTTGGGGTGTTGGGGAAGGGTACATGCAGTCTGGCACAGGCTGTCATTTTAGCACGCAAACTACCTGCCCGCACCTGTGTCAGCAGCGCACGTACACGGTTCAGCGTATGGCGTGATTAAAATGTGACACCTAGTGTCACTTCTTCAACACAACGTCGAAGTGAGCGACAGACGGGGAACGTCTAGGTGGAGGGAATGAGACATTGTGTCCTCCCGGCCACGTCACTGAACCGAGCCACTGTTGCGGCCGTACCTCATTGTCGGCTCCTCAGACAAATCCTGAATGAACAGACGCATTTCCATCCCTTTATACCCGTATGTCCGGAGGTGGGACATGCATATTCTGTCTGCCAATTTCTCATTGGCCTTTTCTCAAAGTTCAGAGATGCATAAGGCTCTCAAGAGAGACCCCTAGTGTCGCTTCTTTGACACAATCATCCATCAGGGAACGGAGGTTACAACAGTAACCTAGATGATATATATGACTTTAAGCTCAGCAAAAATTAAGAAAATAAAGTCATGTAATACCTTATAGATTGGTTGTGAAGCTGCAAAGATTTGCTGTATCTTTAAAATTCTAAATGTAAAAAAAAAAAACACTTTAAAGTGTGTACAGGACCATTTGCCTGAAACACCTCATTCATGTTGAATTCAACGTATTAGCACTTCAGTTCAGGCACATAAAGTTTGTCACTAATGTCGACCATTATTTGACAAACTTAATTGTTTCTGTTCACACACTGCACTTTACTGGACTTCCAAAACTCATGTGCTTGACAGTGATTATTAATTAAAATAACATTCAAGTGGAAATTAGACATAAATCTAAATTAAAATACATAAAAATGTAAAAATAAAAAGCAACAATATATATATATATATATATATATATATACAGTGTATATATATATATATATATATATATATATATATATATATATATATATATATATATATATATATATATTATTATTCTTTTTTTTTATTTAACTTCAAAGTTAAATGTGGACTTAAAAGGTATAGGCCTAATAGGTGCACTACCCTTGAGGTTTTTCTTTGAAAATCTGAGACATATGGAAGACAAATGAATTGGAAGTGTAGACAGAGTTTCAGGGGAGTTTAAACACTTGTAAGACTAAATGCTTTCCTATAAATGTATTAATAGAAAATGAAATTATGAATCCTATTGGTAGACTGACAACATCAAGAGGGTCTCATTTAGAGCACAGTGCATTTGCATGCACACTCTCACCTTCATTCGACTTTGCTGTGCTCTGTTTCATTTACGCCCCCCCCAAATGGAAGATCGAAATATTCTCCTCACAATCACTCCATCCTTCCTCCTTTACTCACCCTCAGTGGAAAAAGAGTGATTTGACCGAATATAAAGCAGTAGACGGATATAATCAGATCCAGGTTGAAATTATTTATTTACTTGAAACTTTAGCCAACTGGCCAAACTTTCATTTTATACAAATGTAAATTATCTAAAAATGTTTAAAAACATGCTCTAAAACTACTACTCATTGTTAGTAAATATAACTTTATTGTAGGGCTGCACGATTATGACAAAAATCATAATTGTCGATTATTCCTTTGAAATTGTAATTGCGATTATTAATTACGATTATCATAATTTACATTGACTGATGTTTTAAATAGCTTTATACCATGTTTAAAGCAACTTCATGCCATATTTTTATATAAAAATTTTAAAAAAACAAGCTGAAAATACTCTTCCTGAAAAACTTTTATTGCTTTTCTCATTGCCACAAATGTAAACGGTACATTGGTTTGGTTTCTTTAAGTAAAAAAGTACAAATATGCAATAGTATGCATGGTATAATTGTTATACTAAAACTAAAATTAAAACAATGGAAAAACTCAAGACAACCTGTAGAAAGAAAAAAACTGAGATTGCCTTATCAAGTATTTTGGCCTAGAACACAAGCCATAAAAATACTTCGAGTTCTACTGGACCATAAATCAGTCGTGGTGGAATAGAACTCAATTTTCTGCAGATCTGATTCAACGCTTTCGCGGCATTTTGCATAAAGTGAAGGTAGCGCAACTTGAGAAAAATAATTGCGGGAGGGGATGACATATCTCTTGTCCAGTGTGCTTATGAGTTTTTTGAACCCCGCGCTGCAAACTGTATTAATCGGTACCATGTCTTTTGCAATAAAATGCGCGATCGCTTCAGTTACCTCAATCTGCTTTTGGGAACCTGCCGGGTACGGAGAAGCACAAAACAACGATTTCGTGATGGGTGTCTGTGTTGCAGTTCTCGCATCACTTGGTGCTTTTTTTTTTACGCTGACACTCTCCTCATATTGCACTCTGTGGTTGAATTATAATGGTTGAATAAATTTGTGGTGTTGCTTGATGGAGCAGAAACAGTTGTTCGACACAACTTACACAGTATAACACGCTGCTCGACTTCATCTCTAGTGAATCCGAAATAATTCCAGACCACTGATGTAGCTTTTCTTTTCGGTTCAAGTGGTGGATTCTGAGCAACACTTTGCACGTTATCGGAATCAAATGTTTCTTTATCAGCAGACATGTTCAAGAAATAAACATTACACGAGATACAGACTGACAGTGGACAGTCAGATCGTTGATAAGGACACGCCTACAGACTATTATTAAAAGTGTTGATTTGCCTGTCTGTCACAACGTGACATGATCTAAACACGCCTCTTAAGCACGCAGATTTTTTTTTTTTTTCTTGTAATCGCGGCTTTGGACGATTACATAATCGTGGCATCCATAATCGTGATCGCGATTAGAAATTTGATTAATAGTGCAGCCCTACTTTATTGTAAAGCGTTTAGTGTTTTTATTGCATAACATTTTCATTTTTGAATGTTTGAATAAATTCTAAAACATCAAAGAAAAGTTAAGGTTAGTTTCAGATTTGTAGTACTTTGGACTTTTTTTTATTTTTACATTTTTTTTGTATTAACAACTTCTATTGATTCCATACAACAACTTAAATAGACACAACAGAACATGTGGAATCAAATTATATACAATTATAACCCTTCCCCCAAACAAACTGAATGCATAATAATATAACAAATCTTGGGTAGGCATAGTTCCACCTTTGTCAATCGGCCTATGTAACTTACTGAAATGTAATCTGGGATGCTTACCATTCCAAATTAAGGACTTCACTATGCTATCAAATTGCTTGAAATAAGAGAGGGGGACATCTATAGGGAGAGATTGCAGCAGGTATTTGAATTTTGGAATACAATTCATTTTAATAACATTAACCTTCCCAATCATCGATAAATGTAATGAAGCCCACCTGCCCACATCGCTCGAAAACCTTTTTATTAAAGGGTCAAAAGTAACTAAATATTTGTGTAAATAAATCACACAAATTTGCTGGGAATAAAATACCCAAATACTTAATGCCCTGTTTGGGCCACTGGAACGTGCCCAGTTGAAAAACCATTACAGGGCATTATGCTGTCAGAGCCAAAGCTTAGGATTTAGACCAATTCACTCTGTATCCTGGGAACTTAGAAAAGGAATTAATAATTCTATGGAGGCACGACATAGATCTACAGTAGTACTATAATACTGGCGTAATATTCATGATGTTAGTCAAAGGGGAACTGGCCCCCAAAGTGAGCCTGGGTTCTCCAAACATTATTTTTCTCCCATTAACCAACATTTTATGGAGGTTTGTGTTCCTTGACACAGTTGCCTTCAGATTACTCACTGGGGTTATTAATATAATTATTATTTAATTACTTATTTTTAAACACAATTCACATTCGTATTTTATCAAACTACACCAGGGACGTCGTTAGGCCTATTTTAGGGGGGCTGAAGCTACCCCAAAATGTTCCCAAGCCCCCCTAAATGATAATAAGAACAACAATAACAATTTGATTTATCAATAACCGTATCCTCATTCATATTTAGAATTAGACGCAAAAAAAAATAGCCGAAAAGTCGGAAGTTGGACAGAAGTACAAAGAGTCGTTGTGCTATCAAGATGATGCACCGCACCGTCTCGTTGCATTGGTGTGAACTGTGACAGCTTTCAGAGCGTTGCAGACCGGAGCGCTGCAAGTAACTGGAGGATTCATCTCGTCTAGTCGTTACTCTAGTTTGGTCTGAAGTTGAACTCGCTATGCACCCTCCTGCCCACACACACAGATACACACGCTCCCCCCGCCCACACACACACCGATACACACGCTAATGGTGAAAGGAAATTGGTAAGTGTTGTGATACAGAGTGAAATTGTAAGTTGTTTTTAATTACCTGCTTACCTTTAGCTACGTTTTCTTGAGGTAAAGGAAAGGGGATATTTTGGTTTGCTATGGAAAACTGTAGTCTAGCAAGAGTGAACAAGATGGTTAACTTAGCAAGCTAATCACAACTCTTTATTCTTTGCCAATAATATAACCTCTCTCTATAATAGGCATATAAAACAATATCAATCCTCATAGAATGTTGTTGTCACTGAAAACTAAATGTCATAGGGTCCCTGTTAATGCTATTACCATTGTATCCTTCAATTCATTGAGCAGATAAGATGGATATTCGAAGATATTTTAGCAGAGAGAATGAGAAGCAGCCGCAGGAGATTGGCAGGCCAGTTGATTCTGAGGGAGCCGGTGTGATTGAGGTCAGTAATGGTCTATAGGTCTAAGGATTGTTTTGTTTTCTTCTAACAATAAGCATTTGTTGGCAGGTCTAGGCACTGTGCATAGCCTAAACAAAATTATTTCATTATATTTATTATATATGCTAGCTATACCAATTTAACTTTCTGCATTCATTGGCTGTGATAAATTAAATAAATACGTACATGTTACCTAAATGTAGGCTAAAGATTAGCAAATGCCCACAGATGCACATGTGAAACTAAAATGAAAGCAACCCTTAAAAACAGAAGGCATTTTTGATGCTTCCACCAATGAAGTAGACAATAAACAAAAAGTAACTGTTGACTGTGATTTTGAAAATGATTTCATTCTTAATTTTCCTTTATTTGAATACTGCCTTTTTGTTGTTGATTTATATCATACATTGTATACATCATTTGGCAGAATAAATCATCTTTAATTGAGAAACGCTCAAACCTGTGTTGTCAAATTTCAACTATGACCTTAAAATTCTGGTTCTTGGGTTAAACTGTCTGCAAGCCAAACTACACAGCGAAATTACACTCTGATTGAACCAATCCACAGCGCAGTTACAGTAATTAGAGTAATTAAATAGCATTCTGTGGACAACTTATCTTATATAGAGAGGAATTAGATAAAGTATGCTATTACTTTATCATACATTTACATGAGCAGACAGATAGCATTTAAGTCATTGCTTATAGAATAACTCATCAGGAGCAAAGTCTGGCCTAAGTAAATTCCCCCATGCAGCTTTGATGTGTCTAAAAGCTAACATTACAGTAACTTTTCTTTAACAGAGTAGAAATGGAAGAAGAGGATATGTCTGTCACGTTTTACTTGTTAACATCTTGGTTTCTTGACTGGTTGTTGACATAAGTATAGCTATAGATGTGAGTGCAAAGATTTTGCAAACGCAAGTTAGAAATACCCTGGGGGCTAAGCCCCCCCTGTCTTCCAATCCTAGTGACGTCCCTGAACTACACAGAGAAGACTCTAAGACATTATAGACATTATACTTTATAAGACATTATAAATGTATAAAGACATTAGAAGTTTTATCTTCTGTTAATGCCTGATCTTCTGTAAAGCTGCTTTGAAACGATGTGTGTTGTGAAAGGCGCTATACAAATACAAAATTACTCGAAATGACTTGACTAGTAGGGTCAGAGTCAAATAATAAAATGTCATCTGCGTAAAGCAAAAACTTATGTGCCACATCTCCTGCCACTCCCTGGAAAACCATCTTGTTTTTTCTATTGTGGCTGCTAATGGTTCCAGGGCAAGACTGAACAAAAAGGGGGAAAGAGGGCAACCCTGACGTGTGCCCCTATCTAGAATAAAATACTCTGAACTTAATCTATTCGTTTGAACTGCCGCTACTGGTTGTCTAAAAAGTAACTTAATTCAACCAATAAAGGTATTCCCAAACCCGTACATTTCCAAAATCATAAAAAGATAATCCCATTCTACCATTTTTTTGATGCATTTTTGGCATCAAGCGAGATAGCAGTGACCTGAGTCTGATCGTTTGCCACTGACCACAGGACATTAATGAAATACCTAATGTTATCAGAAGAGCTGCGGCCCTGAAAAAAACACCACCTGATCTATATGTATAAGAGATGTCATAACTGTACTTAATCGGCTAGCCAAAATGTTGACAATATTTTAACATCTAGCTGGATCAGGAAAATTGGAAGGTAACACTTGCACTTGCTTGGATCTTTGTCTTTTTTAACAATCAGACTGATCAGGGTTTGTGTCATGGTTGGCAGATGATTTCCATTCTTTAATGATTTCATATAGACTTCAAAAGTAGAGCCAATTCTGTAGCACAAGATCTAAAAAATTCAGCTGCAAAGCCATCTGGCCCTGGAGCCTTGCCTGTAGACAAGGCCTTAATTACCTTGCCAAGCTCCTCCAAGGTTATCTCAGCATTAAGAGAATTTCTTTGCTCAGCCATCAGTTTAGGAAGTTCTAATGGTTCCACAAAGTTTCTAATATTCTCTTCAGTTGACGAAGACATGGAACTATAAAGATCAAGATAGAATTCTTAAAAAGCATTATTAATATCAATGATGAATAAGGTAAATATTTCACCACCAGCAGATTTCACTGAGGTAATGGTAGAAAAAGACTCTCTCTGCTTTATCCCCCGACTCAAAGTATGACTGTTTTTCTCTGAATAGCCAAAACACCACCTTCTGTGACAAAATAGCATTATATCTGTATTTCAATCAAGGCCATTAGACGACATTCGGTGCTTCAGCTCTGCACATTTAATATTCCCTTCCAATTCCAATTCAAGTTCTTGTGCTTTGATTTTTTTGCTGAAAGAGGCATACTGTATGATCCGGCCCTTAAGAACCACCTTAAGTGCCTCCCAAGCCATGCTCACAGAGGATACGGAGGACCAGTTGGTCTCAATATAGACACTGATTTCAGCCTTTAACATTTATTGGAATTTAGGATTTTGCAAAAGGGATTTGATTTCCATTTCTCCATATGTGACAACACCTCTAAACACACCAGGGCTTGAAAAAGTTTCCACTTGAGCAATCAACAATAGATGAAACGAGGGACTTAGATATATTTTAAAAAATCTATTCTTGAGTAAATCTTATGGACTGATAAAAATAATTTATAGTCCCTCCCAGAAGGGTTCAAAAGTCTCCAAATATCTGTAAGACCAAGATTTTTTTACACATCCTGTGAAGCATCAATGTTGCTCTAGGGGGCTTGCTTCACACACTTTTGCTTCACTATGATAAACCTCCCAATATTATATCATGAGGGGTGCCAGTGGTATGCAACATCCCTTCAAGATCTATAAAAAAAGCCCAGATCATCAATGTTAGGTGCATCAATATTAGCCAAGATAAGACTTTGCCCCTGAATTTCAGCTAAAACAATAATGACTCTTCCTAATTTATCTTTACCATGTTTGAGACATTTGAATTGTAGATGTTAACTTATGAGCATAATGACTCCCCTGCTCTTACTCGAGCCAGAGAAAAAATGCCCACCCCATATCCTTCAAATATTTTCAGCTTCCTGCAGAGAAAAATGCTTTTCTTGAAGAAACACTATATCATATTTCTCATGCTTAAGAAGAGTAATAACCTTCCTTCTTTTTATGGGGTGCCCCAACCCATTCACTTTCCACATGGAGAGAGGCAATCCACTCATATTCCAATTTGACATTTTAACATAAAAGAAAAAATATATTGTGTGTCAAAACCAAGATTATAAAAACCACATTCCAACGTTTGTGCAACAATTAAAGCCTGAACATCTCCCAGGACAAAACAAACAAACCTGTCCCTCCAAACTCAAACAGTCCATGCACGCCTACTAGAACCCCATGATAAATTTGCCGTTCGATTGCTCAAAACCGGTGTTTCTATAAAAAAAAATTGAGAAAGAATTACAAAGTGAAACATATTATCCATAAAACTGTCCTGAAGGTGTGATACTCTACAAAATTAACTTCAGCCGATAGACGGAACCAGCACAAAAAACCATGCAGATTCCACAAACAGTCAAGCAAAACGCTTGCTGTGGGCATGTGAAAGTTTTACAGCCATCCTTAGCATCTATTCTTAATTTGGCTGGGAATATCAGTGCAAAAGCGACCTTCCTTGATGTAATAGTTTGCTGCATTCCTTGAATCGATCACGTTTCTATCTTGTCAAATTTGCAAAGTCTGGGAACTATACAATTCTGTGGTTCTTCCAAAAAAGCCATCCTTTACTCCTCACCTCTCATACCACAAGATCTTTATCGGATGATCTCAGAGATTTGGACAGAATTGATCAGGGCCTGTCTACCTCTGCAGGTCACCAAGCAGGAACCCTGTGAACTCACTCAATTTCCATCTTGTGGCCTGTTATGGCAAGCAGATTCGGAAAGAGCCCATCCAGGAATTTCAGCATATCCTGTCCCTCTACTCCCTCAGGAACTCTGACGATACAGGTGCCACTCCACAAGCCATAGCTCCCCATGTCCTCCAACCCCTCCCAAACACGCTCCAAATTCACCCTGGCCACCAGCAGATTAGCAGACAATTCCCTCTCCGATAAATCCAGGCAACTGACCTGCCCCCCGACATCACCCACTCCTGCAACCACACCAGTGAACCTCACCTCCATAGCAGCGATTGACCGACGCCCACCGCCGACATGTCCAGCATCTCCTGCCACATCCCCCGCATTTGAATTCTTTGACATAATGTCCTCCTAGAACAGTTATGGAACAGAGTGTATCGAATCTCACCGGTTTATGTCATTAAAAGTATTAAAACTAGCAAAGTGCGCAGAGCTCACCGTTCACACATCTGATCCTTGCATGGCATCACGTGAGTCCTGGTTTAATGGACTTTAAAATATACAGAGCAACAATGCACAGCCCTGGAGCTGAAACTGTAGCAGCATCAGAACAGTGGAAGTGGATGATTAATGTTAATCTATGGTTGACATTAATATTAATGTTTTTATGACCTTGAATACTGTTCTTTCTAATGATGAAATGGACTATGGTTTCTTTCTGCGTCTTGCAAAAACAATAAGAAAACCTCTAGGGAGCATGTTGCAGCAAAAATCAATAGCTGTACGTGCTTATTCTTTAACTTTTACCAAACAAATAGATAAGAAGTTTTACTTTCATGGCGAGAATTTCGTTTCTCAGCTGTTTAATCCCTTGATTTAACTGTTTTTTGACTGAAACAATGGGAAATAACAATTTGTACATCTATTACACAAACATTGGTACGGCCATCCTTATTAGGACTCTCTATAGACATAATGATTTTTATACTGTACTAGCTATAGATTCTATCCCCTAACCCTAAACCTAACCCTCACAAAAAACTTTCTGCATTTTGACATTTTCAAAAAAGCATGTTTTTTAAACTATTTGAATTATGGGGAGGTTGTCATAAACCACATTTATAGCAGAATACCCTTGCAATTACCAGTTTGTAACCTAAAAAATGTCCTTGTTGTACCACCAAAACCTGCACACACACACAGACACACACACACACACACACATGCGTATGATTTATGCATTTATAAAAAGAAACATGGAGCCACTGTAATGCTCACATTTTTTTTTTATCTCATTCCATGGCTTCTTAAAATTAAAAAGAAAACCAGTGGTGGCATTTAGTGGCTTCTCCGTGCTCAGCAATCTTAACTCTATAATCTAACCTATAAATATTATATGTGCTTCTAAAGCAGTTAAAGCATATTTCAAGAGCTTGTGGAATATAAGTGACAAATTGAAGAAGAAAAATCCACAAACAATTACAAATGTATAGCATTTGATAAATGTATTAAATGCTATGCCATTGAAAAAAGATAAATTACTTACCCATGTATTGATTACTTTCTCCAGGAGTCTTTTACTACTCCATGAGTTCAAAGGACATAAAAAAGCTTTGTTTCATCAATAAAATACTTTAAAGGTTCAGCAAAAAAAAAAACAAGCATCATGACCAAAATATATCTTTGATAGTTAAGTTACACTTAATTTAAATTAGAGAGTGCACGAGAGCAGCAGTTATGCTGGCTACACTCATAAGATAGGGCATTCAAAGGAGAAACTGCTTTGTTTTACTTCAATAGGACATCCAACAATACTAACAACAGAAAACACAACACTGCTGCACATAATCCAGAAAACCGATATAACAAATCCTGTCTGAAAAGTTTGAAGTCGACGAGAAGATGCATTTCTATGCCCAACCTTATTTGTTTGAACTGGAGTAAACTGTGCCCATCCCCAATGCCCTAAATAATACATTAGATTTCTGTTTGTGTCTCACCAAACCATATCGTTTTTCTTCATAACACAAATCACAGAACACAATTTATTAGACTTCTGAATTATACTTTGCATCCTTTATGAAGCTTGAAAAGGAGGACACCATAAAACTGTAGCACAAAAAAAAAAGTTGAATGCGAAGTTGTATCATTACCTATAAATTTCCTTATTAATGGTGTGTGTGAACAAAGCCAGAAGATTACTGGTTTGAGTTTGAACGAGGTCAGGGCGCAATGAAGTAAGAATGAATGATGGAGATTACTCCATTACGCAATTAATCTGTGCCGTTTAAGGCCTGTCAGCAAACTGATCAGATAGTGAAACTAGAGTGCTTCTTTTCATCCAAGCATATGAATACATTTCTAGACAGCTGAAATGAACAGTTAGCAATTTCCCATGTATTCTCTGTTCTTCACACAGACCAGTGTAGCAAAATACATACATATTAAGGCGGTTTTACACGGACTCGATGGGCGGAAGGATTTACTTGTGACCTTGTTGTTTCTAGCTTGTACAGGCGTTTTCCATTCACACGGGAAGCGGTGCAAAACATGCCAGTAGAAGTGCAACAATGCCCCCTACTGCTTCTGCTCAGATACTGGGGCTCTAAGGTGATTACTGTAAATAATGTATTAGTTTTCTAATGCACATACGTCACTGCACATAAATAAAACGGCACTTATTTCTCCAAAAAATGTGTTGTAATTAGAAATATTTTAATAATATATATATATATTTTTAATTAATGTAAAATATCACGGTTAAATAGCTAAATAATATAATTGTAAGTATTGATGGCGTCTTGCCATCCTTTGATGAATTCCACATTTTTCAATGACTTTAGAAACAGACTGCATTACTTAATGTCTCTATTGCCAAATTCATTTAGTATAAACAACAACACAGCAATCATTAAAATGAGAGGGCTACAAATGAACATTCAAAATCCACAAAACACTCTGCAAATAAAACTGGGAAATGGTATTTTATGTTTATCTAAAGCTGATGTTTCAGACACTTGTTGCAGAAGAGAACGTTAAAGGATACGGCTCATTTGCATATATCGCACAGTCGTCATTTTCACCTGGTACACCGACTCGGCTGTTTTCCTATTTATATCTCTTTAAACGCTCAGAGAAACGTTATATATATCAGGACATTCAGCAACAAAGTTGTTTTGCAAGACGCACAACCGCTAGAAGGCAAAAAGTTACATAGTCTAGCTTTATATTGATACAACTCACAGGAGCAGAAGGAGAGACAGACGTGTGTTATTTCCCTCTCCAGCAGCCGCAAGAGGCATATTAGAAGATGTCCACTACAATTCAAAACAAATAAAATACTAAAGTTAAATTGCATCGCAGAATACGTGCTAATAAAAAGATATGGCAAACTCATCACATGTGTTCCTCATTTACGTTTTAATCAAATATGTATATGGGCCAGTATGTTGGTTATTTTTATTTTCTAAAGCTGAAATTTTATTCTCAAGCTTTTGGTGCTAAATAACCTTATGGCACTTATTTGCTAGGCATATCTGTGACCTAAGCATTAAAAATGAAATTAGGTAAAGAGTTTTAGCAGCATAATAATAGTCAGCTGGAGCTGTGACAGTACTGTGCTGTCCACTGCAAACACATTCAGACATTGAGCTCATTGTGCCACAGCAGCGGAGCGTTGCATAATAAAACAAGAGTTTACAATTAGCTTGTTACATAAGGATCTAAAAGGTAAATAACCGCACGAGCATGGTCATGCATTTTAAAAAGCGAATGCATGAACATTGCACAAAAACTTCCCGAAATGATTCAGTGTGTATGATATCAACAGGAGGGACAGATAAGAGGCATGCGCGCACATGACAATCTCAGTTATAGATACACTAAAGTAACTATTAACTTTTTTGAATTGTTTGATCATATTTAATTGCTTATAATGAAGAGGTTTTAGCGCTTTTCTTCTCTTCGTTTAATTTGTGAGCTTTATTAAGTTTATTAAGTAATACACAGACGTAATGATTTATGTACTCATCATAAAACTAGAGACTAGTCTTTAGCTTAAAGCGTCATACTTCAAAACACCATACACCAATAAGCTCTTCTGTATGAGCCAATGAAATCGGGTGGGGGCGGAGCTAGATGCTTCGCCACGCCCCATCTTCCAGACTGCACTCTGAATACTTGTCACAACCTGGATTTTCGAGGGAAAACCTGAAATAATCATGAATAAAGTGAAGCGGCGGAGAATTTCAGCATGAAATAGAGGAAATATAAAACATTGCATTTAAAGGAAGACAAGGGGATTTAATTAATAAACCCTCAGCTGATATGGATGTTTTTATAGAATTGTGAACATTGTGTCCATCGCGAGATTCTTTCAGCTTCTTTACTTTATGTAAGCCGTGTTTGATTGGAAGGATCAATTAACATGTTATAAACGAAGCCGTTCAGAAGCAACAAGACGACAACATCTGTTTGGATTCTTTGACGTTCTTAGACCTAGCCAGGTCTAGATATGGCTCGCCTTCTTGTCCTCGTTAACTCTGTCGGACTGTTGCTCTTCGGTAGTGAAATGTTTCTGGTGGGAGCAAGTAAGTTTATACTTACTGTGAAACATGTGTACTGTCCTGTATTGCCTGGGTGCGTGTAACCGTGACCGTGAGCGTGTTGACATGGAATTAACTGAACATTTGCTTTTATTTTGATTTTGCATGGATGCTGTATGTTGGTGTTTTGTGTGTGTCTTGTAAATCTATTAGCAAAATCATGTAATGCAAAGGATTAAATTAAAACAACATCCAGCATCATGCATGCTTTAACAATGCCAAGGACAGATGTTAACATGCTGACCACTCCTGGTGTGCTTTGACCGATTAAGAAATTAGCAAAACAATTGGACCGCACTGACCCAAGAGTTTACCTTTTAATTGTATTTTTTATAATGCTTAAAGTGTTTTCCCCAATTTCCACAGAATATTGATTGCATTTCTTTCTAATTGAAATCCTCTGAATGTAATAAAAAAGGGGACATTTTTATGATTTTAACCTTGTTTTGGAGGTTCTTATCTGCATTGTTCTGATTCCTTCCCTTGCTTTTGCCTGATTGAGTAATCTGGGATTTTGTGGTAGCGTTAATAAAGCAGCAGTTGGCTAGTATGAATGCTCCCAGTGCTGGAAGTTGCTAAGATCTCTTTAGAAGCCAGGACATATCTGCTACTGCAAAATAATGAAGGACTGTCAGAGGTAGCATAACAGAAATATCATTGACTGCTTATTAAATTCAACAATGTAGCACATCACACTTAACAACCATTATACTGTATTTCTCCCCAGTTATGAATTTGACATAACAGCAAAATCTCAAACACTAATATATGTAAACTGTTGATACTATAGTTGTGTCCAGTATGTCTACTATACAATATTGAATACAATTTGTATTACGGATCAATTTACAAGTGATCAAACAGACTGATATCTGTATCTAGATATGCTTCTTTGCAGAGACAAACATTTTGGATTGGAGAATCATTTAAATTCATCAACAGACATCTGGAATGAGCTACTGTTTTTAGTGTCATGCAGAACATTGCTTTTGACACTACAGGAAAACCAAGCTTGATAAGACTCAATGTAGATCAAGACTGAGCGTGATGCTGGTGAAATAGAACAATATATTGTACATCAGGATAATTTTGGCAGAAATCAGCTGCCTGTTAAAAGTTGTCAGTCTTCCAGCACCTTGTCTGGCCAGTGGTGAGATGATGGGAGAATTGCATTGCCAGGCCAGACCTGGTGGACTGTGTTAACCGATTACATTGACCTTAAACTGTCACTTGGTCCTGCTCTGCCCTTTGTGCACCCAGTAAGTGGAGTTTTTCACAGATCACTGCTAGAGCAGAAACAATCAAATTAGTTTGCATAACTGGGGATACCATTGTCAGCAGGATATAAGGCTGCAATTGTGCGCAGGAGACATGATGGTGCGTGACGTGCATGTATGATGGTACGTGTTGTGTGTAGTGCGGCTATTGAATACATTTGGAACAAAGAAAAATAATGCAAGAATTCAGGAGGGCCTGTTAATTACAGTGAGTAAGACGTGTTCTTAGGCACGACGTTAAGCACTTCTAACCCATGGTAAAATCACTCTAACACACAGTCTCGAGTAGTTTATTGTTGTATAATGTGGGAGCAACAGCATTAAAGGGACTGTTCACCCTAAAATTATAATTATCTCATCATATACTCACTCTCATGCCATCTCAAACTAGGATGACTCTCTTTCCTCTGCAGAACACAAATGAAGATATTTCGTACAATTTACAGTATGATGTGTTTTTGGCCATACAGTGTAAGCCAATGAAAAACATTCATGGGGTCCAAAACATTTAAGCTCCAAAAAGGACATACAATCAGTGTAAAAATAATCCATAAGGCTTGAGTGGTTTAATCCGTTTTCTGAAGCAATCTCTTTTGGTGAGAAACACACCAAAATGTAAATCATTTTTCACTAAAAATCTTGAAATCCACAGTCTCCTTGGTGCATTCATGAGAGACAGGGGTGGAGCTATGGGGTGGTCACCATTGACCGAAGCCTGGCCACCCCACTCTCATTTGCCATTTTGGTAATTTTTTGTCTTGGGCACAATTTAGTTTTTTAGAGGTCGAACCATCTCTGTACAACCACAACACACAGGACACTTAACATGGGCGCACACCAAGGTTGCCGCACTTCTCTGTCCCAGGAGTCACTATATCCACACCCCTCCGTTTTGTATCCACATGCCTCCACTTTCTACACCAACAACACCCCCCGTCCAACGATAAGAAAATGCTGCCCAAAAATTTGGGCACTGCCCAGTCACCCCTGTGAATAACTCCTGGCCCCTCTACTGATAAGAGAAGCCCGTTTACACACTTCTACATGCTTGATGCATGCACAAAACGCTGAGCCAGACACTGTTTTTTAAGGTTTGCCATTTTAAAGCACAGTTGATCTTTTATGAAAATGCAGATGCAAATTAAACTTTTTTTGGCATACTTTTAAAGGGGCATTCAGTAGTTCTCTAGCTAACGTTAGCTTTGCTCTTCTTCGTATACTTTAAGTACCAATACGACAGTGGTGTTAGACGCTGTACTGCCATCTATCGATGTACATAAGCATGATCGTCTCTGCTGCACCCACCAGCTATGGGCTGTCATTTGCATCTGGAAAATGTCAAAATTTTAGGTAATTTCTAAATGTATTTATTACTACTATAATATAAATGCTTTGCCTAACAACAAACATCAGAATTCAAGCGAACAAACTTCCACAGTTAAAGACAGATTATTGTTGTCACTCATATCAATAATCTTTGGAGACTGTCGTTCACATTATTTCTAAAGACAGTTATTATAGAACTAAAATAAACCTCAATTATCTAGTGATACAGAATGTCATTGTAAATGAAATATTAGAATTGATTTTGATGATCAAATTTAGCATGTTCTGTATTTGAATAACTTGTTTTGTTTCCAAGCAACCAAAGACATGGTTTACACTAAATCCACAACAATCGCTGTGTCAAGCTACTTTGCACTAAATGAATGAAGATGTGTGCCATTTCATAGAGTTGGAGGTAAATGGCCCCCCTTACTATGATATCAAAGAAAAGAAAATTGCTGTAAACACAGTAGAAAACTGTCTATTACAAACATGCGCTGACTACACACATAATGTTAATTTTAAAACGTTTGAGGGAAACTTTTCTGTAAATTTCACTGATACTATTTTAGAGAGTGGCCTAAACAATTAATAATTTCTTTCATGTTCAACAAAAAAGAAGCAACATCTGCATCACTACTCAGATTTTTCTGCATCATCAAATCTTTCCACCCTGTGTATGCCATACCGATGTTTACTTTAGTTTTTTGCCTTTGCCGGACTTTCTGTTTTCTTGCTTCAGACTTTCTTCGGCAGTACAGCTACTGAAACTATTGTTGTCTCCGCTGCTAATGCATGATATAAAGTATGTCCCACTGCGTTCTTTTCGCTTTTTGCATCACCAAACAACATAGCTCTAAGCATAGCCAAGCGTATCTACATAGGCGGCAGTCAATTATTCTCTTCGACATTCAGTGAAACACAGCGGGTCATGTCATTTTAACACAGCAAAACACATTGAAGGGGTGAACTGCACCATGTATAATAAAAAAACGTTTTCTATAAAACTATCATGAGTATACAGTCTTCATCTAATGTGAGTGTAGACCATTCAGATCACTCTTCACAAAAACAATATTCATCTGTTAATGTGTGAAACTTTTTAAATTAGCCCCAAATTACTGAATGCACCTTTAAAACATACCGCAGTTACCAATGTTGATGGTAAACAGTAGAAAATTTAAATGCAATTTCTTTTTGATTTATAACAATCAACGTTTTTTTGAAGCCTGCAGTGTTCCAATCGGGCCAGATATGAAGATTTATAGTGAATAAGGACTTTGGTCTGTTTTTCACCCAAAGCAAATGTATATCTTCGGAAGACATGGATTAAACCACTCAATTCGTGTAGATAACTTTTATGCTGCCTTAATGTCCTTTTTGGAGTTTGAAAATTTTAGACCCCATTGACTTATATTGAATGGACAAAAACACATCATACATCCTTCAAAATAACTTCGTTTGTGTTCCGCAGTAGAAAGGAAGAAAGACACATGCGTTTGAAATGGTATAAGGGGGAATGAATGATGAGCGAATTAAAAGTTTTGGCTGAACTATTCCTTTAAGATAAAAGAAAACAATGTTCAGTAAAGAGGTACTGATTTATTATTAATAGTTATAGGTATAATGAATTCTTCCCTGTATTAATAGACTTCATTACCCTAACAGTAGACTGTTTGTGGTCGCCAAGCAATGTAGCATCGTTTATGACTGATATGACTAATTTCTTTCTGGATTTGAAGTGTAAATCTATCACATTTTTATGTTTTAATTTTTTTTTTATTATTTGATGTAAATTAAATACAAAATAATATATAATTTTTTGTGTTATATTGCCCTGGCATTAATAAATAAATAACAGTCACCACTGCTGTGATGGGGTTTCTAATACTGCTGCTGAGGAAGTCACATTCAATTTGTCATATTTCTCTTTTCTGAGCATTAATAATGGAATTTTCCCCAAGTCTTTTACACAAATTATACAGTATAGTTTTACAAAAAAATTCAACTGTGAGTAAAAGAATCAGCATTGCTTGAGTCTTCTATTATGTGTCTTTTGAAAGTGCTTTGCCTTGAAATAAGAATACTGTAGCAGCAATGGCTAATAATTTCCATCAATGCCTTATATACAGTTATAATCAAACTATACAAATCAATCTGAATTTGATTAGAGAAGAATATTAAACATAGGGGATTTGTTTAAGATCTTATAGAAGACAGCATAATATCTCCTATATTCCTGTAGGTATACATTCAAGCATAACCCTGAGTTTGAATTATTCAACTTGTTCAAATTGTCCCTGTCCTTAAACCTTGCTGGCTGATTACAAATACCTATTCAAGGGTAGTGTGGGCTGCTGTAGTATTACAGTGACACCTCATTCCACAGGGAAAGTGTAATGCTCCTCTGAGACTGAGAAATGCTCCCACTGTCTCTTTGTGTTGATAAAATCCTGCAGCTTCATCTCTGAGTGCATTGTCTATACTGAGAGAATCAGTACAACATTTCATGAAATATGTCATGCAGCACTAACCCCTCACCACAATCCATTGCAAGCCTTGAGGTCATTAGATAACTGGAGCCTGAGAAAGATAACATGGTGATGCACCAAGATGCTGCGAGAGAGATGCCAGATTGAGGTTGTGAAGACAAATTATTTTCTGTTGTGTTCTCTTATTGCACTCAACAAATGGACCTTCTGTTATAGCAAGACAATTCATTTAAATCCTCAATTCAGACAAGAAAGCAGTTGTTCAAAGAATCAATATGTACTCTTGCCGTTTGAACTGGGAGTACTGCTCTTGAATTTTAAAGAAAAAGAGGAGGGAAAAGAATTACATAAACATCATGTGTATTTTTAGCTATAGCTGGTTTAGTACCATGCAAAATATGCCTGTGAGAGAATTGAAAGCAGCCTGATCTCATGAACATTACATGCCTTATACACATTGTGCTGCAGATTCTAAGTCAAATGTCCAGTGCGGATGCCAAAAGCAAGTGCAGTGGTTTCCTAATAAGACAATGCTGTTAAGGTGAATGTTAGATGAAGGTTTTAAGGAGTAAAATGTACCTTCCTAAACTAAAACTTTAAACTAAACCTAACAAATAGTGTCCAAAAACAAAATGCAAAATTAAAAGCACATTTTCTAAAGCAACCACGTCATCTCGTGTCACTTCTATGACAATTCCGGCTCACATGTCAGCTTGCTGGCTGGTCTTAGATCAGTTCCAAGTCCAAAGTCCAACACTGTTTCAGGTAATCTACTGGAAAGGTTGGAATAAGTGTGTAAATATAGGTGAGTCTGTCAAACAAACATTAATGTATCGTTTTCAAATGACACATTATAATAAAAGGGTTTCCATATCATAACATAGCAGTGTGTGATAATAGAGTGAATAATATGTGTTTATAAAGTCATAATCAGCAATTGTAGTCATAATTTGTGTGAAAGTGAATAAAACACACAATTTGTTTAGCGCCTCTAGTGTTTATTTCACCAGGAAACTGCAAAAAAATTTGAATTCAGCACGTAAAAGTCAGTTTGCATCATTTTAGTTATAGTAATGTTAATTCTATGAGACTAGGTTGATTTAACCCTTATATGCATGGCAATTTTCCCAAACACTTACATATCCTTGTTTTAGTGACCTGGCACGGCAATTATATCATAAATGGATGTAAAAAAATTCCCAGATAGTGTTATATTTGCATAATGTTTTCAAGACAATTAGAGAGTAATAAAGTAAAAAAAATATTTTAATAGATTTTGATGTTTTTTATTTGTAATAAATCAAAGCGATAGTATAAATAGAACAGAATTATTTATTTCATGAAATGCAACTGGTTGTCAAACATATATTGAGCTACACATAACACATAATCTACACATCAACTAATCCTAAATGATACATACGTTACACATACAGTATGTATTTTCCTAGGCATTTATTGAGTCTAAATATATATATATATATATATATATATATACAGTGGATATAAAAAGTCTACACACACCTGTTAAAATGCCAGGTTTTTGTGATGTAAAAGAATGAGACAAAGATAAATCATGTCAGAACTTTTTCAACTTATAATGTGAACAATTCAATTGAAAAACAAAATGAAATCTCATGGGGGAACATTTTTAATTAAAAGCCTTACAATAACCTGGTTGTATAAGTGTGCACACCCTCTTATAACTGGGGATGTGGCTGTGCTCAGAATTAACCAATCACATTCAAACTCATGTTAAATAGAAGTCATTACACACCTGCCATCATTTAAAGTGACTCTGATTAATCACAAATAAAGTTCAGCTGTTCTAGTTGGATTTTCCTGACATTTTCTTAGTTGCATCTCAGAGCAAAATCCATGGTCCGCAGAGAGCTTCCAAACCATCAGAGGCATCTCATTGTTGAAAGATATCAGTCAGGAGAAGGGTACAAAACAATTTCCAAAGCATCAGATATACCATGAACACAGTGAAGACAGTCATCATCAAGTGGAGAAAATATGGCACAACAGAGACATTACCAAGAACTGGACGTCCCTCCAAAATTGATGAAAAGACGAGAAGAAAACTGGTCAGGGAGGCTTTTAAGAGGCCTACAGCAACATTAAAGGAACTGCAGGAATTTATGGCAAGTAATGGCTGTGTGCTACATGTGACAACAATCTCCTGCATTCTTCATATGAATGGGCTATGGGGTACGGTGGCAAGACGGAAGCCTTTTCTTACAAAGAAAAACATCCAAGCCCGGCTGAAGTTTGCAAAAACAAACATCAAGTCTCCCAAAAGCACGTGGGAAAATGTGTTATGACCTGGTGAAACAAGGTTGAACTTTTTGGCCATAATTCCAAAAGGTATGTTTGGTGCAAAAACAACACTGCACATCACCCAAAGAACACCATACCCACAGTGAAGCATGGTGGTGGCAGCATCATGCTTTTGGGCTGTTTCTCTTCAGCTGGAACCGGGGCCTTAGTCAGGGTGGAGGGAATTATGAACAGTTCCAAATACCAGGCAATTTTGGCACAAATCCTTCAGGCGTCCGTTAGAAAGATGAAGAGGAAGTTCACCTTTCAGCACGACAACGACCCAACGCACACATCCAAATGCACAAAAGCATGGCTACACCAGAAGTAGATTAACGTTTTGGAATGGCCCAGACCTGAATCCAATTGAACGTCTGTGGGGATCTAAAGAGGGCTGTGCACAGGAGATGTCCTCGCAATATGACAGATTTGGAGCGCTTTTGCAAAGAAGAGTGGGCAAATATTTTCATATCAAGATGTGCCATGCTAATAGACTCCTACCAAAAAAGACTGAGTGCTGTAATAAAATCAAAAGGTGCTTCAACAAAGTATTATTTTAAGGGTGTGCACACTTATGCAACCAGGTTATTGTGAGTTTTATTTATTTTTGCCCCTCAAAGATTTCAGTTTGTTTTTCAATTGAATTGTTCATGTTATAGGTCACATTAAAGGTGGAAAAAGTTCTGACATGATTGAACTTTGTCTCATTCTTTTACATCACAAGAACCTGGCATTTTAACAGGGGTGTGTAGACTTTTCATATCCTGTGTGTGTGTGTGTGTGTGTGTGTGTGCGCGCTACAAATATAGTATTAATTTCTTTAGTAATAAAGAAATATATATTGTGTGATAGTAAATTTATATAAAAAATTAAGTAATCATAAAAAATATATTTTATGAAAGTGCTTTTCTGCTCCCAGGATAGATCATGAAGAGTAGCTGAAGTCTGCTATGTCTGTTTCCTTTGAATTACACTGACAGGATGCCTGTGTCCCATTTGGCTTCTTTCTTTTGAACTCAATGTATTACCCAGGGTGACCTGTTCACATCTTTCTGTTATGTAACATATTTAAGTGCTTCTGATTTGTGCTTGAGTGGTTGGGGCTTGGCAGGGATTTCGACATAGAATATATGTAATGAAAAGTCTTGTAATAAATCAAAATTGATCTACTGGTTGATCTGTTGGTCTACATTTATAAACGCTATATCAATCACTTCTAGTGGAGCTATACAAATCTTGCATCAGTATATTCAAACATTTGCCATGCATGTTTGAGAGATACTGCAAAATCTCATGTACAGTGTCACACAAACGACCTGGAGATGATTTAGAAAGCTGAAGCATTCACTTGCAAGGATTGATTATTGGTACTGGAATTTGTTCCAAGTTTTGCTGTAACATATGTGTTTAAAAGATTAGATCAACCAAAAATTAAGAATTTGTCTTTCCAACCATGTATTATATTCTTTCTTTTGTGAAACACAAAATTAGATGTAAGGAAGAATGCCTGAGGGTCCATACAATGAAAGTGCAAGGTGATTTAATCTGCCAATCTCCAAAAAGGACAAAAATGTATCACTAAAGTAGTCAATACTACTCATGAACTACTGTATATTGGAAGTCTTCTTAAGACATAGTTAAGTCATTTTGTATTTGTATAGTGCCTTTCACAACACACATTGTATCAAAGCAGCTTTACAAAAGATCAGGCATTAACAGAAGATAAAACTTCTAATGTCTATATACATTTATAATATCTTATAAATTATAATGTCTATAATGTCTTAGTTATCATTGTGTAGTTTGATGAAATCTGATTGTTTATCATGTTTAAAAATAAGTAATTACATAATAATTGTATTAATAACTCCAGTGAGCAAGCCGAAGGTGACTGTGGCAAGGAACACAAAACTCAATAAGATGTTGATTAATGGAGAAAAATAACGTTTGGAGAAACCAGACTCACTGTGGGGGCCAGTTCCCCCCCTGGCTAACATCATGAAAATAATGCCAATTTTAGTTAATTATGTATAGTGCAAGTTATGGTTTAAAATGATTAAACTAAGAAAGTGTTAAGTGTCTGTTTAAACAAAGATTTTGTATGAACTGTAAAATTAATGACTAATGTCTTTGAAGTCCATCCTGGATTAAGTTCACATAGATGTTTGTTAATTGGCTGATGAAGGGTTTTGTTGGCAATTAATTGATAGTCTATGTATTCCATTATAAGAGTGTTGTCCATCATTAGACCGAGGTGATGCAGGCAGAGATCAGTGAGGTGCATCGCAGTTCAACCGGACGGCAATTTCTGTGAGGTCTATCATAAGTCCAAGGTTCTGGCAGTGGCATATGAAGTATCCTATATCTTATGGTTGGAGTTGGCATCAGATCATCATCTGAAGGTATTGTAATAGATTGAAGTGATGTTTGGCTGGCACCAGCTGCTATTAGTCATCATCACACAGCAACACGTAGCAGTGGAGTCCAATATAGGATAGCTTGGTGTGAGGAACAGATACAAATTAGGCTGATGTTCACTGATAATCTCCCCCTTTTTTGGAGCTCTCAAATCTCTTTCACACTTGTGTTCAATTCAGAAATGGTACTTTGAGATGTGTCGAGCCAAGTTTGAGGTCATTGACTCCAAACACCATTGGCTCATTGCTATTGTAGAGCTATGACACAGAGGAAGATGATCAATGACTTTGGTCTAGTTGACAAATACATAGGCCTTTTTTTTAGGATTATACGATATCATCATATAATCGCTGCCTGCATAGTAGTTGCTAAGGATTGAATTCAATATTTCACTATTTTGCTTCAATTAATATTCACAAAGAAGAAAAGACAATATTAAGAATGTGTTAAGTCATCACACAACACTACTAATATATACTCAAACAACAGTTCGTAGAAGACTACAGTATGTTAGTACGTAGATCAGTTTGGAAGTGCTATAAAGTTTGCATGTTACACAATTTTATACACACAAACCTTTAGTAAATCAGGGCCAAATAGGAATATAGACAACTTTTATGATACTTTTATAGTGCTTGTGTGTCCTTTTTTGGAAATCTTTTCAAAATTTTGGAACAGTATTATTAATTATTATGTTCTGTATGGAAAACAGTAGCTTGGCATTCTGCCTAAGATCTCATTTAGTGGTTCAAGAAAGAAATATACAAATGTGACTAGAACAATACAGGATTGTGATGATTGACAATTTTTGGGTGAACTATTCCTTGAAATATTTCTATTAGAGCTGTCAAAACGAATGCATGGAATAAATGTAAAAGGTTTAACGCATACATTTTTCTTAAACGTAATGAACGCGTTTACAGTAAATACAGCAAAAACCTGCATAAACAGTGGTTGGATGGTCGACACTGACACATCACAAACACAGTGATTCAGTGATTCAGTGTTTCCCCATTATTTTATCACTGAAACTGAATCACTGAATCACTGTGTTTGTGATGTGTGTCAGTGATTCAGTGATTCAGTGATCACTGAAACTGAATCACTGAATCACTGACACACATCACAAACACAGTGATTCAGTGATTCAGTTTCAGTGATAAAATAATGGGGAAAGGAGTTCTTTACGCTAGTTGTTGTCTGCAAGCGCTTTTCATGTGGAGTTTAAAGTGGCACTTGACACTGCCGTTGATGCACTGACGAACACAGCTTCACAATTGTTGTAACATAGTGGATATCCTCAGTCTGCTGGCTGATTAATATTGTGGAGGATAAGAGGTTAAGGGATTTATTGCCCACTGCAATAAATATGCAACCTATGTGGGGACTAATTCTTTCAATTAGTCAAACTCCCACTTAGACTTTGGGAAACATTTAAAGTTATTTGAATTGGTGCTATTTTAGTGCATTTTTATCTTTAAACTGTGGAAGACATTATATGTTAATAAAGCATTATATTGTTACATTTTGTTTTGTTTTCATTCCAAAGAAGGAAATACATTTATTTTGACAGGAAAATAAGTATATTATGAATTAAAGCTCAACACTTAATAAAGTCTGCGATTAATCTTGATTTACAATGGAAATTATGCAATTAATTGCAATTTAAAAAATGTTATCGACTGACACTGGCACTAATTTCTAAACATTCAGGCGTTAAAACAAAACAATTGTTTTCAACTGTGAACAGCAAATACTGACAGTGCCACTATAACGTATGTTTTCCTTTACACAAAAAAATATTTTCCACATCAAAAATAGAGCATATGCATGCCATGTATAAAAATTATTTTTAAAATACCTTTAGTCACCTATTACAGGACAATGAGCCTTCTCGGGGGAAGAGCTTGCTTGAGGTAAGTGTCTTGGTTAAAATTAAAAATGCCTGATGAATGATTTCATAACCTTCTGTTCCTGGCCAGTGGGGAATGTTTACTACATGAAGTGAATTTTTGTATGGAGGACCTGTGAGTGCGTAATGTGGTGCTTGGCAATTTATTACCTGTTTTATATTTGTTTAGCATCAAACTGAAGACTGAATTATCTGTGACTGTGTGTAATATGTTGAAAGTTGAATGTAAATGTTTTTTTGATGAATCACAATTGTAATCATGATTGATAATAATGACCCTGAGGCACAAACACAATGCATATCTAGTTAATGTACCAAACCTGACCCCTGCAGATGTTCTCTGTTTTTGAAAATCATAATTTTTTGGAAAGTTGATATTAAACTGGACAATTATATATTATATTATATATCAACGCACTTTATGTAACAGTTAGTTCCGGTTGTCTAATTTGATTTAACGAGCGCATTCCAATTCCAAACACATGCAAGAAAACTGACAGATGCATCCGCTACTGGCATGAACAGTCTTTTCAAACCAGTTTTCACAAAATTTGATTTGTCATGCGGTATATGTCAGACAATTCTGCTTTTTATAGAAGACAGAAAGTCAAACCTAAATAGAACATGTGTACCTCTAATAAAAAATATTGATCATCAAAGCACAGCCTGATTACTTGAATCTTCTAATAAAAGCGGTGGGACTAGTGATCTTAAACGCAACGGGATGGATAGGTCATAACCATAAATGAATCAAGCTCCAAAAACATCCATAATATATTTGCTTATTCAAATGTTATTTTTGTAATCAATTCATGTTGTTCATTATCATTCACATAGACATTTTTTTATCCATGTATAAATTTATCATAAACCCGATCCTGGGCTTGTATTAAAATTAGATAATAAATCAGTGCAGTGCAAAAAAGCAGACATTTGTCATGATCTCACACTCTTTGCTCTTTGGTTCCTGTCTGTTTTCTGTCTGTGTGTGTGTGTGTGTGTGTGTGTGTGTGTGTGTTGTCGTGTGCATGAGCAAGGCTGTGTCTGTGTTTGTGTTTGTGTTAGCCATGCTCTCTTCTGACCCTGCCTCCTTATTCCCTCTGACCTCACCCTTGTGTCTAGTCTTCAAGGCTATGTTAATTGCCTTCACCTGTTCCTCATGTGCCATACCTCTATATATGTTCTATGCTGTTGTTTTTAAACGTGCTTTGTAAATATTGGTTGACTTGACTGGACTCTTGCGTTTGTCATATTGTTTTGTGAGTTTGTTTGTTTGTTTATTTGTTTGCTCCTGTTTCTGGTTGGTTCCTGTTTATATCTTTTTCAGGTTTATGTTTTGTTTGTTTCCTCTCCCCTGTGAGAGTTTTGTTTTTCTTGTTTTGTTTTCTGTTGTTTAATAAAAAATAAATAAATGTTTCACTTGTTCCTGCATCTGGGTTCTTATTCATGCTAAATCCTTGACAGAAAGATCTGACCAACCATGGACCCAGAAAGAATGAGTTTTTTTCTTTTTTGTAACATCCTCTCACACATCATAGAGCTAAGCAGTACAGGGAGCTCTTTGAACTTCAGCAGGAGAACAAGTCAGTGAGGGGGTATGCCTTGGAGGTTTTGGTGCTGTCCATAGGTCTGTCCATCAGTCCAGCCTTATGCAGTTCTTTAGGGCTGCTCTGAATGAGCCCATTAGATCTTGTATCCCAGAGATGGGTGTGAGTTTATCTCAGCCCGTGCCTCAGAGGACTTCCTTCCTTCATCCCAGCCCGAGGACAATGATACTACCTCTCTGGCAGTGGACAGGTTGGTCGCTCGTCTAACCCGCTGTGGACCGTCAGGAGACGGGGGAGCACGCCATTGGCAAGAAGAGGAGAAGGAGGAAATGGGTTCCTATTTGCGAGCCTGCTGCAGACCCCCTGGAGGGGTCAGAGCCCACTGCAGCACTCCCTGGATGGGTCAGAGCCTGCTTCAGCACCCTCTGGAGTGGTCAGAGTCTGCTGCGGTTCTCTGGGCGGGCACAAATTTCCATTCCCCTGTGGCGGGCCTGGCAAACTCAAAAAAATTAATAAAATAAAGTTCCCTACAAAGGAATGTTTAATGGAAACATTGAAAATGAGCATTCTGGCAGTCAATTTATTATGTGAGGAACTGTTTCCACACAAAAGCAATTTATTCAGCGTGCTAAGACTTCTCCTCCATTGACTTGCATTCACACCAGTCTCATTGTTGATGATTCTAAGATGATGGCACAACTGCCGTTTCCAAACCAGCTGAATGTGGTATCTTCATTTGGATATCTATGCATGTTTGCTCACTGACAGCTACGCATTGCTTTCAAACACTTGGCGGTTGATCCTTTTGGTCATTGGCTTCTTTTGGAACTATTTTTGTTGGTGCAGCAATAAAAAATAAAATGGCTGGCAATATTTTGTCTAAATTGACATTTTTTTGTCACACGAATATGGGACGCTTTTGCATTTTGAGTGCTTCAATTTCAGGACAGGGTTTCCCCTCAAGCATTTCGCTCCTTAAATATGGGACAATAGACTTTCCATACAGGACGTCGTTTTTGGCAAAAATAAGGGATGTCCTGGGACAGTTGGGACCCTATTCAAAATAAAATTTTATCTCTAGTAAATTTTTGTTTATAAAACTATTGTATAAAGGCAATATCACACTTGCGATTGTGCTGTTGTACTGAATATTTTCAGATATGGGTCAGGAGCTTCAGTTCATTTTCTTATCAACCATCAGAATGAGGAAAAAGTGATCTCAGTGATTTCGACCGTGGTATGATTGTTGGTGCCTGACGGGCTGGTTTGAGGATTATTGTAACTGCTGATCTCCTGGGATTTTCACGCATAACAGTCTCTAGAGTTTATTCAGAATGGTGCCAAAAACAAAAAACATCATTTGATCGGCAGTTCTGCTGACAGAAACACCATTTTTATGAGAGAAGTCAACGGAGAATGGCCAGACTGGTTCGAGCTGACAGAAAGGCTACGGTAAATCAGATTACCACTCTGTACAATTGTAGTGAGCATAGCATCACAGAATGCACATCTTATCGAACCTTGAGGCTGATGGGCAACAATAGCAGAAGACCACGTCGAGTTCCATTTCTGTCAGCCAAGAACAGAAAACGTCTTGGTTACTCTCATAACCTCCATTACCTGATGGAGGGAACGAGAAGTTGTGTCGATGTAGTGACACTAGGGGGTCGCTCTTGAGAGCCACAAAACACCTCATATCTTTGAGAAAAGGCCATTAAGAATTGGTGATTGGAATTTGCATGCCACTCCCCCCGGACATATGGCTATAAAAAGGAGCTGGAATGCAGAGTTCATTCAGGTTTTGTGCTGAGGAAACTTGACAAGGTCCCGGACATTCCAGCGGATAGTACAGCCTGTGGCAAGAGGGACACAACATCTTGTTCCCTCCATCAGGGAACGGAGGTTACGACAGAAACCGAGACATTCCCCTTCTGTCACTCACTCGACGTTGTGTCGATGTAGTGACACTAGGGGTCCCTATATGAAACGGCACAATGGTTGAACTGTGTTACGTGAACTGCTGAAGCAAGTGTAAGCAGGCTACTGCAAGCATCGGAACAGATGCTCTCGGACTGCATGTACGTAGCATCCCCAGATGCCCCAAAAAACATTGTTTAGTTCCCACTATGTCCCAAGCCTCGACAGCCGCGGCCTTTTCTCTAGATTCGACTGGGGCCTTTTAATGCTCATTAAATGTGCCGGGGAAGTCGTTCTTTTCCTTTCCTAAAAAAGATGTGGAAAAGATTGTGTAGACACCACACCCTGCCCCTCGGGGGGTAGGTAATATATCAATACTTCACATGGAAGGGCCGATAGGTCCTGCCCTTCTTATGGGAGGATCTCTACAAACACCGTGACATGAGCAGAGAGAGCTCCACAACCCACCGCCCTTCTTCGGAATGCTGAAGTATTTGGTGTAAAACCCCTGCCTCACCTCTGCTGGAGGGACAGGCTCTATCGTGCCCTTCTGCAGAAGGACCGTCTCCGCACGTAGTCCGGCGGCGTTCCGTGGAACCGGGGAGGCCACCTGGCGAATTGAATCCCATAGCCGGATTGTTCTGTCCAACCAGCGCGACGGTTAGTAAAGCGCTTGTCACGCGTCCAAACTCCGGGCAAGGGGCACTAATGGAAGGATCACATACGATGTACCAGGAGGAATGCCACATCGGGGAGCGATGCTCCTACCCAAGGTGGCTGCGCTGAGGGAGCCCTCAAAGCACTTACCTTGCTCTGCATACCTGCTGTAAGGCCCTGGTTGCGAGCGCTTGGTGTCTGGTCGCCGTGGTAACGGTGACCATGGGCACCAGTGGTGTAACCCAAGGAGAGAGGAAACTTCTCTTTTAAAAAGTGCTGTACAAAGTTCAAAAAGTCAAAAGTACTTACAGAGTTGTAGTGAAAAATGTTTATTTTAATTGTTTGGAAAAAAGATGCAATATAAATTAAAAGTAAGTGAGGATGTCCGTTCCTAACGTTCTGCATTATATATCCTTTTATGTTCCATGGAAAAGAGAATGTCATACTGTTTTGGAATATCATGAGGGTGAATAAATGAAGACAAAATTTTATTTATTTGTTTATTTATTTAGTTGGGTTGAACTATACACTGTAAAAACTAATGCTGTCTTTACTGGAAAAATAAAGTTGTCTTAATTAAACAGTACTTGAAATGCCAGGTTTTGGGCTAATAACTCAAACATCTATGCTCCTTGAACTCATTTATCTTAAAAATCCATAGATTTAAGATTTTAAGAGTTAAAATCTTAAAATCTCAGTTGGATTGAGATTGGGGAATTTGGAGGCTAGGGCAACACCTTGAACTCTTCATCATGTTTCTGAAATCATTCCCAAACAATGTGTGCAGTGTGGCAGGGTACATTATCCTGCTGAAAGAGGCCACTGCCATCAGGGAACACCATTGCCATGAAGGGGTGTACCTGGTCTGCAATGATGTTTAGGTATAGGTGACCCTCCACCGGCTTATTATTTTCCCACAGTGCATCCTTAAAAATGATTGCGTACAAATCTATGGCTATGGGGAATATCCAAAATGATGCTTCCTTTGTCAAATGGAACTTATAGAGGCATTTAAATTGATGTTATTAAGAATTCATTGACATTTGAATTATTGCTCTTTTGTAGTAATATATATGTTGTTTTGTTGCAAATAGTTGTTTTGTGTGATGTTTCTATTCTAAGGGATGGTCGAATGGTAAAGTTGTACCATGTTAACACTATCTCAGTTCTTCTTGTGCACGTGCAACTGAAATATAAGCCTATATGCATTTCTGTGGAAAATTAAATGTATTTTTTTTATTCACCTAGAATCAGTTCTAATCTATTTTATTTGAGCTGTGTTATTGCATGATCTAAATTTGAGTCCTTTCAATTCAAATTATTGAGTAGAAAGAGCAATATTTAAATAGCAAATCCGAGTTTAATCTTAACTTTAATAGATATTGTATGTTTATTCTATATGAACACAAAGTTAAGTGAGCTTAATTACACAAGTTTTTTTCAATTTAATTGAGGAATGAGTTTATTATTGAATAAAGTCAACTCATTAGGGTTTTCAGTGTAGTTTTGCGTCAAATGCTCAGGGAAGAATTGTGTATTCAGCGGTTTTACAAGGTTGCTCCTGTTCTAGTAGTGTTAGAAAGATTATCCATTCCCGTCATTTAAGGAAGTTTTTTTTTTTTTTTGGCGTGTGTGTTTGTACCATGTTGGTGCCATTATACATCTGGAATGAAATCGCTGTACAACAAACCAATTTATCCTTTTTTAAAACGGGCTGTTATGTAACTATGCTAAGAGTTGGCATGTGTTATTATTGATGTTATTGCATAGGTTTGGGTACTGGAACAAAAAGCACATTACCCGTTTCTGCCCACACAAACACATAAAGTCCATTAGAGATCTGCTCAAAGGAGATGCTTGAAAATGCTCATGAAGTTCAACCGAGTTCACCATTTTCCTTTTTCCTCCACAGTGACAGAGGCATGTGCTCAAGTCACAAGTCATGTTACTGTGTCGCTGTGCTTTTTGTGAGGCTAATTATCTTGTCTATTGCCTCCAAAATCATGATCGAGCACCCTACAGCTGAGCTGAAATATATAAAAAGTAGGACCCACATAAAAGTCCCATTGGACAACATGTACTGAATTCAATTAATTTCAGAAAGCAATTTAAATAAAAATAAAGCTATGAGGAGAGCACTTCTGATTTGCATCCTTCCATTTCCATTTGTTTATATGTTTCTGGATCCTGCACAGCATTACAATAGCAGAAATAATATTATAAAGTTTTAAACATGAAATGTAGATAGATACACCAATTGAAAAATTACATATAATAAAATATATTATTTGATTATTTATGACAAGAACACAATTTAAGGGTTAGTTTTCACTGAGTGTGTTTGTGTGTCATGAGTGTGTCTATCCGTGCTGTTTTTCAGTTGATTTTCTATGTGAATATGCACTAGAGGGACTTTTTTTTTTTTTGTACTGTTTGCCACAAATCACTGTTATTTCAGCATCTCACCCAGAAGAGCAGCTTTTTTAAAATATGTACTTAGCTTTGCATTTCACATATCTGGGTGCTTTGTTAGGATTGCTTTTAAACTGTATTCTCTTAGACAGCTAACCAGCCAGAAGAGATCAATCCATACATTAGATGTTGTACATCCTAAATCTGATTGTTCAGATTGGAAAGCTTTCTTGGCAAGCAACTCTGTAAAAGGAAAACAAATAAAAATAATGCACGGCAACATTTTTCCGACCTGTGAATTATTGCTGTTTCATCATGGAGAAGTGAACAGCTTGTCCACGACTTTCATGGAATTCTGTTTAATAGTATCAATGCCAGGTTATTGCTTAGAGACTTTCTCGAAAATATAACTTGAATGTAGTATGGTAGTCTCCGCATTTAGATAAGAGTGAAATTATTATGTCATTGTGTCATTGCGGTGTATATTCTAACAATATGTTAGTTTAAGTATTATTAACAAAGGATTCCCATCACTACCACCCTGCAACTAATAACATACATCATGTTCTCTCTGCACAATTACACCTGTCAAGTTGTGTTACTTAATAGTGACTAAGATACATAGATTATATTATTTTCAAAACATGTAATTATTCAACTTCTAGCTAGACAATCTATTAAAAAGTATTTCAAAGCACACTTGCTTAGTAGGGCTTATTCTCATGCATTTTAATAATCTCTTAGTTTTGCTTTTATTACTGTATATATTTTTTATTTATATTTGCTTTCTTAGTTTTTTGCATTTTATTTTCTACAGTATGTACTCTTATTTTTAATCATATTCTGTCAAAATAATTTTCTCCTTCTATGTTTGAACATATATAAAGAACTATTTAAACACTTTTAGAACATGCAAAGCTTTAGGTTCTACATGAACTGGCATCAAGGTGTGGGTTCAAATTTTATTTAGCATTTATTTGTATCTTGTGCCTCTAGACCGTCCACCTGCTCCAGTGAATGTGTCAGTCATGCACCTGAGAGCTGACTCAGCAACAGTTTCCTGGGAGGTGCCCGATGGTGACATCATCATTGGCTTTTCTATTTCTCAACAGGTAATTCATTTTCAACATTTTTGTTGGATTGTTTGATCATGAATCATGATTTGCTACTTGTTACTTGGTTGTAGGTGGTATTGGGGGAGGGACATTCTCATTCTGGAGAGCATTTGATTGGACAAAAATCTGTGACGTGCAACATGTGTCATCAGTGTGCAACATGAGTCATCAGTGTTTTTGCTCCCTTTACCTGGAAGAGAATAACTTTAATTCTTAAAGGAATAGGTCACACAAAAATCTAATTCCCTAATTTACTCACCTTCCTGCCATCCCAGATATGTTTGACTTTCTTTCTTCTGTAAAATGTTTTTTAGAAGTATTTCAGCTCCGTATTGGTCCATACAATTTTTTGAAGCTCAAAAAAGCATATAAAGGCTACTTAAAAGTAATCCATAAGACTCCAATGGTTAAATATATTTCTTCAGTAGCTATATGATAGGTGTGGGTGAGAAACAGATCAATATTTACATTCTTTTTTACTATAAATCTCCTTCTTCATCTTCTTTTGTTTTTGGTAATTCACATTATTTGTGCATATCGCCACCTATGGGGCAGGAAGAAGAATTTATATATAATATTCATTTGTTTCTCACCCACACCTATCATATCACTTCTGAAGATTTAACCTTTAACCTTTAGCCTTTAGTGCTTTTTGGGCCACCATGTTCTGGCCACCAGAGCTGAGATATTCTTCTAAAAAATCTTTGTTTGTGTTTAACAGAAGAAAGCAAGTCACACATTTGAAATGGCATGAAAGTGAGTAAATGATGATATAGTTTTTCCATTTTTAGGTTAACCTCATTGTAAAGATTAACATATTTGTTTTCTGACATTCCTGAGGAGCTATTTATTCTGTCTAAATGGCTGACTGCATTTTGTATTCAAGCAATTACAAATAATCTGTCATTCATTTTATGAAATAGGTTGTCTGCATGTCTGTAATGGTTATGTATTATTCATTTAGCCATGGACTTCCATCAGACTCCCCCACACCGGAAGGCAGCCTCAGAGCCCAAGGGCAGAGGAAAGTGCTTTGGATCTATTTGCAGACTTTAAAGACCAACAGAGCCAGACTTAAATGCAACACTAAGTTAGAGGGGAGAATAATAATGGAAGTAAAAGACTCTTAGGACTTCAAGAAGATTCTTTAGTGCCATAATGTGTGATTTATATTTATTACAGTAAGTGACCTCAAAGAAAGTGCTTACTGTTACAGTACTGCTGACCTCTAGACAGTGTGAGGAGTTTGAAATGTCAGCAAATAACAAGCTAACACTGTAGATGATGCTTCAGAATTTGAAAATTCAAGGGAACCCTTGCAAAATATTTGTTATTTGAATGGACATCTTTATGCAGGCAGTTTAGACTAATGATCAAAGGGCTTTTCAAGGCAAGTCTGTCCACTCTGCCACCATATTTGGAATGCACTTGGGCATTCCAAATAGGCTGGGCAGCTATTTTTGTGGATACCAGCTAATTCACATGCATGCTCTCATGTTGATTGACAGGTGATCTCTGTATCTAAAAGGAGATTGGCTTGTTTACCTTTAATACAGGACTTTTCTTCCTATATCCATTGGCCGTTGGGCATTCCAGTTTCTCCCATTTATTTTTATAGAAGTGGCCCATCTTTCAAATAGTGGGTCTGATAGCATCGAGAATAGTAGGAAAAACAATTCTAAATGCAAATTATAGCATAAGCATAGTTACAATAGCAAAACAAATAGTCTTACCAAATTTTTATGGGTGTTTTGCCAAATTCCCAAATAGTGAAATTTTTTCAAAGTATGTTCGATATAATTAAAAAGAGAGAACGAAACAGAATAGAATATGTTTTGTTATATTTTGATGTTTTATTTTTCATTTATCAAAGAGAAAATTCAACAAAACATAGAATGGAAATTTTTTCTTTTCTCTGGCACTTATTGAGATTAAATTGATGTATAGCTTACAAATTTCTGTACTCACGTAAGAGGCAATAGTCGTATGATACTGTTCATGTGTTGTACTTGATATCGTTTAATTCCACACTACTTCTTTGTCAAATTGCAATGTCAAATGTAAAACAAGTCAGTCACTGAAACAGTGCCACCTTATAGAACAAACATGGACAGCCGGGTACATGTGCCCTTTACCTGGGGAATTGCTGGCATCAGGATGCACTGTGGGAAAATAATAAGCCGGTGGAGGGTCACCTATTTGGGAATGATTTGAGAAACATGATGAAGTGTTCAAGGTGTTGCCCTAGCCTCCAAATTCCCCAATCTCAATCCAATTGAGCATCTGTGGGATGTGCTAAAAAGTCTGATCCACGGCTACTAATGTCTTGGTGCCAGATACCACAGGACATCTTCAGAGGTCTTGTAGAGGCCATGTTTTGGCTTATCAGTGTATATTGCAACATTAATTCATATCTTAGATTACTGATGACTCTATAAACTTTTGGTATGTAAGCAATTAAAAAATGTATATATTTAGCAGTTTTGCCATTTTTTTTTATTTTTACGCTATTCCTACGAGAATAGTTGAGGAATACTAAAGAGGTGAGGGCCAGGAATAGTGTGACAGGGCTGAGGGAGGGTCATGATTTTACACACCCGGTCCCTTATCAGGCTAATCAAGCCTCCGAGAGGGATGAAGGCCGACTGCGGAAGGTGGTGTGACAGAGAGAGAGAATGTTTACGGGTAGCAGTCCATCCTATGTGTGTGTTTGTGTGTTTTGGTTTATTTCTTCATTAAACTAGTATTTATATTGTCAATCTGGTTCTCGCCTCCTCCTCCTCTCGCGAGGGGAGAAGGGGCTCCTAACCGACCGCCTGGAGCGGTCAGGGCCAGCCAGGTGCGGATGAGACACATTCCTCCCTCATTCTCTCAGGCCAGGGAGCCCCCGGCATGACTTATGCCCCGCCCTCTGCCCTGTCACAAATAGAGATAGAGAGGGTGAAATGAGGTGCAGGGTCACTAAAGACCCGAGGTACAGTATGCATTTAAGGGTTAATGGTGTGATATTAATAATTTTCAATGCTTAATTTAAAGGATTTACTTTTGTTGTCAATGAAAAACTGTTTTTATCATCATCACTTCACTTGATGTGCAATGTAAAATCTGTATGCTGAAGCAAAACCAGTTGGGAACCACTGATTCAGACCTTTTTATATACTTTTTTTATACTGTATATTATATCATGAATCAACTGTATATCATGTCTTGTTCAATATCTGTGGTGTTATGGTCCTGATACCACTGCTGATCTATACTGGTGTTTTAACTCCTCTAGAGAATGGATGGCAAAATGCAGAGGTTTATCAGAGAGGTGAACACTACCAGCAGGTCCTGTGTGCTGTGGGACCTGGAAGAGGAGACAGATTACATCATCCAGGTACAGTCCATCGGCCTGTACGGAGACAGTCAAGCCAGCAAAAGTGTCCACTTCAGAACCCTGAAGAAAACTGACCGGTTCCCCTCAAACAGTTCAAACCAAGGTAACAACACACCCTCTTATGTTTTTCTGCTCTCATGATTTTGACATTAAGATGCAATACACCATTGTTTGACAGTTTGTGTGCTTTAAAATGCAATGTGCACTTAAGTGCAGTGACCGTTTGATATTCTCAGCGGATTCTGCCATTGTGTTCAACAGTTCTCTGTCCTACAACCCAATTAATTATTGATGAATTCTTCACACATGGATGCAGGTAGACCATATTACTGCCTTTCATTTTCAGCTCCAATTTCTAATCAGCTCACTGCCTCTCAGGAGAATGAGCTGTATATTGGCATTGTGCACTGGTGGGCCCTAATAGCAGTCCAGTTGAGTGGATTATTATTACCCCTTTCAGTGTCGTGTTGAAAAGAGATGTTTTTATGTCTGATGTTTTTTGAGTGATTTTCTCTTATATGTAGAGTATGAGATCCGGCAGAGCACTCAAAACCAGATAAATGAAGTCACTTTCGAGAGAAAACGAGAGCTATTTTTGTTAGCCATGTTGATAAAAACAAAATATCCAGGCATATGCACACTGTCACAAATGGAGTAGTTCAGTATTTTGCTCAATAGGTCATTAATGTTCTCCTGCACTGAACTAAATAACATATTCAAATAACTAAGTATATATCATTAGGTTTGATTTTAAGACATATTTTTTTACATTTATTGACAGAAGGCGGCATGTAATTAAGGAAGGTTGAAACACATTTATCAACAGAACTTCATGTTACCTTTAAAATGAGTGAAAATGTATTTCTTTCATATAGTTGCTTTCATAGGAGTCTAAATTTAGCTCCATCTAAGCTGTCTAAATTGTCTAAATTTAACCTAGTGAAGAGGAAAGGTCTCTCATTAAAATTGCCCAGCCAGATGAAACCTGGACAGAAACTGTATACAGTGAGGAATAAAAAAATGTTCTTCATTATAAATGATGGTTCTGGCAGCTACCACTAATTTTCTAAGCTTATTTTTGAAAGTTGTATTTTTCACCATACACAAAACCATCCAATCCCCAGTTTAACAGATACAGTAATCATGTATTTTATTTTATTTTTTAAAGTAATAATATTAACTTCACTAATGTAATAACACTAATGCATTTTTTGGGGGAATTGTATGGTATTTAAACCTAATTTACCTCTAAATTACTAAATTATGCAAATAAATGCCCCTATTTGCACTTTTTTTGTAAAGACTTATAGTCTTATAAAGACTTAAATATTATTTAAATACTCTTTATACTCTACTTTACCTCCAACAACTCCAAAGCATTGAAAACCATTGCACTATGTGATGAATATAATGTGTTGGCATTATTGTAAAATATATCTGTAGTATTGTGTACTATGTATACCCCTGGCTTGTTTCTAAAAAAAAAAAAAAAGTTTGACGCAGGTGTACATTAATGGGTCCTTAAACAAGCCCTCATAATAAATCTCAAACTGATTGACAAATTCACTTGCTAAATGGATTGCTGTGAACTGTATGCCAATGATTGTCAATATATGATAGTAAACATATGATATTGCCAATAATATGATAGTAAACAATACATTGTATTCTAAAACTGCTTTTGTATTGTCTTATCAATGATTAACTCTTCTGCTACAGGAATGTAATGCATTTTAATTATCTGAATATATTTATATATATATATATATATATATATATATATATATATATATATATATATATATATATATATATATATATATATTTAATATTTAAAGAGAACTATGTATAATTATTTCATCATTATATATTGAATTATTGTATATATGTGTATATGTGTGTGTGTGTGTGTGTGTGTGTGTGTGTGTGTGTGTGTGAACATAATTATAATTATTTAATCATTATATTGTATATTTAATTTTCTTTTGGGTGCCTTCCTCTAATCAACATTTCATGCATTTAATTCAATAAAAATTGTAATCGATTGACAGCCTTTATATAAATATATATACAGTATATACACTAGCAGCCAAAGGTTTGGAATAATTTACAGATTTTGCTGTTTTGGAAGTGGCATTCAGCTGATCAAAAAGTATAGTCAGTATAGACAAGAAAACCACTTGCCATTATATCAAACACAGTTTAAAGCTATTTGGTTCATTAAATGAAGTATAATTAGCATCAACCCACTAACCCACTTCATCAAGACCATGCCGATTGACTTGACTATGCTAGACCAGCACATAACCTGCATAAACCATTTTAGACAAGCATGGAAATTGGTTATCTAAGCTGGTTTTTTCAGCAGGGTTTTGTTTTGGGTTTTGCTGGCACTTAATTGCCACTGCAGTGATTCTCTTTTTATTCCTCACAAGAATGTCACGGTGATGCATACATGTCTCTTTGAACTGATTGTAGGCTGTTAGAAATTATGAGCAGATGTCTTGCTTTGGATCCTAGTGACAAAGTACAACGAGGCAGCATTATGTAGTCTAGCATATTTTGCTTTTAAAGGGTTCTAAAGAGCTTCCCTTCTGGGCTTTTGGAATATAATCAGTTAAATAACAGCCTCCCACACGAGGCTCTTATTGCTGTTGAGAAAGGTGACAAGGGTGTGCTGGAACTGCTTAACCATCTCACATTGTGGAGCACATACTGCGTTGATTCTATTTATTAATTTGCCACAGATGAGTGAAAAAACTCCACACTTGACATTATACATATTCGTCGAGCTGATAAGAGGGACGGTTTGCTTACCATATGTTGCTTTAGTGGCAGAGAATGCAAACGGGAGCAGCACTCATCTCAATACCATGAAACTGTAACTGAAAATCACTGCAATACATGCGATCTTTCCCATAATTGGCTGAGTGGGATGAGTCCCTCCCCAACCCCTTCATTTTCGAATTTATGACAGCAGATGTCTCTAAGCCAGTGCTGTTTTCATCCAGAAGGCAATATCAATTGGTAGAAGTGGTGCTCTGGACCAACTCCACACAGGTTAAAGATATTTGGATGAGGAAATGAGTCTGCAGTCAGTCCCTTTAACACTGGATTCATAATGAAGACAGATGGCTGGTTAGATCAGCACTTCCGTAGGGCTGTGGTTGGATGGTGATTGTGATGCTGGTAATTGATCAGCTGTGGGGTGATCTAAAGTGAATTTAATCACATTATCATCTGGCTGCATTTTACAGGCATACTAGGATTTTTTTAATTGCCCTAGAGTCATACTTATTTAAAAAAAAGTGTCTTGAGTTTATTTTGTAGAATATCACACCTTCAGGACAGTTTTATGGATGAATCTACACGCTCTTTGTTTTTATTCTGCCTATTGGCTGAAGTTTGTTTTATAGATTAGATTTTGCCATGTAATTCTGTCTCACAAAATTTGTATAGAAAAACCAGACTTGAGTAATTTGACAGCAAAGTTGTCACGTACTTGGACTGTTTGACACCAGTTAGTGCTGTTGATGGTTAATGTGCACATTTTCCTTTTTCCTCTTTGTTTGGTTGTGCGTGATGTTCGGGGTTTGATGGATGCACTAATGTTGGAATGTGGTCTTTATAATATTGTTTTTGACACATGATTTTTTCTTTTATGTCAAAATGTCAATATGTGGAAACGTGGAATGTGAATGGGTTGGGGCACCCCATAAAAAGAAGGAAGGTTATTACTCTTCTTAAGTGTAAGAAATATGATATAATGTCTCTTCAAGAAACACATATTTCTCTGCAGGAAGCTGAAAAATTTGTGGGGTCTTATTTTGGCTAATATTTATGCACCTAACGTTGATGATCAGGGCTTTTTTATAGATCTTGAAGGGGTGTTGCAAGCCGCTGGCACCCCTCATGATATAATACTGGGAGGAGACTTTAATATTTTGATGACTCAGTCCTTGATCATAGTGAAGCAAAAGTGTGCAAGCCCCCTAGAGCAACATTGATGCTTCACAGGATGTGTAAAAATCTGGGTCTTACAGATATTTGGAGACATTTGGGAGGGACAATACATTTTTTTCATCAGTCCATAAGATTTACTCTAGAATATATTTTTTGAAATCTTAGTCCCTAATTCCAACTGTTGTTGATTGCTCAATTGGAGACATTTTAGTCAATTAACAATTAACTAAATTAAGCTTTTCATAGCTAATATATTCACCATATGAAGGGTTTTGAACATATACATTATGAACACTTTAGTCATAATAATGTGCCTGACATGGTCTTCTGCTGTTGAAGCCCATCTGCTTCAAGATTCGATGTGTTGTACATTGATGCTTTTCTGCTCACTACAGTTGTACAGAGTGGTTATCTTATCTCTCATCAACAAGGCATGTTCATCCGCAGAACTGCCGCTTACTGTATGTTTCTTGTTTTTGGCACCAAGTAAGGAGACTGTTGTGAAAACCCCAGGAGATCAACAGTTACAGAAATACTCAAACCAGCCCGTCTGGCACCAACAATCATGCCACGTTCAAAATCACTGAGATAAAAAAAATTCCCCATTCTGATGGTTTATGTGAACATTAACTGAAGCTCCTGACCGTATCTGCTTGATTTTATATATTTCACTGCTGATGCTTGGATAATCGCTTGATTAAGTAAGTGTACAAGTGTCCCTAATAAAGTGCTAAATATGTGTATATTTCACCAGATGATGAATAAGCTCAATTATTATTCACAAGATGTGAAATTGTAGATATGATGTATGTGCTGTGGGGGCACATTTCCACATTCAGTAGTTGCAAATTTGGCAACATTAGGTCAAAAGTTCTGTTGCAGAAATCATTCTGTGCTTACCAAAATTTTAATCACTGCCCCAGTAGCTGAAGCTGGAAAAGTTGTTAAACATATGGGAAGGTGTGAGCTTCAGTTGGCAGGCCCCCCCAAAAATAAGCTGTATTATTTTTTATTATATCCCATTTTTTCCTCAATTTGGCATGCCCAATTCCCAATGCGCTCTTAATTCCTTGTTGGACTGGGACTCCTCAATTCCGAGGCATTGGGAATCAAGAATCAATTTCCCTGTCAGGGAAACCTGTTAATCTAGCATGTGTAAAAGGATAGTTCACCCTCATCAGTAATAATTTACTCGCCCTCATGTCATCCCAGATGTGTATGACTTTCTTTCTTTAGTACAATACAAATATTTTAGAAGAATATTTCAGCTCTGTAGGTCCATGCAATGCAAGTAAATGGTGAACAAAATTTTATAGGCATACTAAAAGTAATCCATAAGATTTAAGTGGTTTAATCCATGTCTTCTGAATTGATCTAATCGGTTTTGGATGAGAAAGAATCAAAATATAAAAATTTTTTCACTGTACATCTTGTCATTGCAGTCTCTAGGCACGGTCATGATTTTTAAGCTTGATAACACTTCATAGTGCTTGACACATGTGCAGCGTGCTAGATGGCACAGTAGGAAGTGTTACATGCTTGAAAAAAATTTGTTTAATTATGGTACGTTCTCATCCAAAACTGATTTGATTGCATCAGAAGACATGGATTAAACAAATGGATTCTTGATTACTTTTATGCTGCCTTTATGTACTGTTTGGAGCTTCAAAGTTTTGGTCACAATTCACTTGCATTGTATGGAACTACAGAGCTGAAATATTCCTTTAAAAATCTTTGTTTGTGTTCTGCAGAAGAAAGTCATACACATCTGGGATGACATGAGGGTGAATAAATTATGAGAGAAGTTTAATTTTTGAGTAAACTATCCCTTTAAGCATATTTCACTAAGCACTATTTAAGTAGGAAAAATTAACTGAGTGCAACATTAATTGATTAATGTGTTATGCTGTCTTTTGTTTCATTTCAGAGTTGGCTCAGTCTGTATCAGCTATAAATGACTCAGTTTTCAACACAATCACTCACAGATGACCCTCTCTCTCCTCTAACAGATGACCCTACTGTCCAAGGCCTGGATAAAGCTAGACACCTGCAGACAGGGGAGATGATCATTATTGTGGTGGTACTTCTCATGTGGGCAGGTAAGACACAAATTTCAGCTCAAGGAAAATATGCTGAATCTATTTATCACACATTAACTTACAAACATGAAATTACCTCATCAACTGTTAACCACTGACAATGAGTTGAAGAAACAGAGAGGGAGAGAATTTTAATTAGTCATGTATATGTTAATGGTTATTAATTTTTCAGCTGAATAATTTCAAAATCAAACGAGGTTAGTGGTCGTTGAAATTTCACTGTACTTGCCAACCTTGTAAATGCATGCAAAACCATAATTTGCATTAAACTGATCTAATGAAATGAAATGTCCTGACTGAATACTGAGAAAAGCACAAGAACAGAGAAGCCCTTCATTCCTTATATAAGACACTTGAGCATGTCTGCCTCCCTTTCACAAAATTATTCATGCACTCAATTGCAACAGCCCCTCCTCCAGCAAACAAGAAATGTCCTTACACAGCTCGACTCTTGACTACTGAAAGGAATTCTGTCTGCACCTTTCAGTCCAGAACGTGTCAACATGAAAAGCAGAGACAGACCTGCATGCTGAGAAACAGAGATTTAAAATTAGGCTCAGCATCTCCATGTTTACACACAGGAATTTACATTTACATGTATTTCTTTTGGCATATGCTTTTACCCAATGTGACTTGCATTCGAGGTATACCTTTCATTAGTATGTACTTTCCCATTTTATACTAAAAGTATATAGTATGTATAGTAATAGTTCACCCAGAAATCAAAATTCTGTCATCATTTACTGTTTTACAATTTACTTGTTTCATACTAGTATGACTTTCTTTCATCCATGTACACATGAAGAAATTTTAGGCAGAAGGACAGCCTTAGTAATTATTTATAGTAGCTAAATCGATAGCATTTGTAGTATAATGTCTAGGTTACTAGTGTAACCCCCGTTCCCTGATGGAAGGAACGAGAGGTTGTGTTGATTGTAGTGACACAAGGGGCTTCTTCTGGGAACCTCGGATACTTCTGAATATGAAAAAGGCCAATGAAAAATTGGCGAACAGAATTAGCATGTCCCGCCCCCGGACATTCGGGTATAAAAGGCGGGGATCGTCCATCGTGTTCAGTCAGGTTCTGCACTGAGGAGCCGAGATTAAGATTCGGCCATTACAGCGGCTTGGTACAATGTTGTGGCAAGGGGGACACAATGTCTCTTTCCCTCCATCAGGGAACGGGGGTTACACAAGTAACCTAGACGTTCCCTTTCTGTCACTCACTCGAAGTTGTGTCGATTTTAGTGACACAAGGGGTCCCTATTCAATAGCGCCACCTACACTGAAACAGTGTTATGTGATCTGCTGATGCTGGTGCAGTAAGCTGTAGTGTGCCAAAGGAGCAGGGGCATCAGACTGCACATAACCTTCCCTAACGCCCCACTAAGACGTCATATTGTTTTTATTAGGCATTCGAACAAGGTTTTCCCTTGAGGGGTGGGAACAAGTGACGTGACAAGCATGGGAGCAGGCCGCACCAGCCGCAGCCTTTTCTCTCTCTATTTTTCTCCTCATAGAGTGTTAGATGCAGCTGGGGCCATCTAGCTATAACACGCATGGGGGAAGGCGTTCTTTTCCAGTCCTATTCTTTCAGGGGGAAAAGACCCCGCTGAGACCACATGCTGCCCATCACTGGGTGGTGTAGGTCCTGCCTAATGAGGGAGGAGCTCAACAAACATGGTGACCAGGGCAGTGGGGATTGCCTAAGGGAGACACAGGTCCGCCTGACAGGGGGTCCGTACCACGGAAAATAAATCACAGGGGGTTACCGTGATAACCGGCACCTATGGAGCACCTATTCGAGTACAGAGTAATTAGTACCCGTAGTGGGTCTGGTCGTGAATTCCTCCGCTGAATTCACGAGCCAGAGGGCTGGGGAGGAAGAACATCCATGGAGTGCGAGTTTGAGGACTCACCTGGGGGTAAAAGCACACGTGTTCGCCTCAGTGGAGGGGAAAGGCGCTAGCACAAGTGGTATACCCGGTCTCAACCCGGAGATTGTAGAATCTTGCAAAGGTATTGGGTGTTGCCCAGCCTGCTGCTCTACAGATGTCTGCTAGAGAGTTGCCGTTGGCCAGTGCCCACGAGGATGTCACACTCCTTGTATAGTGTGCTCGGACCCGCAAGGGGTCCAATGCTATGGCGTTGACTACTCAGTGGATGAGCCTCTGTTTGGAGACAGCGCTCCCTTTTCGCTGTACGCCAAAGCAAACAAAGAGCTGCTCAGAGAGTCTAAAGCTCTGTGTGTGGTCCAAATAGGTATGCAAAGCACGTTCTGGACACAGCAACGATAAGGCTGGGTCTGCCTCCTCCCAGGGCAGCACTTGCAGTTTCACTCCCTGGTCCATGAAAGGGGTTGTAGGAACCTTGGTCACACAGCCTGGTCGAGATCTTAGAATGAGAACTCATAGGTCCAAGATTGGTCTCAACCCACCTCCTTTTTTGGTACGATGAAGTAAGGGATTTAGAAACCCTTTTCCATCTCAGCTGGAGTGACAGTTTCTATCGCATCCTTTTGCAAGAGTGTACCGAAGTGGGGCGAATGTCGCTGAAATAGAAAAGGTTCGCTGGTGAACTTAATTGCATAGCCGAGTCAGATGGTCCTGGGCAGCCAGCGCGACAGGTTGGAGAGCGTAAGCCATGCATCCAAGCTCTGCCTGAGGGGCACTATGGAGGAAAAGTTGCATCCTGAGGCATGTGTGCTGAGAAAAAACTCAAAGCACTTACCTTACTCTGCGTAACCGGCAGGGGGTGGGTTAGTGACTGAGGTGGAGGTCCTACTGAGGCGTCCTCTGGACCCGTCAGAATCAGCCGGCCAGGTTGTGAACGTTGTACATCCGTGGATGTGGAGGGTCCAGAGTCCACTTTGCCTGTAAGGGTTTGATGCCGGGCACCGTAAGAAAGGCATTTGCAGGCACTGGCTAGGTGACCCAGGGGATGAGGAAATCGCTCTTTTATTGAAAAAGTGTGTACTGCAGCCCGAAGGGGATGTGGCAAATTAAAATACGGAAACCAAGGATTCTCCTCCCGGCCCTCCACCGGGGGAAGGAGTGGTCTGGCTACCAGTTCCTGCGTGAACATCTTGTCCCCTGGGTGGTCTGTCTCAGGAACACTTGGGGGCCTTCCGGGTCTTTGAAGAGGTTTGTGAGAAGATGGCGTATGCTTCCCGTGGGTAGCTCTACACTGGGCCTGAGAGCTGGGCCCTGGTTGAGGCGGAAGTACCTGCTGGTTTCTTTCTGCCACAGGTGGATGCCCTCGGCAAGCATACAGGGCTCGAATGGGTGTAGTCTGGCACCGGGGCAAGATGTGTTGGATGGCGTCCGTTTGCTTTTTCAATACTGAAAACTGCTGGCAAAGTCTTCAACGGTGTCGCCAAATAGACTGAGCTGGGAGATGGGGGCATTGAGAAAGCGAGCTTTGTCAACGCCCCCATCTCCCAGCTTGGTCTATTTTCCCACATCTCGACCAAGTTCAGCCATAGATGACATTCCTGGACCACAAGGGTGGCCATCGCCTGTCAAGGGTCCCCACGCTGTGACCTTCGTAGCCCGGAGGGCGAGGTTGGTAGCTGAGCGCAGTTCCTGCAGCACATCAGGATCAGGAGTATCCACATGCAGATCTTTTAGTGCCTTGGCCTGGTGAACTTGCAGGAGGGCCATGTCCGGAGGCCCAAGGGTAGTGAGAGCGGACGAGTAAGGAGGTCGGTTCCGGGCAGATAAAGGTGCCCTCCATGACCTCGTTATCTCATCTTGCACCTCCGGGAAGAAAGGAACCGGGGCGCCCTGACCCGAGGAACCAATCGTCTAGCTGTGAGGGAAGGGGAGGATGAAGGATTCCAGTCCAGCCCCACGTTCACGCCGGCATATCGGACATCTGGGCGTCAGACGCTCTCCGATGCAGCGGCGACTTCATCATCCTGCTCCATGACGCCAACGAAGACATCAGACTGGCCATGAGGCAAGCCGGTCTCACGTCGAGCCCGGACGGAAGCAATCGAGCGTGCTGGGGGGCGGGTGGTTTGTGGGGATTTACCAAGTGAAACCGCATCTGCTGAACTCCCCAAATCGCATCCATCTAAAGGCTGGGTCGTCCTCAATCCCATGGGAAGAAGGAGCAACGCGGGTGGGGGGTGGCTGGAGGGGCGTTCCCTTTAAGGAAGGAAAGCCGCTACTGCAAAGATCCCATGGTCAAGTTATCGCAATGAGCACATGAGCCATCCACAAAGGCTGCTTCAGTGTGATCGTGACCCTGACACATGAGGCTGTGCCTATGGCCATCAGAAGCAGATAGATATCTGCCGCATCCAGGAACAACACAAAGGCAGAAGGGCATCTTGAGAAAGACGCGTCTATAAAAATACGTTCAACGCCAATGCGTTAACTCTTTTAGAGAAATATTGCTCTTTTTAGAGGAGTTATTACTCTTTTAGAACGCTGTCGAAGCGCCCAGGGCATGGACTGCACTGTTGTGCAGAGGAGTGAGAAATCCGCTGGCAATTCGCCGTAGCTCCAACAGCAAAGTTCTCTAGAGGTGAGTGGAACAGTAGTGAGTTTCTCAGCTCGCTGATCACACAACAGCTCGACTCCAAAGAAAGAATCTGACTGAACAGATGCACGGTGCCTGCCTTTTATACCCATATGTCCAGGGGCGGGGCATGCAAATTCTGTTCGCCAATTTTTCATTGGCCTTTTTCATATTCAGAGGTATCTGAGGCTCCCGAAAGAAGCCCCTTGTGTCACTACAATCAAAAAACAAATATTCATAATATTTTGACTCGTACATTCTTTTCTTAAAAAAAACGAGGGGTTACAGTGAGGCACTACAATAGAAGTGAATGGGGCCAATTTGTGGAGGGTTTAAAGGCAGAAATATGAAGCTTATAATTGTATAAAAGCACTTATTTTACTCTTACACTTATTCTTCTGTTAAAACTAATGTGTTATTTGATCTGTAAAGTTGTTAAGTTTTTACTGTTGTTTTGGGGTTTACAGCGTTATGTCTTCACAGCAACACAGTTGTAACATTGGATATAACTTATCATACTACAATCATGTTAACACACATATTGTTTAGGTCTTGTGGCTATACTTTTGAAACAGTGAGTATTTTAACATTTATGGATTGGCCCCATTCACTTCCATTGTAAGTGCCTCACTGGAACCCAGATTTGTATTTTATTTTAAGGAGGGAGAAGTCTAAATACATTTTTATGATAATCAATATTATGCTACAAACGTGTTTGACAAAAGGAAGTAAGTCATACAAGTTAGGAACGATATGAGGGTGAGTAAATGAAGACAGAATATACATTTTTAGGTGAACTATCCCTATAATGACTCTAAAGAGACAGAGATGGTTATACTTAGAGAAACAATAATTTTTCAACAATTTGTCTTTTAAGGTTGGATGCTTTGTCCTTTGTGACTCATCATTTAAGTATTTTTCTACAGAGCTTTGTGTAGTTGCATTCGAATTTGTATAAAGACTCTTAAGTACAAAATCACCATTTCTTCTTTGTGTTTGCAGCCGTAATTGCCCTGTTTTGCCGGCAGTATGACATCATAAAGGACAATGATTCCAGCAATAGTAAAGAGAAGGTAAAACCCTCTTCAGAGAGAAGCACACCAGAGCATCACAGTGGGGGACTGCTCCGGAGCAAGGTGGGACATCTGTGACCCTGTGCATCTCATTCTCAACATCGAAGCATCTGTTCTTATAATTCAGTTTTCCTGAGCTTGTCATATTCCTCTTAAAGTCTTCATCCAGTGTCAGAAATAGTTTTTAGAGCACACATATTTCCATTGTTTTTTCTAAACAACAATGAGATTAATTGGAGAGCAAAGGGAGAATTTTGCTGTACTTCACCAGAAAATGCTAATTCTATTATCATTTACTCATGTTCATCCCATGTTCATGTATCATCCTCATGTTGTGTCCAAACTCATACTCTAAGGCTTTCTTCATGGAACACAAAAAGAATATTAGCCTTAGTCACCATTCACTTTGACTGTACTGGAAAAAAGATACAATGAAAGCGAATGGTGACTGAGGCCAACTTTCTGCCTAACATCTCCTTTTGTGCTCCACAGAGGAATTGAACAAAAGCATGAATAAATAATGACAGAAGTTACATATTTGGGCAACTATCTCCAGTCTCCAGCCTCTCAGATTTGTCTCCATCGTGAGGCAAATCACTCTTGAAAACTGTAAACCAAAAAGAGCAAGACCAACTGCAATTTAACTCCGTGACTTTTACTTTATAAATGAAATATTTTGCATCAGATCACATCAGCTATATTTAGTAAGTAAATTACATTGTAAAACAGCTGTAGATTCAACCCGATCTCATGAAAAGTCAGATATAATTTACGATCATAATGCACAATGTTGTTTGCATAAACTTGTACGACTTCACGTGCAAATTCCCGGATGTCTAATGCGGAAGTAAGCGTTAAGGATGTCCTTATTAATATTATGCCCTAACCCAAACCACTTATCTAAACTTAAACAATCAGTAGAGTGTGCAAACATGATATGAAGCTGTTGTGTGTGACAGAAGCAAGTAATTGTCGCAAATTAGATGGAAACAATGTCCAGTGATGTCATTGGCTGTAGTGAAAGTCGTAGGAATTCAAACAAGTGCAGTCGCACAATATCAAACGAATTAGCCAAATTTAGAAAAGTCATACGAATCCGGACTATTTCACCATGAGAGTGTGTTGGTAGATTTGTAATTTTTTCTGTGACTTTCCCCTTTCCCCCATTTTCAAAACAACAAACTGAGTTGAAATGGAGAAATCTTTTCCCCTGTAAATTTAGACCATACTTTCCATTTGTTCTTAATAAATAGCGGCATAAGCATTTAGAGCTATGAGAATGTGAAAAACAACCCAATCCCTTTCAACACCTGCAGAAAGACTAAAACAGAATGGAGAAAAGCATGTATATAGCAATCCATCTCACTTTTCACAGAAATCATCTGCCCAGGACCTGCCAATACCTTTGATTGATAAAACCTTTTTGCTGTTTGTCTGATGAAATTGGCCAGCTGTGACGGATGAGACTAAATACTATGATGGCCACAGTTTATAGCCAGTCTGTCTCACCTTCTCAAACTCCTGCATTCTCTCACTCTACCCATTTGAAAAGCCCAAGGGTCTTGTTCTCTTGTACCATTTGAATAAGATCATAAAGAAAGTGAAGTGTTGAGTCTTATATTGGTGAGAACAATGAATTCAATGTTTTCCTTATAATTGTCTGCCTCTAATTAGTAATGCTAAATAATCTGCTAGATTATCTATTTATTGGAGCCAAAGTGTGCCAGTGTCCGAGAAAAAATATTGGTTATTTATAAATATAGAACAGCAGCTAAAACATTACTAAATTAGAACACACTTAACTGAATTAGAATAAAACTACATCTTTCATCAAAGCATTTGCTTATTCTGTGTCTTATATACGAAGAGACAGACTGTTGCATAATGTCGAAGGCATTAGTGCCATTTAATTTTAAAAGCAAAGATATAGTTATGGGTAAGTGCAGTGGCTCAAACATCAGCGCTACTGACCTACTTCTGTAATAGTCCACCTTCTCAGGAAAATCACTGCTCGTCTTTGATCCATCTTCTTGTGGGCTTCTTTTTCACCCACATCCTAGCTGTAGTTCTTCACTTGGCACTTTCTCATGAGAAAAAAGGACAGATACTTCACATTTCACCCTTTCCACTCTGGCCATGAGTACTTATAACACATCAAAGACCAGGACTTTATAAACGCATGATAAAAATCAATATCAGGCCCTGTGATTATGCCATTCCCTGGAATGACTTTCATTTCCTGTACTCTGATCGTAGTTTTCTACCATATTGCACTGCTGAATTTTTTTTTTAATTCATCACTTTGATTTATTATTTTATGTTGACATATTTTCTATTGACTGTGCTGGGTAGTAATGGATTACGTGTAATCAGGATTGTGTAATTAGATTACAAAAATCAATTACTTGTAATTAGATTAAAATTAAAATACTCATAAACAGATTACTTTTTTTTTTTTACATGATTACTTATTAATTTATTGATCCCTCTATTTCATTCTAAATCAGTTTATGGCTTTCATACGTTCGGTAATTCTTCGGTAAGTTCGGTAAGATTTGCAGACACAGACCTGATACTAGCCATCAGCCATAATTACACTCAAGATGGAGTGATCCACACATAAATGTCGAACCGATAGCATTAGTGCGGTAAAGTTAGTTTTAGTTTCACTAATTGCTTTTGTGCTTCAAAAATGATCCATTAAGTTTTCCCTTATACATCTAAGCAAAATTGTGTCAAAATGGTACAAGATTATCCTACTCAAACGCCTTTGACATCAGATCATTTAGAATTAGGTCAGAAGTAATCCAAATGTAATCTAAAAGCAATTAGATTACCTCAAAATGCAATCCAACAGATTGCATTACTGACTAAAATTTTAGTATTGTAATTTGTAATTAGTACCAGATTACAATTCAGAAGTAATCTGCCCAGCACTGCCTATTCAGACAGGAAGATTGAGTGGGACATATTGAAGGGCTCATCTCATCTTTTTTTTTTGTCTTATTTTTTTTTAAATAGCCAATAGGCTTAAGTAACTTCACAGTCATGAGTCATAATTTCCTGCTTGCTATTTGGTTGTAGGTGGTATTAAGTGGAGGGACATATTCATACTACAGAGTATTTGATTGGACAAAGATCTGTGTAGTGCACAGTGTCTGGGACTTGTTAACTAAAAGTATAGATGATACAAATTTAACTACTTTTTTCAATTGTGTGAAACAATAGTAGCATTTCCAGTGACAGGCTACAATTTCTAACAAATAGCACTGTGTTCCAAAATGCTACATTTGTCACATTCATTGTATTGTGAACGCAGCAATGAAATGGAGGGAGTAATCGAACACTCTAACATAAACTGTCTGCTCTCTCATATAGTGCTGAGAAAATCAAATTATTTAATTGGATCAATTCTGAACTCGTTAAAATAACCAATTCCTTTATATTTTGCATTGGGAATTTGTAATTATTTTTGTGAAATGGTTCTTTTGGACAGTTCATGTAAATTAACTAGTTCACATAAATGATTCACTGATTCACTTGAGCCCCTCGCAGCCTTAAAGGGACTTGTTTTTTTAAAGTGAAATATTTAGTGTATTGAAGCTGTTTATTACTGTTTTCAGATTCAGTTATGTCCAGTTAACTAGGGATTTTTCTTGTTTATTAGTGTAGTTTAAAGGAACAGTTCACCTAAAAATGAAAATTCCCTCATCATGTACTCACCCTCATGACATCCCAGATGTGTATGACTTCCTTTCTTCTACAGAACACAAACGAAGATTTTTACAAGAATAGCTCAGCTCTGTACTGTAGGTGCTTTCAATGCAAGTGAATGGTGGCCAGAAATCTGTAGGCCCAAAAAGCAGATAAAAGCAGTATAAAAATAATCCATATGACTACAGTGGTTAAATCCATGTTTTCAGAAGCAATAGGTGTGGGTGAGAAACAGATCCATATATAAGCCTTTTTTTTTTTACTATAAATCTCCACTTTTATTTTCTGAAAGATGCATGTGGTGCCTGTTTAGCTTCACTTTCACATCTGAAAGTGAAAGTGGAGATTTAGAGTAAAAAAAAGAAGAAAGGACTTATATATTGATCTGTTTCACACCCACACTAATCATATTGCTTTTGAAGATATGGAATTAACCACTGGTGACGTATGGATTTCTTTTATGCTGCTTTTATCAAATTTTTTGGACCTTCAGATTTCTGGCCACCATTTACTTGCATTGTATGGACCTACAGAACTGAAATATTTTTTTAAAAATCTGCATTTATGTTCAGCAGAAGACAGAAAGTCATACACATCTGGGATGGCATGAGAGTAAGTAAATGATGAAAGAATTTTCATTTTAGGGTGAACTTTCCCTTTAAGAATAAACGTATGTTCTCCTCCTAATTATATAACTATCAGTAGATATCACTGAATTCAGAACTGATTGCTGTATTGATGACTAAAAAGTTTTCCATTTTAAATAGCTTCATTGTAGTGTAGTGTAGCAACCTGCTTTTTTAAATGAGAAGCTTGACTATATTTTAACTAATGTTATGAGTAGCTTGTAGCAAAGCTGCAGTTTCAAAGTAGATTCCCAGACACCGGTACTGCAACATGAGTCATCAAAATAGTTTCTCTGTTTTCCTGGAAGAGAAAGACTATCAATTTGAAATAATAATAAGAAAAATGTATTTGCTATATGTGAATTTTGTCAATATTTAGGAGTACTCTACGTGTGTGGCCTCAAAGCTAACACATATTGACTTAAACGCCAGCCAGAAAACTCTCATTTTGATATCACAGGGGCAATAATCTCTTGCAGCAAATATATCAAGCAGCATTCTATCATACAAGTCCTTTCCCAGACTGCTGCACTTTCAAAATGATTGAAGTTATTGAAGAAATGGGCCCTTCGGAGGAGAGTAACGTTTCAATTTTTATCCTTTTGTCTGTTGCAGTTTCATCCATCTGTGTCATCTATCAACATCATTGATGTGTGATGGAAGTATTGTAGATGCCAGTTACATTCTCCAGTGCACCACCTGCAGTTTCAAGATGACAGGAAATTACTCAAAGCCTCCATAACCAAACAGTCAAGAATCCACATGGTTCTACAGCAAGATTTATTGCATTTTATAGTCATGTCAACCCACCCATATACAAACACGCATATATATATATTAAAGCAATCTAGTCCAGCAGTGGGGCTGCAAATAACATATAATGCATTTAATATATGACTGTATGTCTATATTTTATGACCATACAATGGAAGGAGAAATCCCAAAACTTAGTTACTGCATTGCAACAGACTTAATCGGTAGAACAAAAGGGAAGTGTATTTTTTTTATATAGTATTGGCAGTATTAAAGGGTTTCTACTCTTTATCAGCTCAGTTAAGTTGTATACTTTGTGCATGCACAGTCCAGTAGCTTGTTAGAATTGTACAGGTACTATAGATGTGTACAGAGGCAGGGCATTAGATTAAACTTGTGGTCTTATTTTGAATTAATGTTAAAAGTGATGAAATTGTGCCTGCTCTTCTTATAGAGAGAAGTAAACATTTTGTAATTTCTGCTTGCAAATAGTTTCATCGGCTCACCTTCTTAAATACAACTAACAGTGTTTACTGTTTATCCTAAATACAACTAGAAATATGTATGTATTCATTTATTGCTTGTTTCTTTAGATGTTAACATGATTTAATAAGGTACGTGTATGGAAACTCCTCAAGAATAGACATGGGAGTACAGCTGTTGAGTATGAAAGAAATTGTTTACCTTTTGATGAATAAGGAATAATGATTTTATTTTCTTCATAAAGCCAGCTGATCGGTTAAAAATAGCCCTTCACAAACTAACAACTGTGATTTTTCATAAAGAGGAAATACATATGGAAAATAGTTTTTTTCTGCACATGTGTACTGTACGGAGCCCCTAAGTATTACTGCATACAGTATTTTCCACTACTTTATATGTTAATCTGTCACAGTAAATAATGTACATAACTGCTAATCTCACTGTATAGAGTATAAACATTTTAGATATAATGAAAAAGTGTAAATTATGACTGGATGATTGTTATTTAAAATATTAAGAATATGCCATAAACCTCATCATGAAATGTGCATGCATAGTTCTTACCTCTTCTAAATGCATATTGTACATTCTGCACTCAGCTCATTCAATTTTGCTATCTTCTATTTCTCCTTGTCATAAATTTTTAATAAAGATAATGAATGGCTTGATGGACGTTTGGGGTTTTCTAATTTTCCTTGTGGCATAATGGCACGTTTACACATACAATAATGTGATAGAACTATCATAAAGACCCAAACTGGTGTTATGTTTTAACATTTAGATGTGTTCATGAGAGAAGAGAAATGTAATTGTAAATTCAACCATCAAAAGAAGTACATTAAAAGTCATTAACATTTTCAAAACATTAGGTAATCACTCTCATGGGACAATATACTCAAAATGAAAAAATAATAATCATTATTGTTCATCATAAACTTTTATCTTTATTGTCTTTAACAATTAAACATATTCTTTGGTCTAATGGACCCCATAAAAAGACAAGAAAAGATGTGGGATGTATTTTAGGGTTGCATGTTTTACAAAGATTTGCACTGATTCACCAGTCAGATCCTGAGATACAAATGTATACTTCGGAAGCTAGCTCAAATTAATGCATCACTCAGGACTTAAATGTGTAATTTATGATGAAACTGGTTGCCATTGTTCCAAACACTTCACTGAGCACATAATGCAGTATGGAAAGGGGGTACAAAACTTCTGTCCATCATTTAAGCACTTTGTGAATTACTAAAACCATTAGGTATCTCTCAATTCTTGTCCATACTGTATAGTCTGGAAAATTATACATTTTATTTTTGTCTTGTGACAGTTAGAATCAGATTCAAGGATATAGGAGAATATGGACTGACTCACTGTGGCTTAAACAAGTAACTGAATAAGTGATAATTACCAACCAGACATGCAGTATAATTTGTCCTCAGAATTAATCAGTAATGAGACAGACACAGTAGGTCACTAAGAAGACTCAAAAATGATTCCACAGCAATTATTATGGTTGACAGCAGCATGAACTGGAAAAATAGACCAAAACCACGAAATAGGTAAGAGGTTGTATTTTACCAAAATGACATTATCTTCAGCAAACTAACTAATACTACACTACAGCTGAGGAATAGAGTTAAGCAGCTTTAGCTTGTTCATATCTGTTTGGGAGTCGAGACAGACTGCAGGTAATCTCAATCGTTCTCTCTCTCTCAAACACACACACACACATCCTTGTTTCTCCAATATCTTGTAAGAAAACTTGTAAGCCATCATTTCTAGTTCTCAAGTGACATTTTTTAATTAGAAACCGATGCCTGTGCGCATCTTTTAAACTAGCAACGGCAGATCCCAATCAGTGGTGTAAGAAAGAATTTCCTGTATTTTTGTGACAGTCCTTAGTTTTAAATCATTTTTTAATTTACTTGTTCATTGAACTGTTATATATAAGCAATATCACACTCGCAAACATGCTTTATGGCCCTAAATTAGCACTGCTGTGTAGCCAAAAAACAGCCGTGCTGATATAGGGCCATACACCACTCTTGCTCATGTGATATTGCTTCAATATCTGATTTATGCATAGGTTTAACCTGAGAGCTTTGTAAAGTCTATTAGAACTGAATTATGAATTTACATTGGACTAAAAAATACATGAACCCCAAGATGGCCCTCTCCCTCTTCATTTCAATAGTCCTCCTCAAGCCACTGATATACAATAAATAAATACATATGTAATAAATAATAATAGTAAATATATGACATTCACATTTTCAAACAAATATTTTATTATACATTATTAAATATCAATCAAAGTTCAATGTTCAATGTTGATGGTTAAATAATACAATTAGTGTATACAAATCCAAACATATATTGCATAGATTGTGATTAATAAGCACCAACCTCAAATTTTATAAGAAAAAGTTAAATTAAATAAAATGCACATTATAAAATCTACACTATTTCTCATTTAACAATATGAAACCATTTCATCTCAAGTCACAAACAAATTATCTAATAATAACAATGTTGTGCTGTGCTGAGGTTGTAGCAGTTGCTGTAAAAGTTTCCAAAATCCTTTCATAGAATACATTGATTTGATGATTGATTGATCTTTGATACTTTGATCTTGCTTTATCTTAAATTAGGCAATCAAACAATAACAAACATTTCAGATAATGAAAGACTGAACTAAGACATTCAACATGATAAATCAAAATAACTAGAACAGCACTAAATGAACTAAGACACTGCTACAGTATTATATAATGTATTCTCTCATTACTTTCAGCTTATTCCAGTTTAAGATGTAAAGAAATTGGTAAAACAGACCTGTAATGTTGAGAGAAAATACTGGATGGACGAACTTCTTTTTAAAAACGCACAAAGGATAAAAAAGCTGACAGAGCCACTTGGACTCAAAGTCCTTAATGTTTAATGATTTCAGAGAATGATGTAGAGAGAATTGCATTGCAGTATAACTTTGAGCCAAAAACAGTGGAGTTACAGTATACAATGATTTCACACTTAATAGGTTCTGGATACTGATTGGGTATCTCTAAACCCCAGGAAAAATATATAATATTTCATTTCTAAATAACAAAGTATAATAGTTTTCAGCTCAGCACTTACAAAACAAAGATAGCATGGCAGACAAAACTACAGAAATAGAAATGTTCAATAAGATTAAGATAATTAAATAAGATTGTATATTACAAGCAAATGATCCCTCTAAAATGTATCAATGTGTTGTTTATGACCTTTTATCTGGCTTATCACACCATAGGCGGAGTAACTGGCATAGTCTACTGACGATGTTTCATGGTACACAGTGAAATTTAATTTCATGTAATATTAGTCCTGCTTGTCATGATAAACAGAAATCTTTCATCATCACTGGCTTTGTATTGCTCCCTTTATGATGTTGCTTTCACAGACACTACATACTTTTCAAGTCACTGTCTGACCAATGTTTGACAATGCCAATACTGGTTATGATCTGACTTGATCATGTAACAATTTTCAAAAAGCACAGCCAAGGTCCTTAAGCATATAAAGTTGTGTATATTTAAAAGGGTTAAATTAACTAAATTAAATCATTTCTTTATTTAGATAAAGAATCAAAAGAAGAGAAAATCAAAAGTGTTTTGAGGCCTTAGTATTCACATTTAAATATTATATTTAAAGTTTCATGGTACACAGAAAATAACTTCTGTAATGATTGCCTAAGCAAATGTCCCCTGACCCACAATATGTATTTAATTACAGTGCTTAAAAATACAAACATTGTTATATAAATCATGTAAATGAATCCTGAACAGTTCTACACACTTTACCTAGAGATTATAACTGGATATAAAGTTCCCTTGCAAATTTACATTATTAAACATCGTGCACAGCTTGTTGGGTTGGATGAATGCAAAGCAAGTATAGTACAATACTGATCCTCATGGGGTTTTTGTTTGTTTGTTTCCACAGTTGGCTGGGATGACCCATGCATTCTAATTTGATGAGGGTCTTGTTGCTGTGGGAGTTTAATATAATATAGACTGGAGTTTGAGATACAATAGAGAGGGCATCATACAGAGCATTACATATAAGGAATAGATATTTCTGAATGATGGGCTGAAGGAGAGACAGCTATTCTACCTGGAATGTGCTTTTGTTCTCCCTTTCAAGAACATGTCTCCATTTATTGTATATTTATTTACTTACCATGACCAAACTATCTACAAGATAGCACCAATGCATTGCAAAGTTTTTACACTCATTACATTATATATGTAGCAAATCTACTTACACATATACGTGAGTACGATGTAACAACATGCAATTTCATACATGTTGTATGCTGTCAAGAAATTACCCTGAACTTACTGTTTTGTCATGCGAGTACATTGGCATTCAAGACTTGGGATAGTTTACTAAAAAGTCATAATTTACTCCCCTCATTTTGTTCCAAACCTGTATGGCTTTCTATCTGCCACAAAATAAGTTATTTAGCAGTAGAAAAGTAGAAAAGACATCAATTAGAAGAGTCTATGTTCATTTCGATCCAATGGAAGTGAATGGTGACCACAGCCAGGTTTTCAGCGAATAAGTCATGCTTTGGCCTGTTCCTTGTAAAAAGCTTTTTTATGGCTTCATTAGACTTGAAATATAGTCATTTGGACTGCTATTATGGTGCTTTTTTTGTCCTTTTAGGGGCTTGATATCCACAATCCCCATTTACTTTCATTGCATGGAAGAGTAGCTAGGACACTTAATATCTCTTATTGTGTTCCACTGAAAAAAGAAAATCATGCAGGTTTGGAACAACATGAGTGTGAGTAAATTATGTCAGAATTTTCATTTTTGGGGTGAAATATTTCATTAATTTATCATCTAGTTGAATCGTACAAATATATGCTGCTTTCTTTGTACAGTAGTATTGTTAGGTAGTACAAACGATTCTAAGTGTAGATACTGTGGCAGTGGTCTTTTCATCAGTCCAAAAGTGAGTCATTCACTGAGGCATGAGTTGCACTTTGTGTGAAGTACTGGGATGTATTGTGTTCTGAGGGCACTTTCTGATAGGCTGGCGAGAGTGATGTGTGTTTATTATGAGTCCTCAATGCTGAAAGACAGAAGATCTTCTGCTGGACTCACAGCTGCATCCTCAGACACGGTTCTGCTGAAGGACGTGGCCAGTCTGATGGAGGGAGCAGAGTGGGAATGAAAGGAGGACAGAAGAGGAAGAGAAGGTGAGAGAGAGAAATCTGAAAATTTAATAATTAAAATTTATAAAAACCTGATCACAGCCAACCAGAGGCAAACAGTATGTGAGATTGGAAAGTCATAAAACATATAGATCGTAAATCTATGTATACACAAGGGGTCAATATATGGATAGTAAGCATGGGCATTTCGCCCCTGCTGGTAGATCGCGTACCTACACCATGTGGAGGCAAAAGCTGCTTTCTTCATTCGCCATTGAAAAGCACAGAGCCCATTAGAGGACACGGAGGGAATATATTTTCTGTTCTCTCACAATAAGTTTTGCGTTCCCTCGCAATTATTTTGGGTTCCCTGACTTCCCTCACGATAGCTTTATCAATCCTGTATGAAAATTAACCTTGGTTTTACAATAGTAACCATATTTTAACCATGATATCTGTAGTAAAACCATAGTAATATTCATGGTGTGAATTATGGGGGGTCTCAGACCATCTAAATGCAACAGGAGACTGATCAGAAACTGAACTGATCAAGATCGTAGTAGCAGCGCTTTTCTCTTTCTCGCTCAAGCGTGCATGTGTGGGACATTTAACATGTCATTTGCACTTTTATGAGGAATTTAATAATCATGGGAGATCAACAAGAAAAGTATCATCCACGAGTGCTACAAAGGCATGAAACGTGAAAACCAGCGTAGTGGTAGGCCTACTGCAGTCAGCATCGAAAGTGGGTCTCAAAAATTCTGCTTTTATCAAAATGTCAATGTGTATATTATGTGAAAGTTTGCATAGAGTATAAAAATGTTAGCACAAATCTTGCCATCTTTCCATTATCTCTATAATTATTATTATTTGGTCCAAAATCATAAAATTATGCAGAAAAACATTTCTGCCCTTTCCCCAGGCTTTTCCCCTTCATTCACAAGTTGCGCCTAATGGACAATACCTGAAAAAACATACTTTATCAAATAAATAATATATTATATTATAATTTATAAAGATTTGAATATAGAATTTTTTAAATATAAAAATAAATCAACAACAACAAAAATAACCTTTTAAAAATGATCTATTGTAAGTAGTATATCATAACTATAAAGTAACCTTTTTGTGCGTGTGTGTGTGTGTGTGTGTGTGTGTGTGGTAAGAACCAAAACTGGTCAAATGTATTTCTTCTTGTTTTTTTCAAGAATAGTGAAACAAACATTTTTTTACGATATTAATTGTCTTTTTTTTTCATCTATTATTACTATGATTTTACCATGAATATCATGGTCAAAATATAGTTACTATTGTAAAACCATGGTTCATTTTTATAAGGGATACATTGTGATAAACTTCTGCTTCTGGAAAACTAGTTTTAAAATTACTTATTTTTTATGGTAGATGCTATTTGCACCCTCGTTCAAATAAAGGTAGATGCTTTGCACCCTCAATTCAATAATAACATCACTGCATCACTGGGCCATCATTGCAATGTGTTTATTGTGTTTATTTAGAGCTCCACATACAGAATACACCAACCCCTACCACTAAACCTAACCTAACCTTCCTTTACAAAAATTAACAATGTTTTTACTACAGTAACCTAAGTATCACCATGGTATTTTGTAGTAAAATCATAGTAACCACAACTTTAAACATGGTTACTATATAAACAACACCATATCACTGTAGTAATGCCATTGTTAATTGCATCAAATCTATGGTCTCTGACCAAACGCATGGTTACTTCCAATGCAGTTTGTTGTAAATCTCTGTTTGCATTAGACCACTGGGGTGCAAAGAGCCGCACTGTGTGGCAGGTGTTATTTACACTTAGGTGCAAATTGTCAATCTGTATTTTTATTGTGGCTTTGACTTGCTCAGTATAATAATGAAGGGCATTGGGACTGTACACATTCTTGTAGTGCCAACAGTCAATCAGCACTGTCATGATGTCATATTCCTGTAGCTCCGGAATTATTAGTCATGTGACATTTACGGCTCAGGTTATTGCCTAAAAAAACATAATGCGGAACTAAGTGTCTATGAGCAAAGATGGCAAAATTCAAATTGCATACTGGCACCAACAATAATTGGTTGCAACTGGCATTGTATGTGCCAACTGATTAAGAAAAATGGCGATGCTAATGGAAACAGTAACTTTCTTCAGGTATTATAGACCTTCTTGTGTATACCGCACAAAAGTACTTCATTTTGCCAGGGATTTAAGAAAATGCAAATATCACTGTGCCTGTAAATATCAATCACACCAAAAGAAAACAGAGATATTGCAGCATGCACATGCATCAAGCTTTTAAAGTTTTCACAGAAGACAATGCTGTTGGTGATGCAAGAAACTGTACTACCTTTGCGTAGTACAGTTTCTAAAGAATGTTATTGAAATCTCTCACCTCACTTACCTGTGTCCATCTCCCCCACCTCCATATTGCTGCTTGGAAGGTGAGAAAATGACAAACAATTACATTCAAGATCTTTCTCCATCACTAGCTAGTATTGCAACTTTATCATGTCATGGTCCTGTCACTCTGTCAGTCTGGGTTTTTGTTTGACAGACTGTGGCATTATCGTCCCATTGTGTCTTGTGTTTTTTGTCGGTCTTGTTTCATGTCTGAAGCATGGTGTCTGTATCCTGACCCTTCTGTCTGGTTTGGTTTGGTGTCGGTATCCAGACACTCATGTTCCATGTCTTGTCCTCTATTGGCGTGAATGCATTGAGCTTGTCAGCTTGGTCGCATGCACTCATGTCAATAATCTATGTCTGACTCTTGCAAACATGGACGGTTCGGTCACTTCGGTCTGAGGTTTCGTGTTTGCTCAGATTTTGTTTAGTGTGAGAATCCGTGGCATCGCTTTATTTGCCATTGCTATGCATTCTCTCGTCTTGTTTGTCATGGCCATATATCGCCTTATTGTATTGGGGGTGTGCGCTCATGCCATTTGTGCGTTTTGTTATCTTGTGAGAGCATGTGGCTTTGTTTTGTTTCCGTATTGCCACATGTATCTCTGTCTTAAATCATACCCCACCTCCTTGTTTGCCCATTATTAGTTTATTAGTCGCACATGCCTGTCTTGTAAACCTGTTGATTCTCTCCCTATTTTAGTCTCCTCATATGTGCTGTCCAGGGCCAGTTTGTCTTGTGTGTCTTTTGTGTATTCTAGTCGGTCCTGTTGGTTGGTCTTGTTCTGGATAAGCAGCTTAACAGCTACAGCAGGATGATAAGCCCGTGTGGGGATATGCCCTTGAATTTTTATCATTGTCCTCGGGTCTGGGATACGATCAGGTCATCCTAATCAATCTATTTTGGGTAGGTCTGAACGAGCCCATTAGACCCATTGTCCCAGAACGGGGAGGGGATGCAGAGTTCCCCGAGGCAGTCAGGCTTGCCATTAAATGGGAGGAGAACATTTGGCCTGTGCCTCAGGGGACTTCCGCTGTCAGCACCCACAGCCACAGAGGCCGTTCCCCTGCCGCTGCCAGTGCCCATGCCTGCCACAGACAATGAGCCAGCGCCCATGCCTGCCACAGACAACGAGCCAGTGCCCAGACCTGCCACGGCCAACGAGCTATCGCCCATGCCTGCCACGGTCAAGCCAGCGCCCATGCCTGCCACGGTCAATGAGCCAGTTCCTGAAGCCTTGTCTATCCCAGAGCCAGCGACTGAAGCCTTGTCCATCCCAGAGATGCCGTCTGAAGCCTCGGTCATTCTAGAGCTGGCGCCTGAAGCTTCGGTCATCCCAGAGCCAGCGTCTGAAGCCTCGGCTGTCCCAGTGCCAGCACCTAAAGCCTTGGCCGTCCCAGTGCCAGCATCTTTGGTCATCTTGGCCACTCCCACAGCAGTATTTCCGGCCACCTGGAAGAGGAGGAGGAGGAGGAGGAGGAGAAGGACTCCTGATCCCCAGTCGCTGCCTGCCCTCCCGCCATGGTGGCTGTTCCCAGGTCGCTGCCAACTGTCCTGGCTATGGTGGCCATCACAGCCTGTCACTGCCAGTGCCCACGACCACAGAGGCATTCTCCTGTCACTGCCTGTGCTTACAGCCTCGATGGCTGTTCCCCTGTCACTGCCAGTGCCCCCAGCCATGGATACCGTTCCCCTGTCACTGCCTGTGCTCACAGCCACTGAGACTGTTCCCCTGTCCCTACCAGTGCTCATGACCAGGGAGGTCATTCCCCTGTCACTGCCAGTGCTAACAATCAAGGTGTTCACGGCCACGGAGGCTGCTCCTCTGTCACGGCCAGTGCCTGAGCCTTCCACAGCTCAACCTGAATCCTGTCCAGCGGATGACCTCCAGTTCACTGCTCCCTGTCTAGAGGCCGCCACCGAGTACTCTGACCCCTGTCCAGCTGTTGCTGCCCAGTACACTGTCCCCTCAGCCATGAGGCCTCCTCCCAGGCCGCTGGACCCTGCCTCTGCCCTGAGGACTCCTCCCAGTCTTACAGACCCTGCTCCACCCTTAGGCCACCTCCCAGGCCTCCAGACGTCACCAATTCCCGGAAGCCACCTCCCAGGCCTCCAGACGTCACCAATGCCCGGAAGCCACCTCCAGGCCTCCAGACCCCTTCTCTGTCTTGAGGTCCTGCCACTTTCCTTAAGTTCATTTTGTCTGTCTTGTGTATTGTTTGATGTTCCCATATTGGGATGCTGGGTCTGACAGGACCGTGGCATTATCGTCCTATGTCTGTCTTTCGGGTCAGTCGGTTTGTTGGTCTTGATCCCGTCAGTCCTGTATGTTTTCCCCATTTTGCAGTCTAGCTGGTTTCCATTACCCTATAGTTTATGTTTGTTTTCCACCTTGTTGGAATTTTAGTTTGTTTTTGATTCATTTTTGTGTTTAAATAAATTCCTTGTATTTTATATCTGCGCTTGGGTCCTTAGCCTCTTATTCCAGACATATCATTCCAAACTTCAGCCTTTGTCAGCAAGTGAAGAACTTGATCTGTTATTATGGTTGTATTATTGTTATAATACACATAATATAATTTGTTTGTGCTAGTGGCCTTGTAATTGTTTTAAGTTGCATTTAGAAGATTTGTCTGCATGATGTTTTGCTCCTCTTTGAATGGGAGAGCTGACTCTTTGAATTCACCTGGTCTGATTTACTTTAAAAGTAGTGTAATGTAATATAATGGTCCTTTTTGTTCATTACATTGCTAATAATTTATGGCCTCCATTATCAAAATGAGAGAACAGATTCTGCATGTCAATATTGAAGTCATAGTAATGCACTGGCTTAACAATTAATTACAGCTCCAACATTATGGCAGAGGAGAACCTGAATCAATGTGGTGAGACATTATTAAAAAAGTTAACATAAAATGTATCATGTGTTTGACTGATTGTCATTCCTAGAAAGCACATTTATGTGTTTAAGAATGCTTGATGTATGTTATTGTTTTGCTTGGTGGCCAATTGCTTTGTAAAGTGCCCATACACACATATTGTAAGTTAAACTCCTCACTGTATTTGTTTAAGTATCTAATATAATTCAGGGTAAATCATTGTGAATTGATCAGTTACCAAGAACTCAGGCTTGAAAATCAATTTTGTTTTGTTTTTTTAGTATTCTCATCACAGACATCCAGGGGCCTGAGAAAATGTCCAGTAGTTTGCCTTTTCTTGATAGCTTGAAAAACTGCCTATGAGGCAGCCTAACTCCATTCTCTAAAGGACTATTTAAAGTGACAGGAAATATTTGACATGAATTTATGTGCAGCGAATGAGTCTAGTCCAAAAAAATATTCACATTGGGGACAAAATTCTGCCAATGAAAAAAACAATTATTCTCTTTGGTTTTGTTCCTGCCTGCCTGTTTGTTAATCTGGGTAATTAGAATATATTAATCATATAACATGTGTTTATAAACACCTGCAATCATTCAGTTATAGGAAATGATTGACAGAACTGCTTCCAATTGTGTTGTTGTCATTTGCAAGTTGCTTTTGATAAAAGATTCTACTACATGAATAATTGTAAATGTAAATGCAGAACAGAAAGTATGAAAATGCATGAAATATTCTTCATATAATATCTGCTACTGTCCATTAAACCTAGCTAGGTATGAATAACAGTGGTGGGCCATGCATTTAAAGTCTAAGCCTTCAGTGTGATTCATGCCATTAAGAAAACACAGTTTCAAAATGAATAAGACACCCTATGGTTTTGGGCATCATACATTATGTCGCAGCTAACTAGTAATACCAATTGACATTTTAAAACACGCATGAAAGCCAGAACTTGAAATGACACTTAATGCTCAAGCAAGCCTAATTTTAACAGCAGTATGACTGTTTTTTTAAATGAACGTCTCCCGAACAGACATAAAAAAAAAAATCATAATTTTTCATATGAATCTACCAAGGAGGTCTATGGAAAAAATCTATCAAATAATATTTGCGATTTGTTGCTTGCAATAAATTTAGTTTTGTCAGGGTTCATGGTTATGCTGCGTTTCATTCAAGTTGGATGAGTGATATTCCTACTTGATATCTCTGAACATTAATGCATTCTATTCCCCAGTATTCAGAACTGCAATGCTCCCGTTAGCTTAGCAGGGGTTTGACTCTCATTAGAGATGTCTCCTAGAAACCCAACTGATAAACAATGCTGCAGTTTTTTGTGCATTTTGTGCATCAGGTGTACAATTATCAAAAGAAATTATAATTTACCATGTTTTAAACACCTGTTTCTGCAGGCATTTGTTAAACGAGCTTTAATATCATGTCATGTGGAAATGAACTCATTTATCGATTTTACTTAATAAAGTATTGTGGCAGGGCGGAGGGCGGGGCTGGGTTGTGAGTCTACGCACCCAGTCCCTTGTTAGGCTAATCAAGCCTCTGAGAGGGATAAAGGCCGACTGCGGAGGATGGTGCGGGAGAGAGAGCAACCTGAAAGCTGACGTTCTTTATATGTTTGTTATTGTGAGTTATCAATGGTTACCATCGATTGTGTGTAAAAAGAAGGATCAAGAGAATAAAACTGACCTCGAACCTGCTTCGCTGTCTCCTGACTCTTCCATTGCCCGAACAAAATGTTTTACACTGGTGCCGAAATCCGGGAAGGAGGAGGGATATGCCGTAGTAGAGTTCTCGCCACTACCGTCCACCAATGGAGCACCGACCGCGAGGGAAGAAGGGGCTCCTAACCGACCACCTGGAGTGGTCAGGGCTGCTGCCAGGGGTGGAGGATGCCCCTACCAGCCGCTGAAACGCGGCAGGGTCTGAGACCGTGAGCGGGGAGGGGCTCGCTACCGACTGCCTGGAGTGGGAGAACCGCTGCCAGGGGCGGGGGAGACCCCTTCCGTTCCCCGAGAACTTGGCGGGGCCTTCCGTCCGCCAGGGGCTGGAGGGCTGCCTCCAATCCGCCTGGGGAGGCACGGCTGTCGTCAGTTAGAGGGTGGAGTGGCCGGGGACCAAGCTACGGCGTATCGGAGAACTGGCGAGTACGTTTTTTTTTTTCTTTCATCTCTCTCTCTCCCTCTCACTGCTGCTCCGCGTTGGCCTTTTCCCTCTCTTTTAAATTTTAGTGTTTTTTTGGGGGGTACTACACTGTTACAGGTAATTAGTATTTAATTATTTCTGTTTCCCTTCCCTTGTCCCCTCCCTCGTTCAGGTAGACGAGGATGACCCGCCCCTCCCCAGGGAAAGGGGAGGGGAGGTGTACATAATGCCGGGGGCACCCCAGCCTGAGAGAACGAGGGAAGAATGTGGCAGGGCTGAGGATGGGGCCGGGTCGTGAGTCTACACACCCGGTCCCTTGTAAGCCTCCGAGAGGGATAAAGGCTGACTGCGGAGAGAGAGATCGTTTACGGACATGTCCGTCATGTGTGTGTTTGTGTCTTTTGTTTAAGTTTCACATTAAACTATTATTTATATTGTCAAGCCGGTTCTCGCCTCCTCCTTGCCCGTCTAAATGCTTTACAAGTATAATTTATGAATCAGTTACGTTGTATATCTCCCTGAGTGTCGACATGTTTGTGTAACATCATGCCCCTGCATCTCGGCAAAATCATAGTTGAGAGTTTCTGCACGAGCCTACAAGTTGTTATTCTGACTTCAAGATCCATTCCATTGCACTTTTCATAGTAGGAAGTTGTAAAATCCGACTTTCCGAGTTGAATGTAACACAGCACTACTTTTCAAATTGTGATCCGACACTGAATGCTCAAGCAGCCTAATTTACACTTAGAAAACTTCTGATGTTGCTATAACAATGCAAAAAGCACTTACAAATTTAAAAATCAGACAATTTTAAAACCAGGTGTAAAATCAGTCCTTCTTTCCTGTTTAATAAATTAAGCAATCACACGGTCATGCAAAACATCTTGTGTTTTTAAATCCATAAGGACCTCTTTCTCAATGGCAATACCAGCAGTGATGACAGCCGACTACTCAGCAAGATCTTGTGCTTTTCGCTCTTGAATTACATACATCACTTAAAGTGTAATTGCGTCACTCATGGCGAGCTAGAAGGCCTTGACTGGGACATATCCTAAAGATCACACCCACCAAGAACAAATAAATCAATCTGATTGGCTGATTAATCTGACAGTCTGACTTTAGTTGCCCATTCATTTGCACTGTTGAGGGATTCTGTAGAAATTCTGAAGGCCTGATGGGGTGGAGCTCAAACTCACACACTGCTTTGTGCATGAGATTTGTGAAACAGTTGTCACACTTTGCGTGAAAGCATCAATGAATAAATTATGACTGGATAAACTTTTAATTTTTCTCTATTTGTTTGTAGATTAATTAAGAGTTGAAAGCGATTATAAAAGGTGATTGAGAATGAAAGGATGAAAAATATTTATTTATTTGGCATGTTAGGCCAGAAGAGAAGGCTTTGCTGGCCCTGAGAAATCGCCACTGATGAATAACTTCTTACATCAAGCTGTCATCACATTGTTTTCCATGGCTTCTGTATGTCTATTAATCTAAAGCATAGCTGGAGCTGCTAATGTGTTTCACTGCTCCTACTGTGTGGCAAATCTCTTTCTTTCCACACTTTATTGAAAGAAAATGTCACATATAAGGGAGTGAGAACACATTAGGTGATTATGAGGCTAAATATTTTCCAAATAGTTCCACATCAAACCCAAAAGGCATTTAACCCTTTAAACTCAGATTGGCCCAAATGATCAAAATATTAATAACTACAATCTTAACCAACACAAAAAAGGAATCGTTTTAAAGCTTAAAAGCTGTACGTTACAATGCATGTAGACATTATGACCAAAACTGAACAAGTGCTTTTAAATTTGTAGACAAATCAGAAGTATTCCGTTTTGATAATTGATTAATTATTAATAATTTTGCAAAGTACTGTACATACTATTGTAATCAGTAAAAACAACAAACTGATCAAATAGCCATGTGTCATATGTTGTTGTGTCAAAGCTCTCAAAAAGTAGAATAAACCAGCCTATTTGCTTTACTCACAGACAAAAATATAGCAAGTAATATCTAAGTAAATGTTAAATGTTTCGCTTAAAACTTCATGAAAAAAATAAAATACCACATATCATTACTTAGAGGAGGGAATTCCCATTAAAATGAGCCCACACACACGATGTAATCGAATTCATAGATCATTAGATAACCCACACAAACCACACATAATTCGCTATCTGGCTAAAACAAATTCACTTTCCTGGATCAGATGACATCATTGGAAATTATGTAGTACGTTGTCCAACTTCATGGAATGCTAAACCAATCGTATTAGGATTAAGATTGCTGCAACCAGAGGTGGAAGTCATCCAAATATGGACAGAGAGGATCATTCACTCTAATTGTATAAGACCATCAGGAGATGACGTCAAGTACATGACACAGACTCAATGATGACTCAGATTACACAGAATGGAAAATAATCCATCCAATAATCCATCCAATAATAATCAGAGATCTTGTTACTCGTGCCTGCATGCTTTGGAGAGAGAAAAGAACTTTAGTCACTGCTGAATTTGTATGTGTAATGAGTTCTTATGCACAATTATCATGTTTTATTTGTTTGGAGAGGCATTTTGACACTAGGATAAATAATTTTTGTAATACTATAACATTTGATTACTTTGTCATATCAACACATAGTTCCTTATTTCCACCCCGAGATATATATAATGTCAAATCAGAAAAATACCCCAAGAAAGTAGATTTTTAGCTCACGTTTGTTTTTTCAGCAGTTTCTTAAATTGAGAATCTTAAAATGTATCATTATGTATATAAAAACATTTTTTTAGAAAAGTTCTATAAAATAATACCAAACAATTGACCCTCTTTGGGTTTTTTGTAGAGTAATAAGCCTTTAATTTTGGGCATGCCACTGAAAAATTGAAATCTTTAAAAAAAACCTTCAGATCTTAAAGGCTTAAGGGAGAAAATCAACCCCATCTCTTCTTGCCTGCATATGAGCAGAGGAAAAAAGCAAAGAAAATTAGACTACTTGCATATGCGTCTAAGCATATAGGATGATATGGTGAATCTCCACAGAGAAACGAGATTAGAAGTTACAAGGTGGGGTGCCAAGATGTTTGCATTCAAAGGACAAAGTGTATGCAGATTTAGGGGGATTAAACAAAAAATGATACCGATAAAAGTATGCAGGGAGCATACTTGTCTGAGTAGTATTAGTCAATTACCTCTGGATAATGATCCAAAACTGACAAGTTTGTGGAATGATCACGTATAACCTGTTCAGTGTGTAGACTCTACTAACAGGAATCCGAATGAACGAGTGCAATGTAAAAGTATAGAATTAACTAGAATTATCAAGTACCCAAATCTAGAGATCTCAACTGATGATCAATAATAATTGGAATCTCAAACTAAATTTGAGGTCTAATATAATTGGTGTTAGATTAAATTATTAATGGAGTCTGATTCGGTCTTAACTAAATGAAATAGTTATGACGCTACAGCCAACCGCGCACGAAAAAGACGAACTCACAGATGCCTTCATCACTTTGCTTGATTCCGCCATTGGGCAAGCAAGGTGGCATTTTTACAAAGTCTAGCTCTAAACGTTTCTACTTTTATGTTCTTGTTAGACAGAAAGTATGGTTTTGTCACAATATGATGCTTTCTATTTGTGTTTACTGTATGCAGATGTTTTCAGAGCACTTATTTGAGCTATCTAGCCTCACTGTGTGAACTAAAAAGCCACTGGGAACCATCAATAGTGCACTGGGGCTCATAAGATCCTAGTTTCACCACTGTTAGCACATGAGAGTGCTTTCAATTGATATGTTCAGTATGCAGTACGATCAATATGCACTGTTTATCTAATGTTAGCAGATCAAAAGATGAGTAGTGATCTCCTCATCTCCCTAAATTCACAGTTTCTGTGAGGCCTGACAGAGATGTGATCAAAAGTGCATGGGAGGCAACACAAACTTACCTTGAAAATGCATCATCAAGGCTATCTTCCACATCCTGAAAATAAAGAGAACACTGACTAAATACAACATTTTCACAGTTAACCTAAATAAACTCACAACAGATCACATCTATACCATGATATACATTATTTTAAGATTATAGAAGACATGTATAGTGTTAGAATTATCCCTTCTCTCCTCTAAATTCATTAAACAACTAACATAAGCAACGACAGACTCTAACAGTCTCTCCAGCAAGTCATTGTCATGTGCTCTAGATTGTTTCTGCATTTCCAGATACTTAATCTCTTGTAGCCTTTTTGACACTCATTATCTGAAACCTGCATATGAAGATTCTAATTGGGTTTTAGAACCTGCCTGAACGGTGGAAAGGAATTCAGTCACTGTGCTGAAAAGTAATTAACAAGGCACAGTCGAACAAAGTGCACAGACAGAGGCTAATGGATCCTATCTTTTATAAAAGAGACCTGGTAAGCAAATTATGGAGAGGCACCTCTTGGAATGGAACTGGAAGAGGCAGCTCCCCACCTAGTGGTCAAATGTTTAGTGCTTATGGCAGAGGCAGGCTAAATACATACAAAATGTGCTGTTGTGGTGAAATGTGATGAGTAACGTTATTTTTCCCCACCGTGTCCGATATTAAAATCAGTGCGACATAGTTTGCAAAAGGCGTGGGCATTGTCGATATGGCTTCGAGATATGAAATTAAATTATTTCGTCCAGCTGTTGTTAAATGTACATGTATAGTTTTTCGCCGGAGCACAAACTGTGTTTTCTTCTACCAGCTACTAGTGATGCTAGTTGCTTCAACTTCCCGCGTCTACTACCTGCGCAGATATCAACAGCACAACTGGGTTGTAGGTTGCCAGGTTGAGGTCATACATTTGTATGATGTGTCGATTGTGTGAGTAAGATGCGTTTCATACATGATCTGGCAACTGGAAAACCTTGAAATAATATATATATAAAATATATAAAATATTGATGTGATTATTCATGTAACGAGGTTTGGTTGTACAAATTACGGGAGTTTCCCGGTAGAAATAACAAAAGGGGGGCAGGAGATGGGTGTGAAATACGGGAGACTCCCGGGAAAAACGGGAGTGTTTACAGGTGCTCGGGTGGCTGGAGTCTCTGATGATCCTCCGAGATTTTTTCACACACCGCCTGGAGCTTGGGAAGCTTACCTCCGATTACGTGTCTGGGAGTTCGCGCCACCCTTTGCAGGGCTTTACGGTTGAGGGCAGTGCTGTTGCAGTACCAGACGGTGATGCAGCCAGATGCACCACTTAGTGGTGACTATTTGCTATCGCAACAGGAGAGGCCATGCTGACTGATATTACAATACAATTCACCAATGGAAATGGTAATTACTGTACTTGGCATTTTTGCTTGGTATCAAAACAAATAAATTTTGGAGCTAATATTCAACACAATAGTGGCACTGTTTTAGAAAATAAATAAAAATGAGCAAGGATTCTAATTATCAATAAGGCACATGAAGTGCAAACTATATATTAGTTTACCTGATAAGGTTTGCCTGACGTTTAAGTCATATTCTAGCACATGCTAGTTAAATTATTCAAAATAACCCCAGCACAGCACTACTTTTACCATTTTCTTTACCACTTTTACCATTTTCAAAATCTCAGTTGAATGTGTGTAGAGGAAATCAGTAGAGATTCAGTAAATTATTCTATACAATGAGCGTTGTTAATATAGAATTCAAATCTCAGACAAAAAGGATGACATCATACCCAGGAATCATGTTTGATTGGCCGTCTTCTAGTGCTGCTGCGTGGAGATGGTAAAAGAAAGGCAGGCAAGAAGGGCTTTCTAAGTTTGTGCTCCATCATAGCCTGAGTCTCCTTCTCCTCTGTCACACAAGTACAATCAATGCATTAGAAAAGAATAGTCCTAAATATAATTAATATACAAATATATATATATATATATATATATATATATATATATATATATATATATATATATATAGGGTAAACGTACCTATTAAGCTCAAGTACCCATTAAGAGCACTACCATCTTTGAGCTCAGATTATAAAAAGAAAAAGCAATGTATTATCCCATTTGATATTTTAACCAATTGATGTGTTTGTTACTACATACCTCCTATAATTTTAAACCAATCAGACCATTGCACACTGAGATATGTGTATCTATGTATTCACACTGTCTGGCGGCCTTTTTGAAAGCTGTCTAAAAACTTTCACCAGAAGAGGAGCCCCTCAAATGTGCATTTTTTATATGTTTAAGCCTTTATTTTGGGCAAGTACATCTACTTATTGCAAAATTAAGAGATTAATGTTTAGACTTTTGCATATTTTAACCTGAAACCTGGATGTGGGAAATAATTACAGTTAGATCTAAAAGATAGTTTTAGCAACATAGCCCAGATGCTACAGAACATAGCTAGCTTACTAGCTGTATAAGATTGTGTGCTACACTAATATATTACTTCACAGGCATTAATGGCTTGTACTTTTAAATCCATAATATTATAATGTTACATTTTATTGATAGTCTGTGGTTTTAAACTGCTGTAATTTTTAAAGAATTCATATTATTTTAAGGTGAGCTTAAAGGGTACACTACTATAACAATCACACAGCTTCAGTGTGACATCAATTAGAAAAAGTATAATTTCATAGATATTGTCAATAATAGTTGTTGATATTAAAATTGGTATAAACTTAATACATGACCTAGATTATTTATTTATCTAAATATTTTCCTTTACATTTCATGTAATATTTATTAATTAACAAATTGTTTTTGCTCCAATTAAGCACAGTGTGCTCCCTTTAAGCTCATCTGCATTGAACGTCTATGTAAATACGTAATAATCAGACTTTAAATGTTAACTGATGGTTGTCACTAAGTTAATCTTCATAAAATGATTAATAAACTTATTTTCACAGTCTTAAGATGACAAAAGCTAGACGAAACTATAGTGTATGCCCAAAGATGAAAGAGGCATGTCATCTATACAAAGAAGGAGCCATCAGAAACCTGTCGTAATATAAATTCTCTAAATTCTAAATAAAGTTGACATTATGAAGAGGCTTCATAATGTGGTTAGTTTCTGTGTTCATCCCCATGAATTAAATGTTTTGTTTTGTTTTGTTATTTGATTGTTCAATATGTGTTACTTAGCTGAACGTGGACTATTCTAGATGTTGCAATGAGTTTGAATGACACGTCACTATGAATAGGATAGGCTATCTGATCAAAATGAATGCCTTGTTGCTTGATTTTAGTGTTCTGTTTTTTTGTGATTGACTCTGTACCTTCAAATAAAACTTTTTTCAATCATTCCTTAAAAAGGTTGTTTAAAATAAACAAGATTTTATAATAAAACTTGTTGTGAGCTTATTGGGAACAGGGGTGTGCTTAAAGGGTACACAAACGTACCCATTAAGCCCAGTCAGAATTTTTGCGTTTAATGATGTACATTTTAATTTAAATGCTTTTGTCATTTAAAATAAAATAAAATATTGTTTTTTAAGAGATTAATATTTTATTTTAACATAACTTTTTGTACTAAAACCAATATCCTGTGCCCTAAAAATGTCTCAATGTAGATTTTGGTGAGCTTAATAGGTACGTTTACCCTATATATATATATACATATATATATATATATATATATATACATATATATATATATATATATATATATATATATATATATATATATATATATATATATAATAAATTTAGTTCAAATATTTGCATTTATGTACGTACATATTGACAATCCCACTATTTGTTTATGACATATATTCTAAATTACATGTGCAAACATGAAGAGGAGAACATGGTTTTTCATTTATACAATCTTACACATATATCAATACATGTGATATGTACAAATGAATGAAAAATAAATGTCATATATGTTTTAGTATTTGGGAAAATGTATGAAAACAGCCAGTATTTTGAAATCTGTTACATATATGTATGTACTTGACAGTATGTGACATATTTTCTTATATCAGTGAAGCCATATATGAACACACAGTACATATTTTAGGCCTACTGTATAAGTGTTTTACATGTTTTGCCATACACAGATTAGGTCTGGGGTTGGTCTGAATGGGTTTGTAGGATTTAATAAAGCCTATGAATGAAAACTGAACTTGAATATTCTAATTAATTTAATAATATTATGACCAAAAACCAAGCAATACCTCTACTGAAGTGTTTAAACTGATAAATGCATGCTGTAATAATTTACCTGAAACACTGTTTTGATCTGATTCAGGATGAGACTCAGGGTCTGTACAGGAATAGCATGTGCGACCTTTCTTACATTTGTCTGAAAAGTGAAAGCATTTATGATGATTCTAGGTCCTTTAAATTCTCAAGTATGCATATAGTCATATTCATCAAACACATTTTATCTGATATCTGTGCTTTGCACTGTTTGCACATTGGATTATGTGCAATTCACTCAAAAAAAGCAAATGCAATGTCTATTTGTTAATCTGTTCATCAAACTTCCATACAACCTCACCTTCCTGTGCAATCTCCCACAGATCCAGTGCTATTTTAAAAGCTTGTGCTACTGTCAAAGTCACTGCCTGAGCCTGTGGGTGCATGGAGCAAAAAATATTTGAATATGCTGTACTCCACAAGATGGCGATAGATACCATCTAAACATTAAAGGAATAGTTCACACAAAAAATGAAAATTCTCTCATCATTTACTCCCTCCCCCTCATGACATCCCAGATGACTTTCATGATTTTATGACTTTCTTTCTTCTGTTGAACACAAAGTTTTTTAGAAGAATATCTCTGTAGGTCCATACAATGCCTAAAGACTGCAATGGCAAGACTTACATTTTTGTTTGTTCTCACCCAAAACCAACTGGATCACTTCAGAAGTCTTATGGATTACTTTTATGCTGAAATGTGCTTTTTCACCATTCACTTATAGTGTATGGACCTACTGAGCTGAGATACTCTTCTAATAATCTTAATTTGTGTTCTACAGAAGAGAGAAAGTCATACACGTCTGGGACGACATGAGGGTGAGTAAATGATTAGAGAATTTTTATTTTTGGATGAACTATTCCATTAAGATCAAGAGAAAAGGCTATGGTTTTCCTAATAACTAGTGTGTAAATTACAATACAAGTTATTCAGCTAAACATTAACCAAGTAAAATGACACAGTGATGTAGCACAGCAAAACAATCAAAATTGTAACTTGTAACAAACAATAATAAAAGTGAATCAGAGACACTGAGTGTAAATAAAAGAAGATAGCTAGGACCTTTGTTACTGTATGTTGTGCTATCTGTTATATTCAAATATGCATGTGAAGACACTCACTATTTTCTTTTTTTGGCATAGGAAGGCATGGCACTCCAAAGTTTCATTGAATTGGCTTTGGGAGACGTAGGCAAATACCTTATCCTGAGTTTTATCTGTTGTGCAGTAAGAAATTCTGCAGGGAAAAGAAATACAAGATATATAATTGTCGACTGTACTTTTTTTCATATATGGGACTTAGCAGACTTATTAGTCTCATATAATCATAACTTTTTTCTTTAAAACTTTCTTAAAAGTCTGAACTTAAATGATTAGTTTAGCCACTAGTGTGGTCTTAAGATGTCAGTTTCTGCAAAGGGATGAGTCAGTCAAGAGTGGAGAGCTCACACACCACAACAACATAGAAAACTGTGTAAAGATGACAATTGCACACCCAATGCTGACATTATCAGATATTATATCAAAATGACAGCCTTTTCAAAAAGATCAATGAAAATATTTATGAACCATTAGAAAACAGACTGTCTGCACAACACCCAGATAGCACACATACATCTCTGAGATGTCTCAATTTAATAAACATCTTTAAAAGATCAGATTTACAAACATTCTAAATAATAACTGCTGTATGTCTTATTGACATCCGAGACATTATTGGCATATGAGCAGAACAGGTAAAAAATCTTCCAGATGTAAACACACACACACACACACACACACACACACACTCACTCACACATCAAATAGACATCTGGGTGATGTATGTGTGCTATCAATAATGACAACTTAATTTTTTAAGAGAATGAATACAGAAATTTAGAGCATTGCATAAAAAAGTCTTCTAGAACAAATAATGAGATCCATTAGACAAAAAGGGAAAAGCTACAGAGCTCTGATGAATTTCTTGTGCACTGCCTCTGATGCACAACCTACATAAAAATGCCCGACTCTCTATTCCCCGTTTCCCTCCCTTTCTCACTCTGAACATGGAGGGTGTGGTGAATTATCATTTATTCCTGTCTGTGGTACATTGCAAAAGTAATTTCCCTATCTGTCACTCACTCGAAGTTGTGTCGATGTAGTGACACTAGGGGTCGCTCTTGGGAGCCTCAAACACCGATGATCTTTGAGAAAAGGCCAATGGGAATTGGCAAGTGGAATTTGCATGACACTCCCCCGGACATACAGGTATAAAATGAGCTGGCTCGCAACCACTCATTCAGATTTTTTCTTCGGAGATGAGTGGTGTTGAGCTGCGAGTTCCACTGCTGTTCCATTCTCCTCACAGTGAGAAGCATATGCTGTTTGATATCCGGCGCATTTCAGTGGCTTTCTCCCCCTCTGTGCGATTGATGCAGAGTACGTCTTATATATTCTTGCAGAAAAGAGTATATTTTCTTCTAAAAGAGTGCGCACTGATGGAGAGCGTCTTTTTAAAGATCCCTTTCCGTCTGTGTGTAAATCTTGGATGCGGTCGTATCTCTCTGCCTCTGACTGCCACGAGCACTGTCTCACCTGTCTGGGTCATAGTCATGTTGAGGCAGCATTCGTGGAAGGTTCGTGTTCTCACTGCGAGAACATGACCATGGCAACGTTGCGGTCGCGGCTTTCCTTTTAACGGGGGAAAGACACTCCAGCCGCTCCCCACCCCGGGCCTTCTACCTACGGGTACGAGGCCAGATCGGTTAGCTCTGGGGACGATTTGGGGACCCTAATGGGAGTGCTTCCACTGGGTAATCCCCCACGGACCTCCCATTCCCCAGTACTCTCGTTTGCCCATGTCAAGTTATGGGATGACTCGCCTCATGGCGAGTTTAATGTCTATTTTGGAGCTCTTGAGCAGGATGAGCTCTTGATCGCTGCATCTAAAAGTGGGTTGGTGCAGTCAGACGCTGAGGACTCGACTGGGCTTCCACCTTCGGTTGTGGCTGCCCAGTCTGAGGCTGATCCAGGGCTGACCACCATGTTTGCCTAGGCTGCCACGAGTGTCGGGCTGGAGTGGAACCCTCCACCCTGCCCTGAGCTGTCACGGCTTGATGATTGGTTCCTGTGTTAGGAGTGCCAGAGTTGAAGAGGTTTAGTGAAGAATCTTAATTATTTATTATTTATTTTACATCGTAGCATTACATTTCATTCATCAAATAATGTTACCTTTTCATTTCATTGTTTTAATTTTTTTCTAATCCTAAAAATTGGCTTTTTTCAGCTTTTAAAGAAATTCAGAAATCTGATTTTCATTGTGCTCTTAGACTTCTGGCCCCACTTTATAGGCGAACACGAATATGGTCAATCATTTAAATACTAAGAAATTGATTCCATGCCAATCAGAGAGCATATATACAGTAAGTGTCCATGCACGCAGTCTGAGCATTCATCATCTATAAAATTAGCCTTTGTAGCCTTTTATAAGCAAGGAGACAAATACTTTTTCAATTTCAACAAATGCATTATTAAGAAAAATTATAAATTATAAATTTCACACAAGTAACTCAAAGCTAACTAACATGACCTAGTGGCTCTGACTAGAACAGGAGCTTCCAAATTTCATGAGCAATGTAAAGCAAAACATAGTGTATACCTGCATACTGTACATCGATGAAATCAGTCTGTGAATACAGAAAAACATGAACAAGCCCTTGCTTCTTTCAGGCTTTCAGACATTGCTTGCATATATTCTGTTGCAGCCATGTTGGTAATGTGTGACAATATCTCAGATTGCTCCCTCACAAATTCCCTGCTGCCTACCCTCTCTTGTCGAACACTTTACAGTGGAACATAATGGGGGGAAAGCCAGAGTGCCATTTAATCTTTTCATGAACCCCATACACTTAATGCTGCACCGTAGTGAATCTCATTACACAAATCACTGTGAAAGATTTGTAGCTTAGCAAAATACAGTCTTGACACAAATATAAATGTTTTCTTTGAAAGAGACAAGCTGGCAGTATTGAAATTGACATATCTGCATAACAACTCACAGAAAAAATATAAATGTCAGTGAGCATTGACTGTAATAAAACAGAAGCAGCAAAACAAAACAAAAAAGAAAAGAAAAGACCCAGATTGCCCTTCGAACCTTTACAATTTCTGATGTAATAAAACTGACAACTCAAACCGAGCCTAGACAAAACATCATCTCATCTTATTCACTAAAAAGAGTACAGCTGTCTTTTTTCTTCATTATTTGTATACTCAGCTTTGGGGAATGGGACTCAAAAGAGTGAACAGGAAAATAATTCATATCATCAGGGCAAAGATGTTTCCTTCTTTTCAAACCCCCACCACTTCATTGAGAATGCTCCAAATTTCCATATTTCTCTTTACTGTCAGTGGGTCTGTTGCCCATGATTATGTGCAAAACCCTCTGTCCAAAACCCCCTTAGGGTTGAAACAGCATTTGTTATAGCATTTCGACTGAACTCTGATGAATCGTCCCCTGGCACTTGTGTTTATTTTCCAGCCCCCTTTGAAATTCAGACAGTCTGCATGATCAAAGTCTACTCTGATTGCATTCTTCCATATACGAATCACATCCCCAGGGTGTTTTTTTAGACCAAAGTATGCATTACCTGAATCAGACTAATAATACAGACTTAAAATATAAGCAGAAGCTTGGTACTGTGAAGAGCAATTTGTCCTGATATGTGAGCTCTTTGCATTCCAAAGTCTTACACAGAAATCCATATGTCATTACACTAAATAGCCAGAGCCCCACTGAGGCTCACTGAAGGGTGCAGGCAGGACTGTACCAGGGATGGAAGAGTTCCAGGTGCAAGGATAGAGTGTTTGGTGGCAGACCTGATGCTCTGCTGGCATTGAGAGGAAGGACAGAGAGGGCGTGTGTGTGGTGTATTTGGGTACACTGTAAAAAGTTGTCACCTACAGCCTGATGGCATAATTTTTTCATTCACTTTTTGCGGCAGTTTCAAGGTAAGTTGCTTAAACACTACTAAGGTTACACAAAGATTTTTGAGGTTAATGCTCTATCCGGTTTAAAATTAAAAACCTAACTTCCTGCTTACCCTAAACCTTAAACCTAAGTAATGGTGTCATAAAAAGTGAATGTAAGATGAGCCCAGATAAGGTTTTTAAGGTTAAATCTCCATCGAGTTTTACATAAAAAAACATAAACCTAATGATAGTGTCAAGCAAAGATAAAGAATAAAATTGCTGAAGCTTGACAATTTGTACTCACATGTCGACCCCCGTCCTTTGCACCACTTTATCAATTAAGCTACTGCACAATTTGATCTGGCTCGAATGTAGTTGATTATGTAATGCAAATGTTAAAAACTAGAAGCCATGTAAAAATAATTTTGCAAAAATTTAGGTATAGTAACATGATTCTACCTTGTTACCTTAAGAATCTTTTTTTGTCTAATCCTTAAAAGGATAGTTCCCCCATCTAATCTGAGTAAATACTCACCCTCATGCCATCCCAGATGGTTAAATCCATGTCTTCAGAAGCAATATAATAGAAGTGGGTGAGAAACAGATCAATATATACGTCCTTTTTTACTATAAATCTCTACTTTCACATTCTTCTTTTTTTGGGGAGAGGCGACTCACATTCTCTGTGCATATCGCCACCTACTGGGTAGGGAGAAGAATATAAAAAAAGACTTAAATATTGATTTGTTTCTCACCCACACTTATATCACTTCTGTAGACATGGATTTAACCACTGGAGTTAGATTAATTATTTTATGCTGCATTTGTGTGATTTCTGGAGCTTCATAGGTCTGGTCGCCATTCACTTTGTATGAACCTAAAGAGCTGAGATATTCTTCTAAAAATCTTTGTTTGTGTTTAACAGCAGATAGAAAGACATTAACATCCAGAATGTCATGAGGGTGAGTAAATGATGAGGGAATTTAAATTTTTGGGTGAAATTTCCCTTTTAAAATCATTTTGTTGGTTTAACCTAATGTATTCAGATTGATTCAGTGATGTTAAATAATATATTTGAGTTGAATCTCTCTGCACTCTGAATCACCCATTGTGCCCATTTTGAATTAAACACCTCCCTTTAACAGAGGTGCACAATACAACATTTCTATTTCAACCTAAAATAATTTTGCATTTAAAAAAAAACCTGAATCTCTGTGAACCACATGTAGGAAATGTAGGAAAAAGATCCAAGCATGTTGTCCCTAGCGTGAACATTTGATTGACATACTTAAATGTTAATGAATCACTGGTTAGTGATCTGACTGCAGAGGTCTTGTTGTTTTCAGTGAAGAAGAAAAAAACATGAAGCTCTACAGACCTAGACTGACAGAAAATCTTTACACAGTTGATTGGGAGGGAGTAAAGTAGGGATGCTTATCCAGAGAACTGACTTAATGGCTTTTAAAATTCCTGAGAACCTGAGGGAAGTCCATTTTCATGTGGGTTATTACCTGTAAATGGAAACGTCCTCAATGAGGTCATTGGTCTCTGTGTCTGAGACGATGATTCCTTTAGGGGAGACAGTGAGGGTCACTTTTTGAAACTTCTTCGCACTGGCATGAGCCTGCCGATGGGAAACATTATTATATACAAATTAAATCTTTACCATCTGTATAGTTTCTCCAAGACATCAATGAGATTAAACTGAGAGCAAAGAGAGACTTGTGTTTCTCAGACGTTTCTCTCGATATAAATTATTTAGTAATCTTATACAGTATGTGTCTTCTCTAAAGATTCAGATAAGACCTCAACAATGTATCAGACTGTGTTTAGAGTTTGTCAAGATACCAAAGGCTGCAATTACAAGTCAGAAATTTGAATATGAACATTAATATTTATCATCAAATTCTATTCTATCCTATTTTATCAAATTCTTTTAAGACCAAATTCAAAGAGCTATTCTATTTATACAAGCAGTTTACCCTTAATGTATGCCAACAACTGTCTCATTCAGGGCTATTTTTATTTCTCCTATGGAATCTTAGGAAAAACATCTGAGACAAAGTTGATAAAAAGTTGACATAACTGAAGACATCTGAGACCTCTATTATGTCTCCAGAGCTTTGAAAATGCACTCTCTGAGCAATAAAATTAGTTTGAGCCTTAGACAAACAAATTTGTCATACTCAACTTTTAAATGTCATTCATAACTCATTGACCATAAACAATAACCTCAAAAGGTCAACAAAGTCTGTGTGGACCTTTAACTGTAACAAGGTTTTCTATACTGTAGGTAAAAGAGCTAAAAAGACATGACACTTCATGCAAATGGTGCATTTTCGACCTTGCTTAAGTTGTGTTACTAGGATCCAGCCATATGAACAGATTGGTACATTACTGAAGTGTACTGTCATGAAAGAAAAATGGGTGAGGATGTGGGGAAATTATGGTTCAAATGCAGAAGAGGAGAGAGAGGAGACTTGTGTCAAGGACAAAGGAAATCAGGCAAAGCATATCTGGAGGGTCTTTCTCCCTCCCCGGGAGACATTCAACACTCATTTAAAACACAAATGATGAAGACTGCAGTTATACTCATCTCAGGTATTCAAAGGATGACAGTTAGTTTGGACAGAGAGTTAATTTCATACAGTCTGATTTGGTTGTGCTATTATAAGAAACTAATCTATTTTCATATTGTGTACTTAAAGGAATAGTTCGACCAAAAATAATCATTCTCTCATCAAGTACTCACCATGTCATCTCAAACTCATATGACTTCTTCTGCGGAACAGAAATAAAGATATTTTAATGGAAATGTGATGTTTGTCCATACAATGCAAGTGAATGGTGACCACATTTTTAAGCTCCAAAAAGGACATAAAGGAAGCATAAAAGAATCCATAAGACTCCAGTAGTTTAATTCATGACTTCTGAAGAGATCAAATCACTTTTGTGTGAGAACATACCAAAATGCAACTCAATTTTCACTATAAAACTTGACATCATCCTTGGCGACCATGATTTCAAGCTCAATTACACTTCCTAGTGCAACCTAGCAGTCTGTGCATGCGTGAAGCAATAGGAAATGTAATGAAGCTTGCCATATCACCCTGCAGCTCTTGCCTAAAGCTAAGCAAGGTTGAGCCTGACAAGTACCTGGATGGGAGACCTCCTGGGGAAAACCAAGGTTGCTGCTGGAAGTGGTATTAGGGAGGCCAGCAGGGGGTGTTAACCCTGCAGTCTGTGTGGGTCCTAATGCCCCTGTATAGTGGTGGGGACACTATACTGTAAAAAAAAAAAAAGCACTGTCTTTCAGAAACTGAGGTCTTGACTCTCTGTGGTCATTAAAAAAAAATCCCAGGGCTAAGAGTAGGTGTATAACCCCGGTGTCCTGGCCAAATTCCCAACATTGGCCCCTACCTACCTATGGCCTCCTAATAATCTCCATCCCTGAATTAGCTACTTCACTCTACTCTCCTCTCCACCAATAGCTGGTGTGTGGTGGGTGTTCTGGCGCACTATGGCTACAGTTGCATCATCCAGGTGGATGCTACACACTGGTGGTTGTTGAGGAGATTCCCCCTATACCATATGGAGTGTTTTGAGTGCCTAGAAAAGCACTATATAGAATGTAAGGAATTATTATTATTATTATTATTATCGTGCCTTGAGACAGCAATGACAAAATGTTCAGTGTAAAAGGAGTTACATTTTGGTCTGTTCTCATCTAAAACCGATTAGATTGCTTCGGAAGGCATGGATTAAACCGCTGGCGACATATGGATTACTTTTATGTTGCCTTTATGTGCTTTTTGGAACTTCAAAGTTTTGTTCACCATTCACTTGCATTGTAAGGCCCTACAGAGCTTAAATATTCTTCTAAAAATCTTTGTTTGTGTTCTGCAGATAGGACAAAGGCAGCATAAATTTAACCCATAAGACTGGTTTGATCCATGTTTTCTAAAGCGATTCAGTTGGTTTGGGTGAGAACAGACAAAAATATTACTTATTTTTACTGTTCATCTTGACATTGCTGTCTCTAGGCACGAGCATGATTTCAAGCTTGATTACACTTCCTATTTCTTAAGGCGCAAAGTGCTAGATGGCGCTAGGAAGTGTAATCAAGCTTGAAATCATGATCACCAAGGAAATCTCTTGGATCGCTTCAGAAAACAAAGATTAAACTATCGGAGTCTTATTGATTACGTTTATGCTGCCTTTATGTGCTTTTTAGCTTAAAAATTAGGTCACCATTCTTTTGCATTGTATGGATATACAGAAATCATATATCAATTAAAATATCTTCGATTGTGTTTTGGGGAAGAAAGAAAACTTGACACGACATAGCGTAAGGGTAAGTAAATGAGAGAATTATCATTTTTGGGTGAACTATTCCTTTAAATCGAATACCATGTGGGACCTACAGTATATAATATGAGTATTGAGAAGGAAACTCTTCATAGCATTTCAAGCAGATTGTATTGAAAGCCTGGGATACTTTTGTACTCTACAACATTTTCCCACCCACAATAGTGTGAATACAGGTGGGGCCTAGACTATTGATCAAATAAAGCATTTGGTTTCAGTTTTGTTTTGTTAATCAACACAATGTACTTAGCATGACCTCCAGTAGCTATTCCCTTAAATGACAAAAAAAATAAATAAGAAAAATATATTGAGGTACAATGGAGGTACAATGAACATCATTCTATATCAATCACTACAAACTGTCAAATGAATAACAGTAATCTTTGTCAGAAGCTGCTAAAAATGTAACAGCTAAATAACACAATCCATCTCCTTAACCAGGTTTTGGACCAATTTGATGTTTGTTACTTTCTAATCTCAAGACCACCCTTTTACCCTGTTACTTTGGTGACTGACCGTGGTAACAATCCTCCTGATAGCAGCCGCTGCCATGTCTTCACCTTTAGGTTGACCAACCAGAGTCATGCCTAGATACTTTACATTGAACACCATCCCTTCCAGGAGTGTCTCCTTGGTGTCTGTCCAGTTCTCTGGGAGCTCTAAAAACACAAAATTAAACATAATAAAACATTATGATGCATGGTCTTCAAAATAAATAATTAAATATTTAAAGCTTAAAATATCAATTTCAATTCAATTTATTTGTATAGCAAATGCATATTGTTCCAAAGCAGCTTTACAAAGAATATTGCCTTTCAAACCCTCAGTGATCACATTAAAGGTGGCCATGGCAAGAACAAGCTTCCTAAGGTGTTTAAGGAGATGAGAAAGAATCCTTGGGAGAAACCAAGGGGTCAAAATGAATTACATGAACCTTTATTGATTATCATTGCAGGATATCACAAGAGATCAAAACATGGAAATTACAAAAATGTTATGTTTTTGACTAAATACAAATTTTCCACAATTCTCTCATTGAACATTGATGGCAGGTTTTATACCTATTTCCATTTTGAAAGTGTGACTCCTTCCCTTGTAGGTAGGAATTCTAAAAACTGTGCCACACAGTGAGCTTTAAATAGCATTTTAGTTCCTTTTGTATCCAGTACAATGCCCTGCAAGAGTTCAGAGTTGGATCATCAGATATGGAGACAGACTGAACCTGACTACACAAAACAAAATTTTCTGCCCTGCCAGTGCTATTCTGAAACAAATCTCTATATGAAGCAAGCAATTGAAGCACTATCACTGTTAGGGCTGGGTATTGATGCAGATTTCCCAATTCAATTTGAATCCGACAAACAGGCTCTCGATTCAATTCAGTTCCAATTCGATATTCATTCATATGGGTGTGTTTCAGTTATAATGTCCCCTTTGCTTATATCAGAAATAAATTCTCTCCCATCTAATGCTGTTAATTATACAGGGGACCATTATGAAAATATACATTTTACTAATTATATTTTATTAGTGTTTCTTCATTTTGGTCACATTTTAGCTTTTTAAAATGAACAAATCCATGTATTCAGTCAATAAATAAGATATTATATTGCATATATAACTTTTTTATTAAATGTTTATTGTTAAATTGCATAATGTTTTATATTTACAAGTATTAAGATTGATTTGTTTAACACATCCTAAAACCGGTACGTCTCTTTTTTTATCTCCTTTTCTACCAATTTGGAATGCTCAATTCCCACTACTTAGTAGGTCCCCTTGGTGGCACGGTTACTCACCTCAATCTGGGTGATGGAGGACAAGTCCCAGTTGCCTCCACTTCTGAGACAGACAATGTGCGTATCTTATCACGTGGCTCGTTGTGCATGACACCGCAAAGACTCCACATGTAGGAGCTCATGCTACACTCCGCGAGCCACACACAACTTACCACGTGCCCCATTGAGAGCGAGAACCACTTAATTGTGACCACGAGGAGGTTACCCCATGTGACTCTACACTCCCTAGCAGCCGGGCCAAGTTGGTTGCTTAGGAGACCTGGCAGGAGTCACTCAGCACACCCTGGATTCCAACTCGTAACTCCAGGGGTGGTAGTCAGCGTCAATACTCACTGAACTACCCAGGCCCCCCTGGTACTGTCTCTTTAACAAAACAAACATTTCTGTAAAGAGCATCTGCAAATGAGCGCATGTTAACAGGAGGGGACTCCATTGGCTTTATCTCATCTGTGACATGCATGATTAGAATAAAATGTTGATATTTTGTTGTTTTTGATTAACAACTGACTGTAGAGAAAAGAAAGGGTATTAAAAGAGACATCGTTCATTGACAAATGGGTTGCATTAATCTCATCTTTGGAAATGCATTACACAGAACAACTTTTACTCTCAATACGCAGTGAAAGGACTACACAATACTATACACAATACACTATACTACACAATTATTGGTGAGTGAAATGTAAACATTAAGTAGCCAGTTGACAAATTCATACATTTTAGTCAACTAGCACAAATTGTAGCAGAAGGTTGCAATTAAAGTGAAGATTGCGATGCATCAGAAAATCAATATTTTTACCCACCCCTAATCACTGTTACTTATTAATTATTAAGCCTCTAGCTTACCGTACAATGACACATATACTATACTTTATTTTACAGTGTATTTTACACTATATTACTTATGGAAGAAAAAACAGGGTTTCCACACTTTTTGACAAATGAATTTCCTTGGCCTTTCCAGTTGCTGGAATTATTGTAAACAGATTTTTAGAAATAATTTTGATTGAGTATGGTTGGCTTACGAATCAATTAGACTGATTTGTGAACCATTTCAACTAATTCATTGAAAATAAGTTTTAAACCAAGGCTAAGATCACCTTCTTGAATTATACATTAGATCACTTATAACTAAAAGTTGTATTCTGCTGTATTTTTTATCCTAAAAGTACTTCTAGGAGGCCGAAAACTTGTCTAATATGACTGTCCTGTGTCCTCTGACAGCTCTGTGCTTGGAGCCATCTGGCCCTCCCAGCAGCACCAGCTGTTTGGGGCTAGGAAGACAATTCTGCCATCCCACCTTGTCCAACTGCAACTAAATTATTAACCTACAAAGACACAAAATCTATCTTAGCACAAAATGGGCAGGACAATCTTTTTATCCCATAATAAAGCTTCAACAACTAGCATCATTCTCTTAACGGAGTGATGCCTCCAAAAGTACACCAGGCTGCTATAATGAATAGTTTATCAGATTCATGTTGATGCCTCAGGCCTTTGCTCAGATTAGATTGAATTAGGACATGTTTACTTAAAACTTTGCAAATGTTTTGACAAAAATACAAACCAAACAAATGAAGCAAAGAGTGCTGATGTTAATTGGATTTTTACAGGTTTATTTCTAACAGCAGGATGCATGTGAAAACAGAAACAGCCAGTATTGGGTGTTTGGTGTGAGTGTGGCATTTTTATCAGCACATAATTTGACGTCTGGGTTGGTACATGTGTGTCACCGTGACAGAGTGATCCGATTAATGCAAACATAAAATGCGATTACTAGAGGAGCAGTGCAGTGGCAGTTCCCCTAACAGAAGCCTTATTTGTAGTTCATGTGTAGATTATGTGATATGTGTAGCTCAATATGTGTTTTACAGACAGTTTTAAAATTTCAGTGTGAAAGTAATAAATCCTCTTCTAGATTTGTCCAGATTTGTTGCATTATTTCTTCCTATATTTGAAAATAAAACATCAAAATATATTTTATTCTATTATTTTCTAATTGACTGAATATTTAGAGAATTTTACTCTAGCTGGGCATTTTGTACATCCATTTGTGATATACGTGCCGGGTCTCTAAGGACATGAATATGTAAGAGTGTTTGGTGAAATTCCCATGCATTTAAGGGTTAAAATATCTATATATTTTTAGAAGTGTTACAATGTAATATTACTATATATACATACATATATAGCAGTGTTTCATCATTTGCAGCTGCATGCCCTGCAAAAAATTTATATAATAATAATAATAATTAATAATGAGTATTTTTGGCATGTTTTACAGTTAAAATATTTAAACATGTTTAAAACCAGATACATTTATTTGAACAGCAAAATGAAACATTTAGTCTTGTTTTCAAACAAATATAATAGTATTTATTGGGATTTATGCTAAAAAAAAAAAAAAAAAAAGAAAAAAAAACTTGATTCAAAGAAAATATTTACCCCATTGGCAAATAGCTTTTTCTTGTTTTAAGCATAAATCATAAAAGTCATATTTGTATATACTTGCTAAATTTCATTAAATGTATCTGGAAAACAGTCTTAAAATCTTAAATTATTAAAAAAAATAATAATTTTTAGAGACATATTTTTACTGGAAAATAACACAAAAAATACAAAGTAAAAAATAGTTTTTCAGGCCAAAAATATAATTGCCTCAAGATTATTATAAACATTTTTTTTAATACAGCACAGATTAGACAGAAGAGAAGAAAATGCAGTTAATTTTCTTTGAGCTCATGGTGTTTTTACACATTTGTTAATTTTGCATGTGGTGTACTGTAACACTGAAGGAAATCGAGTGAGACGGCCACCAGATATGAATACTACAGGCTTAATGGTCTGAGTTACACTCAAAAGCCAAATGAATACTCAAGCGTGTCAAACCCCAGTGAATATAAAAACTGCACTACCATGATGAGATGATTAATTCAAACATGAGCTCACACATGGTCACATGCCCAGGACAGTTGCCCATAGCAACGAATAAATCAAATGCCCAGATTTCTGGAATGCTGTAGCATGATATGTTCACAGAAACTTATTGACAGCATTTGTATGTGTCACAGTATATTGTTCAATAGGAATGCCGTAGAAGAGAGAAATACTGTTAAATTCATTTCATTCAGCAACAAACGTGTGACAGCAGTCTCTTCTCTGCAATTTAGAGTGTCTAAATAATGAGTGTTAGTAAGAATCTAGGGCATAACATTAACAGAATATAGGACATGAGGAGACTAATAAGGTGGAGAGGGAGGGCAGAGAGCAGTTGGGGAATAGAACTGATTCTATCGACCCATAAGTGGAATACAAAGATTCTGTTCAATCATATTCAAGACACCTGAGTATGTGTATATGTTGCTGTGGAGGAAAAACAGGAAGGATTCAATTTATAGATTTGTGTTCATAGACACAGAGATGTAGGAGCTGTGCTGAACATGCCATATCTTTATCAGATCTCTGCTCAGGACAACCGCATGCCAAGGAGACCACTATAGTGTCAGGCCAAGCTGCGTTACCTAGCAACAAAAGCCGATGGGAGACAGTCAATGGTGGTGTTAGCATGTGAACATCAGCAGTCACAATACACATAACTCTATGTAAGTATCGTAATGAAGATCATAAAATGATGGCAATAACAATATTTCGAAAAAGAAATATTGCATATCTTTCTGAAAAATAAAACACTGCAGATTTCTTCTCTGTAATAATCTAACAATCTTTTGGCCTTAGCCCTGTCACCTTTTTCCTGTCACAAAATTCCCTATATGCAAATAATGAGAATAATTAAGCAAAATGTTGAAACAATGTTTTAAACAGGGCTGTCAATCGATTTTTACATGGTGTATATATGTATATATATATATATATATATATATATATATATATATATATATATATATATATAATACTGTTCCAGTGCAGATGAGAGGCAAACACGTATAGCAAAATCGATTAGTTTTCAACCTGAAATGTATTAGTGTGGATATGGCCTTTAGAGAAAACACTTAATTCCTAATTTTCCTAATCTACAGTAATCTCCCTATTTATACATTCTTTTCTCCCTAAAAAGACTTAGAAATGTAAAAAAGTGATTTAAAGTTACAAATGATTTAAAGTTACAAAGTTGCATAAAGGCTGCAGAGTCATTTCAGAGACTGAATGTAATCTCATCGTGTGATTCATATGGATTGATTAAAGCTAAAGAATTACTTGAAAACAACCCTCATTTATCTCAGACTTCAGTTCCTTATACTCCAAAGTTTTTCCACGTCTGCAGAGGCCTGTAATTACGAATGTTATCACTCATATGCTTGAGTGCGCAAATGGAATTAATGAACAGAGAAACAAGGTTTATCTTATAACTGGGAGAAGAAAGACAACATCTCCTGCCTCAAGGTGACAAGGGGATTTCTCTTCCAAAACTGAATGAATTAATGGCTTGCTGCATGACTTTCCAACCAATTGGACTAATACATACAGAGCAACATAGCACACATATTCATAGATATTTACATGTGCATCAATGGTATCTTCTGCGATTTCCACTTCATCTCTCTTTTGGATAGAATTAAATTGACAATTTAGAATTATATAGACACTTGAAGGCAGATGGCAGTAGATATCATGGATTTTATATAAACATTGAGAGTCATCTGCTCTGTCAGAACCTGATAATATAATTATAGTTCTAATATAATATAACGTGAGTAATATAATCAGCTTCAGTAATGAGCTGCACGAATTAACCTTTATAATGGCAATTCTTTCTTCTCCCATTTTACATTCACATTCACAACAAAGCTTACCTATTCGTAATAAAGTAAATTTCCTGCCAAATCCTTTTAAATATACAAAATGCTAATGAATAATGATGTTTGCCTTTTGACCACAAATTAATCCAAAATCCAAATGCAATGCAACTTTTTTTAGCTTAGAAGAAAATATATACATTATTATTTTTTTTCAAAATAACAAAAGCTTGAGTCTTATCAGTAGCAAAACAGCAAATCAAACTTTGTGCCTTCTGTTATATTACAAAGTCGCATTCTATTGGGCAACATGCATGCTAACATTTGATTCTAAGAAAATGTTAACATTTCTTTGTACATTAGAACAGACAGGGATTATTTCTGTACAGCCCTTTTGTTCTATGTCCAACTGAATACAAAGTTATTTTAGGAAAAATAGGTCTGTTGCATATAAAGCCAGACACATCATTAACATATGTCAAAAATTATCTGAAATGCAAGAAAAAGTAGATTTTTAATCTGCATTGTTTCATGAAGATTAAGATCAAATTCTATATCAAAAGGATGTGCTGAGTATTTCAAGGAAACACACATCCAAATTATGATACAGGTCTAACTTCTAGTAAGAAGAAAACTTTGTATAGTAATTGTTACACACTCTATAAGTTTAAACTATGAGTGCTTCCTCAGCACATTTTATGGTGTTGTCCTGATAAGAGAGCAGGCAAAAAAAACTATAGGCTATAGGAATCCCATATTCAAAGGTCATGTTTGACACCATTTTTAAAGGTCTGCTTTTCATAGGGATGTTTTGCTAGATAAGAGAGGCCAGGCACAAGCCACTCTTGTTTAAGTGGAAACACAAAGTTTTAGTATATACAGTTGGTGAATTGGTCTATTCGGCCAGGAGGTGGATAAAGAAGTGCCGGGGGCGCCAGTTCAAGAGAGAGAGAGAGAGAGAGTGATGTACGTGGCCACTGTGTGGGTGTCTGTGTGTTTATGTTTGTTTAAGTTGACTTATGTCATTGAAGTTATGTTGACTGTTCTGCCGGTTCCCGCTTCCTCCTTACCCATCCTCGGCCTGAATCAGGCAGTGGAGGAGTGTGATGAGGAGGAGGGGGTGGCCGGGCTGAATTGTCCTAATCACCCGTGAGGGAGATAAAGACGACCCGGAGGTGCTAGTTCAAGAGAGAGAGAGAGACTCACGCGGCCACTGTGTGTGTGTGACTGTGTGTTTATGTTTTTTTAAGTTATGTTAATGGTTCTACCGATTCCCACTTCCTTCTTGCCCATCCTTGAACCCCATTACAACAGTGCATTCAACAGTGCAGAAAGTATTCAGACCCCTTCATATTTTGTTATGATGCAGCCTAATGCTAAAATGCTTTAGATTATTCTTTTTTCTCACATCAATCTACACTCCATACCCCATTATGACAAAGCAAAAAAAAAGATTATTGATAACTTTGCAAATGTATTAAAAAGAGAAAAATGAAATATATCATTGACATAAGAATTCAGACCCTTAACTCAGTACTTAGTTGAAGCACCTTTGGCAGTGATTACAGCCTCAAGTCTTTTTAGGTATAATGCAACAAGCTTTGCACACCTGGATTTGGGGATTTTCTGCCATTCTTCTCTGCAGATCCTCTCATGCTCTGTCAGGTTGTATAGGGACCGTTGGTGGACAGCCATTTTCAGGTTTCTCCAGAGATGTTTAATTGGGTTCCAGTCCAGGCTCTGGATGGGCCAATCTAGGACATTCACAGGGTTGTCCCTAAGCCACTCTTGTGTTGTCTTGGCTGTGCGCTTAACCCTAAGCATTGTCCTTTATGAAGGTGAGCCTTTGGCCAGTCTGAGCTTTTGGCCTCGCTCTGAACCAGGTTTTCATTAAATATACCTCTGTATTTTGCAGCGTTCAGCTTTCCTTCAACCCTGACAAGTTCCCCAGTCCCTGCCACTGAAAAACATCCCCACAGCATGATGCTACCACCACTATGCTTCACCGTTGGGATGGTATTGCGCAGGTGATGAGCGGTGTCTGGTTTCCTCCCTGGTTTCAATCTTCATTTCATCAGACCAGAGAATCTTGTTTATCACAATCTCAGATTCCTTTAGGTGCTCTTCATGTGTCTTGCACTGAGGAGAGGCTCCTGTCTGGCCACTCAGCCATAAAGCCCAAATTGGTGGAGTGTTGCAATGATGACTGTCTTTCTGCAAGTTTCTACCATCTCCACACATCATCTTGGAGCTCAACCAGAGTGACCATCAGGTTCTTGGTCACCTCTCATACCAAGGCTCTACTCCCCCTAGGAAGAGTCCTGATTGTTCAAAACCTCTCCCATTTAAGAATTATGGAGGCGACTGTGCTCATAGGAACCTTCACATAGAACTTTTAAAAGCCAGGAGAAAAAGCTTCCCATATATTTTTTTATTGATGTTAAAGGCCATGCGTTCAATTAATCTCTACAGCAGTTTGGTTCAAAGTCATTTTGGTAGAAGCTAGTCAAATTAGTTGGGCAGGTTGCATGACATGCCCTCATCCTTAAAACCTAAAGCAAAACTACAGAAGTCAAAAGAAACTACAACCCGAACATTAAAGGGTTTGTTCACACAAAAATCGAAATTCTCTCATCTTTTACTCACCATCATGTCATTCCAGATGTGTATGACTTTCTTTCTTCATCAGAACATAAAGAAGATTTTAAGAAGAATATTTCAGCTCTGTAGGTCCATACAATGCAAATGAATGGTGGCCAGATTTTGAAGATCCAAAAATGACATAAATGTGAACTAATTTGAGCAAAGTGACATCAGTTCGGGTGGGGGTCATGCACATCAACCTAACTATTTAATTTTGACACTTCCTGCTATAGGCTGACTGGCAAAAGTTACAGTTTTAGCTGATGCTTTGTATGGGAAACACATGAAGAAGGATGTGATGGGTAAAACAATGGTTAAATGTTTTAGATTTGAGTGGTTTTGTTGTAGTACAGTAAATGTCAGAACCACCACTTAAAACATCATGCTTTCAACTACTACCTGATGAAATGTAATTTATAAAAGACCTTATAGCTGTTGTATATCCACAGTTTAATCTTGATCAAGGTGCACAGTATTATATTTAGGCATCATCAAATCTCCTTTAAGAGCTCAGTAATGGCCTCATAATCAGAAACAGGCTTATGTCTATCAAAGGTCCTCAGCTGGTGTGAATAGCATAAGTGGTGTCCCATGGGGGATTGGCTCTAAAATGCAGCCCCTCTCAAGCATGGCTGATTGGTGGGATTTGGTTGGTTCCGAGCAGGAGGCCGCACACCCTGCTCGCACTCAGTAATGGCTGAGGTTAAAGTTCAAAGCACTGAAAACTGGCAAAGGATGAAAGAAGTGCAACAGCAACATCAGCATGCTAAACTGAACACTGCTTCCAGCATGCCTACTGACTGACTGAGGAACTAAACTTTATACTATACGCAGAAAAACAATGCAACCTTAAAAAATTGCTTCATGTGCAAAAACATCTTAATTAAATGGTTTTATTTTAGATTACACCAAAAAAAGAAGAAAAAATAGTAACGACAAAAAAAAAAAAAAAATGAAAGGTTAGATCAGGTAGAAATACTGTATTGACCTAGATTGTACGACTGTTGTCAGATGATGTAAAACACACAAGGCCTTTTTTCCCCACAAAAACACAAGGAATTTGCAGTTACTGTGTAATTATCAACAATAATCTGCCTCATTAAGCTATGTTAAGGGGCACCAATATGTACTGAAAATTAACTTGATTCTATAGCCCAGTTACATGGATTGTACTATATTGCATATATGACATTCATACCATAATATATAAATGGGCTGAAACACACAAACCACAGTTTTTAACCTGTCATCAATCTATCCGTGGTGAGAGAAGCAGTTTGTTTTTAGGTGCTCAGAGCAGTCTGAATCCCACCAAGCTCAACAGCAAAGATAAAATACAATAAAGTATGTAGCGAGACTGACAGACAGAACAAGAGAAGGCTCAGTGACAAGGTTCACTCTCATAATACTGGAAGCTGGGAAGGCCAAAAATAGAATTAACAAGGGAATATCTTCATAGGGAAGAGGTACCTAAAATCAACAGATGAAAAGAGAGCTGTCAGATGAGTGGGAAGAGCAGAGAGAGAGAGAAAAACAGACAGAGAGAATGAGATGGGAAGAAAGATAGAGAGGGAGAGAGAGAGATAGACAGACAGATAGATAGAGAGAGAGAGAGAGAGAGAGAGAGAGAGAGAGAGAGAGAGAGAGAGAGAGAGAGAGAGTCAATTTCCCTGATGCCTGTCGAGGTTGTCAAACTGGGAGGAAGGTTTGGATTTCACTGATCTCTCTAAGGGAGGATGTGGATACCTCTAGATACTCCATACTCTGTATTCCTCATGCAGCGTGTGCATGGGCTCCAGACTAACATACAGTATGAGAGCAGTGCAACTGAGTTCTACAGATGGGAGCACCAGTACCTGATTTTTGGGGGGGTGGAGGTCAGGGGCTATAAAATGAAACATTTAAAGCCAGAAACTAATAATAAAAGTGATGGTATTATTGTATTACAACAACAAGTGCATTCACCAATAACATAGCATATGTTGTCAAACTAAAATGCACATTTGTCAGTAAGGCATTGATTTTGAATTGGAATACAGATGTAAATTTACTTGTATTAAAACCAGTAACATTTATAAGAGGTTGTCTATAAAATCCATAAAAAGTAAAAACACCTAATTTATATAGGGCTAAAAAATTATTCTGAAAGTGCGAATGAGTTTGGATTCCTTTCATCTGACTCTTATTAGAGACTCTTGATTAAAATTCATTCATCTGTTGGAATTTCTGAACTTTCAAACTAAATTTAATGCTTCACTCTTTCTAGAGTATTTGTGTCCATTTAGACTTACTTTTTTATGTTTTTATATTACTACAAATATTATGTCACTAGTGCAGAGAATCTATCAATCCTGCTGTCGAGAAGCACACATTCCATGACTCAACTGATTCACTTTATTCAACTAACTACAACCATATAATATTTATACTGTATATGTCTCCACAACCTGACAATGGGATTAGTATAATATAATGCAGAGGAGAAGACGTATAAGTGAATAATGCTGTTTAGTTTTGGTGAACATGAGAAAATATATAATTGTGAGGGCTGTGACATTGACCTCTCTCAAAAATCTTACTTAGGCAAAACAGTCTCAGACTAATTAAAAACCCTTGGAACTTAGAAGATAAGCATAAACCAGTTACTTAATAAATAGATAAATGTAGCGCAAAGGTGTATTGGTTGTTTAAGGAAAGCATGATAAAATTATGTAGATATGCAAATGTGTCCAATTTGAATTATAAACTGTAAACTGAGCTCACCCTACACTACCAGTACCCCCATGCTTTTCACCTGAGAAATAATGCCATTTATCACATGTATTCAAGGAATCCTATCTGTCCTATCCTATCTTACTGCAAATACTGATCATTGTAAAACAGTGCCAATGTTGCATATATTGCATGTTACTGATTACAATAAAAAGGTTATATGGGCCAAACAGAGAGAGAGAGAGACTTCCATTATGGATGGAAAGACAGACGATGGATGGACGGATGGATGGATGGATGGGTGGATGGATGGATGGAAGGATGGATATTCCTTATTCTTTATCTTGGACAGAGGAGAGAATGCGATTGCTTGGTTTTTGCAGATTGTGTCTTGAGTGTGGCCAGATATTGTCTTAGTGCATTAGTCTCTCTCTAAAATCCATTTCTCCTCTTTTATTCACAACCTGCCCTTAAGGGAACAAACCACAGGGAGCCTTTGTGTGCACAGACACTAAGGAAAAATAATGACAAAGACAAGAGGATCGAAAGAAGGAGAGAGAGAAAGAGACCTTGTCAACAGTCCGAGGGGATTTTGCCTTTGTTTGATAGTCATTTGGGAGCTAGCAAGTAAACAAATCAAAAGAGGAGGGGAAAACAGAGAGACTGGTTGTCATTTGGTTTAAAAAGAAGGGACGGGTAATTATTGAGCTAAAGCTCTCTTTGCCGACAGATGTGAGAGCTGGCAGTTCAAACTGAATACATTTATATTTAAAGCAGAAAAAATTCACTCCAAAGAAACTGTCAAAATATAATATTCACTTTACAACACAGCAAAACAGCACGGTTCACACCATTTCAAACTGACAGCCAGATATTTATCTAAGCAGATTCCAAGCCATGCAGTGGAAAATTTGAACAATGATAATATGCAGCACTAGAATTCACAACTAAATGTATGTAAAAGCTGAAATGTGTCATTTCTGTGCCACTTGCATCACCGAACGGAATTGCAAAAATAACTATTGCTCTCAAACAGGTTTCTCGAACACATTCCCCATCTTCCACTGGGGCAAACAGATCACATTCACTTCAATGGTTGAGCCAATGTTGCAGTGTCAGGCTGCGGTGCGTTTCCCGAAAGCATAATTAACTAACTATGGTCGAAGTTCCATCGTTAGCAACATTCAGTTCAAAGATTTGTTATTTCCCGTAACCGTAGTTCCAACGAATATTTGCAAACAGCATTGCAAAGTTCTGTGGTTAGAATGACAGCTCTTTACCTGTAGTTAGAAGCATAGTTCCTTGTTAGTTTGCAGTGTGGACATTATTTCACTTCGTTGAGGCTTCTAAATGTTTTATTCCATATATTTCTTTCATTCTGTCAACACTTCTTTGACCATGTTTACATGCATTTAAGAAACGGCTTATTGCGAGGTTTTACAGAAAGCACTGTTCTGAAACTGTGCTTAAACCACTCCGTTTCTGTCGGAGAACACACGTGTTTATGTTAATGCATAAGTGCCGTTTAGTGCGCCAGGGGAACCCCAAAATCTGATGTAAAGGGAAACCCATCAATTGCAGTGTATGTATCTACACAGTGCATCCCGCTTTCCTGTCTTCAGCAGCTTTCTTGCATTAAACATCTTTCTGGTGTACGTGTAAGTAAGATTTTATTATTATATATTTATGGAAGTTATCACTCCACACTCTGCATAATATCATTAACGACAGCTCTATATTTCTGAACCAGTATGGCTCAAACGGTGGATGTGCGAAATAGTTACTACTGTTTTGGGAACAAGTTGTGAGTAGCTTGTTAATTTCTCCAAAGATACATTGTACAATGGTTGTTAAGCATTGAGATACGTCGTTATATGGGAAACGCACCCCTGGTCAGGATGTTCAAACAAACAGGGCTCTTATGAGCATTTTCTATGTGTGAAGTTAGGAATGTTCTTTCTTTTTTCAAGAGCGTTTTTCCAAAACTGCACTTAATACAAATGCAACAGCACACTTTAAGTGCTTCTTAAGAGTCACATAATTGAAGTGATGAAATGAGACTGTATAGTGTCACTCGTAAATGTTATTTCATTATAGTTGTGTGTAACTTTGTAAATACTTGTAATTTACCTTGCTGGGAAAAGTAATTCTCTCAGAACGATCTATTATTTCTACACAATTACAGCATTGTTCATCATATGTGCATTTTCAATGTTTCGTTTTCATAACTTAATTTATGGCTCGAGGTTCAAGCTTCCAGGGTCAGTGACAACTGACAAGTTAACAGGAGCGTTTATCCACTGATCCCTTGTGATTGGTCCAAGGCAATGACAATGATATTGAGTATAATGAGGTTTACTATGTTGGCAGGTGCACAATATGCAGTAGAAGCTCTTATGTAAAGGCTACATGTGCATACAATCACTGATCAAGAGGTCGTCTGCTCTTTGATCCAAAAATATTGACATCAATGCTGTACAACAATGTTGCGGTGTGAGCCACAGCACCCTTTGCTCATAGATCTACGGCAATTTTTAAGTACAACTTAAGTTATTATGTTTTTGGGAAACAGTCTAAGAAACTATTCTAAGATGATTCGTACGATCGTTTCTACAGTCTACTTAGGCTTACAATGGTTTTGGGAAACGAGGTCCAGATCAAAAGTGCCAATGAACCACTGTGTTTACACTTTTCAAGAAAATGTATATACAAATTATTCAGCTTTGTCACTTTGAGAATAAGGTGAAGACAATTTAAATCTTTTTGTAAAGAAATAAAAACTTTATTGGTCAACATAAGTGGGCTGTGCTGAGACAAAACTACAGGCAGACATGCCGTTGTGCAGAGCTGTCATAGTGTCTGATCTGAGAGTGATCGCAATAACAATGTCTGGGAGTCAGCAAGGCCTCAGGTTAAAGCAGAAGGGATTAGAAGAAATAGAGAAGTGTGTCTATTTTTCTCTGTCCCTTTGTGCCTTCCAGGTCAGGATTGAGCCTTAATTAAGGGGGGGGGGAGGAAATATTCTGCTCAGTCTTCATAAAAACTTCCCTTAGTGGCAAGCTATTGGACACACTCTGAAATACAGTATACAGCAAGCTTATAAAACCTAATAGGGTCTTTTTTATACAGAACTGCACACATGTCTAAGTAAGACTGTATGCCTACAGTATCCCCAATAAAGTGTTTGTAGAAGAGAAGAGAAGCGAACAGCACACACCGAAACTGGTCACAGCATGTTCATCCAGGAGCCAAATGCTTGCCTTAGCTCAATATGGACTTACTCAACTGTACCTTTGGGCTGTGCGGATATGACATATTGATCTCTTGCATTATTTACCATTGTGCACAGACAATCAACACCTAATTTATGCAGCCTTAAAAGGATAGTGCACCCAAAAATGAAAATTCTCTGATTATTGATTCACCCTCATGCCATCCTAGATGTGTATGACTTTCTTTCATCTACTGAAGAAATATTTAAAAGAATATTTCAGCTCTGTTGGTTCTTTCAATGCAAGTGAATGGTGTCCAGAAATCTGGAGGTACAAAAAGCAGACAAATGAATCCATACAATTCCAGTGGTTAAATCCATATTTTCAGAAGCGATGTGATAAGTGCGTGTAAGAAACAGATAATTTTTTAAGTCCTTTAATCATATATAAAATCCATCTTCACATCTGAAAGTCACATGTGGCGCCTGTTTAGTTTCACTTTCACATCTGAATGTGAAAGAGGACATTTATAGTAGAACGTTAGACTTAAATATAGATCTGTTTCTCACCCACACCTATCGTATGTATTCTGAAGATATATATGTAACCACTGGAGTCTTATGGATTACTTTAATGCTGCTAATATCTTGTTTTTGGACCTTCAGATTTCTGGCCACCATTCACATGCATTCAAAGGACAAACAAAGCTGAGATATTCTTATAAAAATCTTTGTGTTCAGCAGAAGACAGAAAGTCATACACATCTGGGATGGCATGAGGGCGAGTAAATCATGAAATAATTTTTAAATTAACTGTACTTTAACTCTTAATCAGTCGATTTACTGTATGGAGCACATGAGTTTAATCTACATTAAACCCTTTATTCATCAAATAGTTTTTTTTTAATTCTAACTGAGTAAAGCAAGGAGGTTCCCACTTACTCTATGTTACATCCCAATCAAGGAAACTGCAAAACAATTGTTTTGGAAATTGCAAAACACTACAGAGTAAAAAACTGAGATGGGTTTCAACCATTTGTAGCAACTAATGTGACCTTCAGAACAGTCAGTATTTACAGTAAATTACACATTAGAAGGGATAGTGTCCTCTCTCTGTGTGCAAGGATCCTGACTGTACAAATATCAACCCTGTGACTTCAAAGAAATTATGGCATGATCTATAGGAGCCTCACCATGATATTTCAGCACTAAATTTTCCTCTTGTCAACACAATCAAATGGCCTTTTTTTACTGATCCCAGATAAAAGAAGTGCCAGGGGAAAATGTGACATTTATCTCTAAGTTATATGACAAAAGCTATATATCATTAAAAACTCAAATGCACAATTGAGAGACATCACCACCCTTTCAAGAATATTCAATATTTATTTACTTGTGTGTTGTACTATCACCCTCTTGCTCTTAAAGGCATAGTTCACCAAAAAATTTAAATTCTGTCATAATTTACTTACCCTTATGTTGCTCTAAACCTATATGACTTTCTTCCATGAAAATTAAAACAAAATTAGATGTTAGCCAGAATTTTAAGGACTAACAGGCTCAGTCACCATTTACTTTCATTGTATGGGGGAAAAAAGAGCAGCATCAACATTCTTCACTATTTCTCCTTTTGTGTTTCACGGAAGACATTAAAGGCTAATTAATGACATTTTTGTTCTGCCAAGGTGTTTGATTGATGATATTTCTCCTGTTCGTGCACATCTCTGAAGTTCTTGTCCAAGAAGAACTTGGCTGGTTGATGAGCGTTGATGATTGGTTTAAACTTATCATGGGTGCGGTTTGAACGTGGCATTTTTTATTAACAATCGAGCGTGCAAGCTGAGGAGTAGTTGCCTCCTAGGTCACTATCATTAAAATTTTATAACTTTAAAGCCCGTCTCTCAGATTTTGTGCATAAGTACAGTTTTTTACATGATTCACAACATAAACTCCACAAAGACAGCATGGCCAAGATAAATGCATGAATAGAGATAGTTTTTTTTATGATGTCAGTTTAGATAACTTGTCGCCAAAAGTGAAAGTGGCTCCGTGACATGTTTAATAAGTGATGCAGTGAAAAAAAGAACTGCATTATTGGCATTGTTTTCGTGGCTGGAACAGCATGTTAAACACTGTGACGTCACCCTAAACTAACTCATTTCAAAATGACGGCAGGCATATTATAAATGCCGACTTCGTTCGTGTAGGGAGCTTTAGTTCTAGAAAAAAGTTTGGCTTCTTCTATAGTATAAATTAGGCTTAAGTAATACAACATTGGAAAGACATGAGGATGAGTAAGTGACAACATACTTTTCAATAACATATTTTTGGGCTATCTGTCCCTTTAAGTTAATAATACTTCATTAATCTCAGTTTTGTTTGGCATGGAAGCACAGAGTATGGTCATTTTTTCAAATAGGCAATGAGGGGTGAATAAAACATAATGTAGCTTTATACTCCTCCACTATCCGCTTCCTTGAGGCAAAGCTACTCTTATCGTGTAAACACCAGTTCACATTCATCAGCATTGCTTTAGCAGCATCTCCATACACAAAAATCATTATTAAAGCAGGCAGTTCATTCATAATGGAAAGATAATAATAATTTTATATATGTCTGTTGTAGTTAGAAGCTAGGTATCACATCTTGGCTAACTGTAAAACCTAACTGCCATTTTCATTTATATTCTGACACTGCTAGTGGTTTCTTGGAACTTATACAATGAACATGATGAGTAATTAGCTAAATTATAGTCATTTGTGAGAAATCATCAGGTAGAGCGAGATAATATTAACTGGTCGCCAGTCAATTTCATAACCAACAATTAAAGCAATGCATTGTATTACAGATATAGGGTGAATGATTCATCCTATCCCTGTAATACAATGCATTGCTAAAGAGACAGATCAAAACATAAAAATGTAATCCTCAGAGAGCACAGCAAAATTCCCAATACACACGTTGATTTGAATAATTCAGCAAGCTTATTTTCTTGGTTTTCAGTCAAGCATGCATTCTCTCATAAATGAGACACAGTGTGAGGGTCAGTTTCCCCCAATCTGTATGCTTGAAACACAGTTCAAGTGGGAAACTGCGATGTTTTCTGCCCAGAGTGTCTCCTGAACTTCACATCTCACACATCAGAATGACAGCGTGTTGAGCCTCAGGCTTCAGACTGCCACAAACGCCTGTCACTGCTGATGTGACACAGGCTGTCTCCTAATACCACTTCCCTCTTTTTCATACAAGAGCACTGAATTCTTCCTCCTCACAGAACAACAGCTGACAAGACTGAAGAACTGGCCAATTGGTTTAATAATTAATAGCATAGATGGAGGAAGTGTGAAAGTGTGTTTTGCAACATAGTCAGCGAAAGTGTGAACATCAGGAATGGAGGCTGTGATTTCACTTGTACAGTTTGGCCAGAATAAATTTTAAACCAAGTTTGAACACATTTCATAGAACCAGCCAACCTTAACAGTGTAAATATTGTAAGCTATGCTCAGTATACAGTCATAATGGGTTTTTGGTAACACTTTACAATAAGGTTCCATCCATTAGTTGATAATATTAGTTAACAATGATCAATACTTTTATAGCATTTATTAATCATGTTTAACCCCTTAAACTCTGGTGCATTTTTGGGCTGCCACCTGCATTCTTTACTCTCATTTAAAAGCTCACCTTTCACACACACACTTTGGACTAAATGCAAAAAATTTGACTAATTTTTCAGAAAACCCCCCAAATAATAATAAAAAAAAAGACTCAAATTATTCATAATTATTATTTAATGTGTCTATAATCTTTTTTTTTTTTTCGTCCTAAATTTTTAAGCATATAATTCTGGTTCTGTTTACTCTATCTCACTTTGAAATGTCTTATTTAATTAGGCTAGATGGCAGCAAGTACTATCTCCATCACATTTCCAACACAATATACAGATCTGAAATGTAGGTGGCGCTCTAACACATTTTAGCCCTCACAGATGTACTTATCTAGAGACATTGTCTAATTTTCATTTCATGCACCATGCCCATTGTTTCATTACATATCTTGGCCTCTGAGTGGACTAGAAGCTCATTCTCCACTGCAATGATATATAACATATTGTATAGTTATATATTATTGCAATGATATATAACACACTGTATAGTTATATATAAACTATATAGAAAAAATATTTTTCTGATGATTTGTTTGGCATGCTTTTCATTCTGGACTGGATATTTTGCTCTGGACACCTAAGGTATAGCATGGATTGTTCAGACAAGCAAACTCACGGACAAGTAAGAAATGGCTCATTGTTTTAGAAAATATAAGGTAAAAGCAAATATAAATGTTTTTGGCTACTTGGGGCTTACTGCAGCAAAGATCAGTGCATAACAGAGATGTTTGTTGTTTATTACAACATATAGTAATACATTTTTAATCAAAAGTTGTATATACATGAACTAACAATGAACAATTGTATTTTTCTTAACTAGTATTAACAAAGATTCATAAATGCTGTAAAATATATATTGTTTATTGTTAGTTCATGATACCTATATGGAGGACCAGGACTGCCAAAATACAAAATAAATATGTAAATATCAATCTTTTAATTAAATATTTTATTTAGTATTTATCTAAATATGTATCTTGTAAATCTTTAAAAAAAATATAAAAAGGGAAAAAGTGTACATAAATAAATACATTTTAAAATCTGACATAAATGAGTATTTATACTTTCCTTACTTGTGTATTATTGTATTTCTTTATTTCCATATTAATTTATTTCCATGTGAATTTATTTCCTGTTTTTATTATAAATGTTATACATATTTTTATTTAAACATTTATTTCTACATGTATATATGTCCATATTTATATATTTCCACTTTTATTTATTTCCATATATATTTTCTGATACATTTCTGTGTCCATATGGTAATGAGGGGGCGTGCTTTCCACTTCAGGCACAGCAATCGAGCTCAGAGTGCTCCAGAGTGAAGCTTGGAGGCCACAGTGACATCTTGTGGTTGACAAATGAAATGCACAGATGGGTGTGTATAACATTTTTTTAAAAATGTACCTGTGAGTAGAGAAAGTCAAATAGGAAATTAATTATCTGTATTAAATTAAAGACTTATACTGTAGGTGGGGAAAAATGACCAAAATCTTATATAGCTATTGTTTAACAAATTTTATATCTCTGTAGCTTTGTGTACCTTGAGTAACCATACCTGTACAGACTTTGAAAAATCCTGGCTGGGATTTCTAAAATGTCTGGGATACAGCTGAATACTTTGGCTGATAAATTATACAAAAACTCGACTTCAACAGATCTGATAACAGACACTTTGATATTGACAAAAAGCAGTGTGTGCACGTGAAATGATCCAGATTCCAATTTTACGCAAAAACGCGAATGTTGGTGACAGAAGCTTGCCTTCATTCAGGACTGGCACATATAGCCGAGGAAGGCAGGTCAGCGAGGGTGGCAAAAGGGCAGGGTGAAAGAGGGAGAGAGTGGGAGAGAGAGACACATGGCTATGCTTTTGGAATGATCACTGTCAGATCACAGAGCACACTTGATATTAAACAAGATCCGTATATCAGTAAATATATATGGAAATAAATAAAAGTGGAAATATATAAATATGGACATATATACATGTAAAAATAAATGCATGTAGAAAAAATAAATGAGGAAATAAATTCATGTGGAAATAAATTTATATGGAAATAAATAAATACAATAATACATAAATAAGGAAATAAAAGTATAAATACTAATTTATGTCAGATTTTATCATTTATTTATTTATTTATTTATATGCACACTTTTTTTAATTTATTAATTTATTTTTTTTTACATTTATTTAAAAATATGTTTATTTATATATTTAGTTTTTGTTGTTGTTGTTGTTTTTTGCAGTCCTGGTCCTCCATATACCTAATGCATTAACTAATGCTAACGAATGGAACCTGATTGTAAAGTGCCATCGTTTTTTACTATACAGGTCTGGAGAAAAGAGAAAGTGAGAAACAGATGGAGATCTTGTTCTACAATGACAGGACGTTACCTATAGCGTCATTGTTTGTGCAACGATCCTTCATGTATAATGTAATACAAATTGCAGAATGATTTCAAATTGCATTTATCACATTAGAAGAAGTGCAGCAGCATTTTATTAACAGTGGAATGCAAACAGCTGACATCATACAATATGCAGAGCCGAAAAGAAGTAAACCAGACAATTGTGCAAATGATACTGCATTAACCAAATATATTGCTCACTTGCATACAGTGAGAGGACATATAATAGATTTTAATAGTTCTTAGAAGAACATTTCTTGTAAAAGAGAAGGCAATCTTGAGACACTCGTTTTAAAATTGTATTGTAATCTGCGTGATGTCTTGTTGTTGCTGTATTCAGTCATTAGAAACACACATAAACATACTCACTTTCGTGCTTGGATGTTCCCCATGTGTGCCGCGGAGCTCCAGGACTTTTGATTATTGCTCTCCCGGCTGATTTTAACGCATCCATGCCGTATGGTGTCTGCAGAGCAGGTGCTGAGCTCTTCTTTGGTGCCTACTGGGGGAATGGGGAAAGTAAAGTAGCATGCAACGAGTGATGAAGCGAGTGGACACGAGCATCCTACATGCACCGCACACACTTCTGTAGCTGTACAGTAACATTAACCCTTTGCTGTCCTGCCGCTGTCTGTGAGGAATCCACGAGGTGCTCCGTTTACATTCATGTGACGTCTCTCGTGACATTAAATGAGATGAAGTGCAGTCATGGAAAACTTATGGAGAAACACATAGAGTAATTATCCATGTATAATGTTTTTCATTGGAGATTAACCCTAAAACATAGTAGGCTTATTGTATCTATTTCTTTTAGAATCTTAACATTATGGTGGTACAACTCTGAACAAAATATAGACCATGTCTAATTTAAATTGTAAGGGAAAAACTATGGACGCGTAGAACGAGTAGGCTACACAAACTAAAACATGGGCTAGTTGAAAAAAGGAAGCATGCAACAGTTTCGAGCATCATATGTTAGTTAACTAGACCTAGTTAATTTGTGAAAACTTATATCGAATATATTAAATATAAAAAAACTCTGTATTGCCTGGGTTTCTTTTAAAAGCATACATGTGTTGGAATCGGTTGGAATATGTATCTATACCTGATCTAGTCGCAGTTTTTAGAACTCTTGCGCCCTCTGTCTGTGCGCTACTGTTACTACGACAGTTCTTAGAAACTTAAATGATATTATAGGCCTACTGGATATCCTTTGTAAGTAATAATAATAAAAACTTTAATAATAATAATTAATATATACAGTATGGTGTAACATTTTTAAGCACATAAGGTGTTTCACAAAAACATTTGTCTTAAGATGTTATATATATATATATATATATATATATATATATATATATATATATATATATATATATATATATATATATATATATATATATATAGCTTAATGTGTCAGTAGGAGAAATACATTTTACTCCCAAACATTCAGGGATGCAAACTCATGGGAGGTGAAAAAGATGAGAAAGTTATAACAAGTATGCCAGATGTATATTTTCAGTTGATTTGCTTAAGCAAATTGTGCGAACAGTGTTTGTTGTATTTTAAGTGTTTAAGCATAAAAGTAACCTTTTCACCAAATTCAACAATTTACCAAACAATTTGGGCAAATTAGTTCCAGAAAAGGTGACTTCAGCTGAAAGGTGAGTAGTTTGCATACCTGAAGTAGAAACAAAGGCACACCTATAATAAAATTCCCATCAACGGGGTTTATATAAATAGGCCTAGTAGCCTAATGTTTCGAGCATCCCGTTCTTCAACATCTTGAGATGTTGCGATATGTATGTTGAATTTGTACAGGATTTGATCAAATATGCATTAATGCCATTTATAGATTGTATTTATGCAACTGTTTTGAATATATTTATTGGCATGGAAATTTATAGGCCCTATATTGTATTTTATCTTTATGTATGTTTATACATGCATACTTTATTGTATGATTGTATGACAGATATTATCATGTAAACTTTCCTATTAAGATCTTTGAATTAATTTTATGTCTGATGAAGAGTGGAATGCTCGAAACGTTACATAAAATCCCGTTGATGGGAATTTTGTTTTAGGTGTGCATCTCCTTTATTTCTACATTTGGACTATTAGTTTTGGTAAATATGGGTGTGCGTGATGTTGTTTATATTTATTAGTTTGCATCACTGAACACTACTTTTGAAAGAAGGGAGCCTTGCAACAGATGGTATGGCCCCCACAGAAATTCTCTTTTATATATAGATATATAGGCTATTACATTTATGCATTTGGCAGACGCTTTTATCCAAAGCTACTTACAGAGCCCTTATTATAGGGACAATCTCCCCGGAGCAACCTGAAGTTAAGTGTCTTGCTCAAGGACACAATGGTGGTGGCTGTGGGGATCGAACCAGCGACCTTCTGATTACTACACTACCACAACTCACAGATTGTGTGTGTGTGTGTGTGTGTGAGAGAGAGAGAGAGAGAACAAACCCCGTTTTAAAGGAAGAAAAAAAGTCATTTGTTGGAAGACACAACACAGCTGTTTAAAACAACTAGCGATGCCCGATTTGAATATATATTTCGAGTCGGTTTATTTCAGTGAATTAGCCAAATAGGCTTGCAAAACGGTCTGAATCGATTCGTGATTCAGTGCAAGACTCGGAATCACTGAATCATTTGGAGCAGTTTCTCACATAGTAGGCTAAAACAGTATCAAGATATTGACGAACACAGAACAAACAGCGCTGGATACAATGACACTTTACCTACAGCCAACTGAAAAAAAAGTCTGTCTTTTTGAGAGGAAAGTTTGAGAAACTTCAGCAAATGATGTGTCATGTGAACAACGGGCTGTTAAGGAGTCCGCTCGCGCTATTTTTCAGTCGTTTCCCATGTAAACATTCACTAGATGGATTTCTTTTGAAAACCGCGTCACGTTTGATTGTGTTTTTAGCATCTCTCACAGGAGCTCTGCATTTTTAGATGCTGTGTGACCTTAAAAAAAACTTCTTCAACCCATTAAACAGGTCTCGAGACTCCTGCGTTCTGCTCTATTCGTTGTGCACGTTTTGTTTTTAGCGCGAAAACGCGTCTGTCTGAACGGTTACTGGAAGAAATGCCAATAGTTACATGAACGCTACTCATACTCGAGAGAGCGGGGGAGTATGCCCCCGGGCACCCCTAGATAAGGTTGCCTGTGTCCATGTTTAAAGCTGTATAACATCCAGAAAGTCAGAAGGTGAACGGACACAAAGGACACTTTCTGCTAAAGAGAGGTCAGAGATGGAGAACACACATTCAGAACAGGTTATTCAGAGGGAGAAAGAGATGGGACACAATTTGTTTTAAATGGTTATTTCTCTTGAACAATAACTTAAAAAAAAAAAAAAAACTTTTTTATTTTGTTTGTTTTGATGGTCTTGACAAAGTCACAATGTTTGGTTCCAGAACCAAAAACTATGGAGTATTTATAACATATTCTTTACCTGTCCCAGGTCAAAAATGACCCTGAGACAATAGAAGGGTTAAGAGAGACAATATTTAGAGCAGTGGTTTTCAACTGTTTTTTCCTCAGGAGACAGATTTTATACTGGACATCAAGTGAAGACCCAACACAGTACCAAAATTGTTTATCTTACAAAGGTTATTATTAATTAGATTTATATGCCAAATAATTAACTGTACAAAACACATTGTAAATGGCAAACATCATGTTTATCCTTGCTGCAAGTAAAATCTTCTTGTACCTTGCAAAGTTTTGTCCATTTTGACTTCTAAGTGATAGATAAGTGTTTTATTGGACAGACTGCCTTTGATGTAAATAACAAAAGATAAGCGTTTTCTCCCCCCTTTTAAAATTTGATTAGCCTATGTATTTCGCAATCCTTACTATGAACGATAATATTCTTAGTTGCATATTAGCCCTGCGAGTAGCAAAACACCAGTTAAGAACCACTGATTTGGAGCAATTTGACATGCTGGTTATTTTTATCAGTTTTCTTAGCAGCAATCAAAATCACAGTCTTTATAATGTTAACTTTCCCCAAAGATCACAAACTTTGACCTAAGACTTTCATTCTCAGGATATAACAGCAACAGAATGAGAATTGGGGTTAAATCTCAATCCCCCAGATTTCGCCGCTCCTTCATGAAAATGGGACAGCGACCCAAGTTATGCAACAAATGACAGAATTCAAATGAATGAATACCATGAGGGAAACACCCATTACCAATCCTCTGTAAGCATTAACCTGCAGCATACTAATCTTCAGACAAAGGGGTATTGCATTTTGCCATGTTGGTAGTCACATGTCACATCAGGCTACCAATCCTTGCCGAACAAACCATGCTTTTAATCTGCTTTTATTCTTGGGATCAGTCAGAGGACATAAACCCTATGGTCATTAGATAAAAGCGTATAACTAAGAAGAGCTGGAGAAGAGCTCATCAAATAAATGAAACAGATCAGCATCCAGATAGGCAATGTTTTTTATAGATTGCAGTAAAAAGGTGGTTATCACTCCTTAAACTTGCTGACAAACATGCGCTTGATCATTTCAGTTTATATGGTCTTTAATCTCCTCTATAGTATTTTGGCAGCTGCCCTGGACATTCATCTCCTTTTGTTGTCTTTCTGTCTTTATTTTCGCTCATACACTCTCTCGCTCTCTCTGTTGGTTTCCATGAAGCCGACTCTCCACATTAGCAGGCAGAGCTGGAAGAACCTGTTGAGAGTATTGGTGTGTGGTAGAAGCAGTTGTTTCCAAGGAGTCGTTCAGATGCTGTTAATCTCGGGAGCTGTGCTCCCTGTCTGCTGAGAGGCACACCAAGTTTCACAGGGCTGGTTGAGTGATTCTGAGGACAGGCTCTTACAAGACAGAATACTGCTAAGACTTGGCTTCCGCCCTCCAGGTGGCTGGGCCTCGATCTCTACACGAACCTCAATATTGGCCCCTTCCCTACTCGTTTTAAGAAAAAACCACAAAGGCACAAATACAGTATATAAAATATGGTTCTCTGGTTTTCTTTATTGTTTTATTTACAATATGAAATGTGCTCACCTCAGAGCAAATGTTTGTGTGCTACTGAAGGCACACTCCACAACTACATCCACTTCATCTGACTGGACATCCTGCTCAGTGCTGACAATATGTCTATCCATTGGCAGTTCAGTGGAGCCATCTGCTCCTGACTGGACCACACTGGTGCCGGGAAGTGGCATCACTTCCTCCACACTGCCACTCTCTTCCTGTATGCTTCCATCAGTTAGAGTTGGATTAGGCTGTCCGGTCCAATGGTCACTGACTACATGAGAAAATAGAAGATCTTCAAGAGAAGTTTAAATGTCATCAGATCAGGCCAAATTGAGAGCTTAATATAACAATACTAATACTTTCTGCATTAGAATTACAGTTACAATCAATATAATTGAATGCAAACTCAAATGTTAGTGTATTGCAAACTAAGGTTTAAAGGAATAGTCCACCCAAAAATGAAAATTCCCTCATCATGTACTCACCCTCATGACATACCAGATGTGTATGACTTTCTTTCTTCTGCAGAACACAAAGATTTTTAGAAGAATATTTCAGCTCTGTAGGTCCATGCAATGAAAGTGAATGGTGGCCTGACCTTTCAAGCTCCAAAAATCACATAAATGCAGCATAAAAGTAATCCATATGACTCCAGTGGTTTTCTGAAATGATGCAATCACATTGGATGAGAAACAGATCAATATTTAATGTATTGTTTTACTATAAATCTCCACTTTTACTTTCAAGAATGTGAAAGTGGGGATTTATAGTAAAAAAGGACTTAAATAATTATCTGTTTCTTACCCACACCAATCATATCAATCATTCGCTTCTGAAGACTAATTTATGCTGAATTTATGTGATTATTGGAGCTTCAAAGTTGATCAAGTTTGGTCACCATTCACTTGCATTGTGAGGACCTACAGATATGAGATATAATTCTAAAAATCTTTGTTTGTGTTCTGCAGAAGAAAGAAATTCACACACATCTGGGATGGCATGAGGGTGAGTAAATGATGAGAGAATTTTCATTTTTGGGTGAACTATTCCAATGAAGGTTAGCTGTGTTGTAATACAGCAGGGCTTAATCCTGTTCTGGTAAACAGGGACTACATCATGGGTTATATTATCATATTTTCCAATTTTTTGGAAAGGTGGATTTTAAAGTTGAACTTACAATTGGCCAGATCTTCAAGCTGTATATTCCGTATTTCAGGAGGTTCGGTTTGTGGCCTGCACCAGCCATTCCGGCACAATGACATGGGCACTACCCCATAGACATAAGTCAACATAAGAGGCACTCCAACCCCTTAAAAAAGAGAAAAAAAATCATTTGAAATTATTATTTAGTGCAATTAATAATAATAATAAAACAACAATCATTAATGCAATTAATCATGACCCCTGACCCAAATTGTCAATTTCATAATAAGAGCAATTCTAGCATAAAGCACCAACGTTGCATATCATGTTTTATCCATCTGTATGCATACATAGACAAACAATTAAAAAAATAGCACAGATGGAACACAAGAACACTTCCCATGTGAACGGCCCCGAAATTTACCATGGCTTGACAACATGATTGCAAAATGGATTGCAGTGGACTGTAAGCAAGGCTTACAGTGAGGAAAATAAGTATTTGAACACCCTGCTATTTTGCAAGTTCACCCACTTAGAAATCATGGAGGGGTCTGAAATTGTCATCGTAGGTGCATGTCCACTGTGAGAGACATAATCTAAAAAAAAAAATAAAGAAATCACAATGTATGATTTTTTAACTATTTATTTGTATGATACAGCTGCAAATAAGTATTTGAACACCTGAGAAAATCAATGTTAATATTTGGTACAGTAGCCTTTGTTTGCAATTACAGAGGTCAAACGTTTCCTGTAGTTTTTCACCAGGTTTGCACACACTGCAGGAGGGATTTTGGCCCACTCCTCCACACAGATCTTCTCTAGATCAGTCAGGTTTCTGGGCTGTCGCTGAGAAACACGGAGTTTGAGCTCCCTCCAAAGATTCTCTATTGGGTTTAGGTCTGGAGACTGGCTAGGCCACGCCAGAACCTTGATATGCTTCTTACAGAGCCACTCCTTGGTTATCCTGGCTGTGTGCTTCGGGTCATTGTCATGTTGGAAGACCCAGCCTCGACCCATCTTCAATGCTCTAACTGAGGGAAGGAGGTTGTTCCCCAAAATCTCGCAATACATGGCCCCGGTCATCCTCTCCTTAATACAGTGCAGTCGCCCTGTCCCATGTGCAGAAAAATACCCCCAAAGCATGATGCTACCACCCCCATGCTTCACAGTAGGGATGGTGTTCTTGGGATGGTACTCATCATTCTTCTTCCTCCAAACACAGTTAGTGGAATTATGACCAAAAAGTTCTATTTTGGTCTCATCTGACCACATGACTTTCTCCCATGACTCCTCTGGATCATCCAAATGGTCATTGGCAAACTTAAGACGGGCCTTGACATGTGCTGGTTTAAGCAGGGGAACCTTCCGTGCCATGCATGATTTCAAACCATGACGTCTTAGTGTATTACCAACAGTAACCTTGGAAACGGTGGTCCCAGCTCTTTTCAGGTCATTGACCAGCTCCTCCCGTGTAGTTCTGGGCTGATTTCTCACCTTTCTTAGGATCATTGAGACCCCACGAGATGAGATCTTGCATGGAGCCCCAGTCTGAGGGAGTTTGACAGTCATGTTTAGCTTCTTCCATTTTCTAATGATTGCTCCAACAGTGGACCTTTTTTCACCAAGCTGCTTGGCAATTTCCCCGTAGCACTTTCCAGCCTTGTGGAGGTGTACAATTTTGACTCTAGTGTCTTTGGACAGCAAACGACCTCAAACAGGAGCATCTAATTTAGGATAATAAATGGAGTGGAGGTGGACATTTTAAAGGCAGACTAACAGGTCTTTGAGGGTCAGAATTCTAGCTGATAGACAGGTGTTCAAATACTTATTTGCAGCTGTATCATACAAATAAATAGTTAAAAAAATCATACATTGTGATTTCTGGATTTTTTTTTTAGATTATGTCTCTCACAGTGGACATGCACCTACGATGACAATTTCAGACCCCTCCATGATTTCCAAGTGGGAGAACTTGCAAAATAGCAGGGTGTTCAAATACTTATTTTCCTCACTGTATGTTCAATAATATAAAACATATTAAAACATGTAAAATATATTGGCTTCTAAAGCCACTTTTTGTAATGTCTATTTAATGATTTTCTCATCAGCTATGTAATGTTTGGGGGCTTCTCTCAGAAATGATTGATATACATGACTCATTTGATTAATTCATCAGCAAATGTAATTCATTTGATAATAAAAATTTTAAGCACCTGACAGCCCTAATTAATATTAATTACAGTAAATTTTGTATAATTGTATAAGTTAAGTCCCTATATGAAAAAAAACTACACAGGGAAATATTCTGATCAAAGGTTAGACATAGTTAGAGTTAAAGGGTCTCTTATTTTGTATCAAATTATTTTGAAGAAGGAAAAATGGGGGCAATAATTCACATAATGCCAGCATAACACTGAGGCATAATGCAACAGTAAAGACAAGGACAACAATCCATAAACAAAACAGGACACAAAAGGTCATCATCCTCAGGGTTACAGATATGAACAGAGTGTCTTTGTTGGCAGCAGCATTCAGGGGACGAGGCCCCTCTATGGCTCTGCTAAAGAGAGGTCAGAGCTGGAGAACACACATGGTTATTCAGAGGAGAGAAAGAGATGGAACACAAGCTTTGGGTTTAGGGTGGAGTGGACAGAGCAGTGAATGCGCTGTACTCAGGAATTCACGTTATGCCATGGAGATCGCTCTGACATTTAAGTTGCAGCTAGCTGCTGTAATTTTTCCCTCCCTTTTACAGCTCTAACAGGGGTGCCAAAGCGGAAGATAGATGAGTCATCTGAGACTCTCAGTTTGGCAGTTGCTGTGTTTGCACATATGCTTGTGTGGATATGAATGAAACAGCAGCATGCTGAAAGATCTAAGGATCTGAGTTTCTTAAAAGCAACCTGTGTGTTATATGAAAAGTGACTGAGTGGTCTAGTCCATGAGTGCAGTGACAAAATGTACTTACTCCTGCAGCCTGTTAGGTCTTTATTTCTTGTATGTTATTGTTTTATATATATATTCATACTGTATATGAACTGCCTTGAAAAAGCCCTCAGTCCAGTTTTTACCCTTTTTTGTGTTAGATTCAAAATATAGAACAAATTAAAATATAGGGCTGGGTATCGATACAGATTTCCCAATTCGATTTGATTCCGCTTCACAAGCTTTCGATTCGATTTCAATTTCGATTTTATTAAATATCGATTCATATGGGTATATTTCAGATATAATGTAAATTTTGATTACATATGAAATAAACTCTTTCCCAGCTTATGCTGTCGATTATATCGGGGACCTTCTAACTAGGTACATTACAAAATTATTAATTTTACTAATTATATTTTATTAGTTTTTCATCATTTTGGTTACATTTAAGCTTTTTAAAAATGAACAAATCAATGTATCTGATGAATAAATATGATATTAAATTGAATATATTGTACTTTGATACATTTTTATTGTTTAATTGCATACTATTTACATGGATTTGTTGAACATGTTGTAAAACCGGTTTTGTCTCTTTAAAAAACCCAGCATTTTTGTAAACAGCGTCTTTAAGCACATGCACAAGTTAGCTCACTGTAGTAGAGTGGTGCCCATAGAGTAAAAGGTCGATCCATGGCTTTTGAGAATCTATATCGAATCGACAAAAAATAAATAAATCGATGTTTTTTTGCCCAGCCCTATTAAAGCATGACTTTTCCCCCAGCTGGTACACAGTATTGTATATCATGACAAATAAAATACAAACATCTACAAAACCTCTTAAAATAAAATTAATAAATAAATAAAACTAAACTTTTTACTTTTTACAAATTTAATACTTGGTTGAACCACCTTTTGCAGCTGTTACAGCTATCAGTCTTTTTAGATAAGTCTCTATCAACCTTGCACAACGTGATGAAGCAATAGGGTTGAAGTCAGGACTCTGACTGGGCCACTGCAGGACATCAGTTTTCTTCATTTTAATCCACTCCAGTGATGCTCTGGCTATGTGTTTTGGGTCATTGTCCTGCTGAAATCCAAAATTCTTCCGAGTTTTAAATTTTCTGGCTGAGGGGAGTAAGTTCTTAATCAGAATCTTTGTGTATTTCGAAGCATTCATTATCCCATCAATCTTCACAAGATTGGTTTCACTGTGAGGATGGTGCTATGTGGCTGATATGCAGTGTTGGCTTTTTCACCAAACATAGGTTTTGTGTTTATGCCAAAAAGTTCTTCCAAATGACGTTTTGCAAAAACATGTGTTTAGTTTTCTTCAGTAAAGGCTTCTTCTTGGCCGAGTGGCTGGAGTTCCATATTTCTTCAGCTTTTGTATGATGTCATTGTCTCTTAAATGGCCTTGTATCCTTCCCCAGATTTGTGCTTCTCCACAATTATATCCCTTACTTGCTTTGAATGCTCTTTAATCTTCATTTTTATTCATTCAAAGTATATATATATATATATATATATATATATATATATATATATACTGTAAAAAAACAAAATTCTGTAAAATTTACGGTAAAAACTGGCAGCTGTGGTTGACAGAAATGCACTGTGAAAAATACGGTATTCAGGCTTTACAGGATGTAATTTTGATGCCTGTATATTTTACGGCGCATTACCATTAAATATCATTCAATTATATAAACTTAATACTTTAACCTTATGAAACTGTAAAAATCTGCTTTTCACTTTATAATGTATTGTTACTCACCGTAGTATATACAGAAAGGCACATGATGACATGAAGTTCATCAATAGTGGCCTTTCCAAGAGCAGTGACCAATAAACATGTAGAGAAAGTGCTCAAGTGTCACTCACACAAACACTAAACACCATCATTGTAACACATGTGAAATTAAAATAATGCAATAAACATTAACTAAACTACATCAACTATAACAATATTACACAGAACACCCCAATGTACATGATTGATATTAAAAATAAGAAGAAACAACTATTCCCATAAAATATAATGAAATGTGATGGGAAATGCAGGGAATTCTGGGAATGCCCAATTATTGTTTTTTTTACCGTAAGTTTAACAACAATTTACCGTAAAAAGTACACGTACACTTTTGTTAATTTTTACCGTTAATTATACAGTAAAATCAAACTTTTTACATGTTACAATGTAATTTTTACAACATTGTACTGTAAAATTACATGTATTGTCTTTTTAAATATATTATAATTTTTTACCGTATATTTTAAGGTAACTGCCCATTTACCAATTAACATTTTTGTACCGTTCAAATTCCATACATTTTTTACAATGTATATATATATATGTACTGTATATATATTATTGGTGTTTGTTGCTGTTTTTTTGCCTTGCTCATGCATGGGATCTTCTGTGAGATACAGTCTGTCTTTAAGGAATAGTTCACCCAAAAATGGAAATTCTCTCATTATTCACGTATCCTGATGCCATCCAAGAGGTGTATTACTGTCTTTCTTGGGTATGATACAAATTAAGATTTTTAAAGAAAGACGGATGTCTGCGAGGTCCTTATAATGCAAGTACATGGGTGCCATCACTTTGACTCCACATGACTCCAGTCGATCAATAAATGTCTTTTGACATTCTTGTTCTTTTGGTTGTTCTTTGGTTGTAAATAAACTCGCCAACACGCTTACGTCATGCTTTGCGTAAGCTGCTGGCAGGTAGAGCTTTTTAAATGTTAATAACATTTTAATGATCTATTTATTTTTTACACAAATATATCGATTTGCTTCAGAACATATTCATTGATCAATTGGAGTCGCATGATTACTTTTATGCTGCCTAAATATGACTTTGGACTGTCAAAGTGCTGGCACCCATGTACTTCTATTATAAGGACCTGACAGAGCTCTATCTCCTAAAAATCTTAATTTGTGTTCTGCTGAAGAAAGACAGTCATACACATCTGGGATGGAATCAGGGTGAGAGAAAAAATTGAGAATTTCCATTTTTGGGTGAACTATTTCTTTAAGTTGCTTAATTTGTTTGGACTCATGCCAGAGGAATTAATATGAAGAAATACTGCTCAACTCAGCACTTTTACGCTGCTGTAAGCCAACAAAATGACCCCTGCTTGTTGACTGTTCTTCTACATCAGTTTTCATTTTGCATTCAATTAGCATTAGAAACAAAAAATATACATCAAATAAAATTACCTCAATTACATTTAAAACAATGCAAAGCTAAGCAACTTACATATAGGGCAAGTTACCACAATATTTCAAATGCTCATCATTCCATGAATACACAACCTCGATCAAAATGTATGGAGGTTCTTACCCACAGTAATAGCCGCTATGACTGGAGACACAAAAACAGACATCATGACCCCACTGGCCACTGTCAAATAATGCTTACTTCCTGAGATATTGTTTTTCTTACAGCGACCGTGGACCTGAGAGGCAAGCAACAGATACAGACTTAAAGAGGTGCGTAAAAGAATTAGAATGAAGCATTACCTACAAACGGAAGTAATCACATTTTATGATTTATGTGATTTACTAAAAAATATCTTGGCAGTTGCTCTTGACTTGGAGGTCCTTAAAGGTGGGCCTCTACCAGCAACAAACAGAAATGCAAAAATAATAAATTGTTTTACAAACAGGTTTCCAGAACACATCTGACATTGTTTGATAAAAAGATAGTCCCGCCCCAAACTGATGCTTTTGGTTGAGCCAATGTTGCTATGTTGGGCTGGTTGGGATGCTCAAACAAACAGAGCAATGTTGTGATAGCGCCACAGAGAAAAAGGGGGGAAATCAACCTTCAAATGGCTTACTTATAGTTATCTCTGCAATTTAACATTGGAAAAATAATACACTTCACCTTTGCATAATGGCTTCCATAATCAAATGGAACAGTGAAAGACTCCCTACAGAAGTTTTCTATATTACATTTACCTGCCTTGAAAGGTCTGGTTGATTTGCATAAATTTACATTCATGCATACAGCAGCACTTTTGTTATGATGAGCATACAGCCAGGGGCATGACCTTGTACTCAACCCAAAGCTATTAAACAGTCACCTGATCCATTTCACCACAGAGAGAAAAGACAGAGCATCTCACTGGATGTGTTAGTATTTAGAGTTAAATAATGTAACACAGTTTAGGTCTTTACCTTGCGGCCCATATAAATTGGGATGCCCACAATGATGACAGGTATTGCAATGCCCGCTATGAGTGATATCACCACAGGAGCCCCAAGCAGCATGCCAACCTGCCACAAAACCTTTCGGGTTTGTGACCACGGCTTCTTTCCCCAGAAAGTGCAGCCAGAGGGGCTAAAGAAAGATAGGTAAACGGAAAGAGAATATAAGCATTTTTAAAGTCATCAGACAGAAATAAAGCAGACATGTACATCAGGGATCTATTTTGTGTTAAAGGAATAGTTCTTCCAAACATTATGTCATTATTTACTCAGCCTGATGTCGTTCCAAACCCTAATGACTTTCCTTCTTTGGTGGAACACAAAAGGAGATATATTAAAGAATGTTCCAATCACTGATTTCCATACAATACAGGTTGATAGTGACTTAATGTAAAGGTTGTGAAGGCAGAATCACTTTGTATTACAAACACAGAGATTTAAGTTATTCACTCTCAAATCAAATCATTAATAAACTCTATCAAATATGTCAACACTACAGTAACATCAAACCTAATTGGTTCTTGTGTCATAACGTCATATTTGGTCAGGAGATGCACAAGAACCTATGAGGCTTAATGATAGTGACGTTGCCATATTTAATTTACTGACATTACAACTGACTTAATTTGATTTCCGAGACAATTACAAGACTTGGATTATGATGCACAAGTTGCATGAATTATGAAACTTTAGGTGCTTTTTTAAGATTAAATTGAGGCACTATCAACTGCTATGGTATGGAAATCAGCATCCCAACATTCTTTAAATCATATCCTTTTGTGCTCTGCAGAAGAAAGTCATACATGTTTGGAACAACATAAGAGTGAGCAAATAATGACAGAATTTTCTAATTATTGAAGAGAGCTTTTAACAATTGTTGATTTGGCATTCTCCTATTATCTTCTCGTAACGATATAGTTATACTAAAATAGGATTATGTTAATATTCTATCCAGACTCCAAAATTAACACTCTACAAGCATTCGAGGTGTAGAGTACAGAACTTGATCTGCTTTTCCAAGAAATAAAATCCAGATCTAGGGTCTATTACAATACTGAAGAATATAGAAATGCTTACATATAATTGGACTTTTCATTATTTAAAAAATCTAAAAGGTGTGCATTATTGCTGAACCCTACATGTGCACTTTGGAGTTGGTTGTATGCCTGTAAGTAATTTGCTTCAAATGTTACTGAAGTTGTATACTCTGTGTCATGGAAATGTTTGTGAATGTTTTTGATATGTATGCTCCAGTGTTGCATGTATCTTTAGAGATGGTCCCTAAATTTGTGACTGTGATGAGGAGGAGGGTGGGGCCGGCCATTACTATGCACACCCGGCCCACAATCAGGCTAATCAGCCGAGGAGAGGAATAAGTGCGGCGAGACGTGGCAGTTCGAGAGAGAGAGAGCGAGAGAGAGAGAGAGAGCCACATGCAGCTGCAGTCGCTTATTTTGATGGTTCGTCCTGTTCCCGCCTCCTTCTTTCTAAAGTAAACCTTGTTACTTTGGTGCCGAAAACTAAGCTTTGGAGGAGATTTCCCGGCGTTGCTGGAGGAGGCCGCCCAGCTGGCAGAGGACTACATGGTGGCGTTTCCGGGAGGCAGCGAAGCAGTGTTTTCTTCTCTCTCTCTCCTCATTCTATCTCTCACTGTTGCTCCACCTTGCCCTTTCCCGCTCCTATTTTTTTAGTTGTTTATCCCTCCCCTCATCCCCCTCCAGAGAGAAAGGTGGGGAAAAGCCTGCCGGCAGGCAGAGCCAGGAGGGCAGATTCTGCCGGGGGTTAGCCTCCAATCGGAGGAGAGGGATTAGTGTGGCGAGACGCAACAGTTCGAGAGAGAGAGAGAGAGTGAGAGAAATAGAGAGAGATAGCCACATGCATCTGCAGTGTCTGGAGGCCTTCCACGACCTGTTCGAGAGGACAGCCAAGGTATGGAGGTGGCCTCCCGATCAGTGGGTGGCCATCTGCTGCCCTTACTCTCCGGGGATGCGCAGCTAATGGCACAGCAACTTCCTGCCACCAGCCTCCTTAATTACAGTCACCTGAAAAAGGCCATCCAGCAACGGGTCAGTCGGACCCCGGAGCAGAGTTGGCAGCTCTTCAGGTCCCCGAGTTTTGAACCTGGGGGAACCTGTGGCACCGTGGAAGTTGTCGATCTGGTGGTGCTGGAGCAGTACATCTCCCAACTCCTTGAGGCATGTCCGAGTGGGTCCAGTGCCACCGACCGGCATCAGTACAAAGTCCCCCCCTTCAGCACATCTCTGTCCCCTCGCGGCATCACGGAAGTCGCAGAGGCTGCCCTTGGCCCGCTCTGAGAAGCCGGCATTCGCATAGTCAATTACCTCGACCACTGCCGAGAGTTACTATGCGCTCACAGAGACTAGGCGCTCAGGCACCTCAGCCGTTTAGGGCTTCAGGTCTACCGAGAAAAGAGCTAGCTCGCACCGGTTCAGAGCATCTCTCTTCTCTTGCATGGAGTCAGACTCAGTCTCAATTTCAGCATGCCTCATCAACGAACATGCACAGTCAGTGCTAAAATGCCTCCCCATCTTCAGACGGGCACAGCGGTCCCTTCAAATTGGGTTCAGGCGCCGTGTACAACAGGCACGCAGCTGCGGGCTACGGGCCCGGGTAATCCAGCTGATTCGGGAACGGTTCGGCAAGGCCCAGGTAGACCTGTTTGCCTCCCGAGAGACCTCCCACTGCCTGCTCTAGTATGCCTGAACAGAGGCTCCCCTCGGGGCAGACGCACTGGCATGAGCCTTCTTGCACAGGTGCTGTGCAAGGTCAGGGAGGACGAGGAACAAGTCACCCTAGTGGCTCCCTGTTGGCCCACTCGGGACTGGTTCTCGGACCTCGTACTCCTCGCGACAGCCCCTCCCTGACAAATTCCCCTGAGGAAAGACCCTCCTTCTCAGGGATGGGGCACGCTCTGGCATCCACACCCAGACCTTTGGAACCTAGGTGGTCTACCACCTGCCGTCGTAGCCACGAACAACCAAGCCAGAGCCCCTTATACCAGGCAACTTTACGCCCTGATGTGGTGCTTGTTTGCGAATCGGTGTACCCACAGATCTGCGCAGTTTGGTCAGTGCTCTTATTTCTGCAGGAGAGGCTGGAGGGGAGGCTGTCCCCTTCCACCCTGAAGGTGTGCTATCACGGCCCACCACGACGCTGTAGACGGCAAATATTTGGGTAAGCACGACTTAATCATCAGGTTCCTAAGAGGCGCCCGGAGGTTGAATCCCTCCCGGCCAAGCCTGTTCCCCTCCTGGAATCACTCAGTAGTCCTCGCAGACCTCCAGAGACCCCCCTTCGAGCCGCTAGAATCAGTTGGACTCAGGGCCCTCTCTCTAAAGACGGCCCTGCACGCTCGCCTCCATCAAGAGTGTCGGGGACCTGCAAGCGTTCTCTGTTAGTGACACTTGCCTGGAGTTCGGTCCGGCAGACACATATGTGATCCTAAGACCGCGACAGGGCTACGAGCCCAAGGTTCCTACTACGCCCTTTAGAGTCCAGGTAGTGAACCTGCAAGTGAAGCTGCCCCGGGAGGAATCAGGCCCAGCCCTTTCGTTGCTGTGTCCGGTACGTGCTTTTCGTACCTATTTGGACCGCACGCAGAGCTCTAGATTTTCTGAGCAGCTCTTTGTCTGCCTTGGTGGACAGCAGAAAGGGAACGCTGTCTCCAAACAGAGGCCTTCCCACTGGGTAGTTGACACAAGTACATTGGGTTATCACACCCAGGCCGTGCCCCTCCCCTTACGGGTCCGAGCACACTCAACAAAGAGTGTTGCGTCCTCACGGGCACTGGCCAGAGGCATCTCCCTGGCAGACATATGCAGAGCAGCGGGTTGGGCAACACCTAACACCCTTGAGCTAGAGCTCTGCTCACCTAACGATTACAGCCCCATTGACTCCCTGTGCCAATGTATTGATGAAGTAAACAGTTGGATGTGCCAAAACTTTCTTCAGTTAAACAAAGACAAAACTGAAGTCATTGCGTTTGGAAACAAAGATGAAGTTCTCAAGGTGAATGCATACCTTGATGCTAGGGGTCAAACAACTAAAAATCAAGTCAGGAATCTTGGTGTGTCTCTAGAGTCAGACCTTAGTTTCAGTAGTCATGTCAATGCAATAACTAAATCAGCATATTATCATCTGAAAAATATTGCAAGAATTAGATGCTTTGTTTCCAGTCAAGACCTAGAGAAACTTGTGCATGCTTTCATCACCAGCAGGGTGGATTATTGTAATGGACTCCTCACGGGCCTTCCCAAGAAGACCATAAGACAGTTGCAGCTCATACAGAACGCTGCTGCCAGAATTCTGAGCAAAACCAGAAAATATGAACATATCACACCAGTCCTCAGGTCTTTACATTGGCTCCCAGTTACATTTAGGATTGATTTTAAAGTATTATTACTGGTATATAAATCACTCAATGGGCTAGGACCTCAATATATTGCAGACATGCTCACTGAATATAAACCCAACAGATCACTCAGATCATTAGAATCACATCAGCTAGAAATACCAAGGGTTCACTCTAAGCAAGGAGAGTCTGCTTTTAGCTATTATGCCAGCCGCAGCTGGAACCAGGTTCCAGAAGAGATCAGATGTGCTCCTACAGTAGTCACATTCAAATCCAGACTCAAAACACATCTGTTTAGCTGTGCATTTACTGAATGAGCACTGTGCCACTGTGTGTCCGACTGTTTGTACTGTGTTTTATTAGATTTTTTTTTAAATTTTTTTATTCTAAACTGTTTTAATTATTCTTAATTTATTATTCTTGTTTTTTTTCTTTTTAATTTCTACTATGTAAAGCACTTTGAATTACCATTGTGTATGAAATGTGCTATATAAATAAACTTGCCTTGCCTTGCCTTGCCTTGTGAGATCTCAATCTCAGATCTCAATCTCAGTTCTGAGCCAGTAGAACTCGGTAACACGCTGAAGGATTGAACGGGTGGACCGCTTGCGCCTAGCACCCTTTCCCTCGGCCGAGGTAAATTTGTGCGCTTTCTCTCCCAGGAGATCCCACTCATTTGGATCCCTCAATGATTCCTCCTTAGCCCTGCGGGTCCGCAGTTCAGCGGAGGAACTTGCTGACCCAATCCACTGCGGGTACTTAATCTACCCTGTACTGGAATAGGTGCTCCACAGGTCATGACTCCTACGTGGACTCCCCTCGTGTTTATCATCCGCAGTACGGTCCCCTTACGATGTGGACCCGCGTCTCCCTTAGGCAGTTCCAGCTGCCCTCCGGTCGCCGTGTTGTAGCAACTCCCCCCTCCTTGAGGCTGGAACAACCATGGCGCCACTTTCCACATGTCGCCTAAAAACCCATGTGATGCCATGCTTACCTCCCCTCCGGGCAGGGCAGGTGTGGTCTCCGCAGGGTCTTTTCCCCCTGAAAATAAAAAAGGGGGTATAACCCCCTTCCCTCGATGCGTGTAAGGGCCCCGGCCGTTCTTGCTCTATGCGGAGAAACATAGAGAGAAAAGAGGCCCAGCCAGGCTTGGCCCGTTCCCAGGTTGGCAAGCATCGCCTTGTTCCCTTGTCTAGGGTAACCAGAAGGATTCTGATGACTTTTTTTGGGGCATTGGGGAAGGGTACGTGAAATCTGACACAGCTGGTTGCCTTTGCACGTAAAATACCTGCCCGCTCCTGTGTCAGCAGTACACGTACACAGCTCAGCGCATGGCATGATTTAATTTGTACCCCTAGTGTCGCTTCTTCTTATTCGAAGAAGAATAAGAAGGTGTAAGTGAAAGTGGAGATTGATAGTTAAAAAGGACTTAAATATTAATCTGTTTGTCACCGGAGTCTAATGGATTACTTTTATGGTACCATTATGTGCTTTTGGAAGCTTAAAAATGTTGGTGCACATTCACTTGCATTGTATGGACATACAGAACTGAAATATTCTTCTAAAAATCTTTGCTTGTGTTCTGCAGAAGAAAGAATGTCATACACATCTGGAATGGTATGAGGGTGAGTAAATGATTAGATAATTGTAATTTAAAAAGCTTTAATATGCGAGGAAAAACAGCTAAATAATCCCATTTTCATAAATACAAATATAAATATTTTATAAAAAAAATTATGCAAAATAAAGTTTTGCTAGTACTAAAATTGTATGCCTGTTAAATATTCTTAATTCATCAGCCATTAGCAGGTGTGGCAAAAAGTTTTTTTTTTTTTTTTTTTTTTTAAAGTTAATTTAGTTTATTGAAAAACTCTCTCCACCTGGCTGGAGCCCAGTAAAATGGGACATTCATTAAATTAAGAAAATCTACTTCGAACAAATACTGGAGGTTGGGTTGCATGGACAGGGAAATATGAACAGACATTAGTCCTGATTAATTGATGAAAGTTGTGCTGGCAAGCATCCAAGTGTGGAAAATCTATCTGAAATCAACTTTAGTGAAGTGGTTGTCCACTAAAACTGGAAGCAAAGTCACTACTTTAAAGATCATAGACCTCTGTAATGCATCAGCCTTTGAAAGCTTTGTGTTGATTAAGAGTAATTAACCAAATCTGATCATCTGAAATGTTCAGAAAGTAAGGCAAATAAACAACTCTGTACAACGTCAGCATTGTAGGGCTGGAAAGGATTAACCCTGTTTAGCTTGGACCGAATGTGTTTTAAGTGTAGCTTAATAACAGCACACAAACTCTGGCGCTGATGATGAATGTGGACTACAGTATGTGGTTGCTGGCAAATACCTTATATTTGTCTGTGAAAGCCACTGTGCTACGTACAGTACACTGGATAAAAGTTCTCACATTGTTAATTAGAAAGAGTGAACTGTACCTTACATCATTTTGTGTGAACTTAATAAATACAGGTATATTTGACAGCAGAATGGGTTTCTCTTACTGCAACATGATGACTGTGCATATGTGCGTGTGCTTACCTGAGGTAGTGCACGTCCGTAATCTCCTGCATACACAGCCAACAGAACTGACAGGCACACACTGTACAGTTCATTCTGTTACAGCTGCCATCATTAGTCTTCATGATGTAGGCACTACAGCGTGGACAGGGCTTGATCTCCTCAGCATCTTTAACAGAGAGAGCAGAATAAACTTAGAGATAGAGAAGATGCATAAGCTGTGGAATAGCATACTAGCATACTGCTAACTCTTACAGCATACTGCATAGTATACTAGCACATTACTTACGATAGTTGCTGTTCTGTACTGTAGTGTGTATACTGTGTACAGTGTGCACATTTTCTATATGTATGGAATGACCTACAGCATTTGTCAAAATGTGCAGCATCCAACGAGAACACATTCGCAATGTTCAGCGGAGCACACTACCATATTACTTTTATTTCATATGCTATTCTGAATATAGCCACTACACCCAATCCTGTATCCCACAACGTTTGACATGGCCACGTTTGACAAATTTTTGGATCAGAAAGTTGAGACATGCTTAAACAAAATTGGATTAAAAACACAAAATAACTATTTTTATTTCTTAGATGTTAACTAGACGCTACTCATATGCAATGTGATAGGGTCATGTGACAAACAAAGTGAGGTCATGTGACATCCATGTAGCATACCACTTGAAATCTTGGAATAAAGCTACATCCACATTAATCCAGACACATTTGAAAATGGCGTTTTATTTTTTGAAACGCTCTCCGTTTTTACGTGTTTTCCAAACATTGCTTGTCCACATTTAAATGTGTGACAACTCTCAAATCACCTTACTGTGCATGCAAAAAATAGCCGTTCCATGTACTGTCTGAAACGTAACTGTCCATGTGTTTCATCGCCGAACAGCAATTCTGGGTAAACTTCTCGTCGCCTTTGATGGAATGCAATGTGTAGGTTGCACAAAGTAATATTTATCTTAACAATGCTCTCAAAGTAAATAGCAGGCACAAAAACGGTGTTATAACATGGGCCGCCATCTTGATTGTTTTGGGATGAATGGATCACATGACTGGATCACATGACAACAAATATGCCATCTTTTCAGATATCTCTGTTTTTCCTGTCCACACTACAAGGTGAAGACAGCTTTTTCAAATTTATCCACTTGGGAGAGCGTTTTCAAGATGCTTAGTTTTCGCTGTCAAAACCACCGCCTCAGTGTGGATGGAAGGCCAAAACATAGAGAAAAACGTGTGCTTTCAAATAAAAGTGTATTAGTGTGGATGTGACCTAAAATTCAATTACTGTTTTTAGTAAACAGTAAGCAGCATACTGTGTATACTGCACAGTAATTGGTAAGTAGTAAGCAAGTATATCATTCCAAACATTGGCACTATCAAAATATCTGTGCCATACCACCAGGCTCCTCGTTGAACACATAGAGTGTGGAAATATCATTGGCCCCTGACGTGTGGCGAGCACGCTGACGTCTGGCTTGGTCACAGGTCTGGTCTGGGTGCCACAGCTGGCGGCAGTGGTAGCAAAACTCTGTATCACAACCTTCCCGACCACAGCTTAGCTTGGGACACTCTGCACAGCCATAAGCTATCACTGCATAGCTAATGAACAACACAAACAACACAATTACATGAGGAAATAGCAAAGAACACTGGTTGAGCTTATCAATATTTTAAAGGCCCCAAGCGGTGGCTTGATGAACGCAGTTTTATTTCCTATGTTGACATATTTCCTGTTGAAACAAGAAGTTTGATTTGCTCTTTTTTCTTTCTTTTAAAATAGACTTTCGTTACATCACAACTTACTAATGGCCTGGACAAAAACATTATAAACTCAGCAAAAAAGAAACATTCCTTTTTCAGGACACTGTATTTTAAATTTAATTTTGTAAAAATCCACCTGTGGAATGGTCGTTAAGACACTAACAGCTTACAGATGGTAAGCAATTATGGTCACAGTAATAAAAACTTAGGACACTAAATATACCTTTCTACTGACTCTGAAAAACACAAATAGAAAGATGCCCAGGGTTCCTGTTCATCTGCCTGAATGTGCCTTAGGCATGCTGCATGGAGGCATGAGGACTGCAGATGTGGCCAGGGCAATAAATCACAATGTCCGTACTGTGAGATGCCTAATACAGCACTACAGGGAGACAGGAAGCACAGCTGATCATCATCGCAGTGGCAGACCATGTGTAACAACACCTGCACAGGATTGTACATCTGAATTTCCTGTGGAACAGGTACAGGATGGCAACAACAACTGCCCGAGTTACACCAGGAATGCAAAATCCCTCCATCAGTGCTCAGACTGTCTGCAATAGGCTGAGAGAGACTGGACTGAGGGCTTGTAGACCTGTTGTAAGGCAGATCCTTACCAGACATCACCGGCAACAACATCACCTATGGACACAAACCCACCTTTGCTGTACCAGACAGGACTGGCAAAAAGTGCTCTTCACTGACGAGTTGTGGTTTTGTCTAACCAGGGGTGATGGTCGGACTCACGTTTATCGTCAAAGGAATGAGTGTTACACAGAGGCCTGTACTCTGGAGCGGGATCGATTTAGAGGTGGAGGGTCCTTCATGGTCTGGGGCAGTGTGTCACAGCATCATCGGACTGAGCTTGTTGTCATTGCAGGCAATCTCAACACTGTGCGTTACAGGGAAGACATCCTCCTCCCTCATGTGGTACCGTCCTGCAGGCTCATCCTGACATGACCCTTCAGCATGACAATGACACCAGCCAAACTGTTCATTCTGTGCATGATTTCCTGCACGACAGGAATGTCAGAGTTCTGCCATGACCAGCGAAGAGCCTGTATCTCAATACCATTGAGCACGTCTGGGACCTGTTGGATAGGAGGGTGAGAGCTAGGACCATTCCCCCAGAAATGTTCGGGAACTTGCAAGTGCCTTGGTGGAAGATTGAGGTAACATCTCACAGCAATAACTGGCAAATCTGGTGCAGTCCATGGGAGGAGATCCACTGCAGAACATAATGTAGCTGGAGGCCACACCTGATACTGACAGTTTCTTTTGATTTGGACCCCCCCCCCCCCCCCTCCCTTTGTTTAGGGACACATTAATCAATTTCTGTTAGTCACATGTCTGTGAAACAGTTTATGTCTTAGTTGTTGAATCTTTTTATGTTCATACAAATAGTTACACATGTTAAGTTTGCTGAAAATAAAATCAGTTGAAAATGAGAGGACGTTTCTTTTTTTGCTGAGTTTACATGTGCATATCTGCTAAAGGTTAATTTTGTCAACTTTTAGGAGAACACTATATATAGATGGCTTCAAATCAGATAGACATGAACTAAATGCCACAAATCTCTAATTTTTATTTCATTGGGGTCTTTAAACACATTTGATAAATGAACATACATCAATGGGTTAGCAGATACTGTGGCATTTACTATCAACAAAGCATCCAGTATTGTCCTTTTGCTCCTCTCATCAGTGACAGGCAGTAAAGAGAGAGAATGCTCTGAGGCCCCATGTGGTGTGATGGCAGGAGGTGATACCTAATACCACCATGTTGACAAGCTATACCAAGCATACTGCCATTTAGCCATGGCTTCCCATCACTACTCCGATCCAGTTACCGTGGCGAAACCTAACACTAGCATCCAGAACTATACATAATGCACCATGGAGTAGAGGGTGATTCACACAGCAGCACGGGTGACACTCTGATCTGCCTTTCTCCCCATTTTTATCTCCTTTATAATACATGCAACGCTTATTAAAAAAATAACAGCAAGTATGACTGCTGGACAATACAGCTAAAACCAGCATTATATGAGTTTACATAGTTTCTAGCTGGTTGAAGCTGGTTAAAGTGTTAGATCAGCTGGAATGCCAAATGGTGGAGCTGAGGCCAACCTAGCTGTTTTTCAGTTGTTTTCCTATGTAAATATGCTCTAAAACAAGGGCGTAGATTTGGCTTGAACATTGGGTGTGTTGCATCATCAAGCATTTACCCATGTTTCCATTGATCATGGTATAAATAATGAGGGATTGTGTTTGCATGTTCTGATTATCGGGGGTTCCATGGAATCTACACCTCTGCTCTAGATGGACATCTTTGTCTGTTACTTGACTTTGACTGCGTCTTGATTTTTTAGATGCAGTATCAAGTTAAAAACAACTTCAACTGCTCCAGGCGTGTCTCTAGACATTCAAAGTTTTACTCTTTTGTGGCGCTTTTTTTAGCGCTACAATACATTTGTTCTGAAGAGCCCCTAAAGATTTACAAGTTGAGAGATTATATTTTCCAGGAGAACTCATTTTGATTCAAAATAGTTTCTTTGAATGAGTTCATTCTGTTTCTCACTAATAATTGCATTGTGATATATTATGTGTTGCTGCTGTCAGTAAGCTTATTGATGAAAGCACAATCTAACCTCCTGTGACTAGCAGCAGAGGAAAATCAAATGTTGGTCACACATTAGGGATAATTTACAGTTATCATCTCACAAAAAAACAAAACAAAAAAAACAATCCTGCTTAGAACATGCTACTTACCAAATAAATGGACACATAAATGGAAATATTTGAAATGTATTATTGAGTTGTTAAAGGAATATTCCAGGTTAAATACAAGTTAATCTCAATCGACAACATTTGTGAGATAATGTTGATTATCACAAACATTTATTTAAATTTGTCCCTGCACTGTTATGTTGCACTATTGTATGTTTTGTATGTCATATGTTACTATGTACTACGATCAAGAAACCAGCGTATTTGCTTAGATTTAACCTGTATACCTGACTTTTAGTATAAAGAGAAGAACGTTGAAATAATTTGAAAGTTACGAAAAGTTTGCCTGGCCAAAACAAAAGTCACTGTTTGGATTTAAATAAGCAGGTACTTAAGAGCCTATGATTGGATCATTATTGCAGTAATTAATATATTTCAGATGGCAACATTTCTTTTAAATCTAACTGATGCAGTGTGTAGCTTCTTGTTTTTTACACAAGCATGCCGGAAGATGTATCCTGTGGTTGTGGAAAAGATGGTACTTTGTTTCAGAAGGGGCCAATTATTGGCCTGCATCAAGCAAAGAAAACAAATAAGGAGATTGCTGAAATCACTGGAATTGGGTTAAGAACTGTCCAATGGATTATTAAAACCTGGAAGGATAGTGGTGAACCAACAGCTTCAAAATGTGGTCAGAAAAAGATCTTGGATGACCATGATCGGAGATCAATAAAATCCTTGGTGAAGTCACATTGTAAAAAATCGACAGTAGAACTCACGGCTATGTTTAATAGTGAAAGTAAGAGGAGGCCTGGGTAGCTCAGTGAGTAAAGACGCTGACTACCACCCCTGGAGTTTGCGAGTTCAAATCTCAGGGCGTGCTGAGTGACTCCAGCCAGGTCTCCTAAGCTACCAAATTGGCCCGGTTGCTAGGGATAGCGCAATAGCGTGAAGCCTCCATACGTGCTATGTCTCCGCGGTAACGTGCTCAACAAGCCACGTGATAAGATGTGCAGATTGATGGTCTCAGACGCGGAGGCAAATGCGATTCGTCCTCCACCACCCGAATTGCTGCGAGTCACTATGCCACCATGAGGATTTAAGGTGTATTGGGAATTGGGCATTCCAAATTATAAAGCTAAGAGCAAGAGCAATGATAAATTAAGAGCATTTCCCCACACATTTGTGATGAGAACTTACAGGATTGGGACAAAACAGCTGTGAGGCCACAAGAATCCAATTGTTAGTGAGGCTAATCGGAAAAAACAACTTCAATTTGCTAAGGATCATAAAGATTGGACTGTGGGGCAATGGTCAAATGTCCAAAGGTCATGTGGTCTGATGAGTCCAGATTTACCCTATTCCAAAGCGATGGCACATCAGGGTAAGAAGGGAAGCTCATGAAGTTATGCACCCATCATGCATAGTGCCCACTGTACAAGCCTCTGGAGGCAGTGTTATGATCTAGGGTTGCTTCAATTGGTCAGGTCTAGGCTCAGCAACATTATGTGGCAAATAAAGCTGACTAAATGTATTGAATAACCAGGTTATCCCATCAATGGATTTTTTCTTCCCTGATGGCATGGCATATTCCAGGATGACGATGCCAAGATTCATCAGGCTCAAATTGTGAAAGAGTGGTTCAGGGAGCATGAGGAATCATTTTCACACATTAATTGGCTACCACAGAGCCCTGACCTTAACTCCAATGAAAGTCTTTGGGATGTGCTGATGAAGACTTTACAGAGTGGTTTGACTCTATTTCTCAGCCAAAAATGAATGCAACTCTGAAAGGAAATGAATGTTGTGAAGTTGTCGAAACAATGCCATGACAAATGTGCACTGTAATCAAAGCTAAAGGCGGTCCATCAAAATATTAGACTATGTGACTTTTTTTGGGGCCTGGCAGTGTACATATTGTTTATGTCTTGAGCCTATACTTTTGAAAAAGTGAGCATTTTAATGTTCAAATATTGGCCCAAATCACTTCAATAGTAAGTTCCTCAATGTAACCCATATTTGGGCTTTTTTTTAAGAAAAGGAGGGGCAAGTAAAAATAAATGTTTGTGGTAATCAATATTATGCTACAAATTCTGTCGATTGAGCTTAACTTGTATTGAACCTGAAATATTCCTTTAAAATGTGAGAAGACAGAGACCATAGAGTGATACTAGAGAAATGAAAATAGAACAGCTATGTAAGAAAATGGTCTGGAAAAACCTTACAGTTTAGTGGCATTATACAATATATTTGACTGCAAAATGCCGCTACTGACCAATCAGAATCAAGTAGTGCAGAGAGCCGTCTAATAACTCTTTAGAATGGCACCCAAACACAGGGATGGAAAAATTGTTGTTTCAGTATTTAATTAAACTGATGTTACATAGCTAACCTGCAGTCTGGTGCAGGACACCAGCGAGTGTCTGGATCAGCAGCCAGAAAGCGGCGCAGCTGAAAGTCTTCAAACCGCTCCAGCAGTGTACCGTCATCCAGGATGGCACGGACATCAGGCAGTGCCAACACTTCAGGGCACTGCGGGCAGGCAATACCCACACGGTTCTCAGAGATCTCGATGCGTAGGTATTGGCGCAAACAGTCTGTGCATGCACGATGATGACAGGATGACAGACGGGGGAAGTGGCCACGTGGTTGACTCAGGAGGCAGAGTGGGCACTCAACCAGGTGCTCCAGCAGCTGCTCCTGACTGGAGGAGGACAAGGACAGTACTCCCAATGAGCCCCTGCTGCCAGACTCTGCACCTTGCTCACCATCTCCCACTCCACCTCCCTTAACTTTCCTGGGATCTCCTCCAGCCACTCCACTGCCACCTCCTTCACTTTGAGCCTGGTCATGAGAGGAGAAACAAAGTTACAAAGAACACTGCAAGAAAATGAGAATGAATGTGCTATACAAGTAACAATCTTATTAAAGGGTTAGTTCAGCCCAAAATTATTCATTTTGATTCATTATTTGATGATGCATCTTACACACAAGAAGCCCCTAGGGAGTAAATACACAGCGCACACGCAAACACGCACAAGGCAAAGTCACTTGGAATCAAATAATAAATCACATCTTTTAGATTCGCTGCCCAACATTATCACCGAAGTGAACTCTGATTTATTTGCATATTGCACGAAAATTAAAGACCAGATTTATATCTGTATGGCGGAAATACGTTGATGTGGCCATGTAAAAAATGGAATCAGCATTTTCAATCAGATAGCAATCCGATCAGTGAAAACGATTGAAGTGACCAAGTGTAAATGCCCTCTAAGAATTCAGTAGTTTGTCTAGAACTACAAATCTTGACATTTGCAGTCTCTTTGGTGATCATGAGTTCAAGCTCGATTACACATCTAGCACTCTGGAGTTAAATGTTCTCAACCAAAACTGATTAGATCACTTCAGAAGACATGTATTAAACTACTGGAGTCTTATGGATTACTTGTATGCCGCCTTTATGCACTTTTTGGAGCTTCAAAATATTAGTCACCATTCACTTGCATTGTATGGACTTACAGAGCTGAGATATTCTTCTAAAAATCTTCGTTTGTGTTCAACAGAAGAAAGAAAGTCATACACGTTAGGGGTGGCATGAGGGTGAAAAAATTATTAGAGAATTTTCATTTTGGGGTGAGCTATCCCTTTAAAATTGAATTTGTTGAAACCTAATGTAGTCAACTGACTTGAATAAAACCAATTAATTTAGATGTTACCACATTATTTATACTTTTTTTTTTCAGTGCACCTTAGACTGGTTTAAGCTAGTCTTTTCAGCAGGGATGAAAATGTATCCAGTTGTTATAATCAAAGTGACATAACTCTATAAATTTGAATAAATTGAAAACCATGTAAAGATTACAAGTGTAGAAGTCAACTATCTTACTTGTTCCACATGCTCATGCTCATTGGGTGTGAGAGTGATGGCCACCTCCTCCTTGTTCAATGTCCCAGACGGCTTTTCAATCCTTGGCTCAGATTTAGGCTTTCGGCTGAAGAAGCTGAGAAAACTAAACTGTGACTGCTGCTTGGGTCTCTTCATTGTACAGAGATGGACAGTCCAGCCACAACACCATAAGTGAGGCAGGCCCCTTTTGTTTGTGTGTCTCTGGAAGTGGGTCTGTACCTTTATGGTCTGACAGTGAATATTGGTAAAGAGACCATTGTGAGGAAGTAAGAAAGTCATCCACAACACTGTTCCCTCATTAAGGTTATTGTTTTCTTCTCACATAAAGACAAGGTTTGCACTGCATTTACTGTTCCTTCAGTTCTCCAAATGCATCAGACATTTTCAGCCCTGCAAAATACAAGTAAGATTAAAAGTAAGATTGTTGTAAAAGTAAGATAATAGTGTAATAGAGAGCTGAATATTATCACTTAATAAAGAATTTCACGAAAGGAAGTTATCAAACATTAGTGGAACATGTCAGTTAAAAGTAATTGCAAAATAGCTCGGAAAAGTGTCGTTCTGAGAAAAGCTGTAGCCTTATTTGTTTGCAAATACCACTTGATTTGATCATTTTGTTATCCAACACAATTAAATGAATAAATTTTTAAAAGGGTTTTGATATATAAGAGGTCATTGTACTATAAAAACATACTGTAAGCTTCAGAACTCAAAACTTCCTCCTCACATCAAAAAGAGCATTTGTTGAAACCAAGCTGCCAAAATGACTAGTTCTCTACTTCCTCCACATTGTGATGTCACACTGTGGTAGGTACTTGCATGTGACCGCCTCCTCAACACATCAATGCCTACTTTACCTTTATCACTTACGTAGAACCGCCCAGTAGCGGTGAGCAGTGAGATGGCAAATAAAGAGAACAGATCAGTCAAGAGCGGAGAGCCAATCATAAGAATGGCAGTTTACTGTCAAGTCTTAAAGGAGAAGCAGCACAGAAACCGAGCATTTATGACAGATGGTCAGAATGAGAGTGGAAAATGATCATGTTTTACAAATATATGACTTAAATTTTTTTACTAATATTATTAGTGAACCTTAAGGAACATATATGTAAAAAAGGCATGTCATGACCCCTTTAAGTGTCCAAATACTGTTTGCATGCAACTCATAGTAAATGTATAATTAATAATAAAAAATATATTATTTTATTGAGATGGGAGATTAAATAAGCTAACATCACTTTAAACTGAGCTTGCCTTTTAGATATTGTACACTTAAAAACAGTGTTATTAATATAGCAAACAGTATATCTCAATTCCAAGGTGTGACTGATTAATGAACTACAACCAAATGTTTCCAAAGACTCTGATTATTTTTCTGGCTTGTAAAAGACACATGGACATAATTTATTAGAGAACAAGAGAGGAAAGCTGTTACAGTAAATGCAATGGAGTGAGTAGCCAGTGAAACTGAGAAATCTTATAACTTGATATTCATATAATGTGATCATGTAACTAATCTCCCAACTCATCCAAATGGACCATGCACAGATACAGTCATATCAACAGACAACACGTAATAAGTGTTGGAGATGGAGACAGAGAAGCCCAGAGATATATTGTATAGACTTCTTTTTCCGTTTGAAAGGGTGCAGAGGCTGTGATTTGGAGGATGGTGCTATTTTTTCAATTTTGAATGTTATCCTCTTCCAAAAAAAATGGTCTTGAAGAGAGCCAGATATGGAGATGGACACGTATGCAACCGGTAGACACTACATCAGTGAATAGCATTACAGAGGAACATAATGTTTAAACATTTTAAATTGAACAGAGAAACCTAACTTCAAAATTTGAACTCATATGACATCTTGTGCGTAGTTTTTATTGAAGAATGAATATAAACATATTTTATCTAAAGAGAAAGCATATAATCATGAGGATCAATCTCTTTCAGGATTCACAAAACAATTTAGCAAATGGAAATGTAGTCCAACATTAATTTTGTTTGTCAGACTTTTATTACAGTTTGCAGATTAAATTATGTGATACTGTGTACAGTATAAAGCAATTTCAAGAAGCAGAACCTGATGTTCCATGGTCATTAAAACAAAAGAATTAGCACTAAAAAAAATCAATGACTGAAAAGACCAAAGAGTTGGCTATTTCCTATTGTTTTGCATGATGTTGTTGGCATAAACTCGTGACTTCATCACATGCAAATTCCAGGATGTCTAATGCAGAAGCACGCATTCTGTGCACATGGCGTGCCCTTACCCAAGCCCCTTATCTAAACTTAAACAATCAGTAGAGTGTATAAACATGACATGAAGCTGTTGTGTGTGACAGAAGCAAGTAATTGTTGTGTATTAGATGGAAACGATGTCCAGTGATGTCATTGGCTGTAGTGAAAGTCGTAGGAATTCAAACGAGTGGAGTCGCACGATATCATACAAATTTGCCAAATTTAGAAAAGTCAGACGAATCCTGACGATTTCGCCGTGACTGTGTGTTGGCACTCCTTGTGAATTATTATTATTATGGTAATGGATCTTAAGATTTCAACAACTAAATGTCTTACATTGTCCCCTGTTTAAAACAATCTCATGAATTTTATGTCATTTCTGCATTGTGCACATTTGTAATAGAAAGCTGAATATTAAACCCGTTCTCATAAAATATTTACAAAAATCATGATCCTCTAAAAATCAATATTTTGATCTCAAATCTAAAAGCAACATCAGCCCCTCTCACAGCATTACATAATAAACCTGAGAGCCTATGTCTTGCATTTGACTGCTCCATTACTCAACAGAACAGAAACCAATGAAGAGGATAGACCTATAGTATCAAGGCCATTCAACACAATTGACAAGCAGGGCTCTTATAATGCACTGGAGTGAATGTGAGTGCAAATCTGATCCCTGTCAGGCAAGGGCTCCACAGTTGAGGAAAGATTTATAAACAATGCTCTGAACACTGAGGGAAAAAAGACAAAAATTCTACAGCATTCTACATATCTATCCCTTCTTCTAGACAGACAGACAGACAGACAGACAGACCGACCGACAACTCTTGTTTGGAATAGAAACATAATTATATTATTTGCATTTCTACATTCTGCATTCAAATGAAATGTTAGAGCCAAGAAATGACTGAACTGATTTCAGTTATATTAACTGTAATTGCTATGATATGCTCATTGGTAACACTTCACAATAAGGTTCCATTTGTTGACATTAGTTAAACACATGAGTTAACATGCGCTAACAATTTAATCTTAATGTTAAATTCAACATATAGTAACACATTTTTAAAATCAAACGTTGTGTTAACATTAGTTAATGCACTATGAACTAAAATGAACTAATAATTGTATTATTATTAACTAAAATGAACAAAGATTAACTAATGCTGTAAAACATATATTGTTAACTGTTTGTTTGTTACATATAATGCATAAACTAATGTTAACGAATAGAACCTTATTGTAAAGTGTAACCTGCTCATTGCATTAATGAAGAAGAAATATTAAAATGAGTTCAAGTGAAAACAGAAATATTCCAGTGACAGTGGACCTCAAAGATAACAGCTCAAATGTGACTTCTTTGGCCACAGAGCAAAATCCTGTGGCTGAGATTTTGGGATTTACTTTTATGTGTTTTGTTTCTCTCTGTGTTCCCTGAACTGCTTTTAAACCACATTAAACGAAGTGGGGAAACAACGTACTGTATATCAGCCTCTTTTTCCTGACAAATTACTGGATCAGCATTTTGATCAGGTCAGCATTGTGTCAAAATGCCATTTTTGACGTTAGATGAGGACACGCCTCCACATTTCGGCCAAGAGTGCATCAGTTATTTACACCAACTGTTACTTTAGTGCTACAGTTACACACAGACCTTTACATTTCTCTGACACGACTCTGTATTCTCTCTTGTGCTTACATGTGTCTATTTATACTTGCTTAAAAGATCATTCACTACCATGTTTTGTTTATAAGCAGAATTTTAAATAATTAATCAGAGGGTCTGACCAGGGCATCACAGCACTGCAGGGAGTGGCAAGGTTATTACGTATTGCCTTTTACCCCTGCCAAATATAATACTTTCATGGTTAAATGCAGCTTATGATATCCATACGCAGAAAGAGAAACAAATATTCTGACTAAACAATAGTGCACAATAATTTTATGAAATCAGTCTCTTACCTCTGCTCAGTGCGTTTTCTTATTGCAGCTCAGCACCATCAGTTGGCTCCTCCCACTGAGCGGAACGAGGACGCACAGCTAGGCTTCTATGGCTCCTCCCACTGCTGTAAATCGTAGCCTATTTGTTTTTCGTTTTTCATGACCCTGTGTGTTCCGAGATAGAGAGCATGACGTTGGCGAGGAGATCACTTTGAAGTATTCTCTACTTGATAGGATGTAATGTCCTTCGGGAGCTCAGGGTACTACAGTGATCCGAATCGACGGATGACGTAGAAATGACTTACTGTATTTCATTGAATGAAATAATTCATTTAGCAAAACTATCATTCGGACCACAGTGACATTCACTGAAAAATGCTAATGAGTAGGACATGGTAAAAAATTACATTATATAACAATGTAATAATCTTACATTATATTAAATATGTAACATTTAGATAGCAGATATAATTGCTTGTACTGTTAATAAATGGTCATATAGTAAATTCTCCTTGCGGCACGAACAATGTGTGTGAAAAAGTACAACAACAAAAAAAGTCTCATTAAGCTATACAGTGCATCCGGGAAGTATTCACAGTGCTTCACGTTTTCCACCTGTTATGTTACAGCCTTATTCCAAAATTGATTAAATTCATTATGTTTCTCGAAATTCTACAATCAATGCCCCATAATGACAACATGATAGAAATTTGTTTGAAATCTTTGCAAATGTATTAAAAATAACAAACGAAAAAAATCACATGTACATAAGTATTCACAGCCTTTGCCATGACACTCAAAATTGAGCTCAGTTGCATCCTGTTTCCTCTGATCATCCTTGAGATGTTTCTACAACTTGTTTGGAATCCACCTGTGGTAAATTCAGTTGATTGGACATGTTTTGGAAAGGCACACACCTGTCTATATAAGGTCCCACAGTTAACAGTGCATGTCAGAGCACAAACCAAGCCATGAAGTCCAAGGAATTGTCTGTAGACCACAGAGACAGGATTGTATCAAGGCACAGATCTGGGGAAGGGTACAGAAAGATTTCTGCAGCATTGAAGGTCTCAATGAGCCCAGTGACCTCCATAATCCATAAATGGAAGTTTGGAACCACCAGGGCTCTTCCTAGAGCTGGCCGCCCGGCCAAACTGAGATCTTATATATATATATATATATATATATATATATATATATATATATATATATATATATATATATATATATATATATATATGAATATATATGAATATATAAAGAAGGGCCTTAGTCAGGGAGGTGACCAAGAACCCAATGGTCACTCTGACAGAGCTCCAGCGTTTCTCTGTGGAGAGAGGAGAACCTTCCAGAAGAACAACCATCTCTGCAGCACTCCACCAGTCAGGCCTGTATGGTAGAGCGGCCAGACGGAAGCCACTCCTAAGTAAAAGGCACATGACAGCCCGCCTGGAGTTTGCCAAAAGGCACCTGAAGGACTCTCAGACCATGAGAAACAAATATTGAAGTCTTTGGCCTGAATGGCAAGCGTCATGTCTGGAGGAAACCAGGCACCGTTCATCACCTGCGCAATACCATCCCTACAGTGAAGCATGGTGGTGGCAACATCACGCTGTGTGGATGTTTTTCAGCGGCAGGAACTGGGAGACTAGTCAGGATCGAGGGAAAGATGAATGCAGCAATGTACAGAGACATCCTTGATGAAAACCTGCTCCAGAGCGCTCGGGACCTCAGACTAGTGCGAAGGTTCATCTTCCAACAGGACAACGACCCTAACCACACAGCAAAGATAACAAAGGAGTGGCTATGGGACAACTCTGTGAATGTCCTTGAGTGGCCCAGCCAGAGCCCAGACTTGAACCCAATTGAACATCTCTGGAGATATCTGAAAATGGCTGTGAACCGACGCTCCCCATCCAACCTGATGGAGCTTGAGAGGACTTGCAAAGAAGAATGGGCGAAATTGCCCAAAAATAGGTGTGCCAAGCTTGTAGCATCATACACAAAAAGACTTGAGGCTGTAATTGGTGCCAAAGGTGCTTCAACAAAGTATTGAGCAAAGACTGTGAATACTTATGTACATGTGATTTTTAATTATTTTTTTTAAAATACATTTGTGAAGATTTCAAAAAAACTTTCACGTTGTCATTATGCGGTATTGATTGAGAATAAAAAAACTCATAATAAACTAACAACAATAACAACATTCTTCTTCTTTTTCTTCTTGTTAGTATCTCATTATGGTAATGTAATAAAACATTGTAGTTATTATTATTTTTAGAAAAATTACAAAGTAACACATGGTTATTAAATTATTATTGTACTAGTCCTAAATGATAGGATATGTTGTTATGGTAACATTATAATTATTATAAGACAACAGCAGCAACAAAATCAACAACTACATAATAATAATCATCATCATAGCTAATAATACAGATAATAATATAGATTGTTATAATGCAGTACTTTTTTTTACTGCAATTAGCCAGGGTGAACTCACACAGAACAAACATAAAGGAATAAGGACAAGGAGCAAGATTCAAGACAGAACAGGATAAACATGACACTACGCAAGAATGCACTAAAACAATGAATATTTTGACATATAAGAACACAAGGATTCCATCTTTCTATTTTCTTTTTTTATATATAAATTTTAATCTCTGGAATGATTTCACAAAATCACAGAGAAATAAATTAAAGGAGGGCGTACTTTTTCTATTTACATGTGTGAATATGATATTTACCCAGCAATAGTAGCACATTAACAATTTCATAAATATGGGCATTGAAATTGCTTTTAAAAAAAATAGGATTTCTATAACAATAGGAGTTATTGTCTCCATTTTTACTGACAAACAGTTATATATGTAAAGCCAAAATTGTGAAGTAAATTCACATTGAAATCATAAAGAGGATTTTGCAATGAGTTTCCTTAACATTTGGAGCAACAGGGTGTGCAAGATAAAAGGCGAAAGATTTATCTCTTACTGAAACTTCAACATCTCCTAGAAAATAACACTTAATGAAAATCGCCAATGATAATATGCTCATTATAAGTTTGTTACTATACTCAGGGTTGGGAGGGTTACTTTTGAGATGTATTCCACTACAGATTACAGAATACATGCTGTAAAATGTAATTTGTAATGTATCCTGTTAGATTACATAGTAAAATTTTCTACATACATTGGATTACTTCTTCAGCACTGGTAGATTTTTTCACTTGTTTTCACTACAAAAACTCTGCCATGTTAAATATACATTCTCTGAAAAACCTAAATATCTTATGCATTGTTGTTTCTAAAACAAGATAAATCAAATGTATCTTGATTTAATGATTTTAAGATTTTTTTTTTTTTTTTACAGGAAAACAATACAAACATTATTATCAAGAACATGATTTTAGCCCTAATATGAAAGTTCTTACTTTAAAACTAGAAAACTAGAAAATTATGATCCAACGTGAATTTTCTTGATAAAGAAATATAATCGTGTCTGGTAACATGTGCATGTAAACTGAAAATTTACACAAGGTTTATTTCTATTTCTTCTGCTCCAAACTTACTTCTCTATCTGGCTCGTATGAATATAACACATCATAAGAAAGTGTTTCACAGCTGTTCAAATGCACTTTTGATCGCATCATTTATATGTATAAATGTTTTCCATCTGAAAGGTCTAAATATTAAATGACACAAATAACAATAAAATGCAAAGTAATCTCTTCTGTAATCAAAATTACTTTTGAATGTAACTGTATTCAAATTACCAATTATTTAATTTGTAACTGTAGTGGAATACAGTTACTTATATTTTGTATTTTAAATACGTAATCCTGTTACATGTATTTCATTACTCCCCCAATCCTGAATACAATAATTAATTATCAACTTCTTCCAATTTACATATTTTAAAGGAAGGTAAAGAAACAACAGGCCTAGATACAGGATCAGATAAAGTATTTTGATTTTTTCTTAACAAACCAGTGGGTATAGCTTTGCACACTGTATAATAACCTTTAATTGTAGTTCTAAATGTACATGTGTATGTATATATATATATGTGTACTTATGTATGTGTGTGTGTGTGTGTGTGTGTGTAAATAGTCTTCTTGTGTATTCTCTCTATACTTTATTTTCTATCAAATTTCTATTTTATTCTATTTTTATTTATTTTTTTAATTATTATCTCTGTCTTGTTGTTGTATTGTTTGTGCACTGGAAGCTCCTGTCACAAAGACAAATTCCTTGTATACCTGGCAATAAAGCTGATTCTGATATTTATTAATAAAATCGTTATAAGAATTTCAAAGGAATAATAAATAAATCAAGATCACATCCTAAAACTCGAGGCCACCAAAACTCGAGGTAGGAACGTGGTACCATATAGAATGTGGCTTTGATAAACACTCTTTCGGACATTTTATTCTGAATATACCAAGGAATTAATGGCTTTCAAACCACAATGTCCTTAATCTTTAACCATATGGAATTTGCAAAAATATCGTGTTTTATTTTTCCATATCAATTTAAATAGAACGGAATTCACTGATTTGATTACTGTTGGGGCAGTATACAGCGCATAAATAAGTTTGGATATTCCTCTCAGTTTTAGTTAGAAGAATCCGATTCCGGCCCAATATAGATAAGTCTCTAGGCACCCAATGATTTTTGCATGTCCTATATTTTATGATTAAAATGAAAATTTCCTCTATGAATAAAATTCAATAATATACACGTCCTTACCGCCACACAGACATTGTGGGAAAACAAATAAAAATAAATCAACACCCAACAACAACATTCTTCTTCTTGTTATAATGATCATTATTATTATTATTATTATTATTATTATTATTGCCACTGATGCGGTCAAAACTAATCTAACACTAGGCTACCTTATCGGACAAGAAAAATATAAAAATGGATTTCCAGACACACCCGGAAATACGTAACGGAAGGAACCGGAAACACGCAATATAGCGGAAGAAAATGGATACAATGGCAATTTGGAAATCAATTAAGTTATGAAAAAAAATTCCACTAATTGCCTTTCTTTGTGGTCGATGTCTTCTAGAAAAACGGACTGCGAGCAGTAGTGCACTGTTAAACGTCGCTCTTTTTCCTCGACCAGAAGCGTTATTTGACGTGTCAGGCAGAAAGAGGAGGTATATTTATGACAACTGCTGAGCTTGACATTATAGTTTGAGTATTTAGATGTGTGTGTGTGTGTGTGTGCTACATGTCGACACAGTAAGCAAACAGGCTGGGTGGTAAGATTCATGCAGTTCTATATATACAACACGAATGTGGGAATATAGAGATGTATTCTGTCGCACTATGAATTTGAAATGTGTTTTAAACGCAGTCTTATTAATGTTGAAGGATACTGTAAGATTAGCATGTTAGCCCCATAGATGCGTTGTGTAACTGTGAAATTGATTGTGCTGACATGCAAGTTAGTTTAAACGTGTCTTTTTAACAGTTGAAAAGGCTACTGTGAAGAATGTGTTGGTCATTTGCAAGGGAATCCAGAGGAGGTTGCCAATAATAAAGGCTTTCTGGAAGATGCCTAGAAGAAAACAGCAGAATCCACAACCTGTAAAGTGTAAGCTGCTTTTTGTCCTTGTCAGCTGTACCATTTACAATGTATTTAATTTCCACAAATGTGTTTTGTTTTGGTTGGTGTTAGCTTATTCAGTAAAATCATAGAAACTGGTTTTGTGGTATTACCTAATAGTTAAATAAATAAATAAGCCCCCAGAAGTTATGCATATGTTGTGTATGCATTCATATGACTCCATGAAACTAAAATCACCAATCAAAATTAATTATTAGAAAGTATTTAAATAATACATATACACTGGCTGCCAAAAGTTTGGAATAATATACAGATTTTGTATAGTGAGGGCATTAATAACGTGAAAAATTACTGCTACAATTTGAAAAAAAAATTCAGAACTTCTTAAAACTACTTCAAAGAGTTCTCATCAAAACATCCTCCACGTGCAGCAATGACAGCACTGCAGATCCTTCACATTCTAACTGTCAGTTTGTCTTGTTGGGCACTTCTCACGTACCCGACAGTCTAGCTGATCCCACAAAAGCTCAATGGGGTTAAGATCCATAACACTCTTTTCCAATTATCTGTAGTCCAATGTCTGTGTTTCTTTGCCCAATCTAGCCTTTTCTTTTTGTTTTTCTGTTTAAAAAGTTACTTTCTCTTTGCAATTCTTCCCATAAGGCCTGCACCCCTGAGTCTTCTCTTTACTGTTATACATGAAACTGTGTTGAGTGGGTAGAATTCAATGAAGCTGTCAGCTGAGGACATATGAGGCGTCTATTTCTCAAACTAGAGACTCTGATTAACTTATCCTCTTGTTTAGTTGCACATCTGACCTTCCACATCTCACTCTGTCCTTGTTGGAGCCAGTTGCCCTTTGTCTTTGAAGACTGTAGTGCACACCTTTGTTTGAAATCTGTCAATTTCAAGTATTGTATAGACTTCATTCCTCAAAACAATAATTAACAGATGAGTTTCTAGAGAAACCTGTTTATTTTTTTTACAATTTTTGACCTAATATTGACCATAAGACACACCAATCTATTGCATACTGTGGCAACTCAAAACAAACACAAAAACAATGTTAAGCTTCATTTAATGAACCAAATAGCTTTCAGCTGTGTTTGATAAAATGACAAGTGATTTCTGATAACCAAATTAGCAATTTAGCAAGATTACTCAAGGATAAGGTGTTGGAGTGATGGCTGCTGGAAATGGGGCCTGTCTAGATTTGATCAAAATTGACTTTTTTTAGTGATGTTGCTGTTTTTTACATCAGTAATGTCCTGACTATACTTTGGATCAGTTGAATGCCACTTTGGTGATTTAAAGTACCAATTTCCTTCAAAAGCAGAAAAACCTGTACATTATTCCAAACTTTTGGCCACCAGTTTGTGTGCATATATCTACCATGGAAAAAGTGTCGGACAATGCCAAAAAGCAATGGTTATATAGTTTTTTTCAGTAATTATTTTAATTGGTAGGCCTATCTTGCCTGGGTTCAAACCTGTGGCTAAATGGAATGGTGCATAGTGTACAATCAAACAAACAAGCTAGATTGTTATAGATTCATCCACCTCCTCAAGATAATTATGTATCCATTGCACTTTCTTAAAACAAAACAAAACAATAAAACCTGGACGTTTCAATGCTACCCTTGTACTCTCAAATAATGTGTGTTAATTTCCAGTAGATGGCAGTAAAAGTACAGAAAAACCGAAGAGTGTATAAGGCCATTGAGAAGTCAACCAATGAACCTAAATATAAAGAAAATGCTTGCTGCCTTAAATGTTCAATATAACATTTGAGAGACTTACAGCTGCTGTTTTTAAACTTGACTCCTTTTTTTTTTCTAGTGGATTCTGAAGATGGCTTAGGCATAGTACGTCCAGCAAGCCTTACCTTTGAGAGCGACTTTCTCCTGGGACAAGAACTTGAGTTCTCAGATCCTGACAATGACAACAGGATCATAGGCCTTGAAAAGTTCTCAGGTGAGTTAAATGAGCCTTTAAACTCAGGAGCCAAATAATGTGGATTTTATGTTGTTGGTTTATAGTAATCAAATGTGTATTAATTCACCATGCTCTCAACCCCAAGTAGGTATAGTTGCAGGCTGGAGACCTCCAAATTAGGGTGGGGTAACTCTAAAATGGCATTGCACCATCTCCAAATAAGGGTGGGGTTACTCCAAAATGGTATTGCACCAACTCCAAAAGGGTTAGGGAAAGGTTTAGGATAGGGGTTCCCTATATCTTTAATGCCGATTTGGAGCTATGCCTGCAGCTATACTCTTTTCCTCAACCCTCCTGGTGAAGTTTGAGGATAAAGCTGTTTCTCAATGCATTGCAACACAACCGTTTGCAAACTTGGAATGCAACCAGAATACATGATAGTGGTGAGCGATTTTATGATTGATGAAGAAGAGTAATGGTTATTATCTATTATGCCTCATACACTTACTGAGCACTTTATTAGAAACACTATGATCCTAATACAGTGCCCAACATGGTCTTCTGCTATTGTTTTTTTTTTTTTGTTGCCATATATAGAAAGACGATGTTCTGTTATCACCATCAAAGATTGTCACAACACACTGGCCACCTTGTGAACACGTGGGCACACACAGACACACACGCGTGCGTACATACACACACACAGACACATAGAGGTCAACCAATAGTGTATTTTACCGATACTGATAACTAAGTTGGGCAGAACCTACCGATTAATCAAGCAGTAGTTTTTAAAATTGATACTGAATCAAAAATAACACTCAAAATAAATGGTGCTGAACTTTTTTACAAAAATAAACAGTACTGACTGAACCATGAAAATGTATTGTACTTTTTCTTTAATGAAATAAATATATAAACATTAATATATATGAACTAATATTCAAATTTTTAAAGTCAGATGATTTTTAAATTGACGTAGTTTCCTTAGTCCACAAGAGGGCTCAATAAATACATAAACAAAACAAATCTCAAAAAAGAGGGATGTTCAAACAGATTGAACGCAACAGACTGGAACAGAACGTGAGGATCTCAAGACATTCACACAGTCCAAGTTGAACCCATTTTCAGACAAGGCATTTAAACAACTCATTGCTTAATCTGCTAAATGCTTATAAGAGAGCAAGACGCAATGGCCAAAGACCTCCACCAACTGTAAAGGTCTGTTCACACCGAATGCTTTTTCAACCATCCATTTGTTTTTTTATGTAAACACGCGCTAGACTAGAATAAACTTGCAGGAGAGCTGTTTTTAGATGATATGTCTCACTAAAAAGAACTTTAAAAGCATCTTGAGACACCTGCTTTCTGTTTAACTGCATTTGTTGTGCTGTGTCTAGTCTTTTTTTTTTTTTGTGTTAAAATGTGATCAATCTGAAGTCATCATTTAACAGTGAGGATACATTTTTTTTTAATTGAAATCAGATGTGTTTCTGATTTGTTTAATGTTTCTCTCAGCTGCATGAAAATATTAATTTGCTTTCTCATGTCACTAGCTTGAAATATGCAACTTAGCTGGCTAAGGAATGCATAAACATGACGAGTTGGATATATAATCTAATGCAAATAGATGGTAATAGATGATAACATTCGTGGCATTTAAACATTTGTGCAGGACTTGCATGTATAGCTTGTAGAATCTAGTCAACAAATTGTTAATTATATGTAATGTATATTAATGATATGACAGCATGTACTGTAGTGTACTGTATAGGTGGTACCTTTTTGTTGACATTTTAAATCCGCATTTGAAGTGTTCCGCTCCATGCAATGTAGTTTCACGTGTCAAAACAAACACCACAAGGCATCAGTGAAGTGATAGTTTTTATTTCGCCTCTAGAGGCCACTCTTACACTGTATAATGACAGCAGATCCTTCCCAGCCACTCTGGCACCGGATGAAACAGAGGAAAACTATTGTGTGGATTTTTGCCGATAACCGATAGTTCCAGAAATCTGTTATCGTTGCCGATTAATCAGTAAAACCAATATAGCGGTCGACGTCTACAGACACATACACAACACATACACCGACACACCAGAGATACAGCGCCCTCAAAACAAGACATTTATATCCAATACAAACTCCAAAACTTATTTCCAATGTTGCAGAATTACCCTTTTTTCCATGTTATTATTGTTCAAGATGAACATATACAGTACTGTGCAAAAGTTTTAGGCGCTTGTGAAAAATGTTGCATAGTGAGGATTTCTTCAAAACTAATGCCATAAATAGTTTTCATTTATCAATTAACATTATACAAAGTCCAGAAACTTAAAAAAAGCTAAATCAATATTTGGTGTTGGCACCTTTTCCTTTAAAACAGCCCTTTAAAAGTACTTTAAAAGTACTCGTGGTCATAGTTTTGCTTGGTTGTTGGCAGATAGGATGTTCCAAGCTTCTTGGAGAAATTGCCACAGTTCTTCTATCTATTTAGGCTGCCTCAACTGCTTTATTTTCTCTTTGTTATCTCAGACTGACTTGATGTTCAGTGGGGGGCTTTGTGAGGGCCATTACATCTGTTGCAGGGCTCCCTTTTCTTCTATTCTAATCTTTTCTATTTGCAAAAGTAATGTTTGGGAGTCTAAAATGTATTTTTCCTATTGACACACTAAAGCTGAAGATATAAATAACCATCTTGAGACAAATATTTTTGTGAGAACTTTTATACAATACTGTACCTCTGAGTTTGTTTGTCACCAGACACTCAGTTTATTCGCGCTATGGCAGTGACGAGCAAGCGTAGTGGAGATGTTTAAACTGACTGAGAGTGTGCACAAACTGTTATCAGAGTGCAGACTGACCCCCCCCACTCATGTTATAAAAAGTCGCTTATAATCAGATTTATATTTGCCAATTTGTCGTTTAATTCGTTCATTTTATCAGTTTGCTGTTTATTTTCTTCTATAGCAGTTCAGCAGTTTTTCAATACTGAGAATTACCGTACAGGCTCTAGAAAATTGACACCTCAAATTTAATTAACTTTCAATTATTTTATATGATGACTACATCACATGGGCCATAAAAAGATGGTTTGCGGGCCGTTGGTTGAGTACCATGGATCTTGAGACTGTTATGTGTGAAAATCCCAAGAGATCAGCAGTTACAGAAATACTCAAACCAGCCCATCTGGCACCAACAATCATGCCACGGTCCAAATCACTAAGATCACATTTTTCCCCATTCTGATGGTTGATGTGAACATTAACTGAAGCTCCTGACCCATATATGCATGCATTTATGCATTACACTGCTACCACACGATTGGCTGATTGGATATCTGCATGAATAATTAGGTGTACCTAATAAAGTGCTTACTGAGTGTATGACATCAGATGTTCAAAAAAAAAAAAGAAAAAAAAGAGGTATCCTGTAGCTTGCTTTTATTTATCTCTTTTAACGGTGAAGTGTGTAATTCCTGTGCCGCTAGTATCACCAAACAAACAGAATAAATGTTTTTTTTTTTAAACAAGCCTGCAGGTCTTGCAGGTAGATGCTGTACCTACACCATTATAGCTGCAAAAAACATCTTGTTTGATGGGTATGCAAATGTAGCTAAAATGCTATTTCTATCCATTTTACATGTACCGGTTACAAGGCATTATAATAATTTTTCTTTAAAAATAAGAAAATAAGAAGAGGAAAATAAGACCTTTTGATATTAGGCAAAAATGTTAAGATTTTTTTTCTATTGTTTTCATGTTAAAATATCAAAAAATTTGCTTAATCTTTGTTAGAAGATACACTGCATAATATATTTAGGCCTTTTTCAGAGAATGTGTTTTTAATATAAGTGTATCTTGTCTTCCTGTACTGGCAGATTTGTTTCACTTGTTAATAACTTGTTCATAGTCAAAACAAGTGGGGAAAAAATATCTGCCAGTGCTGAAGAAATCCAAAGTGTTTTGATTACATTACTGACATTACATTACATTACTTTTAATCACACATTGCACGTTTGAGGTAAAACTGTAGCTTCTCTCTCATTAATGTGCCCTTCATCCAATTAACCATAAACATTTGCTAGAAATCTCATGTAAACAATTTAGTGATTGTTATACATACCAATGTAAATTTTATGTAAATCATACAAGTGCATTTAAACAAACATGTAACAAAATGTAGTAGTATAGTAAGTGTATAAAATATATATAAATATTCAAATGGACAATCATATATTATGAATTGTTTACTTAAAAACTACTGTACATTTTAAAGAATTTAACAAATAGCCTCTTGCAGCATTAATGTGGGGGTTTGGTTCAAAATTCAGGCTGTTATAATTGCATAAGTCACAAACACTTCATTATAAATAAACTCCCTTCCCGGCTGGGTTCATAAGGAGTAATTCGTACTATATGGCTATAGCTCATATATTCATTATGAGTGCTCTCCTCCTGGCCATCATGAGGATCACTCACTACGGCATACACATGTCGGTCGCCGTCCCGTAAGACTGCGCAGCCATGTATCCTCTCTAGGAAGTTATGTCGTGTAGTGCGGCGTGATGGTATTCTGTTCCCCATATGCGTTAGTAAACGCAATGTCAAGTGGACTTAAGTCATAAGGAACGTCTCGGTTATGTATGTAACCTCGGTTCCCTGAGACAAAGGGAATGAGACTTTGCGAATACTAGCCGCACCACAAGACTCAGAGTTCGTCTCAGGGAACTGTGGTTATGTATGTAACATAGACATTAGTAATAGGGTGGGGGTGGGGCCAGGAACCCAGGCATCTTTGTACAATGGGCTAAATTTAAATGTTTTTGCCCAGTTTCTATGGCTAATTGGCATATATACATTTTCAGGAGGTACACGCTCGACACTACTGCACATCCTAGCACAGAAACTAATTGTGTGGAGCATTTCACATTTTGTCATTACACGCAACACATGTCCCAGACATTACAAACATGGGAGGAGATTTACTGTATGGAGAATAGAGCTGTTCAGTCATGACATCAATTTGTAGGTAAACCCAGAAGTCTAATTCGCCTTGTGTTTGCTATATATATATATATATATATATATATATATATATATATATTTTTTTTTTAAACACAAGTGGCTTCAAAATTCACATTTGACTGTGTGTAATTCATGTTGTAGAACAAAACGTCCACGTTTCGTTAAGTAATGTTAACCACAGACCTTATTGTACTTATTTTAGTTCAAAAATTCTGAAAAAAACCCATAGGAAAATCTAGAGGGATCCCATGGCGAATACTCTTCCGGGTTTTTGGACCACAAGCTGAACAGCTCTATGGAGACTTTGCGTGAACTAGGCTTGCGAGAGATAGCTGCTGTATCTCTTTGCATCACCTGTAAATGTGCAACTGCTGTCGTCTGAACCAGTGTCGAAAGCGAAATCGCCTGAGACCTAGCGTTTTTTTTTTTTTTAATGTTTGTTGTAATGTACCATGTGTCATAATTTAATCATTGTTTATTACAGAAATTGTGCAATTTATTAGTTTATAAAGAATTATCGATTCCCAGCCTTAATAAATATTATCGTGTGTGTGTGTGTGTGTGTGTGTGTGAGAAGATGCCCCTTTCCTGGTTAACTTAATATCTTTTTCAGTTGCATTATGCTTTCATTTCGTTAAAAAAAAAAAAAAGTACTAGCCAATAGCGATTCTTTCTCCAACCTGTCCGTAGAGGGTTGAGAGCTGTGACATCAAACTGTTTAAGAACTATTATGTGATGGCTAATGCCATATTTGTATTATTTAAAAAAAAAAAACATTTGTTATTTTATTGTATTGTTGGCATTTATAATGGGCCATATGTGCTCAATAAGGGCAGGTACATTATCTGCTGAGATGTATATGTATGTCTGCATAAATCTGCTTACATTATCGCATTCAGCAGTGTGATGCTTCATGTACAGATGGTAGATGTTAGACCCCTGCCCTGGGTGGGCTCACATCATTTCTGGTTTTGGCATTCTGACAGAACACCATTTGAAAATGGCAAATCAGGAAAATGTACAGTGTTCCACAACTAATACTGTATATGATGGTCATCGAGACAGTAATCACCATCAAGGACACATTATAGCAAGGCATTTAGTCATCGTCGTCATCATCATCATCATCATCATCATCATCATCATCTCTCAGGGTCTTTATCATAGTTATCAGCATCATCAGCAGGGCCATTATAGTCAGCATCATTATCATTAGGCTGTGTAATCATCCACCCAGGGTTTCAGAAATGCCCAATATAAAGGCCCGTTCAGGCATCAGATTCACACATTTCTACATGTTACATGTCCATAAGGACTTGGCAAAGGAAAACGTTGTGCAGAAACACTGCAGCCTCTTTTCTTCATTCGGGTGCCACCTTTTATTTGTTTCCTTTTATCAGAATTTACTTAACGCTGCAATTTCTTTTTCTCTGGCTTATTTGGTAAGTATAAATTTCCAATATTTACAATAATTGTGCTGAATTTGTGCTATCCTCATGTTGTTTTGCACCTTTAAAGCATTTAAAGGGATAATTCACCTACAAAAGTGCAATTCTGTTGTCATTTTCTGCCCCTCACGTTGTTCCAACCCTGTAACTTATTTCTTCTGTGGAACACAAAAGGAGATGTTAGGCAGTATGTTAGTTTAATTCATCATTCACTTTCATTGCATATTTTTGCCATGCAATGAACGTGAATGGTGTCTAAGACTGTCATTCTGCCTAATATTGGTTTGTCTTGTTCTTAATATCTCATTGTCTTCCCACGGAAGACTGAAAGAAAGGCATACTGGTTTGGAACAACATGAGCATGATTCCATGATGACAGAATTACATTTCTTGGATAATATATCCTTTTAAATTTATGTGCAGTATATAATCTTTAAGTTTTCTTTAACGCGTGTGTGTGTGTGTGTGTGTGTGTGTGTGTGTGTGTGTGTTTTAACTTTTGTCAGAGACTAGTAACAATACTAAACAAAAGTTACAATCAGCTTTAAATATTTATATATTACATACTGTATATTGAAATGTACTTTTCAGCCCTGAATTATATATATATATTACACATATATTACACACACATATACAGCTGCATAATATAATGCGGTGTTCTGTTGTGTGCTTTGTACTGGTCCTGTACAGCTGACATCAGTCTATCTGGCTTCCCCCTGGGAGACGAGGAGAGCTCCCCCTTCAGCCGCCTCAGTATGGAGAGTGACGCTGATGACCTGCACACGACTGAAAGCGAGCGTGAAGAAAGGGGTTCAGAGTCTGCCTTTGCTTCTTACCTCTCTTGCAGGGGCTGTAGTCAGCTCCTGGATGACCCTCTGGGACCCAGCATGGACTTAGTAGGGCCCTACTGTATGCGCTGCTGTAAAGGGGTTGTGGAAGAGAGGAAGATTTGCTCAGGCTTAGACTTATATGCCGAGTCGAGAGGGGGAGGGAATGAGAGTGCTGGTGGCGAGGACAGTTCCCTGAAGCTCCACTCATGCAAACTTTGTGGTTTCACATCACGCTACACTAATCATGTTAAAAGACACATGAAGACACACAACGGCGAGAAGCCGTATGGGTGTCCTTTGTGTTCTTACGCGTCGGCACAGCTGGTGAACCTCCAAAGGCATTTGCGCATACACACAGGAGAAAAGCCCTATAAGTGCAACAGCTGCACATTTGCATGCAGTTCTTTAGGGAACCTGAAGAGGCACCAACGCATGCATGCATCTGTAAGCCATGCTCAAAGTGGTCCTCAGCCAATGAGAGACAACAGTTTAAACTGCACTGCTGTGGGTCAGAGAGAAATGGATGTGGCTTCTGCCCCCAGTGAAGGTAAGCTTTTAATTTGTCAAAAGAAAATCAAATACCTTACACCTGGTATTAATGTCCATTTGGTGGTGAAGAGAGAACTGAGAGTAGAGTCAAAAATCTAAATTTACTAGTCGCTAGTTCCCATCCCCATCTATAGTCATGAGCTTTGGGTAGTGACCGAAAAAATAAAATTGTGGATACAATCAGCCAAAATTAGTTTTCTTTGCAGGGTGGCTCAGCTCACCCTGAGGGATAGAGGGATTCAAATGCTCTGAAATCCATTAGAGACTCTGAGTAGAGCGGCTGCTCCACTGGTCATCCTGCAGAGGAGTTCTGGAGGTGCATGTCCAACTAGGAGAAGCCCCCAGGGCAGACCCAGAACACACAGGAAGGGTAATATCTCTCGGCTGACCTGGGAACACCTTGAAATCCACAAGGACGAGCTGGAGGACGTGGCAAAGGAAAAGGATGTTTGGGCTGCTATGCTTAGTCTGCTGCCACCGCGACCAGGACCCAGATAACTGGCAGAAGATGGTTGGATGGATAGATAATGTAAAGTTCATATAATGCTTGCCTTTTATAGGTCCTTGACTATAATAACTGATAATTATCTTATCACGGTTGTGCTTAGAATTTAAAAATAGAAGTATATTTAGGAAAAACAGTGATCGGTTTTACTAAAATTATTTCTTTAGTCACACAGAGATGCAGTAAGAGATGTATTTAGTCTCAAAATCACAGACCCTCCCCTTGATATCTGATCACATGTGGTCAAGGAAGACTCATTTGAGACCCATGTCTCAGCGATTGAGTTTTGTCTGACCTTATGTTATCAGATCACCCGAGACGCATCTTAATACCAGGTGTAAACATGGCCAAAGAGAGAGTTTCTCGGTGAGTTGTAACTAAATGTCCTTCAATTGCAGATGCTGTGCAGTCTGAATCGCACCCCCTTATGGGAAGGGATGTCAGCTACTTGCAGACCTTTGATGGCCTCAAGTCAGCACAGCAATCATCAACAGCTGCATTGCAGTCAGGACAGACTGCTTCTGAACCGGCCACCCTACCCCCAATGTTCTTCCCCTTCACCTGCCGGCTGTGTGGCATGGCCCTGGATGATGAGGATGGATCCTCAGCCCAGATTTGTGCCAAGTGCACACTGGAGATGCTGACTAAGGACACACCAGGCTGCCCCACAGAGCGAGGGGACAAGGTCTACACCTGTGCCGCCTGCCCCTTCCTTACCCACTACCCCAACCACCTGGCCCGCCACATGAAGACCCACAGTGGAGAGAAGCCATATAAGTGCCCTCAATGCAACTATGCCTCTGCTCACTTCGACAACCTAAAGCGACACCATCGAGTACACACTGGCGAAAAACCCTACAAATGCCACCTGTGTGACTATGCCTGCGGGAACCTGGCTAATCTCAAGAGGCACCAACGGGTGCATTCGGGTGCCAAACCATTTCAGTGTGCAATCTGCAAATACAGCTGTAACCAGAGTATGAACCTGAAGCGCCACATGTTGCGCCACACAGGGGAGAAGCCCCATAAGTGCCAAGAGTGTGGCTACACCACCGGCCACTGGGACAACTACAAACGACACCAGAAGAAGCACAGTCTCGCTACAGATGACTGGGTTAAAGTTCCAATGCCTGGAAATGAAGAAGAGGTGGAGGATGAGGAAGAGGTGTAGCCTTAAAGCTAGGGTATACTTTGTTTGTCTGCATACCGTATGTGAATTTCCTAAATGTAGGATGGCAGGGGGAGTGAACATAAATTACTCTTCCAATGCCATCCTATGTTGTGTAAATCCGCACAGTCAGGTGTTCTAGCCTTTTAAAGTATACTTTTTTGACCGCAAACCTGTACAAATGCATTAGACGCATGCCCACTACTACAACTTTGTCATATTCTTTAGTACAGGCAACTCCAGGCGCATGCACAAATGGACATGCTCAGACACGGACAGTCCAAGTGTCTATAAAAATTGGGGTGCACACATGGACTGTGCTGATGACGAAATTTACAAATGGGACCTGGAAAATCAAAGTATCATTAAGTCTTTAGAAGACAAAAGTGTGGTGTTCAGAGTATAGGGAGTGAGAGATTTGGAATTCAGAGCGATACTGTAGGACAGCTGTCCACAAGAGAGATAACTGTAACAGAATAAGTTTTAGTGATTCTTTTACCTTGTGCCCAGAACATTTTTGAAAATCAATATTTTAGCCATTTGTCATAAATATCCAGAAGCTGCTACACAAAGTCATGCACAACTTTAAAGACAGTCATTTGAATGTTTAATGCCTTTGAAAAAGGCAGTTTGGTTTACCCAAAGCTCTCTAAGAGCATTCTGAGCCAGACCTCGGTTCATTTATCAGTGCCAAACAGACACTACTGCACCACTGCCATAATAAAGAAGCTCTTTTTTTTAAGCATGACATTGCATGGCCACTTATGTTTACTTTTAGTTAACTGCTTGGTTAACTCTCAGTCCTACTGGGAAAAAAATGCCTTTTATAGATCACAATTATTTTCAAAACAGGAGTTTTGCTCTAATTAATTCTGGGGAATGTTTTGCCTTTTTGATGTTGTATCATGTGGACTGTGAAATGTCATTTGTCTGAGTTTACTTGAAGCAAAATGGTGCATAGTGGATATTCGTGTCATGCTGAACATACAGCTTTTATTTTTGTATTTTATTATATTTTATCTCTGAGGAATGCTCGGCATGTATTTGCAACCTGTGGCATTATGTTAGCTATTTTGGAGGACAAAAGTAAACCCTATTATGCAGTAAAACTTCAGGTTGTCAAAAAATGATTGAAGGTTAAGGAATTTTGTAGGTGTGTGGTGTTTTCCTGTAATTATGCAGTGGTTTAATTAATGCCTTAAATATATTAAAAATAAAACATGTGTGGTGAAAAGATCAGTCTTCTTTTTGTCCCATTCACTTTTCACCTTGTCGCATAACTGTGTGGCAGAAGTTATATGTAGATCAGCAGGATGTGATTAAGATGTTGAGACAGGCAGCGTGTAATCCTCACTTTTATATTTAGAGCTGTAATCCTTGTCACACTCTGAGGTGAACAGCTCTGGTAAACATGTTAATGAAGACAGAGCCACAGGCAGCACTAGCAGTGATCTGCATGCTGTTAGATTGTGACAAGGGATTTTTGATCATGTTTCTGAGTCACGGTCTATTTTTTAACACAGAGCTTATGTATATTTAAGAGAGATTTGACAGCCCGATGATTGAAGTACTTTACCAGTTTGAATTGTAATGCTTTTTGGCTGTTATCTGTTATATTAGGTTGAAATAATGGAGCTTCATTGAGGAGAATTTTACACTAGAAAAATCATAACCATACTCTTCTCGTGAAAGTGCGCTGCTTTAAAAAAAATAAAATAAAAATGGTGATATACTATTATAATGATCGTATATTGGCCAATATGTTGTTTTGTTTTAAAAAGGTCCACACTTTAACAAGTAGACCACATAATCCAGCATAATACACCTCTTTTAATGACAATAAAAAATAGAGCACAACAGTCTGTTTCCGGAAGTAAAAATCCCATTTATTAATCCCATAGACTCATTATTTTATTTTATTTATCCCCTTTTCTCCCCAAAAGGTTGCTTGGGAGACCTGGCTTGAGTCAGTCGGCAAACCCTGGATTCGAACTCGCGATTCCAGGGGTAGTAGTCACCATCAATATTTAGATTACCCCGTCCCTGACTAAATGATTTTCAACGCTAACTTTTAAATAAAACTAAAGACAGATCTACCATGCTACCGTTGAAGCCATCCTTCTGCGTTGTCAACTTCTTTGTTTAAAAAACATGCTTGATAGCAGAATTCATGGTAAACAACTACATTACCCATGGTACAACAGAGAAAGGTCCACGAATCAGAGAACCCTGTCCAACGAATTGTTCTCCCTATTTGTAATAAAATATATTGTTTCTATACTTATAAACAACAACCTAAAATAGTTTTATCTATTTCCATAGTTTTATATTCAGTGACATCACTTGTAATGCTTCATGGGATTGTAGTTTGTGCCTTCATGAAAGACGGTAAGTACACAGCCTTGTACTTTTGTCTTTGTCTGATTTTCAAATACTTTTTTGCCTCACAACAAAGAGCTGTTTGGTTCGGTTCATGGCTCACAACTCTTTTGGAGGAATTTATTAAAAGTCTATGGAAGAAATTAATGGGGATAAACTTTCGGAACTCAGACAGCAGATTCAATATACACCAAAATGACTGATTTAAAAAAAGTCAAAGTTAAAGATGACACATTTCTTTAAAATTTTAAACAATTTAACTTTTAAATCCATCTTTTACAGTTTCATAATAACAAAAAAGGAAAAGGGCCTGAAGCAAAAGTTTGAGCACCCTGCATGGTCAGTACTTCGTAACACCCCCTGGCAAGTATCCCAGCTTGTAAAAGCTTTTGTAGCCAGTTAAATGTCTTTATTTTCTTGTATGGGGGATTTTCACCCATTCTTCCTTGCCAAAGGCTTCTAGTTATGTGAGATTCTTGTGCCGTCTTGCATGCACTGTTCTTTTCAGGTATATCCACATATTTTCGATGATGTTTAGGTCATGGGATGGCAAAACCTTCAGCTTGCGCCTCTTGAGGTAGTCCATCGTGGATTTTGAGGTGTTTAGGATCATTTTCCTGTTGTAGAAGCAATCCTCTTTTCAGAGGATTTTTTATTTTTTTTTTTTTTTTTTTTACAGATGGTGTGATGTTTGCTTCCAGAATTTTCTGGGATTTAATTACATTTTTTCCTCTACCAGAGAAATGTTCCCCATGCCGCTAGCTGCAACACAAGCCCTAAGCATGATCGATCCTCCCCTGTACTTAACAGTTGGGGAGGTGTTGCTTAAAATTTTGAAAAGAATGTTGCATCTTTAATTTTATGCCTTTAGGAGATCAGTTCATCTTCTACTCACAGCAACAGGAATTTTGACCAGTGGTGCCCAAACTTTTGCATGCCATTGTACCTTCATTGTGGTGCACTTTGGGATGCAGTTATGTCACATACTCACTATTTAACATAATCGAGTCGGATACAATCACACTGGAAATGCACATAGGATGATGTTATTCATATCAGGCAGTTTAAATATAAAAGGTATGTCATAATTGTAACACATTGTAATAAATAAAAATCACAATAATCTGAATATATATATAGTATATATTTAATGTGTTAATACTAATGTTAGTCAATAAACAACACATAAGATCATAAAGCACAGACTTGTTCACACAGCCAGACTCCAATTTAAAACATTAATATGCCTCGTTTGCATTCTGTGTTCTTCATGAGTTAAAAGCAGCTCTTACATTCATAAATAAGGGATCATTACAGACGTTTTGTAATAGTTTGACCAAATCAGAGCAGAAAACAACACAAACATGTGTAACTTCTGAATGAGCAATATATGTTTATGGTGATATACTGGTAGAGAGAGGTGTGCACTCGCAGGTGTCACAAGTGGTTTTCAAGTCAATAATACCACTTATTTTAATCTGTAAAATGATACCAGCATCATGTAGTAAGTTTACATTGAATGGAGAGCAAAATATTGAGTCAAAGAAGTGTGATTTTCGGAATCAATGAATCTGCGGCTGTTCATTCACATTTTGTGTAAAATGGAAAAAATGTTGCCAGTTAACATGAAAACGCTTCTGTTATGTACTTACTCCCTGAGATGAAGAGAATAACACATTATGTTTATTAACGCATATGGAGAGTGCCTTCTAACACAACCTACTTGAAACCTCTCCACAATAATACCAACATTGGTCATGGTGTTTGAGCGCCGCTTGTTTTAGCGCGAAGCTGTCCGTTATAAAAGCAGGGCCAGTGGGTTGGCCGTGATAAGCTAAAATTAACCGCCGGTTATGCTGAACTGACCACAAAACGGCGCTGCGATTGGCTCCAAACTAGATACAGCCAAAAGAAAGATGATCTGCTCTGTTAAAGGCTTTGGGGGGGGTTGGTGCTGAAGCCCTTTACCCATGTGTGCTTTTCGTCGCCCTGCAGATAGCGCTAATATCGCAGCTGAGCAACGGGCTGTCTTCCCTAACTTGATCCTCTGGTGTTTATGTTTAACGTGAATCGCTTGTGTTGCTGTATTCCTTTCTTATTATTCCATGTACAATGGCTGAATGCGAATGCAATTGAAACACTTTACCTACAATGAAACGGGGCTTCCTGTCGTATGTATTTAAGCTTATTGGTGCTCGTTTTTACTTTGCTACAAAGTAAACTCGGTTGATTCGCGCCATGCCAGTGAAGAGCAAAGTGGTAGATGTTTAAACTGACTGAGAGTGTACACAAACTACTTTTATAAAATTATATATTTATATAATCTAAATCAGATTTATATTCGTGGGCTTGTCGTTTAATTAATCACTGTTATCCGTTCGCCGCGTATTTTCCTCTATAGCGTTTCAGCAGTTTATCGATAATGAGAATTACCGTTCAGGCTCTAGAAAATGGACACCTCAAAATTCATACACTTTCAATAAATGTGTAATAACAACGTTTATGGTATTAAAACCCCGAAACAAAACACCTCAAACAAGGAGTGGCATTGTTTGGCACCTAAATTTATTGAAAACCAGACGGCTCTATATCTTCCATTATTGCTTTTATAATAACTGAGGATTTATAAAATAAAATCATACTGATAAGCTTTATGAGAGATGTACAAGGTCTAAGAGTATCAACGGAATACCCTTTTCATACTACACATTCTGGGGAACACACTGAACTCAAGGATCACAAATTACAGTAATTCAAAAATAAATCAGCCAATCTATACAGCACATTAACATGAGAATAATCTTTGCATTAAAACACATTCAGCAAATGGTTGAAATCATGTCTCTGGAATGTAGACAACTGCAGAATGGATGATATGGGCATTTAATTCAGCTTGACTATCACTGCAGTCAAAACCCCAGCATAACACTAAGTGAGAGATTCAGCCATTTTCCAAGCACCATGTTATTAAAGTCCTCTGAGATGATTGCCACAATGTATATAGTGAATTACAAAATGAAATGTAAAAAAAAAAAAATTGAAATTGAAATAAAAATATGTGTAGTAAGATAATCACTGAAAATTAGATGTGAAATTTGTAAACAACAATTTTCTACATTTTTGTAAACAATGATTAATGTTAGTTAAAATCTTTTCATACAACCTGGAATATTTGATCAACTGTACTTGATTATAATGTACTAAAAGATAATACAGATATATTAGTAAATATTTAGAGTACTTTTGTTTTAATTGCATGTACATTTATAAAAGTGACATTATCATGATCTTATTTTTGTGTGTGCAAAATACTTTAGTGAATGATAATTTTGGCATTTATGAGAAATCTTTTGAATATATTTGTTTGAATAACAGAACACAGACACAAACACACACACACAAAAAAAAAAATGTAATTTCAGACCTACAAACCTCTTGCGAATGGTCCAGGATGTTTTCCCACAGTTAATATCTCAATAAATACCCGAGCCATCTTTTTTCATTAATACTGTGCAAAAAAACATGGTTCAGCAAGTGCAAGCAGGCCTGTCGAACACAGCAAACAAGCAAAAATTCAGGTCACAGCAAAAGCCAAAATACGAGAAACCTTTCAGTCAACTTGTCCCTGCCGCTACAATATATTTTCATTTTGCGAAGTTGATTTTAAAGTGTAGTAAGGCGGTTGAGTCAGCGTAAGGCAGAGGCAGGCCACAATAAAGAGAGTGATTTTCAACCTGTTCTTTTGTAATAGAATAAGCCCTGATGCTGCAATGAATCTGCAATAGGCATCAGGTTGAGTCAGCAACACGATTCTCCAAAAAATAGGAAGCTTCACAGAGCTACTTCCCAATAAGTCGAGAACTGGCAAACATTGGCACACTGCACGATACGAAGCAAACCGCTTCTCTATTAAATATTCTTGACAGGTTTTTGAAAAGGAAAATATTAACATACTTTCCTGGTATGGATCTTTCTCTAGTAAGCAATTGCAGTCATGAGCAAGAGAAAATGAGGCAGCAGGAATTAAATTTCACCCCACCCGATGATGAGATTATGAGGAAAAGCACAGTTTTGTGTCTCTATTAAGGAAGTACGATTCATTGAAGCCTATCTACAGCGGGAACCTTCATCACAGCCTAAAATGAATGTCTCTCTTGAATGCAGTAAATTGCCCTGAGGCAGCTTTGTAACCCTGGATTAATTTAATGTTGGCATTTTCCCTAATTATGCACTACAGGAAAAATCTGAAATGTTATCAAATTTTAGTTTACTTCTGAGATATTCAGATTTATACTTCAACATAAGGCTAAATGATTTACTTTGAGGCAAATCCATTTTTGAGACCCTTAATAGAGCTAAAATATTTATTTTAGCTCCAATATATACATTTTCAAAACTATTCTGAAAGGAGTTACAACATTTTCCGTATTTAACTACACTCAAGTCAGAGAAACTGCAAAATTATTCTGCGCTCCCCATTTAGTCCAATGTATGAGGGCAGCTCCATCACAGGTCATCGTCTCCGATTCCTTCAAAGGCATAGTTTCCATGGAAATCATTGCCACTGATGTCGCTAGCCGAGTTGGAAGAACTAAGTCCTCTCAGGGAGACTGAAGACAGCTTGGTCTGTAAAGAGATAAATGTAAGTTTTAAAATTAGTGATGCAAATACATTAGTTCTTTTCTGAAAAGAAAACTTTAAATTAAACTTTGTTTGGAAAAATTTAAATTCTATTAATATTAGAGCTGTATATTGATAAACGCATTTACTGTAAATTTAACAAACACTGGTTGGTAGAGCAGAACCTTTGGAATAACACAGTGAACAGTGATACAGTGATGGGGAGATCTTAACACTATTTGTTGTACAAAACAAGCCTAGATGGAACTTGTGACAGAAATCAAGTATTTTTCAGGCCAAGTAAGGTGCATTTCAATTACAACGGAAGCACATCAAGTCTTAATTATCACCAAAATGCAGAATGAGTGCTGACGACTTGACAAGAATCATGAACGCAGCTTCACAATTGCTGTTATTGTGGAGGATGAGAGTTTAAGAGATGTAATGCCCATTGCAATGAATATGCAACCTACGTAGGGACAAGTTATTTCAATTAGTGAGTCTTCCTCTTAGACTTTGGGAAACATTCAATGTTACTTGAACTGGTGCAATTTTAGTGCATTTCTGTCTTCATACATTAAAAGGCTTTGTTTAGAAAATGTTAATAAAAAAAATTATATTGTTACATTTTGTTGTTTTCTTTCCTAAGGTAATAAAAATATTTTGAAATGAAAATAAGTTTATTTACTCAAATTTCAGCACTTTCAAAATCTGATTATTCACGATTAACTACAAAAAAAAAAAATGTATGTGATTAAAAATTGTAATCGACTGACAACACTAATTAATACACAGTTCTTCCTTCAGTTGGCATTGCTACAATTTCATCTAGGCTCAAATTACTTTGAAAATACAGCATATTTTTTTTAAATATGTATATTGTATTTGTTAACTGTATAAATACAGAAACATTGTTTTTCAATGCAACATTGACTTTCAACAATCTACATTTTAAACATAGTAGATGTTGCGTAACTTGCTTTTTGGACACAAGATTATGGAGGTGCAGAAAACAGAAATCTAAGAATAATTTAAAAATAAATTAAATCGATTTTAAACTAATCTAAGCAAATCTGTACCCTACATAAACACATGCTTTAAAAGAATATGCTGCAAAGGACAAAATTCATATTTTCGGTACATCCCTGGTACAAATAGTATAGTGCATATTTACATTGTGAGAAAATTTGAAAACTACAAAGGGGAACAAAATTATTCCACTCACAGAAAGTTTGACTACTTGTTCACGACTGGGATCAGGGGAATCCTGAAAAACATTAAATACAATAGCATATTAACAATAGTACATATTCCATTAAAAGTTTAAGTATTCTCCATCAGTTATCCTCCAGTGCCTACCAGTAAGGGAGGAGACTTCACAGCTTGCTGACTGTCAGATCGATGGAGTGAGCCGTTCAGTCGCTTCTTCTGCATCTGCTGGAAACACATTACAACACAGTCACAAAGCAATCTCCTACATGGGAGCACAAACAATTTTCAAGCTAGAAAACACTCTTAAAATTGTATAGTTATGTAAAACAACATAACATTTCATAATATGGTCCAAAAAGGGCACAGATAACACAGTGACAGTTCTTGGTTTATTTCAAATCGGGTATGTAGTAATGATGACTTGGACCGAACCAGAGTTCATTTCCTCCCCCCTCCCCTTCTGGTTTCTGTTCACATCATATTATTTGGGCCCGAACTGTGATCTGATTGCGTCATCAATGTGAGTACAAGAGACAAGCGTGTTTACCACTGTAACTAGATAACAACTCAATACATCAGCTTCACTGTGGTATTAAAGTATTCATCTCTTTGGATTAACAACCAAAACTTTATATGCACGGAATGACGCATATGTTTGTCTCCCACGTATGCATTGAATGTGCAATGATGTGATTAATATTAGAGTTTGTCTGCCACGAGCCTGGGGATGTGGTGCAAGAGATGTGAAGAATGTGAGCTGCTCTCTGATGGTGATTTATTTGGAGACAAGCAGGTACGAGAAATGCATTATACCATAATAATTGCGATCGGGAGCCTGCAAAAACGCTAATTATACACTGCCTAGCCAAAAAAAAGTTGCATGCTCTAATATTTCGTTGGACCACCTTTAGCTTTGATTATGTTGCGCATTCGTCGTGGCATTGTTTTGACAACCTTATGCAACTTCACAACATTTATTTCCATAAAGAGTTGCATTAATTATTGTCCGAGATCTTGTATTGATGATGGGAGAGCCAAACCACTCCGTAAAGTCTTCTCCAGCACATCCCAAAGATTTAAATGGGATTAAGGTCAGGACACTGTTGTGGCCAGTTCATGTGTGAAAAATATTCCTCATACTCCCTGAACCATTCGTTCACAATGCACACAGCTGTTTAGTCCTTCTCGATGCATTGTGCATGTGGAAATGCTCTTAATTTCACTATTAATCATAGCCGTGAGTTCTACTGTCGATTTTTTATGATGTGATGACTTCTAGCATTTTAGTGATAGTGAGTTACTATTCCAGGTTTTAATAATCCATTGGACAGTTCTTAACTCAATTCCAGTGATTTCAGCAATCTCCACAGTTGTTTGCTTTGTATGATGCAGGCCAATAATTGGCCCTTTCTGAAACACAGCAACATCTTTTTCACGACCACGGGATACATCTTCCGGCATGCTTGTCTACAAAATTAGAAGCTACACACTGCATCAGTTAGATTTAAAAGAATTGTTGTCAGCTGAAACATATTAATTAATGCAATAATGATCCAATCATAGGCTCTTAAGTATCTACTTCTTTCAATTCCGCGATTTTGGTATGATTGCGTTCATATCAGCAGCAAACTGTACCAGAGTTCATATAAACTGTACCCCAGACTACCTTTTCAAGAGGACTCAGGTGCGGTTCACGGGTGTGCACCAGAGTTTGGAAAAGAGCGTTCACATCATCCAAACGAACCTAGCTTTGACCTCATTTGAATCTGGGCGCACACCAAAAGTGCTAGTGTGAAAGAACTCTTAAAGTTCAGTGAGTGAGTCAGATGTTATTTCAATACCCACTCTGACAAAAATTATTAAAGTATTTGACAGAATAATTTAAACTGAAAACTAAAGTCTTTTTGACCGATTCATTTAATGAGGAAAATTAATTCATGAATTGGACTACAGCGGTCGTATAGTATGAAACAGACGTAACTATTAGTAGTAACTATTATTATTGGCAGGGACTTGCAAAATGACACACTCACCTTTTTAATACTTCTGCCAGATTTCTTCACCATCAGCTCATCTACCATAGACTGGAGACATATACTCATCATGATGGCCTGTGAAAACAAAAGATCCCTGATGATGTCATGAAGATGGTGTCGAACTGAATAAAATGAAAGCACTTGCAAAAAGGTGATTTAATCCTAAAGGAACAAACCACACCAAACATAACATTCTGTCCTACCCAGGCATGATGCAACAAGTGATGGAAATTGTCCAGTTGCTCATTGCGGTCGTGGGTGATGAGGACAAAAACTCAGATTTACAAGGAAACTATTTGAAAATTTCAATCCTTATCCATTTGCGTGTGAGTGTGTTAAAAAATATATAGCTTTGATCAAATTCTGCTATGTGAACTAAGGAACTAACCTGTGGACTGGTGATGGTGACCCACTGCAGGCGGTCTTTGCTCATCAAGTACTCGAAGGCCAACTCTAGTTTCACATCACATTTACTGGAACTGCTCGGGTTTGCGGTACCATTCGACACCGGCACCTGCTGTAGAGTCAGGCTAGGTGATTACAAATACTACCACCATAAGCATTGTTATTTGTGTCGAGGCAATTACAGAAGCCATTTCTAAAACCCTCTACATGCAATTACTTTCAAACCCCAATTAGTCATCATTAGCTCTGCTCTAAATGTCATTTAACTCGATTACACAGCATCACATCACAAAGTGTCTCATTAGAATTGTCCCCAAAGACATAAAACGGACAACGTGTCCCCCCGTTCTTTACACATGCACAGGAAACGTGGCTACACAGAACCCAGTATCCTGAGTGTCAGGTTCTGCTCTCTAGAGATGACCATTCAGAGCTCATTAGTAACACAACTCTGCTATTCTTGGGCAAAGACCAAGCTAATAGTACTGCGTGAAGTGAAGCAGAGACAACTTCCTCTTGCTAATGAATCACCAGAACATACACACAGCTGTTTGTATTAAACCAAACTGAAAATATACAGCGTTTCCACATTCTCGCTCACGCTCAAATCTGAGGGATGAAGCATTAACTTGATTTTTGTATTCTTTTACATGATTTAAACCATTTTCATCTTATTTCCAATTCTAGCATATTTGCAGAAAAATGTGAAGGCATAATTTCTGAGAAATAATGGGCAGGAGTCAAAGCCCATAAAATAAATAAATAATGGATAGATGGATGAGTGCCTGTTAAACTGAGGGAAGCGAGCATTGAGACATAGACTTTGGCTACGTTCACACAGTGTTAAGAACTGACAACTCCATTTACAAACAGGTGTGACTCAAATTGTCCTATTCATGAACAGCTTACAGGAGCAGCTCAAATACTGTATAAGTGAATGAAGATACGCCTTCTATCCTCACAAATGCTATGAATAATGCCTGTAACCAGAACGACAGAGATGAAAAGTAAACATTAAAATGGCGATTTCCATAACACCGTAAAGCCTTGTCACAGCTGATACAACATTATTTAATAAACATCCAAACAAGGCTATTAAATCAACATGAAATCGCACTGTATGATGTGACAGACCACTAGTTGTCCAGTGCGATTTCATTTACACAGCACAGGCAAAACAAACTCGCTCTCAAAATGTGGATGCGAGTCCAGAAAATTTAAGGGAGTCACTTTGCATGTAGAAAGCAGTTGTTCATAACTAAACTGTGGGAACAAATCAGATTTAGTTTTCTGAAACAAGACTGATAACCGTATTGTGCTGCTGTGTGAGCCCAGCCATTGAGGAGAACTGAACTTCTCATTTTAAGAACAAAAATAGAATCAGACCAGACATGCCTGAGGGTACGTATAGTCATCAAAAGATTTTGGAAAGAAGTTCTTTTTGGAGACACAAACGGGAGTTTTTATACATCCTTGGCTTACTGTAGAAATATAAGCCTTTAGATATTTATTTTGACTTATTATAAAACAAAGGTGTCACTTAGAGCTTCGATTTTTATATTGATTGCGTTTTTGGGTTTGAAATGATTTAAAATACCTGTCTAAGCCGAAATCTTGTACTTGAACAAAACGGCAACTGTGTCGAAAAGACAAACGGTCCTGTTCTTTCAAAATAAACATGACCTAATTTTACCTCACAAGGTCAAGCACATTTCTTAACTATTTACTTACATACTTGAGGGATGGATTTACAGAGAACTACTAAATCAAAAGCTTTTGTGGCATTCAGGTCAAATGCATTCATTCAGATTCTGTACAACTAGACACTAGCTGGGTTGACATCCAACTATATGTATGCGCATTTTAAAATTGTGTATTAAAAAAAATCCCGAAAGGAAATGCTTGACATGCAAATAAAATCTCAAAATTAAATGTATTGGATTTTATAGAGTTTCGCATTAGTTAATATGCACATTAAGGTGATGGCAACAGTTTATTCGCAAAACTATGACGTGTTTTGACCCATCGTGCATGTGTTAGGAGTGTGTGCGATAGCTTGAAGTGACTGGCCCAACAAAAGATCTGACCTTGGCACACAATCATTCAAACATAGCCCTTGACATTAGGAAGTGTTTTATCCGCAGCTGGTAAAGTGGGTCCTCACAATCTGCCAGAAAAGTTTAGAACACGGGCGCTCCCAGGTATTTGGAGGCTGGCAGCGTATGGGCATCGCATCCATTTCAGCCCTAATTATATTAGATATTAACACTTATTTGGTGGCGTCTTATGACAGCATTTAATAAAACAAGGTACAATTGCTCCAATCCTATATATAAAACTCTCCTAGAAGCAAGGAGATCGTTCAGTTGCTTCATCGTGACAAGGCGGCTCCCTAAAAATAATGCGCATCACATAGTGGATGGAAACGTGCAATGATTCTTATTTTCTTTAGTCAAATTATAAGTAATGTGCTTAAAAAATGCAAATTATTTTGATGGAATCCCAGCTAGTTGTCAGGAACTTTCAAATTATTTCAATCTTAAAATCAGGCTATGCTTAGAAAATAATGTAAAGTACTCTTGATCATTAGTTTTGTTTAAGGTGAATTGTGTAATATCGGTGCTACTAGCAGCACCAAAACAGAACTGCAATCTTACCAGAAGAGAAGTACCAACACTGGCTCAACTAATGCTGTGAGTTTAGGGCACGGCTTGCGGAACTGAAATTACATAGGTCACTTTTCTATTTTGCTTCAATCCAGTCAGAACTTACAAATGAAGTGACCCGCCAGCATCTCATGCGTGTGACTTTGAAGCTGCCCTCTTTCATCTGCTCATTGGGTAGTTTGACGTGAAAGTTGAGTTCGTTGTTGCCCGCACCAACTATAACATGGCAGCCTTTTTCTGGAAAATCTGTGATGCAAGGATCAAACTTGATATAGCCATAGTACTTCAGTGTCTGAGCCAATCTGATGAACTGTGGGGAAAAAACAACATGTAAATATTCTTAACTAAAAGACAGTAATTTACAGTAAAGATGCTTATCTAATATATATATATATATATATATATATATATATATATATATATATATATATATATATATATATATATATATATGAATTAAAGTGTTTTCAATGCTTCACCACTATATTGTCAGGTTTGGGGACGGACTTCAGCTTCACTAGAACCAGTGAATCTCTTTCAGTTCATTGACAAGAGGGAGATCAAATAGCATACGTGGTGGAGCTCAGACGTACCTCCTTCTTTGAGCCCTTCTCCTGCAGGGACTTGAGCTGTTTGTGCTGCTCTTTGTTCACCAGGATCCATCCCCACTCTATGTCAGACACTGTCTGAGTAGTGGCGGAAAAATAGTGAATAAATGCAGTTTTAAAATTTTTTTTTTTTTTAAATGGACAATAACCACCAGAAGTGGGAAAAGCTAAATGATGTTAAATTATGATACAAAAAAAAAAAAAAAAAGGATACAAAATCATACATTAATATTGAATGTGGGGGCAGATATAAAAAAAAAAACTAAAAAGGAAATAAAATGCTGAATAATAACTGCCATTGTTAATAAGTATCAAACAACTACAGTGCAGTGGGGCAGAATATATTTTTTAAGATTTACCTGAGCATATAACAAGTTTAGTCCCACACGATCATCCATGACATCACTGTCATATGCTGTATCCCAGTAGCTGAGAAATAAGTGAGAGAAATTATAAATTATGTGAGGGACATTCAACAGTTTAACTTCATTCTCTGTGATCACATCTGTTTTCTCAGCTTACATAAACATGCTTGAGGCGCTAACAAGGAGATAGTTTGCCAATACAATGTGCAAACACTTTTTCACTGATAACTGACATTGCACTACTATGTAAGCTTATCACAGTTACTGAACAAAAGCTGTTGCAAGTGTATTTGTCTCCTTTTACCATCTGAAGCAAACAGCAATCTGGCAAACAAAGTCTTCAGCTTAATGACCAGACTGACCATTCATGTTGAAGTCTATTCTAATCACAGCATGGGCAGGGTATGGTCTAATAAATAAGTTCTTGCAGAGTTATTAAGTGCAGAGAGCTAAAATCGTGCATATAACAAAAGATACTGGACATTAAGCAGTCAGCGATTGGATATCCGTTAAATCTAATTTAAAGGCTTTTATTTGTTCTGTGAAAAATAATGATTCTTTAAAGTAAACTGCCTTTGATGTACAATTGAGGACAATTTCAATGTCTAAATCAACACAGTATTACTGTATTTTAGGCTACTTTGATAAACAACACTTTTTTTTTTTTTTTACTAAATCTACTTTGTTAGTGTTAACTAAATTAGACTCCAAGTTAGACTATTACAAAGGAAAGAAACCTTAAGAGCCAAGACAGCACAGAAATTAAAATAAAACCATATGGGTGGACTCCTGAGACAATAGGTTGTAGACTGTAAAAGGACACAAATAAACATTTTGTTTTAATAAATAGAGCATCTAATTGTCTAAGGACAAAACTATATTTTTACATTTCTTTAAATGTCAGTGGTTCTTGCTCATGCAAATTTGCCGAAACAACATCAGGGCGTTGCTAAGGTGTTCATGTGCTCGGATGCTTTTTACTATCTGGGTAGTTGCTAGGGCTTCGCTGGGTCATTCATACTGGCCCATAAGTTAAGAGTCCAGTTACAAGTATATAGGATATTCTGAACCATAGATATTGCTCAGGTCTTTCCTCTACAGTTTGTTTTTTCATCTGTCCACCAAATATTGCAAAACTGATCACTTGGAAAAATGACAGCACACCCCTCTTCAACAATTAATGGGATTTGCGGTATCGTTCATTTCCATAGCACAATCGGTGCATGGTGAGATCTGCACTGACATTTATAGTTTTGGGGTTTTCAAAAATAAGTGCCACAGTCATTTCACTGTTAAAATAAATTCCACACATAGCGTTTTTGTCATTTATATCCTGTAAAAAGATGAATGTACCTTTCTTCCCTTTTCATTCTCCTGTTAGCAGCCAGTTAGAGCAGCCAGATCTATATCCCATTCCTAATCTAGCGAACAGGTGGGATTTGGCTGAAGGCTGCACTCTTCTGTTAAGTAGGTCAAGAGGCCTGCTGTTCTCTTGGGGGGGACCAGTGTAGGGTAAGTTACTACAAAAAGTAATCCACTTCAAATGACTAACTACTTCTCTAAAATTACAATCAGATCACTTTACTGATTACTTTAAGTTACTTTCTAAAACACTTGTCACAAACATTTATTTGTTTTTCCATTCAACAAATTCAAAATAATGTCTATTTTCTCCTTGTTCATTGTCGCACACCTTTCAGCTGTCACAGCAATGCAAACAGACGTACATATAAACATTTGAATTTACATTTTAATTGTATGACACGATCTATTCTTTAAAAAATAATTGTAACCAAGTAATGTTCTTTACAGTAATTAATTGAGTCAGTTATTGTAATATGATTACAAGAATTTAAAATGTAATGCATTACACTACCTTTGTGCATAAAAGTAATTAGATTACAGTAACTAATTACTTTGTCATCCAATTACACCCCACACTGGGGACTGATTACGATGCATACGATGATGAGGTGTGAGACGAGAGAGGAAAGGTGTGAGAAGAAACGATTTGGCTAAATCTCTACTATGTGGCTAAACTGTGCAAATGCACTAAAAGGGGGAATTTGGGTTTACATAACACCATTACAACTTTGTTTTAAGATAATTTAATCTGGATTCCACAGCACAGTGTTGATCTTATGCTCAAAAAGGTGAATCATTAGACTTTAATTTTCTAAAATTATTTCATTACATAATCTGTTTACTCCAAAGTGCATTTGGTTATTAAACTGTTGTTAATAAACCACTAAACCGACTGGAACATCGACACTTACATGCTGCATGGCTTTTAACCAATTCAGAGATTCCATGAAAAACAAGTAAAGTCATGTCATTTTTATTTTTATAGCCCTTTTCAAAACAAACACAGTTTCAAAGCAGGTATACAGAAAATTATACTGAAACAGAAAACGACGCTGTAATGTCTACAATGTTTTAAAGTCCTAATTGTGCCTTTTGATGAAAAACGTGATTGTAGATCTTGCCCTATAAAAATATTATTGGTCTTATCTTATACACAAGATGTTATTTAATGGAGAAAAATAACCTTGGCGTTCACTGGAGTTCCCCTCTGGGTAAACCGCATAAATGCCAATATTAGTTAACTATGTGTAATGGCATGGGTTAAATTAGCAAACAGTAGATGTTGGTGGCATATGTTTGAACAAAAATTATTTTGTATGAACTGAAAAAAAACAGCACTTCGCAGTTTGAGAGTTTGTTAAAGGAATGTCTGAAGCCAGCATTCCAAAAAGTCCTACATGGAAGTATTAAGTCTTGCACTGCCAAAACATTAGAATCACTTTATGCTACAGCTGCACAGAACCACATGAGAAGACTGCAGTGGAAACTATCATGCCCACCTCTGCAACAGGAAGGCAAAATATGCTTCACTAGTTAAAGTAAACAGAGAATGAGCCTTGTGGGGTACCTCTTCCTAAAGCAAATACTTATGCAAAATGGCCCTTTGAGAGCTCCATGTAAAAACATCTCACCATCTAAGTTGTACTTGGGCAACTGCTCACTAAGTTTCTGAGAAGTCTTTTTAAACTTTGGAAATCTAGAAAAGCTTTAACTTCTATAATGCAGGTTGTTTTTGTTATTGCATTAGCAGGAGAAAGTTGAGGACATTTTAAAAACATCTAGTTACAAAATGAAAGCGCAATGAACAATTTTTATCAGAACTGGCTGATATAAAAGTTATTTCTCATTGCCAAGGGTCTGGATTGACTGCCAAACATAACATTTTGACTTACACAAATACATACTATTGCTTTACTCTTTTATTGAATATAATGATATTCACTGCACATTATGTACACTGCATATATTTAGGCATTCGGTACATGTCATTTGATTGACTCCCCATTGGAATGGTTTAAATACTTTGCACGTTTGTTAAATTGTCTTCACGGTTTATACATTAAATTGCACATTTGATATTTTAAATCATCATTACACTCATGTATACTCACTGAGCACTTTATTAGGAACACCTGTATACCTACTTATTCATGTGATTATCTAATCAGCCAATCATGTGGCAGCAGTGCAGTGCATAAAATCATGCAGATATGTGTCAGGAGATCAGTTAATGTTTCCATCAACCATCAGAATGGGGAAAATCATGACCTCAGTGATTTTAGCCATGGCATGATGGAGTCAGATGGACTGGTTTGAGTATTTCAGTAACTGCTGATCTCCTTGGATTTTCATGCACAACAGGATAGAGTTTACTCAGAATGGTGCCAAAAACAACAAAGATCCAGTGAGTGGCAGTTCTGTGGACAGAAACATCTTGTTGATGAGAGAGGTCAATTGAGAATGGACAGACTGGTCTGAGCTGACAGAAAGTCTATGGTAACTCAGAATAACCGCTCTGTACAATTGTAGTGAGCAGAATAGCATCTCAGAATGCACAACACGTCAAACATTGAGGCGGATGGGCTACAACAGCAGAAGCCCACGTCTGGAACTTTATTAGGATCATAGTGTTCCTAATAAAGTGCTCAGTGAGTGTATGTGGTGCATTGACAATAAAGTGATTTTGACAATCACTTCTATAATGCTCCATTATATCTCAAGCCATCAACTGAATTTGTACCTTTTGCGGAGGACGATGTGGTAATCAGGACTTTGCAGACTGGTGACAGACACGTAGGGCAGCTCAAATTCTTGCAGTTTTCTCACGTCTGAGGCACCACGGGAGGTTGCAGAGGTTTCGACAAGGCAATGAGAGACCAGATGAATCATATGAGTGCTTCAGTCTCAAGGACATTTGGACAGTAATAACAATGACAACAAAGTGAGAAGGGGGGAGAATCAATCTGGCTAAAGCTATAGAGGGCACAACAACATGTTTATCACTTTGTGCAAGAGAGAGAGGGAAGGACAGCGGGAGGAAGGAAGCGAATAAATGCTGCAACTGTTAGAAAATACCTTTTTATCTACAGTTGGGAAATAGGGGAGAAATGGTAGCAGGGATTGAGAACTGAAATGGGCACTGGGCTTTTAATAAACAGTAAAAAGTGGAGTGTGAAGAGAAGAAAGAGACGACAGTTACAGCAGATCTATAGCAGAATGCATGCCTTCATAACTTTTCATTCTACTCTTTGGCTTACCCTTTCAGTGGTCTGACATTAGACAGCATGTTAAAACAAGAATGGTATTATGTGATGGGAGTGTCTTATTAAATACATACAGTATGTACTACTCATCTCCATGTTTCTAGTTGGTTTGTGTGGTTGTTGTTGCACATAGTTGTCACTGTAAAGATCTCTTTCCCATTTTTCCCTGGAACGGAATAATTTTCATGCCTTTCGGTTCTGCTAATGGTTTGCGAAAGTGCATTATTTTGTTGATGCAGATGGAAAACTCTACTGAATAATTCTGCACTACTTTTCAGCATAATTACTACTGAATCTACAGTGCAAAACATGCAGCGCAAAGAGTGAAGTCTGATTCCCAAACAAATGACTCTTAAGGCTGAAACTTACACAACGCAAGTACGTGAAAGCAGATTCTTCTAGCAAGCCTGGTTTTGTACATTGTTGTGTCCCAAAATGTGTAAGATTGCAATAATGAGTACAACGCAAGTACGCATTGCATTCTCAAAGTTGCCACAAGGGGCACGATAGCAGACATAAGAGTGAACTGTCCGCATCTACTATGAGTTTTCTCTTTCAAGTCAATTACTGTCATGGCGGAGCAACAGTTTTAAGAGAATACAACTAAATTTCAACTAAACAGGCAAGTTAAATTCACTATTTAAATCAACCTGAATAATAAAACATTCTTCAATGGCACATATTTTTAAAGATAACATTAAAGCCGCCTTGATTTCTGCGGTTTGTAGCAGCCATAGAAACACAAGAACACGTAAAGCATGTACAACTGGACCGCGCGTATGTGTACGCATACTTGCGTAAAGTATGTTTCTGGCCTTATGAGACTCTTGGTTATTTTTTATGTTTAGTATACTAATTTAATATATAGTTAGGACCAATTTCTGGCCTAATTATCGCCTCTAATTATGTGTAAACTTGCCTTTTGCAAGAATAGCATTACATTTATTTTTGATGAATTATTTTCTGTATATTTGCTCAAATCTGAAATGATCTCATCATATGACAGCAGAATGTGAAGGGGACTAAATACAATAAGAATTGCATTTCTTATTTCCAACTATTTCTTCCTTAAAAGTAAGTTAATAACTGTTATTGGAATTGTTAAAAGGAATCAGATTCATTAAATACTTACAATTCCCATCCCAACTTTTGAATACAGAAAAAATAAATGCATCCTGAAGTCTGACTGTACCAGGTGAAATATTTTTGAGACCAAGAGGCTTGCAATAGTTGTATTGGCTGCTCTGTGCAATGATACTCTTTATAATATATACTGACATCCTGCATTAAAATAAGCAGGATTTCTTCTGTTTTTAGTATACTCAGTGGCAGTTAGCCGAACATGTTTTTGGCACAGATATCCTAGTGTTGCTCCATTTTCTGTCTGCCCAAAACTGTGTTCTGTTTGCAGGCCAATATATTCTCAAATGTTTTCCCTCCAAATGCATATTATTGCCAAGAATGAGCAGGGCGCCGGGATCGGCTTTGGGGAGGATTCTTATGGGGACTGGTTTCCATCATATCTGACAATTCTGTCTCTGCTTCCAGGTGTGTATTTGGCAACCATCTGAGGGGGAGGCACACCGCATGCCATTCCACAGGGATGCGCAATGATTCGGTGCTTGATGCAAAGAGCAAAGCCTCCAAATAGGCTTACTTTACTGTTCTAAAAATGGTCAAACAATCACAATGCATAGCAAAAGAAACATGGAAAGTTCCATAAACAAAACAACATTACATCCAGACAATGTTAAAGGTTGCCAGACATCTGCATAATATCTGACCAGAGACGACAACTCTATGAAGTCTAAAGAAAAATAACAATCCCACTTCCAATAACTCTACTGCTCTCCTAGGGATTCATCCTTTGAAAGACTTAGTTCCATAACAAAGATGCCAGAATTTGAAACTTAAATAGTTGAGGAAAATGGCACACTCTTTTACAATTCATTTGCACTGAAATAATTATGCATACTGCACAATAAATGAAAGAATCTGGGCTTAAGAAACGAATCTATTTTGTCCCTGGGGGTATCCATAGACAGTACATAATCTGTACTGGTCATTCAAGAAACTGCCTGAAACCAGAACATTATTAAATATTATCTGATCACAGCAGAGCTAGAGCAAACACAAATCCTCAGAACGAGCAAATTGACTAAAATTTGTCTTATTTTGAAGCAAGTAATATATCTTTGTGCAGGGTATTTAGACAATGCAAAAATATATCAATACAGTGACAACCAATTTTAATATTGCTGCTATTGCGTTTACTTCATGCCAACAAATTCTTAAACACGGTTTATAACAGACAAAAGATAAAGCAAAAATGCACATCATTTTTCAAATGAAGCATTTTTAATTTTGTTTTTTCAACCTCTAGGTGACAATTATGCAGTAGTTTCTTTCTATCTTAGAGTATGTCATTTAGTATTTTATAACAAAGCAGAGTGTGCACCAATGCATCATGCTTGATGAATGCTTATAGAAAAACCCTAAAATAATCTTGATTATTGCTTGGCATGACAGCCATTTAGCCATTTTAACTTGCATCCATATAATGTATATTGGGTCAGTGACGTGAGGCGTTTTTTCCCCTGTCCAGATCTATTAAATTATTCAAAAATAAATTACAAATGCAATGCTTACAAAACAATTACTTGAATATACCTCTTTTATGTGAACATATTTTCAATTATTGAGTTCCAAGTCATATTTGGTGAAAAAAAAAAAACGTTTAAGAAGTAAAAAATGCCATGTGGTGTAACTGTCTGAAAAACAAAGTCTTTTTAAAAGATGAAATTCTTGAAAAAAGAAAATAAAATGTTGGCATGTCTGCTGCAGAATAAACTTTCATTAACATTTATTTTAAAAAATAAGCAGTGAAACGGCTAATATCTTAAAAACTTTTATCCACAAAATCAAAGTCATGTGGTATAACCAACGTGAAGGTAGCAATTTTGTTGTCATGTGGGGAAAAAAACAAAAAAACAAAAAAAAAGGGAGGACCCCTTTGGACCCCCATACTTTTTTTACATGATTAAAAATGAATATTTTTCCATTTTCGTGAAAGGCATTTTTTGTTCAATTTGTTTGGTGTAACCCTGAGAAAACTTTCTGAAAAATGTATTTATTTTAGATTGAGCTACGTACACTTGCATCTATTCAAGGCTCAAGGAAAGTATTTTAACAACTTTTACTTTGTTACGTGACATTAAAAATGTCATGTGGACATTTCAGAAATTCAAATATTTCTGAAACCAACATGGACTCAATTTTATTTCTACAGACTTGACACATGTTTTAAACCTGTGACAATCTTATTTGTCAGTGACCAATTTGCTAAAATTTTTCTGAAAGAAATTGTGCTTGCCTGTGCAAAACTTTCTGCCATGATGTTAGGGTGTTGTAGATGGGTGCCAGGGTTTCTAGCATGTTTCTATGTGGTTGCTAGTGTGTACTGGGAGTTTGCTTACTGGTTTATGTAAAAAGAGACCACCTCCAAGAGTCTATTATTCTGGTCCCTATTTCTGGTCACCTTCAATTCAAGTCTATAGTTTTTTTTTTTTTTTTTTTGTGCCTGTTTTATCATTCAGATAACTAAGATAACTATATAAAAGGTAATAAAAAAAAAAAAACTTTCCTCAACATGTCGTATGAATTCAGACACAAATCATGTCCGTAGCACAAACTAATGAGTTACGCGTCAAAGATTAATACTTAAGATTAGGGTTTTTTCAAATTCCTAGCCCAGAGTATGAGAAATAACAACAGTGATGCCTGCCTGAGCAAACACCACAAATTAAATTAGAGGCCTACAGCAGTGCTGTGTAGCTTGCCAAAAACAGCATCATCGAAGCTTCGTCCACTTGACCTCAGTTTACATTTGAGAAGAGTGGGCAGCCCTGTAAACAGAACACAGACTTCTCTTTTGAGTTGCAGTTATCCCGTCCCTGAGGAAGTATGGTGATGCTCAGATACCATTTACTAACAACCAAGCCCTTTTCCAGCTGAAGACACCAGGACATCTTATGATGCTTTAAAAAGGCCAATGAAGGTTAAATGTCATACTCACATGTGCAGCCCCCATCCCCCCTCTCTTGAAGCAGGAAAAGGCTGAAGTATCCAACAAGCTCTTCAGGGAGGTCAAGCTTAGAGGCCACAGCCTGCAGAGGACATTATGCCATCATTAATCCACTCTGCACATATTACAACCCAAAATGAAATGAACCAACCAGAAGATAGTGAACCATTTTACATGATCACTAGTAGCATTAATATTCATTTTTTTTATATTCCTCCTTATGATACATGATGATATATGAAAAGAAAATCTTTTTGAAAAAGCTTGTAATTTTATCCTTTGCACAAACCTTTAAACCAACTTAGGATATTTTCTTTTAGAGGAGTGTTTTGCTATCAAGTGTTAAACATTGCACAGAAGGAGGTCCCATGATCAGGTTACTCTTTAGTGCATTTATGTCCCGTTTTATGCGGAACACTTGACTTTTTCACTTTCATTAGGTGCTAAAGGGTGATTTAGGCCTTCACTATGGTTGGGTAGTACAACAGAAAGCAGATGTCCAATGGCAGCGTGTGCTGCATTTGCCTGCAGGGTGTAGGGTGCATTTTAATGACACAAAGAGAGCTCAGATCAGCAATTAATCAAACACAGAGCTGTGTGGTGCACATGGAAAAGCCATGATCCACAACCGAGAGCTCCTCAATGCATCAAAGCCCAACAGATAATATGGATACATTGTCTACATAATGATTATATGAATTACTTGTCACTGTAGTGCAGTACTTTTTACTTGTAAAATCAGAGAAATGGGGTTTATACAGGCATCGCTGAATGAAAATCAAGGACTTTCATTTACTTTACAGAAGTGAGAGAAGAGATTTCATAATATTACAGAAATGTATATAATTTTCAATATAATTACTACATAACTTGTTCTATGAGTGACATAAATAGTATTTAAACAATAAGTCTGAAGCTTGTAATTACAGTAATTCTGACATGGCACGAATGGACCGTTAACGAATGCATAAGAGGTTACTGACCAGCAAAAGTAATTCACTATATACTGAATATAATTTGCTTTTCCTCATTATTATATTCACATTTTAGCTTTTTAAAAATGTGCAAATAGTACAATTAATATTATAACATGCATATATTATAAATGATAAGATGCCACATAATTTGCAATATTTACATTGTATTGGGTTTACATTAGATTTTTGGTTGAGAGCACATTAATGAAAGAGGAGTTGCACGGTTTCTTTGCCATGTCTGATTAGAATTAATGTTTATTTTTACTTTTTGATCAAAAACTAGCTGTAAAGAATAGAAAGGATATTAAAAGTGATGTTATACTATGAAAATGTATTGCATGGATCTCATCTTTGATGGAAGCAGGTAAAACAAAATGTTTTACACTCTTGTCTACTGAAATCCTATTGTCGCATTGCACTGGTCTGTTGAGCCATATGCATTAAAAGGGAGAATGTTGTGAAAACAGCCTGTGGTAAAGTTGAACCAAAATCAGAGTTGATACAACATGCAGTGAAAAGATGTCCATACAAATCTTCACCACTACACAATTCAATCACGAGTGATTAATTACGTTGTAGAGGTCTGTGTTTCCATATCGAGAACACCACAAAACACAGACCTTTGTTTTTTACCCGCCCCACACGCCACATACAAAAAAAAAAAAAAATTAGCTGTGGTAGGTCGATTTTCCAGGTATTTCAGTGCTTACATTTATAAAAGCTAAATTCAAGTACTTAAAGGACTTTCAGGACCTTTTGTGAACCCTGGAGATATATCCATATAGACAAGGGAAACTATATATGTGCTGTTTTTGTTTTTCTGACCTTGACAACCATATGAGAACACTTCAGTATCTTTACTGCACAACTTTCTAACATCACTACATTAATGCTTTTCAGATCATTAGTTGACTTTCATTCAAATATCATGAAAAATTCAATATATCCCTGCTGTGCCTTCACCTCTAATTGAAAAACGTTCATTTCAAGAGCTTTGAGAACATTGAGAAATCTCACAAATATTTTCCATAGGCAAATTGATTATCAATACCTTATAAACCTTTAAAGACAGACCTACCTTAAGCTCTGTGGTTGTTAATTAATAAAATATGTTTCTGTTGTATCCATCAGACCAGATTATTTCAATGTAATTTTTTTAAAAAACTGTGTTTAATTCACAGCCAACAAAGCACATCAAACGAGCCCAGTAACGACCATCCAATCCCATGGCATGATGTACTGTGAATGATGCGATCCAGTTGGTTTCCCCTACATTCTCAAACTACTTATACATTTGTATATATCTTAAAATTCTGCAAAACACTTTAAATATATTGCTTCTACACTTATAAATCAACAACTTTAAATAAACTGTTTTACCAGGCCCAAAATAAAAAAAAAAAAGTTGCATACTCTAATATTTAGTTGGACCGCTTTTAGCTTTGATTACAGAGCACAATCGTTGTGGCACTATAAAGTATGCAAAGTCACAACATTTATCTCAGTCCAGAGTTGTGTTCATTTTTGGCCGAGATCTTGTATTGATGACGGGAGAGACGAACCACTCCGTAAAGTCTTCTCCAGCACATCCCAAAGACTTTTCATTGGATTAATGTCAGGACTCTGTGATGTCCAATTCATGTGTGAAAATAATTCTTCATGCTCCATGAACCACTTGTTCACAATTTGAGTCCGGTGAATCTTGGCATTGTCATCCTGGAATATGCCAGTGCCATCAGGGAAGAAAAAATCCATTGATGGGATAACCTGGTTATTCAGTACATTTATTCAGCTGACTTTATTTGCCACATAATGTTGCTGAGCCTAGACCTGACCAATTGAAGCAACCCCTGATCATAACACTGCCTCCTGAGGCACTATGCATGATGGGTGCATCGCTTCATGTGCTTCCCTTCTTACCCTGACATGCCCATCACTTTGGAATAGGGTAAATCTGGAGTCATCCGACCACATGACCTTTTTCCATTGCTCCACAGTCCAATCTTTATGCTCCCTAGCAAATTGAAGTTGTTTTTTCTGATTAGCCTCACTAACAAGTGGATTCTTGTGGCCTCACAGCTGTTTAGTTTGAATCCTGTAAATTGTCATCGCATTGTGCATGTGGAAATGCTCTTGCTTTTAGAATTAAACATAGTGATGATTTTCACTGTTGATTTTTTACGATGTAACAACTTCAAGAGCTTTAGTGATCTCCGATCACGATCATTCAAGATCTTTTTCTGAACACATTTTGAAGCTGTTGGTTCACCACCATCCTTCCAGGTTTTAATAATCCATTGGACAGTTCTTAACCCAATTCCAGTGATTTCAGCAATCTCCATAGATGTTTTCTTTGCTTGATGCAGACCAATAATTTGCCCCTTCTGAAACACAGCAACATCTTTTTCACGACCACGGGATACATCATCCGGCATGGTTGTTTAAGAAATGAGAAGCTGGGGGGCCTCTGCAACTCAGCGAGTAAAGATGCTAACTACCACACCTGAAATCGCGTGTTCGAATCCAGGATGTGCTGAGTGACTCCAGTCATGTCTCCTAAGCAACCTAACTGGCCCAGTTGCTAGGGAGGGTTTAACCTCCTCGTGGTTGCTATAATGTGGTTCGCTCTCAGTGGGGCACATGGCGAGTTGTGTGTGGATGCCGCGGAGAATAGCGACACACGATATGTCTCCGTGCTAAAGCGCTCAACAAGTCACGTGATAAGATGTGCGGATTGGTGGTCTCAGATGCCGGTCTCAGATGCAGAGGAAACTGAAATTCTTCCTCCGCCACCCGGATTGAGGCGACTGACTACGCCACCATGAGGACTGTGAGTGCATTGGAAATTAGGCATTCCAAATTGGGGAGAAAATGTGAAAAAAAAAAAGTTCATGCATGATGTCTTTTAGTCCAATGTTCCCATACCTTTTTGCTTCAAAAAAAGTCAAAGTCAATCATGCTGTGATTCACCTTGGAGCTGGTTGGTTTGGTTCATGGCTTAGAACTCCTTTACGAAGGATTTAATGAACTCCCTTTGGAAAAATCTTATTGGAAAAATACTTCCACAACGAAGACGGCTAAAAAGTGGATGGGCACTGTTAATCTCTAATGTATGCTTGGAAAGATTAACATAAAACAACATCCTCACCTCAAGAACATCTTCGGTCTGGTCAGATGTGAGGATGTTCACTTTAACCTTCTGGCCATTGGACAGGTAGATTTCAAGCTGCACCTCCTCAGTGGGGATCTGCTGGGTCTCCTATGCGAAAAATGAAAGTAAACAGAAATGTTCAGCATTTTAAAAGATAGTTCACACCGTAAATTAAAATTCTCTCATTATTTACGCACCATCATGCCATCCCAGATGTTTAATAAATTTTTTCGTCTGCAGAAGCCAAAAAATTTTTTTTAGAAGAATATCTCAGCTCTGTAAGTCCATACAATGCAAGTGAATGGGTACCAAAATTTTAAATCTCCAAAAGCACATCAAGGCAGCATAAAAGTAATCCATAAAACTCCAGTGGTTTAATCCATATATTCAGAAGTGATATGATAGGTGTAAAGCAGATCAATATTTAAGTCCTTTTTTACCATCAATCCCCACTTCAGACTCTTCTTTTGTTTTGGGCAATATGCATTCTTTGTGCATATTGCCACGTACTGGAAAGGGAAGAGAATTTATAGTAAAAAAGGACTTAAATATCGATCTGTTTCTCATCCACACCCATCATATCAATTCTGAAGATATGGATTAAACTACTGGAGTCATATGGATTACTTTAATTCTGCCTTTATGTGCTTATTGGTGGTTCAAAATGTTGGTCACCATTCACTTGCATTGTAAGGACCTACAAAGCTGAAATAATCTTCTAAAAATCTTCGTTTGTGTTCAGCAGAAGAAAGTCATACAAATCTGGGATGGCATGACGGTGAGAAAATTATGAGAATTTTTCATTTTTGGTTGAACAGTCCCTTTAAGAGGATTTGATTAAAGACTTTCGTTCAGTAACAGATCACACCATTTTATGTAGGTCAAGAGTGCAGGATGGGAAGAAGTTTTGTGGTCAGAGCAGATGTTTCATTTCCTGTATATTTTAGCTTAATGTCATGGGGCATTTTCATTTAGGTTCACATACATTTTTTGAGCTGTGTTAACTGTACATAGAGTCTGGCTGGAACTAAGGCTAATCAAAAGCTAGAGGTGCTTAGGAAGCAGTGGTGTTCTAAACCCATCTTTCTGAAATCCTCAATGGTCAATGTGTGTCATAGTGTGTTGCAGCAAACATTTAATGTTTTTTTTAAACTGTTGGTCACCTGATGGAGCATCATTTTCACGTGATGCACCATCAATGGATTCAGAGATCTCTGACGCAGCATAAACTCTGTGTATGTGCCCTAACTTGCTTTCTGCCAAATGCATAAATGTGAAACTTTTCAGTGCTGACTAAGCAGCCATCTATTTACGGATGAAAAAATTGTCACTGTTCTTTCACTGTCCTTCCCTTCACTTTCTGCAAATTCATCCGTTTTCCCTTTCCTGCATGTTTCATCTTCCACTGAGACGCAGGGTCTTAGAGCAGCAGCTGATCTTTATAAAATTGGAAAATGAAAAAGGAAAGCCAAGTCTAATCTCCTTTTCTGTTCCAGCAGACTGCACTATAATGGGAATCTTAATTTTTTTTGGAATCGGTCTAAAAACAGTGATTATTTTTATTCAATTATGTTTGGTAACGTTAGAGTCGCAAAAATTAAACACTTCAGATTTGAAGGAAGGAGGAGGAAAACATGGTTTATGATGGATATTAAGAGTTTTTGGCAGGCAACTGTATTACTTTTATTACTATTATTTTTGCTATTGAGTACTTTTTAGTTGTCCTAAACAAAGTGAACACATAAATAGATGTTTTAAATGATACATATTAAGTAAAAAAGGCAAGGAAAATGGGAAGGAGATGTTTGAACATTGAAAATATAACCATTCAGTTATAAAAGCTTACTTTGAAAAGTTATATGGATAATCATTTAATTTCTTAATGTTACTTGTATGTTATCTGAATCTTACGATGGCATAATGTAAGCAAATACATTTCAGTTAGCAGCAGTTATTAAATTAATAAAAAAAAAATAGAATATGGAAATTTCCACCTGTTGAGCTTTTCTCAAAAAGCTGTTGAACATCTCAGTGGATCCAAGAATTGGGTCTTGACGCACTGTGAAGAGACAAAAAAGGGGGTAAAGCTGTTCATTGAAAATGCTGAATAGTGTTGGGAAGCTTCTTTGAAAATGTAACTTGCCAGGTTACAAGCAAATGCAACTATAAAGTAGTTATAACAAAACAAAAGTTACTTTTAAGTAACTTATAACAAACAATTACTAAATAAATTTAAGATACTTAAGAGATCATTTTGCTCACTATTTCTGACAAAAAAAGAGAGGCATTTATCTGGCTGGAACGCATTAAGGATCGCTCGCACAAACTACAAAACTTAGGTGACCCATTTGAGTTTTTTTTAACTTAAAGCACTAACCAAAATGGAAAATCTCCAATGGCTAGACAACCCAACACTGATGAGGAAAACAGCTAAAACAATGTGTCAAGCACCAACAATGACACAGGTTTTTTTTTTTCTACACATCATCACATTATGAAAACTGTTCAAATGATGTTAGATATTAGGAAAGAAACTTAAAGATATTCATACATTTTCTGTAGAGATTACTTAAATCATTAAGTCCCTAATGAAGTGTTTATGTTTGTTGGATCTTTTTACATGGGTTTCATTGTAGCATTGCTTTGAGATGATGTCAAGTTTCTTAAGAAAGTTTAAATTAATAATAACAATACTAGTCAACAATATCAGACATATTATCAGAAATGTGGCATAATGTGATTGATTTAAAACCAAATAGATTTTTTTTTTACTATATATATATATTATATCGCCCATACCTAGACTCCTGGATGTCCTTTAAGAATGTTTGTAGAATGATTTTCAGGATGTGTTTGTGTGCCTTGAGAACGTTTTTCGAACAACTTTCTCATTCCAATTAGAGCATACATTATGGCCTGGAGGTTTCTGATTTACTTGCTAAATATTTCTGAAATATATCATCGGTGTTGTCTTAATTGAACCAATGTTTTTAAGCAATGTCAAAATCATGTTAAGTCAAACTAATCTGGTATACAATGAAGCCTTTCTTCCCTGACTCAAAATAACCTTTAGTTTTAAAGAAAAAATGTTGGAGGCAAACTACCCAAACTTTAATGTTTATTTTCACTTTCAATATAGCACACAGGCAAACAACCGCATGAATGGCATGAGACAACACATTTGCACAAACTAATGAAATATTCGCTCTGAACAGGTTTTGTGTTTGTGGCCGTTAATTTTCCATAACCGTGTTACTCAATGATGTAACTTAGTGGAGGCCCAGCCAAGAACAGCTTTCATACTGTGTGCAAATAAGCTCAACAAGGCTCAGCTTGTTCAATGGAAGTGCCAGTGCTGGAATGGACAAGAGCAAATGGTTCTTGGTGCTGCCATCACCACCGATTTCCTTTTGTGTGTACAAAACCCCTAAACTGTTACAAGAAATGCAAGGTAAATACTCAACACTGCACAATATTGGTGGCCCAAAAAACCCACTTATTTTATTGAGTGTGCCTGATGTTTTCTCACATGAATGACTTGGTGGAGATGAACAAACTTCTGCCGTAATGACTCACAGTCAGGCGTACAGAACCTCTTATGAGGGGTTGAAGAAATGGTTCAGCCAAACATAAAAAATCTGTTGACTATTACTGAAATAGATACCAATATTATGCCACTGTTATTTATGTTACTTATGCTCAGGAATTATGTTTTACAAAATGTACAAAGAGGCACAAAATGTTTAATTGTTCTAACAATAAATAATTTCCATTGAACATGGATTGAATCTGTTGAACACGTGACAGGACAAAAGCCACAATGAAAGATATATAGAAGATCAAAAATAAAACAATATAAAAAAAATAACTAAATGTAGTAGAATGGTGATTAATGTGGAAAAAAAAGGTTATTTTGTACTTCTAAAACATTTTTGCAGTTCAAAACAACATAACTCACATTTGACATAATTGTACTCTATATAGTAAAAGATTACAAATTCATATTGTCAGTGTGTCCCATTAAAGTACTTAGACTGTGGCGGTCCGCCACAGTTTCATAATGAACTGAAAATATCCACACTTCTCAAAATAACATAAAAGATCTGTAACATTGTGTTTTGTGCCGTTGCTTCGGCAAAGCATCTCTCACTCCCAGTCAGTTAGTCAGTTGTTTCTTTGTAGCAGAAAAGACAGCAAGGGCAGCAGGAGACAAAAATTACATAAAAGAACAATAAAAACACAATTAAAGTAGTTGATGACTCATGCGTTTTATTCAAAGCCACTTGAAGATGTGCGATAGCTCTGTGAATCACAAAAGGCTGTGTTTAATAATGAAATATATAGTATACGCAGTGCCCGTGCATTAGTGAATGGCGCTGCTCTGTTGACACAAACTCTCTCACAGGCTGGTGATGCACTCGCAGCTATTTTTAGACATCACAGCAGTGCACAATATTTGAGCGCTACTCAAGAACAGCATCTCGGATGTAGATGCTCAATAGCTTGAGTAACTTATAATATCCATTTAAAATGGCACTGGAGGTGCATTTTACCAGAATTTTTATAAGTGAATTAAACTACTGTGAACTTGCCTACAAACAGACACGTACAGGACTTCCTGGAGAGTTCAGAATGTCAAAATAAAAGCGTGAGGGTTTAAAAAGTGCACGATTTCAAAATATTACTGTTGCATTTAAAATTAAAAGTCAACAACAACAACATATTATTATTATTATTATTATTATTATTGTTGTCATCATTAGTATTTGTTTACAATTTAATTTGAATGTGTACCAATAAATAACTGTGTGAATGAAAAGGGGACTGATGTCTTACAACTAAATTAAAAAAAAAAAGAAATTTGAATCCTTTAAAGTCCAGATACAAGTTGAAACATTTTTGGAAAAAAAAGAAGAAAAAAAAAAGGCAAAAATAAAACACTGGTTTTATTTCTATTGAAGACTTGAATTACTATTCATTTCGCTGCTATATTATCCAGTATACTAGTTAATAATAAAGCGTTCCTTAATAAAATATACATTTATATTGAAATAATGTGTAGTTAGAGGTTTGTGTTTCTTTATATATTAAAGAGTAATCCCAATTATTTCACAAAATAATGTAAAGATATTCTAAACTGATTATTTAAAAAACAAAAACAACAACACTGGTATCGGCATCGGCCAATACTGAGATTTTCAATATCGGAATCAGAAGAGAACAAGTGATATCGGTGTATCCCTAGGTCAGAGTAGTTTCAGTTCAGTTTCTGAACTACTCTAAACTCGGTCTCGTTTACCATGCTTTGTGGATGTTGCCGTGTCATCATCATTCATATCTATACAGCCAATGTGTTTATGATTAAATTACTACAAGAGCACAAAATTGTTTACAAGAGCACAAAGTTCTTCATAGAGCTAGCCTCTTAATTCTGCTCTCAAAGTGCACCAGATTGACGCATTTAACAATTTCTGTGGGAAACACTGTATTATGCATATATAAGGTAATTCCAAGTAAATGTTAACCACATCATGAAAAAATACAAAGTTTAAACCAAAGGAACAAAATGACCTTTTAAATTATTTCGTGGTATAATGGATATTGCTGTCAAGCACTGACTGCAGTTTATTTTTTAAACGCAGCCTTTCAAGCTTTAGTAACCAAACAACCTTAATGGATATATACCAAATCAATGTCTCACAAGTCAATGTTTACTGGTTTGAATGTATTTTGAATGATTTTACCTCATCATCATAATTATGTAAACGCCATTTTCTCAACTGTCACGTAATAACGGTTCTTCTTTATTAATGTGAGAACGCAAATTACAAATTAAATAATGCATGTTCTTACGAGTGCCAACCCTTCTACATACTGTGGCTGTCATTATTTCTGGAATGTGCATTTTATTTCACAGAGTTTTTACAAAGCGTGTTAATAATTCATTATGAATGAACCATTGATTTTTCACAACAGTGTTTTCATGCTAAAAACTGATTTGCTGATGGCTTCATTTGGTCAATAATGGGTCGATAAATATCGGCGGCCAATACATCAGTGCATCCCTAGTATAGAATTTTTTTTAATACATTTATTAAATAGGGGCTATTTAATAAATTTTTATGCCTTTTTTGTCATTTTGGAGCTTAACAGGCCCAGAATATTCTACTAAAATTCACGTTTTATGTTCAACTGAAGAAAAAAATGAGGGTGAGTAAATTATAACTACATTTTCATTTTTGGGTGAACTCCCCTTTAAGGCTGATCTTGGTCCTGCAGATAAAGTCAGTACACTGGCCTGTTAAACCGTTATCTGAACAGAAAATGCATAAATCATCTGGTCCAGTGGTTCACAAAGTGTGGTACGCGTACCACTAGTGGTACGCAGAGGAATCACTGAATTTCGATGACACCGGTGTGAGTAGAACGGTGAGCGCATGACTTGACCAACTGATAAATTCAAACTGTGCTTTCGCGCGTTGGCTGAGCCAGAGACATACGCGCTCAGCGGAGTCATATCATTCACAACTATTCAGTGTTTTCATCCACATAATGTTTATTTTAGGTTTCAGACATTTAAATTCACATAAGTACTAAAAAACACAATATATTTAGAGTTTGTAAAATACACTCTGATGTCTATGGAAGCGGCAATAATATTCCTATCCATTATAATCAGGTTGCAACTAACGTGATAATTATAAAGGTGATGTTTGTAATGGTGATGTTTATAAAGGTAATGCTATAGTATAGCGAACAAATTTGTGAATATTTTGAATAAAAAAAGAAATAAAAGCAGATAATCAATCATTCAGTGGCTGTGGTCACGTGACAAGAAATGACGCGTCACCATGGAAACAATAAAGCGATGCGTTCTATGATGGTTGCCTTGAAAAACGCACACTTGAGGGCAGGGAATTTTGTGAAAAGGTTAAATATAAATGAATGTTAGGTGGATGATAAAATTATGAAAAGTTCAAAACCTGCTATCGTGGCTTCAATCTGGCAAGAGATGTTCGGATCAGGAGGAGAATGTTTCAAGTACAAGAACTGAAGAGGACGAGAGTGAACCGAGCACAGGTGCTAACAGTGGCAACTTTGAAATCGCCGGTGAAGTCCCCAGAGCATCTGCTAGCAGCAGCAAACGCTACAAAATAGTGAGAAATTATGACCCAAACTATATCAAATTTGGATTTATTTGGAGCGGGAGAGAGGAAGAGCCCAGGCCGCAGTGTGTGGTATGTGGCAAAGTTCATGAAACCATCGCAGACACGGCGCTGAAGGACAAGCCAGTGGATTATTATTATTATTATTTTTTTCTTTTTTTTTTTCTTTTGCGAAAATGTGATGAACTGAAGCAATACATTTTAATTTAATCTTTAAGTACAGTTTTTATTTCACTTTTAGGTGCAATACATTTTAATTTAATCATTATTTAATTTGTATTTTATTTACCTCTATGTAAGCAGCACAGTGCAGTGTTGATGTTAAAACTGTGTTGTTACAATGTTCAAAGTGGCTGACAATAATAAATGTTCTTATTATAAATAAAACTGCCTGGTTATTGAGCTGTGCATAACTGCAGCTGAATAGTTAGGCCTACTACTACTGTATTTTAATGTTGGTCGTTATGGTGGTACTTGGAGAACCAAATATTTTCTGAGGTGGTACTTGGTGTAAAAAGTTTGAGAACCACTGATCTGGTCCATTCTTAATTTGCAGTAGCAGGTGACCAGCCCATAATTTCACTTAAAATAAGTCAAACAGAAAAAGCTGTTGTGAACCCAGTATTTCTTTAAAAGTATTTAAAAACCTAAATGTATTAAACTCCATTTACCTGGAAATATCACTTAACTATTTTTAGATACTGGCAAAGTAAAGAATGACCCAACCCAAAATTCTTTCATTATCCATATTTATTCACCCTAGTAGCACATAGCTCACATGACTTTCTTCAGTGGAACACAAAAATAAACACTGAAAAATCTTTCCTCCCAGCTTTCTGCCATATAATGAAAGTGAATAATTACTCTAGACTGTCAAGCTCCAAAAAGTTTTGCATTCCACTGAAGAAAGAAAGTCATAGGGTAAATAATAACATAATTTTCATTGATTAAATAATTAGCACTTTAACATGGAACTTTTCATGTGTTTCTTACCAGCTTGCATGTACTTCTCAAGTTGTTCTCTCCTCTGCTCGACTTCAGCCGGTGTGAGTGTGAAGATCTTCTTTGGAGGGAAAGCTGGCACCACGTTATTTCCGTATTCTTTCTTTATCTTAAAAAAACAAACAAAAAACAAAAACAAGGAAAAGTTTTTTTTATTTTAAACTGAAGAGGTCAAATACTGAAAACAAAAACTTGTTTGGTTATTTTCAGTGGACAAAACTTAGTTGAACACTGCCTGCCCTTGGCCTTATGCATTATGCATTATGCTCCGTCGTGGATGCTGACTTTGGGTCTCTCAGGCACTGGGCTAATAAATCAGTGTACACTTCAGAGATTTCAGATCTTCTAAAATTATGCCTGCTGTTGTTCCATCTGTGTCATTGGGATTTTGTTCAATGGCACAATGCAAGACAGATTTGTTTGTATTGTATTTTTAAGTTTCAGCATTACAAGTAATTATGCAAGTTCATAAACTTTTTACAAAAGGTTCGTTTTTCAAATGTGAAACTTTGGAGAATATCTGTATGAAGGGGCCAAATTACAATAATTATAAGGGTTAACTGCATCTTCACTCTATGACAATCTCCACAAACTGCATATGATATACTGACTATGCCCTCAACACCCTGTTACCTAGCAACAGTGAATGTGAAACAACACAACATGGTCTGGATAGTGAGATCACTGAAGTTCTCTTATTCATGAGGAAACATGACTTAGTGGTTATGAAATTGGCAGGTTCTCGGGAGATGTTAGGAAGACTCAACGTGCAGATTCCTTTTACAAGAAATAAGCTGCATTTTCATTGTCTCATTCATACATCAATACTGGCAAATATGCTCACAGTTTTATACAAAAAATAAAAATAAAATCAAGCATTGGTTCCTCTCTTGAGAATAGAAATTACCCTTTAATAAGTACATAAAAAAAACAAATTTTTTTAACCTGCATCAAAAACTGTACAGAACTGTAGATGTGTAGTGCATCACTGTAGATATTTGAATCTGAATGTCACAGATAAAATATTTGAATGGCTCTCCATCCAAAGGTGCTCAAGGTCAATTCAGTTATTCACAGGTACTCTCACTTACTTAAATTTTGTTACAATAATTTTTCAAACTCCTACAGACAATAATTTCTTCAATTTCAATGAAGCGTTATATTTCTGATAATGTACTTTGCAATCTTGGACAGATTGTGACTTTCTCTCAGACTGCGTCCACAGCATTAAATGATTTATTTTATAGTCAGTGATTCATAACTAGATGTTTAAATATGCATATGGTAACAAATTGCTCTTCCTGTGCCAGTATTTCAATACAAAACTGGCTGCAGTTAAAATTCCTCCAAAAAAAAAAAAAAGACAGCAATTTCTAAAATGAAGGAATACTCCAAGATGTAAATGTGGTTCACCTGTTCATGCAGACCCAGTAGTTGGCTGTAACGTACCCGACAATGCAAGACACCATTGACATGGATATTGTAAGCCTGAAAAAAAATAAAATAAAAAATACAATTAGCCTTTATAGAGAAGCATAATAAACAGGTGTACAGTATACACACAACTCAATAAAACATAGATACAAAGTGGTACAACGTGTTTTTTAATGGCCAGTATAATGTCAATATAGCCTATATAAAATGTAATAACTAGGGCTGTCTATTTAACGCGTTAATAACATGCGATTAATTTTACAAAAAATAACGTGTTAAAAAAATTAACGCAATTAATCGCAATGCTTTCCTGAGAAATGCAACCTTGTAGTACCACCTGTTTACTCCAGAGGGCAGTAAGTGAAATTTAAGCTGTGTGAGCAACACACCGTTATACAGTGAAGAAAACATCCCACAACACAGATATGCGTTACGTTCTTGCATTAAAAACACTTGAAGGAGCGCAAATGCGAACTAAGGGATCCCAAGATGTGTTTAAAGATTGAGTATTGAACTATATTTAACTTGAAACAGTGACCTAAACATTTTATTTTTATGATGCAACACACCCGAGAAGCGACACAAGCATGTCTGACACAGGTCGTGTGGTCTTTACCTCACAAATATTTAATTACCAACAAGGTTAAGGAGATGTACTTTAAATTGTTACACCGTTTTTACCCAGTCAATCTTTATTTAAGAAACATGCTCCCTGAAATAGATCCACTTTGATCCTTCTGTAATGCTGTAGATGAATCTGCCCCTCACCATTTTTGGGAATGTGTCCACGCTGTAGTATTTTGGAGAAATTTTGTTTGTTTGTACGTACCTCTATTTTAACTAGTTTTTCTTTGTTTTAGATGTTTTATTTGGTTTTCACAGTTTTGATAACTTAAGTTAATATTTTCTTATTAATCTGTTTATTTTTCGTGCCAAGTTTTTTTATACATAAGTGTAAATTTATATGTCTATAAAGCCCCTATTTGCACTTTATTGTAAAGACTTGAAATATTATTTAAATACTCTTTGTACTTTACCTCCAACAACTCCAAAGCATTGAAAATGAATATAATGTGTTGGCATTATTGTAAAATATAGCTGTAGTATTGTGTACTAAGTATACCCCTGGCTTGTTTCTAAAAAAAAAAAAAAAAAAAAAAAAAGTTTGACGCAGGTGTACATTGATGGGTCCTTAAACAAGCACTCATAATAAATCTCAAACTGATTGACAAATTCACTTGTGAAATGGATTGCTGTGAACTGTATGTCAATGATTGTCTTATGATCAATATGTTTTTTTACAAATTTTAATCGATTGACAGCCCTAGTAATAACATAAGATGTAGGCTAAACAAAATCGCATGTGATTTGAGCAATTATTAAACATCATTTGTATTCAAAATTCATAAAAAATATTTGAAAACGGACCATATGGTATTGGTAGATTTGGGCGGAAATCAGCTAAGTGGATAAAGCTATCGGTCAATATCTCAAAATGGTCATATATCAACCGATTAATCAGCCTGGCTGATATATTATTCCATCACCAGGTCTTGCATTTTTATATATATATATATATAGCAAGAGAGAGTGAGAGCGCGAGATAGGGAGCACGAGCTTACAATACAGCTTCATGAATAATCTTAAAGGGCCATTAATACAAGCAGGCTGCTCTTTTTAATAGATTTAAAGCTATATTAATTATTTAAAATGAGCAACTATGATTCTTATATCACCCAGCAATCATGTCACAGACATGGTTGGGGAAATTGGGAAAGGTTAATGATTTAAAAGTGGAACATGGAAATAAAACAATGTGCCAATTATTTACAGTCTTCTGGTAAAGGAGAAAAATTATACATCAAAACAGCTTGTTGGATGGAAATGTCAAAGAGAGTTTAGGCTTCTGCTCTTGTTTCAGTCATACCACAAAAACAAAAAGAATCTCAAGCTGTTTCCCCTTTTCTTATTTTTCACCCTGGAAAAAACTGCCTTGACTTCTGAATTGAATATATACAATCAGGAAGGCACTGCGATCATATTTCAATATACACTCATTTTTCTCCACCATTTGTTGTCACTAGAATGTGAGCTGCCTGTTTTCAATCTTTTCTAACACAGAATTATTTAGATTTAACTTCCCAACCGTGGTCATTTGGGCACACTGAAATAAAGAGACACATTTTTTAGTTGCTCTAAACTATTGTTGTACTGAAAACATTCAGCACCCATTTAGTTGTTTGAAGAAAGTTAGATGTTGGTCCAGCATGCTTTGTGCAGTAAAAATAATAGAACAAATAATATTTAAATTTCAAAGGATAAGTGCAACTAATAATCAAGACTGGAGAATATTATTAACTCAAGCCACGTCTACACCAATATGTTTTTGGGTTGAAACTTCACATTATAATTTTCAAAGAAATATGGCACTAGAAAGCTAAAATGTTTCTGAAATGTTCAAGTTTGAATGGGATAAGTACATGAAGCAAAATCAACGCGTTTACAATCAAAAGCATATAAGTGGCCTCATTGAAACATGTAAAAACATGCATTGTATCAACTAGACAGAAACCAAAACAAGAAGGTAGTCTAAAAAGTACATAGATTTGCAAGCAAAACACTTTAGAACAGGAAACCCAAATACAAAGATATTGTTTCGAAGTCTTAGGTGGAGTGGTGGAGACAGCAAAAACATTTCTTTGTGCATTCTTGTGGGTTGTGTGGCCTTTAAAATTTGCAATCAAACCAAGGAAGTTCTGCACACAATACTAAACAGTTGTGACCCAAAAACAATTCACATAGCTTTGCTTAGTTTTATAAGTTTGTTGTGTATCAACTTGACTTACTTTGTAGTACTGTGGCAAACTATAAAATGCTCTTAAATGGACTTCACAGTGGGACTTTCTTTTATATACTGTATACACATATAGCCTATAATAAGTCACATGTAATTATATAGTCCTAGGTGAATGTATATTCCATGACCCAATTATTGACAGCAAGGCATGCAATCTTTGCTACATACATGAGACATCAAAGCAACATGGTCACACGGGAAGTCGGCATGTTGTTTCTGAGAGTTCCACTACCCAAGAATCAGCCACATTATGCCAACTCACTGACAACTATCGTCTCTCATCAGGCATTTTTTATTTATTTTTTTTCTCCCCTTTTCTCCCTAATTTGGTATGCCCAATTCCCTCTAGGTCCTCATGGTGGAATAGTGACTCGCCTCAATCTGAGTGGTGGAGGACGAATCTCAGTTACCTTTGCGTCTGAGACAGTAAATCCTCATATCTTATCACGTGGCTTTTTGAGCACGTTACCGCAGAGACATGGCGCGTGTGGAGGCTTCAAGCTATTCTCCGCGGCATCCAATCACAACTCACCACGTGCCCCATTGAAAGCAAGAACCACATTTTAGTGACCATGAGGAGGTTAACCCAACGGGACACTACCCTCCCTAGCAACTGGGCCAATTGGTTGCTTAGGAAGCCTCACTGGAGTCACAAGCAGGCATTTTTTAATCGGCTAAAGTGTGTTTAACTTCCCTTATGGTATAACCAGAAGTGTGTTCCATCACAACGTAAAGAACTGGGTTCGGATCAAGCATTAATTCCAGAAAGTAATCATGTTCACATAATCAGTGACAAGCAAATCAGAGATTGTAAAAATTGAACGTTAGGGGGGTAAATGCAAAGTCAAACGATAGTTGGTTTTGAAAATAACCCACGTGGGGCCTGTGAGATAATTCTGATCAAAGATACTCCCATGACCTTACTTGTCTCCAAATAAAAATAAAAAAGGAAGAATGAGCATGCAAGTCCTCAGGAAGTATGAACCATAATGCATTTTCCTTTTTGTTTAAACAGGAAGTCTGACATTTAAATTGCAACCCCTTTATTTTTGTGGTTCCTCTTCAAAATAAGCATATTCTGTGACATGGATGGCTTCAAAGCATACTACATAGCTCTCTGACTGATATTGAATGAGACTTTACAGTTTAGATGTGAAAGTTTCTGAAGAAAACCACCTCCTTTCACGTGTGAATGCTGAAAGCAGCCAGAAACAAAGCACTCATTTTATAATTCTATTCTAAACACTTTTGGTGGCTAAAGGCGAATGCACACTGTACGATTTTGGCCACGATTCTGCCATCTGAGACAAATTTCAAGAATCCTAATCAGGATTTCTCTCGTCGCAGGGCAAAATCGTCAATCTTACAACGTTCGTTGTGACATGTTCACAGACGGCCGTCTTTGAACATGTATCGAAGCTGTATAGTGTGACTGCTATTATGACAGGATGAGATATTCCGCTCCTCTCTTGCACCCTTCACTTGGAAAGAAACCTGCTCTGCCTTTACACCATAGCAACATTTGTGCCCAGTTATCACTCTACTCAAGCACTTTCAAAGTTTTTTCTTTGTTTCATTTTATATAAAATATTTTAATAAATAAGCAGAAAACACTTGGAGAAAATTGTAACACGTCAGCAATATGAAAGCATTATTCTCTGAATTAAATAAATACAGAGATTAGGTTATAAAATGAAAAGAAATAAACAATTACATTTTCTCTTTATTTTTCTTTACATTTATCATGCATTTTCTTTACACCGTTATTTTAATTACTATTTTACTTTTAATAAATTTACTTTAAATGTAAACTTCTTTAGTTAAGATTCACATCACTCCAATTTTATTTATAAATAAATAAATAATATAAAATAGAAAGATTGAAAAATGTATACTGGTAAGTATTTATGGGATGTAATAATCCAAATCAGCAAATACAGTTGATACAATTATAGAAATCTGTCATGTTTGTGCATTATTAATGGGGAATTTACAAGAGTGATATATTATTATTATTATATATCTATTATTATATAGCTTATATGAATTTTCTAAATGTTGCGTGGCCGGTAGGTTACTAATCTAAAAGTGGAGAAAGACAATAACCCTCCTTTTGTTTTCTCCAATGTGAACGGAATAGTTTGTAATTTTTTAATTTTATTCCACAATGAATATTTGCTTGTGGACGCTCATTATTACTGTAGGCTACCTCCCGCACTCACGCTCATTCTCAACATCTGTAATTGTTTTGTATTTGGGATCAGGCCGTCTTGTCCTATTTGACAAAATCCATCTTTCTTGTAAATGTTAGCCTATGCTCGTGATGGAGTGGTGTTGGAGCAATGGAAATGCTGATGACCTGACATTCAGAGAGAGAAAAAAAATGCTCCTCCATGGTGGCCAAATTTCGCCATTTCGCTTCTATTCCGCAACACTCCAGTAACGTGAGTCACGTTCACTGATCAGGATGATTGGGACCACAGTCTGCTATGATGTACATTGTGCAATCTGACATAATGTCACACAATGTGCCATGGCGATCTCAATGAGTTCATATCGTACAGTCTGACAAGCAACAATCATAAAGTACTACTATAAATCCTACAGTGTGCACCGTCCTTAAGGGAAATTAATTAAGTTAAGTTTTGATTGGTCGGTTGGTCAAAAAAAAAAAAAAAAAAATATATCATGTGTGTGAATAAATTATTGTTCCCGCATTCATATATATATATATATATATATATATATATAGTTACCAAAATCACTAAAGAAAGAATATTCACTGATCCCTCAGCCCTGAGGTTTTCGATGTAATTGGATATTGCGTGTGAGATATAAGTAACCATCTTTCCATTTACCGTCAGGCAAGAATCCGTCTAAACATGCAGACTTGCAAAAATGAAGACATAAAAACAATTAAAAAAAAAATGTAAAAATTATAATGATGATAATAATCACTGAAATATAAATCATGGTTCGAGATGAACATGTTTTTGTATTATTTTGCAGGCTGCAGAGTTGCGTTCACAATAAACTGCTCTGTGGAAATAAAGTGAACTGAACTCAAAGCATCTCCAGAGCCGAGATGTCTGAGGTCATTTGCAGCACTCATAAAAAAAAAAAACATTTAAAAATAAATCGGAAGACAGAAGCAAAGAGAAAAATCCTTAGATAAGTTCCACGAGACTGCACGCCTCTGTATCAGCGCGTCATATATGGACAGAGGCTTTTTTGTCATTTGTCCTTAATAATATAATAAAGAGTGTTTCATCAAGCGCATGTCTTTGTGTCTATGGGCAAATTAATTGTAATATTAATGTGATAATAATAATAGTCTAATAGATCAATTTGAAAAAGAGACAAATATCGTCTTGACATCGTCAAAGGCATTAGTTATTGGTGATCACTCTGACCATCATCGATACCAGAGATCTTTGTCTGTCGGCACAACCCTAATGTGCATTTCTCTATAAATTAACAAAATGTTCAGACAGTCTCTTGCTTAGTTTTCCCGACACATTCAGAATCATTATCACTTTTGTCAGCGTCGCTGTGGCTCGGTTTGTGAGCGCTTGTAAAATGTATATTTTAAAGGCTCATTATTACGTTTTAGTATTTCTCTGTAATGTAGAACAGTGTTAGCATTGTTAATTATAACATTCTTTCTCAGCCCTGGAACTCAAACCATTTTCTGATGCCTCCCAACATATAAAGCAATTAAATTAATATTATAAATGTGCGATGACTGGTCGACTAATGGCTTACATTAACGAATACTAATCGACTAGGAAAATCTTTGGTCGGAGGCAGCCATACTAGTTAGGAAAGAAATGGCTGTATTATAGACGATGATTAAGGGGAAAAAGTGTAAACTGTATAGTCATCACTGTTGCCTTGCACATCTGGCCACAACATTTTAACTCTGTGACCTTTAAATACTTACCTATGAAAACTTTTGATATCATTATCTTGAACACTGACAGTCTGTGACCGAGAAATTCACTATGAATCACTGTCACAGAAGGACATTTTTTTCCTGAGTTAGGACTGATTCATAAAGATTTTTTTAAAGTTGTGAACTTTAAATGGAATCACTGAATGAGGATAATAAGGCTGTTGAGCTCCATAAGGCCAAAACTCCACATTAAAGTATCAAAGCTGTCTAAAAGTGGTAGACTTGTGTGAGAAATGCACCACAATTTAGCCTAAGCCATTTTAAATTATAATGTGAGCTGTTAACTCAAGAACAGATGTGAATGGATCAATGAGGCAGTGAGTTAAACATAACCAGATCAGTCAGATTTGTGAATAATTTATTCAGACTGGTTTTGTGAAATGGATCAATGACTCATTGAAAAAATCTGACTCAAAAGAACTCTTCGTTCATGAAACGGAGAAAGGTACTTTCATCATGTACGTGCACGAATGTGCCAAGGAAAACTAGGGTGGATGTTAAGATTTTAAGACTTTAAATGTGTTCCTCGTTTGCACATTAATAACTAATATTGGCATTATATTCATGATGTTAGTCAGAGTGGAACTTGCTCCCACAGTGAGTCTGGTTTCTCCTAAGGTTATTTTTCTCCATTAACCAACATCTTATGTGTTCCTTGCCACAGTCACCTTCAGCTTCCTCACTGGGGTTATAAATACAATTATTTAATTATTTATTTTTATACACAGTTTACAATCATATTTCATCAAACTACACAATGATGACTAAGACTTTATAGATAATTATAGTTTTGTTTTCTGTAATTGCATGATTTTCTGTAAAGCTGCTTTGAAACGATGTGTGTTGTGAAAAGCGCTATACAAATAAAAATGACTTGACAGCCCCAGTTCTCGTTCACTGTCATTTTACGGCAAAGATTGGCCGGTATATTCTCCACAGAACAAAACACCATACAGGTGTGGAACGACATGACGTACCTAATTACAGATTTTTCATTTTTGGGTGAACTTTCATTTTAAGAATACTGAAAGCATCCATATGCCATTGCAAAGTGGAGGCCTTTTTTTCAAATAATTTGGTGGCTACGGAGAGTCAACAACATACTCTACATATCTGCACTGCATCTGCAGAAACAAGACCAACTAGCAAGGATTCAGGCAGGTCAGACTGCCACGACTGCCATGATGGTCACTTGGCCTCTCTTACAACTGAAAGCTGGGCTTGGTGCATCTCAATCAATTACCTTGTTCAGTATTGAGTATTGCACTGGTCAGGGAGTCAGCCATTTCTAGGGGTGTCCCAATCGCAAAACTCTTTCAGTGCAGTTAAATGTTTGCTCCCTAAAAATGTCCAGAAAGCACCTTAAAAACCAGGGAGCATTGTTGCTTACAATAATTTGCATTCTAATAGACCAACAGTGGCCTGCGAAGTGGACTTCACATTGTATTCAGATATCTTAAGTAAGATTTCAATCTGAAGAGAGCATATATGTTCAGTTGAAAGGGCTCTCCAAATGGCATAGGAAATAAGTATACATTGATACATTACTTTACAAGAAGTGGAGAAGAAAATATAACCACCAGTCATTGCGAACCATCAGAGTACTAATGTAGTGTGGCTAAAATACTAAAACACGAAGTTTGAAACTCTGGTGTTTTAATTAAGCCTAATTCACCTCAGGTGTAAGCTCTTATATAAATCTATATGGGTATTATATAAAGATTATTTATATAATATTTATATGTATTTACAGAGTATGTTGTGCCATCTTACTTGAAACCCGCAACCTGTGCGACTCAATTGTTGTCTGTATTCGATGGTGTTGCAGGGTATTCCAAATTAACTAATTTTGTCAAGTGAAGTAAACTTCAACAGATATCCCATGATTAGTGCGTTAAGAGTAGTGAACACAGCATAGGAACCCTATGAATTGGAACGCACCTTCTGTTCCCTTATCAAAAATGTCATCAGGTCATCTGAAGTCTTTAATCCAGTGCAAATATATAATGTCAAGCCTCATTTTCTCTTTAAAAGAGAATTATCTTTCATCCATAATGTTCACTAAAGGGAAACACTCTTTAAAGGCTCACTCTGTAATTTTTTCCTCATTAAAACATTTAACTCCTAAAGACATTAATTGTAATTTTGCAATGTAATAATATGTAGAAAATCATGAGCACTCACATTAAAATGAAGAGTCATATCAGTAACCTTATAAAAGCTGTTTTATTCTACATGGAGAGGGTCTGCACATGGGGGCTGCCATGTTAGAGTCACATGACCATCTGAATAATACTAGCATAATCTCAGTAACCGTCCTGATATTTGACACTTTCAATCATTGCTGAAAGTGGTCACGACTTACTGTGAATAAAAAATGTCAATTTATACTGAATTGTTGCTGGTTAATACTAGCTGTTTAAAAGCGTGACCTCCTAATGGTGTTGTAGGTAATTGAGTCATAATCCAGCTAACGATGTTTGGTTTCCAGAGCGTTCTGGAAACGTTCGTTTTTGGTTGCCAAAACAAACTTTCTAACGTTCTCTCTTAGTTTTTTTTACAGAAATACAACATTCCATGCTGTTTTAAAGGTGCATTCAGTAACTTTTGTGTTTGTGTCATAGTTTTCAGTTTCAGATGCCATTGTTCAAATTTAGTATTCACTATCAGTCATGATTACTTTAATCCATGATTTAAAGTGTCAAATAACAGGACAGTTACTGAGATTAAGCAGATAGTATTCAGCTGGTCATGTGATGCTAACATGGCAGCCCCCATGTGTGGACCCCCTCCATGAAGAATAAAACAGCTTTTATTATGTTAGTTAGGCCTATATGACTCTTCATTTTAATGTGAGTGGTCATGATTTTCTACACACAGTATACTGCAAAATTACAATTCATTGTTTAGGCGTTAAACTTTTTTAATGAGGAAAAAATTACCGAGTGAACCTTTAAAAACGTTCCTCTAACGTCCTCCTAACGCTTTCCTAACCTCTATATCCTTACATCCTTTCGGCAACCCTGCTGTACATCAATAAATCTAAAATGATGTCTTATTCTGATCCATTGTTTAACTAATCAATCATAGAAGTTAAAATAAGTTAAACATTTTCGTGTTAGCCTATAATGATTTATGACACGGGGAACTAATTGCCTCGTCAGCCTCAGTTGCTGAAATGCTGAAACAAACAAGTTTTCCTGGTCTGCTTCCACCTTCAGTGCAATAATCAAATCAAAATCAAATCAAATCACTTTATTGTCACACTACTGTGTACACGAGTGCAACAGTAGGTGAAATTCTTGTGTGCAGTTCCGAGTAACATATCAGTAATGACAGTGACGAGACATAAACCACTTTACAATAAACAACATATTTACACAAAACAATTTACATAACAAATGTACACATACTTACACAACAATTCCAATAATAATCCCTTGTCACTGTGCCCTTTTGTTATTCATTACAGATCCTGAGGTGTGTCAGACACTTGGCAGCGCTATGACTCAAGTTTAAATGTAACTCAGGAACGCGGAGTCTGCTGAGAAACACTTCCGCCACTAGCAGATGTAAACAATGGGGTAACGGTAGACGTTACACGATCGATTAGTTACATCTAATATCACTTATAAACAAAGAATGTGACAGTAACACCTATAATCATGTTTTATATCAAAATTTCAGTCGTAAAAACTAGACATTTCATACGACCGTCCTGTGAGAGGATCAAGCCTAGTTGCTGGTATGACAAGCTGGTAGCTGGTCTAAGCTGGTCTCCCAGTTCGGACCAGCTGCCATGTTCCAAAACAGCTACCGCCTTAAGATTATTTGAAAACATAATGTATGTTCCCCCAAAAGGGTCTTTTTTAAAATCATTTTATAATAGGTGTGATGTCATGAACTGGTCAATGATATATAGGGCTAATAAAATGAACAGTGTGTTAAAGACGCATTTATCCCGAGTGTAGAACTCATGTCAACACTAACTTTGCCGCACTGCTTACTAACGTGTCGACAGAGCCTACAAATTACAAAAAGACTTACCACATATGTAGATCCATTTTCATCGGAGCGCACTTCCGTCTCAGGGATGGAGAAATGCATTTTCTACCTTTGGAGTTGATGATGTTGGCAAGCGAGAATATTCAGGGAAATTCTTCGTTGTTGGTTTGCTGTCATGCAGGAATCAAAAGCGAATGACTGCGAGCTACACTCGCAAGGATTCCCTGTGGAGTCCAGTCCAGACCAGACCAGAGTTGAATTATGTCAGAAAAGTGATTTCCTCTTCTCCTTTTTTTTGCAAGAGATTAGTACAAAAACAAAACAATTTAATGTTCGGGGCTCAACTTTTCCAGTAAACATCTAAGCAGCAGCCATGTTGCAACTGGAGGTAATTCCACATTCATTGTCGGCAATTTATTGGTCCGTGTCGCCAAATCTGTTCCCTCACTTCCTCGCGCACTGCAAAACAATGTGGAAACGAGTCTGCAAAACACACCCGAATCTTTGCGAGACCCGCAATCCAACTAATTTTCAGATTACTCAACGTAAAGGTGTCTCCACGGGTTTGTCTAGAGCCACCGTTTTTGCCTACATTGGTACATACGAACGAGTTTGTAGAGAAAACATACGAAGAATTTGTAGGTCGCAGCATGCATTTCAAGGTGCCGATGCAGTGCTGGCACTTACTATGGCGTTTAGAAGAAAATACATGAGCCTACATTACAGAGCAACCTTACAGCACTGTTGAAGAAGCTGCTCCGCTTTAATGCATTCAATATGTCTCTGCTCTCTCCCGAAGCATTGCAACAGTCCCCTGGATCAAACCATTTCGTGCAGAGGGGGAGTGAGTCATTGCGTAAAAAAGCGTTAATTCGATATCATAGTGCGTGATATGATATAATAAATGTGTTGGATATTAAAATATTATTGGATATTAAATATTCATTTACTTAGTTGGCTATAGAAACATGACAACCAGCATGGGTAAATATGGCTTAATTATGATTAATATTGATTAATCGATTAAACAGTTTTAAACACATCTTGGCTATATGTGGCAGCGCCATAGCTTGTGCAGTGAAAAGTGGAAACGATTCTAGGTGCTTAAAGGTCCGAGGGCCCACAATTATTTCGAAACTGTATTTTGTAATAGCAAAGGGACCCGTGTAACCTAATTCTGCCCCGCCCCTTTTCCGCGCTCGCTCTTCCGTATTTTGTCATCTAACTTCCTGTTTGTATTGATGAGTTGATCAAAATGGATTAGTTGATGGTGTGAATCTACAGCACTTTACTACGGGAAAATGCTAGTGAGGTTTTTTTTCTGTCACTCTATGTTAATTTTTACCTTCACCCGCGGAGGTAAATTGGACCTTGTTAATAGGCTAATTTGTGTTAAAATGTGTAGTTGATATGATATTTCCAAAATTGACAGCTCATATTATTACACAAGCAAGTTCAACATTAAAGAAAATTGCAATTGTACTTTTGAAAATTAATTTGTCACCCTATTTTATAAATATATAAATAAATATAAAATAAAACATGCACTTTTACATTGTGTGTGTAAAAATATAGTTGCACCCATTCTGGTTTAACGTTCAAAAAACCTTAACAATAACACGATGAGTGAATGACATATGAAGATGGCCAGAGGTCTTACAGAGATATTTTGAATGACTTTGCGTTGTCTCTTGGAGTTTCATGAGCACAGAGGCACATCAGTACGTCCATAGCTTGAAGGTAGGATCTTGTGTATTTATGAAGTACTCTTGTTTTAAAATCTCCCAGGTCTGCTTCCCCTTGTTCCAGTTGTTCTGGCAATCCCTCAGGGGTGTAGATTCCGGGGGGATGGTGGGAGGTAAACCCCCACCCCCCAATAATCAAAACAAGCAAGTACAACCAATTACACTTTGACATCAACACCATAGATATCTACACAGAACCGCTAGAACGGAAGTTCCAAGACAAATTTTCATGATGGCTGCACGCAAGTTTCTCTGGTGCATAAGGTGCATACAGTGTGTCGCTCCAGATAAACTTCTTTTGAATGTAGGTTATTCCACTCGGCGAGCAACATTGGAATGCTGTACAAGCGGCATGAAAGTACAGCTCATATAGACTTGAATGGGGAAAGACTGAAAATTTCCAAAACGGTTGGTCAAGAATATGATCAAAGAACATATTTTAAATGAGCAGTAAAACCTGACAACAACAGTATAATGCATTGTGTTTCTTTACCTCAGACCACGCTAAAATGAAATAAATGTCCGATCAGAATTTTTAAAAAAAGCACTTACATGTACATGTACCAGATCGTAACGGATTTTCTTCAGCATGTCTTCCTGTGCACTGACAGTAGATTCAATTTGAGCCGTACCTGGTGCGCAATTTTTCCAAGCTTCTTTGTCTTTTGTGACATTATTCCTCTTTATTAATTTATGATGAAGTGATGCTATGTCACAAGTGCTCACAGGAGATGCATTTGTGTCGATGTGTCTCGTCTGAGCACATGTGATCGGATCACCTGAGATACACCTTATTACTGTGATGATGTGCATTAATTACAAAACCTGTTTTTATTCAAGAATCCAGTATATAGCACTTTTTTACAGCAAATGTTATAAATGGTTTGAGAAACAGATGTACAAGACTGTTCATCATGTAATGTGCGATCAGTTAATAAACAGAGACATGTTGAGATGTGTCAAAAAGTGAGTCATTTTATTTTTAATCATTGAACAAAACAAATACCAGCTATAAACAAGGTCTTGGAGAGTATTGTATTATGTTTTGCTCAAGTGGTTTCCCATTTCCTAAGAGGTCCCATTTCCAGCAACCATCACTCCAACACCTTATCCTTGAGTAATCATGGTAAATTGCTAATTTGGTTATCAGAAATCACTTGTCATTTTATCAAACACAGCTGAAAGCTATTTGGTTCATTAAATGAAGCTTAACATTGTCTTTGTGTTTGTTTTTGAGTTGCTACAGTATGCAATAGACTGGCGTGTCTTATGGTCAATATTAGGTCAAAAATTTAAAAAAAAGAAACAAGTTTCTCTAAAATCTCATCAGTCAATCATTGTTTTGAGGAATGAAGGACATACAATTCTTGAAATTGCCAAAAAACTGAAGATTTCTTACAAAGGTGTGCACTACAGTCTTCAAAGACAAAGGACAACTGGCTCTAACAAGGACAGAGCGAGATGTGGAAGGTCAGATGTGCAACTAAACAAGAGGATAAGTTAATCAGAGTCTCTAGTTTGAGAAATGGACGCCTCACATGTCCTCAGCTGACAGCTTCATTGAATTCTACCTGCTCAACACCAGTTTCATGTACAACATTAAAGAGAAGACTCAGGGGTGCAGGACTTATGGGAAGAATTGCAAAGAAAAGCCACTTTTGAAACAGAAAAACAAAAAGTAAAGGTTAGAGTTGGCAAAGAAACAGACATTGGACGACAGATAATTGGAAAAGAGTGTTATGGATCTTAACCCCATTGAGCTTTTGTGGGATCAGCTAGACTGTAAGGTGCATGAGAAGTGCCAGACAAGACAGTCACATCTATGGCAAGTGCTACAGGAAGTGTGGGGGGAAATGTCACCTGAGTATCTGAACAAACTGACAGTTAGAATGTGAATGATCTGCAAAGCTGTCATTGCTGCACGTGGAGGATTTTTTGATGAGAAGTCTTTGAAGTAGTTTAAGAAGTTCTGAATTTTTTTTTTCAAATTGTAATAATAGTTTCACATTATTAATGTCCTGACTATACATTGTGATCAGTTGAATGCCACTTTGGTGAATAAAAGTACCAATTTCTTTCCATAAGAGCAAAATCTGCACATTATTCTAAACTTTTGGCCACCAGTGTATATATAATTATTATTTCTTGAATGTTTTGATTTGTCCTTTTATGCACCTGATCCCTCTGTTATAATGCAAAGATGTATTGTTGTTGCCATGTAGTTTGTACATGACAAATTGTTCAGTAAAAAAATGTATAAAAAACTTATTAGCGGAAGTACCGCACACATTTCACGCAAAGCATCACAGGGCTTAGGAATAAGATGGATAACCTCCCCCAATTGGTTGCTTATATTGTGATAAGGAACAGGCTACATCAGTTGAACAAAGTGAACAGTGCTTGTTTTGTGTGTGTGTTTGTTTTGAGCTCATATCAGTTCTTATTGTGAAATCAAAATTTCACAATCAGAGATGCAAAACTGTTGCACCACCTGGGTTGTCATGAATGGGGTCATGGCCCTTAAACGTCACATGATCTAGTCACATGATCTAGTCACATGACTATGCTTGTCAGTGTATTTATGTAGCATTTTATTTGTTTTATTTAAGACATGTTGGCAGTCAGTACACTGATGCACAGGTGAGACTATATCATGGATATTGCATCCTGTTGAGGCTGGTAACCAGGGTTGGGACGGTTACTTTTGAAATGTATTCCACTACAGATTACTGAATACATGCTGTAAAATGTAATTTGTAACATATTTAGTTAGATTACTCAAGGTCAGTAACATATTCTAAATACTTTGGATTACTTCTTCAATGCTGGTAGATTTTTTTCACTCGTTTTGTCAATAAAAACTCTGTACAGTAAGACAAAATTCACATGTTAAATATACATTCTCTGAAAAACCCAAATATCTTATGCAGTGTTGTTTCTAAAACAAGATAAAGTAAACTGATCTTGTTTTAAGGATTTTTAGATATTTTTACAGGAAAACAACACAAAAATTATTATCAAGAATATGATTTTTGCCATAATATCAAAGATCTGACTAGAAAAATTTTGATCCAATGTGAATTTTCTTGATAAAAAATATTATGATGCCTGGTAACGTGCATGTTAGATGGCTAGAAATAGCATTTTAGCTTAGCATAAATCTGACAATTTACACAAGGTTTATTTCTATTTCTTCTGCTCCAAACTTACTTCAAACGTACGTCTGCTCGTATGAATATAACACATCATAAGAAAGTGTTTCAATGCTGTTCAAATGCATTTTGGATCAAATCATTTATATGATTAACTGTTTCCATCTGAAAGGACTAAATATTAAATGAAACAAATTTACAATAAAATGCAAAGTAATCTCTTCAGTAATCAAAATACTTTTTGCATGTAACTGTATTCTAATTACAAATGATTTAAATTGTAACTGTAGTGGAATACAGTTACTTATATTTTGTATTTTAAATACGTAATCCCGTTACATGTATTCCATTAATCCCCAACCCTGCTGGTAACACAGTTATATTAGCAAAAGTATTGTAATAAAGTAACACTACCATGCTTACAGTAGACCAGACATTATTAGCTACTGTATATTGATATCAGCACTGTTGTGAAAATGCCAGATTTCAATAAGTACATTAAATGACATAATATTAATACTTTAAAGCAAGTTTATTGGTCGTTATCATGCTTTCACTTTTGTATTCTATAGTTATGTTAAATGTGCAAAGGAACTGTTTGTATATACACTGGTGGCCAAAAGTTTGGAATAATATGCAGATTTTGCTCTTATGGAAAGAAATTGTTACTTTTATTCACCAAAGTGGCATTTAACTGATCAAATGTATAGTCAGGACATTAATAACATGAAAAATTACTATTACAATTTAAAACTACTTCAAAAAATCCTCCACGTGAAGCAATGACAGCTTTGCAGATCCTTCACATTCTAACTGTCAGTTTGTTCAGATACTCAGGTGACATTTCCCCCCACACTTCCTGTAGCACTTGCTATAGATGTGTCTGTCTTGTCGGATACTTCTCACGCACCTTACAGTCTAGCTGATCCCACAAAGCTCAATGTGGTTAAGATCCATAACACTATTTTCCAATTATCTGTCGTCCAATGTCTGTTTCTTTGCCAACTCTAACCTTTACTTTTTGTTTTTCTGTTTAAAAAGTTACTTTTTCTTTGCAATTCTTCCCATAAGTCCTGCACCCCTGAGTCTTCTCTTTAATGTTGTACATGAAACTGGTGTTGAGCAGGTAGAATTCAATGAAGCTGTCAGCGGAGGACATGTGAGGCGTCCATTTCTCAAACTAGAGACTCTGATTAACTTATCCTCTTGTTTAGTTGCACATCTGTCTTCCACATCTCGCTCTGTTCTTGTTAGAGCCAGTTGTCCTTTGTCTTTGAAGACTGTAGTGTACACCTTTGTAAGTATATATATATGAGCTTTTAAATTAGAGTGGAACAATTTGCAGAGGGCAGTCCAAAAATGCCCCATAGTTGAAGAGGTTAAATGCTGCTTGGACATCTCTTGATCATCTTTTGCCCTGACTCATTTTGCAAGCCATATGGACCAGGGTTCTTTGAGTGTACTGGTCTCTAATTTCTATGGATACAAGTGCATGAGAAAGGTAAGATTCTTTTCAAGTCACCTCAAAACTTTCATAAAGTTGTCCGTTATTCCTCTACACTTAAAAATAAGAAAAAGCAAACTGTATGTAAGGATTTATAATAAAATCAGGACGACCATATTGCAAAGACATGGTCCGTAATTTCACTTGTTAATAACTGCAGGGAGAGTTTTCCACAGTCAAGTTGGTTGGGATACTCACTGGGTCCACAGTTGAGGCTTCCTCTTGTGGTTCACCCAAAGAAGAAAGGCCAATGCCAATTGAGATTTAAAGAGAAGTGACTGGTGGGATAACGGCCGAACAGACATCCCTTAGAATGCATCAAGCTGGGGAACTTGAGTAATAATGATGCAAGAGATGACCAATCAGTTTCATACACTGTAAGGTTAACCATCTGTAGAACATTTAAGTTTCTTGTTCTTTAAATTTGCCAAAAGTTTCTATGCCATTTGTAATTGAGCAATGGGCACTTAGTTTGATTTGAACTGGTTAATTTTTTTCAAATGCTACTGACCAAAGAGGTCTTTAAAAATGTTATTTATATAAATATATATATATATATATATATATATATATATATACACATATACATACACACACACACACACATTTTATAAAATCTTTTATGAATTCTGACACATTTTCATAGCCTTGAAGAGGCTGGTTGAAATGGAAAAACTGACGTCTCTGATCATCTTTGGAGTGCAGCCACATTTCTGACAGCAGTTTTGAACTTGACTCCAAACATCCAAAGTGTAGCACAGAGATATTTTAACAATGGTTACAAAAGATTTTTGCCGTTTACATATTTAGTTTAAGGCAAAATTGTCCTAATTTTAAGATACAATTCAAATGTTTAATTTTAAAAATGAATAGTGTTCTTGACAAAAAACAAGGAAAAATGTGCTTTATAGAAAGAGAGGATAATGGATTGTGTGGAATTGTTAAAGGAATGTTCTGGGTTCAATACAAGTTAAGCTCAATTGACAGCATTTGTGGCATAATGTCGATTACCACAAAATAGTATTTTGATTTGTCCCTCCTTTTCTTTAAAAAGAGCAAATGTCTGGGTTACAGAGAGGCACTTACGAATGAAGTGAATGGGGCTCATCTGTAAATGTTAAAATACTCACTATTTCACAAGATGTAAACAGTATGCACGTTAACATGATTTTAGTGTGATAAAATCACTTATATTTTCCATTTAACTTATGTTTAGTTTTACAACTTCGTTGCAATGACAACACAACGGTGTAAACCCTAAAATGACTGTACAAACAATGATTTAAACAACTTTACAGATCAAATAGCACACAAGTTAACAGAAGAATCAATTGAAATGCTTTTATAAAATTAGAAGCTTCACATTTCCACCTTTAAACTCTCCAATAATTGGCCCCATTCACTTCCAATGTAAGTGCCTCACTGTAACCCAGATTTCTGCCCTTTTTAAAAAAAAGAAAAAAAGAGGGGCAAGTCGCAATAATTTTTTGTGGCAATCGACATTATGCTACAAATGCTGTTAAATGAGCTTAACTTGTATTGACCCCGGAATATTCCTATATTTTTTTGAACAAATGTAAATCCAAATCCTGTTTGTTTATAGATGTCTACTACCTGCTGTTTATAACCATTCAACCCCTATATTTGTATTATCATATTTTTTTGCAAGTGTGTGGGTAAAGGTAAAAGATAAGTTTCTTCTACTTATACAACATTAATAGAGGGGCTCACCAACTAAACTACTAGTACATTATGCAAGTTACATTATGTGAATCTCACTTTCTGTAGCTGTAATGTTGCATTGTGGTAGGCAAATACCTTGGCAACTTTGTACTTGAAATAGATTTGTTTGACGAATACCGTGTTCTGCTTCTAATATTAACAATTAGCAAACAGTTTTTTTTACAAACCATTTATTTTTCTATAGCTCTTCCAGGGTTCTGGTAATATTATAAACAGAACCTTATGCAACATATTAAGCTTTTGAGTGGTCTTATACACATTTGCACCATAACTAGTGTATATAACAATAACTCTTTTCCCTTCTTCACATCTATGAAAGGACTTAGGCAACAGCAACTATCCAAATAAGAATACAGATGTTTCTAACACTGTATCTGCCTACGTACTGACATTCTTGATGGGCCAAAATTGTATTAGATTAATATAAAATAAAACAAAAATTACATTCATATGACTTGGCAAAAGGACTAGAAGCCATTTCTGACAATCTTGATCCCATTTAAAGCAATTCTTGTACTTAAAAAAAGTTGTCCTAAAAAAAAAAAAAAAAAAAGTTAATTAGATGGATTGAAATGGACTACGTCATCTGTGGGATACTGGAATTGGGTTGGTCTTAAAATACAACATTTTTAAGCATTTTAAAGCACGCTGCTAGTGAAGAAATAAACAGAGGCTTTGTTTGAAAAGCAAGTTCCATTTCATAGATGTTTATTTCATGCCAGAAGCCCTGTGTGCACAGACTCTTATGTGCAGATGCAAGAGGGAAACAGCTTGTATCTGCTCTTCACAGATCGACATTCTTGACTCGCAGTACCACAGGCACAGAGGTGCAAGGGATCATGCCCAAGTCAGTTATCACAAGGTCCACAAAGTCTGGTGGAGTCACGTCATACACCAAGTTCAGAAGCCCCAGCGATTTAACAGTCTGCCAGTTTTCTAGGTGGGTGTTACCATTTCGGGTCACAATCAGGTCATCAGGATCATCTGTGAAAATGCATTGCAGTTTACTTAAACCAGCATATTTTTTGTAATTGATTATAAATGTTGATTTCACTAGGTCTACCAAAATAATTGGTACATTTACCAAACAATCTAAACACGAAAGAGTTACCTAGTTCATTGGACACAAAGGAGTCCGTCTGCACTCGTTCACAGAACTTGTAGGTCTCACAGCAAACCAAAACTGGTACATTGTAAGCCTTCGCTACCAGGGCGATTTGGGAAGTTCCAACACGTGACATAACATATCCATTGGCAAGAAGTGCATGGGCACCAAGAAATACCTTGGATACCTGGAAATAAAGAAACCAGAATCCAAGTTCATATTCAGTATTCATGGATACAATGCTTTTAAATGACAGCATAAGGGCCAATAACACTACAGCATCTTCCCTACTAAGTCTATCTAGTAAAGGAAATTTCACCAAAGAATGAAAACACTCATCATTTACTCACCCTCATGCCATCTCAAATGTGTTTGACTTTCTTTTGCAGAACACAAAGCGTGTGCAGAGTCCTTGATGGCACTAGGAATTGTAACTGAGCTTGAACCGAGTCACATTTTGGTCTATTCTCAACCAAAACCAAATGTATCGCTTCAGAAGATGGATTATAAACCGCTGGAGCCAAATGGATTACTTTTATGCTGCCTTTATGTGCTTTTTGGAGCTTCATGGACCTACAGAGCTGAGATATTCTTCTAAAAATCTTTGTGTTCTGCAGAAAGAAAGAAACTCCTTTTTGGTTGAAGTATCACTTTAATAATGTAATCTAAACATTCAGATCACCGCTGTGCCATACGATCATTTAAAATAAAACTGTAATTGCTGTCCAAGCATGTCATAAAAATAAGTATGCTTGTGCAACATCAAATAAAGCACACATAGTGTTTCAAACTCTTGTGTTGTTAGTGCCTGTAAGATTAGCAAATTTCCCTTTTTCTACTAATAGCACAGCAGCTGTGAGCTACTGTGTATTCTTAATTATGTCTAGTTCTCAAGTAGTATTCTTAGATACTGCTGCTTATGTAATCATCACACACAATCGATACTCACAAAGAAAAACACAACACACCCCCGATTCAACATTTTACTTTTAACCCCCACTAACATCCCTCCCAAAACACCAACACAATCGCCAATTAACACCCCTGTGGTCACACGAAATAATTCTCTCACACACACACAAAAATATAATAAACATACATAACTAAACATCTCTCTCCCCATCCCTTCCCCGAGAGTCCCCCGAAACCGCCAAATACCTACCCCACTTTCTGATAAACAAGTCCCCAAACAACCTGCCAGCTCCTCAAAAGCTGCCACCCTCCCCATCTCTACACACCACTCCGGAAATGATGGTGCTCCATCCAACTTCCAACCCCTTAAAATAATTTGTCTGCCAATAATAATACTAGTCAGATGCCATTTTTTATATATTTGTCCCCCAAATTTATGACCGCCCTATCGCCCAAAATACAAAGTCTTGGGCAAAGTAAAATTTGAGTGCCCAAAACCTCACACAAATAACTCTGAACCTTCAACCAAAAATGTTGGATCTTAACACACCCCCAAAAGACATGGGTTGTGTCTCCAACTTCTGATTGGCTTTGCCAGCTGGTGGGTGTCAAAGCCCACATTTGTCATTTGGCCTATGTAACTTATTGAAATGTAATCTGGGACGCTTACAATTACAAACGAAGGACTTCGTTTTGCTTTCAAATTGCTTGAAATAAGAGAGGGGGACATCTATAGGGAGAGACTGTAGCATGTAGTTGAATTTTGGAATACAATTAATTTTAATAACATTGACCTTCCCAATCATAGATAAATGTAATTAAGCCCCCATCGCTTGAAAACCTTTTTTATTAAGGGGTCAAAATTAATTAACTAAATCAGACAAATTTGCTGGGAATAAAATGCCCAAATTCTTAATGCCCCGTTTAGGCCACTGGAAGGCACCGGGCTGGAAAGCCGTTACAGGGCAGTATGCTGTCAGAGACTAATTGACTTTGTATGCTGGGAATCAATAATTCTGTGGAGGCAAGGCATAGATTGAATGGGGTCAGAGACGAATAATAAATATCATCTGCGAAAAGCTTATGCACTATACCTCCAGCCACCACCCCTGGAAAAACATCTTCCCTTCTTTTCACGGCATGGTTCCGGGGCAAGACAGATAATGGGGAAAGAGGGCAACCTTGCTGGGTGCCCGTATCCAGAGTAAAAAAAAAAATCTGAAATTAATCAATTTGTTTGTACAGCCACTTCCGGGTGTCTATTAAGTAACTTAATCCATCCAATAAAAGTAGACCTGAACCTGTATATTTCTCATTCTACCATCTCAAACACCTTTTCGGCATCAAGTGAGTTGGCCACGACCAGTGTCTGATCATTCACCACTGACCACATAATATTGATGAAACGCCTAATGTTCTCAGAAGAGCTGAGGCCCCTAATAAACCCCACCTGATCTATATGAATAAGAAATGTCCAACTTTACTTAATCGGTTAGCCAGAATTTCTGACAATATTTTTTATGTCTAGCTGGATCAAAGAAATTGTACGGTAACTCTTATACTCACTTGGATCAAACTGATCCGGGCTTGTGTCATAGTTGGCGGAAGATTTCCATTCTTTAATGATTCCGTATAAATTACTAACAACAGTGGAGCCAATTCTGTAGCACAAGATCTAAAAAAATTCAGTGGCAAAACCATCTGGCCCCAGTCTTACCTGCAGGCAAGGCCTTAATCACATCGCAAAGCTCTTCCAAAGTTAGATAACTTTTCACAGAATCAACTGAATTTGTTTTTTCTTAGTCGTCAGTTTAGGGAGTTGATGTGGATGTGTACGAAGATGTAGAACTATAAAAATCAAGATAAAATTCTTTAAAAAAACATTATTAATATCAATGGCCAAGGTAAAATTTCACCACCAGCAGATTTCACAGAGGGAATGGTAGAAAGAGACTCTCTCTGCTTTATCCCCTGACTCAAAGTATGACTGTCTTGCTCTGAATAGACAAAACCCCACCTTCCATGACAAAATAGTATTATATCTGTATTTCAATAGGGTGAATTCTCTGAGGCCATCAGATGACATTCCGCGCTTCAGCTCTGCCTCGGCACTTTTAATATTCCCTTCCAACTCCACGAGTTCTCTTGCTTTGGATTTTTGGGTGAATGATGCATACTGTATGATCCGGCCCCTAAGAATCACCTAAAGTTCCTCCCAAGCCACATCCACAGAGCATACGGGGGACCAGTTTGTCTCCATATATAACATTAATTTCAGCCTTTATCGTTTGTTGAAAATCAGGGTTTTGCAAGAGAGATAAATTAAAGTGCCAACTATATGATTTCTTTTTCTCCATATGTGGCAACACCTCTAAACTCACCAGGGCGTGATCTGAGAATAAGATGTTTCCAATTGAGCAATCGACAACAGATGAAATGAGGGACTTGGACATTAAAAAAAAAAAAACAATTATTATTCGAGAATAAATCTTATGGACTGATGAAAAAAAAAAATTATAGTCCCTGTATAATGTATAGGGTCTCAAGAGTCTCCAAATATCTGTAAGGCCAAGGTTTTTACACATCCTTTGAAGCGTCAATGTTGCTCTAGGGAGCTTGCACACTTTTGCTTCACTATGATCAAGGACTATAAAAAAGCCCAGGTCATCAATGTTAGGTACATAAATATTAGCCAATATCAAACTTTACCCCTGAATTTCTGCTAAAACAATAATGACTCTTCCTAATTTATCTTTAATCTGTTTGAGACATTTGAATTGTAGATGTTTACTTATCAGCATAATGACTCCCCTGCTCTTACTTGATCCAGCACTGAAGAAAACATGTCCACCCCATATTTTCCCAAGTTTTTCAGCTTAAATTTCTTACGTTTAAGAAAACAAATAACCTTCCTTTTTATGGGGTGCCCAAACCCATTCACATTCCACATGGAGAGACAATCCACTCATATTAACATATTAGAAAAAAGATATTGTTTTTGACACACAAAGACCACATTCCATCCATCATTAGTGTAACATTCAAACCCCAAACCTCCCCCAAACTAAACAAACAGAAAAAAGAAAAACCATGCGCATTAACCCCGTTTATGACAGCGCCAACTCGTGTCTGTCCCTCCAAACTCAAACAGTCCATCTACGCCTACGAGAGTCCCTGCAACAAAGTTGCTGTCGGATTGCCCAAGTCCGGTGTTTCTATACAGATTTTGTAAAACATAATTACATAACAGAATATAATCTATAAAACAAAATCCAGCCAATTAGTGGAATAAACAAAAAACATGTAGATTCATCCACATAACTGTTCCTCCACAGAACAAGCTCCAGCCGCTAGCGGAACCAGCACAAGAAACAAAGAAGGTGCCCAGCTTCCTCGGGCAGTCGAGTGCATGTTCAGTGATTTAGGCCCACTAAACAACATGAAAATCACCAAAGGGGTTACTCACTCCAATGATTTAATGAAGGACAGAGCTTGCTGTGGGCATGTAAATTCTCTACAGCCATCCACAGAATAGCATCTATTCTCAGTTTGGCCGGTAACATCAGTACAAATGCGATCTTCTGTTGATGTAAGAGTTTCTTGCATTCATTGAATAGATCACGTTTCTATCTTGTCAAATTCGCAAAGTTTGGGAACAAGAAAATTTTGTGGTTCTTCCAAGAAAACTTTCCCTTCATCCTCGCCACGCGTAACAAGATCTTTATCGGATATTCTCAGAAATTTGGTCAGAGCTGATCGGGGCCTGTCTCCCTCAGTGGATCTGCGAGCCGGGACTCTGAAGCTTGCTTGATTTCCAGCTTATGGCCAGTTATGTTGAGCGGACTCGGGAAGAGCTCGTCTAGGTATTTCACCATATCTCTACCTTCTTCATGCTCAGGAATCCCAAAAATGTTGACATTTCATCAATTACGATTCTCCAAATACTCCAGTTTTATCCAAACACACTGCAAGTCCATCTTGGTCCCTAGCAGATTAGCAGCCAATTTCCTCTCCGATGACTCCAGATAATTGATCCGTTTTTTCGACATCCAACAATCTTGTAACCAACTCTTTCGCCTCCATGGAAGTGATCGATCAACGTATTACATCCTAATCCTCAAATTCTGCGATGACTTTCGTCAGCATTACAGACATACTGGACAGCTGATGCTGAATTTCTCCCTGTCTGGGGTATCAGCTTGAGCACCTAAGTGTCTTTTAATATCACCAGACCTCAAGGATTTTGAATTCTTTGACATCACCAGTTTATGACATAAAAAGAATGAAAAACTAGCAAAGTGCAAGCTCACCACTCACACATCCGACTCTCAATCAATACTTAACAGTTAAACACTAAGTAACCACCTTCCAAGACCAAAATTACAAACTGCTGCAATGAGGTAAAAATAAAATATACTTGCAAATTCCCAGCAAGCAATCTGCTTTATTCAAAGCAATGACTCACTTCAGGCAGAATGTAGGACAAGGCAGATATGAGCACATAAGTACACTGGATGCCTCTCTTCACCAAACGCCTCAGCACCTCTCTGCCCTCCAACCTGGGCCGACTGTCAACAACTATGACTCTGAACTTCCTCTGCTTCTCAAAAGCTTCGCACAGAATGTGATTGACAAGTGAAGAGCTGTAGAAAGACAAGAGAAAGCTAATATAAAATAAATGTATTTTTATCCAGAGTATTAAACCGTTAGTATGCCCAAAAATGAAAGAAATGAACATTTACTCAGCCTCATGTTTTGTTCTCAACCAAACCACATAAATGATGATGTGAGGCAGAATGTTAGTGACTGACAGCCATGGTCACCATTTACTGTCATCGTATAGAAAAAAAAATTTAATAAAAGAGAACGGTGACTGAGGCAGTCTCCCTAACTTTCTGCCAAATATCTTCTTTTTGCTTTCTAAAAAAAACCCCAGACATATGGGCTTGGAAAGACATGAGGAAGAGTAAAATAAGTACATTTTTTTGGGGAACTATCCCTTTAAGGGATATGGTTTGTTAAATCAAGCAGTGAAGGACTGTCATTATAATGCAGTAGACACAAAGAGGTCTAATAATGCAAATAACTGAAATTATTTATGGGGATGCATTGAAAAATCTTACCATCCATAAACCAGAATGACATCTCCATTACTTATCTTCTCAATAGCATATTTAGAAATGGCTTGGGAGGCCAAAATGATCTTCTCATTAATGTAACTGTCAATACATGTCTGTAGCTTCCCTTTTGCCTGCAAGAAAGTATATCTTAATTCACAGAAAAAAGTAATTCTGGAATAATACTCCATGTAAATGTTTCCAAACAAGTAAAACTCTTACCTCGTCTTCTTTGCACTGACTTGGAATATTGGAAATTTCCTTCTTGATGTACTTGATTGCATTGCCCATACTTGCTGATAGGGGGCGACACTGGCTGAGAAAACTGTAGAGGAAATCCGGATTGGCAATGTCTTTCAAACTGGGGCCAAATGAAATACATCTAGGCTACATCTGAGCTTGTGTTGTATCAATTTTCATTATAAAGATTGTGAACCTGATATATGGTGACAGCTTGTTTACAAGGTCCCTTGACAACTCTTCATTTGGAGGCGTGCTATAGTCTTGGATAACCTGTAAAAATTTTGAAGTAATGATAAAAGAATTCCAACAGCTTTGTGAAAATATCATCACAACTTTTGCGTTCCAAGTTCCAGTCAATGAGTTCAGACCAATCTTCAGATAATCTGGCAGTGTTTCTGACTGAGCAAATGAGGGATGGTGTCATAAGGTACCTGTTTAAAGGCATGTAGTAGGGCCACAGATCGGGCATTGGACCCTGCTATAATGCCCTGAGAGTACTGCAGGCCCAGTCGAACAATGGATGGGTGAATAACTGTAGCAGGGACGCTGCAAAAGAAACCAGACAAAAATAATAACAAAATCAACCACCAAATTAGTTTTGGGTATATACAGCCATGGCACGTATTGGCAGCGACATAAATTTTGTGTTTTGCAAATGTTTCTGCTTCAGTTGTTGTGGTGATGATTCACATTTTTTCAAGATTATTGTGCAGAGTGATCAGATGCATTTTAAATAATTGCAAAAAGCTTCATTGGCCAAAAAAATGAACTAACACAAAAACCCAAATTTCACTGTTTTTTGGTCCTGGCACAAAATTACCAAACATCATTTCAACAATCATATCATCAGCACCTGGGAAAGTGTGAGCGAGTACTAGTCAGGTGAAATCACTCAATCATTCTGATTGGATTATAAGAGCAGACTGATTGCTACAAAAGGAGGGAAGAAATGCAGTTCAACTGCAGTGAAGAAGGCTTCAGGGTGTATCAGAGTGTCCAGCAAGTGCCAGGAGCTACGTAATCATGTCACCACCAGTGCAGAGCTTGCTCAATATTGGCAGCAGGTTGGTGTGAGTGCATCTGCACGCACAGGGAGGCGAAGACTTTTGGACAATGGCCTGGTGTCAAGAAGGGCAGCAAAGAAGCCACTTCTCTCCAAGAAAAACATCAAGGACAGACTGAAATTCTGCAGGAAGTACAAGGATTGGACAGCAGAAGACAGGTGCAAAGTTATTTTCTCTGATGAAGCCCCCTTCCGACTGTTTGGAACATCTGGAAAATCAATAGTCTGGAGAAGGTAAACGCTACCATGAGTCCTGTGTCGTGCCAACAGTGAAGCATCCTGAAACCATTCAAGTGTGGGGTTGCTTTTCATCCAAGGGAGTGGGCTCTCACAATTCTGCCCCAAAACACTGCCATGAATAAAGAATGGTATCAAAAAATGTCCCCCAACTTTTCCCAACGATCCAGGAACAATTTGGTGATGATCCGTGCATTTTCCAGCATGATGGGAGCACCATGTCACAAGGCAAGAGTAATAATGAAGTGGCTCGGAGATCATTACATTTAGGATCCGTGGCCAGGCAACTCCCCGGATCTTAATCCCATAGAGAACCTGTGGTCAATCCTCAAAAAGGCGAGTGGACAAACAGAAGCCCACTAATTGTGATCAAATCAGAGCACTAATAAGGCAAGAATGGATTGCCATCAGTCAGGATTTGGCCCAGAAGCTGATATCCAGCATGCCAGAGCGAATTGCAGAGGTTATGAAGAACAAGGGTCAACACTGTAAATATTAACTCTTCATATATTTAATGTTTTTGCCAATAAAAGCCATATCCAGTATACCATAGAAACATGTGAAAAAAATTATCTACAAATACTGAGGCAGCAAACTTTGCAAACCACAATTTATGTCACTGCCAATACTTTTAGCCATGGCTGTAGAACATAATAGTTTATCCCATACTACAAAAAAGGTAAAAGATTTATAGGTCTTCCGGTATTTATTATTTTTATAGGTACGCACTGACGCAGAAAATAAGGCCGATAAAATGTTATGGCTGATATAACATTGTAACAGGGTTCAATGGAAAGGAGGAGGCAGGAACCGGACGAAGCATCAAAGTAATGTTTCTAATAAATTTAAACACAAAGACACACAAAATTAAACTCATACAGGGCAGATGCCTGTAGCTCTCTATCTCCCGAACTGCCACATCACGCTGTACCTATTCCTCTCCTCGGCTGATTAGCCTGATTGGGAGCCGGACATGCGTAGTCACAGCCCAGCCCTGTCCTCCTCCTTGTCAGAAACATATAAATGACTGTTCTTATCAAATCTAGATTTTCTTAAAAGTAAAACACACTGCTGAACAAAAATCTAAAGTTTTACATTTCTATAAGTAAATGTCAAATGTTTGGTTTCATTTGAAAGAAAAGGTTTCAAAAATTGAAACAGAAGTCTGTAACAGAGTAAAATTTTGTGTTGATACGACAAAGCAATCAAAAGTTATAGCGTTACAAATAATAATTTATCCTAGTGTCCAAAAGCCAAAATAATTTTGCACAAGAACCATTTACACATGCAAATACAACAATGATTAAAATGTATCCTATCTATTCAAAGCATGCAGGCATGAGTAAAGAGATCTCATTCAGTTCCATTCTGTGTCATTTGAGCCATCGTTGAGTCTGTGCTTGACGCCATCTCCTGGTCTATAATTAAAGTGGACAATTCTCTCTGCCCATATTTTGATGACTTCCAGCTCTGGCTGCAGCAATCCGATTTCCTATTACAATTGGTTCCATGATGCTGGACAACATATTACATTTCCGATGAAGTCATCTGATCCAGTAAAATTAACGTGATTTTTGCCAGATTTCACATTATGTACCATGTGCACATGGTGCTTTGTGTGTATTATCAAATGATCTATGCATCCACTTGGGTTGTGTGTGGGCTCATTTTAACTGGAATTCCCTCCTCTATGTAACTGTATGTGATATTTTATGTTCTGTATTTTCATGAAGCTGTAAGCAAAAATGTGGCATATAAGGAACACCAGTTTACATGTAACATGCATGTAACTTAATTTATTACTAATATACTTGATATGATATATTACTATATGGAGTAAAACAAATAGGCTGGTTGTATTCTTCTCTTGGTGGACTTTCCAATGGCATATGACACATGGCTATTTGATATATTTGATGTTTTTACTTATTACAAAAATATTTACAGTGCAAAATTATAAATGATCAAAATGGAACCCTTCTTATTTGACTGCATATTTCAAAGCACTTGTTCAGTTTTGGTGATAATGCCTACATGCATTGTAAAGTACAGCTTCTATGCTTTAAAACTATACCCATTTTGTGTTGGTCAAGACTAGTTAATATTTTGGTAATATATTTTTTCTGTGCAGGCCCATTTAGCACAATTAACTATTAAAATTTGGTTAACTAAATATCCAATATCAACCGATAGATTAAAAAAAAAAAAAAAAAAAAAACACAAACACTAAGATTGGACAATATATAAAAATATGGCCACAATATATCATGCATCCTTAGTTTTGTTATCAAGACAAAGTCATAACTAATGGAAAGTTAAATATGGCTACAATACCTGATTTGTTGGGTGGGAGGGGCTTTTCGGCTATATTGGTGTAGATGGGAGAACAGGCTGACCTTGTAGCCATAGTCTGATCTCAGAGGGACCTAAAAGAACAGAGTAAACAAAGGTATTTCATATGAATATTGCGTTTTCTCAGGGACAAAGGTTTTGGAGGTCACATCCTCCCTCCTCAGGTCAAGAGGCTGCAACAAAATACTGTGCATCAAGAAACAAATTATGTGAACAACTACAGAGGGGACCACCACATAATTTTGAAAGCTCTATGCTAGGGTTATGGGTCTACACCCAACACATATATACACAACAACTAGTTCACCACACATACATACGACATCTAGTTCATCACATGAAGAAACAATGAAATTAAAATCATCACAATGAAAATACCTCCAACAGACATTAAAACAAAGAATAATCAATATTGTTCACCAAGAATAAAAATGTACAATATACAAGAGAAAAATTAAATGATACACTGCACTCAAAAGTGTGGAGCCAGACCTTGACTCCAGTTATATTTAAACAGCATCCATGCCCTGACGTCTGTAAGACATGGGAAGTGAAGGACCCAAGTTAAATAGGCTGTAATATGGAACTCAGAGAACACTTGGATAATCCATTAGTCCATAAACCGGCAGTTATCAGACTATAGGCAGATCAGACTAGTATTGATTTGTCTCACCTGCTGTCTTTCAAGCCTTTTGGCCAACTTTTTCACTACAGCAGGATCATCCACTTGAACATACTCTGGTAACCTTTTCACCACTAACAGATGAGAAAGAAAAAGAAATCTTTCAGACACAGTCTCTACCAGCGTATGAAATGAACACCCACCAAATGTGGGTACTTTTTGTGCATTGGTAGGTAATTTTGCTCATCTGCCAGCTACTGCAGCATGCAGCACAAGCACTTTGCCTAGAATAATAAATTTCCCACCCTGGAATGTTCTCAAATGAACTCTTGAATTACCTGGTTGAAATTCACTGGCGGAGACTTTAAGCTTACCAGAGGACTGTAGGCCTGGTTCTTTCTTGCCCTGTTTTGACCCCCGTTCTGAGTCTTGCCGTGCCCGGCGCTCTGCTCGCAGCTCCGCTTTTGTCTTTGCAGGCTTCTCTGCAGCACCAGAAGACTCGGACACAGATGCATTTACAGTCGCAGAAGCTGATGCAAAGATCAAAGAGACTAACGATTAAAAAGTAGTGGTCGACTGATAAGGGTTTTTCAATGGCCCATGCAGATACTGATATCTAGAGAGCAGGATAGGCAATTGCTGATATAAATGCTGATAAACATAATAATGAAGCATATTTAGACAAAAACAAAGCTCTTTTTTTTAGGGATCTAACTAATTAATCTCACAATTTTCTGTGATTAATCATGGCAAAGGGTACATTAAATATATATAATCATACACACACACACACACACACACACACACACACACATGCTTTATTTGTTTCAAAAATATATTTTTATAAATAATTAAATATGAACACATTAAACTGTACAGTTTTTTTTACAGATAGACCTAGACACATTTTTAAAAGTATAAATCTTTCATAAAAGTATGTTAACATTCCATAAAACTTTAATCTTCTGTCATTTTCCAATGGATTATTTTAATAAAAGGATCAAATGGGCAGATTCAATTCATATGATGCTTTAATGGCAAGATAAACTGAAGTGTACATTGCCAATGCATTATAAGCCACTAAACATCCAGAAAAAAAAAAAAGCTAACTGAATGCTGAAGTTTAATTTGCTCTAGATTAAAATTTTCTCTGGCTGCTGTTCAGCCTCTATCCCACACACGGTTTCGTTTTTGTCACTTGTTCAGATGACATTGAGTGAGCATTTTGCGCAGCTTGCCAGTATCTCTCCAATACCTGGCTCACCGATTACGGATGAAATCCACACCCATGTTGCACGGGACATGCATTGCGCATAATGAATAAGCATGCACTGCTCCACAGAATCAATTTCTCTGCTATGATGTGCAGTTGAGTCGAGTGTGTACCTCTTGGAGATTTATCTATGCCAATTTAGGCCAAAGAAAGTGGAGAAAGAAATGTGTGAAGTTTCAGGAAGTGAAGAAAATGAATACTGCTTTAACTGTTAACTTTAAACACATTAAACTGACAAATATAAATTGCACAAAATTAATACATTAAATTTCCCAGCACAACTCTTTACAAATTAATACTACAGTACCCCTTCCTCCTCCAAATTAAATCTAGTCTCAATTAATGAGGAAAACCCTTTATAATATTTTTTTTTCCTCTAATTATCTCTATTATATATTAATACTCGACATCAGGTTAAAGGAAATCTAATCTATTTTTAACCATATAAGCTAAGCTAGCAATAAAAAAAAATAATCAAAACATTAATAACTACAGTCTTGACCAACACACGTTTGAAAGCTTATATGCTGTACTTTACAATGCACTATGACCAAAACTGAACAAGTGCTTTGAAATTTGGAGACAGATCGGAAGTGTTCTGTTAATAATTTGCACTGTACATCTTACTGCAATCAGTGAAAACATAAATCTCATCAAATAGCCATGCGTCATATGTTATTGGAAATCTCTTAAAGAGTAGGATACAACCAGCCTATTTGTTTTACTCGCAGACAAAAATATAGCAAGCAATAGCCAAGTATATGTCTTTGACAATTATGTTGGTGTTGATTATGTCGCGTTTTCACTTATAACTTCACGAAAAATAAACAGAGCATAAAATAAATCACATACCATTACTTAAATGAGGTGATTATCTTTCAAAAGAGCCCCCCCCCCCCCCCCCCCCCACACACACACGGTAATCGGATGCTGATCATTAGATAATCCACAGGAAGCACAATGTTACATATGACCAACAAGAGATGCGTCAAGTAACTAACACAAACTCGATGCAGACTCACTGAGTGAAAAGGCACCATTCTGTGAAATCTCATTATTAAAACCATGTCTGCATACTATGCAAACCTTTAGTCATTGTGTTTGCATGTGTAATTATTTATTATGTACAATTATGTTTTATTTGTTTGGAGAGGCTTTTGGACACAATTATCAATTATATTTGTAATTGTATAACTTTTGTTTGCTTTGTCGTATCAACAACATTTTTCACAGATACAGTTGACAAGAATGGGAACAAAACAAAAGCAGTATTTCAGAGCCACCTTATTTACACCCAGAGATGTATAATGTCAAAAAGGAAAAATACAGGGGGAAAAATATATTTTTGGCTCAGTTTTTATTTGTGATTTTCCAGCAGATTCTTAGGCTGAGAATATCCCCATTTATCATAATCTATATCATTACAATTTTTAAAAGGTTTATTTACAATGATACCAAACACTTGACCCTTTTTTTCTGTTGTGTTATAATCTTTTAACTTTGGGTATGCCACTGAAACAGAAAATCTTTCAAAAGAACTTCAGAGCTTAAAGGGTTAAACACTGAAGTACCTTTATGTGCTGGGCTCTGTGTGATGGGTTTTGACGGAGATTGAACTGACGGCTTCTTTTCTGGAGGACCCTTGTCATCTTTCTTGTTCTTTTTCTGATGCTTCTTCTCTTTCCTAAGACGCTGCTTTTCTTCCTTGGTCAACTCCTTCCCGTCCGTTTTAAAATAAAAGATGACAATTCAGAGTTTGAACTGTTTTGCACGATAGGATTTTCAAATTACAGTTACCTTTTGGAAGATTTCTTACGGAATTACTTACTAGGAAGTGCTAATACTAACAGAGTCTATAAACCGCAAAAGTGTTTGTGTTAAAAGCTGATTCAGAATGTGGATATGGTGGCCAATAAACCTTAATCACAGCAGCGCCATCTTTGAATGAAAAAGAGGCTGTGAGGGATAGACAGTCTCTGCAATGGTTTTTTTTGTTGTTTAAAGTGTTTTTGTTTCATCCCGCTGATTAGATGTGATGTATACGGTGTACACCATTGAAAAGACAGTACATCTATCCACCACAGCCTCATTTTCATTCAAAGACGACGCTATAAGGTCTATAAACAGTTCAGTGGGTTTTAGACACCACCAGTGACAGTGAATGATGATAATAAATTATATTACGAAAAAGAAACATGAATGTTCCGAAATTATACAGAATTAAAATGAAGAAATGACATACCTTCGCTCGTGCAATTTCTTGCAGCTTGGCATCTCCTCCATCTATTACAAATATAAAACAGATCATTTAAGACGTATCCAAATAATCCAGATTAACCGAGAGAACAGTGGCAGTTTGAAATGAGACTGTAAATTTGTGATGGTAAACATTTTGACACTGACTTCGCAGTTTTAGTTCCTCATGTTAATCACTCGATCATTCTTAAACTCAGTGCTGCTCAGAGACTAAAGATAACACACAAATATTTCTATACAAGTGTGAATAATATGAAAATCCGTGAACGTGTCTGTTAAGTAGTATTAAAAGCCAGTTTAAAAATCGAAACACTGCATGATGTAATTTCCATTGTCAGTAGTGTAATGAATTTCACCGGCTCAACTAGCTGGAAATACGGCGCTCTGTGAACGAGTTCCATTGATTGGTTGGTTAAGTGCACTTTTAAACCACTAACAGCATACGTTTAATGTGTAATTCTGCACGCTTTACCTATAGCATGGTTGATGCTGTCAGCCTGTCTTCTATCAGAGTCCGCCATGTTTCATTTCTTCGCTATTTGTAGCTGGTTAATTGTTGCGGAAAGGAGTCGGGGGGAATTACACTGCCCTCTAGCGATGGAGATTGAGGCTGCATTTTCAGGACCGCATTTCTAAGACCCTGTTTTTGTGATAGCGCCACCTACCGAATTGGAAAACCGCCGTCCTAGGACCCAAGTTTTTGAGGACCGAAAAAAGCGAAACCAAGGCTGTATTTCCACCAAATACTTATAGTTTTAAAGGTTTATTACACTTCAACTTGGTTGCTAAGAGCTGCATGTTGATCAATTAGTGTGATTAATTAGCATAATTAACTCAAGTAAAATAAAGAAGGAATAATATGCTATGGCCTTTTCAGTCACTAGATCTCAACCACAAATCAAGACACAAAGATGACTGTGGGGAAGATTCAAGATTGTGTATATTTTTATAAAATTATATAAATTGAACACACACACACACACACACACACACACAAAAACCCATTTGTTCATCAGCTGCCACATGGAAAGAGCTTCTGTCTTCACCGACTCCTGAGAGACAGAAGTGAATGAAATAAGGAACATTTACTTGAACATATTCAACTCTGTCATTTAAAATGTCATATTTAAAAGAACTTAGTGACCTCAGAGCACATGTATACACACTCACTCACTATATGTATATCATTAATAAATATCAATCTTCATGCCAAGTAATATGAACATTAATGTTATTGTGTACTGTTCAAAGATTTGGAAAAAAAATATTTTGATGCTTTGGGAACACCATTTCTTGAAACTTTCATGTCAATAACGCCCCACTGAATTGAGAAAAAAAAATTAATAGAGAGAGATGCAAGAAATCCGAATTGGACTAACTGTTATTGACGACTTTTCATGACCCTTCAATATTTAAAGCCCAGATTGTAAAGTATGTAGCAGCACTACCTACCAATTGAATGTTCTCCTTCTTTCCTCAATTGTTTGTCTATCCCTCTATTAAATTCCTGCACTTCACTGAAATAGTAAATGGAGAACATAATCACTGCTGGATTTACAGAAATACAGTTAACACTTTAAAAAATGATAAATTGGACATTGTGCAAAAAAATAAATAAAAAAAAGACATTTTCTACTCTTACCCGTGATGATAATCAGGACCAGAGAAGAAGGCCTGCTGCAAAGATAAATTCTGAAGCACTGCCATGCCTTATATGATGGCCTATCAAATGAAAATGGTCAATTTAAATAACACAGGTCTGTACAGAAGCAGCAAACAGTATAGTATACAGTAGGTTTGAAAGTGCAGGAGCAGGAACACGCACAGATATATTATATTGGAAATTGCTGAAGCTGGGATGGTGGTGGTTATGGCAGGGCGCTTACCCTTGCAAAAAGACCTATGCTTCATGAAGTCTGGTTTACGTAGCAGCATTGACTGACAGTGGATGCAGTGGTAATGCCACTGTGGTCGACAATCTAATCCGCATCTGTGAATGGTATACCCTAAACTTAAGAACATTGAACTGTAATATTTTTATTATGATCAGTGTAAATATGAATAATGAATACCCAAAATCTGAATAAAGAATCTGGTTACCAAAAACAAAACATAAAAGGCAGTTGTTTGGACTCATTGCTCAAATGGAATTGATCATAACATTCAGGCTGCTTTTCATGCATAGACATATTATAACTCAATTAGCATTTCCCGAGAAAATGTATGCAAACTTTACCTTCATGGAGAACTGCACGGCTGAAATGGCTCTCTAAATGGGTTTTGACTTTGCTCAACTTTGTTGGGTGAAATAAAGCTGAACTGCAAAATGGGCAGTGGAAGTCCTTGCAGCATGTGGTGCATTTCTTCAGTTCGGGCAAGGATCTCCCTTCTTGGATTGTTATGTGCTTCTTGAAAAAGAGAGAGTCCAATTGGTCAAATGAAACATTTTAAGTTAATTTCATAAACAGACATAAATTAGGCCTAAGCCTAGTACTTGACCAAAAGATTTTTCTTTCATATTTTATACCAAGCCAGATTCTATGTCTATATTCATTAGAAATAGAGTTATTTAAGTTGTTTAAGATAAAACATTTCCTAAAAACCTTAAAACTAAATTTGGATTTGGCAGCCCACACAGTTTAAATATTAAGATTATTTTAACTTAACTAAAATGGTAAAACAGTGAGTATTAAACAAGCTTTCCAAATGAAGACAGTAGCATTTACTGTAGCTGACAGACACATCATATCGACATGCTTTTATCATATTTTTAAGTTTAATGTGCTGGATAGAATTTATTATCATAGTCATTAAGTCCACACATACAGGTGAAACTCGAAAAATTTGAATATCGTGCAAAAGTTCATTAATTTCAGTAATTCAACTTAAAAGGTGAAACTAATATATTATATAGACTCATTACAAGCAAAGTAAGATATTTCAAGCCTTTATTTGATATAATTTTTATGATTATGGCTTACAGCTTATGAAAACCCCAAATTCAGAATCTCAGAAAATTAGAATATTACATGAAATCAATAAAAAAAAAAGGATTTTAAATACAGAAATGTCGGCCCTCTGAAAAGTATAATCATGCATATGTACTCAGTACTTGGTCTGGGCCCCTTTTGCATTAATTACTGCCTCAATGCGGCGTGGCATGGATGCTATCAGCCTGTGGCACTGCTGAGGTGTTATGGAAGACCAAGATGCTTCAATAGCGGCCTTCAGCTCTTCTGCATTGTTTGGTGTCATGTCTCTCATCTTTCTCTTGGCAATGCCCCATAGATTCTCTATGGGGTTCAGGTCAGGCGAGTTTGCTGGCCAATCAAGCACAGTAATACCATGGTCATTGAACCAGGTTTTGGTACTTTTGGCAGTGTGGGCAGGTGCCAAGTCCTGCTGGAAAATGAAGTCAGCATCTCCATAAAGCTTGTCTGCTGAAGGAAGCATGAAGTGCTCTAAAATGTCCTGCGTTGACTCTGGACTTAATAAAGCACAGTGGACCAACACCAGCCGATGATATGGCTCCCCAAACCAACACAGACTGTGGAAACTTCACACTGGACTTCAAGCATCTTGGATTGTGTGCCTCTCCATTCTTCCTCCAGATTCTGGGACCTTGGTTTCCAAATGAGATGCAAAATTTGCTCTCAAATTTGGAATTTGAGAGCGCTTGAGACGCTTCTGACGTTGTTTGTTGTTCAGGAGCGGCTTGACAAGAGGAATACGACATTTGAAGCCCATGTCCAGGACCCGTCTGTGTGTGGTGGCTCTTGATGCAGTAACTCCAGCCTCAGTCCACTCCTTGTGAAACTCCCCCACACATTTGAATGGCCTTTTCCTGACAATCCTCTCCAGGCTACGGTCATCCCTGCTGCTTGTGCACCTTTTTCTACCACACTTTTCCCTTCCACTTAACTTTCTATTAATGTGCTTTGATACAGCACTTTGAGAACATCCAACTTCTTTTGCAATTACCTTTTGAGGCTTTCCCTCCTTGTGGAGGGTGTCAATGATGGGTTTCTGCACAACTGTCAGGTCAGCAGTCTTCCCCATGATTGTGAATTCAACTGAACCAGACTGAGAGACCATTTAAAGGCTCAGGAACCCTTTGCATGTGTTTTGGATTAATTAGCTGATTAGAGTGTGACACTTTGAGCCTACAATACTGAACCTTTTCACAATATTCTAATTTTCTGAGATTCTGAATTTGGGGTTTTCATAAGCTGTAAGCCATAATCATAAAAATGATATCAAATAAAGGCTTGAAATATCTTACTTTGCTTGTAATGAGTCTATATAATATATTAGTTTCACCTTTTAAGTTGAATTAATGAACTTTTGCACGATATTCTAATTTTTCGAGTTTCACCTGTAGTTGGATGGTTACATATTAACGAATATGCTAACAGTTCGTTATCACAGCTAATATACGCTGGATTGTAAAATAGTGCATTTAAGACTATAGTTAGTAACTCTCGGTCATTTCGGCTACGTTAACTTCGCTGTCCAATTCAATGCATCACAGTTGTTTTTAATATTAAACATATTCACATTTGGTACTCACACTCTGATTGTTGACCATCTTCTGTGTTGCCAGAGAAAATGCGGTCACTGGTCCTCTATTTCAGTAGGTGGCGTTGCCACTAAAAACCTAGGGTCCTAGAAATGCTGTCCTAGGACTGCGGTCCTGAAAATGCAGCCTCCAGTATTGCAGGAACATACTGCTCGTTCTTGCGCGTACTGCGTTTGACTGAAGAACTTCATACATATCTGTCTTTAACAAAAAAACAACGCTTTTTTAGAGGATCTGTGCGGCAAGCCTCTCACCTCTATAATACCTTTCACAATCCGGGTTTTGGAACGCGGAAGTAAACATTTGTGAGGTAGCAGTGAATTGGAGATCACAGGAAATATTATTTTCACTTACCCATTTGCTCCAAGAACAAAATAAAAAAAACATTATTACATTTGAATGACTTTTCAGAAAGAGGACAAAATAGAGAGCGGTGGATTAAGACAGTAAAATGGGCGAAGAGTACAAATTTAATGTCACTCTCTCCGCAGCTGTAATGTAACCCCCCTCACAGCTCTGGTAATTCAATTTAAAACCAATTCCATGGTAATATAACACAAAGCATAATGTTATAAACGTATACTAAATATTTAAAGAGATTAGGTTTACGCTGCTAAATAAAGCGGAAACGCGTCATCACAGTTACACATGCAGCCACCAGGGGGCAATCTTCCACCGTACAGCTCTGCAACCAAATTGATACGTAACAGGAATTTTGCCGTTTTTGGTGCGATTAAAGTTAAGCAAAAAAGTTGGTCCATGCGCGCTGAAAAAAGCCAAGATACCAACCTAAATAACTTTAAAGATTTTTTGAAAAACATCAAAGAATAAAGATGTGCAATAAGGAATGGTAGATCCATCTTGTGACTGGTAGTGCATAAGCTTTTAGATAATATTCTATAGTTAACTGTTAGCCAACTCGAGATACCTAGCTATTATTAGTTCGACACATATACAGCCTATATTTTAAATTATGATATCGATATATTAATATTTCTAACATCCGTTATACTATGTTTCAAATACCGTGTGTTCAGTGGATAGGGCTGAACACATGCATCGAGAACTGTTTTATATTAGAAGCAATTAACGCCACAATTTCATCATAGAAAAACAAAAAGGTATTGTCAGAAGTGGGATTCGAACCCACGCCTCCAGAGGAGACTGCGACCTGAACGCAGCGCCTTAGACCGCTCGGCCATCCTGACGTATTCTAAATGGATGAAGTCATCATATAAAACCTTTAAGTCCCTATATATTATATATTTTTTGTGTTAGCAAGTTTTACCACACGCACGCACACACACACACACACACTTAGTTATACTAAGTTATGCGATTACTGTAAATGATCGTGTCCCATTTCATGTTTTTGTTGATCGCAGTGCTGAAACGCCCTCAGCCCTCTGCTGGTCAAGTAATTGTAAGTGCAACGCAGACTCCAGATAAAAACAGCTAGAGACAAATCTTTAGAAATTACAAAAATATTTTTGTGAAACAAGTTTATGTATCCATACTAAAGCAGAAATGTTTCTATGTTTGTGTTATAGTTGTATACTTATTTAAAAATATACATTTAGGCTTCTATATAATATATCCTACAGGAAATCATACACCTAATTTATCCTCCAACCCACAATTAGGCTGCTTTAGTTGCCTAATTGTGACTTGACCTGCATTACATACATTGCACTGTACATAATATACTGTAGTTTTGTTCTTTATATAACCTTTTTTATATATTTGCACTACCTGTGTATGTGGGTATGTATGTAGGTGTGTGTCTTACATCTTAGTATATGCATATGTATAATTATTTATTATTATTATTCTTTTTTTTATTATCTATGTCTTGATGCTTTTTTTGTATTGTTGTACACTGGAAGCTCCTGACACCAATACAAATTCCTTGTATGTGTAAGCATACTTGGCAATAAAGCTGATTCTGATTCTGAAATTTCCATCTTATTCCTACAACCCGTGATGCTTTGCGTGAAATGTGGGGGATACGTTCATTATTTTTTGTTGTTGCATTGTTGATCAGTCATTCATACTTCTAGATGTGTGAGCACAGTCTGACAGATCTTAATAAGGACAATATACAGATAACCGTTCCATCTTTAATAGAGGTTTGGGATGACGATTTAAAGAAGTGGCCTCAGGATGTATGTAGAGCCACGAACCACAGGTTAACATCATAACATGTTCTAGCCGAAACCACTTGAGCAAAACCTAATACAATACTCTACAAGACCTTGTTCATATCTTTTATTTGTTTTGTTCAATAATTAAAAATAAAATGACTAAATTTTTGACTCACATCTCAAAATGTCTCTGTTTATTAACTGATCGCACATTACATGATGAACAGTCTTGTACGTCTGTTTCTCAAACCATTTATAACATTTGGATCCAGACAGTTCTGGTGACCTCAGGATAGGAGTCCCGAGGTTGAGACAGGGAAACAAATAAAATAATATAAGCATAGATGCCATTCAATTTATTGCAGAGTTATAAATCATGATCAATGTTTCTGGTTCCAGCAGACCCAACTAAAGCAGCCTAATTGTGGGTTGGAGGATAAATTAGTTGTATGCCTGGCTAAAAGAGTCTTTAGTCTAGACTTAAACTGAGTGAGTGTGTCTGCATCTGGAACAGTGTTAGGGAGAATATTCCACAGTTTAGGCACCAACTATGAAAAGGATCTTCCTCCTTTTGTGGATTTTGATATTCTAGGAACTATTAACAGGCCAGAATTTTGTGATCGTAATGAACGTGATGGAATATAGCGTGACAAAAGGTCACTTAAGTACTGTGGAGCTAGACCATTCAAAGCTTTGTACGTAGTTAACAGAATTTTAAAATTAATACAGACTTTAACAGGTAGCCAATGTAACGATGATAAAATGGGGCTAATGTGATCATATTTCTTGGTTCTCATATAGCACTCTGGCTGCTGCATTTTGAACCAATTTAAGTTTATTTATTGATCTTGCTGTACATCCTCCCAGTAATGCATTACAATAATCTAGTCTTGAGGTCATGATCTTATTTTTTTTTAGTTTTTTGGTCCAATAATTAGTACCTCTGTTTTGACAGAATTGAGTAGAAGGAAATTTCTGGCCATCCAATCATTTATTTCATTGATACACTCTGCTAATTTTGAGAATTGTGAAATCTCATCAGGTTTTGAAGAAATATAAAGTTGTAACATCAGCATAGCAGTGGAAACTTATTCCACGATTCCTGATAATATCTCCCAGGGGAAGCATATACAAATGGAGAAAAGCAGAGGCCCTAAAACTGATCCCTGTGGCACTCCATATTTTACTTTTGTTTGGTTTGACAATTCCTCATTTACATAGACTAACCCTAACCCTCTGCTAAATATGACGTAAACCATGCTAATGCAACTCCACAAATGCCAACATAATTCTCCACCATATTCAAGAGAATGTCCTGATCTATCATGTTGAATGCAGCACTAAGATCTAAAAGCACTAGAAGAGAAATGCAGCCGTGATCAGTTGATAAGAGCAAGTAATTTGTAACTCTGACATGTGCAGTCTCTGTACTGTGATGAGGCTGTGATGAAATTCTTCATATATACTATTTCTCTGTAGAAATGAACATATTTGGGAGGATACTACCTTTTCTAGTATTTTTGACATAAACGGAAGATTTGAAATCAGTCTATAATTAGTCAGTTCTCCTATGTCCTAAGCATAGCGAGGAGTTAATAATATTAAGAAGAGGTTCTGAAATTACAGGAGATACCTCTTTTAAGAGTTTAGTTGGTATAGGATCTAACAAACATGTTGCGGCTTTTGATGTTTCGATAAGTTTTTTTTTAGCTCTTCATGACCTATGACAGAATTTGAATGTGAGTAAAATTATTAGACACTGTTTTCTGAGGTGCTATGACAGATGATTGCATAACTCCAATTTTATTTCTGATTATTTCAATTTTATCTGTAAAGAAATTCATGAAGTCAATTCTCTTGTGCTGTGACGTAATATCTGGTTCTATTGAGGCTTTATTCCTAACCAATTTAGCCACAGTACTGAATAAACATCTAGGATTGTTGTGGTTATTTTCTATGAGTTTACTAAAATATGCTGACCTGGCAGCTTTTAGTGCCTGTCTGTAGCTACAGACACTATCCTTCCATGCACCATGAAATACTTCTAATTTTGAATTTCCACATGCACTCCATTTTCTGAGCTGCTCTCTTGAGAGCATGAGTGTGATCATTGTACCATGGTGAACGCTACAGGACGACTTCTGGCAGAAAATCATCCCACATCCGTTTCCCCAGTAAGACCCCCAAGAATATGGTGGATAGAATTTGGCTAATGCCACAGAATTAATTCCCCCTTGTCCCTCAGTTTGTAAAAATGGATGAATAAAATTGCTTATAGTAATGAAAAATGAAAGGTTAGCAGGTGATTGCACCCTATTTTGAAAGTATAATCAAGTATAATTAAAACACTTTTACTTTACATTAGCATGTTAGCATGTTAGCATGTGACTGTTGTGATACAATCACTTACCAACCTTTTCTGTGAAGTTTTGTTCAATCTTTAAACATATGTCAAAACTAGATAAAAAATCTAACCTGGTAATATTCACCTGCACATCTGGGCAAGAATATCAGAAAAGGCCATGGATGTGATGTTACTATCCATAAAGCATCCAGAATATCATATGATACATCTTTTAGTATTTCAGTAGTATGTATCCTGTGCACTAGGCCTGGGCGTTATGGCTGCAAACGTTTATTCTTTATATTTGTCTGCTTATTGACGATATAGTCGATATAGCATACAAGGTATAGTCAGCACATTAATAATGTGAAAAATTACAATTTCAGAAAAATTCTTAAACTACTTCAAAGAGTTCTCATCATAACATCCTCCACGTGCAGCAATGACAGCTCTGCAGATCTTTGTTATTCTAGCTGTCAGTTTGTCCAGATTCTCCGGTGACATTTCCCCCCACACTTCCTGTAGCACTTGCCATAGATGTGACTGTCTTGACGGGCACTTCTCACGCACCTTACAGTCTAGCTGATCCCACAAAAGCTCAATGGGGTTAAGATCCATAACACTCTTTTCCAATTATCAGTTGTCCAATGTCTGTTTCTTTGCCAACTATAACATTTTCTTTTTGTTTTTCTGTTTAAAAAGTGGCTTATTCTTTGCAATTCTTCCCATAAGTCCTGCACCCCTGAGTCTTCTCTTTACTGTTGTATATGAAACTGGTGTTGAGCGGGTAGAATTCAATGAAGCTGTCAGCTGAGGACATGTGAGGCGTCTATTTCTCAAACTAGAAACTCTGATGTACTTATACTCTTGTTTAGTTGTACATCTGTCTTTCCACATCTCTTTCTGTCTTTGTTAGAACCAGTTGTCTTTGAAGACTGTAGTGTACACCTTTGTTTTAAATCTTCAGTTTTTTGGGAATTTCAAGCATTGTATAGCCTTCATTCCCCAATGACTGATGACGAGTTTCTAGAGAAAGCTGTTTCTTTTTTTGTCATTTTTTGCAATACAACAATACAGTAATAAAAAGCATTATTTTCATACATATATTTTTACTTTAACATTTATTTTGAATGAACAGGGTGTGCAAAAACTACAAGTTCACTTACGTTTTGGAGCCCAGATTAATTGTATTATGATACAGTATAATATTGAATTATTATTATGAAAATTATAATATATTTTTGTTGAATTTATTTCACCTGGAGCTTTTTTGTTTTTTGGCTGAAAGTTCTGTTGTAGTTATTTCAGCTTTACCTGTAAATATTCTACATAGCATCCAGCCCTATACTAATGTATATAGTAAATACCCAGATGACTCCAATTTGCAAGACTTGCCATTTCCAGTGTGACGAATGAACTGGAAACAATATCAGTAGTGATTTTTAGTATCAGCTTTTTGACTAATTTTTGGGTTGGACTGCCAAAAGCTAAAATATTTTCATTCTATACATATCAGCCGTTGATGATTTAAAATGTCAAATCTATTGGGCATTTTATAAAACTTTGCACTTTTATTAAACAAATACAAACATGTTTTACACAGAAGACATATTTTTTTGTCCCATTTCTGCTTTAAAACCCTTCTGTATGATTGCCTGAATGGCTCCCTTTTAAGTTACAGTTTATCAAGCATTACTTTGTGATCTCATTTGTAACAGATATCAAACTTAAAGGAACATTCCTGGTTCTATACAAGTTAAGCTCAATCGTCAGCATTTGCATTATAATGTTGATTAACACAAAAATGTATTTCAACTCATCCGTGCTTTTCTTGAAAAAAGCAAATCTCTGGGTTACAGTGAGGCAATTACAATGGAAGTGAATTGGGCTAATCCGTAAACATTTAGTTGCCATTACGACATCACCCAGAAAACCAGAAAAACCTATAATGCCCAGAAAACCAATTAACAACTTTACAGCTCAGATAATACACAAGTTTTAACAGAAGAATTAATTTAAGTGCTTTTATAAACATTTATGCCTTTAAACTGGCCCCATTCACTTCCATTGTAATTGCCTCACTGTAACCTCTATTGTTGCTTTTTTTTTCTTCTTCTTCAAAATAAGAAGGGGCAAGTCAAAATTTTATTTTTGTGGTTAACAACTTGATGCTGTAAATGCTGTTGATTAAGATTAACTTGTATTGAAACCCAGACTATTCCTTAAATGCTATGGGCTTCTTGCTGCTTTCCTAATAGGAGACATTATTGAGGGATGCCTGAAATACTGGAAATATTATATTATATTGGTATGTATTATATTAAGTGGTATAAAAGCAGTTGAAATTAAACCAGTTAAATGTTTATTTTTTTTGTTGCAGTGCCCAATGTATGATAAGCTACTCCAGAAACTGAATATATAATGAATGAGTATAATGAATGAGTATTACTATGAGAAAAAAATGAAAACAACATTTTGCAAAAGGAAATTAGTTTACTAAAATGATTTTTTTTTAAATAAAAAAAAAAAAATTAATAATAATAAAAAAAAAAAAAATATATATATATATATATATATATATATATATATATATTTTTTTTTTCAGGCAACGTTAAAAAAAAAACACTATTAAATAACTCTTCTAATCTTTGTGCTCAGGTGTGTTGGCTGTATTCACGACGCAGTAGCTGGTTGAAGGGGACCAAACCTCGCAGAAACACCTGACTTGGTTCCATTTGACCAGCCACAGCAAGGTGTGCTTCTTCAGAAAGAGAGAATGGCAGGCAAGGGGAGGAAGGCTAACAGAGCTAATGTTGACATTACTCAGCAAATCATTCTTGATGCTTACCTGTTGAGAAGACAAAAGCAAAATAGAAAGTAATTAAAAAATAACAGTTAGGTGTCCATTTTATGTCCAGTCAGTGCCATTGTCAAACTCTGCTATCAGTCAGTTCCTGACTGAATAATTGCGTGAGCTGATAGGTGAAATAGAATTGCCTGTGCCACCCTCTTTATGAGACTCCATAAGGTTTATAACTCCCAGAAGGATTATGGAGTGAGGGACAGCTGTACTCTGTCAATCTACTCTGGCTCTTCAATAGCTATGGGTCAGTGAGAAATGATCAGGGTGTGGAAGCTCAAGAGCGTCTGCATACAGCTAGCCAACTCATACAAACAACACCTGATCCATGACTCAGTCAATGTATGTGGATAATTTGTCCTGAAACAGCATTTTTTTCCATGTCCTGTACATTATATAGAATACATACTTATATAAAGCTATGCAGACATGAAGGTAAAATTGTACTGTATAGGTTACTGGTAACTGAATCAGTTTCATTAATCATCATGATTGTTTTTATTTTTGTGGATTCATGCTTTGCTCAAAGAAAGGCTTGGTCCAATGGTGATGGATTCCCCCTGAAACCACACACTTCCTTACATTCCATAACCTGAGTATTCATATGTGAATATAAGGAAGCATGTCTTCACAAGGGGCAAAGTTCATTTACATTGCAACAAAAAGAAAGACAATTACACAGGTCATACAGAGCAAAGATAATATTACTAGGGTATTTTGCACCATCTTATAATATATTTACCTGCATTGTGTAACTATATCAAATTCTATGTAAATCAATGTAAATATTCAAGCCCAAAAGTCACATTAAAATTATAGATTAGTCCAAAGCGGAACCAGAAATATTGTCCGGAAAGTTGGTGTCATTAATGAATATAGATTAGAAGTGGCACTTTAACGCACCTTTGTAATTTGTAAATAATAACAATACTAATTGTCCTGGACTAAATAAACATACAAAATTTAATGGGGAAAATGTTTATTTACCTTTGTTGTTTGTTCTTTTCTTCTTTGCATCAACAGATTTTGGTCTCGATTTTCAATTTGACGCTGATTCACAAAAGGATTTTAGACAAGGCAGTCAAGCCAACCAAAGAGGAAATCCGATCAAGCAGGAGAGGACTAGCACCCACAAACATTTTTCTTACATTTAAATAGACCTGAAGGTTTCTCATTCTGCCATATGGTAAGCCTGGTACAAACTGCCCCTTTTTACTTCTCCTGGGTACAGCTTGATATACAGTAGATCAAAGACAAGCTATGACACCTCAGGTAACACGCTCATACATCTATTTCCTTTCACAGCACCATTTCCAGTTTAATGAGGTGTAAAATCCTCCATTTGCTGCTTCGAAACACAGCAAGATGTCACCCAACATCTCTGTATAGAGCTGGTTAAGTATATATTTAGATAGATTAAGAACCATTAAAATCTATCTCAAATTTCCAGTACAAAAATAACTCTTAAAACCGATAAACTTCAGGTTGTTCACCTCAAGATGCATGATAGACAAGTTTTTAGCCACTGCTAATTGATTCTGAATTCATGGATTTGAGGTTGTTTAATCTTGACTCACCAATTCAAACTTGAATGGAGACATAAAAAAGTGTCTTACTCTAAAATCTATAAATAATATTAATCAGTTAATAAAATACTATCACAAGCTGTACTTGGAAAATGGAAAGACTTTCCAACTGCCCATTTAGAAAAAAAATATATTTTTTTTTGCTTCCAGAAAAGCACACCCTAAACAGATACACAAACACAGCCCTATCTACCATCAAATAAAAACTCTCCCCACACCATTCTCTTTCCTTCTTTCCTCGTCTGCAGATTGCTACAGTGTATCGTCCTCTTTGCATGAGCGGTGGATTCTGCCTTTACATGGCCACATGTACTCGGCCTTTTCAAGCTCTCTGCCTCCCTTATACTCCCCCCTCTGCCCCTGTGGCCTCCCACCTGTTGGTGTCCTTTAGAAGCCAGGGCCTCTCCTATGCCTGCTGTCCAACCCAATCAGGGTCGTGACAGGGGAGAGGGAGCCTGTGAAATCACACCTCTCAGCTGTTCACACTGGCCTCAAGACACCCTACACCCACTACTACCCTTTTTGCACTGAATTTCAATGGCTCAGTGGATAGGGTGAGAGAAAGCAAGACAGGAACCAGGAAACAACTGTGGGCGGGGAACTTCTGTAAGGTAGCAGGTTAGTAGTCACTGCTTAAACAAGCTTTTGTTACCACAGTTTAGGTTTTGGTAAGTCACAGGGCTTAAGACTTAAGGCTGTGAAGATTTGTGATCAAGATGCTTCTATTTATTTTAATAATAATAAAAAAAACCTTCAGGACCAAAAGTTAACCAACATGATCATACAGGAATTCGACACGTTGCTACCGAATGTTCCGCTAGCCTGACATCAACCCCATTCTGCCAAGTTTCTGAAAAGCGCCATCTCCCATCAGATATCTTTGCATCAATTTAAAGGTGTTTACCTTTTCCCGTGCTGTGACTGACAGCTTGTTGCACAAGCAGCTTCAGAGACATGGGTTCTGGTCCCAGAAAGTAATCACGTTCATGTAAACAATGATGAGCATGATTCAAAGGTTGCATTTTTGCTCTAAAATATCATGTTTACTCCGCTTACGATTAGGTTTAGCCTTCTGAGACCCAAGCGTGACTGCTGTGTGCATTTTTATATGTGGAGAGCAGGACTAAATTGTGAAATTTTAAATAATACAAAGCAATAGAAAGTCAGATTCTTTTTAATCACATTTTTTATTTAATATTTCATGTTTTTGAGACATTACAGACATCACAGCTGATTTTCTGTAAAGATACTTTGGAACAATGTTTATTGGGAAAAGCACAAATAAAAAACTAATTAAAATTATTTGGCTTGATTTGAATTTTATGTTACAATGTTTTTTTTGTTTTTTTTCTACTTTGGTAGCAAAATCTCAATGTTTTCTCTTTTGCACTGCAAAACAAACATGTGATAGCCAGTGCTGAAGCATTTTACCAATCAGAAATGAGTATAATTCATTTTGATACAAGTAATGTCCAGCATCATCCAGCCAATGTCAACCATGTTCAAATAAAATTATACATTATACATTCTGAATCCAAGTACTGATCACCATTGTCCCATGTCTGCCAAACATCATCTACAGCCTTGAACTGAATTTTTTATGGGAAGTTTGGATTGAATGCACTTGGCTTCTTAGGAAAGATATAGGATGCTTTCTTGCTCCCTATTTATTGAATGACTTAACCTCCAGCGGGCTGTCTGTCTGTACTGGTCTCAAAACAGTTAGAAAGGCACCATATTTTCGTCTTTACTCTTTATGAAGCCTCGAAAGCAGACATTTTTTTCTCTCAATTTGAAAATTCACAGTAAATAATGTATTTCTAATGAAAACCTTGTGCTATTGTACACATTAGTGTACAATGTTCTTAGCAGTGTGGCGTTTATAGATAAATCACTCAAGTTTAAAAAAATGGCATATCAGATGAAACTAGAGACTCTAATCTTTGACTCAAACAGGTTTCAATGTAAAAACTTAATTTGGTTTCTTACCAAATGTATTTTTGTTGCTGTTTCTCCCAAAGACAAACTCTGCTTTGATCGGCACCGTGTTGTTTTGTCACATGACTCCTTAAGTTGATCGTTTAACCCATTACTGAGGTCAGAGTCCTCTGAACTGAGATCAGTTTGTTTAAATTAAATTAAATTATGTGCTGCATATAGCGAAGCCAAAATACAATGTCCATGCATGTGTACAGTATGCAGGGTTGCACAAGGTTAGGTTTGGGGTTTAAGTTGGAATTTAAGGTTAATGAAATATACATTCTTATTTACTGTATTACAGTCGCGCATGCCCATTCGTTCAACAGCACTTCCAGCTTTGGCCATCGGTGGCAGTGATTTGAATTTCAGTAAACATAGACCAATTTCAGCTGAAGAACTTTTTACCTACTGTTGCCAAATTCGCTATGAGATCAGTATGGATTTTGCATTCAACATCAAGTAGCAACCCAAAACAGTACCAGAATTGTTTATCATTCAAAAGCAAAACAAAAATTCCTTTAAAACGAACATTGAACATTTTAATGATTATTATTTAATCATAGTATTTATTGAGAAAATATTTAGCTACAAAAACCACATTGCGTTTGGCACAAACATTTTGCACAATTATATGGTTAGATGCATTTAATTATTTGTATTTATCATCATTTTTGCTTTAGTTTGATATTGGCACATTTTTGGGTCACGATCCACCTGTTGAAAACCACTGCTCTAAATGACAGCATCATTTTCCAAGCATCATTGCTAGGTTTGAGATGAATGTAACAATAGTTTAAGATCAGTGATGCGACACAAAGGCTGTTCAATTCTATGCATGTTTGATCCAGAATTGGAGAGTTAAGGAGATTAATCTCATTTTGTTGCAAAAGGACACTTCCTGCAATAGCTGTAAAGTAAGTCACATCAGTGGCAGAACAAATTATAAATAAGTAACTAAATATTAAGGATTGTTTTCATTAACATTAGTTAACCACATAAGTTAACATAAAATAACAATAAACAATAATTTTACTGCTCTCACTAAACTAATGTTAATTTCAACATATACAAATACATTTTTTATTTTTATTTTTTCTCCCCAATTTGGAATGCCCAATACCCAATGCACTCTAAGTCCCCGTGGTGGCATAGTGACTCGCCTAAATCCGGGTGGTGGAGGACGAATCTCAGTTGCCTCCGTGGATGAGACCATCAATCCACGAATGTTATCGAGTGGCTTGTTGAGTGCATTACTGCGAAGATGTAGTGCATGTGGAAGCTTCACGCTAATCACCACGGCATCCACACACAACTCACGACGTGCCCCACCGAGAGCAAGAACCACTGTATAGTGACCACAAGGAGGTTACCCCATGTCAAATACATTTTTAACATTAAACATTATATACATTAGTTAATGCATTATGAACTAATATGTACAGAAAATGAAAGTAAATGTATTAATTAACAAAGATTAAAAATGCTGTAAAATATTGTTAGTTGCAGTTCATGTTTACTATTGTAGAATCTTATCTTAAAGTAATATTAAATATTAATTGTGAACTTGTAAAAACAATGCTTTCTTTACTGTACAGAATGTTTCCCCATCACATTATTTCAATGTGAATTATAACAATATGTGAGCTATATTACTAATTTATTTTATGTACTAAGTTGAATTTCTCTCATTAGTTTTATCACGCATGTTTATTTACTACCCCTTATTGTCCACAAGATTTTAAGACTGTCAAAAGTGCAGAGAAAGTAATCTACAGTCATTCAGAATTACCCTGACCAAGTTCTATAGAGAAAATGGGAGAGGTCTGGGTACAATTTTCCCCTGCAACAAGCACAACAGTACCCCTGATGTCAGCACCTGTGTTCTAAAAGAAGCCCAGGCAACAGGAGACTAGCCTTATTCAAAGAGACTCTGGGCCAGAGATGAGGCTTACTGTGAAACCCAACACTCTGCGCCCTTTTTACAGTGTATGGCTGCCACAAATAGCCAACACCATTGCTTTACTCTGGGATAGCACCATGCATGCTCACCAGTTACTATTTTCTGTGGCTGCACATGACAGTAATAAATTAAACATTTCCATATACATCATTATAGAGGATTATAGCAACATATATATTACAACAAAGCATTTTACACTTGTCACTGTCCCCTATATTTCTGCCTATTAAGCTAAGAATTGTTTTACATTTCCCATCAACCTAAATTGATTGCTTTTTAAATGAACGCTGAGTTAAAACCAGATCACATTCAAGAAACAAAAAAAGTCTATCATGATTAGTTGTCATTTTCAGAAACTAATCCCATGGAAGCTGTAACAATTGCAAGAGTGTGTCTGTAATGTATTACGTAAACAATAGAGAGAAAATTCTCAGTTGTGTCAACAGGTGGGAAAAAAGAAAAGAGAAAACTCAGTGTTTGAGATGAACGCAAGCTCTAAATATGATCGTTAGATTTATTTTTAGCCCGGTAGACAAGCTGGGCCCCAGAGTGCTAATAACTTTGTTCCTCTCGGTCACAAGCATTTTGCCAACAGCATCCCAGCTTATTCTAAGAGGTCATAGCTCTCTCTTTTCCCAGAGGCTGACATATAATTTTTCAGCAAGCGCAATTTAAAGAGCTGATTCCTAATCCTGCTAGGGCACAGAAATATTCTCTGAGAAAAACTGGTCATCAATAACTCCACTCTCTGCTCTTTTTAGGTTACATGATTTTTGCTCAAGTTAAATTGTATAGCTAAATCAATGTTTTAGTTGTTGTTCGGAACTATCTAATACATAGTAAAGTACCGTTTTTACAGTTTGTGTGTTCATGTTTTTTCCTTGCTGGAGTCTAAGCTTTTATGATAGATGAAAGCAAAAGAGGTCTTGATCTCATATTCTATTTTAAAAAAACATCTTACAATGGCTTGGTCTCTCAAAACATTAAAAGATCATATGTTAATCTATCTGAAAAAGTATACTGAAGGTTAAGATAAACACTTTTTATAAAGGAATATTCCAGGTTCAATACAAGTTAAACTCAATCAACAGCATTTGAGGCATAATGTTGACTGACACAAAAATTTATTTTAACTCGTCCCTCTTTTTCTTGAAAAAAAGCAAAAATCGAGGTTACAGTGTGGTACTTACAATGGAAGTGAATGGGGCCAATACGTAAACTTTAAAATACGAAATATTTAAAAAGTATAGTCACAAAGCATAAACAATATGCATGTTTACATGATTTTAGTGTGATAAAATCACTTACTAACCTTTTGTGTGTAAAGTAATAGCCAATTTTACAACATCGTTGCCATTACAATGTGTCAACAAATCGATAAACCCAAAAATTACAATAAAGATGCAGATTTAAACAACTTTACAGCTCAAACAATACATGAGTTTTAACAGAAGAATTAATGCAAGTGCTTTTATAAAATTATAAGCTTCACATTTCTGCCTTTAAACCCTCCAGAAATTGTCCTCATTCTCTTCCATTGTATAAGCCTCACTGTCACCCAGTTCCCCGTCTGTCGCTCACTTCGACGTTGTGTCAAAGAAACGACACTAGGGGTCTCTCTTGAGCACCGAATATACCTCTGATCTATGAAAAAAGGCCAATGAGAAGTTGGCAGACAGAAACTGCATGTCCCGCCCCCGGACATATGGGTATAAAGGTGGGGAAATGTGTCTGTTTCATTCAGAAATTTTCTTCGGAGCCGATGGTCGTGTATGCAGTGAGCTGCGAGTCGCACACCTGTTCCTCTTCCTCTGAGCAATTGCTGTTGGATCTACGGCGCACTTCAGTGGCTTTCTCCTTCTCTGCACGGCAGTGCAGTTTTCTTAAAAGAGTGATTTTCTCTAAAAGAGTATTTTCCTCTAAAAGAGCAATAACACAGCGGTGTTGAACGTCCTATTCAGGATGCGTCTTGGTAGTCCTGATCCTGACATGCTGCAGGAACTGCATTCAGCAACCGACCTTGCCATCAGGGCCACGAAGGCCACAGCGCAGTCTCTCGGGCAGGCGATGGCCACACTTGTGGTTCAGGAACGTCATCTGTGGCTGAACTTGGTCGAGATGCGCAAGACGGACAAGACACGCTTCCTCGACGCCCCTGTCTCCCAGTTCGACCTCTTCGGCAACACCGTCGAGGACTTGTGAAAGAGCAGACGGAGGCCATCTCACACATCCTGCCCACCGCAAACCTGCCGCTACGGGCCATGCCCTGTATGCTTGCCGAGGGTATCCTCCTGCGGCTAAACAACGCGCAGCTCCGCCTCAACCCGGGCCCAGCTCTCAGCCCCGGCGTCGAGTGCCCCGCAGAAAGTGCACGCCCTCCCGTCTCATGGACCCCCTCGAGGACTCGGAAGGCTCCCAGGCATTCCTGAGACGATTGATCCAGGGACAAAGACATTCGCTCCGGAGATGGTAAGCAGACCACTCCATCCCCTGGTGGAGGGCCGGGAGGAGAATCCTTTACTGAAGTTATTTAATTAGCCTTCGGGGCTGCGGTACCAACATTCTCAATAAAAGAGCTATTTCCTTTGTCTCTGAACATTCCAATGGTGAACATGCCAATTCCCTCCGTGCGGAAACTGCGACCCTCTTACTCAAAGATGCAATAGAGCCTGTCCCTCCAACCAAGATGAAGAAGGGCCTCTACAGCCCTTACTTCATCGTACCCAAGAAAGGCGGCGGCCCCAGTTCAGAGCATCTCTTTTCTCGGCATGGAGTTAGACTCGGCATTAGAGTTAGTCTCAATGTCAGCGCACCTCTCCAATGAGCGCGCGCAGTCAGTGATGGAATGCCTCGCCGCCTTCAGGCCAGGCACTGCGGTCCATTTAAAACTTTTCCAGAAGCTCCTGGGGCATATGGCATCCTCCGTGGCAGACACACCGCTGGGGTTGATGCATATGAGGCCGCTTCAGCACTGGCTCCAGACTCGAGTCCCGAGACGAACACAGCGCCACGGCATGCACCGTGTGATGGTCATTCCTACTTGCTGACAAACATTGAAACCCTGGACAGACCTCTGCTTTTTGCGGTGTCCCGATGCTTCTTGGTCACGACCGACACCTCCAAATTGGGTTGGGGCACTGTGAGCAATGGGCACACAGCTGCGGGCTGTTGGAAGGGGCCCCCGCTGTGCTGGCACATCAACTGCATAGAGTTGTTGGCTGTATTCTTTGCCCTGCGGAGATTTCTCCCGCTAGTTCAGGGCAAACTCTTCTTGATCAGATCAGGGAGCACCACAACGGTAGCGTACATAAATCGCCACGGTGGCGTACGCTCCCGCCACATGTCACAACTCGCCCGTCGTCTCCTCCTTTTTGACTCTCTGCATACCACTCACATCCCCGGCAACCTCAATGTGATGGCGGACACGCTATCATGACAACGCTTGCCCAGTGGAGAGTGGAGGCTTCACCCCCAGTCGGTCCAGCTGATTTGGGAACAGTTCGGCAAGGCTCAGGTAGACATGTTCGCCTCTCAGGACACCTCCCACTGCCTGCTCTGGTATGCCAGAACAGAGGCTCCCCTCCCACCTGCTGTCGTAGACACGATCAACCAAGCCAGAGCCCCTTCCTCTAGGCATCTTTACGCCCTAAAGTGGCGCTTGTTTGCGAATTGGTGTTCTTCTCGGGGCGAAGAACCACAAAGTTGCGCAGTCAGGTCAGTGCCCTCATTTCTGCAGGAGAGGTTGGAGACGAGGCTGTCCCCGTCCACCTTGAAGGTGTATGTAGCTGCTATTGCAACCCACCACGATGCAGTAGATGGCAAGTCTTTGGGTAAGCACAACTTGATTATCAGGTTCCTAAAAGGCGCCCGAGGTTGAATCCCTCCCGGCCAAGCCTGTTCCCCTCCTGGGATCTCTCAGTGGTCCTCTTGGGCCTTCAGAGACCCCCCTTCGAACTGCTAGAATCAGTTGAACTTAGGACCCTCTCTCTAAAGATGGCCCTGCTATCACTATCACTTCCATTAAGAGGGTCATAGACCTGCAAGCGTTCTCTGTCAGCGACACTTGCCTGGAGTTCGGTCCGGCAGACACTACATGCCCAAGGTTCCTACCATGCCCTTCAGAGACCAGGTAGTGAACCTGCAAGCGCTGCCTGGCAGCAGGAGGAGACAGCCCCTTCATTGCTGTGTCCGGTACGTGCTTTGCATACCTACTTGGACCGCACGTTTGAGATAACTTGTATTGAGCCTGGAATATTCCTTTAAAAGGGATATGTTTAAGGTTTAAATGTTAAATGTTTTGATAGTTCACCAAAAAAAAAAAAAAAAAAGAAGCAGAAAAAGAAAAGTCATTTACTCACACTTATTGTATTTACAAACCAGTATGACCCGTATAAATTTCAATCTGTTGCTCACACAACTACTGTGGCAATAGAAAACTTGGAATATAGCACACTGGCAACTTTTATGATACTCATTCATTGAATAGAGTGGCCAGGACATTCTTGAAAAATTTATATGTTTTGTTCCACAAAAGAAAGACACAAGAAGGAATAAATAATGACAGATTTTTCATTTTAAGGAAAATTGTTCCTTTTAAGATTTTTAGACTACCTTGGCCACTATATAAGTAGTTTCTTTAAAAGGAATAAGATCCCTTATTCAAGAAAAAAAAAAATCTTACACTCAAACCTTTTTTGTTTAGGATACAATGAAATATGATTTCCAAAGATTATCTTGTTTAAAGTGAAAGAGGTCAAAATACATTTAAAAGTGGAGATGGTTCAGGCACAGCACAAGTTTTCAGATTTGTCCCTCCTTATGGGGCTTTTCCACTGCACGGTACAACTCGACTCGACTGACTCTTTTGTCTTTTCTCACTATTTGGGGGTTTCCACTGTGAATAGTACCTGGTACCTGATACTTTTTTTAATACCACCTCAATCGAGGTTTAAAGCGAGCCAAAAAGTGAAACAAAAAGTATTTCAGGGAGTGTCTCACACACTGCTACAACTGGACCTACCAACAGGGTAGGGAAAAGTAAAAAAAATAATAAAAGTGACTACAGAACCATCAAGGAAAAGTGGAAGTGGTTCAACCAAATGGATGCTATCTAGACTGGCAAGCAATGGCAGGAAGAGTACCCTGGAGTCCATGATGGAGGATGGTATGTTTTGTTACGTTAACTCTATACTCTGCTTGAAAGCTTCACTTAATTTAGTTAACCAGCTACTGGAAAGCTTGCTTCTAAAACAACCAGGCCAATTTAACTGTTACACTTGTGTAAAATCACCATGCAACAACTGCTCTATGCAGCACAATGAGCTAGTAGCTAACAGCTAGCTGTCGTGTTATTGTTTATAGTTTTGTATCGTGTTTAAGATGATGTCACAGCAGTAGAGGTGCCGCAACTATGACGATCAGCCTATAATCCCACCCATGTTGAGGCGGCACTAAACAGCAATGGAAAAGAAAGCTCAGAAAAGTAAAGTGAGTAGAGTCGAGTCGAACCGTAACGAGTTGTGGAATAGTGCCATAAGTTGACAATTGTTCTCACTGAGGTTGTCACAGCTGTCTCTGAGAGATTGCTACTGCTCTGTGAAGCATTGGAATAGAAAAGGTCAAAGGAGACCTGCATTTCTGTAGATGTTACAACAAGCGCTAGCCATAAAGAGGTGAACACCTTTTTCCTTGCCCCGCGAACATCAAAAAATAGTTTGAAATAAAGATGACAATATGCATAACAATGCTTGGCAGTGAGTAATTTCATTGCTGGAAATGTCCCTTTTCCTGTGAGTAAAAGCAAAGAAGTTGGCACACTGTTTCTTCCAACACAGAATTTTTATCACAAAAGAAATGACATTGCAAGCAAAAAGCTCTTCAAAGCTTTTCTATTCTTTTTTTTCCAGGGAGTAGAATTTCTGTCTCAGTATGTGATTGCTGTGCAGTACAATTTAATGTAAATACTTTGGCTCATACATGTTCTGGGTACAGTTTTAGTAATTAGCTACATAACATTAAACAGCAGAACAAACGGTGATATGGCAGGAAATGTCCCTCTGTCCACAGCCAATCTGTCACTACTACATGAACTACATGAAACAGGCAGGGTGTCAAAATGGTAAATGTGTTGGTTGAACTGGTGTGAGCAATCTCATTGAAAAACTGCAGCACCCACTAAATGACCATGTGAGCATTGGTGGTCTAGGTATATATATATATATATATATATATATATATATATATATATATATTTGTATTGAATTTAACTGTAGCATTAATATAAATTTGCTTAAAGGGACACTGAGTTTGGGGGGGCTATATAAAAACTCTTCTACATTCACTGGCAGTGTAAAATATTATTCTTTAAAAGCTGCTTCAATATAGGGAAACTAAATAGTTTAATATAAGAAAGGCATTCCAGTCTGGTCACATCAATATACGAAATTGTGAACAATTTACAGTAATGAATAGTCAATTTTAATGGTATGCACTCATGTGTTTTGCATTTTTTTCATTACAAATTATACTATCATTATAATTTGAAAAATGTACATTAATTTCAGAATTTCTTAGTATTTGGTTTGCCCTCTTTTTGCTTGAATGTCAGCATGCACTTGAGTTGGCTAAGAATCCAGAAGTACAAAACCTGATGATCCATGTTATCCAGCATGATTTGAGAATGTTCCTAAGAGCATCTTGTGTGCTTGGAAGCAAGGAAATCTGACCATTTGTACAAAAGAGTTAACATGGTCAATGTCACAAATTTGCTCATTTGATCAATGACCTAAATATATTGCAGAATCTTAAACGTTTCTAATTAATTTCATGTCCTAATGTTTCTTTCCTTTTCTTTTAATTTTTCTAAATCCTAAAACGTTACATTTGATTTTCCATGACAGATTTTCACTTTTGAATCTGTTCTGAACCTGTATTCTCATATTTATGTGAGATAGTCTTCACATGCAAAGGTCCACATGAATTGTATTACTTTCAATATGCAATATCAATATTTAAAGTAACACATTCTTTAAGATACCAACATTCTCTTGTGCATTCAGATGATTTTACTGGAATTGACACAGATCCTCTGTTTCTCAAATGTCTTCATGTTCTCGAGTTTCTCTAAATGCACCTTAATCAAGGTAAAAGCATCACAATCAAATGCCATGCTTATTCTTGTCTTTAGAGGCTATGGCCGAATTCCTGTCGAAAGTGATCATCACTACGCTGTATACTCACTCAGAGCCCTTGATATGGGCACTCTAACGGTTGCATGGCATTTCTTCTTGTGGAAGGGCCCTTCGTAAACAGATTTATTTTCTTACTTTTGATTTGAAAGAGACAGTTCAAGCAGTGTCCCCTTAACACAGGGCCCCTCAAGGGCACAATAATGTTGTTTGGGATTCACCTTGTGTCTGTAACAATCAACAAAAAATTACTTATTTTGCTACAGAAAGATTTGACCTTTGTCTGCAGCTTTCATTTGCTGGACCTTATTTAGAGAAGCGGCATTTCATTTTTGACAGGAATGAAAACAAAGCTATGTTACAGTCTCTTGAATGGCAAGCACTGTATAAAGGTGTATACATCTAAATGTCCTAGATCACGTCATTTTCACAGCTTGTTTTCTGGAGATTTTTGTGTACTTACGATTTTGGATTTTGTATTGAAAATATGTTTTTCAATGTTCTGTACACTGAATGGTCAACTCTAATTTAAACAACTGTACACCCAGATAACAAATAAAGGTCCCCAGAACAGCCACTGCGAGCGTTCCCTGAACGTCATCATGTTTGGTTCTTTAAATGTATAAAGGACGTTCAGGACTTCCAGCGGACATTTAGGGAACGTTCGCTACCAGTCTTTGAACGTCCTCTCGACATCCTTTAAATGTCATGTTGGATCAATGTGACTTTATTGAAAACAAACATAAAATCAATCTTATTGGTTTGCTTATGCCTTATGTTGAAACTGTTGATTTCAGTTGGATGATGCTTTACATTAACACATTTTCGACTTTCCATTTTAAAATCTCAAATAACTAAATGTTACAAATTTGTGACAAAAAAACTGTCATCATACACACGCCCTTGTGTTGTTCTAAACCTATTCAGTCTGAGGAATGCAAAACAAGTTATAAGGCAGAAGGGATCGATATTCTCATTCACCATTCACTGCAAAAAGTTAATGGACACTAAGACTGAATATTCCACTAAAGAAAGCCTTCTGTTTGGAACATACCGAGCCGCTTAGAGAGGACAGGGAGGGATTTTTTTCTTTTCATTAATTATTTTTTATTATTGAAAACATTTGCAAGAGGTTTTGTGCTCTATGGTAACAAAAATTTAAATTTTGTGTTTCCTCTGGTTTTACTACTAAGACCATATTTAATTGTGGCTACTGTAGTAAAACCATGGTTAATCATTATGAAAATTAAACACTGTTTTACTACAGATGAAATGATGTGCTGGCACTGGCAATGACGAAGATGTGAAGATGACGAACCCAAGTGCAGTTTTTTGAAATATGTGAAATCCAAAACCCTAAATAAACTATACTAAACATGAACAATTAACATGAACATAGACTAGACTAGACTAGACTAGAGTAGACTAGACTTAGCCAACAAGGTTACATCAACAATACTTGACAAGATAATGACAAACATGAGGGCTTAAATACACAGACATTGGGTAAAACAATAACAAGAAAACCAATAAACAGAAAGAACTATAAACAAGATATCAAGACTAATAACTTTAATCCAATGACAAACTAGAACTGATAAGACAATAAACCAATGAAAACTACAATATTACTAAAGTAAAATCATGGTCAATTTATTGCAAGGAAAATTAAAACATATTATGAGGTCATGCAAAACTATTTTAGAAAGGGGACTGAGGAAGAACATAGCTACTGTCAGGGTTGGGGATTAATGGAATACATGTAACAGGATTACGTATTTAAAATACAAAATATAAGTAACTGTATTCCACTACAGTTACAATTTAAATAATTGGTAATTAGAATACAGTTACATTCAAAAGTAATTTTGATTACTGAAGAGATTACTTTGCATTTTATTGTAATTTGTGTCATTTAATATTTAGTCCTTTCAGATGGAAAACATTTATACATATAAATGATGCGATCAAAAGTGCATTTGAACAGCGGTGAAACACTTTCTTATGATGTGTTACATTCATACGAGCAGACAGAGAAGTACGTTTGAAGTAAGTTTGGAGCAGAAGAAATAAAAATAAACCTTGTGTAAATTGTCAACTTTACATGCACGTGTTACCAGACACGATCATATTTTATTGCACGTTAGATCATAATTTCTTTTTTCTAGTGAGATCTTTGATATTAGGGCAAAAATTGTATTCTTGATAATAATTTTTGTATTGTTTTCCTGTAAAAATATCAAAAAATCTTTAAAACTTGATCAGTTTGCTTTATCTTTTTTTTAGAAACAACACTGCATAAGATATTATGCATTTTTAACACGTGAGTTTTTATTGTCAAAACGAGTGAAAAAATCTACCAGCGCTGAAGAATTAATACAAAGTATTTAGAATATGTTACTGACCTTGAGTAATCTAACGGAATATGTTACAAATTACATTTTACAGCATGTATTCTGTAATCTGTCGTGGAATACATCTCAAAAGTAACCGTCCCAACCCTGGCTACTGTAAGTGTGCGTAAATGACAGTATTTTTAAATGATACCAAACAATAGGCACTTAATAAATAAATATTACACTTGAAAATAAGGACAGACAAAAATAACAGATCAATTATTTTCCTTTGCATTTAACATTTATTTCTGAAGGCAAGTTCTTTCCTCTAGCAATTCAGTTCTTTATATCCCTGTGGTATATTTACATTTACATCTAATTCTAAAGAGAACTTGCTAGTGGACAGAAATCCATCCATATAAAAACAGAGAGAGTCTGGTGTGGTGAGGAAGAAAGACTGCCATGATACGAAACTAAACACAGTAGCAGTACAAACATTTAGTGGTATGACATCTTACATTTTGGTGCCACTGGCACATGCCGTTCGAAGTCATGGCGGATATATCTGGTTGTTAGTGGCATGTGCCACTGACATTTGTGGCACGTCTGGCCACTGTATTTTGAGGCAGATTGTAGACGCTGTCAGCAACACGCAGCACTTTACTTAACGGTAGTGATGGCACACGGACATATTAAGCACGGTAATTTCCAGTCATTCACTTTTATCATGCTAACTGTACTTAAATTGTATTGAACATCCAAAAAGGATTGTTATACAGTGTGGCTTATATGTGTTGTGTCCCGTTGTAATATGCGTATACACAAAATGTATTTATTTTCTTTTAATAAAGCCAATCTGTCATCAACATGTTGATCTTTTAATACTTTGTTTAAAACATATTTTATTTTATTTTGAAAAGGTTACACTCCTATTGTCATTGTCAATGCACTGACAACCTAACTATTTGAGTCCATGTGGAATGTTGGCTACAGGTGTACAATGTCAGAGTAAAAAAAGGTCATGTGCTACCAAGAATTTACAATCAGGATTGGCTTAAACCATTATAAACATCTAGCAATGTGGGAATGTCATGCATGATTATACAGTGACACCTATCATCATTTGTCTGGAATGACATATGAAAGGCACCTACTGTACATTAGAAATTAAGTGTCCTGTGCATCTATGAACTGGTTCCACACAATTCAGTGTAAATATACTGTAGGTCTAGAGATGCCATCTAAAACCAAAAGGTTTCCCATTATATATATATATATATATATATATATATATATATATATATATATATATATATATATATATATATATATATATATATATTATGTACTGTATAGCAGGATGCCAAAAACATTAATATCCATTCGTTATCATATGTCTATTAAAGTTATTAAAATCAATGCATACATTTCCTGCAAACAAAAATAAATAGTTATATCTCATACATAACTCAAATATATTAAAGCCACCAATGTAGACCTGCACTGAGACTCTTACCCATTTAGCCAATAGTTCTTCAATAGCTATACACACCTCTCCAGCAGGCAAGAAAGTAAATAGACTTAACAACTCTATATGTAAAATACTTCACTGGTAAAAGGGATTTGGATGCTATGGCCAACAGTGTGTCAGTAAGAATAAAGTACCATTTTTTCTCATGCACGAGTTTGTGGTCAAGGAGAAGAGAGAAAGTGGGAGACGAAGTTTGGAATACACATGCTTTAAATTATCTTCATAACATGACAAAAAGAGATTTTATGTGTCTTCTCAAACAAAGAGGTTATCTGTGCCTTCATCTGATCACACACAGAGATGTTATATGTATGCCTTTGTCAAAGGCTTTAGAGAGAAAGAGTGCTTAATTACACAGTTTTATGCATACTGTTGCAAAAACATGCAATGCACATTCAAAGTTTTCTTGTGAACATTGTTTTGGGGAGGCATTAGGATGCATATGGAGCCTTTACAAATACAAAACTGTACCTTTCCTGTTCCTAACAGTGAACACTGCCTAATCCAAATACTCAGTATTTAATACTGTGTTCTCTACATACAACAAAAACGCCTCATCTTGTCCATGCAAGCAGATGTATCACAGTGGTACCTTTAATTAGAACATCTTAACATTAATTAGAAATGGCTGAACTTAATAAAATACGTACAAATGACAAGATTCAATTGATGATAATTTTTTCAGAAACCATTTAAATTAACCTCTTAGAAGCATCATACACAAAAACACACACACAGTTCACTCATAACACCTAAACCCCAGTGACATCATGAAACAGCCCATCTAAGCTGCCAACTTCAAATGTCACCCAAGTACCTCAAAATACAGTACTATGTGTTTGTCGCTAATAGACATGCCACAAATTTTAGTGGGATGTACAGCGACACATGCCACTAGTGACCTGAAATGCTATTGGATGAGCCACAAGATAAAGCGGCACTAGAACACAAGATGCCATACTGTTTAATGTATTAACCACTGCAGCATTTAGTGGAATGGCATCTTTCATTCTGCTGCCATTTGCACAAGCTACTGAAAATTGTCATATGTACTTTTAAATACAATTGAAACACAAATGAAGGCAAAGAATGCTGCATTGACCAAGAACTCTCTTGACTAGTCACTAGTTGAGCATTAAAGAAGGACTAATAAAACTTTCAAAATGTAAGGATCCAGAAACAAAAATAACAAATAAACAATGGCCACGCCATTAAATTCAGTGACATGTGCCATCATTTTCAGTGGCACATGCCTATCAATTTAGTGGCATGTCCGCTTGGCTGGCTCCAGGAACTAAAAGAACAGACAGCCTTGTTTGGGGCAGCTGTGGCTCAGGTGGTAGAGCGGGTTGGCCACTAATCACAGGGTTGGTGGTTCGATTCCTGGCCCACATGACTCCACATGCCCAAGTGTCCTTGGGCAAGACACTGAACCCCAAGTTGCTCCCAATGGCAAGCTAGCACCTTGCATGGCAGCTCTGCCGTCATTGGTGTGTGAATGTGTGGGTGAATGAGTTATAGTGTAAAGCACTTTGAAAACTGCTAAGGTTAAAAAAGCGCTATATAAGTGCATTTACCATTTGTGCAATTAACAGCCAGACATGCCACTAACAACTGGACATGACACTAAATTCAGTGGCACGTCCTGTCCAGTTGTTAGTGGCACAAGGCTCTTTGTTCTTTTAGTTTCTTGAGATATACAGTGTGAAATTTTAATTAGTCATTCTTTAAAGCTTGACTATTGACAAATCGAGAGAGTTTATAGTAATTAAATGATGGTCAATACTGCCTTCTTTGTATGCGTTTATGTTTTGTCCAATTTAAATAAACCATAAGCCATTAGAACTTTGGCTGAATAGTGGCAGGTGTGAAGGTTTCTGACCTAGACCATGACCTAAAGCCGTGCTTTGCACTTCAAAAATATTCAAGGTTCAATACAAGTTAACATCAATAAACAGCATTTGTGGCATAATCTTGATACCACAAAAATAGTTTTGACTCGCCCCTTCTTTTCTTTAAAAACATTAAATATATGGGTTACAATGGAAGTGAATGGGGTCAATACACAAACATACTCACTGTTTCAAAAGTATAGCCACAGAACGTAAACAATATGCGCTTTAACACAATTTTATTGTGGCAAAATCGGTTACAAACCTTTTCCTTGCAAAGTTATATGCAATTGTACAACTGTGTTGCCATGATGATGTATTGCATGATGTGTATCAATAAATACTAAAACTACCATAAAGCAGTGATTTTATGATTTTAAATTAATAGCTCAAATAATAAAAAAGTTTGAAGGAAAAAATTAAAGTGCTTTTATTAAAATTATACCCTCCAATAATTGGCAACCCACACAATTATTGTAACCTTGATTGAAGGAGGGATGAGTCAAAATACTTTGTGGTAATCAACATTATGTAAAAAATGCTGTTGATTGAGCTTAAGTTGTTTTGAACCTGAATATTCAATTAAACCCACCTATCAGAAGTGTAGGATTGGTCTTACTTTCTGTAACCCCAGCAGAATAACTGTGCAGCCAACACAAACATGGATCACACGGTGCTCACTACTTTGCAACACTTGGATACAATGACCAATTTATGTGAGATGCTACACACAGAGTTAAATGTGAATTACTTTATTTAAAAATGAAGACCTGCCCTTGGCCCACTTTCTAGAAACAGCATGCATGCATGTCACCAGTGATGCACTCCATTTACTGTGAGGTAAAATGTTAAAAGTTAATAACCTTCCAGATACTGTTACATACATAACAGTTTAATTTCAAATAAATGAAATGCAATCTATTTGACAACCTACATGTATAGCACCTTTGATCAGATTTTGTTGTGTGGTACTGTTTGATAATATTTGTGGCCAACTTGCAGCCTTTCAGCTACGTTAATACATCAGTGGAACTTAAGTAAAAATGATATCTGAAGCTAAGCAACATTTCTAACTACAAAAGGTAAATAACTGTGTTAATTGTAACTTTCTTAATTTCTCACAGTGCACACAATACTTCACAAATATTTTTGTCTTCCCTCTGATAAGAGATCAGCCACTTCGACTCTAAACATGACTAAACGCATGACATACAACATAATTGTTGATCTGAAAATTAAAACTGCTACCTAGAATTTATGCTGAAAGTTAATTAACATTCACCTGATTTTGCATGAACTTGCAATAGAATGTGCAAATTGCAATATACAAAAATTATGGAATCACCACACTTAAGAGTATGTTCACCCAGCTTTTTTACTTCTAGCTTTTTTTAAATCACAGATTTGTTCAATAGCTGTACATTCTGGCTGCGTGAAACATCCCTCAAAACAAATTAAAGTACATCATTTTAATTAATGGCATATTTTTTTTTCCTGATCAAGTAGAGGAAAAAATGATTGAATCATTAAAAAAAAAAAAAAATCACAATTAGTATTTTGTTGCTCCTCCTCTGGCTTTTATGACGGCCTGAATTCTTTGAGGCATGGACTTCAATAATGAAAAACAGTATTCTCCATCAAGCTGGTTCCAACTTTCTCGAATAGCAGTTGACAGATCAGCTTTGCAGGATGGAGCCTTGTCATGGACCATTTTTTTTCAATTTCCACCATAAATTTCCAATTGGATTGAGATCTGAACAGTTTGCTGGCCATGTCATTGAGTTATGCCTTTCCTGAAGAAGAGATTTAACACTCTTTGCATAATCATTCTAAAAAATGACTTCATCATCACCATATCTATTTTCTATCGATTGAATTAGAAAAGTGTCAAAAATGTCAGTTTACACCAATGCATTGCTGTTGAGGTAATGATTACCATCTCCCATGTTCCTTTACCTGACACGCAGCCCTATATCATAAATGATTGGGGAAATGTGATTGTTTTCTTCAGGCAGTCTTTATATGTTTCATTAGAACAGCACCAGACAAAAGTTCCAGCATCATCACCTTGGCCAATGCAGATTTGTGATTCATCACTGAATATCACTTTAATACAATCATCCACACTCCATGATTGCTTCTCTTTAGCCCACTGTAGCCTTGTTTTCTTCTGTTTAAGTGTTAGTGCTGGTTTTTGTTTGGCTTTTCTGTATGTAAATCCCATTTTATTCAGCCGATTTCTTACAGTTCTGTCAAAAACATTGTTTTATGTATCTGCCCATTTTTTGTTGTTGTGCATCTTCTATTTTCTTGGCATATTGTGTTGAGTTATCTATCCTGACACTTTGACGTCTTCCTTGGTCTACCTGTATGTTTACCTTTTATAACCTTCCCATTTTGTTTATACTTGCACCAAATTTTAGATACAACTGAGTGAGAACATCCAACTTCTTTTGCTACACTCCATGTTGGATTTCCATTAGGAGTTTTATAATCCATTGCATTGTTTCCTTGTTTCCTTTTGCTCATTAAGATCTGTAAGCACTGCAGACTAATTAGCATTTTTAGACGTGTACCGGTATTTGTTTTAGAAATGCAAATTACAGGGTGATTCCATAAAATTTTCCTCAACTTGATCTGGAAAAAAATATGCCATTAATAAAAGGTGCAGTATGTAAGATTCAGAAAACCATGTCATTAATGACACCTGTGGCCGTTAAGTGAACTGCAGCCAGCAACCTGTTGCTCGTGCACACACTCCATAGGGACACAAGCATCGACCAAGAGGCTGAATGTGATTCACTGGCATTATACTGACAGATGAGGCAGCATAATTAAAATTACACGGTTATGAATGTTTTACTACAAACTTTGAGAATGTATATTGTATTTGACTCTCCAGTGCTGTAACAGGGCTAAAACAAAGTGTGGATATAGGTCTGACTATACGAGACTGTAGTTTGAAGTAATCACTTTTCTTTGCATGATACACTGACTGCAATTATACAATAGTCTATGTCAGTGTTAGCTAGCTAGCCAGCTTTATCAATAGCTGTTAGCTAAATTTGGTGGATGATGACAGTAGCTGTTTATAAAATAGACTCTCTCTCTCTCTCTCTCTCTCTCTCTCTCTCTCGCTCTCTCTCTCTCTCTCTCTCTCTCTCTCTCTCTCTATATATATATATATATATATATGTTGACACAATTCAGTATTGATGTGATTCCATCACAACTGTCATTTTGATATATCAATACACTATTGTTTTATAATAATATAATGTATACATTTTCTGTAAAACCATGTAAAGTTACACTAATGAATGGGTCTTTTTGCATTATCTTGAACATTGTCTAGCATTAATTTAATGTATTACTGTAGTTTACCTTGCTGAATAATTACAGATTAACATTGACATTAACCTGACTTTTAGCATAAAGAGAAGATAGTGAAATTATTTGAAAGTTACGAAGCAAGGTAGCTTGCAATTCGTCAGCATTAGCAGGCAAGATCAAGTTATCTAAAATTACACAGATCAATCCTTATGGCACTATATTTCACATGCTTTGCAGTTATGTAAGTTTACCTGTCCAATAAGAAGAATGCCAATTCAGGGTCGGTTTTGATCCCCAAAACCAAACGAAGGTCCCTCCAGGAATCAAATGCCCTGCCGATGTTCACTCTAGTTTTCGCTGTTCCTGCTTAGCCAGATGGGATTCAGTAGATAAATATTTGTTCTTTTTTTTTGGCTTACTCAGAGTTTGTGTAGAAGTCGGTGTTGTGCTGGGAGCCAGACGTTTGGTGGATTCCATCTCTAAGATAACGTTACCTAGTGTAAAGTATAAAAAGCTGGGTGAACATCCTCTAAGTGTGGTGATTCCATATTTTTTCCCCCCAGGAGTTGTAAATTCAGTAAATCCATGTACCACTCTAGTGTCTTTCTAAAAGCCCCATCAAATCATCAGTTTTGATTCATGGACATAAAACAAAAAATATTTAAGAACCAGACTGAACTATATATGAAGCTATATATAACTATATACAGCATACATATTAAACCCAATTGTAACACCTCAATATTTCACACTTATCACAAAATGAAGTGGTGTCCAGCAGCGTAGAGCTTTCATGCTAACTGACATGTCAAGGGAAAAAAAACAACATAGTGTTTTCATATTTAAGGCCATTTAAAGAATAACAAAATACATTAGGTATTACTAAGTAAAGATGATGTCTTGTATTACCAAGAAAGAGTTCAATTAAAGAGGTAACTAATTTCCATAAAAACGTGTAGCAATACACTTTCAAACAAGATAGAATTAGCTAGATTTAACGAGAAACATAGGGGGAACAGACTTAGACAAAAGGGAAACACAGGGGGAACAGACTTCAACACTAACATTAAGGAGAAACATAGGGGGAACAGACTTAGACAAAACTTTGACAGAACAACAGCATGTGCCAGTGGCACCAAAATGTAAAATATTATACCACTAAATGTTAATACTCCCGCTCACTAAACAAATGAAAAACTATTTAAAGGCATTAGAAGTGTATTTATTCCCTTGTCAAACTGTCTTTAAAGACCTAGACATAAACAAACGTCTTATTTGAGATTTTTTTGTATAATTAACCAATATTAGCTGCCTAATGAAATGTTGATTATTTGAAATATGTATTTATTACAAAGTATGAGCGGTATGAATTACCTGTCTGTTACTTCCTATGTTTACTAGGGATGGGCGAAACCACTTATTTTCTTTTGGATCCGATACCAATTAAGGTGAATATATTGCTGATATCGATACCAGTACCGTTGCCTCTATTAAATTGAATTATTACAAATTCTTTGGATTAAATGAGTAATATTATTCTTACTTCCATTTATATATATATATATATATATATATATATATATATATATATATATATATATATATATATATATATATATATATATATATATATATATATATATATATATATGGGCCTAAACAGAAAATCATTTGGCTGCTTTGTTTACCCTTTAAAAATTAGTTAGTATAAGCCACATATGAAACCTCAAAATTAACCATATATATTATTATATGATTACTATAACTAAAACCAAGTTACCATATAGATACTACAGTAATGCTGTAGTAAAACCATGTTTAATTGTATCAAAAACTTGGTTACTGCCAAAAAGAAGAGGAAGAAAAAAACATGGTTACTACAGTCAAGGTTACTAGTCGTGGTTAATACAATATTACTACAATAAATCCATGGTAAGTTTTCATAAGGTATCAATTATTAGCGAGGTTTACAGATCGGTATCAATGTTTGAACAACTCTGAATTTAAATAAGTCTGTACAAATGGTCACACATGGCCATTATAATAAATATTTATATAGGTTTGTCATAACTTAAACTAAGTTAATATTAAGTAATACTGCTGTTTTTCTGTCATTATCTCAGTAAAGCATGCTCCCTCTCTGAACAAGCACTATGACTAAAAGGGTGAACGCTATCTGCTGGGGTATTTTAGCATTTCTGTGCGTCAAGATGAGCGGAGGGAAAAAAGGCTCTGGTGCCATGCAGTTCGCTCATATTATTCTTTTTTTCCATTTAAAAGCTTATGAGACGTATTAATATTAATGTAATCTACATAATTATATCACTTTTCGTACTTTGTATCGATAAAATTGCCCTTTTGCATTATTGATGCTCTCAAATGTTAATGATGACTCGTATGTTTTAGACATGCTGGTTTCTACTAAACGAATCATCAAACAGCACTGGAGACAAAATCCGCGGAGAATATAACATCAATTATCCGCTCTACTTCTACACCTTCAGTAGCCCGCGACCAGCGTTGAAAACAGACATGCGATGTGCGAAGGCGCTGCAGCTCACCCTTGCGGTCATCTCTCATTTTGGGGGTGAGATGATATGGAGTTTTAATGTCATGTTTCTGAAATATTAAGATCAAATATCATATATTGGCCAGATATATAATTATCCGACTGAAAGTTCCCTGAACAAGCATAAAATAATAAAAAAATGTCCCACTAATTTGTGAAGGCTTAGAGCGTCATAATAATTTGTCTGCACTATTAAAACGAGTAGGTGTCTTTCTCCTTCCCTCGTCTGTAGATTCAAAGAGATAAAAGTGCATTTAATTAGCACCAATTTCCTTGTTCTACCCGGTTTGAAAACTGGAGCACAGACTGCTGTAATTTACACCAGTGGATTCAAAATTGAAATGTCTAAAATTTTGTGTCTTCATTAGAGTGAGTTTTGCATTCATCACTCAGCCTTTTCTTTTGGAAACATTATAGGCTAACTCTAATTAACTTTTTTTCTAATTCAAAGATCTTTTGACATTTCTGCATTGACGGAAATGATAGATAGATGAAATGAAAAGATCTACAGGCAGCCACTAGCACAGAAACAACAAGATCATGATTTAGAGGGCCATTTGGACATTGAAACACTTGTATTTGTTGTTGCATATCATTTCTGATACTTCATCAGAAGATTCTAGAAAACTTCATTATTATCAGAAAGAATGATCTGATGTGGAGAAGAGAAGATTCAGAAATCTTTTATACTGAACATGCAGGTAGACAAGGATATTCTCAACAAAAAACACAGTATATTCATATATATCAGTATTATGCAAAAGTTTTCGGCACTTGTGAAAAATGTTGCATAGTTAGGATGTCTTTTACATTTACATTTACATGTATTCATTTGGCAGACGCTTTTATCCAAAGCGACTTACAAAAGAGGAAAAACATAGCGAATCATCTTCAGGAGACAGTGGTACGAAAAGTGCCATACTACAAAGTTTCACTATCATCAGAATAGTATACAAAAACGAATTAAGTTACATTTTAAATTTTTTTAGTGACTGGTTAAATGCTCTTGGAAAAGATGTGTTTTTAGCCGTTTTTTGAAGATAGAGAGTGAGTCTGCTTCACGGATGGAGTTGGGAAGGTCATTTCACCAACGCGGTATGATGAAGCTGAAAGTCAGAGAAAGTGTTTAGGTGCTTCTTTGTGTTGGTACAACAAGGCTACTTTCCTTAGCCAACTGCAAGCTTCTAGTGGGTGTGTAGCTCTGCAGAAATTATTTTTGGTATGTTGGAGCAGACCCAGTGACTGTTCTGTATGCCAGTATCAGAGCCTTGAATTTTAAACGTGCATCAACCGGTAGCCAGTTGAGAGAGACAAGGAGTGTTGTAACATGTGCTCTCTTTGGTTCATTAAAGACCAGACGTGCTGCTGCATTCTGGAACATTTGCAGAGGACTAATTGCATATGCAGGAAGGCCTGCAAAAAGAGCGTTACAGTAGTCCAGTCTAGTTATGACAAGTGACTGAACAAGCAGTTGTGTGGCATGTTCAGATAGGAAGGGTCTTATCTTCCTGATGTTGTAGAGTGTAAATCTACATGATCTTGCAGTCTTTGAGATGTGGTCTGTGAAATATAGCTTGTCATCAAAGGTTACCCCTAGATTTCTGACCGTTTTGGAAGGCGACACTGTAGTTGGACCCAGCTGCACAGTGATGTTGTGTTCAACATCAGGGTTGGGCTGGAAAGACAAGGAGTTCAGTCTTGGCTGGGTTGAGTTGCAGGTGGTGTTCCTTCATCCAGGCTGAGATGTCTGCCAGACAGGCAGCGATTCGAGCAGTCACGTGGTGTCGTTGGGCTGGAAAGACAAGTAGAGTTGTGTGTCATCAGCGTAGCAGTGGTAAGAGAATGCCATAAATAGTTTTCATCTAACTGATAACATCAATACAAAGTCCAGTAAACATAAAAAAAGCTAAATCAATATTTGGTATGCCCAACTTTGCCTTTGAAAGAGCCCCAATTCTCCTAGGTACACCTGGACACAGTTTTTTTTGTTGTTGGCTGATAGGGTGTTACAAGCTTCTTGGAGAATTCGCCACATTTATTCTATCTGTTTGGGCTGTCTCAACTGCTTCTGTCTCTTTAAGTTATCTCAGACTGACTCGATGTTCAGTGGGGGTCTCTGTGGGCCATGTCATCTGTTGCAGGGCTCCCTGTTCTTCAATTCTAAACTTTTCTATTTGCAAAAGTAATGTTTGGGAGTCTAAAATGCATTTTTCTTATTGACACACTAAAGCTGAAGATATAAATAACCGATGTGTTTTTATAAATAAATGTTTTTTTGAAACATCTGAAGTGCCTTTTTTAAACACAGTACTGTGTGTGTGTGTGTGTGTGTGTATATATATATATATATATATATATATATATATATATATATATATATATATATATATATATATATATAGATATATATGTTGAGTAGATATTAATATAGAGACACTTATAGAGAAATTGTTGAGACCTACAGTGGTTTAAAACATGGTATGATATGAATGGAAATGGTTTTGTTACAGATTGGGGGGGAATGGATAAGTACATTTGTGGGTGTGTGTCTGTGTAATGCGTGATTTTAAACAGGATGAGTCATAGCAAAGGCTTCTCACAAACTAGAGGTATAATGTTGAGACAGCATGTGGAGAGAACATGTTATTCAGTCTCAGCTTATCATATACTTGCCTCCAGGGAAAAACAAAACAGCTGTCATGCATCGATATGTGGGCATTATCTATTCAAAACTCTGCCAAGACCTAGCAGATTGCAGAAAAAGGCTGTCGCATAAACCGCAAAATCACCCTTGTTGGATTATTTCTAGTGGATACAATGTAAAAATCAAAACAAACATTTAACAGTTTATCTTCACTGTTTTTATTTTCCAGGGTGTTTTTTCTATCAAAGACTGGATGAATTCATGTCAAGGTAAATGTTTCATCCATCAATATTCCTCCATTCATTTCACAATATAATTGCTGCCCCACAAAGTGCCTTCATTGAAAGTTTAAGTTCTAGTCTAAGGTTTTATACTTTTATAATTATTATTCATGCAGCGTTTATGACATCATATTAATTGAGAAGCTGCAAGGAATATTTGTACTTCACACGGCAGGACTGAAAGAAAATTGTGAAAAAATAAAAGAAATATGATCAGTTACAGGACATAAAATATACACTTTCCTGGATACATTCATATTAATTTGAACCTTAAATCTTTTTTAAAGGATATGAATAGGTTTGTGGACTTGTATTTACACTGATGAGCCAAAACATTATGACCACCTGCCTAATATGCAGTTGGTCCTCCATGTGCCGCCAAAACAGCGCAACCTGCCGAGGCATGGACTCTACAAGACCCCTGATGGTTTCCTGTGGTATTAGGCACCAAGATATTACCTGCAGATCCTTCAAGTCCTCTAATTTACGAGGAGCAGCCACTGTGGATCGGACATGTTGGTTCAGCACATCCCACAGATGCTCATTCGGATTGAGATCTGGGGAAATTTGGGCAACACCTTGAACTCTTCATCATGTTCCTTAAACCATTCCTGAACAATGTGTGAAATGTGGCAGGATGCATTATCCTATTGAAAGAGGCCACTGCAGTCAGGGAATAATCATTGCCATGATTGGATGTACCTTGTCTGCAATGATGTTTAGGTAGGTGCACGAGTCAAATTGACGTCCACATGAATGGCTGGACCCAGCGTTCCCCAGCAGAACATTGTCTGAGCTCCACACTCCCTCCATCGGCTTGTCATCTTCCCACAGTGCATCCTGGTGTCATCACTTCTCCAGGTAAACGGCGCACACGTACATGGATGTTCACGTGATGTAAAAGAAAATGGGACTCATTGGACCAGGCGACCTTCTTCAATTTCTCCAAGGTCCAGTTCCGATGCCCATTGTAGGCACTTCAGACAGTAGACAGGGGTTATCATCGGCACTCTGACCAATCTGCTGCTATGCAGCCCCATATGCAACAGGGTGAGATGCACTGAATGTTTGACACATTGCTCCCATAACCATCATTAAAATTTTCTGTGACTTGTGCCACAGTAGACCTTCTGGCGGTTTGGACCAGATGGGATAGCCTTCATTGCCCAGTGCATCGAAGAGCCTTGAGCACTCAACACCCTGTTGCCGGTTTGTGGTTTGTCCCTCCTCGGACCACTGTCAGTAGGTACTCACCACTACTGACGAGAGCACCCTACAAGGCTTGCCGTTTCAGAGATGCTCTGACCAATCGTCTAGCCATAACCATTTGGCCCTTGTCAAAGTCACTCAGGTTTTTACTCCTGTCAATTTCTCCTGCATTCAAAATGTTGACCACAAGAATTGATTGTTCGCTTACCATCTAATCTACCCAGACTTTGATATGTGGTCTTGTTATGAGATGATCAATGTTATTTGATTCAGCTTTGAGTGGTCATAATGTTTTGGCTCATTGGTGTATATGTCCTGCTGTATTAATTTGAGCTGATTCTCCTCTAACTCGTAATAGATCATGAAGAGCAAATATTAGGAGATTAAATCATTGAATATTACACTGATTCAACTCGCACTGAGTTAATGGCATGTGAAAATAAGAAGCACATCATATAGCTGTTGAGAATTTGAACATAGATACACACATGCAGATGTTGCCAAAATAAAAACATGATGGTTAATAACTCATTGGTTTAACTGAACCACACAGTTATTTCTGTGCATGTTTTATATAATTTTATTACATTAATACTATAGAAATACATTACTATTGTATTGTAATTATAATAAAAACAATCATTGTAATATAATCTTACAATTATATAATATTCAATTTGACTGGGTTTCCAAAAAAATGATGATGAATAGTGGGCTGAGACCCTGTCACCAAGTGGATAAAAACAGATACTTTTTTTTTTAATCTTCTTTGTTTTATTTATTTTTTTGTGACTGAAGTGAAACAGGTCTGTATTGTTTTTATTAGCTGTAGAACATGGCAAAACTTTACCAAATTATGGTCACGAAGACCATGATATTTGTTTATGATATCACAGTACAAATCGCAATCTGAATATTTTTCAAAATAATTGCTAAATTACTTTTTGACCAAAAGGTGCTGCCATACTCTGTGGCAATGACCTCAGCCAATCCCATAGAGAGATAGAGTGTATTTATGTTCTACTACTGTCTTGTGTGATCCACTCGTCTCAGGTCAAAAACACTTCAGTTGCTTTTAGGTCACGGTTTTACTGTTCCATAATGTTTTTTATTTAATTTTATCCATTCAGTAGCAGATTATGCTGCAAGACCCACATCATGTTAAAAAGCTATTCCAGAATTTCCTGGTAATTCTACTGGGAAGAGGAACAAATGATGTGAAATTTCTTTGAATTGTACCCTATTTGACTGACTTCGGAAGGTCAATCAAAGGTCAACCCTGTAACCACAATTTTTTAGAGGGTTTCAAGAATCAATTTGATTTATTTAAACCATATATAGAACTGATTATCCTGCAGGTTCAAAGACATATTTCAGTGCAGACAGTGAGTGTGTTTACAAGCACACCAATTCACTGATAACTGTCAAAAATCCAACAACACAAGAAAACCTTTTATATGAGATTTAAAATCACTAGATTGTTCTCTGCTATTGATGCCAAACATAAACCAAACACTTGCTCTCATTGGACAAGGCGGTAAGAATGGCAGCAAAGGTGTTTACATGCAACGGAAAATCTACTTGTGTCGATCAGGTTATACTTAAACCATTTATTTCCTTACCCCGATAAAGAAAATCTGTGTAAGGCTTTTACATGACCTTACACATTGTCTGCATATGAAGTGTAATCATGTGTGAAGGTGCGGTCACACTAAACTTCGTCCTGCATTCACTGCCATTCAAATGCATCTGAAAATGGGAGATCAAAAATGCAAACTTGTGTGAAGAAATTTCACATTCCATTGCTAATAAATGTTCAAGTTTAGTGAACTCTGACCTGCGAATCCAGATGATGAGAAGACATGTGACCTATAGAAGATCCAGACTTCACACACTTACCTCTTGGCTCAATACAATGAATACATATTTAAGATGCATGTTTTTATTGTTGCAGAAAAGTGAATAGACTGTATATTTGTAAAAAATGTACATATTATTTGCTATTTTTTTTATAATTATAACCAGATGCCCTTGTGTGTGAAATCTTATCAGGTCTAGCATGACCGGTAAAAAAGCTTGATTGAACACTAATCTTAATATTGAAACCCCTCAATGTGGAGGTTAGGCCCTGCTATTACCACTACATATGCCTCCTTTTAAGCAAATAAACAATGCAGATATATAATCTCTCATCTTTGGAGAGGGGACATCAGTGCTCATTGTAAATGTAGTGGGTGGTCCAGTTAAGACCGATGTTGCCATGGCACCCTATTATCAGGCTGTCTTTGTCTGTGGAAGATGAAACATTAGTGTAGTGCCTGAACTGACCTGTGCTTATTTGAATCTATTTAAGATTAATTTAAAAGTAACAAATTATTCCAGCCTTTAATATCATTTGGCAGTCCCTTAAGTTTTTTTCTCTCCAGAATTATATGTATAGTTGATAACTTGATAACATTTGAACAGATGGTTCTTAGGGTTATTTCATCCAAAAATGAAAATTCTGTCATTTACTCACCCATTTACTTACCCTCATGTAAAAGAGACATTCTACCCCAACATTTCCTTTTGTGTTCTACAGAAGAAAGATTGTGTTTGGATTGACATGAGTGTGAATAAATTAAGACTGTATTTTGGATGAACTATTAACTACTACCTTGATGTTCTGCATCTAGTGGAGACATAATGTTTTTGTAGCTTCCTCTGTGTCATGATATTCACATTTTGTCATATCTCCACAACGGTGGCCCAATGAGAGCTTACATCCAGGCCAGGGAAGATGCTATCACCTACTGGAGAGGGATGATGGGCCCCACAAAAGTGTCTAGAGCACATTTCACTTCATCAAACCCCCTCCATGGCCAGTATGGGCTCACTGGTACAAGAAATGGTTCAGGTATAATAATGATCTCCATTAATGTACATTTTTCAGATCTGGCTGAACAGACTAAGACAATTAAATGATTAAATAATTGGAATAATGTTTGGAAGTCTCTACCAAAGTCTTTATGAATGCCCATTTAGTGTATTAGAATTTTTTTTGAGCATATATTTACAAACTCGCAAAGCATTTTAACAACATAATCACACACACTTTATGCATCCTGTTTAAATGAAATAAACACATAAGCTTTTGAAAGGTCAGTGTTTATTGTATGTAAACAGATTGCAATAAATCAGTAGGAGACTATTTTTATGTAAAAGTAAATATAATTTAAGATTTTCATGTTTTACTAATATTTGTACTTAAAAAATGCTGATTAATGAGTAGGGGGCAGTTCACACCAAATATTTTAAATGTTTTCCCTATGTAAGCATGAGCTAGATGGCCAACTTTGACTGTTGTGTTATGTCTCATGTTTTTTTGACACCTTTTGAAGTTAAAAAAGAACTGATAAAAACATCTCGAGACAACTGCATTCTACTGTACACATTCAGTCTGAACGGCCCCTAACTAGGTTCTTTTCATTTCTGTCCCTCTATACTCTTAATTATGAAAATTTGAAATGTATCTTTAAGTCTTATATATATATATACATACAGGTGCTGGTCATATAATTAGAATATCATCAAAAGTTGATTTATTTCAGTAATTCCATTCAAAAAGTGAAACTTGGATATTATATTCATTCATTCCACACAGACTGATATATTTCAAATGTTTATTTCATTTAATTGTGATGATTAAAACTGACAACTAATGAAAACCCCAAAATCAGTATCTCAGAAAATTAGAATATTACTTAAGACCAATACAAAAAAAATAATTTTTAGAAATGTTGGCCAACTGAAAAGTATGAACATGAAAAGTATGAGCATGTACAGCACTCAATACTTAGTTGGGGCTCCTTTTGCCTGAATTACTGCAGCAATGCGCCGTGGCATGGAGTCGATCAGTCTGTGGCACTGCTCAGGTGTTATGAGAGCCCAGGTTGCTCTGATAGTGGCCTTCAGCTCTTCTGCATTGTTGGGTCTGGCATATCGCATCTTCCTCTTCACAATACCCCATAGATTTTCTATAGGGTTAAGGTCAGGCGAGTTTGCTGGCCAATTAAGAACAGGGATACCATGGTCCTTAAACCAGGTACTGGTAGCTTTGGCACTGTGTGCGGGTGCCAATTCCTGATGGAAAATGAAATCTGCATCTCCATAAAATTGGTCAGCATTAGGAAGCATGAAGTGCTCTAAAACTTCCTGGCAGACGGCTGCGTTGACCTTGGACCTCAGAAAACACAGTGGACCAACACCAGCAGATGACATGGCACCCCAAACCATCACTGACTGTGGAAACTTTACATTGGACTTCAAGCAACGTGGATTCTGTGCCTCTCCTCTCTTTCCTCCAGACTCTGGGACCTTGATTTCCAAAGGAAATGCAAAATTTACTTTCATCAGAGAACATAACTTTGGACCACTCAGCAGCAGTCCAGTCCTTTTTGTCTTTAGCCCAGGCGAGACGCTTCTGACGCTGTGTCTTGTTCAAGAGTGGCTTGACACAAGGAATGCGACAGCTGAAACCCATGTCTTGCATATGTTTGTGCGTGGTGGTCTTGAAGCATTGACTCCAGCTGCAGTCCACTTTTTGTGAATCTCCCCCACATTTTTGAATGGGTTTTGTTTCACAATCCTCTCCAGGGTGCGGTTATCCCTATTGCTTGTACACTTTTTTCTACCACATCTTTTTCTTCCCTTCACCTCTCTATTAATGTGCTTGGACACAGAGCTCTGTGAACAGCCTGCCTCTTTAGCAATGAACTTTTGTGTCTTGCCCTCCTTGTGCAAGATGTCAATGGTCGTCTTTTGGACAGCTGTCAAGTCAGCAGTCTTCCCCATGATTGTGTAGCCTACAGAACTAGACTGAGAGACCATTTAAAGGCCTTTGCAGGTGTTTTGAGTTAATTAGTTGATTAGATTGTGGCACCAGGTGTCTTCAATATTGAACCTTTTCACATTATTCTAATTTTCTGAGATACTGATTTTGGGGTTTTCATTAGTTGTCAGTTATAATCATCAAAATTAAAATGAATGAGCACTTGAAATATATCAGTCTGTGTGGAATGAATGTATACATTATACAAGTTTCACTTTTTGAATGGAATTACTGAAATAAATAAACTTTTTGATGATATTCTATATGACCAGCACCTGTATATATATATATATATATTTAAATGCCCATGCACTGTCTTTAACACTCTCTCTTACAGATTCCATTGAGTCAGCCAAGAGAGAAATTGCCATTTTCTTCCCAGAATTCGCTGCTGATGAGTGGATGGAGAGGGAGGAGAAATGGTTTAGGTTAGGACTTATTGAATATAACGAGCAGAGCAAAATTCATACTCTACAAAGAAACAAGATGAACAAACCTGCAGTGATTTATGGGCTGGTGGATCTTTAGATATTAATGCTACATTAACATGACTCACAATTTTACCAGTTTTCTACATGTTAATTATTTGGGTTTGTTACTCTCTTGTGAAAGCATACACGACTATCAAACATCAACACTGCCCCTCTGCCAATAAATACAATTATATTTATTAGTATGCCTTTCGTTTGTCTGTATTATAAATATGCTCTAGCTTTGCATGAGAGATTAATACATGTTTTTTCTCCACATAGTTCAGACACATTCTTTTGCATTTTGTTTCAGTTCATGCAATGTCCCTGTCATGCCATACTGTCCATACATAAAAACAGAATAGTTTGGCTATAATCACACAAGCCACTTTACATGATGATGAGTGTCTCTGTCATAACACCTTTAAGAGTAATTTGGAAATTTAGAACAATACAATTAAAAAATAAAAATTGATTATCTATTAATATTATACATTCAATTAATAAATGTGGCAATAAATGTATCATCGCAATCAAAGCAACAGGTTTTGCGTAATGTGGGAAAAGGTAACACTTTACAATAAGGTTCCATTTGTTAACAACGTGTGTAGTTAACATGACATAACAATGAACAATACTTTTACTGCATTTATTAATCTTGGTTAATAGTTTCAACATATACTAATACATTTTTTAAATAAAAATTTGTATTAGTTAACTTACGTTAATGCACTATGAACTATCATGAACTAACAATGAACAATTGTATTTGTATTAACTTACATTTACTAAGATTAATAAACACTATAAAAATATATCGTTTCTTCATGATACATAAAACAATAACTAATATTAATGAATAGAACCTTATCGTAAAGAGTTTTTGAACAATGAACACTTTCAACAATGGGTGGTTTTAAATATTCAAAATGCACTTTTATGTCAACCCCAAAAGTAATTTGAAAAAATATACTGACAATTGCATCATACTAATTTTGAGACTGGAGTACTATAGAAAAGGAGGGGCCAGACTCTGACAAACAGCCTCAATAAATATTTAATAGTTCTGAATTAAACAGCATTTTTCCAGTCAGTAAAGCAGTGATGTTTGTTGACAACAGTATTGGAATAACACAACAGAGCTTCCTACACTTATATGCTACCTTGTGGAAACAGTAATTATGTTTTACTCCTAATCATTTTGGCATACCACTTGATCAGACACAGTTGTTTTAAAGTAAAAAAATTATGTGAACTTGCTGTACTTACCGTGCGTTCAGACCAGAGGCGGCAAGAGGATAAAAATTTGCTCTGGCTGCCCTGCCAACAACGCTATCGAAGATTCGTGGATGCTCTGATGTAGTTGAAATAGGCGGCAATATTCGTTCAGAATACTTGGCTTTGTGAACTTTATTTAAAGGGGCCACAAAACATCCAGACAAGTCGACCTGTATATTTTTGCCGACATATCACAAGTAGTGTATATCCTCATGAAATCTTTTAATATATTATTATATAAACCATAATATCCACGTCATCATCTCCCCTGGCACACCAACAATTTCAGACAACTTTGTCCATGCATCGTTTCATATATATATATATATATATCCCTGTAAGCAAACAGGGACAGATCATATATTACGGGAAAACCCGCCACGGCAATAATCAGTTTCTCCTCCATTTTGTCTTCGGAACTAATGTTTGGTGGGAACTGTTTACACTGGTGTGTTCTTTAGACTTCGCTAGAGCGGAGCACTTCTATATTCCAATAGGTTGCTGCCGAACCGCGTCAAAGCTCATTACCATAATGTTAGCTGCATTTGAACTTTCCTCTGACGCCCACACCGCCCAAGACTCTCCGCGCCGCTTCTCGCTGTCATAGAAAATGAATGACTTCTGGTCGATTTGACGCTGTCGATGCCTCTGGTCTGAACGCACGGTTAGTGTAAGTTTTTGAAGCACTTGTATCCCATAATAAAAAGAAAAACAAGTAACTGTTGCAAGGCAACTGTAGTGGGGGGGATAAGATTAGTGTAAGGGATGTACAAAAGAGCCCTGCTTATAATACAATATCACAATGTTTAGAAGGCGAAATAAAATAAATCAACCAGTAAAGCATTAAATCAACTTAAATCAACCTGATTTTTTTAAGGAGGTAAACACTTGTGTTGGTGGTATTTTTTCCAAAGTATTTAAATATATTTGTTACAATTTACACCAGATTAATGAATAGACCTTCAGGTAATCATCTATCCTGATCTATCATGTGCTTTGAGTGTCTGTATAGTAGGTTAATTTGTTTTGTAGACGAAAAATACAAATAAAAATTAAACAAACAACATTACAACAAAGACATTTTAGATGAAAGAGTTACATAAAAATAGATATTATTTAAACAATCAAATGTCTCCTGTAACTTACGGATGAAGCAGATAATGCATCGACTCTTGATACCGTTAATCACAGCACTGATGTACTTCTTCATTCAGGTTATCCCTGATTTTTACTTCTTTGGTCCGTAACATCTTAACCAAAGGTTTTAAGAAATACAGGATACAATCTGTTTCTGGCAAACAAACAGTTTTCATGAGATCTTGTGTAACCATCTCATTGTGGCACTGAGTCAACCGCTGCATCCATCAGAGCCTCCATTGGTTTCATTACCTCAAAGGTGGTCTGGGAGGTCTCCTTGATCTTACCACTCTTGTCCACCTGCCGGATACTTTGAGTCACAGTGATGGTCACCTGCTTGGTGGACATCCTGTTGTCCTGCCATTTGGTCTAATGAAGAAGACATTGAATGATTTGGACATGATATTATACATCATATTAAAGAAATAGTTCAACCAAAAATAAAAATGATGTAATTTACATGCTCATATTGTCTATAACATTTAGTTTAATTGTAAAAATAATATAAAATAAATCTGTTTAAAGTTGAATTGTTTATATTCTGTTCCATCGAACAAAATTGCAAAAATGTTTTTTTTGTTTTCAAACAGTTTTCTGAATGTGTAATCCCCATCTGCTGTTGATCGAACAAACAGATAGCCCTGCCCCCAACTACTGCTAATGGTTGAGACAATGGCATTGTGTCAGTATGGAAGTAGTCTTGTGTAGCCACACCTTTGACTAAAATGGCAATTGAAGCGGCTGGATCTATAGCAGCTTCAATTGGTCATGAACTGCCTATTTAGTCTAGAAAAGCCCTCTAACTGACATGTAAAGCAAACAATCACAATTGGTTAAGTCACCACGAGCTGCTTAGGGGTGGGGTTATCAGAGATATCATATAATTCCTTAATAACAGACCGTCATGGGGAAAGATATAATTTATATAATGGTGTGCGGATCTCCACGAGCGATTGCAACAGAAAAATAGTGGAAAATATATAGAGAGTCTAAGTACAGCATAGAAAACCACATCACAGAGAATTTTACAGACATAACTAAGTAAACAAAGCCAAATATGCAGCTCTGCTAATGGTCATTTACTTTACTATCTGCTCCGTACATTAAACAAAACTTAAAATTACAAAAATGATTTTGTCACTAACCTGGCAAACTTGGGCAAATACAGTGATTATTCACCCTGAAATAAGCACTCACTCTATCAACGCACAACCTTGTGAACACATTTGTTTCCAGGCGTACTGATAAAATGTCCTGTGTGTTTTTACTTACGAAAGTCCATCAAACCAGCCAATCAGATTTGTGCTGATTCAAGAAGCGGTTTCCAGTTTTGTGTGCTAAGTGCATCAGACGGTTAGTGCAAAGACTGCGTGCAGTCCTTGGGCGTGCTGTCTGAAGCTGAGACTAGTATGGATTAGGGCTGTAACGATACACCAAACCCACGATTCGGTTCGTATCACGATTTTTGAGCCACGATTCGGTTCGTATCGCGATTCGATCACGGGGGCGGGGCTTGGGGGTGAAAAAAAAGAGAGATTTTGAGAGAAAAAAATATACCGGTATTTTTATTAAATAACATTTGAAAAACCTGTATAAACTGAACACCAAAGAACAATATTAACTATGCAAATTATTAAACTAAACTAGGCAGTGTAGGCTGCTGCTTTTGGGTTGTTTTCTGTGCTCCAACTAAATTGATTTCGGGATGGTGCCGTAGGATATGCATCTGCATGTTGGACGTGTTACCGGTTCACATTTGAGGAAGCTTCTTAAAACACTTAACCTACGGCAAATTGTGTGGGTCTTGTAGACTACACGATTGCCATCCTTATTCTCCACCGCTAGCCGAAATGTTGCCATACTGCTGACTTAAATGTATTGGGAGGGTCCGAAATCTCTGAGTTGTTTTCCATGTTTCCTCACATTATTTAACTAGCTCGCGTCACATTGAAAGGTATAGTCACATGATACGTAGGCTACTAGGCTAACATGTAAAAAGACGCTTACAAGTAAACTTTTTTTAATAGTTGGTTGGGATAAGTCACTGAGTATTTAATTATAGAATATCAAATAGGTTGTGCGATTATTGTCTAAAAAAAATCTCCATGTTTTCGGTGCTAATGCGGTGATGATAAGGGGCGCTGCCAATAAAGCACCAAAAAGCTGTCACAAAGAACCGGCAAAAGTAATGATTATGAATATGTCAAATATAGCAAGGAGACATTTTAATTGTTTATTAATAAACAAGTGTTTTCTGTCAGTGTCTATTGCAAGATGAAGTTGACGATGCTGTCTCGCGATCTTCAGTGAACGCGCCAGAGAGAAATGCACTTTTCATACGGATTACATAAGCAGAAAGCAGTCTGTATCTTTCATTTTGAATTGTTCGTTTTAAAAGTAAACATTTCGATATAAATATATTTCTCTGGTCTGTGAGGCAAGTAGCCTACCTTATACGATGAGTTTTGGTTCTCCAGTTCAGGCGCCGGCGACTCCGTGATTATCTATCGATATTTACTTCTTATTTATTAAATCCAGGCAATTGGTTGATGAAACATTGATTAAAATTGAGATACAATTAATGCAAAATGAAATTCACTTTAAAGAAAGGCTTTGTGCTTTCTGTTTGAGGTCTCTGTGAAAGTTTTAGTGCCGCTTCCGGAGAACTGTCACGTCCTTACATTGTTTTTTCCTCATAAATGCGAACACGAAAAATAAAATAAAATAAATATTCTATGTTCTGGGGAGAGCCAACCCTTCTTCATCTGGTGGGTAGTATTAGGCCTACTTTTGGTTTGTACAGTGTAATTCACAGAATTATAAAAATATATATTTTGCCACCTAAAAGCAAAAGATGTTTTGCGTCACGTCCGTAACGCATGTGTATTTCCCTCATATTAAATATAAAATGCATGTGTAGACTTATATTTTTCTAATGTCTGGACATTTACTGGACTTTATTAAGGGAGTAGGCTATGGATATATAAACAGAAGTTTCAATATATTGGTATTAAATGCATTTTCTGAGAATTTATATTTCAAGTTTTGACTGCAAATGTCACGTCCATAACGCTAAAATTGCCCAATTTAAAATAATTTATCCTCAACTAGTTTTGTGGTGTAGGTCTACGTATTTTATAATGTTAACTTCAAATAATACTAATAGTAATTTAAAGATGCGGTAGCATTGGATCTGGACGGAAAGGATAACTCTGGGAGTTGGAAGGGGTGTGTGTGTCGCGATTCTCCCTTCTCACATCGCGATAACGGTTCGTGGACCTGAGTATCGCGATTTCGATTTTATATTGCGTATCGTTACAGCCCTAGTATGGATGGGTCTCTCAAAACAAACAGAGGAATTTTTAAAGTGCCACAAAGACACAGTGTTTACAGTTTTTGAGAAAATTAACCTACAATTGGCTTACTTACAGTTGTCTATTATTATATTATTAGGCTTGAATAAGATAAAGTACTTTAACACAGAAAAAATAACACTTCAGACTTAAGTGCCAAAATATACAGCATATTTCATTTAGATGACAGTGGCTTGTTCAGAAATGCTATGTGCACCAAATAAACCAATACATTTTATTGAAGACACTTACTATTTCTTCAGTTCGCAACACACTTCTCCTCTGCACGGTGGTACCAGAAGTGGACAACACCTCCTGCTCTTGGGATGAGAGTATTGCTGGTGTGGTTCCAGATATAATGTCATTCAAGCCCACCTCAGACATGGCAGAACACACTTTCAGATATGCCTGAGCTGGAGAAGGCAGGCCATCGTCAAAGATATCTTCAAGAGCGAGAAAGTGAAATTAAAGTAGTTAATTATCTAAGAAATGTATGTGATGGTGATCATTTCATATATACTCCACATTTAAATGGCTGGGATTACATAAAACCCCTAGTTACAATTAAAGGAAAACCTTACTATTGACATCAACACGCTAACTGTACATCTTGCTAACAGGGCGGAAATCTTGAAACAAATCACGTGCTGTGAAATGACTATTGGTGAATAGTCAAAACCTTATTTTCTAACTGTGTAGATAATCTGCGATCAATTTAACATAATATTATAATTTAGGCCTACTAACAGAGCTGCCTTGCCTGAAGTGTAACAATTCAGCATGAAGAGATAAGGAGGCACTTATAGTGTCCAGCTTAGCTCAAATTGTTGTACAAAAGTATGGAAGGGATTTAACCATCTCCATGACAACAAGAGGCCTACTGAAATGAACTGCTCACCGAGAGCAGGCTCACAACACTTCTGTCTTCTGGGAAGGTAAATATCCTTTTGACAGGCTTTGGGGGTTAAACTGGGATTCGAGGACTAACGCCAAATGAGGAGCTGTTTAAATAATTATATGCAAAGTCAAAGGACTGATTTGTGTCATTTCAAAGGCTTTTAAAAACTGGAAATCTCCATTCTCACCAGGGTTGGCAGTTTTCTGTGATGGAAAGCCCACCTCAGAAGAGTTTTCTGAGGAAATGCTCTGGATGGAGGATAGAGGTATGTCAGTATCTGTGCTGGTCAGCCAAGTGGACTCTGTCTCCTTGGTCCAGCTCTCCTTGTATCTTGGCTCCAACACATCTGTCCTAGAGCCGCCACAGCCCATGACTTCAAAGACAAATCCAAATCTACACAGCCTTGGAATCCAAGTCCATTACCTCCCAAATGGCGAAAGAAAACGGTCGTTGTCTAGTAGTTGACTAAATGTTTTTCTTATATTGTGTTACATCTTCTTTCAAGTCATACATGCTATCACTATTTCGTATCAACAGGTCATATCTTAAAATCATTTCGTAGTCTTGTTAAGGATTTGTAGGCTTCCAATGGTCAAGTGTCAGATCAGTCAAACATTGGAGATTGAATCTGGGGCCGATTCTGTGGAAGAGACATAATACAATATTTGACAATTGAAACGGCCCTGCTTATAATTAAAAACTTATTAAGTATCCTATCAATTAAATATTTGTGTCTCTTAATGCTGTTAATTCTTAATTCGCTTTAAAATTGCCGCATAAAACCACTTAAGAACCAAACATATTGTTCATAAACGAAATGGATGGTGGAATAATAACTGACCCGTTTTTAATTTCTCTCAGGTCGAAACACTCTTAATCCACACGTGACGCAAACAACTAGAGTTTAAAATAAGGTGCCTACAGATTATACTTACAAATGATTCTTACCTCAAGTTATGTACAATAAACTGTTAATTCTTACTTTCAATCGTGATGTAATCGTACAGCTCGACGTAAGGGTTTGTAGCGTTAATTCAACGCATCTCGTGCGATATTTACAGCGTCAGTGAGCGCACACTGTTCACATTCAGCTATTGAGGAATGATAATACAACGTACATTCACATTCATTACGCTAGCGTACAGTTAGAGCAATGTGTTCAGTCATTCAAAAAAGGCTTGTGGTATTTTACGCGATAATTGACGTTAAATGATGGAAAAAGAGTCGAGCAGTTTTCTGAATATAGCATGTCTCGCACTCACCATTTTCCTGCTTTTTTGAAGAAATCATTTCCAAGATTCGCAGAGGAGCTGTACAGCGAGGAGAAAACCAAACATTGAATGACGACACACCCCCATCATCCGCTCTCATCCACTGTGTTTTTTCTATCCAGTTCTATCTCTGTGAATGATGATTGTGCAGCAAACAGCCGTGTGCGTAATACGCTGTGGCACAATTTTCGGATCCTTTTTCTTTCTGGATCTCGACTAATTGCCTTCTAAATGCACGTGATGCATGATAAAAAAATAAAAAAAAAGATCTTCCTTTGTTAACCGGAGCAATCTTAACCATAAAACGGGCAACATGCAACACGATATCAGTATGATTCAATGTTTGTCTTTTCAACACTGAAAGCAATGCATTATCAACATAATTTAACATAGTTGGGTCTGTTTGAGTGTGTGGGTCACATGACTCGGTTAAAATTGTCTGTGATTTTTAAGTCAGCCTGACCTAAAACCAAATATGGCCGCCTGTGGTGCAGGACATGCCAACTTTTTGATAATTATTTATGTTAATTATACTTTCTTTTCTTCAGAAAACATATAATTTTGGAAAACTTTTCCTCACTCTGTAAAGAAAACTCTCAAAGTCAGGAGTTCCAGGTGTCAAAGGTTAGAGTTTAATGAGCAAACCAACAAACCCGAGATGTCAGCTGAGATTTGACTCTCTTGGTCAAAACCATCATTTTTTATACTCAGTTTGTTTTCTAGCAATACCTCATGTCTACGCCTCCTTAATCTTTTTTGTCTGATGTCTTTTTAATGGTGGAAACCTGGCTTCTAGTCAATTTTTTTAAATAACTATTATGAAAGTATACATTTTGATAAAATATAACAATCTGAGCATAATATGGTCACTTTGATTATTGGTTGTGTTAATATTTAACTTTGCTGTGCGTCCCAGTGCTTTCTTGTATCATAGCCTCTACTACAGCTGAGTGCACCCGTGTGTTTCTTGCAGCATGAGCACTTTTAGTTACCTCATGTGCCCTCTCCTGTGTCACACAATGTCCACACTTCTAGTAACCTCATATGCCCTCTCCTGGGTCACACAAAGTCCACACTACTAATAACCTCATATGTCCTCTCCTGGGTCACACAAAGTCCCCACTACTAATAACCTCATATGTCCTCTCCTGGGTCACACAAAGTCCCCACTTCTAGTAACCTCATATGCCCTCTCCTGGGCCACACAATGTCCACACTAATAACCTCATATGTCCTCTCCTGGGTCACACAATGTCCACACTACTAATAACCTCATATGCCCTCTCCTGGGTCACACAATGTCCTCACTAATAACCTCATATGCCCTCTCCTGGGTCACACAAAGTCCACACTTCTAGTAGCCTCATATGCCCTCTCCTGGGTCACACAAAGTCCACACTACTAATAACCTCATATGCCCTCTCCTGGGTCACACAAAGTCCACACTACTAATAACCTCATATGTCCTCTCCTGGGTCACACAAAGTCCCCACTTCTAGTAACCTCATATGCCCTCTCCTGGGCCACACAATGTCCACACTAATAACCTCATATGTCCTCTCCTGGGTCACACAATGTCCACACTACTAATAACCTCATATGCCCTCTCCTGGGTCACACAATGTCCTCACTAATAACCTCATATGCCCTCTCCTGGGTCACACAAAGTCCACACTTCTAGTAGCCTCATATGCCCTCTCCTGGGTCACACAATGTCCACACTTCTAGTAGCCTCATATGCCCTCTCCTGGGTCACACAAAGTCCACACTTCTAGTAGCCTCATATGCCCTCTCCTGGGTCACACAATGTCCACACTAATAACCTCATATGCCCTCTCCTGGGTCACACAAAGTCCACACTTCTAGTAGCCTCATATGCCCTCTCCTGGGTCACACAAAGTCCACACTTCTAGTAGCCTCATATGCCCTCTCCTGGGTCACACAAAGTCCACACTTCTAGTAGCCTCATATGCCCTCTCCTGGGTCACACAAAGTCCACACTTCTAGTAGCCTCATATGCCCTCTCCTGGGTCACACAATGTCCACACTAATAACCTCATATGTCCTCTCCTGGGTCACACAAAGTCCACACTTCTAGTAGCCTCATATGCCCTCTCTTGGGTCACACAAAGTCCAGGCTCTTCTATAGTAGTACTTTTCTACATTTGCTATATCAAAATCTACAATAAAAAATAAACAAACAATAACACTGCTAATATTAATTGTGAACATTGTCTTAAGATGCGGAAAATTAAAATTTAGAAGAAAATATGTCGTTCATGCTTTTATTTAGCACATTTTGAAGTGTGTGTATACGCTTGTTGACAGAATAAGGGAATAAAAAGGGTTCATTCACAACATTACACATACATATTTATTACACTTACACATGACATACATGTAACCTTAAGGCTAAACTTTTATTTTGACATGATTACATATTAAGAAGGCAACGACAGGGTGCCTGGGTAGCTCAGTGAGTAAAGACCTGCGCTACGTTAACGCGCTCAACAAACCACATGATAAAATGCAGGGATTGACGGTCTCAGACGTGGAGGCAACTGAGATTTGTCCTCCACCACCCGGATTGAGGTGAGTCACTACGCCACCTCGAGGACTTAAAGTGCATTGGGAATTGGAAATTCCAAATTGTGGAGAAAAAAAGAATGTAATGGCAGTAAAGTGTTCATTTATTGATCACCCTAATCATTCTTTTTTCAATCTTTTGCATTTTTCACTCTAAATCAGCATACCGCTGATATACCTAGCAACTTCATTGCTGTCGATGATAGGGTCATTAATTTTTGTTGATTTTATATTCATTTATTCATTCATAATATTTCTGTTGTTTTATGCATTTAAAATTAACTTGATATCTCAGTGTTTTGAATTATAAACTTTGGCCATACACTGTAATTGCTGTTAAATTCAATGTTTATTGTATGCTCATTCATGTAATGTTTAATGCACTTTTTAAAAAATGTCATAAGGAGCACTTTTTTGTGTGGCTCTTTTTGTTTGTAATAAAGAATGGAATACATTTTCTTTCTTATTATATTTTACGTTAAAATTATACAAGGTTATCCTACTCAAATGCATGTGACATCAAATAAAATAGAATTAGGAAAAGAAGAAAATAAGTCATATGTAAATGATGAGAGAATGTTAATTTTTTTGGCCGAACTATCCCTTTAAGCCATTAAATACATTAGCCATCAAATGCCGTTATTTACAAAATCAAATGACTTTGCTCAGTTGGTCATTGATAATGTAACATACAAAGACACAAATTCAAGTTAAAATTCATTCTCAGGATGGGCATAATGAACAGAGAGTGCACATTATTTAAATTAATCTGTGGATGAACTCACTGGTGCATTGTAGTACAGGGTTTTCTGTACTTTTGGTGTTCACCTTTTGTTGACACATTTTCTAAAGTGCTCTCACACACAGAAAGATTACATGAAGCATGCCTGAAAATGTCATCTGCAGCACATGACACACTTTTGACAAAGGCTTTGAGGACCGCAGCTCCTTTGATTCTGGCTGCAGTCCTTGAACCACTTTCCCTTTAAAGTAGGCTACTATAGCAATTTACATAGCAGTATATACTTCATCCAACTAGTGACAAGCAATTGTTCTCTGGAGAATTTGGCTGAAATAGTTACATTGAGAGATTATGGACAGCATCAAATGTCGACTAATTAGCCCAGAAAATTGCAGACCCAACATGAGTGATTTGACATGATAAATAGAATCTTATACTGTATGTACTGACACTTCATTCTTACTTACCAAGCAATATCTGCCCAAGTTCCAAGAGGAACAAAGGAACATGGTTCCTGTTTCTCTGTGATCATGCATAGGCTCTTCTTTATCATAAACCACTTTAGAATATAGCCTGTGGCAAAAGTGTGGAAGAGGGATGTGTCCACAGATGGAATAAAGAAAACGGCCAATATGTGCCAGAGTCAGAAATTAAAGTTGAAGTATATAACCTTTTCATTGTTAAAATACTTTCTTATATCCCAGCTTAATATGCAACTATCAGTAAGCCATTCATAGGTTAATCTTCTTGAAAACTATAAATTGTTTCTCTGTGGTGCCCCAGGTATTTCCTCTGGGTTTTTAAAATCAGTTTTATGTTTTTATCTATTATTGAATATGTACTTTTTATGAAGCAATTTTCATAACCCAATGGAAAATACTCAAATCAGCTCTAAAAACAATGAAATTGAAGGAAATACACTTCACATTAAAAGTATAATGTATTGTAACTGAGATTGGCCATTAATTTCAAATGTATTTCAGCAAATTGTTTATTGTGAGATATCTTCTGCATTATTTACAGCTACTTTTGTATTCTATGTTGATTTTATAGTTCACAGTCACAATTGGAATTTATTGGAATTGGATTTAGAATTTATTTCTAGTAATTCAGTCAAATGAATATTTTATACAAATAAATGACATGCTTTTTTTATTTGGTTACAAAAACAAAATGCCCTCATGGATGCCTATGAAAATTTGTTCCATTCAAATGCAATGGGTTTCAACTCATTTAGACATGGCTCCAGCCTTGCCATTCACTGGTAGAATGGATTCCCCTATTTTTATTAACAGCAGACTCTACTTGCCAAATGATCTTTCATTTGTTCAAATGCATTGCCCTGCAACTGCTTTCATTAAACTTGAACTCTCCCTCTCATAATTCCCTCTCAAAAGTTCCACAGCAGTAATTACACTGCAATTTTTGTGCGCGATTTGTCGGTTCAAATGATTACAAAGTTTTTTCATACCCATTCCCATTCAAAGATCTTAGAGGTGTACTCAGTAATTTTTTCCTCATTAAAAAAGTTTTACTCCCAAAGAAATGAATAGTAATTTTGAAACAAATGTATAAAATCATGACCACTCACATGAGATGAAGACTTCAGTCATATCAGTCACCTTATAAAAGCTTTAACACCGCGTGTTAATTTTCCTCTTTCAAGGTCACGTAGACATCTCTCATGCTCTGGAACCCTAAACCAATGCTTCACTGTTCTAATTGCACCAAATCAAAGAGTGGAACTCCTTCTTCTCCCTCTGTGATCCTTTTAACACTTCCATGTTTCAAGTTAGTTTACATTGTGTTGTTCTGACTATGTTAAACAAACCAAAAGAGCAGGATTTGCCTAAACATCTTTTTAAAGACGATAATGTATCGCAAGTGTTCTCCATCTTGTTAGTGATATATTTCTTTGTCTGATGGGCACAGGCTCTGTCTTTAAGACTTCGAAAAAGGTCTAGAACACTTCTCTGTATTCTCTGTATATGTATATGTTGTTCCCACAACATTTTTTTTCGCTCTATAAAAATAAAGTTTGCAAACCTTGTTGCAGTTGCTTGAGGCAAAAACATACTCACAGAAACTGGCAAATTTCCAACTGTAACCAACTGTGTTATGCAGAGTGACTGCCCCTTTCCATTTCCATTTATTCATTTGGCAGACGCTTTTATCCAAAGTGACTTACAAAAGAGGAAAATCTAAGTGAATTATCTTACGGAGACAGTGGTACATGGTACAAGTGCCATATTACAAAGTTTCACTAGCATCAGAATAGTATTCAAAACATATACAAGTGCAATTTTTTTTGTGCTCTTGGAAAAGATGCATTTAAGTCGTTTTTTGAAGACAGAGAGTGAGTCTGCTTCACGGATGGAGTTGGGAAGGTCATTTCACCAACGCGGTATGATGAAGCTGAAAGTCAGAGAAAGTGTTTAGGTGCTTCTTTGTGTTGGTACAACAAGGCTACATTCCTTAGCCAACCGCAAGCTTCTAGTGGGTGTGTAGCTCTGCAGAAATTATTTTAGGTATGTTGGAGCAGACCCAGTGACTGTTCTGTATGCCAGCATCACAGCCTTGAATTTTATACGTGCATCAACCAGTAGCCAGTTGAGAGAGACAAGGAGTGTTGTAACATGTGCTCTCTTTGGTTCATTAAAGACCAGACGTGCTGCTGCATTCTGGAACATTTGCAGAGGACTAATTGCACATGCAGGGAGACCTGCAATGAGAGCATTACAGTAGTCCAGTCTAGTTATGACAAGTGACTGAACAAGCAGTTGTGTGGCATGTTCAGATAGGAAGGGTCTTATCTTCCTGATATTGTAGAGTGTAAATCAACATGATCTTGCAGTTTTTAAGATGGGGTCCATGAAATTTAGTTTGTTATCAATGGTTACCCCTAGATTTCTAACCATTTTTGAAGGCGTTACTGTAGTCGAACCCAGCTGCACGGTGATGTTGTGTTCGACAGCAGGGTTGGCTGGAAAGACCATCGTTTTTTTGCTGGATTTAGTTGCATGTGGTGTTCCTTCATCCACGCCGAGATGTCTGCCAGGAAGGAAGAGATTCGAGCAGTCACTGTGGTGTCATTGGGCTGGAAAGACAAGTAGAGTTGCGTGTCATCGGCGTAGCAGTGGTATTAGAAACCATGTGCATGAATGATGTGTCCCAGTGATGTTGTGTATATAAAGAAGAGAAGTGGCCCAAGCACTGATCCCTGAGGTACCCCAGTAAGTAGCTGATGTGGCTTGGATATCTCACCTCTCCAGGCTACCTTGAAGGACCTACCTGAAAGATAGGAGTTAAACCAGTCAAGCACATTTCCTGTAATACCCAGCGAGGAGTGGGTGGAGAGCAGAATCCGATGGTTGACTGTGTCAAAAGCTGCAGAAAGGTCCAGCAGAATCAGGACGGATGATCTGGATTCAGCTTTTGCCTGTCTCAGAGACTCAGTGACAGACAGCAGGGCAGTCTCAGTGGAGTATCCACTTTTGAAGCCTGACTGATTGTCATCCAGCAGTTTGTTCTGTGAGAGATAGTCAGAGATTTGATTGAAAACTGCCGTTTCAAGTGTTTCTGCCATGAATGGGATGAGAGAGAGACTGGTCTGTAGTGTTCTATTTGTGTGGGGTTAAGTGCAGGTTTCTTCAGCAGTGGGGTTACCCGAGCCTACATAAATGTAATGGGAAAAGTGCCTGTAAGTAGAGACGTGTTGATTATATGTGTGAGTGCAGGTAGGATGGACGGAGAGATGACCTGGAGAAGGTAAGAAGGAATGGGGTCAAGGGAACAGGTGGTGGGGTGGTTGGAGAGGAGGAGTTTAGAGATCTCAGTGTCAGTCAGAGGAGAGAATGTAGAGATAGAAGAGTTGCATACTGGCGACAGCTGTTTAATGGGGTGTGGTGCTGTGAATGTATTGCTGATGGTTGTAACCTTATTAATAAAAAAATGTGCCGAAGACATCTGCTGTCAGTGATGTGTCAGGTGGTGGCAGAGGAGGGCCAAGCAGTGTGTTGAATGTTCTAAACAAGCTGCGACTGTCTGTGGTGTTGTTAATCCTGTTCTGGTAAAATAAGTTTTTTGCAGATTTACCATTATTAGAAAAAGTTGCAAGCAGAGGCTGATATATACCTAGATCTGCTGGATCTCTAGATTTCCGCCATCTCCTCTCAGCTGCCCTGAGATTAGTCTGATGTTCACGAATGACGTCAGACAGCTAGGGGCTGGGTGGTGTAGTATGTGCTGGACAGATGTTGTCTAGACAGGTTGTTAAAGTAGAGTTTAGTGTGTCTGTGGCAGTGTTTACATCAAGCATGGAAAATACATTTTGTGTGGGAAGAGAGGTAGAGACAGCAGTGGAATGACGAGAGGGTGAAAGAGAATGGAGGTTACGGCGAAAGGAAACCAAAGGTGGAGTCTGTTTTACTGTAGATGGGAGAGTCATGTTGAATTGAACAAAGTGGGGATCAGAAACATGTAACGGAGTAACAAGAATATTTGAGTTGATACAGTTATGTGTAAAAATAAGGTCCAGCAGGATGGACTGTGTGGCAAAGACTGGAATGAGGAGCGCACGAGGTGACAAGTGGGGCAACAAATGCGGTTTATGTACACATCAACTAAATTATGCTGCACTTTAGCAATAAATAATACTCTAGAACAAGTGAAGCGCTGTAGATGGGAAGATGGGCAATGCTCGAACCCCAGTGGTCTCAGACAAGCCCCTGTGTCCTCTGACCCGATACTTGGGTAGGTAGCATGGTCTTCCAGGGGTCTCCAGCTGGGTCATAAACACAGTCCAGTGAGGATACAGGATGTGCTTCAGTTCATGAAGTGGCCACCTTGCTTCAATTCAGTCCATTCCTCCAATGTACCAGTGCAGGAGATCAAAAGTACAGAATCTTCTCACCAAAGGTGCGATAGAGAGCGCAACAACAGGTGATGAACAGAAAGGCTTTTACAGCTGTTATTTTCATATCACCAAAAAGAGTGGTGGGTTTTGACCCATACTGGTCTTTGGACAATTGATCAGACAATCAGGAGGTCTCCGTTCAAGATGGTGATTAAGAGAGAGATGCATACATTCATGTACAGATTGCCCCTCAATACAGGCCGTTCTTGATGTTCGCCTTCAAGGAAATTACATTCCAATTAAAGGCCCTACACTTCGGGCTGTCACTGGCTTCTCGTATATTAACAAAATCTGTTGATGCAGTGCTCGCTCCACTGAAACTAAGCAACGTCCGCATATTGAATTACTTTGATGATAGACTACTGCTAGCTCAGTCAGAGGCACAGGTGTGCATTGCACAAGGATCAACTGCTAGTACATTTGGAGCATTTGGGCCTCAGGGTCATTTTAAAAAGAGCATGTTAGTGCCCAGTCAGCAAGTTTTCTCCCTAGGGATTAACAAGTTTAAAGTTAAGGTTTCAAAGGGGAGAAGCCTGCCATTGCATCAGTTCCAGCAAGTCACTGCTGTTACCTAGGATTGCTACGGATGAGAAATTTCTGTTGCTGGCTTTGCCCAAGTGTCACTCATTAGGCTTGGCGACATAGTCAAAAACGCTTCCTAGTGACATGTCACTGTTATTGGAAAGTTGTGACACTTGCCAAGATGGGCAGAAGTTGTCACCATGGATACTAAGTGTCTACTCCTCTGGAGTGAGTCATGTCTCCTATCGATAAGTGGATTGCCACAGATAGCCAGTGCAGGAGCCATTGTATAGATATGTGTATAAAATGTGTATTTTGGGCTGTCACCACTGGGGGGGCAGTATGCACTGGATGATTTAAACATGTTCAGACAGGGAAAGCAGTATGTAGGCGGCTTTGGTGGCGGGGACGATACAGTTCTTACCACTCACACTCACAGCCACACACACAGGCCGTATGGCATCACCATCAGCACAATCATCTAAGGTAAAAGTCTGTAAATAGTGTATATATTTGTACAATTCAATAATTGGGAACACAATCCAAACTTATCTATAACGACTGGACATTGGATTATGTGTGTGCGTGAAGAACACGTTTTGCACCCAAGCCGGCAGCTATAGTAGGAGATAGGAAAATTAGGATAGCTGCTACTACAGCCAGCACAATGCAAAAATGCATTTCCCCTCGTCCGCTTGCATAAGTATTATGGTATAAGGGAAGACAAGGAAACTGTAATACTACAATAGTTGTTCCAAAATGTCCCAACATTCAGTGGTATCCGGAGGTGGTAGAACTGTTTTTCGTCCCTGCCATAACAGCCTAACATGACCTATTTAAGTGTCAGTCTCTAGTCAGTCAATTTTGAGTGGTGCGAGATAGCCTAGACCCTTTCACTCTGCTGCTGTCCTGGTCTAGGACATAGTGCTGGTGTTGTACACACTTACAGGTTCCCCATTTGAGCCACTAGAGGCAGTACGCTTATGCATGCTCTCTTTGAAGAGTGTGCTGCTACTTGCTTTGACAACAGTAAAATATGTAAGGGACCTTCAGACCGTTTTGGTCAGTGACTCTTTTTTAGATCTGGACCAGGCTTGTCAAAGGCCATTCTCAAGCCCAGGAAGGGTTATGTGCCCAAAGTGCTGGCAACCCCCTTTAGGGACAAGTTGTTACCCAGCAGGCCACATTCTCTCTTCCCTTTGAATTGGATAAGACAATGACACAACACATGCTTTGCCCTGTGAGATGATTACACATGTACGTTGACAAAATTATTCAATTCAGGGTGTCTGAACAACTCTTTGTTTGCTTTAAAAGCTGTTAAAAGAATTTGTCTGTCTCCAAGAAAATTATTTCCCTCTGGGTCGCTTATGATTGGCAAGGCATATAATGTCCTATGGGTATTAAAGCTCATTTCACCAGGAGTATGGCCTCCTTCTGAGCATGTGAAAAGGGTGTGTCACTGGAAGACCATTGATGGCTGCAGGTTGGGCTTCACCTAACACCTTTTCCAGGTTTTATAACCTGCATGCATCTTCCCACTCTTCCCAGATTTTCACTGAAGAAGAGGGTTGATTATCGAATGACCACTGACCAATTGGTTAGTGTCATTGTATTGGGTGTTGAACCAAAGAACGTGTAAAAGTCTCTCTATTCCTACTAAAGTGGATAAAACATAAAAGCATAAAAACAATGTTTTACTACCCCGTTGGCAAGTGTCATCATACCAAATCCCTTGGCCAGGCAACTGCCCTTCAGTTAGTGATACAGCATCAATGTTGCTGACTTGAAAGGAAATGTCTCCGTTATTGATGTAACCTTGGTTCCCTGAAATGAAGGAATGAGATGCTGCTTAGCTGTACTGCACTACTGATTTCTCACTGTTGATGGACCAAAAGATGCACTCTCCTCCCTTCAGTTGGAAAATCCTAATGGTGTGGCACTGGGATCCAGCTTGTATGCCCACAATGATGCATGCAAAGGGCATAGTGATGGTATGGGGTTTCAAGGTTACTGCCCCTGAGAGGAGCTCCCACAGCATCAGCTACTGACACAGCATCTTGTTCCCTCCTTTCAGGGAACCAAGGTAACATAGTAGTGGAAGTAGCCGAGACACATTATTATACATGGAGAGGGTCCAATGACTACTTGCTTAATCTCAGTAACTGCCCTGATTTTGGACTCTTTCACTCATGGATTAAATTAACCATTGCTGACTGTGAATTGTGTATTTCTACAATGGCATCGGTAACTGAAATATATTGTTTTTGAATGATGCTGCATCCATGCCCCTATAGGTGTCAGTCTAAGTCTAAGATTATATTTTCAAATATGACTAAGTGCACCTTCAAGGCTGTTAATCTTAAAGTTGCCATGGTTCTACATTTAAGTCTATGTTAATGGAACACCTGCTAAGCAGACCAGCATTCATTATTATTGAGATAATGAAAAGAGAAAAAAAGAGTTAAGTAGATAATGGTTAATAGTGTCTGAGAGTGTATCGTGTTTGCACTTGGATATGATTTGTTATAGTGTGTATAAACTCATTTCAAAAAGGAGTTTGGGCTTTCTAAGAGCATGTTTAAAGTAGAAACCTACAGGATTAAAGTGTCTGATAATCATTTTAGTAAGCTGTAGTGTTGCAGTCTATATGTGTATCTCAGCTCTTTGATTAGCACGTTCCCCCATGCCGCAAGAAACAAATGCCTGTATTTGCTTGAACACTGAACTAGATGCATCATAACAATGAATAATAAATGACAATAAGGTAATTGGTTAAACCTTTATTAATCACTGTAACATTCAACTGTTAAAGAGGCCATAAAAAGCTGATAGCAAGCAATTTAATTGGGTTTTAATTTCACTGCACAGACAGTAAAAGAGTGAACATATGTTAGTCCTTTAAAGGGGTAGCTTGCCCAAAAATGAAACTTCTGTAATTTACTTAGACTTTTATCGTTCCAAATCTATTTGACATTCTTTCTTCCAAAGAACACCAAAGGAGAAGTTTTGCAGAATGTATGAGCTGTTCTCTTCCATACAATAAAAGTGGATGGCAACCATGGGCTGTCAATTTCCAAAAATGACAAAACAACACCATAAAATTATTAAAAACCATTCCCAATGACTTGTTTATTATTCAGGTCTTATGAAGCCATATGATAGCTTTTTGTAGGAAAAGAGGCATATTCCTTAATAATCTTGTATGTTGGTCACAATTTACATTCATGTTATGGAAAAAAGCAGCTTGAACATTCTGCTATTAATACTCCTTATGTGTTTTACAGAAGAAATACAGTCAGATGGGTTTCGAAAGACATGAGTGTGACTGAAAGATGACAGAATTTAAATTTAAGATGTTACATTCTTTTCACCAGATGGGGGCAGTGCAGGCATTGCTTTGAGAAGGTCAGTATATTTTTTTGTTTTCTAGCTTCGACCTATAATAATAGTATGCAGGAATAATTACTAGTAGTCCCAGTAATTTATTTTGTTGCAAAGTATATCAAAGTATATTTGTTAAAGAAAATCACTATTCAAACTTACCTTTACACTCATATCAACTACATATAGACTTGCTCTATTGTATTTTATTCCTGACTTTTTGATTTGAACTGTTTTATGTTTGTTGAAATCCCTCCAAATACAGCCCTTTCTTTTCAAAGCACATTCAGTGTGCTCAGTGCAGTAATGCATATGACTTTGAAATGCATGAAAGGAAACATTTAGCTAAATGAAAAAGAAGAACGCCATCACACTGGTACATTTTAAATCTCTTTTCTGTATCATTTGGCCAGAAATGTCTTACTTTTCTCACAATCACTTTTACCTTATTTATATGCCTTGAGAGTAACTTTATTTGCCCACTCTGTATTTTGCTTTGTCAAGGTGAAGGGATCCTTTTCTTTTTTGTCAGCTAAGATTCCCATCAAGACTTTTCTAGCATCTCCTGGCAGAGACACCCTCCTCTGCTCTTCTGATCCCACAATTTTTCGCTCAGTCGAGCCAAGCCCAGTCCGCACAGCTCTGGAAGCTAAATCCACCTCATCCATCATAGCCAGACCTGATGCAGTCAGCGCACACACATATACAGTATAGGATATAGGATATAGAGGAGGAATCAAACCATATAATCCCATGGAACTAGAACAGGATAAAATGTGAAGTTTACTTAATTACAGAAAACAATAAGGTGCATATGCCATTTGACTGTAATGAAACAGTCTGACTTTTTTATTTTATCATGGGGGGGGGGGGGGGGGGGGGGGTGCATTGTGCATGCTGTTTTAAAATGTGCATTTGGACACTTAAAGGTATAGTTCAATGAAAAATGAAAATTCTATTTTTGTGCATTTTTCATACTACATTGTTTTAGATCTTCAAACAAGATATAACATAAAACAAAGGCAACCTTAGTAAACACAAAATACAAAACAATATATTTTTTTATTGAAGCAAAAAGTTGTCCAACACCTATATCACCGACATGAAAAACAAACTGCCACCTTAAACTTAATAGCTGGTTGTGCCACCTTAAGCAGCAATAACTGCAACCAAACACTTGGCAGTCCTTAGTGACCCCCGGTCGCCGTGTTTGTAGAAACTCCTCCCTCCCAATGAGGTAGGATCTACCACTGCGCCATTCCTCACATGTGACCTAAAAGCACATGTGATGTATTTCACCACTCTTTACCTCCCCCAGTCTGGGCAGGTGTGGTCTCTGCAGGGTCTTTCCCCCCTGAAAGAATAGGATCGGTAAAGAACGCCTTCCCCGATGCGTGTGATAGCATTAAGATGGCCCCAGCTGCTGCGAGAAACATAGAGAGAGAAAAGGCGCCTGCTCCCATGCTTGGCATGTTGCCTTGTTCCCCCCATATCGGTAAGGAACAATTTGACAATTTTTTGTGGCATTGGGGAAGGGTACGTGCAGTCTGGCACAGCCTGTTGATTTGGCACGCAAACTACCTGCCCGCACTAGTGTCAGCAGCGCACATACACGGTTCAGCGCATGGCGTGATTAAAATTGGACACAACGTGGAAGTGAGAGACAGATGTGGAATGTCTAGGTTACTGTTGTAACCTCCGTTCCCTGATGGAGATAAGGAGACGTTGTGTCCTCCCGGCCACGTCACTGAACCGAGCCACTGTTGCGGCCGAACCTCATTGTCGGCTCCTCAGACAAATCATGAATGAATAGACGCATTTCCCCCCATCTATACCCAAATTCTGTCTGCCAATTTCTCATTGCCCTTTTCTCAAAGTTCAGAGATGCAAAAGGCTCTCAAGAGAGACCCCTAGTGTCGCTTCTTCGACACAACATCTCGTTCCCTCCATCAGGGAACAGAGGTTACAACAGTAACCTAGACGATTGTGCTATATTGCTACATTTATATCAAATAATTATCTCTTGTTTTATATTTTTTAATAATGAAGACATTTTTTTTAGTGTGTCTCAAGTCTTTAATACTTTTTCAGGACATTGTATGTGAAAGGAAAGCTTGAGTTAAAATAAATAAATTAATTAAATTGAATGGCAAATTGTACATTTTTGCAAATGTAAATTAAAATCCTCTAAAGCATCAGTCAGCTGTGGTTATGTTTCAGTGAGTATAGAACCCTTGACTGGGGAAGAAGAATCAATAAAATTCATTAAACCTTGACGACCATCATTGATGGAGCCTTCGCCTGCTTCTTTTTACTACAGTAAATTAAATTTGAAAAGCTTATGTAAAAAATGCTGACCCCTGAGCTGACTAAAGGATTTGAGTAAAAGGGCTTGGCACGTTTAACTTAAAGAGCTAATACAAATTAGCATAATAAAAGCTTACATATTGGCAGATTCTTTTCTATGCACTGGAAGCGGCCCATGGATGTCAAATAGCCAGCTGGGCCTTTTTTATATTTCTGGGATGTTCTTTTTTTGTCCTGATTTATAATTTTTTTTTTTAACATACATCAACTTGTTTTTGCACTCTCTGCCTTTTGTGGCTTTATTCTGGAACACAATATCCACAGTAATTGGTTCAGAGTTCAAGAATGTACCAGATTATTAATAGTATTAGCTTCTTAAGCAAGGATGAAAATAATATTAATAAAATAATAATTTTTATTTATATACAATTTTTCACAACACACATTGTTTCAAAGCAGATTTGTAGAAAATGATGCTATAATAGAAAATTATGCTGTAATGTCTGAAAGGAAAATTAAAGTCTGCATTTACTTAGCTTCTATACATTTTTTAGGAAACAAAGCTTTAATAAACAAAAGGCCATACAAAAAGCATTTTTCCTACATGAATGTTTTGAGCATTGCATATTGTTTAGTGTTTTACATATTAATTAAGTTTGTTGCAGCTTTGTAGTTTGTTTCGTCATTGGCATGATAATATAGGTTTGGATGCTTACCTTTTGAAAAATTGAGAGTTCAGGGCAAATTTTCTGCAAACTTGACACAAATTTGCCACTGATTATTTTACATGCAAATGAGATTTGTGGCAAACTGTCCACTATTCTCAAAGGTTTGCTGCAGGTTCACCACTACCGGTGAAGAGCTGCAAACTTCTGGCAAACATTTGTGGTGAATCACAAGCTAATTTGCATATGAAAATAATGAGTGTAAAATCTGTTTAAAATCAAGTTTGCCAGAACTCTGGAATTTTTGTAAGGATTGTACTTAAGTTTCCCATACAAGAAGCAAATGACTGTGCAATTACATGTCGTGTCCTATTTAGTATAGTTTAATTAAGGTACAATAATGGTGCTTTTCAGAGAACTTGGAACTCAACATTTTCCCACCTCCTACTTGAAAATATCACTGGAATGTCATTCAAAGTCGATCAACCCCGGCATTAGTGAAAAGTGTTTTTTGACGTAATTTCCAAGAATTTCCAAAGAGTATAACGTGGAGCTGGGTTTTTGTGAAATGTAAAAACATATTTTTAAATATGTTCACAGCATGAAATTTGTGAACAGGCCTACATTTTGACCTATTTTGCTCATTAGCTACTATATAGCAAGCTAGCTAGAATCTGGAAGACTGTGCATGCCAAGTAAATTTGACATGTGTACATGTTACCATGACCTGTGATTCATGAAGTGCATTGAAAGTGGGAAATTCCCACCTCCGACTTCATCTGGAACATGGCATTAGTTATTTTTTGTTTATGTTGTGCTGGATACGTTTTGCAAAGGGCAAAATGGATGTAAGCCTTTATTTCATGTTTGTTGAAAGAGAAGAGCCAGGTATTGGGTAGAATGAGACAAAAATTATTAGAAAAAGAAATAAAAAAAGCCCCCCTCATCTCACTACTCACTTTTTGTATTATTTGTATTTTATTTTAGCTCTCTTTATTATTTTATTCCTTTGAAATGGTGCCAATAAGCACAAAACTGGGCGAGAACATTCTTTCATGTTTGTTGACATGTTATCAAGAATAAACTGCGTGAGTTTGTAAATTTCATTATCTTAATTTTAAGATGCATTTGGGACGATCGGTTTAAAACTGGTTACGTGCGATTTAAAGGGAAATAAGCGTATGAAAATTGAAAAAAGCAAATGCATGAACACGTACAATAGAGACATAGATATGAGCAGCACGCACATTTGAAGTTCAGTTACAGGTACTGCACTAAAATAACAGAGTTCTGCTCTAAAAACGTCATGTTTGCAAATAATGAAGAGAAACTGTACACTGTATTTTAGCGTGTGAGTCGCAGGGTGCCAACTGCAAACTTGGCTTAGTGGGAAAGAGTAAGTCACAGCATATTCATCCTTTTATTTAGCTTCTTAACAATTATCCAAATTCTTTTATTCCCTGGGCTAGTATTCAATCAAATGCTGTTTGTGAATTCACTGAGACAAGTTTTGGGATGATTCGGGCCTATTGATTCTGGAAGATTCGGACCTATTCAATTTCTCATCACCTCATAAGCTTAAAACTTAATACTCTTGCAAAACTGCAAAGGTACTGCTGTAATTTTAATTACAAGGCTATGGATAAAGATGTTGTCCCAAAAGCAAAAGTGAAATTAATACATTATTTCAATTTCATCATCATTATTACAGGTGTTACTGCTGTATTTTACCCACAGGCTTTTTTAACACCATTATTATGTGCATCTGAAAACTCTGGTAACATATTTTTTTGAATAATATGATTATTTCGTCATATCAGTGGCCTAGAAAAAGCTGTTTTATTCTACAACCCAGATAGCACAAGCATATCACCAAGATATCTGTTTTAGATATTTTTATCTGGAAAGCATCACAATATAAATAACACCTGCTAAACATCTTTAAAATATCAGATTTACAAACATTATAGATCATAAATGTCTCAAATATGTCTTATTGATATCCAAGAAATACAGCACTCTACGTATTATAGATGTATTGCATGAGCAAACAATGTCAAAAATACACCTTCTAGATGTAAACACAAGCATCAAACAGACATCTGGGTGATGTAGGAGTGCTATCAGGGAAGGAGGAATTCACCCCCTCATGGACCTTGCCATGTTGAGATCATATGACCAACATAAACTGTAAGCATTGTACATCTAGAAGCTAAGTGGCAGCAGTGTGAAGCGTTTCATAAACAATCTTTATGCATTCATGCCAATAGGTGTCAGTATAAAGTCTAAGACCACTGGGACAAATGAGAGTGATTAAAACATATATTTTTTTAAAGTGCACCAAAAATCACCAAATCACCAAAAAGAACTATCAGCATATTTTCTTACCTTGCACAAAGCTAAAATATGAGCAGATTTAACATTTAAGACTTAATGGTAATTTGAGATGTCAAGCTCTTAGTCTTGAAAGTTATACAGTATTTCTGTGCAGAACTTGACCACTGAACTTGAGAAAAGGCCAATGAGAAATTGAAGACAAAATTTGCATGTCACTCACCCAGACATACAGGTATAAAAGGAGGGAATCATGCGTCTGTCCATTCAGATTTCTTCTTCAGAGCCGAGCGGTTGTGCGATCAATGAGCTGAGATCACTTACTGTTCCACTCACCTCTGCAGAGCTTACGTTGTTGAATCAACGGCGCATATCAGCGGCTTTCTCCTTCTCTGCAAGACAGTGCAGCTTTGCCCCTGGGTGCTTCGACAGCACTGCTGAAAGAGTTATTTTCTCTAAAAGAGCAATACACAGCTGGCGTTGAACGTCCTTTTCAGGACCCGTCTTTATAGAGATGCCCTTCCATCCCTATATAGTTCCTGGATGTGATCGATTTCTCTCCACTTCTAATGGTCATAAGATCTGCCTCGCGTGCCTGGGCTGCGATCACACGCAGGCAGCATTTTATGAATGGTTCATGTTCTCAGTGTGAGAACATAAACATGGCAACGTTGCAGTCACGGCTTTCTTTCCTCTGAGAGAAAGCCACTTCAGGTGTCGCCCAGCCTTGGTCTTGGTCTTGACTTGTTCTCAACCCCCCAAAGTCTTGGTCTTGTCTCAGTCTCAATACACTCTGGCCTTGGTCTTGACTTGGTCTCGGTTTAGGTGGTCTACAACACTGCTTGGGGGAAACAAGGATCACTGGGGGCATGAATATAATTCCAATATTTTTTATTTATGTGAAGTGCAAGTCATGGTTTAAAGTACAAGTTATGGTTTATAAAAGCTAACGTCACCTGTAAATGACAATCCATACTCATCAAATGACAAAGTTGTATTATGACTTGTTAGTATAAAAAGGAAAAAGGGTTTTTTTTTTCCACTGAGCTCTTTAGGAGTTTTGCAGACATGGTGACTATGTTCTGAGGCTATTTTGCTGATAAATGCTTGAACAGACTAGAACAGACACATAGGCTGACAACAGCAGCACTCCAGTTAACCAATCTTCTCTTCCACAATAGCTTCAGCACAAGCTTGTTTTTTTTTCTTCTTTGCCTGTAAATCTTCTAAGATTTGTTACATTATTATATTAGCACACATGGATGACTTTTATCATAACACAAAAAGGTGAATTGGGACAGATAGTGATAGAGTGAGAGATTGAATGAAAAAAGGAGATATCACACAATGATCCATTAAAGAATGATAAAAAGGCCAGAGTCAGTCATGGATGACGAGCAAATTATCCTTGATAGACTTGAGATGCAGAGTCATCATTGAGCCAAGGGCATAGATTTGGCTTGAACATTGGGGGTATACTTTATCATGGTATAAATAATGTGGGGTGTACTTGCTGGTTTTGATTATTGGGGGGTTACCTCCCCCCCATCCTTCCTGGATTCTAAGCCACTGCATTGAGCTGTCAGACAGAGATTATTTAATGTCCATAAAGATCCTGTGAATACTGGAGGAACTCCTTTTCTATTCTCCTTTTATCATCTCTGTCTGAGAGTTTAGAGCAGTGGTTCTCAACTTGTTTTGCTTCAGGACCCACATTTTACACTGGACATTATGTGGCTACCCAAAACAATCCCAATCGTAACCCTTATTTAACGTAGTCTGTGTCATATTTTCTTTTACCTTGTGAAGCTTCTAATTTTTTTTAGTATAACGGCATGTTAATACACAACCTGAAGATCATGAAGATCAAGCATCTGCCTAATTTGTCTGGCTTCTAACAAAAATACTGTAAAAATTAACATTACATTTCTAAAGAACTTTTCTGACACTACACTCAAAGTCATCTATTTGTGCTACATAGCGAATAGGGGACTCTCCTCAATCACCACCAGTGTGCAGCATCATCATGAATGATGCGATGGCTCCCAAAGTGCGCCAGTAGCTCCCACACACCAGCTATTGGTGGAAAGAGATAGTAGAGTGATATAACCAATTTATGTCCCTGTCACTATACTGGGGCATTAGGACACACACAGACCACAGGGTGAGCACCCGCTGTTGGCCTCTCTAGTACCTCTTCCAGCAGAAACCTTCCTATCCAGGTACTGACCAACCCTGCTTAGCTTCAGTGGGTAACTAGTTTAGAGCTACAGGGTGATATGGCTGCTGGAGTTTGATTGGACACAATCACATTGGTTTTGAACGTCTTTTTAAAGATGCACCTTTTTAAAGATGTCTTTCCGCCTTCGTGTATTTCCTGGATGCGGCAGATATCTCTCCACTTCTGATGGTCATAAGAGCTGCTTCGCGTGTCTGGGCTGTGATCACGCGCAGGCAGCGTTTTATGAATTGTTCATGTTCTCAGTGCAAGAACCCCGTGAGCTGGATGATGATTTAGCCGCTGCATCGGAGAGCCTCAGATCAGCGTCTGATGCTGATGACTCGAAAGGGCTGCCACCTTCGGGTCTGCTTGTACGGTCTAAGCCTGATGCGCAGATGTCCGCTATGCTCGCACAGGCCGGTGAGAGCACAGGGCTGGACTGGAACACTCCGACCTAGATGATTGGTTCCTTGGGTCAGGGTGCCACTCACAGCCACGCCCCACCGGTTCCTTTCTTCCCGGAGGTGCATGACGAGTGGACAAAGCCGTAGAGGGCACATTTACTACCCAAAACCGGCTTCCTCACTCCTCTGCTCTCAATACCTTCGATGGCGGAGCAGCCCCAAGAGGTCTATGCCCTGCATGCCATGGCCCCCCTGCAAAACCACCAGGCCAAGGCACTTAAAGGTCTGCACTTGGGTAGTCCTGTTCCTAATGTGCTGCAGGAACTGCGCTCCACAACCAACCGTACCCCCCGGGCCACGAAGGTCACAGTGCAGGTACTCAGACAGGCGACACCCACACTCATGGTCCAGGAACGACATCTGTGCCTGAACCTGGTCGAGATGTGGGACCCCGACAAAGCCAGCATTCTCAATGCCCCTGTCTCCCAGTTTGGCATATTCAGCGACACTGTTGAAGACTCTGCCCAGCAGTCTTCGGCAGTGAGGAAGCAGATGGAGGCCATCTCCCACATCATGCCTTGCTGCCATTCCAGCATGAGCCATGCTCCATCTGCTCACTGAGGGGGTCCCCCCATGGCTTCTAAACAACAGGCAGCTCCGCTTCAACCTGGGCCCAACTCTCAGCCCCAGCGTAGAGCTCCCCACGGGAAACTGACCCCCCCCCCCCCCCGTCTCACAAACCACTACCGGGGCCCAGAAGGCTCCCAAGCATTCCTGAGATGAAAAAACCAAGGAGCAAGATGGCCGCTATGGAGTTGGTATCTGGGCCACTCTGTCCCCATCACCCTGCCCGGACCACAGTACCCACATTGCCGGGAAAAAGAGATCAGTTCCTTCACTCCTTTGGTCACCTAACCGGTGTCCCCAGGCGCCATTCTCATGGTGGTCTGGTGCCAAGCACCTACTGTCACGAAACCATGGACGCAGCCCCCTCGCCTCCACGCCCTCAACTGTAGACTCCCGGCAGGCCGGTTCTGATGAGTCTAGAGGATGCCTCCATAGGACCTCCACCTCAGTCACGCAAGGTAAGTGCTTTGAGTTTTTTTCACAGCTCAATTGTTTCAGGACACAACTTTGCTCTCCGACATATTACCAGCTCCCCCAGCTGCGAAGCCCCACCGGGTACGTCATATGTAATCGTCCCCTTAGTGCCCCCCGCTCGGAGCTTGGACACATCGCTTATGCTTCCAACCCATTGCGCTGTCGGGCCGGGACCATCCAACTCGGCAATGTGATTTAGTTCAACAGGCACTCACCCCACAGGGGTCCGATAGAGCCGTCCCTCCAGCTGAGATGAAGCCAAGGTTCTACGGCCCTTGTTTATCGTACCCAAGAAAGGGGGTGCGTGGCGGCCAATCTTGGACCTGCGAGTTTTGAACCGGGCCTCACACAGACTCCTGTTCAAATGTGCTTATGCGGAAACTTAATCTAACGTATGTCCAGCATCTAGATTGGTTAACAGCGGCAGACCTGAAGGATACGCACTTTCACACCTCACCTTGCCTCGGCACAGACCCATCTTACGGCTCACGTCCGACGGCCTGACGTACTAGTACCAGGTCCCCCCCCTTTGGCTCATCCCCGTTCCCTCACATCTTCACGAAGGCAACAGAGTCCGCCCTTGCCCCACTAAGGGAAGTGGGCATCTGCATACTTGACGTCCTTGACGACTGGCAGATTCTAGCTCACTCTCGAGAGTCTCTGGGCGCCCACAGGGAGCAGGTGCTCAGGCACCTTAGCCATCTAGTGCTTCAGGTCGACGAGGAAAAGAGCAAACTCTCCCCGGTTCAGAGCATCTCTTTTCTCAGCATGAAATTAGACTCAGTCTCAACAACAGTGCGCCTCACAAACGAGCGCACGCAGCCGGTGCTGAACTGCCTAAATTTGCTCAGACAAGACACAGCGGTTCCATTGCGGTGGTTCCGGATGTTCCTGGTGCATATGAAATTCTCAGCGAAGGCCGCACCACTCGGGTTGATGCATATGAGACCGTTCGTCCAGTGTTCCCTCAAGTCTGAGCACGTAGGACTCGGGAATGTGGAACGTCTGACCGGTGTTCCGCTTCCACTTAGCGCCTTTCCCCTGCACTGAGGTGACCACGTGCACTCTTTTCCCCCAGGAGAGTCCACTAGATTCCCACTCCCTGGACGTTCTTCCTACCTAGCCCTCTGGTCCTTTAATTCAGCGGAGGAATTCCCTGACCAGACCCACTACGGGTACTAAAATTACTCTGGAATAGGTGCTCCACAGGATGGGCCCTGTGGATTAATCCCCCTGTGTATATTTTCCAAGGTACAGTCCCCCTGTGGACGGACCCGCGTCTCCCTTGGGCAGTCCACGCTGCCCCCCGGTTTGTAGTAACTCCTCCCTCGTAGTATGATCTACCTCCGTTCCATTTCCACATGTGGCATGAAAACCCATGTGATGTATTTCGCCACTCTTTACCTCCCCCAGCCTGGGCAGGTGGTGGTCTCCACTGGGTCTTTTCCCCCTGAAAGAATAGGAGTTGGAAAAGAACGCCTTCCCCGATGCGTGTGATAGCGTTAAGATGGCCCCAGCCGCTTTAACTCTATGCGAGAAACATAGAGAGAGAAAAGGCACGGCTTGCGCGGCCTGCTCCCATGCTTGGCACTTCTTGGCAAAGTTTTTTTCCCCCTCCTTCGGGATGCCGGGAACCTAAAAAGTTTATGATGATTTTATTAGGCATTGGGGAAGGTTACGTGCAGTCTGACACAGCCTGTCACTTTGGCAAGCAACTGCCTGCCCGCTCCTGCATCAGCAGCGCACGTACACGGTTCAGCGCATGGCATGATTGAATAGGGACCCCTAGTGTTGCTTCACTCAACACAACGTCCAAGTGAGCAACAGATGGGGAACGTCTAGGTTACTGTTGTAACCTCCATTCCCTGATGGAGGGAATGAGACATTGTGTCCCCTTGGCCACGACGCTGAACCGAGCCACTGCAAAGCCAACCTTACTCTCGGTTCCTCAGTGCAAAACCTGAATGTACAGAGGCATGAGTTCCTCCTTTTATACCCATATGTCCAGGGGAGGGATATGCAAATTATGTCTGCCAAATTCTCATTGGCCTTTTCTCAAGTTCAGAGATAACTGAGACCTTCAAGAAAGTCCCCTAGTGTCGCTTCACTCGACACATCTCGTTCCCTCTATCAGGGAATGGAGGTTACAAAAGTAACCTAGGCGTTTTGCTGGCAAATAATACACCCTTTGTAAGTTACTCTATGAGGCTTAGGTGATTGGACTCTTCTTCACTTCAGCAGTATCACTGCCATCATCTAATTAGCAAAGCATAATGTAAAACAATTAATCTTATAAGGGTTTCATATGACGATAAATGTTTAAAAATAATGCATTGCTTTCCATGTTGCTCATAAACAGGACGAATGTAATTTTTTGTTTTTTATTACCAGCTTGGAAATTCTGCTATTTATACACTCACTGTTTGAGTAAGCTGACTTTGCATATGTCATTGTGAAGAACATTCCAAAACTTTAATTATTTTCTTTCACACTCTAACTTAGCTGAAACTCTTTGGTCCTTGTTGGACTTTCTACTTCTGTAGAAGATTTGCTGAGACAGATACATTGGCAGGTTTGGACAAGTTGTTTTCACTTTCTCCAGGGAAAAGAGTGTTAAGCAAGAAGATCTGAGTTGAAATTGGGGAGCAGGTTTCAATGTGGAAGGCTTCGAATCTGGTTAGCTCTAACAGTTCCCAGAGAGGAAAGGACAGAGAGACAAATTTGTTTGTTATCCTAGGAGAATGGACACATTTTTAATGCATTAAAGGAATAGATCACCCAAAAATGAAAATTTGCTGATAATTTACTCAGGCCATCCAAGATGAATATGACCTACTTTCTTCATCAGAACAGGATTTGAGATTTTTAGGAAAGTATCCCAGGTTTTTAGCTTCATCGAATACAAATGAATGGACACCAATTTTTGATGGTCCAAAAAGCATATTTAGTCAGCATCAACTTAATCCATATGAGTCCAGTTGATTAAGTAATGTCTTCTGAAGTTAATCGATAAGTTAGTGTGAAAAACAAATAGCTAATTGAAATGTTTATAAAGTTGTTATAAAGTTTTAATTAGTGATTAATTGTTCACACAAACATATCGACTCACTTCAGAAGAAATTACTTGATCAGCTGGAGTCATGTGGATTACTTTGATGCTGAATAAGTGTGCATTTTGGACCATCAAAAAGTGGTCCATTCACTTGCTTTGGATGAAGCTAAAATCCTGTTTTGATGAAGAAAGAAGGTCATATATTTCTTGGATGGCCTGAGTGTGAGTAAATTATCAGCAAATGTAAATTTTGGGGTGAACTATTGCTTTAAGCACATTCCCACCATCGGGCTGAATGTTTCAATAGGGCTGGGCGATAAAACAATCTTGATTTTTATCTAAAAAAAAGCTAAAAAAAAAGAGAGATGGCCGCAATATCGATGATAAACTTTTGAGTAATTTTCTATACCCTATATTCTACATCTAGAACAGGGGTGTTCATTACATCGATCGCGATAGCAAGACAACCACTGGTTGGTTTATCTAGATAAAATATAAAAGATTGACTTTTTATTTCCTGACGTCTGTCACTGTGTGTTGTTTGATTGACAGGCGGTTAATGTTTGAGCGCTAATGCGGTTACGTGCCTAAATGATCAAATACACTTTATAATTCCAGTCTTGATGAAGCATTAATGTAAAAGCAGTCGGTTTGGCCAAATGTGAACATATGTTGTTGTACCTATCAAATGTTGGACATGAAGGGTACATATAACCGAATTGAGCACTGTCTAGTAGGCTATATCACATAAAGGCTATAAATAAAACAACAACAAGGAAATGAGAAAACCAATCACTATTTTTGGCTGAATAACTTGAGTAGCTTTAAAAGTATTAATGTTATATAATAAATGTAATAATAATATTTTTTAGAATATTGTTATTTTTTTTATTATATAATACCGAAACCTGATGTAGAGAGATTGTTAATTTGTACAATAAATGACCAAGAAAGCAGAGATGAACAAATAAGTTATAATTATGCTTTTATCATATTTTTTCTAATGCCTGATAGAAAAGTGTCAATCTGTATAGTGAAATACTTCAGGCAGAACATTCCACAAACTTCAGAAAATTGTGCATCATGCATTAGAATGAGAACACAACTATTTCTTTTTTTCTATTAAAGAAATAGTTCACTCAAAAATGAAAATTCTCTCATCATTTACTCGCCCTCATGCCATGCCAGATGTCTATGACATTCTTTCTTCAGAACACAAATGAAGATTTTCAGAAGAATATTTCAGCTCTGTAGGTTCATACAATGCAAGTTAATGGATGCCAAAATGTTGATGCTCCATAAAGCACATAAAGTCAGCACAAAAGTAATCCATAAGACTCCAGTGGTTAAATCCATATCTTCCGGAGTGATATGATAGGTGTGGGTGAGAAACAGATCAATATTTAAGGCCATTTTTGCTAGAAATTCTTCTCTCTGCCCAGTAGGTGAGATTTCAAAGATTTCGCTTCAAAGCTGTACCTAAATACATGTGGGCCGATGGGCCCGCAGTAATTTTTATGATTCTTTTCAGTCGTTTGTTGCGGGCCCCCTCTCACCCTGGATCCTAGGGCAGGCTGCCCACACTGCCCTCCCTGTAGTTACGCCCCTGGTTGGTAAACATTATTTTGTTTTTTCTATCCTCTTTGACATGGTCTGTGTCTTTCCTTACTGTGCTTTAGCAAAGCAAAAACCACACTGTCAGAAAAAATTTGCAAATATTTTACCTAGGGGTACAACAGCACTGTTGCACCCCTAAAGGTAACATTTTAGCAATTTTTTTCTGACGGTGCAGGGGTGAAAAGAAGTCCTAAAAACTGGAATGTGTGATCATCCTTCATAGTGCAATTGCTCCAATGCTTACATCTCAGGTGTCGGCAACTGACGTATTTGTTGCGTATATATTAATCCTGATTTTGCATCACCACAGTGGAAAAATAACCATCTTTTGTTTTGAAGATTGTGAGATTTTATCATGTACGTGTACATGTACATAACGAAGAGCATTTATTTAAACTGGTCACTACCATATTTAATAAAATGTCACAGTATTGAAACTTGATTCTTCGAATCTAGATACTCAGAAAGTATCCCATCAACAACAGATACCTTTCATAGACTCTTTTATTTGCATAAGGGATCAGGGGTTGGTTGCAAAAAGAAAGAAACAAAAAACAAACCCTTAAGTTAAGTAAACCCTAGTGACAACAGCCTTGCAATTATATCCTTTAACTAAGGGTAACTTGCAACCGGCCCATAACTGAAATAGAATCTTTCTCTAGGAGAAGAAATGAAACTCATCCCCAGCTTGGTGGTTTATCCCAGATTCTGAAAATGATACAGAAGTGTGACGTGAATTGCCATATACTGTAAAACAAGCTGAGAACAGTGCTTCACACCAGGGTTGTGTATCGCCCTGAAGGGGTTTATATTGCAATAATGACTGACTGTACATTATATTATGTGAGTTGAAACAGACAACAGAGTGATTAATTTTCTAGCTATGTAGAAAATGTGTTGCCTTTGGAAAAAATTTATTCACGTTATCATTATGCAAAAATCATTATACAATCATACAAAAATATGTCACTGCAGAATGCTGCGTTTACCAATCAGGTTTAAGGAGCCTTAACTTGGGCTAAAATATTGACGTAGGCACCATGACATCAAATTAATATTTTATGCCACTTGGTGGCAACAGTGACACATTTGTAGAATCAAACTAAATTTGACACCTCAATGCAATCAGTAGACCGCTGAACAAACCTCATATCGTAACCCATTTTAGATGCATCATGGTCATGATCTTAATAATGAATGTCATATTATTTTATTATGCATGTACAAAATAACGTGATACGCATGAATAGAGTAATCTTTCAAAGAGATATTTCAAAATATGCCTGATCCGCTGTTCTCATAATTAAGAGTATAATACATTTTACATTCATTTTTTATTGTTTTATGAGTAGTTAATTTTCCCTTGCTGTTGTTAAATGTAAATGTGGCACGGTGGAGGGCGGGGCCGGGTCGTGACTCAACACGCCCGTTCCCGTCCTCCACCGTGCCACACTAATCATATAACTATTTCCCAGACTATCTTTTAAATTCTTGATCTTTGTTTCAACCAAACACTACAAATAAATGGCCTATAACAAATATAGTGATCAATCGGTTTAATCCAGCCTGTAATGTTATAATTTCTACATGACCATATATATATATATATATATATATATATATATATATATATATATTATATATATATATATATATATATATATATTATATATATATATATATATATATATATATATATATATATATAATAACTAAGCAATTTTTTCAGGTTTTTCAGAAATGTTACCAGAGGTGGCCAGCATCATGAGAAGATGATTTAGGCAAAAAAATATTTTTTGTCAAAAAATGACTTGGACATTATTTTAGGAAGGTGATGGTATATGATTATGTGCATTTATGTAAAGGACAACTGAAATTGTATATCTATTTTATAACAATATGATTTATATATTTTAGCAAATTACTTTAATATTATCTTATGGGAAAAATATGCCTTTTTGTATTATGTCATGACATTTGAGTGATGTCATTGCCAATTACCATCTTTTTCACCAATCAAATCCTGCTCTCACTCAGAATGGCCTGTGACTTGAGTGAGACAGGTATGTTGTGAATTAATATAGTGAATTAAGTATTTTTTCAGTCAATACTTATGGATTGAGTGTTTTATTGCTGGTTTAAGTTCATGCATTTGTTTTAATGTTGTTAGTTTTATGTATATTCAGAGATCCCCTTCTGTCACTCACTCGATGTTGTGTCGATGTAGTGACACTAGGAGTCGATCTTGAGAGCCCCAAAACACCTCATATCTTTGAGAAAAGGCCAATGAAAATTGACAAATGGAATTTGCATGTCACTCCCCCATATATACAGGTATAAAAGGGAGCTGGAATGCTGAGTTCATTCAGATTTTTTTCCGGACCTGAGCGGTTGTGTATCAGCGAGCTGAATTCCACTGCTGTTCCATTCACCTCTTCAAGAAGCGTTTGCTGTTGGATATATGGTGCATTCCAGCGGCTTTCTCTCCATCTGCACGCTCAGTACAGAGCACGCCCCTGGGCGCTTCGACAGCGCTAAAAGTTTATATTTCTCCTCTAAAGAGTATATTTCCTCTATTAGAGCAAACACATTGGCGTTGAACGTCTTTTTAAAGACGTGTCTGTTTAAAGATGCGTTTCCGTCTCTGTGTAGTTCCTAGGTGCGGTCATTACCTCTCCACCTCTGATGGTCAGGATCACTGCCTCACGTGTCTGGGTCATGATCACATTGAGGAAGCGTTTGTAAAAAGGGGGCTGGCAAAACTGCTAAAAACATATATATTTGCCCCTTGAAGGTTTCTGCGTTGTTCTGTCTTTTCTGAGCACTGAAGTAAAGCAATTATTGTTATTAATTTGCACTTTACAAATTCATCCCGTTATTAATTTTATCTGACTCCAATTTTATATTAATCTGACTCCATTTTTAAGTTGACCTCTAATTTAGAATTAAAGCTCTAAATACTTTCTGATCATTCTTTTATTTTAATCATTTAAGTTATTGATTACTCTGAATCCTCTTCTGTTCATTTACCTTTTGATCAGTTTCTAATGAGATTCAAACTAATAGTCTTTAAGTGGCTTCCTCCTACATTAAAGCTTCAGTTATGATATAAATGATTCCTAAAATGGTATTCTCCTGCTCGGTTCCTCCAGAGCAGTTTTCTCCTATTTTAAAGAACCAGTACTGATATAAATGATTTCAGAGGAATACAGAATAAATCAAAAAGTAACAATTTATTTGCCAGGTAAGATTTAAAACACAAGATAAAGAAACAAGTCAAAAGAACATACCTGACAATTGAGAACTACATGTAATTGCAAAGCATGGGAAATCTGAATGCAGATTTCTGTTATTGAAGTTACACACAGTGAGGTGTGCGGGATCGTCTGACTACAGAGAACCTTGAGCTCTGGGCCAGCCTTCCTTAAATATCCAGACAGAATACACATTGTGTACCAAATGGTATTGTCCTTTGAGAATTTGGGGGTGAATGGGTTCTTGGCTTCCTGGTGTTAAACCTTCAAGGAGGGGTTTAGATCTCCAGAGTTATTCAGTATTTGGCAAAGACCTTATAACTTTGTTGTCATTGAGTTTTATAAACCTGGGGACAAAACACTATACCAGACGCACTGAGACATTTTGAATGATACCAAACATGTTACACTAGTTACATTATTTGTATACATCAGATATGGTCTCTTGTTACATACAGATATTAGGTGAGTTTGAGGTGATTCTGTGCTGAGGGGGAATGGATGAGGAAGAGAGGGAAGAGAATGGGACAGATATGGAAGGGCAACAATGAGGTGTGAATTTGCAGTCTTCGCTCAGTGGGGTATGGTGCCTCAGGAAGAGATGATAATTGTGAGAAAGTTCATTTGTTGATCTTCTCGAAGTTGATCATCAAAGGCTCTTTGCCTTTGAATGTAAACACATTAGCACATTGGCACCCAGCCTTACACGTTCATGGATGGTTCATGTTCTCACTGCGAGAACACGGCCATGGAAACGTTTCCAGGGGAAAGACACTTCAGCTTTCCCCCCTGCTGGTCCTTCTACCTATGGGTATGAGCCCGCATCGGTTGACGCTGAAGGCAATTTGGGGGCTTCAATGGGTATGGTTCCGCCGGGTAATCCCCCACGGACCACTCATTCCCTGACACGCTCGTTTGCTCCCGTCCAGTTCTGGGATGAGTCAGGCACCTCACCTCAGTGCCAGTCTAGTGTCTTTTTCGGAGTTTGCGGGTTAGATGAGATGTTGATCACTGCATCGGAGAGTGCCTCGGTGATGTCAGACGGTGAGGACTTGACCAGGCTGGTGCATTCGGGTGTGCCCGCTCAGTCTGAGGCAGACGTGGAACTGATCGCCATGCTTGCATGGGCTGCCACCCTTGAGCACTCGCGGCTTGACGACTGATTCTTGGGGTCGGCGCACCACTTGCGGCCACGCCCCCCACCAGTCCCCTTCTTCCCGGAGGTGCATGAAGAGCTAACGCTGTTGTGGAAGGCACCTTTCAATGCCCTAACCCAATCCTTCAGCTCGTCCGCTCTCACTACCCTCGACGGCAGAGCGGCCAAGGAAGGAGACGACTGCAGGAACACGGGAGCTGGTTAACAGACCACTCTGTCCCACAGTGGAGGGGCGGGAGGAGATTCTTTTCTTTCCCTTTTCTTTTATGTTCGCCACTCCCCGGACGGGCTGCAGTACCCACATTGTAAAAAAAGATCAGTTTCCTCTGTCCTTGGGTCCCACCGCCGGTGCCAATGGTCACCATTACCATGGAGCACTCGCAGCCAGGGCCTCACGAACACGGCTTCCCACCTTTACATGCCCCGCTGCACCATGTAAGACACACCCCAGCCGGTGGTGACGAGGGCGGCCCGGGAGGCCCTCCTCCTCAGTTGCCGGCCCGTCAGACTCAGCTGTGGGATTCAATTTACCAGGCGACCGCCCTGGTTCCACAGCATTCACTTCACGGCAGTGAAGGGTGAGAACGCCGCCATCCTACGTGCGGAGATTGCATTCCTTCAGTGGAAGGGCGTGATAGAGCAAATCTGAATGAAGCCTGTCCCTTCAGCCGAGGTGAGGCAAGGGTTTTACAGCTCTTACTTTATCGTTCCAAAGAAGAGCAGTGGGTTGTGGCCAATCCTGGACCTGCGAGGTCTGAACCGGGCCTTGCACAGAATCCCGTTCAAGATGCTGATGTAGGAGCACATTTTGGTTGTCTGGTTGCTCTGCTGACAACCATTCCATGCCATGTGAGGCCCAAGTAAGCTCGGGACTCGACATCCCAAGAAAGCTCGTCACTCTCTATGGTTCACACACCCATGAGAAGGCCTCGCTTCAAAGCCAACCTCCTATAACTTCAATCTTACAGAGGTCCAAAACATAGACGGAACGAACTTTCGACCAAGTGCCAAGAACCAAGCAGCACAAAGAATGCAAGGAACACCACAAAGACACGCAAGTACATCTCCAATATTGTGCTAAAGTGCTGGTGTATTAGTTAATTACTTTGGGTTATCCGATAGCAAATCGAGGTAGACTCAAAGAAGGATAAATGGTTCTTAAGCCATTGTCAACAGACTCCATAAAGTTCCTTTTCACTGTACTGATAACTTATTTCACATTCTGTCACTCTTTTCACCAACCTGTCTTATGTATATATGTGTTAGATTAGAATTATGTTTTGAATAGTAATAAAGTTTGTCTGTATTCAAAGATGAATGACTGTTGTATATTTAGATAAATAATCTCATCCCTGTTTCTAAAAGATTTTGCTTCAAAGCTGTACCTAAATACATGTGATACTATTTTCAATAAGACATGAGAATAATATCACTCCAATAAGTGAATTAATCATAATTCACTTATTAAAGCTAATTCCTTACAGTAGAAATTGTGAGTGGATACAACAAAACGTGTATTACAATTTTAATGGTGGAGAATCTATTAAGACAAATAATCTAGTTATTTGTCATTTATCTAATTTATATTGGTTGTCGAATGCGACATTATACATTTCATTACCTAATAATGTACAATAAGGACAATTTAATGTAGTTCATAGCTCACATATTTCGAGACCCTAAATTCCCTTCTAAATGTTGCATACCAAATATCTTACAATCATTATGTTTTGGAACACAGTCAAGTTGAATATTATATTAATATAATAATATAATGATTTTTATCAACATTATTTTTGTTTTACATTATTAATACATTTCTGTAATAAAATCGTAACTTTTACAGGGCACAGCTATTCATTCCAGTTAAACTAAAGAGTTCTAAATAATTTCTAAATGTTTTTGTAGGACAGACTCTTCGACAGGGCGGGGAAAAGGAGGACACGAGGACAGGCTTCTGCACACAGGTAAGGGGGTTTTTAATTTCTTCAAAGTAAAGTTACAGGGGTTCAAACATAAACTTCTTCTCATAACAAAACTTAAACTTCCTATTAACTTAAGACTACTTTTGGCTGCCGACACTGGACTGGCGTCCTGACTGGCGGTGCTGTGGCTCTTATATGCCGCTCTCCCCGTGCTCACTGAAATTAGAGACAGGTGTTAGACATAATTTAGCTCAGGTGTAAGCGCCCTTACCGCTTTCCCTCTCCGGAGGGGCGCTTGACCACGCCCCCGCCCCCGCTGCCACAGTTTTATTTTTGCGGACAACTGCATGATTATCTGTGTAGCTGTATAATCCTTCTTCTCTGTCCATAAATACCCAGTACCATGGCGTGTTAATTGTATTCTAACTGACAGAAGCCAAGCATATTTAGAATAATGCAAAAAGGAAATTAATGCAAATCTGGAGCACTTTAAAAATAAAAACATGGTAAGCAGATGGAACCGAACTCTGAGCACATCTGTTACACTGAGCACGAGATGGAGTTGTGGTGCACAGAAGTGCTATGAAACCACTGTAATAATGCACCAACACAATACAGACAGGACAGAGCAGCGCACAGAAACTTTGAAGCGAGCAACACAAGCAGACAATTTATATATTTATTTAATAAAATCGCAGCCCTATGCGGTTTAATATTCACACAAGGTCATATCCTGATTTTGATTTTATTTTGATTTATTGTGCAGCCCTACTTCAGACTGAGGCAACTGAACAGAGGGTATGTGTGTGTGTTTTCCCCTGTCTTGTATATAATAATCTGCAGTCGTAGTCCACCAAAAACTGGGGTGTAGGTAGTCTCTTTGTGGAATTGACAGGAAGTCAGCTACATGCCCATCACAGCAAACATGTCATCTGAAACCAACAAGATTTTGCTATTTGTCAGCACTATGGCCTTGATTACGGCAAGGCCACCAGTAAAAATTACCTTCATTAATGCAAAGTAGTGTGAAAGAGTTTGTTCAATTATAAGACCTACAGTATGTGATTAGAATAATAATTTTTCTAAATGTAGGCTTTATAAAAACAAATACTAAAAATGGCTCCTATTACCCTGCTATACTTTATGCTGAACAGTATAACAGTGCTCTTGAGAGTAGTTTTGTGTGCCAGTTCATGCATTTAGGCATAGGTGTAATGGTTTGTCAGCACCAACATATGATAAATGGACAAGGAAAAATTACGAGTAATGCAAACAAAGTAGTAAGAGGTAAGGCAACTTCTACAGAAAGTATAATAGCAAGCACCTAAAACAGAATGTGGGTCATATTTTAAGGGATAGTTCACCCACATATGAATTCTGGTATAGTTTATTCACACTCATGTTGTTCCAACCCATATGTCATAAGATATGTATATTGTAAGAACTCCAAGTTCGGAGATGGATGGGAGGAGATGGAGAGCAATGATGCAGTCAAATAAGGCTCTTTATTTCTCTGCCTTCAACACTCTGCACGCACTCTTCTCAGAGCTTTTCTCAGTTCAATCAGATTAGTGTCACGCTAACTTTGTCAACATAAAATTCTCTGAGACTTCAGCTTCGCAGTACATATAAACTTCAATATAAACTCTTCAGCTTCACAATAAACATTTAATAAGACACGCCAGTCACTGGTCAATTGTGTCATTCTCTCTCTCTCCCCCTCTGGCAGTGCCGTGGCCATTTATATGCCACTCTTCCAAAGTACACACACACACACACATATATATATATATATATATATATATATATATATATATATATATATACCGATCAATCACAACATTAAAACCACCTGCCTAATATTGTGTTGGTCCCCTCGTGCCACTAAAGCAGTGACAACCCGCATCTCAGAATAGCATTCTGAGATGCTATTCTTCTCACCACAATTGTACAGAGCGGTTATCTGACTTACCGTAGACTTTGCCAGTTCAAACCAGTCTGGCCATTCTTCATTGACCTCTCTCATCAACGAGGCATTTCTGTCCATAGAACTTCCACTCACTGGATTTTTATTGTTTTTGTCACCATTCTGAGAAAATTCTAGAGACTGTTGTGCATGAAAATCCCAGGAGATCAGCAGTTACAGAAATAGTCAAACCAGTCAAACTAGTCTGGCACCAACAATCATCCGTGCAATTATGTAATCAGCCAATCATGTGGCAGTAGTGCAGTGCTTATAATCATGCAGATACTGGTCAGGAGCTTAAGTTAATATTCATATCAACCATCAGAATGGGGAAAAAATTTGATCTCAGTGATTTGGAGTGTGGCATGATTGTTGGTGCCAGACGGGCTGGTTTGAGTATTTCTGTAACTGCTGATCTCCTGGGATTTTATTCACACACAACAGTCTCTAGAATTTACTCCGAATGGTGCCAAAAACCCCCCAACTGGGCTGTCCCCAACCAAAGATTTTGCTAGTCAACTAGTAGGCATTCATTTAAGCCATTAGTCGACTTGTCACAAGTTTATGATATTAATTTCATTACTTAAATTAAGTAATGAAATTAATATCATAAACATGCGACAAGTCGACTAATGGTTTAAATATATATATATATATATATATATATATATATATATATATATATATATATATAAATCATATGTATCACTTCATTATTTTATTTGCTTTTTCATTTCGTTTGTAGTGGAATTTGAATGTTGAAATGTATTTGATTTAAGTTTTACATTTTATAAATATGTTTTTTATTAAAAAAATATTCTATATTATATTAAATGTCATTTTCAATGCAAAATCACTAAAGCAAGAATATTCACCGATCCCTCAGCGCAGGGGTTGCTAATGTAATTGTATATATATATATATATATATATATATATATGTGTGTATTGTGAAGGAGGGAACAAAACAAAGTTATTCACACACATGATGTATTTTCCCGGATAACGAAATACCTGACCAGTAGAGAATGCATAGATGAAGTAGGTTGTTTGCCAGAGAGATGTTGACAACTGTTATAAAACCATCTCTCAAAAAGTGTTTCAAATCAACACACATTTTAATTGAACTAATTTGTTTTTCAGTTTCATTTGAATTTTTATTTAAAATAAATAAAAAATAAAGTTTTAAATCAAGGTGTCTTGCTTTATTGTGTAGGCTTAACCCTAACCCTTCCTAACTAAATTTACCCCATAGTACCACCTAATACCAGAGTTCATCATTTTTATGTGGAGTTTTTTCTGTGACCAACCGACCAATCAAACTTTGTTGACCAAGACTCTTCTCATCGACTAGCGTTTGGTTGACTATCAAGGTGCAGACCTAGTCAGCGGGCTGGTGATTGTTGAATAATTAGGCACAAATCTAAGTTAATAGCCAGCCAGCCCCAGGAACTGTCTCCACTATTTTTGGTCTTAGGTCTCAGGAAGGCTGCAATCGCTGTGGATTTATACATTTGGAGCCACACTTGCCTGTGGCCCAAGTGGAATCCCAGATACCATACTTTCACCCGTCCAATTGCGCACTTCTTTGGGTTTGCCTTGAGTCACGCTCGCCTTAATGGCCTCAGGACAGCCCTCAGGTGCAGGGGCCGCTGCCAATCATTACTGTAAATAATGATATCATCCAGATAGGCAGCGACATATGCAGCCTGCGGTCTGAGGATCCGGTCCATGAGCCGCTGAAACATAGCCAGGGCCCCAAACAAACCATACGGTAGCGACACTAATTGGTGTAATCCAAATGGTGTGGAAAATGCCATCTTTTAACAGGATATGGGAGTTAAGAGGATCTGCCTATATCCCTTTGTAAAATCCAGTATCGAATAAAAGCGAGCCATGCCAAACCAATCGAGCAGTTCATCAATCTGGGGCCCTGGGTATGCATCAAATTTAGACAAGGCATTGACTTTTCTATAATCCACACAGAACTGGATCGAGCAGTCACTCTTCGGAACCAACACCTCCGGGCATGTCCAGTCACTGTGGGATTCTTCTTTTACCCCATATCTAGCATGGCCTTTAATTCTCCCCTAACCACATTTTTGTGCTCGGGTAATCAGTAGGGATGACTGCATACCACTATCACTGGGGTAGTTTCGAAATGGTGCTCTACGAGATTCGTATGACCGGGAAGAGGCGAGAACTCGTTGGAAATTCTCCTGGTGTAACCCGGGGAAAAAATGGGTAATATAATAAATCAGACCTGAGTCAGAGGGTTGTTAAATTCGTTTATTTTCATATTGTACATTTTTCCAGTTCTGTAAAAATAATTTTACATTATTTTATTTGACATGTAAGATGTTTATTTTATAAAGTGAAAGTTACATAGGCTTACTGTTTGTGTTGTGCGATTGCGGAAGAAGAGAGAAATGACGTCAGACGAGGAAGAGAACAGTGTGCAGGGAGACGAGGAAGAGAACAGTGTGGAGGGAGCACGAGGAATAGAGACCGTAATATGTGAATAACATATTTATCTGGTAACATCTGGTAGTTTAGGGTGACTAATCCTGACAAACTATCGGTTGACATCTCAACGCTGAACAGTGCTTTGACGAAGAGCTCAATTCAGTTATTTACAGAGAGTTTGGAGTTTGACGCGAGCTGCTGACGGCTAGCGCGCGATCGGCGGGGACAGTGCTGTTGCGCAACACGCATGGTGAGCGTATTTCTTTGATTTGATTTAGCTCCACGGAGTGAAGCAGCCACGAGTTTTAGGCTACAACGAACCCGCGCATCGATTCAGGCCTGCGACGGGAACTGTGGTATTTTTGGTATTGGGATATTTGATTTTTTGCCGGCTATTAGTTTAGGAATTACACTGTCCATCATCTTTTGATTGTTTGCCAATTCATATTTTGGTGTTATTATTTATTTTATATTCAGTAAAAGGCTTGGCCATTTGTTTCAATTGTTGTTGCTATTGTCATTTTCAGTTCCCTTTTATAATTGTGGGTTTATTTGAGAACAACTGCAACCTGATTAATCATTTGCTCTTATTAAAATAATTATATAATTTGAAGAATTCAAATTAAAAGTAAAGTAACAAATTAGAATTAAAAGAACTCAGGTTAGCTTTCCCCCATAAACAACTGTTTGGGGGCGCTACAGAAAATGGAGGCACCGCTGGGATAAGGGCTTCTGGTTTACTGCTTCAAGTGTTGTGCGTGACAATAGCAACAGTAAAATGGCTGACAGATCAGAGTTAGTAGCTGAGCTAAAAGGATGGTGTCGTGGTGAGGGTCTAGATGAAGCTCACTCGCTTATGGTGATGGTTCCTGAGCAGGTTGAAATCGCTCAGATTGAGGATACACTGCATACAGTGAAATGTCTTGGCCGCGTTCGTGTACGAGGAAGGACATTTAGTGTTAAATATAACATGATAATGGCTTTGTGTGAGTGTAAAGAACAGTTGAAAGCTGAAAATGTCCCACAGGAGATATCGCCTATGGATGGTGGAGAGGCTTGGCCTCTTGTTATAATTGGTGAAGCTCCTGCTGTTGCAGATGAGTTCAGTTGCAAACTATTGAGTTTGTTACAAGCAGAAGGAAAGACAGTGGAAGATCTTCGTGGTTTTTTTCCATGTTCTGAACCGACTACCAGCACTACGGATGTTCTGCAGATAGTAGGTAATTTGTTGGAAAAGACTACAAAGCCGTCACTTGACACGGGTAGTTATCGCCGTCTTCGTCTCTTTTCTGGTGTGTTGCCAACTCCATGTGGAGAAGAGCAATTTGATAACTGGTTAGAGCAAGCTCAGTTGATGGTTGAGGAAAGTGAATGTGCAGACAAAGAGAAAAGACGCAGACTAATGGAGAGTCTTAAAGGGCCAGCTCTCGAAATAGTCAAGTCTGCAAGAGTCACTGATCCTGAGATAAGTGCAGCAAAGTGCTTAGAAGCCCTTGAAAATGCTTTTGGTACTGCAGAGTCTGGCGAAGACTTATATTTTGCATTTCGCATGATGCGACAGCAGCCCACTGAGAAATTGTCTGAGTTCCTGAGACGGTTGGAACAGGCGTTAGTTAAAGTTGTGCAGCAAGGAGGTATTTCCATCACCTACATGGACAGAGCTAGGCTAGAGCAAGTGCTGAGAGGAGCTACTGCATCTGACCTTATGCTGGTAAATCTTCGTTTGAGAGAGAGAAGAGATAAGCCACCTACTTTCCTCCAATTGCTGAAGGAGATAAGGTCTGAGGAGGAATATGAGGCTTCAAGGAATAATGGTGAATTCGCAGATGTGTTCGAGACATTTCATGCCTGAATTGCTAAGGTGATCACAAATGAATACATGTTTAAATGAGTGAAGAAATGTTCAAGCGTGTTGGTAAGGTATGTCTCTGATGTTCTGTTGTTTACTTCCTTTTTATTGTTTGTTCCACAAAAATTGTGAAGCACTTTGGATAACGTAAACATTTAAAAAGTGCTATATAAATAAATATGGGTTGAGTTCAGTTGGTTATGGGTCCGCTGGTTTGAATTTACATTTTGAATGAGGAGGAATGTTTGGTTCAGAGCAGTTGTGAAAGTCAGGATGAAGATCCTGAAATGACAGTAGTGGTTGATGAAGACCCAGTATTGACAACTAAGCCAGTCAATAAATTGTCTAGGGAACCTGATATACGGTCTAAAAGACTGATAAAACCAGTGCAAAAGCTCACTTATGATGAACCGGGTAAATCTAGAGATGAACCACTAACTATCATTCATAGAGGCCTGGTCATTAAAATTGGTAAAACTAAATGATGTGCATCTTCTTGCTGTGTAAACGGGTCCGAATGAGGACATCCGGCCAGTTTAAGAGGGGGAGGGTGTAACCCGGGGAAAAAATGGGTAATATAATAAATCAGACCTGAGTCAGAGGGTTGTTAAATTCGTTTATTTTCATATTGTACATTTTTCCAGTTCTGTAAAAAGAATTTTACATTATTTTATTTGACATGTAAGATGTTTATTTTATAAAGTGAAAGTTACATAGGCTTACTGTTTGTGTTGTGCGATTGTGGAAGAAGAGAGAAATGACGTCAGACGAGGAAGAGAACAGTGTGCAGGGAGACGAGGAAGAGAACAGTGTGCAGGGAGCACGAGGAATAGAGACCGTAATATGTGAATAACATATTTATCTGGTAACATCTGGTAGCTTAGGGTGACTAATCCTGACGAACTATCGGTTGACATCTCAACGCTGAACAGTGCTTTGACGAAGAGCTCAATTCAGTTATTTACAGAGAGTTTGGAGTTTGACGCGAGCTGCTGACGGCTAGCGCGCGATCGGCGGGGACAGTGCTGTTGCGCAACACGCATGGTGAGCGTATTTCTTTGATTTGATTTAGCTCCACGGAGTGAAGCAGCCACGAGTTTTAGGCTACAACGAACCCGAGCATCGATTCAGGCCTGCGACGGGAACTGTGGTATTTTTGGTATTGGGATATTTGATTTTTTGCCGGCTATTAGTTTAGGAATTACACTGTCCATCATCTTTTGATTGTTTGCCAATTCATATTTTGGTGTTATTATTTATTTTATATTCAGTAAAAGGCTTGGCCATTTGTTTCAATTGTTGTTGCTATTGTCATTTTCAGTTCCCTTTTATAATTGTGGGTTTATTTGAGAACAACTGCAACCTGATTAATCATTTGCTCTTATTAAAATAATTATATAATTTGAAGAATTCAAATTAAAAGTAAAGTAACAAATTAGAATTAAAAGAACTCAGGTTAGCTTTCCCCCATAAACAACTGTTTTGGGGTGCTACACTTGCAACCTGACAACCTCTGTGATTTGTGACGGTGAAAGGTAGGCTCTGCAAGTGACCAGGGTGATTTGATTGGTGGCTTTAAAGTTCACCTCCAGTCCGAGCTCCTCCCTCTCTGGAACCACCATCACCAAAGTCACAGGGACTGCCTCTCTCCACAGTTTTAGGAGGTTGAGGTGGTAAATCTGATGTGCTTCACCTCTATTCGGTCACTTAACCTAATAATCGATTTCCCATACTCGCCGTGTGACCTCAAAGGGCCCTTGCCAATTGGCGAGTAATTTAGAGCTCAATGTGGGGAGTAATGCAAGGACTTTATCTCCTGGTGCAAATTACCATAGCCAAGTACCCCTATTATACAGCTGACTTTGACATTCTTGAGCCTGGAGCAAATTCTCCTGTTTTAATTGCCACACTGAGTTTTGCTCTTGGGTCAAGAACATTTTTTTTGTAATACATTTTTTATTTTTATTTTTGCTGTTTGAAAGTCCCTCCTCTAATTTTTTCTATAGAACATCGAGAATGTTGCACGGTCGACATCCATACAATAATTAAAATAGGATAAAACCCATAGAGGCTTGTGGGACCTCTCGAACTGTGAATAATATGGGATACTTCATATGCCATTGTCTGAACCTTAGATGTAGAATGGACCACACCGAACCTCAAAGAAATTACTGGCCAGGTTGAACTGCGTTTCACATCCTGTCTCTGCCTGCATCACCTCTGTCTATTGATGGACTACGACCTTGAAATGGAATGCATAGACTAACAATTGCCAACAAAAGCCTTCATCAGCCAATTAACACGGACAATTGCATGTATGTGAACTTCTGCAGTTAATCCAGGATGGACTTCAAAGACATTGATTATTAATCTTACAGTTCAAACAAAATCGATGTTTATACACTGACCCTTAACACTTACTTCGTTTAATAATTTTAAACCATGACTTTAACTATACATAAGCAATATTTACATTATATTCATGATGTTAGCCAGAGGGGAACTGGCCCCCACAGTGAGTCTGGTTTCTCCCAAGGTTATTTTCTCCATTAATCAACATCTTATGGAGTTTTGTGTTCATTGTCACAGTCGCTTTCAGCTTTCTCACTGGGGTTATTAATACAATTATTATGTAATTACTTATTTTTAAACACGATTAACAATCCTATTTCATCTAATTACACAATGATGATTCGACATTATAGACATTACAGTTTTATCATCTGTTAATGCCTGATCTTCTGTAAAACTGCTTTGAAATGATGTGTTGTGAAAGGTGCTATACAAATAAAATTGACTTGACTTGACTTTATAGGGGCTCGAGCCACTTGTCACAATTTCAAGCATTTTCGAGCACAAATTTCCTTTAATGTCTGATTAAAACGTTCGACCATGCCACCATTTTGGGGGTGGTAAACGTTGGTCTGAATTGATTAAATCACCTATAATTCATTCAGTTTGTGTAGTGTACATGACATAAACCTTGTGCCCTGATCAGTGACTCGGTAGATTATTCTAAAGAGTGCCTCCGCAACACTACGTGCTGAGATGTTGCACAGAGACACTTTTTTTGGGTATCGCGTTGTGTAATCCACCAGAACCAACACAAAGTGATGCCTACGTGCCATCCACTCTAATGGCCCAATGAGGTTCATGCCAATTCTCTCAAAGTGGACCTTGATTAATACTTGGGGGTGCAATGGCACTCTTGGGGTGCTGGTGGCTTCACCAGCTTACATTCATGCCATGACACACCACCTGCAAACATCCCTGTGAATGCCTGGCCATTAGCAATGGGCCATTAGACAGTTTTGTGTTTTTTCTTGCCTTAAGTGACATGCGTTCAGATTATGATGAACCGTCTGGAATAACATATCCCGACGGTTCTTCTGTAATAATAACTGGGTTGTATCATCCTTTGTCTGAGCATCCTGCGTCACTCGATACAACCAATACTTAATAATCGAAAAATATGGGTATGAGAGTGCAAAGTCTGGCTGGAGAGAGAGAGAGAGAGAAAGAGGGAGCCCCCAATTGGGCTAATCAGCTGAAGAAAGGGATATGTGCAGTGGAACATGGCAGTTCAAGAGAGAGTGAACCACACGCAGCTTCCATGTGTGTGTTTGTGTTTTGTGACTTGCATCTATTAAATATTACTTTGACTGTTCAGCCAGTTCGCGCCTCCTCCTTTCCCCATTTGAGCTGCGTTACATTGGTGCCAAAGCCCTGGAAGGAGGAGGGATGCGCTGACACGGAGTCCTCGCCACTACCAGCCAACTGCCGGCTGCCGAGGATCTGAGGCACGCTGCCGCCCCCCCCCCAGAAAAACAAGACTAGAGAAAAAAAGGGGGAGGAGTGTGACTGACTGCCCGGGGTCGGAGGACCTACTACCACGCTGTCATCCGCCAGAGGTTGGGGAGTGGCTGAGGGCCAGGTGACAGCATATCAGGGCACGAGCGAACTAGGTTATTCCTCTCTCTCCTCTCTCTCTCTCGCTGTCACTCTGCTTTTCTCTTTTCCTCTCCTCTTTTTAATTTGTTTTACCCTCCCTTCGCCCCCCTCCCCAGCCCTAGAGAAGTCGGGAAAAGCCTGCCAGCAGGTGGGGCTCCCCAGTCTGAGGCAAATGAGGGAGGAGTGTGACGAAGAGGAGGGTGGGGCCGAGCCATGACTAGGCACTCCTAGCCCCCAACCGAGGAGAGGGATAAGTGCAGTGAGACTTAGCAGTTTAGAAGAGAAAGAGCCACATGCAGCTGCCATGTGTGTTTGTGTTGTGTGTCTTTTTGTTTAAATTAAATATTATTTTGACTGTTCATCCGGTTCCCACCTACTCCTTTCCCATCCTTAACCTTTTACAGCTTCCAAAGGGTCCTCAGCCAGTTGGATTACCTCTATCAACAACACCAGGTGGTGGTACTGGACCCAGAAAGCTGTCACTGTAGGTAAGCGGCCGATGAATTTCTACAACATCACCTCCAACAGGTGTCATGGAGCTTTTGGTAGGCCAGGCAGCCGAGCTCACTAAATTTCATAGAGCGGAAAGGTTGAAGATGTTGTTCAGGACTCCGGCAGACCCATTGCAAGATGGCTTGTTTCAAGTCCTGATATCCCAGGAGGTTGGTGACTGGGAGTTGTTGGGCTGCCAGTTGAGCTCCTCCCAACTGCAGTGGCAGCAGCCGGACTGCCCACTAGGTCTCCGGCCATCACGATGCTTCCACCATACACTCAAATAACTCCACAACCACCGATGGGTCGTCTTCTTGTTCCATCTTGGTGAGGGTGAAGTGAGGCATCGCGGGGCCGGCGGCTGGAGTCGTGTCAGTAGAAACCCCCTAAAGCATCAAGCTCTGTAGCACCTGTTGATCATCCACTTGAGCTTGGACAGGAATGAAAAGAAATGTATTAAACTTTCATTAAATACATTTTAATCTAAATCCATTGGAAGTTAAACCTGATATAATTTTTATTCAAGAATCGTGGCTAAAACCAAGGTGTGATTTTGTGGTGAAGGGAGGTTCAAGTGTAAGGAGGGATAGGGAAGAAGGTAATGGGGCAGATGCATAATGTTTATAAAAATGGGATATCATATAGAGTGATAGGAAAAGGGTTGAGTATGGTGTATGTGGTAGTAGAGGTCTGGGTCAAGAACAGAAATGATATAGTGTGTAACATCCTTTGTCGTAGGTTAGACATAAAGCAACTTCAAGGAATTGACTGACTAAATGGGGATAGGGTAATTTGGTTTGGAGATTTTAATGCTAATAGTACGTTATGGGGTGGGACAAAGGTGGATAATAATGAAATGGTAATTGAGAGTATAATAGAAGGAATGAATGTGGTATATTTAAATGATGGGAGGGCAACAAGGATAGATATGGCAGGATTGGTATCAGTATTGGCCTTAACAGTTGTTTCGAGTTAATTAGGAGGGGTTATGAATTGGGATGTATTAAATGAGTGTACTACAGGTAGTGATCATTTTCCAATCATGGGTTTTATCAATAAAAATGGAGGGTCAAAACAGGATGATCAGAGAACTATATCGAGGTGGGTTTTAGAGAAAGCTGATTGGGGAAATTTTAGTAGTATGAGTGAAGAAAGTTTCAAAAAAAGTTGAGGTAAGTGAAGAGAGTATAAAATAAGTGAGTGAAGAAATAGAAGAGATAAATGCAGTTATACAATTCTCTGATTCTCAAAGTATTCCAAGTAAAGGAAGAAGGAAAGAGAAGATAGTTCCATGGTGGAATGAGAATAGTTCAAAAGCATATAAACAAAAATCTTTAAATTAGTCAAGAATCTACATAATTTTCAAAGCCTAATTGTAAACAGTTCGGGTTCACAGGACAGGAAGGAGGACACGGGAACAGGGCTCGACTCTCAGGTAAGGCTTTTTTAATTCAAGACTAATCAATACACAGGAGTAGAACATAGACGTGGACTTTGCTAAACATAAACTCTCACATAGAACAGATATAAAGTGTCTCTCTATGTTGCCAACACTTGACTGGCGACTCTCTCTCTCGAACTGAAGCACTTTTATGCCGCTCTCCCCGTACTCACTGAAATTAGAGACAGGTGTTAGACATAATTTAGCTCAGGTGCAAGCGCCCTTACCGCTTTCCCTCTCCAGACGGGTGCTTGACCACGCCCCCGCTGCCACACTAATATTGTATAAACAAGCCTAAGCTGAAGTAAGAAGTATAACAAGAAAATATAAGAGAGAATATTAGATATATTTTTGTAGTGAAATTTGGAATAATACTCCAGTGGAACAGGTTTGGAATACATTTTAAAAAAGAGTCGCATTTGGAAAGATTTTGACTAACTGCAGTAAGTAATAAGGAGAAAACAGATCTGTTGAGGTCTGCGTTTAACAAAGTAAAGAGTTCAGAGAATCTTTCAGAGGAGAGTAAGGAAATTAGGAAGAAGACATTGATAGATTATCCAAATTTAATGGATTAGAGAGAAGCTAGAATTGCAGAATGTCCCTTTTTCAATAACATAATTAAGAAGAACATTAGGAAAAATGAAAAAATAATCTCCAGGACAAGATGGTATAAGATACAAAATGTTGAAGCACCTCAATAATGAGTCATTGAAGGTGATTTTAAAGTTTTATAATAAAGTTTGTATGGAAGGGAAAATTCCAAAGAATTGGAAAGAAGACATTTCTCAATCTATGTAAACTAGTGGAGAGGATGATTGCAGATAGACTAAAAGATAATTTGGAAAGCAGCACATTTTCTCCCCATAGCAACAAGAGCTTAGGAGTGGGAGAGGAACTTTGGATTCAGTTGTATGTCTTGAGACTGAATAAAGGAAAACATTACAAAATAAATAATAGCAGTTTTTTATGTCGAAAAAACACATGATATGCTATGGAAAGAGGGTATATTAATTAAACTAGAGCAAATAGGGATAGGGGTAGAATATACAATTGGATGAAATAATGTCTTATTGATAGAATTATTAAAGTTAAAATAAGAGAGGATTTATCAGAGAAAGGTTTGACAGAGAATGGAACCCCACGAGGTAATTACTGTTTATAATTATGATAAACTTTGTATTTGCAACAGTCGATAAGAGTAAATCTCTATTTGCAGATGATGGGGCTCTCTGGTGTAGAGGGAGGAATATACAGTATAATGAAAGGAAAATTCAAGTAGCACTTAATCAGGTAGAGAAATGGTCAAAAAAATGGGGATTTACATTTTCTGTTGAGTATTGTGTAGCCTCCAAAAACAGCCTAGTCCTTAAAGATTAAGAATCTTTCAATACTTGTCACTTTGCCAACAGATGCTTCAGCAAATAATCCAGGATTTTGAGAACAATGTTCCCCGAAGACAAATTGGAAGGATTTTGGGCATTTCACACTCTACATTGCACAATATAGTTAAAAGATTCAGGAATATGGTCCATTCTTGGTGCGTAAAGGGCAAGACGAAATCCACTTCTGAATGCACATGATCTCTGATCCCTCAGACGTCACTGCTTTTCATCTTAATTCATCTTTAATGGATATCATGAACATGGGCTTGTGATAACTTTAGTAAACCTTTGTTAGTCAACACCACTCACCACTGCACCCACAGATGCAAGTAAAGATTTTACTCAAAGCAGAAGCGCTACATCAACACTCTCCAGAAGCACTGCCGACTTCTCTGGGCTCGGTCTCATCTTAGATGGAAAGTAGAATAGCGGAACTGTGTTTTTTGGTCCAAATTAAACTCCACATATAAAAATCTTTTTGAAAAACGCAGCCGTCGTGTTATTGGTCCAAAGAGAAAAAGGACCATCCAAGCTGTTATTAGCATCAGGCCCATGGCATGGTTGACTCGCACATCTGTGAAAACACCATGAATGCGGACAAATATGTAAACATTTTTGAGAAAGATATACTCCCATCCAGAACTATCTTTTCCAAGTACGCACCTGCATTTTCCAGCAGGACATCTTAAAACCACATACTGGGAGGATTATAAGTGCATGGCTGTGTAAGTAGCTTGAATGGCCTGCCTGCAGTCCTGACCAGTTTCCAAATGAGAACGTGTGGCGCATTATTAAGCACACCATCTGGCAATTAAGACCACAGACAATTGTGCAGCTAAATACCTACATAATGGATGAATGGGGGAAAATTCCACTTTCTATACTTCACAAGCTTGTGTCTTCAGTGCCCAAATGCTTAATAAATGTTTTTAAAAGAAATTGTGATGTTTCACAATGGATGGCGGGGCGGCCCACGGGTACACGGAGGTCCCCCAGGTTGACAGAGCATTTGCGATACACCTGTGTCCCGAGAACGCTGCCACCTGGTGGGACTTCCCAGTACTCCCCTCCAGAGCCTGTAGAATGACGTCATCACTGACCTCGAAAGCCAACAGTGCCACTGGACAGGCTGTCTCCACCATGCTATGACTCTCCTGCAGGTCCACCAAGCCTAGGCACTCAAAGATCTGCACCTGGGTAGTCCCGAACCCGATGTGCGCTCTGCCACTGACCTTGCTCTCAGAGCCATGAAGGTCACAGCACAGGCACTCGGGCAGGCGATGGCCAACCTTGTGGTCTAGGAGCATCACCTCTGGCTGAACATGGTCGAGATGCACGGCATTGACAAATTTCTCAAAAAACAGTTTCTCAAAGCCCACCACCTTGGGCTGCGGTACCCACATTCTCAAAAAAAGAGAGTTTCCTCACTCCCTGGGTCATCCAGCCGGTGCGTGCAGTTCTCACGGCACCCCAGCCCCAAACTCTACGCAGCTCCATCGCCTCCAGACCTGCGACTGCTCAGCCCCGGCAGGCCAGCGCTGACGAGTTCCGAAGACACCTTTCCAGGACCTCTTCCTCAGTCTCTAACCCGACCCCTGCTGGGTGCACGGAGCAGGGTAACTGCTTTGAGTCTTTTCTCAGCACACAAGCCTTGGGACGCTCTTCTGCCTCCCAAAACACTATTACCTGCTCCCCCGCTCTGCAAAGACCTGCCCAGTACATCAAAAACGATCGTCCCGTTAGTGCCACTCGCGCAGAGATTGAGCACATGGCTTTCACTGCCCAACCCATCGTGCTGGTTGGCCAGGACCATCCGACTCGACTACGCAATTCAGTTCGCCCGGCTCTTGCCTCATTTCGGCGATATAAGCGCCACCTCTGTATGCGGCAAAAAAGCCAGCGTATTCCGGGTAGATCACGACTCTGCTTCTCAATGACCCGATAGAGCCCGTCTCTCCAGCCGAGATGAAGAAGGGTTTCTACACCTCTTCATTGAACCCAAAAAAGGTGCCTGGTTGCGACCAATCTTGGACCTGCGAGTTCTCAACCGGGCCTTGCACAAACTCCTGTTCAAAATGCTTACACAGAAACAGATTACTTAAACAGATCTTACCTGCGTTCAACAGCTATATTGGTTCGTGGTGGTAGACCTGAAGGACGTGTACTTCCATGTCTCCATCTTGCCTTGACACCGACCCTTCCTACGGTTCGAGTTCGACGGCCAGGCGTATCAGTACAAGGTCTTCCCCTTCGTCCTGTCCCTGTCCCGTCGCGTCTTCACGAAAGGTCGCAGAGTTAGCCCTTGCCCCGGAAGTGGGCATCCGCATACTCAACTACCTCGACGACTGGCTCATGCTGGCTCACTCTCGAGAGTTATTATGTTCTCACAGGGAACAGGTGCTCCGGCACCTCAGCTGTCTAGTGCTTCAGGTCAACTGGGAAAAAAGCAAGCTCGCCCCGGTTCAGAGTATCTCTTTTCTCAGCATGGAGTTAGACTCAGTCTCAATGACAGTGCGTCTCACCAACGAGTGTGCGCAGTCAGTGCTCAGGTGCCTCGCTCTTTTCGAGCCAGGCACGGCGGTTCCTCTAAAATAATTCCAGAGGTTCCTGGGGCATATGGCATCCTCAGCCATGGTCACGCCGCTCGAGATGATGCATATGAGACCGCCTCAGCACTGGCTACAGTCTTGAGTCCCATGTTGAGATGGGCATGGCGCTCTGCTTTCTGCGGACAAGAGTCCCCTTGCAGCAGGTGTCCATATGTGTCTTCCCAAGTTCGCATTTCCCCCTGTGAGCCTCATTAACTGGTGCTGTGCAAGATCAGGGAACATGATGAACATGTCACTGTGGCAGGGTGGAGGGTGGGGCCGGGTTGTGAGTCTACACACCCGGTCCCTCATTAGGCTAATCAAGCCTCCGAGAGGGATAAGGGCCGACTGCGGAGGATGGTGCGGGAGAGAGTGTTAATTTACGGACATGACCATCATGTGTGTGTTTTGTCTTTTGTTTTAAGTTTATCATTAAAATATTATTTATATTGTCAAGCCGGTTCTCTCCTCCTTGCCTGTCCAAATCCCTTTACACTGGTGCCGAAACCCGGGAAGGAGGAGTTAGTAGTGTTCTCGCCACTACCACCCTCCAACGGATCAGCCGCGGCCATCTGCCGGGGGAAGGAGCTCCTAACCGACCTCCTGGAGTGGTCAGGGCCACTGCCAGGGGCGGAGGAGTCCCCTATCAGCCGCTGAAACATGGTGGAGTATGAGACCGCCGACCACAAGCAGGGAGGGGCTCGCTACCGACTGCCTGGAATGGGAGAACCACTGCCATGGGCGGGGGAGACCCCTTCTGTTCCCCGAGAACGTGGCAGGGCGTTCCGTCTGCCAGAGGCTGGAGGACTGCCTCAGATCCCCCTGGGGGCTATCGTCAGTTAGAGGGTATCGGAGAACTGCCTAGTAAGTTTTTTTTATTTTTATTATTTTTTTCATCTCTCTCTCCTCGCTCTCTCTCTCACTGCTGCTCCACATTAGCCTTTTTTTATATTGTCAATATGTTATCCTGAGGCCACGACCGGGCTACGTGCCCAAGGTTCCTACAACACCCTTCAAGGACCAGGTTGTGAACCTGCATGCGCTGCCCCGGGAGGAGGCAGACCCAGCCCTTTCATTGCTATGTCCGGTACGTGCTTTGCGTATCTACTTGGACCGCATACAGAGCTTTAGATGTTCTGAGCAGCTCTTTGTCTGCTTTGGAGGACAGAAGAAAGGGAATGCCGTCTCCAAACAGAAGTTAGCTCCCTGTTCATTGACGCCATCTCAATGGTCTACCAGGCCATGCCTGCCCCCTTTGAGCATCTGTAGAGCAGCGGGCTGGGCTACACCCAATACCTTTGTGAGATTTTACAATCTCAGGGTAGAGTCAATTTTGTTCCGTGTTTTGTCAGGTCCAAGCCGGTAGAACTTGATAACATGGCACAACCGACGGGGTGTTCCGCTTACACACAGCACCTTTCACCAAGTTTATCCAGTGCACCTTCTCTCCCAGGTTAGCTACTAAGCATTGCTTCCTGGATGTTCTCCTCCTTAGCCTTCTGGCCTGCGAATTCAGAGGAGCAATTCGCATCCAGACTTACTATGAGCCACAGGTGCTCTGTTCTGGGGTAGGGCTCCACGGGCTTAGTTCCCTTCTCAGGCAACTCCCTGTGATGTATTACCTGTGGTACGGTCCCCCTGTCTCCCTTGGGCAGTCCCACTGCCCCCGGTCGCCATGCTTGTAGAGCGCCCCCCTCATTAGGCAGGACATACCACTGCACCGCTCCCACGTATGGCTTCACAACTTCGTGGTGTATTTGCCACGTTACCTCCCCCTAGTCTGGGCAGGATGTGGTCTCCACAGCGTCTTTTCCCTCTGAAAGAATAGGTCCGGGAAAGACTGCCTTCCTCTATGCATTTCATAGCGCTAAGATAGCCCCAGCCGCTTCACACTCTATGCGAGAGACATAGAGAGAGAGAAAAGGCCGCGGCTGCCGGGCTTGCTCCCATGCTAGTCTTGTGGCACCTGTTCCCCTCTCAGGGGTGCCGGGAACCTAAGGTCTGTAAATGACATCTCTTTTGGGGGTGTTGGGGAGGGTTACATGCAGCTGACACAGCTGCCTCTAGCACGCAGCAGCCTGCTTGCACCTGTCTCAGCAGTTCATGTAACATGGACTTGTGCAACGTCGAGTGAGTGACAGAAGGGCAATGTCATGGTTACTGTCGTAACTTCCATTCCCTGAGGGAGGGAATGAGATGTTGTGTCCCTCCTGCTACAGCACTAGACTTACCACTGCCTTTTTCTCGGCTCCTAAGTGCAAAAACCTGACTGACAGACACACGCCCGCTTCCCTTTATACCTGTATGTCCGGGGGCGGGACATGCAAATTCTGTCTGCCAATTTCACCTTGGCCTTTTCTCAAGTTCAGAGGTACGTGAGGCTCCTAAGGAAGACCCCTTGTGTCACTTCATTCGACCCTCCCTCAGGGAACGGAGGTTATGACAGTAACCATTACATTTTTCAGAGAATGTATTTTTAACATGTGTATTTAGTTTTTATAGTCAAATGAAGAAGGTGTGAAAAGAGAAATTGTGAGGGTAGCAAATTTTCCATGAATCATGTTCTTTCTCGATTGGTTGTGCTCTGCAAATGTTACTCATGTGTGTGCACGAGTATATAATCCAATCTTAAAGTCAGAATCGAAGCCTGAGTTGACAGAGAAAGTTGATGAGCTGCATCATGGTACCAATTAAACCTGATTGGATTGGTTGAATTTGTCATCCTGAAACCAATCTCTAGTACTCTAGTTTTTATAGTCAAAGCAATTGAAAAAATCTACCAGTGCTGAAGAAGTAATCCAAAGTATTTAGATTATGTTACTGACCTTATTCCATTTTAAGGAATACGTTACAAATTACAGTTTATATCATGTATTCTGTAATCTGTAGTGGAATACATTTTAAAAGTAACCATCCCAAGTCTTGCTGTATGTATATATATATGTGTCAAAGGATATATGATATCCTTCATTACCTTAATTTAAGGTCTTTTCTAATTCATTTTGAGTGAAAAAAATGAATGAAATGTAAGAAAATCCTGTTATCAAATCACTTTATTGTCAGAGCACAGTTAAAACAGTAAGTAAAAAACGTAGGTTTGTGATCCACCAACATTGCAGTCATGTAGCAACAGTCTAGAAAATAAACCAGATTTACAGAATACACAATATACTCACAGTATACACGTAATACACACAATGTACATTTATTACACAGTGTACAAAATAAAATTACTTGAGCTGCTCCATTGGAGTGGCAGTTGCAGAATGCTTTCCACTATACTATGGAACACACATATATGTGATGTGAAATTAGCTTGATGCAAGGGACCTTTTAAAAGTTCCCGATGCAATATCATTTTCCTAAAACTGGTGAAATTTATTCTGGTGTGCAAAACCAGGCAATAAACATTAATATACTGTGTGTATGCTGGGCAGAATCCAGTGTAGAAGAGCAAAGGGCTCACAGTTGAAATATGGTCTGAAAGCACCTTGGCTAACATGGACAAAGAGGATAAGACTGGACCTCCTAAACACATCTTGGGCTTTATAATGATAAACTTGCTTGCACAAGCTTTTTCAGTTGATGCACACTGCAGTTCCTGTTTATAGTCCAGATGAAATCTGTCCAAACCACCATCCGTTATCATGCAGTGGAATGCTTCCATCTTAATGGCTTTAGATTAATGAGGCCCATTGCTGTTGGCAATTTTAAGGGAGCTGCACTTTGAGTTCTAGCTTCTAAACAGCAGAGATCCAGAATGAGCATAAATCATGCCTACCTGTTGGACTGATGACAAAGTAAGCTTACATCCAATTCTAAGCAAAAAAAAAAAAAAAAAGGAGTGGGGGAAAAAAAAAGAGCAATAACTGGACACTTTTCAGAAGTAAAATGAATGCAATTTCTTTTGTTTGCTTAGGCACTCCAAAAATATCCAAAGTGAACAATATTTTGTTCTGCATCTTGTAGAAAGAGAGGCCATTTGAATACTCACAGAGACAATAGATTTGTAAATGAGGACTTAGTGCAAATTACCCAGTGCATGTGTGCTACTAGTCTATTGCTGATACTCTTGCCTGAATTTAGCAGTCTCCTCACGATTGACTCTCTTGTACAGGATATTTCCATTTGAACACTCACTTTTAAACCCTCACATGCAATCTGCTCTGAAGTTATGAATTATGCCCCAAGTTAACTAAATAAGAGCTTTCAGGCACACTTATAGAAAACTCAGCAATCTTCATGTTCTTGCAAGTGTCAAGAAAAAGGCTGTTATTTATTAATTTGCCCCTTACCCACCAACTATTTCATCATCTCTCTCTAAATAATTTGTTCATCTATGTTTTATCTTTTCTAAACCACTCCCTAGACTATCAAAATTCATGAATGATAAAATATAATAGTTCTTAAGTTCTTTTTAAATATGGATGGAATTAAAATGAAAATTGTGTCATAATTTACTCCCCCTCACATTGTTGAATATCAGTATGACTTTCTCCCATGGAACACAATAGTTGATGTTATCCATTCACTTTCAATGCATCCTTTTTTTCCACATAATGAGAGTGAATGGTGACCGAGGCTGTCAGATCCTAACATTATGCTACTTTTGGGTTTCACGAAAGAAAGAAATTCATACAAATTATGAACAACATGTGATTGAGTAAACGATGACAGAATACTACCCCATAATTTTGATAAAATAATCTATTATCTGCTCCATGATGAGTTGAGCCTCAGTCAGAGACTAAAACCAAAAATAATAATGAAACAACAGCTGTGAGTCATGGGTCTGTGTAAGACCTGTTTGGTGTTGTACCATAGTAATGGCAAACAGTGTTATCAAATCAAAATTCATAATGGGCCAAGCAAGGCTCATTATACCTCAGGATGAGTAACCATGCTGCCATGAGTCATGCTGATAAGTCTATCATACCCTCCAGACTTAATTTGTCTATTAAAAACCTAGTTATAAAAAGTCATTAAGGTGCAGCTCAGAAATAATCTAATAGGATGGTCATTACCTGAAGGGATCGGGCCTCTTGAGTTTATATACAATATGAATGACTCCTCCAAAAAGAGTGAGGTAAATCAGCAATATGATCACATGGGAAGTCAGCATGTACCCTGACATCGGCCACATGATGCTCCCATCTGACAATTCTGCATCTGTTCAAGTGTGTTTACCTTCTCCTGTGACCCGACCGACGTCGCTTTGCGTGAACAGCGTGAGAGACCCAGATTCTCATCCTGCTTTGAGATCATGAATTAGTTGTGTTTGCATAATCAATTACGAGAGTGATTCGGAGGTTGCATTTTCCCTAAAGGATTACATATTTACTCCACTGATGTTTAGGTTTAGGGTTGGGATTTGGGGGTACAGTTAAAAAGGTATGCATTCCTCTTCACTGTATTGCATAATTTAAAGCTAAAAACATCTCTTTTTATAAATTGGGTTGTTGGGTATTTCATCCGAGAACTAGAGCTCACACTGTCCATTTGCTGAACAACACTTCCAAGATCAGATGCTACAAGATCAGTATGGAATAAACTATACTATGAGGAGAATTTTCAGTACAATACATGAATGAATGATTGCAAATTTCTTGTCTTTATGATATCCAGTCCCATATATCACAAAAAAAGCTGAACAAATTCTCGATTCCAGGAATAGTTTTAGTTTGACAAAACTTGCCAAATCCAATCAGGCTTCATTAAGGTTGTGGTATCAAGATGCTCGTTACCAACTTTATCAATTCAGAGTTTGATCCTGAGGTTATGATTAGTTCACGAGCGTGTTTAATTAATGAAGCAAACAGAGAGAGATTCACTACTCCGCTGAAGATGTGTATGAAAATTGTAACTTACAGTATAAGATTTTAAACACAGTTATAACACAGCACAAGAGAACATTAAAAAAAATATGATCAATCAAAACACATTTACACAACACAAATAATCACATCGAATGAATCATTATAATATATTCATACAACACAGAGGATCACTTGTAAATTATAAATAATTTAAAGGCAATTACATAGCTTAAGACATTGCTTTTATTGATCTTCAAGTGAAATACTGTCTGCATCTCTGCCAGCAAATCCTAATAAGTAGGGGTTTGAGTGGCATTCATACTTTCTGATATATCTACAGTATATTGTGGAGTAATTCATTTTAATATTTGAAAGTCATTCGATCATTATTGATATTGAATTAATATCTTTCTTGAAATTATATAATTATTTTAGGTTTTTTATTCATAGATGTTTTATGGACAGTGTGGGAAAATGATTGGGAAAACATTTGTCTTTAACAAATGCAAGACTGCCAAAATATAATTCTTGCAACAAATAATGGTCTTAAATAGCTTATTTTGTAAATTTCTAAAATTGTCTTGTTGAAGTGCACTTTATATTGGAGTGAGAGATACTGGGGGAGAGTGACTGTCACTTTGCTCAAAGCTGATTGGTCCAGAATCTGGATGAGATCTCTGATCGGGAACATAACCTGCCACAGAGCAGAGGCATGTAACATGAAGGTTGCTGAACAAACTCAGGGTTTCAGGATGACAAATTCAACCAATCCAATCAGGTTTAATTGGTACCATGATGCAGCTCATCATCTTTCTCTGTCAACTCAGGCTTCGATTCTGACTTTAAGATTGGATTATGCACTCGTGCACACAAATGAGTGACATTTGCAGAGCACAACCAATCGAGAGAGAACATGATTCATGGAAAATTTGCTACCCTCACAATTTCTCTCCTCACACCTTCTTCATTTGGAATAATTATAATATAACTGCTGCCAGGGACGTGCAAAGACATTTTGGGGGCAGGGGCTCAAGTGGGAAAAAAGGGCTCTTCTCATCCTTTTTTATAAAAAAAAAATAAATAAAAAAAATTGTTAATTGTATGCAAATTAGCACATTTGAATTAGTTAATGATCGGGAATTTGCATATCAATGTGGTGATTGTGATGACGTTATTAGACACAAATTTTAAGTACAGTACATTAGCCTGTATGGCCATGATATATTGACTTAGCTAAACTTAAGCTAATTTATTACTTTAGCTAGTAGCTCGTGAGTCATGCATGTTAGCAGGGCACGTTAACTATATTTATCTTTTGGCTTTTGTCTAATTAGCTGTAAATTTGAGGCACTGGTAACTTAGTCTTTTGTTCATCACCACTCACCTCCACACAAGACAAGAAAAACACAACTGGGATAGGAGCTGGGAGGGGCTGCAGCCTGCCTGTCTGTGTGTCTGATGTGCCGAGGAGGGGGAGAGAGAGAGAGAGGGGAAGGGAGGGAGGGAGAGAGAGAGAGAGAGAGACAGAGGGAGGGCATCGGAACTCGACGGTCTCATCTCCCAACCTGATATTTATATTTTTTATTCAATAAATACATTTATTTGACAGGGAAGCTGTGCGCAAACAGGAATATATATATATATATATATATATATATATATATATATATATATAGCTGGCCGCCCAGCCAACCTGAGCGATCGAGGGAGAGGGGCCCTAGTCAGGGAGTTGACCAAGAACCCAAGAATCACTCTGACAGAGCTCCAGCGTTTCTCTGTGGAGAGAGAAGAACCTTCCAGAAGAACAACCATCTCTGCAGCGCTCCACCGATCAGGCCTGTATGGTAGAGTGGCCAGACGGAAGCCACTCCTCAGTAAAAGGCACATGACAGCCCGCCTGGAGTTTGCCAAAAGGTACCTGAAGGACTCTCAGACCATGAGAAACAAAATTCTCTGGTCTGATGAAACAAATATTGAACTCTTTGGCCTCAACGGCAAGCGTCATGTTTGGAGGAAACCAGGCACCGCTCATCACCTGGCCAATACCATCCCTATAGTGAAGCATGGTGGAGGCAGCATCATGCTGTGGGGATGTTTTTCAGCGGCAGGAACTGGGAGACTAGTCAGGATCGAGGGAAAGATGACTGCAGCAATGTACAGAGACATCGTTGATGAAAACCTGCTCCAGAGCACTTTGGACCTCAGACAGGGGTGAAGGTTCATCTTCCAACAGGACAACGACCCTAAGCACACAGCCAAGATAACAAAGGAGTGAGTGGCCCAGCCAGAGCCCAGACTTGAACCCGATTGAACATCTCTGGAGATATCTGAAAATGGCTGTGAACCGACGCTCCCCATCCAACCTGATGGAGCTTGAGAGGTCCTGCAAAGAAGAATGGGAGAAACTGCCCAAAAATAGGTGTGCCAAGCTTGTAGCATCATACACAAAAATACTTGAGGCTGTAATTGGTGCCAAAGGTGCTTCAACAAAGTATTGAGCAAAGACTGTGTATACTTACTGTGTGTACTTACTGTGTGATTTTTTTCTTTTTTTTAATTTTTAATACATTTGCAAAGATTTCAAACAAACTTCTTTCACAATGTCATTATGGGGTATTGTTTGTATAATTTTGAGATAAATAATTAATTTAATCAATTTTGGAATAAGGCTGTAACTTAACAAAATGTGGAAAAAGTGAAGCGCTGTGAATACTTTCCGGATGCACTGTATATATATATATATATATATATATATATATATATATATATATATATATATATATATTAATTTACATTTTTTTTTTAAAAAAAGCACCCCAGAAAAAATGGCACTTTCTCTCGAGGAATAAAAAGGGCAGGTGCTCAAGCCCCCTTTTATGTCTATGTGTGCACGTGCCTGACTGTTGCAAACAAATCCTTATTTTAAAGAAATTGGTTTAACAGAGACATTAATCATATTACAAAAATGTTTGACAATTATGGGAATCTAATCACAGTTTCCCAATAAATTTGAAGGTATTTAATTTAGTCTCTAAAGCTACTCCTCTAACCCTTATTCAGCTTGTCAAAAGTCATGTTTGCTATAGCTCATATTAGACATGTTGCACTAACAGAGAAAAAAATGCAATAACAAACATTTTTGTAATATTCTTCAAAAACAAAATAACATTTCACCTAGAGGAAAATATTTTAGGTGTTCTATAATTGATAATATTAGCTGGAAGGGTGCTTGGTTAATCCCCTTTAAATATTGTATTAATATTAAAGAAATAGAAGTACACTTACTTCAAAATTGTACATACCATCTACCCTGTTAAATCTTTAATTTCAAGATATACTGATATTGATGATTTATGTTGCTTTTGTAAAAGTGAGAAAGAGTTGACTCTTTTTATTATTATTGTAAAGTTGCCAACAGATTTTGGGTTAAACTGACAGAATGTATCTTTAAGTTAGTGAAAGTTGACTACTGTTTTACATTAAAGGATTTAATTTTGTTCTATGAAAACAAAAGTAACAAAGACTATTTTAATGGCAAATTTCATATACATTAGCAAAACATTTTAAATTCATCCTCTATGTTTAAGTTGTTTCCTTTTGAATTTGACTGCAATGTGTCTTCACTAAAACAAAAAGTCCAAAGCCAGTATAAAATATTATGAAAAAAAAATCCAATTCCCCTGTTACACTGTATTATCAATATATGTATAACATATTAATTTGCTATGCTATGTTTGGTTTTATATGTTAATAAAAAATACAAATAAAAAAAAGAACGTGATTCACTTCTCACGAGAGACTTGTTTACCTCTCCTGAATGCTGATGATTATGAATTTAAATTCATTTAAACTGTGCAAAATACATTGTTTTAAAAATATATGTATAAAAGAAAAAAATGCATTTAAACTGCTCAAGAGTTCAACGTGAAATCACGAAGACTTAAAACACATGATATACACAGTACAAGGGATAACTGTAAAATTATGAAGCAATTAAAGACATTTACACAACAAGAAGAAACAGTGGCTGCTAAGAGAGCTTTAGAGGACTGCTGCAAACATATTCTTAATGTTATAAAAAAATATAAAACAGCTGGTATAACAATGCGTAAGTGAATTCATATAGGCCCACAACCAGAACACACAGGCTTATTCATTTTAAAAGCTTAAATGTATTTAAAATATAAAACTTTTCTATTTATTTGAATTTAACACTTTATATATCATTCAAAACTATTACAAATAAATAGAGGCTACTGTTGATTACAAAACGAATAGAGACTATAAAGATGAATATTCTCCGTAAGTTTATTTTCCTTTATCAAAATCTACCAGTTAGTATATCAAAAAGTGTTTTAGACAATGAAATTTACTTTGTAAATATAGGCTACATGGGATAATAGGAAACCTTAAATAGTCTTTAAATTTTTAAGTTGTCAAAAAGGCTTGGGCGACTAGAATTTCCAAATGTAATAAATTATAAAGCTAGCCAAATTCAACCTATATTGATTTGGATGAACAAAGTATCTAAAGTGAAATGGAGGAAGATGGAAATGTATCAATTGGGGGAACCTATTATTTTATCCATGTTCCTACCCAAACAAAGAAACACATTTAAATCAACAGATAATATTTTTATTAATAGTACTTTTTAAGAAGTTGATTAGAAAAAAAAAAAAAAAAAAAAAAAAAAAATAGTAAAATTAAGAAATAGTTTCAGGTCTGAAAGATATCACCAACTCTTCACTGATGAAGGAATAGACCATTTCAAACATAGCAAAAAGGTATGAGCTTCCAAATTCACATGTATATAATTATGAAAGACGATATTTATTAACAGAAGTTAAAATAAAATAAAAAAGGAAATGCATCCACTAATAAATTATATAATCCATGTATGATCCAACTGCAGAACTCTTTATTATGAAACAGAAGATGAAGGGAGCAAAAAGGGAACTCAAACATAACAGCTGTTTGCTGGCTAGTGAGGTAAGTAGCATCATAAACCACATATTAACAAAGTAACAAGAACTGACAAAACCTATGGTACACACGAGGGCTATCCACACATAGGCAAAGACAAAACATGGAACATCTGGGAACAAAGATAGGGAACAGATGAGTGTGATCAAACAGGTGCTTCATGGGAAGTGTAGTCTAACAGTCCAAAAGTAATGGGAAGGTGATGGGACAAACACAAGGGAGTTTGTGACAAATTGATACATAAATAACTCATCCAATAAAAATGTGTGTGAGGATGAATTAAAAAAATAAATAAATAAAATGAATCATCAAGACTGGGAAGAAATATCATGTAATACTTTCCATACTACTCAATCCAGTGTTTGGAGGGAATCTGCTTTAAAGATAATTAATTTTTTTTATCCTTTGTTTCATTTACAAATAAATGCAATAGCATGGTAAAAGGGGATTGTTGGAGAAATTGTGGAGAAAAATAAATAAGATATAGTAAATTTACAAGAAATGGCTAAAGATCCTGATTTCATGCCAAATAGATTAGATAAAACATTGAAGTTTTGGGCAGATAGAGGTCTGAAAAGACATAAACTGTTCACTGATAAAGGAGTGAATACATTTTAAATCTTAGCAAAAAGATATGATCTTAAAAATTCATATTTATTTATTTACAGGTAAAAATATATTTATTAACTGAAGTAAAATAAATAAAGGGAATGCATTCATATTATATAATTGATACATACAATACAACTAATCCAATAAAAATGTTAGGAATTTTAAAGAGTGCACTTCAAAGAGATATACAGGACACTCTGAAAAGTATTATATTTAGGTGTGAGGATGAATGAAAAAAAAATTGTCAGCAAGACTGGGATGAAATATCATATTATACAATATTTTTTTATTATTATTATTGTTGCACCTGTTATTCAAAGTAAATACAATTGCATAGTAAAAAAGGATTGTTGGAGAAATTGTGGAGAAAAAAATATATAGTTAATTTACAAGAAATTGCTCATTACAGTCAGATCTTTATGAGTGCTATAAATTGACAACTTATTGGAATTATACAAGCTAATTTGAAATTTAACGACACAATAGAAATACATCCAGAAAAACTTATTTTGGGTAAAATTCCATTGTCTTTAAGAAATAAAACTGAAGAAAACATATGTTGGGTAATCAGAAAAGCAGCTTTGATACAGATTACAAAAAAGTGGCTTAAACCAGAACCCCCACAATTAAGTAAAATACAACACTCTATCTGTTGAAAATATCTACTTCTACATTTAGATTCTCAGATAAATAATTTATCATGAAGGGTCAGTTTTCTGGATTTCTAAGATTTTATTTGTAATGTGTGCTTTAAGGGGGGGAGTGACTTGATTGCATCAGGTGTAATTTTACTCACAGCTGATTGGTTCAGCATCTGCTAGCGATTTGTAATCCAGAACGAAACGTGCTAAGGGGCAGGTTAGCCATGTATCGTAAATTACCATGGAGATGAGCACCGCTAAAAGATGGACAACTTTCATGGTAATTAAAACCTGGGGTTGAGGCAAACTAATCTAAAATTTACCTGGCTAGCCAAAAAAAAAAAAAAAAAAAAAAAAAAACGGGCTTCATGGTGCAGGCCTCAGATTAGCCAATTAGTTTATCCACTTTACTGGTACCCCGAATTCAGAGTTCGCTTAAACTACATTTTATCTTATCTAGCTAGCTGTTTAATACAACTTTGTGACGTAGTCCACTGTTTTTTAAGTTAACAATAACAATAAGTAAAAGTGAACCCAACAATTATAATTACAAATTTGATAAAATGCATTAAGCCTGCCAAATATCAATGAAATGGCAACATTCATTGTTTCACTAATAGGATTGCCTAACATGAAATAGGCTACTGATTATTTTAACACATATTTGAAAATTATAGTTCCCTGAATTCAAAACTCAGTTTAAATAATGACATTCACCCTAGATGTACTCCACACATTGATGAGAGTTTATAAGAGAAGTAACAATGTCTGATTTGTGAACAAATCGTTCTTTTGAGTAAGATCATTTCAATGAAACATCTTTTTTTTTCTCCATTTGTTTTCCAAAATTATAGAACAAGATCAATGTTTATGTACACGAATATAGATTAATAATTTCACAGTTTCTATAGTTTATAAATTGTTATTTTATATTTATAGATACTGTATTGTTTATTCATTGTTATATTTTATCAAACAATAAATGTCCCATTTATCTTGGTCGTTATTTAGAGGAGTGAACATTTTAGATGATGTTTCTCTGTCTGTCATTAACTCATGATTCAGGTCTTTTGAATCTGTTCTCCAAAAATATTTGTTTAATGATTCGTTCAGAAACCATACTTGTAATCATGCCTTTATGCCAGAAGATTTTCGTGATTTTAGTGAGACATTCACAACCAAAACAAGTGTAAATATAGCTGCAAGCAGCCATTACCGGGGCCAAGCGCAAAGAAGATGACAAGACATGCCAACATGGCTGGAATGGTCAGACCAACTGCAGCAAGTAGCAATTAAAGACATGTAAAGATGAATTTAGGCAAATGGATGAAAAATCATATACATTAACTAAAAATATGAATTAATTGATTATCACTTTTGACAAATAGGTGGTGCAGTTATGAAATGTATGTGGTGTGGTCAGAGTGAGGTGACAATGAGACATATAAAGTTTGGTGTCAATATATCAAGGCAATGCAGAGATAAAGCCTGAATGGTAATTTTGGCAGCATGCGTAGGCTTTGATCTGGCAGTTTACAAAAACAGTTTTGTCTATCGTCACAAAATCCATAAATTGTAGTTGGCATGTTCTGGAGATGATACGATTTGATTTTGGTGAAAACCATAACCCTAACAGTCTAGGAGGAGTTTGAAAAAGTAGGCATTGAATGAAAATCAAGATGGCGGACAGGAAGTTTGGCTGATTATGGGAAAAATGTTATCTATGTTTTTGGCAAAACCCAAAGAATCAATTGAGAACAGTGTGATTACAATAGGTACATTTATACAAATGTTATTAGCATTTTGGGACATTTAGTTATAACTTTTGACCAAAAGGTGGCGCTGTCTCAAAATATTTTGAGTACCTTCAGGACATGCTGCTGATGGCACATTCTGAGTTTCAAAATGTTACACCAATGCATTCGTTAAGTATAGCATTTTTATCACAATACTGTATTTAAGTCAATGGTAATTTCATGTTTTGTTCTTTTATAGCGCCACCAAGTGGCACAATACCACAATTTCCATATGTGTCCTCTGAGTGAGCTCATACATGTGTATGTCAATTTTGGTGAAAATATCTCAATTTGCTTCGGAGTTATAGACATTTATGTGAAAAAACAGGTCAAAAATAACTGACACGTGATTTTGATTGGATTTTACTACCCCTTACTATCAATATTTTGAGATTTGGGCATTGGTATGTTGCCAGCGACCTGTTTCCAAACATCTGATGGTGGTTTCGTCTCGATCGGACAAGCGGTTTCGAAGATATTTGCAAATGTTTTTTAAGCGCTAAATTACAACGCTGCACAAACCATATGCCGAAACCTGGCAAGTCTGGTATCGTTGGACTCGGCAAGGATTCAGGAATCTAATAATATGACTCCCGTGAAAATAAGTCAACCCCAGCCAGAGTTATAAGCATTTAAAAATGTAATTTTAGCACTAGGTGGCGCTGTTTCGAAACTTCTCTGGCTCCTTCAGGGCATCGTACTGATGACCCATACTGAGTTTTGTAACAATTCATTCATGCGTTCAAAAAATACAGTATTTTAGCACATAATTCAAATTGGCCGATCTGAGAAAATTGGATATCAGTTGACTCGGCATGATGCCCTGAATCTAACGAGACCACTTTTATGATTTTTGGACAAACCGTTCAGAAGTTAAAAACAAAAATATCAATTTTTTATATCTCCGGATCAGTAGGTGGCGCTGCGCCGAAACGCAGCATGTAGCCTCAGGTCATATTTGTGATAACATGTACCAAGTTTGGTCTGAATACAATTAAGCGTTGCGGAGATACAGCCTTACGTTTGTTTTTGCAAGCTCTACGTAAAATTTGATTGTGCGTTTTTCGAAAACGGTTTGACGAATCAACTTGATTTCCATAACTTTTTGTTGGCACTGCTTGAAGATGATGTGGTGCAATTTTGGTGAAAATCGGACAAACCGTCTAGGACGAGTTCGCAAAAGTAGGTTTTTTGGACAATTCAAAATGGCGGAAATTTTTTTATGACGGAAAATGACGTCATAGGGTGCAATCGAATCGTCATGAGCTCAGGAATCAGAGGAAAAAAGAATTTTGTTGATAGGCCTTACAGTTCAAAAGTTATTAGCATAATATTTTTGAAAATTTGGACAGGTGGTGGCGCTAGAGGGAATGAGTTAGAGACACCAAAATTGGTGTATTTGATGTTGGGACTGTCCTCTATCAGAACGTCAGACCGTTACAACTTTCCCGCATACGCTTCTATGGGCTGCCATAGACGCCCAGTCAGAAGAAGAATAACAATAATAACTAGGTGGCGCTGTTTCGAAACTTCTCTGGCTCCTTCAGGGGATCGTACTGATGACCCATACCGAGTTTTGTAACAATTCACATGCGTTCAAAAAATACAGCATTTTAGCACTTAATTCAAATTGGCCGACAGCCAAAATGGCCGATCTGAGAAAATTGGATATCAGTCGACTCGGCATGATGCCCTGAATGTAACAAGACCACTTTTATAATTTTTGGACAAACCGTTCAGAAGTTATAAACAAAAATAGCTATTTTCTGTATCTCCGGACCAGTAGGTGGCGCTGCGCCGAAACGCAGCATGTAGCCTCAGGTCATGCTTGTGATGACATGTACCAAGTTTGGTCTGAATACAATTAAGCGTTGCGGAGATACAGACTTACGTTTGTTTTTGCAAGCTCTACGTAAAATTTGATTGTGCGTTTATCAAAAACAGTTTGACGAATCAACTTGAATTCCATAACTTTTTGTCGGCACTGCTTGAAGATGATCTGGTGCAATTTTGGTGAAAATCGGACAAACCGTCTAGGACGAGTTCGCAAAAGTAGGTTTTTTGGACAATTCAAAATGGCGGAAAAAATTTTATGACGGAAAATGACGTCATATGCTGCAATCGAATCGTCATGAGCTCAGGAATCAGAGGAAAAAAGAATTTTGTTGATAGGCCTTACGGTTCAAAAGTTATTAGCATAATATTTTTGAAACTTTGGACAGGTGGTGGCGCTAGAGGGAATGAGTTAGAGACACCAAAATTGGTGTATTTGATGTTGGGACTGTCCTCTATCAGAATGTCAGACCGTTACAACTTTCCCGCATACGCTTCTATGGGCTGCCATAGACGCCCAGTCAGAAGAAGAATAACAATAATAACTAGGTGGCGCTGTTTCGAAACTTCTCTGGCTCCTTCAGGGCATCGTACTGATGACCCATACCGAGTTTTGTAACAATTCATTCATGCGTTCAAAAAATACAACATTTTAGCACTTAATTCAAATTGGCCGACAGCCAAAATGGCCGATCTGAGAAAATTGGATATCAGTCGACTCGGCATGATGCCCTGAATGTAACAAGACCACTTTTATGATTTTTGGACAAACCGTTCAGAAGTTATAAACAAAAATAGCCATTTTTTGTATCTCCGGACCAGTAGGTGGCGCTGCGCCGAAACGCAGCATGTAGCCTCAGGTCATGCTTGTGATGACATGTACCAAGTTTGGTCTGGATACAATTAAGCGTTGCGGAGATACAGACTTACGTTTGTTTTTGCAAGCTCTACGTAAAATTTGATTGTGCGTTTTTTGAAAACGGTTTGACGAATCAACTTGATTTCCATAACTTTTTGTTGGCACTGCTTGAAGATGATCTGGTGCAATTTTGGTGAAAATCGGACAAACCGTCTAGGACGAGTTCGCAAAAGTAGGTTTTTTGGACAATTCAAAATGGCGGAAAATTTTTTATGACGGAAAATGACGTCATAGGGTGCAATCGAATCGTCATGAGCTCAGGAATCAGAGGAAAAAAGAATTTTGTTGATAGGCCTTACGGTTCAAAAGTTATTAGCATAATATTTTTGAAACTTTGGACAGGTGGTGGCGCTAGAGGGAATGAGTTAGAGACACCAAAATTGGTGTATTTGATGTGGGGACTGTCCTCTATCAGAATGTCAAACCGTTACAACTTTCCCGCATACGCTTCTATGGGCTGCCATAGACGCCCAGTCGGAAGAAGAAGAATAATAATAAGAACCGGAACAAACACAATAGGTGCCTCCGCACCTTCGGTGCTTGGCCCCTAATAAGAACCGGAACAGACACAATAGGTGCCTCCGCACCTTCGGTGCTTGGCCCCTAATAATAAGAACCGGAACAGACACAATAGGTGCCTCCGCACCTTCGGTGCTTGGCCCCTAATAAGAACCGGAACAGACACAATAGGTGCCTCCGCACCTTCGGTGCTTGGCCCCTAATAATAATAAGAACCGGAACAGACACAATAGGTGCCTCCGCACCTTCGGTGCTTGGCCCCTAATAAGAACCGGAACAGACACAATAGGTGCCTCCGCACCTTCGGTGCTTGGCCCCTAATAAGAACCGGAACAGACACAATAGGTGCCTCCGCACCTTCGGTGCTTGGCCCCTAATAAGAACCGGAACAGACACAATAGGTGCCTCCGCACCTTCGGTGCTTGGCCCCTAATAATAATAAGAACCGGAACAGACACAATAGGTGCCTCCGCACCTTCGGTGCTTGGCCCCTAATAAGAACCGGAACAAACACAATAGGTGCCTCCGCACCTTCGGTGCTTGGCCCCTAATAAGAACCGGAACAGACACAATAGGTGCCTCCGCACCTTCGGTGCTTGGCCCCTAATAAGAACCGGAACAGACACAATAGGTGCCTCCGCACCTTCGGTGCTTGGCCCCTAATAATAATAAGAACCGGAACAGACACAATAGGTGCCTCCGCACCTTCGGTGCGTGGCCCCTAATTATACTTTAAAATTTGTGTGTCTAAAAATCCACTAAAAAAACTTCAGCATTGTCATTGGCATTTTCAAATGACAACAAATCAAGTCTATAATTTTGTGAACTGCTGAGAATGAATATCAAGCTATACAACATTTGCCTAATTATATGTTTTTATTACACCCTGATGTAATTGTAATGAGTAATCAGTTACTTTTACTATTTCTCTCCTTGTTGAACAAGATTACGGAATAAAACAAATTATGTGCCTCTTCCTCTCCTTCTGTCGATCAACATATCCTGATCCTCACGTTCATGAACGAAACGGCTGATTTGTCTTGTTCAGTTTCAGCGAAGTTCCGTGTTCAATCAACGAGTCAAACCAATGATATGCTCCTCCACAGCCCACACTCAGGCACCATTGGATTGGGCTTTAAACTAGTGCTGTTACTGTGCTCCCACTGTTTAAGCAGGCTAACACTGAGTGTTAAAGGACGACTTAGGAAAACACAGATTTACATGCTGAATGGAGAGTTACATGCTTTCTAGCAAGGCTAAATAGGGGTCTATTCAGCCCCCCTAAATAGGGTGTTGCAATGTCTATGTCGGGTTCACAAAACCAGTCTGAATTATTCATTCTCAAGTTAAACTCACTGACTCAATGATTTGGTTTTGTTTTCCTACAGAAGAAAGTCACATACTTCTGAAACAACATAAAGGTAAGAAAAAGTTTTTTTTTGACGACTGTTCCTTGAAATATTACAATTCAGTAATGAGTCAAGTAAGGGGATATGGACTTTATGTGTCACAGTATTGTGCTTTCTCAGGAATGAATTAAAGCAATGCAAAGTTTTCTTTACTTAGCTGACACCGAGATAAAAAATTAAGCCTCCTTTGGCCATTAATCACCTTAAGGCAAGCAAATGTTCTGCTTCTCCAGGAGGTCATTGTGAGAACCAGGAACCTAGAAGAAAAGGTTTTAAAGCTCAGTGTTAAAAAAAAACAAAACAACAACAACAAAAAAAATTTTTTAACTTCAATTTTTTTTAACTTCGATTGCTTTTGTTGGGACCACACATAAGCAATCAATTAGTAACGCCTTTAGCACAGTTAAAAGAGAAGACCCAATTTATTGTGACTTTGCAAAAATATGATCACTTCTTATATAAAGGGGCCAAAAAGTTGAACCACTGTAGTATCTTTCAGCCACTGGCTGACATCCCTGAGAAATTTGGAGAGATGTCTGACCTCTACCTTACTCTGTGCTACATCTAGAAGGCTATACATTGACGGTAGCTGTCGTCTGCTGTGCTGTGGCGTGGGAGTGTAATTCATCTTAACTTGTACACTTGCAGAGGTTAATTAGATTGAGTTAGACCGTGTCTGATAAATGATGCAAGACTCTACCTATTTTAACAGTCCTGCAGATCAATGAAATCGATGGCAGGAGTAATGATGGACGATAGTTTGGATGGGTGCCTTTGAACATGTCGCTTAACACATGCACTAAGCTTCCATTGAGGAGGAAAACAACATAAGTCACATTGAGCAGTGTGATGCTCAGGAGCAAGCCAGTGATAGATTCAGATATCTAATAGATTTATAGAGACTCTAATCCAAAATAAACTTTATCCGTCCAAAAATATAATGTGCTGTTCAAAAGTCTACATGTGAAAATTTGTATATTTTGTAATTTACATAAATATAGTTTTTTTTTTCATAACAAATTAGATTATCAGCTTGAGTGAAAATCTTTAGTGAAAAGCTGAAATGAATAATGAACATTTCAGTTTTTCTTGGTATGCCCCTATTGCTGTCATGACAGCATGTACTCAAGCTGGCATGGACTCCACAAGTATGTGCAAAACCTGACAATCCATGTTATACCAGCATAATTTGAGAATTTTCCAAAGAGTATCTTGTGTGCTTCAGTGGAAGCAAGGAAATCTATCTGGGTTAACATGGCTGATGCCACAAATTTGCTTGGTGACCTAAAAATAGTGCAATATTTCATATTACATAATAACATTTCTTTGTTTTAACGTCTTCAATGTTCTAAAATATTTGATTATTTCCAGGATTAAATTAGGTTCCCCTTCTGTCACTGACTCGACGTTGTGTCGATTGTAGTGACACAAGGAGTCTCTTCTGAGAGCCTCGCGTACCTCTGAACTTGAACTTGAGAAAAGGCCAATGTCAAGTTGGCAGACAGATTTTGCATGCCCCGCCCGGACATACGGGTATAAAGGGAGCGGGCGAGCGAATGCAAGACAGATTTTTTCTTCGGAGGCAAACGGTTGTGTGATCAGCAAGCTGTGTGACACACGACTGCTTCACCCGCTTCTGCAAGAGAGCTTGCTGTTGGATCTGACGGCACATTCCAGCGGCTTTCTCCTCTCTGTACGCTGTGCAGACTCTACCCCTGGGTGCTTGACATTGCTTCTATTATAAAAGAGTTGACTTCTCTGAAAGAGTTTATTTTCCTCTAAAAGAGTTTGATTCTGGTAAAAGAGCAACATACACAAGCGAGCGTTGAACATCCTTTTCAGGACGCGTCTTTTTAAAGATGCCCTTCCGCCACTGTGTAATTCCTGGGTGCGGTCGATTTCTCTCCACTTCTGACGGTCATAAAAGCTGTCTCGTGTGCCTGGGCTGCAGACAGCGTTTTATGAATTGTTTATGTTCTCAGTGTGAGAACATAGCCATGGCAACACTGCGGTCGCGGCTTTCTTTTCTCACGAGAGAAAGCCACTTCAGCCGCCCCCGATTCACAGCCAGCCGGCATTCTCCTTTGAGCCCTCAGAAATGGATGACGATTTCGGCTCTGCATCGGAGAGCGTCACAGCAGCGTCTGATGCTTATGACTCGCCTGGGCTGCCACTTTCGGGTCCGCTTGCCCAGTCTGAGCCTGATGCACGGATGTCCGCTATGCTTTCCCAGGCCGCCGTGAGCGTGAGGTGGACAAGAAACCTCCACCACCCCCCCATGGCTACTCGGAAGTGCATGACGAGCTCGTCTGCTCTCACTACCCTGGACGGTGGGGCAGCCCACGGGTACACGGAGGTCCCTCAGGTGGACAGAGCGGTTGCGATCCACCTGTGTCCCGAGAACGCCGCCACCTGTCGGGACCACCCGGTACTCCCCTCCAAGGCCTGTAGGACAACATCGTCACTGACTGCGAAAGCCTACAGCGCCACTGGATAGGCCACCTCCGCCTTGCATGCCATAGCGCTCCTGCAAGTACACCAAGACAGAGCACTCAAAGATCTGCACCTGGGTAGTCCCGATCCTGACGTGCTGCAGGAACTGCGCTCTGCCACCGACCTCGCTCTCAGAGCTATGAAAGTCACAGCGCAAGCACTCGGGCGGGCGATGGCCACCCTCGTGGTCCAGGAACGGCATCTATGTCTGAAATTGGTCGAGATGCGCAACGTTGACAAAGCCGCTTCCTCAATGCCCCCATCTCCCAGACTTCGCCCAGCAGTTCTCGAGCACCCTGCAGGTGGCGTATGGACCCCCTCTAGGGCCCCTAAAACCCCTAAGCATTCCTGAGGTGATGCACCCAGGAAGCCAGACGTTTGCTCCGGAGCTGGTAGCAAGGTCACTCCGTCCCCTGGTGGAGGGCCAGGAGGAGAATCCTCAGGTCTCCCTTTTTCTTCGGCAAATTGTTAAAGAGCAATTCCCTCACTTCCTGGGTCATCGGACTGCACGCGCCGTTCTCACGGCACCCCGGCACCAAAATCTTGCAGTCCCGGCTCCCCGGACGTGGCCATCTCGCCCCCTGCATGACCTCCTTCTCTGTCTATAACCCGCCCCCTGCCGGGTGTGCGGAGCAAGGTAAGTGCTTTTGAGTTTTTTCTCAACACTCAAGCCTCGGGATGCACCTTCGCCTCCCGACGTACTGTTACCCCACCACCCCACCACCCCCCCGACCGCAAGGCCCCACCCGGTACATCCAAACAATTGTCCCGTTAGTGCCCCTTGCATGAAGCTTTGACGCATGGCTTGCGCTTTCTAGCCTGTCGCGATGGCTAGCCAGGACCATCCGACTCGGCTACATGATTCAATTTGCCAGGCTCCCGCCTCATTGCAGCAGTATTCAGTCCACGCCAATGCTCGGCTACACGATTCAATTTGCCAGGCTCCCGCCTCATTGCAGCGGTATTCAGTCCACGCCAATGCTCGGCAAAACCCCAGCACCTTACGAGCAGAGATTTCCATTCTGCTACTCAGGGACGCGATAGAGCCTGTCCCTCCAGCCGAGATGAAGAAGGGTTTCTACAGCCCTTTCTTCATCATACCCAAAAAAGGCAGTGGATTGCGGCCAATTTTGGACTTGCGAGTTCTCAACCGGACTTTACACAGACTCTACGTTCCGCATCAAGATTGGTTTGCGGCGGTAGACCTGAAGGACGCATACTTCCACGCCTTGACACCGACCTTTCTTACTGTTCGCATTCGACAGCCAGGCGTATCAGTACAAGGTCCTCCCCTTCGGCTTGTCCCTGTCCCCTCACGTCTTCACCAAGGTCGCAGAGGCAGCCCTTGCCCCGCTACGGGAAGTGGGCATCCGCATACTCCACTACCTCGATGACTGGCTCATCCTAGCGCACTCTCGAGAGTTTCTATGCGCCCACAGGGACCAGGTGCTCGCGCACCTCAGCCACTTAGGGTTTAAGGTCAACAGAGAAAGAAGCAAGCTCTCTCTGGTTCGGAGCATCTCATTTCTAGGTTTGGAATTAGACTCAGTCTCAATGTCAGCACGCCTCACAACCGAGCGCACGCAGTCAGTGCTTACATGCCTGGCTCGCTTCAACAGCGGTTCCTCTCAAACAATTCCAGAGGCTCCTGGGGCCGCGGTCGCGCCGCTCGGGTTGAAGCATATGAGACCGCTCCAGCACTGGCTTCAGACTCGAGTCCCGAGATCTTACCGTGTACCATGCGGCACATACTGTGTCTTTATCACCCCTTTCTGGCATCAGACTTTCAACCCTTGGACAGACCTCTGTTTTCTGCGGACAGAAGTCCCCCTACAGCAGGTGTCCAGATGTGTCGTGGTTACCACAGACGCCTCTCAACTGGGTTGGGGTGCCGTGCTCTACGGGCACGCAGCTGCTGGCTCCTGGACGGGGCCCCGCCTGTGTTGGCACATCAACTTGAGTTGTTGTCTGTACTCCTTGCCCTGTGGAGGTTTCTCCCACTGATTCAGGGCAAGCACATCTTGATCCGTTCAGACAGCACCGCCGTGGTAGCATACAGAAATCGCCAAGGTGGCGTATGCTCCCGTCACGTCACAATTTTCCCGCCATCTACTCCTTTGGAGTCAGCCATGACTCTAGTCGCTGCTCGCCACTCATATCCCTGGCTACCGCAACACGACGGCGGACGCGCTGTCGCGACAGGTCTCACTCAGTGGAGAGTGGAGGCTCCACCCCCAGATGGTCCAGCTGATTTGGGGCCTCGGCAGGGCACAGATAGACCTCTTTGCCTCCCAAGATAACTCCCACTGCCTGCTCTGGTACTCCCTAACGGAGGCCCCTCTCGGCACAAACGCGCTGGCACACAACTGGCCCCAGGGGCTGCACAAGTACGCATTTCCCCCAGTGAGCCTTCTTGCACCGGTGCTGTGCAAGCTCAGGGAGAACGAGGAACAGGTCACCATGGTGGCTCCTTATTGGCCCACCCGGACCTGGTTCTCGGATCTCACGCTCCTCACGACAGCACCTACCTGGAAAATTCCCCTGAGGAAAAACCTCCTTTCTCAGGGATGGGGCACCCTCTGGCACCCACGCCCATACCTCTGGAATCTCAACGTCTGGCCCCTGGATGGGACGTGGAAGACTTATGTGGTCTTCCACCTGAAGACGTAGACACAATCAACCAAGCCAGAGCTCCTTCTACCAGGCAACTTTACGCCAAGTGTTCTTCCAGATCTGAAGACCCACAGAGATACGCAGTTCGGTCAGTGCTTTATTCCTTACTCCAGGAGTGACTGGAGGGGAGGCTGTTCCCCTCCACCTTGAAAGTGTGTGTCGCTGCTATCGCAGCCCAACACGACGCAGTAGACATCAAATCCTTTGGTAAGCAAGACTTGATTATCAGGTTACTTAAGAGGCACCCAGAGGTTAAAGCCTTCCCGGCCAAGCCTGTTCCCCTCCTGGGATCTCTCAGTGGTCCTTTCTGGCCTTCAGAGACACCCCTTTGAGCCACTTGATTCAGTTGTGCTCAATGCCCTCTCCTTGAAGACGAACCCTTCTGATTGTGCTCGCTTCCATCAAGAGGGTTGGGGACCTGCAAGTGTTCTCTGTTAGCGACACTTGCCTGGAGTTCAGTCCGGTAGATGCTCACCTCATCCTAAGACCACAACCGGGCTACGTGCCCAAGGTTCCTACGACCCCCCTTCAGGGTTTAGGTTGTGAAGCTGCAAGCGAAGCTGCCCCTTGGAGGAAGCAGACCCAGCCTCTTCATTGCTGTGTCTGGTACATGCTTTTCGTACCCATGTGGACCGCAAGCATGGCTCTAGATGCTCTGAGCAGCTCTGTGTCTGCTTTGGCAGACGTCGGAAAGGGAACGGCGTCTCCAAACAGTGGTTAGCTCATTGGGTTGATGATGCTAATTCCCTAGCCTATCATACCCAGGCCGTGCCCCCCCCCCCCCCCAGGTTCGAGCACACTCTACGAGAAGTGTGGCATCCCACGGCACCTCCTTAGCAGACATCTACAGAGTGGTGGGCTAGGCAACACCCAACCCCTTTGCTAGGTTCTACAACCTCAGGGTTGTGTCAGTCTCGTCCTGTGTTTTGACAGGTCTGAGCTAGCAGAACTCGGTAATACGGAACAACCGACCGGGTGTTCCGCTTGCACCTTGCACCCTTCACCAAGCTGATCAAGTGCGCCTTCTTTCCCAGGTAAGCCAGTAAGCTCTCGCTTCCTGGATGCTCTTCCTCCCTAGCCCTCTGGCTGCAGATTCAGCAGAAGAATTTGCCGCCAGACACACCACGAGTCGAGTGCTCCATGTTGGGCTTGGGCTCCACAGGTATAGTTCCCACTTCAGGCAACTCCCTGTGACATATTTTCCACGGTAAGGTCCCCCCACTGGCAGGACCCGCGTCTCCCTGGGGCATTCCTCGCTGCCCCCCGATCGCCGTGTCTGTAGCAACTCCTCCCTTGTCAGGTAGGATCTACCACTGCACCGTGTCCACGGGTGGCTTGACAAACATGTGTGTATTAACCACAAGTTACCTCCCACCAGTTTGGGCAGGTCGTGGTCTCTGCAGGGCCTTTTCCCCCTGAAAGAATAGGAACGGGAAAGGACGCCTTCCCCGACGCATCTATAGCATTAAGATAGCCTCCCATGCAAGTCATGTCGCCTGTTTCCATACGGGGAACCTAAGAGTGGTATATGACACCTTTTATTGGGGGTGTTGGGGATGATTACGTGCAGCTGACCCAGCTGCTTCCAGCACGCAACAGCCTGCTTGCACCTGGCTCGGCAGCCACGTAACACGGGGTAGTGCATGGCGTTTTTAAGTGGGACCCATTGTGTCACTACAATCGACACAATGTCGAGTGAGTGACAGAAGGGGAACATCATGATTAATGTTGTAACCTCCATTCCCCGATGGAAGGAACGAGACGTTGTGTTCCCCTTGCCACGTCACTATCCCTACCACTGTAATGCTCCGTAACCATGTTCTCGGCTCCTCAGTGAAAACCTATCTGGCATTCACTCGCCTGCTCCCTTTATACCCATATGTCCGGGGCGGGGCATGCAAATTCTGCCTGCCAACTTGACACTGACCTTTTCTCAAGTGTCACTACAATCGACACAACGTCTCGTTTCCTCCATCAGGGAACGGAGGTTACAACAGTAACCATGACGTTTTGACTCCCAGATTTTCAATTTGGACTTTTGAATGACAATGTATCGCTAAACCAAAGCCATTTTTTTATGCATAAATACAATTGCTGGCCAAATGTAATAAAATAACGTAATACTTTGCAAAACTGAAAGGTTGTTTAGCTCTCATCTTATAATCAATTTAAAATGAGCATACAAATAACCCAAAGCAAGGTTAGTCCTTCCCTGTCCTTCCTCTTCTCTCCCAACCAAATATACTCTTTGATTGGCAACAGCTGTTGAATAAGACCATGACCACCTTCATCAAGGAAACAGCCATGCATAACCCTGATCTAGAAACTTGCTCAGAGCCTGACAGAATCATGCCACACAGATCTGGCTGATTCTATATGCATTTATTTATACCCTTATTACACTGGGCTGTTGAAATTTGTTAATTTGTGGCTGAAATAGTTTTATCACCTTCTAGCTCTTGGCACTGTACATTTCAAATTAGCATGTAAAAAATAATAATATAAATAAACATCATTTGTACTGACTGTGATAAAATTATTGCACAAGCAATAGTGCTGATATTCCGTACAATAGCATTAGAGTTTGATCGTTTTAACCAGATTAGAGGATTGAAACTAACTGTTCAAGAAAGACATATGGCAATATGTGGCAATGTCAGAATCAACCCTCCATACTGTCATGATGAGTTTAAAACAGATGTTCAGATTTCTTCAGAGAGCTTGGGACTTTAGAACCAACAGAGGCTTATACGTGCTGAGACTGAAAGCATGAGAAGAGATAGCAGAGCAAAGCCCTATTCGAAAGAGCTAATCTGACCAAAGCTGGATAAAGCAAGTTAATTCACTGGATGGATGTACTTTACTGAAAGTCATTGTAAGTTTCTTCCATAATAACTCATTACAATTTGAAAGTTACTTTTTATTTGTGGCCTATTCACCAACAATGGAAAACAGGTTTTCCATTACATGTAGATTTTCCATTGCAAATGTAACTTCTTTAAAATGGATTTTTAAAGAACAGTATAAAACTCATTATATAACCTCAAAACCTTAAGATAATTTGCTTATGTTGTAACAATTCAAATAATTTGTAAGTTGTATAGGATAAAAATGTCTGCTATACACCCACTGAGCACTTTCTTAGGAACACTGTGGTCCTAATAAAGTGACTGACGTGGTCTTGTTGTTGTAGCCCATACACTTCATGGTTTGATGTGTTTTGAATTCTGAGATGTTATTCTGCTCACTACAATTGTACAGAGTGGTTATCTGATTTCCATAGCCTTTCTGTTAGCTCAAACCAGTCTGGCCATTCTCCGTTGACTTCTCTCATCAAGGCTTTTCTGTCTACAGAATTGCTGCTCACTGGATGTTTTTTTTGTTTTTGGCACCATTCTGAGTAAATTCTAGAGACTATTTTGTGCAAAAATCCCAGGAGATCAGCAGTAACTGAAATACTCAAACCAGCCTGTATGGCAAAGTAACAGGGTGGAGGGCGGGGCCAGGTTGTGATTCTACACACCCGGTCCCTTATCAGGCTAATCAAGCCTCCGAGAGGGATAAAGGCCGACTGCGGATGTTGGTGCAACAGAGAAAGAGAACGTTTATAGACAGATGGTCGTGTGTTTATGTTTGTGTCTTTTTGGTTCAGTTTACCATTAAACTATTATTTATATTGTCAAGCCAGTTCTCACCTTCTCCTTTCCATTGAACTGCGTAACACTGGTGCTGAAACCCAGGAAGGAGGAGGGATACGCCGTAGTGGAGTTCTCGCTGCAACCGCGGCCATTTTCCGGGGGACAGAGTAGCTTGGCCACCTGGAAGCGGAGGAATTGGCCATCGACCACGAGGGGAGAAGGGTCTCCTAGCGACCACCTGGAGCGGTCAGGGACGCTACCAGGGGCGGACGAGACCCCTACCAGCCGCTGAAATGTGTTGGGGTCTGAGACCGCTGACCAGGAGCAGGGAGGGGCTCACTGCATAACCGCCTGGAGCAGGAGAATCGCTGCCAGGGGCGGGGAAGACCCCTTCTGTTCCCCGAGAATGTGGCGGGCCGTTCCGTACACCAGGGGCTGGAGGTCTGCCTCCGATTCACCTGGGGAGGCATGGCTGTCATTCACTAGAGGGTGGAGGAGTGGCCGAGGACTAAGCTACGGTGTATCGGATAATTTTTTTCATTCTCTCTCACCTCTTTCACTCCCACTGCCGCTCCGCATTGGCTTTTTCCCTCTCTTTTAAATTGTACTGTTTGTTGGGGAAGTACTGTTTGTTGCACTGTTACAGGAAGTACCCCCTATTTTGATTATTTTTGTTTCCCGCCCCCTCTCCCCTCCCAGATTCAGGAAGGTGGGGATGACCTGCCAGCAGACGGGGCTTAGGGCATGCCCTCTCCCAGGGAAAGAGGGGGGGTGGGGGGTGTACGTCATGCCGGGGGCTCCCTGGCCTGAGAGAATGAGGGAGGAATGTGACAGGATGGAGGGCGGGGCCAGGGTGTGTAGAATCACAACCCAGTCCCTTATCAGGCTAATCAAGCCTCCGAGAGGGATAAAGGCCGACTGCGGATGGTGGTGTGACAGAGAGAGAAAGCGTTTACAGGCAGCTGACCGTCGTGTGTTTATGTTTGTGTCTTTTTGGTTCGTTCAGTTTACTATTAAACTATTATTTATATTGTCAAGCCGGTTCTCGCCACCTCCTTTCTACTGAACTACGTTACAGGCACCAACATTCATGCCATGGTCAAAATCATTTTGCACTGCTGCCACATGATTAGCTGATTATATAATCGCATTAATAAGTAGGTGTACATGTGTTCCTAATAAAGTGCTCAGTGAGTGTATAAATGTAAACATTCAAATCAGAGGTTTTACCTATCCTTTACCAAATATTATTTTTCAACATCAAAATCAAATGAATTTATGAAAACAAAATATGGAATAATTTTAGACCACATTTAAACATTTAAATAAAGGGTAAAAGGAACAACATATTTGGCTTTCAGTTGTACAGTAAGTCTCTGTTAAGCCTGTTTTATGTTTGCCATTTTTTGAGTACCACTGAGAACTCCAAGCATAACACAACAAGGGGATTCAGTGTTAAGTGGGAGCTTTCTAGTGCTATAATCCCACTTGAGGAGAAGGGACCTCCAATTCAATGCCATGGCTGCTAAATGCTTCAATATCAGAGCTCTGACCCACAGAAATCAGGATGGGGAGGTGTTAAACTTGGGCCAAAATAACAATAAATTCCACAAAGTCTGCAGCAGTGTATTTTAAAGCTGGTCTAAACCCTTCAGATCCCACTAGCTCGCTTAAAGAAAAGCGTGTTGACCATTATTTTCCACTTTATCTGCAGGTCACAGGCTGTTTCAGATCGCCCTAGAGATATATAAAAGGATGGCAGGACCAGATTCCAAGCCTCACAAATATATACTGTGCCAGTAATAGGATTCTAGGCATAGACACACAATAATAATAGGGTCCTTTATTGCATTCTTTTTCTAATGCATGATTAACAACATTAAGAGATGTTTTTATTTCACAATACACTTCACTTGATGAATGTTTATTGAAATAGGAGACCGTGTGCAGATGTATAGCTCACCCACAGCTAAGTTGTACATCGGCCTTCATGCATTTCATACTTTGGCATATTCATACAGATTAATTTTGTCCTTCATGAACCCATATCTGATCGCACTACTCAATGGAGGAGGGTAAACATTTTTACTTCATTGAATTTACAATGAATACTGATTTATGCATTGTCTAGTGCTTGCATGCAGGGAAGAACTCACTCGGATTTTCTGAATATTTCCAAGTTCATGGCTTAAAATCTTTTAAAGATATTCAGTACTTTGTTAGAGGCACTTAACTGCAAGTACATTAGATATTCACGAGAAGAACTGTATATTGCGCTTTGCTTTCACTATAAGTACTTATTATTATTGGAAAAGTAGTAATTCTGATCAGTCACATTGCTACTTTCCTAATTTTTTTCTGCACAAAGGTTCCCAATGTGTATACAAACAGTAAGCCTGCCAAACTGGATTGCATTTTTGTTGGCTGTCAGAGGCTATAAAGGACATCAAATATATATATTTAATATATCTGACCATTTTTCAGTAAAACAGCTGAGTCATCAAAGTTATATAGGATAAACTAAATTAAAATGGCGTGAATAGTGGAGACATGCCCTTTGTTAATGCCCATTAACAAAGTTCTCCATTGTGGCCAGTGTGAAAGGGCAGCCTTTGTATCAGAGATGGGACACTTCACAGTACATACTGTAGCCTATGATGCCTATTCCACACCTCATTAGACATCAGCTTGAGCAATTTATTATGCCTCGCAAGGCAAAGATTTGTGTCAAACGAAGAAAAATGAACACAGTAGAGCCAAGGCAAGTTTGCAACTCATTTATCTATTGTTAAAGAGAGCCTGAATATAGCTGATATGACTGCATTCACACACACATACACATATATCATACAAATACATGACAATAACCTCACATCTATACATAATTTGTGCAGAAAAACAGCAGTTGCATAGAATACACAATTTAGCTTTGGTTTTTAAATATAAATGGGCAATCAGTCATTTGTGAATTTCACAGCTTATTTACAATTCAAATGTTATGGTAGATAGCTGTGCAGCGTGTAAACCTCACTCCTCTGGCCTCAAGAGGCGCACTAGCAACTGACGTTAGGGGCTGTAGCCTTTATCCTCCTTGTTAGCACACCCACCTCCCATGCCAGAGACGCCAGTTCAAGTCCTGTATGGAGAGGATAGAACAGGAGCGTCACACTGGTGCCGTGACCCGGATGGGAGTGAGGTTTATGGGGGTGAGTGTAATGGGAGCCAGCTGGTAGATAGCTGTGCTTGCAACGCACCCGCCTCCCACATCGGAGACGCCAGTTTTAGTCCCGTTCAGAGCAGGGCAACCAGGGCTGTGACCTGGATGGGAGTGAGGTTTAGGGGGTGAGTGTAACGGTAGGTAGCTGTGCAGTGTGTAAACCTCAATCCCCTGGCCTCAAGAGGTGCACTAGCGACTGACACTAGGGACTGTAGCCTTTAGCCTCCTTGTTAGTGCACCCGCCTCCCATGCATGAGACCCTGGTTCAAATCCAGCTTGGAGTGGTTCGAGCAGGACCGGTTACACAAAGAGGCAGTAAAATTCAATACTGTTACAGCCAACCCTTGTTAAAATGATAATGTAAAAACTGTATAACATTAACATGATATCAGGCAAATCTGTTAAAATGTATCCATTTTTTTTCAACACGTTTAGCTACACATTAATTATCTAAGGAATAACAGATGACTGACCGTTTAATTATTGAAAAATAATGCACCCGAGGTGTTATTATTTTTCAATAATTCAACGGCTAGAGTCAATTATTCTGCTTGCACCACAGTTAATACACCTCAACACATCTTTCAGGGTTTTATCTCAAGACATTTTCAGGTTTTATTACCTAAAACACTCTTGTGAGTAGAACTACTTTCTTATGCCACAGATTCAGCGTCTTGCTTTGATACAACACAAGCCTTCGTTGCTCACTTTAGACCTAGTAACGGAAGCTTGGGCTGCTTTTAAGCACTTATTAGAGTAACAAGGTATGGTGTGTGTGTGTGTGTGTGTGTGTGTGTGTGTGTGTGATAGAGAGAGAGAGAGAGAGAGAGAGAGAGAGAGAGAGAGAGGGCAAATGAGAAAGGGTTGATAGCAAGAGAATATTCGGGAGTGTGTTTACCTGCGTCCACCGCAGGTAGAGTTTCCAACCGTCCCTTGTACAATGGAATCATACCGTATTTAAGGGAACAATATTGCACTCCGTATGAAATCCATATGGGATGCCTTTTGTCCCGTATTTTAGTGCCTCACACGCAAACAGCTGAGAAAGTTTCACAAACCAAGAGAAATGGACCTGATACACACCCCTTTCCCATGAGTTGTGTTGTTAAGTTACACAGACGACACTATTGACTAAATGCAGTCTGGGGAAAGATCAGTGACAATCACTGCACAATTTCTGTCATGTTGTCTGTAAGAAGCAGGAGAATTTTGTCAAACATATAGCATTTGAGCGCATGTTAACTGTTTCACACCATTCTGATTTCAAAACACCAGTAAATGCATCTATTCATGACATGACATTACATTGCATTGATGTCAATACTCGTTCTGGATTAGAGACTCTGTGAAATGACGGTGAGAAAAAATGCACACTTTAGTACAAAAGACCAGATTTAACAGGTTTCGTTAAAAGACTAAATGTGGTTGTCTTCAATTTCCCTTGTGATAAACACTATTTACGGCCAAGACCGGGGTTATAATTTCCCAGACCCCAAGAAACCATCCAGCCGGGGCCCCCTTTCGGCATACAAACAGAGAAAATTGCATAAAAGTTATTTTTAATTTTAAAATATGTTCTCACAAACAATGTAGCCAAGTACATTCAAAATGTTTAATGAAATAAAAATCTAGCTAAAGATAACGAATGTGTGTTTTCCAAAATTTGGAAAATGGTATTTAATTTAGAATTCAATAAATATAATTTATATGCTGCAGTACAGTAATACATATGCTGTATTTACCTACATATATTTTTACAAAACATTTTTGTAAATGAACAGTGTGCGCAAAAAGTACAACTTCACAAACTTATATTTTGTAACCCAGGTGAATATTATTTTACTATTGTCTGGTCAAGCTTATTATAATATTCTACTAAATTAGTATTATTTTGAGGATTTATTTATTACGATAGTCATATATTTCTGTTGTTTTTACTTCACCTACACTTAGAGCTTTTATATTGTCAGAACAATATAGTGCACTGCAGTGTCAAACTCTTTTTTTTTATCTACAGTTTCAAATGTTCCTCAATACATCTATGCCTTTAGAAGCAATATGATTGGTGTGGGTGAGAAACAGATCAATATTTAAGTCCCTTTTAACTCCAAATCTCCACTTACACTTTCAGATGTGAAAGGGGAGGGGAGGGGGATAAGGGGGTTGCCATGTCGAATTTTGCCTAGGGCACCAAATAAGCCAAAACTGCCTTTGAACACAACTTTGGTAAAGTGTGAGTGGCAGGCAGCTCAGTGTGTAGCCAGGTTTGTGTCTGATCTGTTTGTTCCCATGTGATGGCTGCTGATTTGGCCTTCTGGTATGTGGTTTTAATTGTCTAAATGCTGTTTCGTTGGGAGGCTGTGTTGTGCCCGGCAACTCACACTTCTGTTTACATTCCAGCTTGGTTGGTACCACTCATGTTTGCAACAGCCTGCTGTAATTCTGCTCTGAGCAACTGTATATTTTATGGTTTTCAGCGACCATTCTTTGGTATGTATGCTTAAGAATTTTCATTCTCATTCTAGTTTTTCTCATTGTTGCATTTGCTTATTTGTAGGGCTGTCAATCGATTAAAAATTGTAATCGAATTAATTACATGGTGTCCCGATTAATTAATCACGATTAATCGCATATACAAATATTTGCTGAGAAAGCCCCTCATATAACAATAATTCAATATATAAAGATGAAATAATTCTACATAGTTATCTTTAAATATAAAAAAATTATATATATATATATATATATATATATATATATATATATATATATATATATATATATATATATATAAAAATTAAAAAATTAAAATTAATTATTAAAATGCATTACATTTTTGTAGCAGAAGAGTTAATCATTGATAAGACCATTTAATACAATGTATTGTTTACAACCATATTATTGATCATAAGTCAATCATTGGCATACAGTTCACAGCAATCCATTTCACAAGTGAATCTATCAATCAGTTGGAGATTTATTATGAGGGCTTGTTTATGGACCCGTAAATTTACAGCTGCGTCAGACGTTTTTCTTTTTTCAGGGGTATACATAGTACACAATACTACAGATATATTGTACAATAATGCCAAGACATTATATTCATCACATAGTGCAATGGTTTTCAATGCTTTGGAGTTGTTGGAGGTAAAGTACAAAGAGTATTTAAATAATATTTCAAGTCTTTACAAAAAAGTGCAAATAGGGGCTTTATAGACATAAATATACACTTAAGCATAAAAAAAAGTTGCAAGAAAAATAAACAGATTAATCAGAAAATATTAACTTAAGTTATCAAAACTGTGAAAACCAAATAAAATGTCTTTCTAAAACAAAGAAAAACTAGTTAAAATAGAGGTATGTACAAACAAACAAAATTTATCCAAAATACTACAGCGTGGACATCTCCAGCATTACAGAAGGATCAAAGTGGATCTATTTCAGGGAGCGTGTTTCTTAAATAAAGATTGACTGGGTAAAAACGGTGTAACAATTTAAAGTACATCTCCATAACCTTGTTGGTAATTAAATATTTGTGAGGTAAAGACCATACGACCTGCATCAGACATGCTTGTGTCGCTTCTCGGGTGTGTTGCGTCATAAAAATAAAATGTTTAGGTCACTGTTTCAAGTTAAATATAGTTCAATACTCAATTTTTAAACACATCTTGAGAGCCCTTAGTTCGCATTTGCGCACCTTCAAGTGTTTTGAATGCAAAAATGTAACGTGTGTTTGTGTTGTGTGTCCGCTGAAGTGTTTTCTTCACTGTATAACACTATATAACATGGGGTGTTGCTCATACAGCTGAAATTTCACTTACTGCCCTCTGGAGTAAACAGGTGGTACTATAAGCTTGCATTTCTCAGGAATTTCTCAGGAATGCATGCGATTAATTGCGTAATTTTTTTTAACGCATTATTTTTTGGACAATTAATAGCATGTTATTAACACGTTAAATCGACAGCCCTACTTATTTGTTTATTTATTTTGGATATACTGGCATAAACTCAGTCATATTTTGCCTTGTTTAATGTATTGTAGAATTTTATTTTTTTCTTCATTGGTGTTTAAAGCCAATTTAGTTATGTGCTTCACTCTGTGTTTTTATTAGCCCTCAACAATCTGAAGCTCTGTTCTGACATAAAACAGTGTGTGATGTTGTTTGATATTCATCGTCTAACTTTCTTATTATATTTTCTGGAACTGGAGGCCCCCAGATTAGGGAGGCTAGCTTTTCTTTGGTGTTGTTTCCTTCACTGAGTGCTGTGTTTTGCTGCTTGCATCTGATCTCTCACTTAAGTGTGTATGGGTGTGAGAGTGTGCTTAAATTAGTGTTTTGATTTTCTAAGGGAATAATTAAGCTCTCTGCTAGCCTACCCGATTGCAGGTAAGCCCCAGCCCTGTTAAGTTTGTTTTGTTGATGGTAGATTGTAACCAACTCTTCTGGTGCATCGGAGCATAATAATTTTCGATCCAGCTGACAAGTTTTACTATTTATTTTTATTTGTGTAAATTGCAGTAAAGACATCTATTTTGTTTAATTGTACCCACGTGTCTTTGCCCTCTTTCTGGTAATGAACCTATGTGCCCTTTTTGGGTTATTTCCCTGGGTATTTCCCAGGGTGGCGTAGTTGGTTGAATACAGAGTATATGTAAGCCAGTTTGGTTCTGCATTTTTGTCCCCCCCTCCACTCCATTGTAGCTTTCATATAGCATACACAATGTATTTTTAGGTACAAGTATGTCTGTCTGTGGTGTGATAGCTTGAATAGACACTTTTCCACTACTGGGCTGAACAGTTCTCATCGCAAAATCATACCGTTCTGGGTCAATCAGTGTGGCTAGTTACTTTTTCCACTGTGGTGTGGTTAAATCAGGAGACTGTAAGTAACAGATCATTATGTGACAGCAGCATGAAAGGTAAATATTGGAGCGAGCACACTATGGAGGATGATCGCATGTTACAGTTTTTAGGACTTCTTTTCCCCCCTGGTTTATCTTTGCTGATACACAGAAAAGACACAGACCATGTTGCAAAAAGGAAAGAAAAGAAAAAAAGGCGAGAGGTTTATCATCATGAGGGCTCATGTATGCCATGACATGAACATGAAGAAAGGTAAAAGTTCCCAGGCTAGCTAAAAAGTATATTTTACAAAATATAGAGAATATATTGATATATTTTGAGTTTTAATGAGCTCATAATCTGCTTCCCTGATGAAAAAGGGACATACAAAATGTATGCTACAATAGTTAAACCATTATCATAAAATCACGAAGATACACTAAACATATATCAATGTCACTTTGTACATTCTTGCAGTACAAAAGCCTTTTGTAACTTTTCTATGTATGGTGACTAGATCCACATCTTGGTTTGGATTGTGCCTTGCCCTACCTGACTGTCTTCATTAAATATAATACCCTCATGTGGTCTCACAATGCTATTACACCACACTACATTGAACAGAAGGCTACCTGACAGTAAATTGGAAAGCATGCAAAATCAAATTTAAATGTTGGCATATGTTAATATATTCACATGCCTCAAAAACAAAACAAAAAAACATATAAAATAACATGCCAACAAATAATTGATACTTTATGATGTGCCTAGTTCTCATGTTATTTGATACCTCTTGTCCTACAGGACATACAGTATGTTGTCATATGTATTAAGCAGTGTCATATGCTTGATGGTGTTTTCTATGTACAGTCTTGCAGAAAGCAAATTTCTGAGAGATCCTGCAAAGAAGAATCATTATGACTATACTTATGACAATGAGCATTGCACTGTACAAAAATACACAGGACACTTTAAAGAGTTTTTGTTGGGGAAACTAATATGCTTCACATGCTTCCAGGCGCTCAAATAAACCTAATTACTCATGCAGAAGTTGAGAAATCTCAACTCAAAACATTCTGTTATGTCCACAGGAGTGAACAGGGTTGATTTGTCAAAGGCCAAGGAAAGCATCTTTCTCGATTTGAAGATTGCTGATCCATCCTCATAAATATATATATATATATATATATATATATATATATATATATATATATATATATATATGTGTATATGTATATGTACAGTATATCCCCCCAGATTGAAGAACGATGCATAAATCGATATTCAAAGCAAATTCAATATGGACAAAAAGGACAAAATGCATATATTTAAATATGTCCATGTATGAAACGCTTAAATGCCAATGTACAATTTAGCTGCGGATGTGAGATCTGCACACAGTTTCCTTCAGCTCGTTTTCAAGAAACATTAACCGAACATTAACATACAGTTCTTCAATGCATCAGACATTTGCAGAATGGATTATGGGGAACAGAGTCCAGGAACCAGGACAAAAGACATATGGGTGAAACAACAAGGCTTGGCTGACATGCTCTAAATCAAAAGAAAATGGACCAGGAGAAGTCCCCTCATTGAACCCAGTAGCCGGTGATAGCCTCTGCACCTGATGCTGGAGAAGCTGGCTATGATAAATCGGGAGTGAAAAAAGATAGGACAATAAAGACACAAACACAAGGATGGGAATGAGAATAGGCCCATAACGGAAGCCTGGGTTGGAGGAGACACTTGATGAAATATACACTGTGGCATGAAAAGGATGACTTACAGGAGCTGAAAGATGTCGAGTGAGTGACAGAAGGGGATCTCAAGTTTATGTTAATTGTTTCCCACCATTTTGATAAAAACAAAAAAACAAAACAGTAAACATACCTATGACATGCCATTTTATTGCATTTGGGAGGGGAGAGAGATTCAACTAAATTTGAGAAAAACTGCAGCACTTTTATTACAAAAGAACAGTACAGTACAGTTTTAGTTCAAACTGCTAACATAATTTGATTACATTTCCCTTGTGATAAACACTATTTACTGCCAAAACAATTACTCTAATCCAAGGAGAAACAACACCTTTTTCATGTAATTTTCATGGGGTGGGGTGGAATAGGAGGGTTTAAAAGAGTGTTACTATGAATGCAAACTTTAATACAGTGAAAAGAAACTATATTAGCATAACTTAAATATACATATAAATAAATACAAATTCTTTTGAATGTCCATGTATTAAAATAAAATGTTTGATGCCATGAGTGAACCTTCATTTACTATTACTATTATTTTGAATGGCCATGGAAAATTAGGCAATTACAATTTTTAAATTTTTAAACAGTTTTACCTGGTCGCAAAAAGTAGTCGGTTAATTTACCTTATGAACTTTCACCTTTTGCTGACCCTTTTTGCATCGCAGTGATAATGTGTGCTTCTAAATCACTTACACCTTTATTAGCAACTGACCCATAAGTGCCAGCTTTACATGTCATACATGTAAATCTCTTTGCCCATCTTTTTTTACTTTCATTTGGGCATTGTTTCCACTCAGCTGTCATTTGCTGCTACTATCAAGCAACTGTTTGATGCCGAACACAACAGCACTTCACGCATTTGCAGAAATTGACAGGCAGGAATTTGGCCAATAGTTGCTGCAAGCCTCTTATAATTGACCAATTGGTGTGCAAGAAGGCAGGACTTACAAAGAGGGGTTAAAGCAATGCAAATATGCGTGCACACTCAATTAAATATTAGACCATATCATTATGCAACTAAAGCAGAATCCCGGATATTTTCTCAAGCCTCAAGGATGCTCTTTATGGTCCAAAAAATAGGACATGTCCGGGGGAAAAAAAGAAGACATATGATCACTGTGGCATTACATCGTAATGACAATGAAGTTTTAAAATTGGCTGTAACTTTACACAGAAAAGGTTAGTAATTAATTTTATCACACTAAAACATGTTAAAAAATAAATATTGTTTATGTCTTGTGGCTATACTTTTGAAACAGTGAGCATTTTAACATTTACAGATGGGCCCCATTCAGGGACGTCACTAGGATTGGAAGACAGGGGGGCTTTTGCAAAATCTTTGCACTCACATCTAGAGCTACACTTATGTAAACAACCAGTCAAGAAACCAAGATGTTAACAAGTAAAACGTGACAGACATATCCTCTTCTTCCATTTCCACTCTGTTAAAGAAAAGTTACTGTAATGTTGCTTTTAGACACATCAAAACTGCATGGGGGCATTTACTTAGGCCAGACTTTGCTCCTGATGAGTTATTCTATAAGCAATGACTTAAATGCTATCTGTCTGCTCATTTAAATGTATGATAAAGTAATAGCATACTATATCTAATTCCTCTCTATATAAGATAAGTTGTACACAGAATGCTATTTAATTACTCTAATTACTGTAACTGCACTGTGGATTGGTTCAATCAGAGTGTAATTTCGCTGTGTAGTTTGGCTTGCATACAGTTTAACCCAAGAACCAGAATTTTAAGGTCATAGTGAAATTTGACAACACAGGTTTGAGCGTTTCTCAATTAAAGATGATTTATTCTGCCAAATGATGTATACAATGTATGAAGGAAAATTAAGAATGACATCATTTTCAAAACCACAGTCAACAGTTACTTTTTGTTTATTGTCTACTTCATTGGTGGAAGCATCAAAAAATGCCTTCTGTTTTTAAGGGTTGCTTTCATTTTAGTTTCACATGTGTATCATTTTTGAAATGGTTAGTTCCTGCAATGAACTCCGTTTTCCCCGCTATTTCTTTGATATAAACTTTTGTAATGTATCTCGGGAAATGTAATGCAAATTTTAAAATCAAAGGGAGTAAACTTTTACTGTCGCCAATGGCAACCTTGACAGAAATTACACTTACAAATAAATTTATTTGGTCACAAATGCGACCATTTTTAGTCGCAGTTTGGAGCCCTGCACAAGGATGATGATTTATCGACTTTATAGACATTACATTTTTATCGTCTGTTAATGCTGAACTTCTGTAAAGCTGCTTTGAAACGATGTGTGTTGTGAAAGGCGCTATACAAATAAAATTGACTTGACTTGATTATCTGTGGGCATTTGCTCATCTTTAGCTTACATTTAGGTAACATCTACGTATTTATTTAATTTATCACAGCCAATGAATGCAGAAAGTTAAATTGGTATAGCTAGCATATATAATAAATATAATGAAATAATTTAGTTTAGGCTATGCATGGTGCCTAGACCTGCCAACAAATGCTTATTGTTAGAAGAAAAGAAAACAATCCTTAGACCTATAGACCATTACTGACCTCAATCACACCGGCTCCCTCAGAATCAACTGGCCTGCCAATCTCCTGCGGCTGCTTCTATTTCTCTCTGCTATAATATCTTCGAATATCCATCTTATCTGCTCAATGAATTGAAGGATACAACGGTAATAGCATTAACAGGGACCCTATGACATTTAGATTTCAGTGACAACAACATTCTATGGGGATTGATATTGTTTTATATGCCTATTATAGAGAGAGGTTATATTATTGGCAAAGAATAAAGAGTTGTCATTAGCTTGCTAAGTTAAACATTTCTTGTATTTTGATTTTTCACTCTAGCTAGACTACAGTTTTCCATAGCAAACCAAAATATCCCCTTTCCTTTACCTCAAGAAAACGTAGCTAAAGGTAAGCAGGTAATTCAAAACAACTTACAATTTCACTCTGTATCACGACACTTACCAATCTTCCTTTCACCATTAGCGTGTGTATCGGTGTGTGTGGGCGGGAGGGTGCATAGCGAGTTCAACTTCAGACCAAACTAGAGTAACGACGAGACGAGATGAATCCTCCAGTTACGTGCAGCGCTCCGGTCTGCAACGCTCTGAAAGCTGCCACAGTTCACACCAATGCAACGAGACGGTGCGGTGCATCATCTTGATAGCACAACGACTCTTTGTACTTCTGTCCAACTTCCGACTGTTCGGCTATTTTTTTGTAGCTGGATTATATATATCATTTGTTGCGTCTAATTCTAAATATGAATGAGGATACGGTTATTGATAAATCAAATTGTTATGGTTGTTCTTATTATCATTTAGGGGGGCTTAGGAACATTTTGGGGTAGCTTCAGCCCCCCTAAAATAGGCCTAACGACGTCCCTGGCCCCATTCAATTCTTAGTGTTGTCACGGTACCAGCATTTCAGTACTCGGTACCATTTTCGGTACCAAAGCAAAACACAAAAACAGGTTACTGAACAACTCTTTTATTAACAAAATTAACAAAACATTAGCAGCAGAACTAAGAACAAAAATATGCCATTGAGCAACTATCAAGTTAAATATATCATTTTTGAATTATAACAAAACTGTACAATGTATGCTTAAAGTATTTTTGAACACTTATATATGATTTGCTGCAACTTTTGCAACTTTTACTTTAAGTTTTTAGTTTTTAAGTACTAAAAGAAAAACTAAATAAACAAGCATACAATAGAATGAATAAAAACAATTTCCAAACTAATGCGCAAAGTGCTCGTAATAATAAAGCTGCATATTGCCAATTTTCTTCACGATAAGAAATGCACAGTGACATATATTATGATTAAATAAGTCGCGAGCAATCGCATTCTAATCTAGCTGCATTAATCATCCGCGCTCAAGGGATGAGCGTCCCCGAGGCAGAGTCTCTCTCAGCCGGGTGCAGTTTCAACCCCCCCCCCCCCCCCCCCACACAGAGAAACCGACCACACAGAGAAATGCCAGTTTCTGACTTTATATTTATTAACATGAGCTGCTTCTGTATTATTTGAACTTTAATAAAGCTATAATGCATTAAATATAACTGTATTTAAGATGTAACGCATGTTTCCTTTAAAGAGGAAACCGGCTCCGCTTATTCCACAACGAGAGTGCTTTTTTTTTTGTGTGCTTTTTTTTATATAATTCCCTAATACTTTGGGATCTAAATAAGCTGTGAACGTTTAGCGTGCATCTGTACTGATCTGTGTAATTCTTCCTCTCCTCCGTCAGGCGTGAACTGCAGTGCTGCTCTTGTGCTTCATCATTACAGTTTATTGTGATTTCAGGTTACGTTTAATTAGATCAAACGACTATTCGACAATGACAATTTTTCTCGACAATTTTTTATTTTCGACGTGGTTGATAATGTCAACTAAATCTTTCAGCCCTGATGCAAATGATAATATGCTTTTAAACTCACCTGCTTTATTTGCTTGAATTAATCCGGGTGTCTGTATTTCAGGTGCTTTATTAAGTTTGATGTGTTTCCTCCTTTCGTCAGAAAATTGCTAAAGCAGCATTTACAAATAGGTTTTTGCTGATCTATGATGTTTCCTTTTTCATCAGCCTCAAATCCAAAGAATTTCCAAAACTGTCTTTTTCCACTTTTCTTTTCGACAAGATACAGTTGAGACTCCGCAGCAGATTTGCTTGTCGCAATCTTTTGCTTGTTGCGAGCGTTCAAAAGTTCCCGACTCTGATTGGGAACCGGGTAGACCCGGTACTCGGTACTCCGGTACCTTCAGAAATTCTGGTATCATTCATTTTTTTTGTTTGAGTGTCGACTTGGTACCGGAGTACCGGTATTTTTGACAACACTAACTTACATTATAGGTGCCTCACTTTAACCCATATTTTTTGCCTTTTTTAAAGAACACATTGTCCCACAAATTCTGTCAATTGAGCTTAACTTGTATTGATCCCAGAATTTACCTTGAAAAGGACTTTGCGCACACAACAGAAAGAAAAAAATATTACCATCGTCATTAATAGGATCACATGTTGATAGATGAAAAGCTCCAGACCACAGAGGTGACCAGCATTGACACAGAATTGTCACCCATGTCTCAGATTTACAAGCCCTCCATTATGACAGCTACTACCACCTCATTTAGCAGGACCAGGCCAAGACCTCCCAAGCTGGTAGCTGGAGTTACAACAGCAATAATTCACAGCAAATTAAACAGTCCCACCAAACCTCCTCACACCCCATTACTTATCCAGTCCTTGACAGTGCAGGGCCTGCAGCACACTGACCCAACTGAGTGACTGCAGGGTCGGGTGGGGCCACTGTGTGTCATGTCAACCTCTTGTGTGTAAATCCACTAATTTGGCACAAGGATCGACTTTCTGTCAGCAAAGACAAATTCACAAGCACCTCTTCGGATTATCTGTTCAGTACTGGCCTAGCACTTTTTGATTCTTGTCTGCTACATTTTCAGGATTTCAATGTTAAAGCATGGATTAAATATATAATAACAATAATAAATATAGCTGCAAGCAGCAATTGTGGGGCCAAGCGCTCCAACGTATGACAATTGTCATTGGACATCACTGATTATGACTATGAAAAGCAGCATAAAAAACATAGATAGAATTGCTCAAATTAAAATACAATTAATTATACATTTTGACCAATAGGTGGCACAGTTCCCGAGTTTGCATGGTGAGATCAAAGTGTGGTCATTATGATACACTCAAAGTTTCACGACAATACAGTAATGCATTGCAGAGATACAGCCTCAGATGCTTTTTGGCGACTTGCCATCAAATTCGTTGGTGTGCTATTCGAGAACCGGTTTGTCTGTCGAAACACTTTTGCTAACATTTTGTCGTGAGTGGCCCTAGATAAACAACAAATTTTATGCAAATCGGACTTATGGCTTAGGAGGAGTTTGAAAAAGTAGGTTTTCAATTAAATGAAAAATGGCGGACTGGTATCAGTGAATTTGGCAAGACCGAAGGAATCTTGAGAGACCAGTGACAGGACAATAGGTCAAAATAATCAAACGTTATAATCATTTTTATACATTTAATTTGAAGAAAACAGAATTAGGCACTGCTCTCTGTAAGGTCAGGGTCAAAAAGGTCAGATAGGGTCCCGCTCCTAATTCAGAAGCTTCCAAAATACAACCAGCACATCCCTGCAGCAGGGTGCTTTGCATCTTACCTTGTTTGTACATTTGCTAAGAAGAGAGCAAAGGTATGCATAAACCTGTCTATATAAAGCTTCAATCATGCTTACAGCATGTATTCTGTGTGTAATTTGTTACGTATTATGTTAGATTATTCAAGGTTAGTAACGTATTCTAAATTCTTTGATTTACTACTTCAGCACTGGTAGATTTTTTCACTTGTTTTGACTATAAAAACTCTGCCATGTTAAAAACACATTCTCTGAAAAACCTAAATATCTTATGCAGTGTTGTTTCTAAAACAAGATGAATCAAATTGATCTTGTTTAAGGATTTTTAGAGATTTTTTACAGGAAAACAATACAAACATGATCAATAATACAATTTTTCATAATATCAAAGGTCTTCTAGAAAAAATGATTATAATCCAACGTGAATTATCTTGATAAAGAAATGTGATTGTGCCTGGTAACGTGCATGTAAAATAGCTAGAAATAGCATTTTAGCTTAGCGTAAAGCTAACAATTTAGACAAGGTTTACACAAGGTTTATTTCTATTTCTTCTGTTCCAAACTCACTTCAAATTTACTTCTCTGTCTGCTTGTATGAATGTAACACATCATGAGAAAGTGTTTCACTGCTGTTCAAATACACGTTAGTTCGCATCATTTATATATGTATACATTTTTCCAAAAGACTAAATATTAAATGAAAAAAATTACAATAAATGCAAAGTAATCTCTTCAGTACTCAAAATACTTTTGAATGTAACTGTATTTTAATTACCAATGATTTACATTGTAACAGTAGTGGAATACAGTTACTTATATTTTGTATTGTAAATATGTAATCCTGTTACATGTATTTCATTACTCCCCAACCCTGCGCATTACTGCCGATCACAGCTGAGAGTCACAAAAGATGGAATAATCAAACATGCTTGGGGCACCTAACTGAGACAGGTTTCCAAGTTGGAAGATGATGTAAACTTTCATCATGGTGGAGGAAAAAATGCTTTCTGTCTTGGTGTCAAAATAAGAGTTCCTCAAGAAATATACAAGAATGAATCTGGCGTCCTCCATGTTTTCTCTTCGACATCAAAACACTTGAACATGAATTAAATACTCCTAGCATGGACATACATCACTCTTGATCTTGTGATTCTGCTTTATCACATTAATGTATATTGATTTGGTTTTATGCATATTGTTTTACAAGCCACAGTGGGGTGTATTTTGTACAGTTAACACATTTTTATAAAAAAAAAAGAAGAAAGAAATCAGTATCTATTCATACTGTAATATATTTGATTTAAAGACCCAACTTAAATCCTGTAATGTGAGGCTCAAAAGCTTAGAATTAAGACACGTGCCTGTCAACCACACAATGATTGTGTGAATGGCACTTTTTAGCATAAAATCTATTCAACTACTTTGTGAAGATATGCTTGATATTTTATGTTAGATGTTATAATCATTCTTGTTATGGAATCTACTAACCAAATGTGTTTTAGTTGTATAAGAAAGTATGCCTAAAGGCACAGCTATATTGGGTAATATGCTATAAATCCTTTGCGTTAAAGTCATAGGCATGTCATCATTCATGCAAATGCTTGGTGTTTTAATCTCATCTTATTGTTTGAGGCTCAATATGTTTAATTAATCTTTACAAAATGAAACCATTCATTTAATCAAAAGTTTGACTCAAAGTTAAAACAATAATGATAAAAGTTGGAAACAGCACAATGTGCTTGACAACAGAATGGTTGACTGCTGAAAACTAAATGGATTACAGGCAATGATTTAATGCCTTTTTTGGACAGCTCGCTATAAGCCCAATCAATCTGAAAATAGTCAGTACCAAAAGGGCTCAGTACGCTCCCTAAATTATTTCTGTAGCTTTCCCTAAATTATCAGAGTCTCAGGGAGTTTTTTGTTGCCAATGTTCAATATGTCAGCAAGGCAGTATTGATCAACAGCTATAATTTGACTGAGAGAAAAAGGTGACTAAACATCTTCTACGTACAACACCAAACACACAGTTTGAGAACTGAACACATGAACAGTTTGCAGTGGTAAAAGCATATGTTGCTGCCCTAAAATGATTCAACTGAATGATTTGCACCAGATTGCAATTACTGCCCAATCTCCAGCTCTCTGCTACTGAGGCAAATGATGCTTGTTCTTGAAGCATCTGGCCTCATCACAGAATGGTGTACAGACACCAGTTTCCAAGAGACTTCTATTACCATTCAAAATGTACAGTACAACTTGAGAATTCCCCTGAAGTAATCATAAAATTTATCCTGACACTATCACACTCGTTACACATTCACAATAATCACGTTTTGTAAACGTAATAAAAAAAATAAAGGTAATATCGACTGACTGACATTTTATACAAAATTTGTCTAGTTATTTTGTCTATTTTTGCTTACAAAAAAGTTCAAAATGAAGCCAAAGCAGGATCAACTGTTGCATGTCACTGAGCAGTCTGAAATACAGTGAACACAGACAACACGAGTGATACAAATCCAGTGATATTATACGAAATATCTGCACTAATGGAACGTTGCTTGTCAGATTAGAGGATGGGAACTAACTGTTGTATATTGCATATTTTCTTGGTTTTCAATGTCAAATGCACTGAAAAAATGGATAAAAGAAGATAGATGCGGGAGGGAGAGATAAAAGAAATGAGATGGCTTTGAGTGTAACAGATGTAAGAGTGTCATCATTGTAAAAGGGCTGTGTGAGAAGCTGCCACTATGCGGACATCACCTGGCATTTAACACATCAGCCAGCCCTAACAGAGTGTGACAAGCCCAGTGCCTTGTGTTTAGGCAGGATATCACTCACTCCACACACTCCTACTGAAGCTAACACATGAGAAAAATGATCTGAGACAGACACCACACCTAATCCCTGTTCGAAAGGGTACTAATTTCTGAGGGTTAAGGGCACACCAGAAGAACAAAAAAGGGTTACTGGAAGATGAAGAGGAAAATTCAGAAAGGAAAGAAATGCTCACATAATAAGGAGAGTTTATTATTCATAATTATATTAATGGTAAACATTGTCAGATTAATGTGAGATATGTCATACGGGATAACGTTAATGAATCTTCAAAATATTAAACTTTTTTAATCAATAATACTTAATGAATATATAAAATGAGGCAGTAACCAATATTTAGAGCTTGAGAAAAATTAATTATAAAGTGTTTGCTTTAAATGTGACCCTGCTTGTTAAAGTTCTTTACACACATTCTTTACAAGGCTGCAATGTGATTTAAGCTGCAAAATATCTGAAAATGTTTTACAGTACTTGGCATCATACTATTATTGTTTTCTCAACATAAAATTCAATTTCGCGTTTTAAGGGAAAAAAATCAGCATTATCCTGCCTGACTGAAATTGTTACTCGGTATGACACTCATGAATTTACGCATGAATTGTCATTTTTACACATAATTGATGTTCAGAAATAATGAATTTTTATGTTATGCAAAGGGAGTCACACTGAAAATAGTTTTTTTTAAAGGAAATTAAGCTATGCTGTAAAGAAAACTTGCTGCTCTCTCTCTTTGTTTGACAGTGGCATCTAGAAAAATCATCAAAATGTGAAAACTGTGTATATACATATGAACTGTTAATGATGAATAATTATATAAATATCAAGCATCTAGGCAAATAAAAACGTTATGAATATGGTGCATTCTCTTTCGACACAAGTTTAAACATGAAATAACTAATAACGCACTGTTTACAATGAAGTATGCTTAATAACATGCTTTACTAACAGAGAAGTTAATTCATGTTTATTAAGGCTTTATTAATGTGTAATGACAATACACTCAATATACAATGTGACCCAACAATGAATCAGCAATAGTATAGGCCAACACCCCCCCCAAAAAAATATGGGCGAATTTGTATCGAAAGTGATCGTCCCTATGCCCTACTCACTTGATGTGGTCTCCCTAAATGAAGCATGGTATTACAATTTAATACAATTTGGTCAATATGTCCACATAGTCTGGTTGTTGAAGAGAATTTGGTATAGTTAAACTTCCATATTTTGCAAAAATTTTATTCTAATCACTTCTGGCATATTTTATGCCGACAGGTTTGACAAGCTTGGGCAGAGCAAGCAAGTAAGCAAACCTATCGAAATTTCCGGACACTGAAGAGAGAGAAAAAAACTGCATGTGATGTCACTAGAGTTGATGGCCTTTTCTTAAAGGGGCAGATTCCCCAATATGACAGGTTGGACAATCATTTAATTTAATTATAATTTAATAACTAAATATTATTATTAATATATGATTTGTTAGTATTTAAATAAATAAATAATAAAAAAATAACATGTTAATATCACAATAAGAATGGAAATTACACAAATAAAAGCTAAACACTCTATAAAAAGAATATAATGTCAAACATGTGTCATCCGGGAAAACGGATGACATTATGTGCTAACAGAAAATATCTTTTATCCTATATGACTTTAACTTTTGGTGTCCAAGGACTGGAAGAGAGGAGATGCAGGAGTAGAATCTTTGAATAATACACACTGGAGTAGAACATTTGCTGGAGTGGAAACAAACGCTGTAGTCGAAGCAAACAATATAGCTCAACATGCTATCGTAACACTACAAACATCACACTTCAAAGATAACAATTCAAGGACTGACAAATATTTAACAAAACAAGAGGGTATATATACACTTGGAAACTTAATGAGGGAATGGCATACAGGTGGGGATAAAAATAAGTGACTGGGGCAGTGGATTCTGGGTAACGTAGTGCTGGGGAAAACTTCAAAATAGAGTCCTTGAATACAGTGTAGACAAACTGACAATGACACAATTGTCATCCGATATGACAAAACTCAGTTTGAACCTTAATCAGGCAATTGTTTTGTCTACCTATAGAAATCTGCAGCCTTGACCTTTAACTTCCAAGTATGTAAATGAATATTAAATAAACACATTTGCATAGAAGTAACATTATATATGTTTTTTAGTGTTATCCCAAATTACACAGGATTTTACTACATAGTGTACCAGTGAGCAAAAAGGGTATATTATACACATTTTAAGAAAGACGTACTAACCTTTCACCATTGTTTGGGGGTCCTTCAGAGTCTTTCTGATTGTGTAGCATCCTGTCTGATAACGTGTCAAATTAAAATGCCCCGTAAAATTGCTCCAGATTGCTTGTTATCCCGGATGACATTGGCTGACTGCCAGTTTTGGGACAGAATGCTCCAAAGCATAACAATCAACTGGATGTCAAATTTGTAAAAGTATTTTAATATATTGTTGGCAACTCTCATACAATAATGCCTTTGGCAGAGATTTTAGGTTTTATTTGATTTTTAGCAGATTTGATTTTTTTTTAATTTCACCATGAGGTCCGGACAGTTATTGTGTGACTGAAATGTCTAATAATTCTTAAACTCTTTAACAAATTCAATAAATCAGTTTTTTTCTTTATAAACATTTACTTATTTTTACTCCATTAAGGCATTTGGATATCAAAATTGCACATCACGTCATTGTTCCATATAATAAAGGCCTCTCACGTTTTAATAGTTAGTGACATGTTGAAAATTTAGAAAGGATTTATTTCCATTCTTGGGTTCGCTTGATAAATGAAAGCCATAATTACTCTAACCAGCTTTTGTACTTGTGATGCACTGATACCACTTTTTCTCTTCTGATTATGATATCGGAAATCTCAGTATCGGCCGATACCGATCCCGATCCGATACCAGTGTTTTTTTTTGCACAATTAGTTTAGAATATCTTTATATTATTGTGTGAACTAAGTGGGTGTGCTCTTAAATATGTATAGAAACACAAACCTCTAACTACACATTATTTAATACAAATGTACAGGTCCTTCTCAAAAAATTAGCATATTGTGATAAAGTTCATTATTTTCCATAATGTAATGATAAAAATTAAACTTTCATATATTTTAGATTCATTGCACACCAACTGAAATATTTCAGGTCTTTTATTGTTTTAATACTGATGATTTTGGCATACAGCTCATGAAAACCCAAAATTCCTATCTCAAAAAATTAGCATATTTCATCCGACCAATAAAAGAAGTGTTTTTAATACAAAAAAAGTCAACCTTCAAATAATTATGTTCAGTTATGCACTCAATACTTGGTCGGGAATCCGTTTGCAGAAATGACTGCTTCAATGCGGCGTGGCATGGAGGCAATCAGCCTGTGGCACATCTGAGGTGTTATGGAGGCCCAGGATGCTTCGATAGCAGCCTTAAGCTCATCCAGAGTGTTGGGTCTTGCGTCTCTCAACTTTCTCTTCACAATATCCCACAGATTCTCTATGGGGTTCAGGTCAGGAGAGTTGGCAGGCCAATTGAGCACAGTAATACCATGGTCAGTAAACCATTTACCAGTGGTTTTGGCACTGTGAGCCAGGTCGTGCTGAAAAATGAAATCTTCATCTCCATAAAGCTTTTCAGCAGATGGAAGCATGAAGTGCTCCAAAATCTCCTGATAGCTAGCTGCATTGACCCTGCCCTTGATAAAACACAGTGGACCAACACCAGCAGCTGACATGGCACCCCAGACCATCACTGACTGTGGGTACTTGACACTCGACTTCAGGCATTTTGGCATTTCCTTCTCCCCAGTCTTCCTCCAGACTCTGGCACCTTGATTTCCGAATGACATGCAAAATTTGCTTTCATCCGAAAAAAGTACTTTGGACCACTGAGCAACAGTCCAGTGCTGCTTCTCTGTAGCCCAGGTCAGGCACTTCTGCCGCTGTTTCTGGTTCAAAAGTGGCTTGACCTGGGGAATGCGGCACCTGTAGCCCATTTCCTGCACACGCCTGTGCACGGTGGCTCTAGATGTTTCTACTCCAAGGTCTGGAATCGGTCCTTCTCCACAATCTTCCTCAGGGTCCGGTCACCTCTTGTCGTTGTGCAGCGTTTTTTGCCACACTTTTTCCTTCCCACAGACTTCCCACTGAGGTGCCTTGATACAGCACTCTGGGAACAGCCTATTTGTTCAGAAATTTCTTTCTGTGTCTTACCCTCTTGCTTGAGGGTGTCAATGATGGCCTTCTGGACAGCAGTCAGGTCGGCAGTCTTACCCATGATTGCGGTTTTGAGTAATGAAACAGGCTGGGAGTTTTTAAAAGCCTCAGGAATCTTTTGCAGGTGTTTAGAGTTAATTAGTTGATTCAGATGATTAGGTTAATAGCTCGTTTAGAGACCCTTTTCATGATATGCTAATTTTTTGAGATAGGAATTTTGGGTTTTCATGAGCTGTATGCCAAAATCATCAGTATTAAAACAATAAAAGACCTGAAATATTTCAGTTGGTGTGCAATGAATCTAAAATATATGTAAGTTTAATTTTTATCATTACATTATGGAAAATAATGAACTTTATCACAATATGCTAATTTTTTGAGAAGGACCTGTATAGCTTATTAAGAAGCACTTTATTATTAACTAGTATACTGGATAATGTAGCAGCAAAATTAACAGTAATTCCAGTCTTCAAGTCTTTAATAGAAAATAAGCATTTTTTTTTTCAATTTGTGTCTGGACTTCAAATGATTCAGATCACTTTTTTTGTTCAATTTAGTTGTAAGATATCAGCTCACTTTTCATTCACACAGTTATTTTTTGGAACCCATTTAACATATATTATTATCATTTGTTAACAATATAATATCTGAGTGATCGGTGTGATCGTGGCTTTATTGTTCAACTAGCCCATTGTACACAATGTGTGTCGAACCACAGAAAGATGAAAAGGACGATAGTGCTTTTAGTGTTAAAAGCATGCTATTTCTGATATCCGTGCATAGCTGAAGCTGAGACAAAAGTTAGCGGGACCTTTTTAGTTGTAGTTTCAGTAATATTTAAAGTTATCTATAAAAATATGTAAATTCCCTATGTTTATACTGGGGCTATACTGTTTGCTTTACAGTCTCAGATGATTAATTATTTGTACATTAAATATTATGAATCCTCTTCAGAATATAAGAGGCCGCATGTCAAATGCAAGTAAAAAATAAAAAATACCAGTGATGTGTTGTGTTAATGTGTTATTATGACCAGAATTTCCTATTTAAAATGTATAAAAAACCTCCAGTCACAACGTAGAAAAAGAAAATCTCTTTGAAGATAGAATGTATTGCTATTGGCAAAGTTAAAACATATTTAAGATGATATGAATACAAAATGATATTTTAATATTGTGATGGATGGTAAATACACAATGCATACTTAAGCAATATCACACGAGCAAGAGTGCGATATGGCCCTACATCAGCACTGATGTGATTCGACCACAGGCCGAGTGCCATATGTAATCACAGCAGTGCTGATTTAGGGCCATATAACATGATTGCGAGTGTGATATTGTTTATGTACAACAGATCAATGAACAAGTAACTTTTAAAAAATTAGGAAATACTGTGTACGGTCCTAAAAACGCATTTCTGCATGGAACTACTTTCTCACGTGACCGATCAGAATCTGCCGTTGCTGGTTCAAACCAAATGATGCATCCAAGCCTTCGTTAGTAATTCAAAAATGTCACCAGAAATAGTGTCATGGCTTGTGCTGTTTCTAACAAGTTATTGGATAAACAAGGATTGACGTGTGTGTGTGTGTGTGTGTGTGTGTGTGTGTGTGAGAGAGAGAAAGAGAGAGAGAGACGGAGTGTGATCTCCTGTTGCCACACACAAGCGGAGATGATGTCAGATTTCTGAAGATCAGAAAGATATATTTTTCTCAGTGGAATAATAGCTGTCCAAGCGGGGGTATTTCTCTCTATTTCGCAGTAACTCGATGTGCAAGAGTCATTCACTATAGAAACCGCAATGTCCTCTTCCATTTTAAACAGCATGTCCTCTCCAATGTGGGAATTCCAGTAAGAGGTAAGTGCCTTGAATTCTGTAATTAATCAGTCTGTTGTGTCTCTCAGCTGCGATGAACCGTAATGCTGAAGTTGTTTGTTTAAAGCCGTTTAAAGCTATTTCCTTGCTTTAGTAGTGTAGAAGTAATATGAGCGATCATGGAGCGCTGTTGTATGTAAACACTGGCTGACGCGGATTCACTTCACATAACCTATCTGGCTCATATTACACACAAAAATTATCTTTTGCCACCACCTGCTTGCTAACATATGTTATTAAAAAGAGACACATTCAGTAGCTCTTAACACATATGCACTGCTTTTACACCTTATTTTAGAACGCCGAACACAAGATAAGTAATACACACACAGCGAAGTGTGAGACCATCAGTGCTCTTCGAACGTCTCTCGTCCAATCATGTTCGAGGACCGGAACTAACTGTTGTATATTGTAATATAACATAACTTGCCTCCACATGAACTCAGAGCATGCACAATGGAAATGCGTCTGACAGAACCATTTGTTTTTCGTTGGTAAGACACTTTATTTCACAACACAATATAAAAATGTCTTAAGTTATGAAATAACACTACAGTATTTCTATATTTACACAAAGCAGCGGATAAAAAAGACAACGGCGTATTTCTGAGGCACTTTTTTACTTCTGCTGCTTCTGACAGGAGAGTTCATTTTTCGGAGGTAAAACACTTAATACTTCGAAACAAATAAACAACTTTTATTAAAAATGTACTGAAATATTGTGCATGTAAAGGTTCCTTTGGAAAGATGCTAAATACATCAAACCAGTTTTTACTATCATATAGTACTGTTAGCAGTGGAGCTGCCATAACAACCGGACCAAACCCAAACTGCAGAAGACAGCAGCTGCACCCCCTGGTCAAACAACCACATCAGATTGGTTAAGTAACATCATTACCTTCTAGTTGAAGTTCTGTTAATACAATTAACATTGATTTTGCATCTGTGATTATTTAGCAGCTTTAATCACCTGAAATGTCCGCTAACATTATGCCAAATGTTTTTAACGGAAGTGTATTATAGAGATGTCCCGATCAGCTTTTTTGGCCCTAGATCCAATTTTTTAAATATTAAATATCAGCCCCGATCCGATACTTGTATTTGCATAGATAATAGAGCTGCAGACTGTTTTTTGTTTTTGTTTACAAAAATAACTAAGCAAACAAAGTATTCAGCATCACCTTGATGGCCTGTTTTACATGCTCGGCTGTATGAAACCCACAAAACTGGTGTGCATGCAATACTGCATGCTTAAACTCGAAAGTGGAGGACTCAATCCAGTTTGCAGTAAGGCTGAGCAATGACATGGGGCAAACATCATAGCTCCAAATGTCTGTTGTAAAACTAACAGCAGTCACATTATGTTTTAAATCACCACGTATGTTGTCATGAACCTTACTGTACAGCTCTGGAAAGGCGGTGTCTAAAATGTAGTGTCGAGATGGCAGGGCATATCGCGGATCCAAAAGCTCCAAAAGATGGCAAAAACATGGATTCTCTACCACAGAGATGGGCTGTTTGTCCAAAGCTATGAATTTAACTAATTTCTCTGTAATCTTTTTGGCCTTTTCGCTCTCTCGAGGATATTTTCCTTCCTTTTAAAAGTTTTGTCCAGTGTTTGTTGCGTCGGCACAGCTGTGTTGTTTTAGTGAACTCACCGTATTCCGTTGCATGCTTAGTTTTAAGATGTCGTATCAAATTGGTCATATTGAATGCAGCTCTATTGCTACCCCCTCGCAAAATGATCATATTTCAGATATTGCAAGTGGATGTTGGATAGTTTTCGTTTTATAGTTTAAAATATTTACACAATGCTGACATTTTAGCAATGGGGTAGAACTTCCGTGTTTGTCATATTTCCACATTATTTCCTTGTTGAGAAGACAAACTCTGGACATACCTGCTAAAGTGATCAGCACCTTTGGACTGGACAGCACACTTAACGTTCTACTTTATAATGAGCAATCTACTGGTTTGGGAAACAGGCATTACTCCATTGTAAAATAATGAGCGTCGTTCGTTAATATGACCGTAAAAGCTTAAGTTGCAATGTTATCGGGAAACCCAGCCATACTCTGTTATAAGGTATGTATGCATATTTAATTGTTGTAATTAAACACTCAGTTTGTATCATTGAAGTTTATATTGAGAATGATGATATAATATGCAAGTTATGCTGCGGTGATTCACGTAGGCATGTTCACAGATATTAACCCTTTCATTGTCATCATAGTGCACTAAGAGAGTATTGCTAAGAGATGATTTAAGTTTGAGGATATTAGACATATTCTGATGTATTTTTTGTTTGGTTATTTTTGTTCACAACGTGATCAGTCTGCTTTAGAATAACTAACAATAACACGTTTGTTAAGTCTGCTAAATTATGTGCTGCTGCTGTATCATATTTTCATGCACTGAATTTTGTGTGTGTGAATAGTTCAGGAGATTGGGATTTGTGCTTTGAAACACATTCATATGGTTAGACAAGCAGTGAGAAGTTTTAGTAATCCATATCTTTCCTCTTATTTTGTAAAATATACACATTTTTGCCTTTCCTCATAGTGTAATACAAACTAGTGAACAGCAATGGCGATACAGAAGAGACAGAGATGGAGAGAGAGAGGTGGTTGTTTGTGTGTGATTAAAAGAGCGAGACAGCAAATTTGCAGAGGTGGGTGAGGGGAGTTTAGGTAAATGCAATCCCAGGTGACACATGGTTTTGCTATCCATCACAGTCCAAAAGCCAGACAGGAAACCACCGAGCCATCCTCATCTGTCATCCAATCTCAGCTCCTATGATTTTCTCCATCACCAATCTCATTTGTTCCTCTCAACAATTCATTCCATGCACGCTCAATGCACTCAGTGAGATGACACCTGGTTGTCACCTTGAATATGTTTATTTATTCCTTTTTCTCTGAGCTCAAGCAATGATGTCTCAAATTAATGCCCAGCATTCTAACCAGGACACAGGTGCAGAAATTGTGCTAGATGTGGTTTGTGGAGTAAAACACGTATTTTATTGGTTTAAAATTTTATCAAAATTAATATAAAACAGCTTCTCATATAATTTATTGCGGTTCTGAGTGAATTATAAAGTCATATTAATGCCAAAAGTAAGACACTAACTGAAATTCTATTTTTAGGCATACAGTGTACAATTTCAAGAAAAACATTGTAGTGAAAGAAAAATAGTATTATAAAACAATTTACAGTGTTTAACATTATTATACATGTGTTTGTATTACATATTGTATTCACTATCATCTAGAACATAACAATAATCACAGATTTGAACCTGTCCCAGAGTAAAGCACTTGCATTTAATAGAAATTAAGAGAAAGTGACATGCCCACAGTTGCAATCTAAGCATATGATGCTAAGGTGTCTACCCTGAATTCAATACACTTGAAATAAGCCTCCAAACACAACAAGCCTATTCCATCAGTGTCAAGTATTTCATGTGTAGCATAAACATAACAGGTGATGGCCAGGCATCTGGTAGCAAGTGTATTATTGATTTATTTTGTGCCAGGAAAAAAAATCAAAGCTAGTTTCAAAAGCTTCTTTGATAAGCACAGTTCATGTCAGGGGACCACTGATCTGTAAATTTCATGTGTCAATTAAGATTGCCACTAAGTGAAAATCAGTCTAGATGTATTGTACCAGGTTCCTTTCCAATAAACACAAAATCTAAAATAAAAAATTGCCCTATACAAATCAAGACTTCACCTTAATATGTTGACTTGAGCGTTATATTCGATTATAATAGCCACAGGGAATGCACAGACTTTTTTGACCACTGTAATGTATCTCGTGCTGCTTTTAAAAGATGCCGTGCTAAGTTACAACTCTGAAAAGGAGACACCATTCTGTTCCATTCAGATGAGCTGCTCGTGCTGTTTTGAGCATAAACGCGAAGGGAAGCGGTGATATGGCCCGAAAACACCATGGACCCCATGGATGTCAATGGGCTCCGGTGAGTGCGAATGGCCGTATCTCGGGAACGTGGTGGCCTAACTATCTATCCGGAGATAGGGGAAGAACCGTGAATTCCGCAGGCCCTATCTCCCAAAGCGGACTGACCACAGACTCAGGACTGGTCTCGTTAGAAAGGGCTATCCAAGACCATTCCAACAACCCTGGCCTCGCCTCTCTAGCCCACTGGGATCCTAAAAAGGTACTTTCATGCAGCCCAAGGGGGAGATAGCCTTTTATCAGCATCTCTTAGCACAAGGGCCATTCACACAGAAATGGTTTTGTGTTCATCTGTGCTCTGTTCCCATTATTTTTATCTGTAAACATGCACTAGATGGACATCTTTGTATGCTGCGCCTGCCACCAGATGTTTTTTCAGTATCACGTGCAAGTGGTGCTGCTTTTTTAGATGCTGTTTAGGTAAAAAGAATGTCAACTTTTTAAAGTGGGTCTCGAGGCCCCTGTGTCTTGTTTTGCCCTGCATCTAGCGTTATTAGCACAAGAACGGGGCCGGTCAGAATGGCAGTGCATTTTAAAACACTCTATCAAGTTGACAGGAATTCAGTATCTAAAGCACACCTCAAGATCCCCACGTCTGTTTCAGTTGCACTCTGTCACTGTCCGTTTCTTTTCTCATTTTACATTTTTACTTCATATTAGAGAATAAACTGGCTAAAAATTCTTTGATTTAATCAATTTATCCAATATAGTTTAAAACTGTATGTTCTTTGCAATAATACAACACTGTGCTGTTTTTTTTTTTTTTATGTATTCGTTGTGCCAATTTGTGGACTTAGGTCAATTAAAAAAATCTGGTGATCACTGATGTTGTGTAGCTTTTCTCTTAACTGAAATAATGTCTTTGATCATTTTGATTAAATTTAAGTAGTATCTCAGCCCTTTTGACAGCTCTAGTTGTCTGCGTACTTATTACGATAACCGATTGAAGTCTAATGTCTTGATATAGTATGTAATTTCTTCACCACTAGCCTCACCAAATGGAATTACAAAAATATTTTTTTGTCCAAACTCACATACTTCTGCACTATTCTATGCCATTTTGTAGTAAACAGTGGTGTGTTCACACAAAATTCAACGAAGAGTACTACAAGTACTCGGATAATGTACTTCTTCAACAGAAATAATGGAGTTTGGAATATTGGAAAATAATTGTAAATATAGCTGCAAGCAGTGATGATGGGCCTAAGCACCATGGAGCCATTTCCACCAGGTGGCTTTTGGAAAACATTGAAAGGTGGACAAATGCATAAGGAATTTGACATTATTCTAAACAATTTTGAAGAAATTTGGGTAAATATAAGAGAGGACTATTATAAAGTCTATTGTAAGAGCCACACTTCCTGCTGCCAGGTGGTGGCGCTATGATGGTGACCCAAAATAGTCATATCCATATGATTAGCCCTCAAGACTAAACATACATCTAAATATTTTATCTAAATCACACATTGCACACAGAAGATATGAGACACTTCCTGTTTCCCCATTTTCCACTATTAATTTAATACCTCGCCATGGCAACACCATTCGATATATAATAAAATATTTTTAATTCAGTAAAAAATAACTGCAAAAAAATCCTATTTTTATCAAGAGTATTGTCTTGTTTTCCATTTTAAATTGTAGATACATATAAAACAAGATACATTTACTTGAGAAGCAGCATATAAGATTAAGACAATGTTTCTTAAATATTCAGTTGAAGACAAAATTATTAGCCCCCCCCCCCTATGAAATTTCAATTCTTTTTCAAATATTTCCCAAGTGATGTTTAACAGAGCAAGGGTATTTTAACACAGTATTTCTTATTATATTTTTCCTCTGGAGAAAGCCTTATTTATTTCAATTTGCCTTGAATAAAATAATTATATATATATATATATATATATATATATATATATATATATATATATATATATATTGAAGTATATATATATAAACTGCTAAGGTCAATATTATTAGCCCCCTTAAGAAATTATCTGTTTGATTGGCTACGGAACCAACCACCAACCAACTATCCAATGACTTGCCTATTTAACCTAACTCGCCTAATTAACCTAATTAATCCCCCAAGCCTTTAAGTTGCACTTCAAATTGAGGATTGGTATCTTGCAAAACAACTAGTGAAGTAATATATAACTGTCATTATGGCAAAGACAAAAGAAATTTGTTTAGACTTGAGAAAAAGAATTGTTAATGCTCACAAAGTAGGAGAAGGAAATACACCTTTATCAAAGCAGGTGTCAAAAACTGCTGTAAGAAGTATTATCAAGAAGTTTGAAGAGACTAACACAGTGGAGAACAAGACTGGCAGAGGCAAGAAGCGAAAGATTTCAAAAACTTTGGAAAGAAAACTGGTGAGAGAGGTTTATAAGACCCAAGGACAACTGCCAAGACACTATTGAATGATTTAGCCAAGTCTGGGATTGATGTCTCAACGAAGACTTGCACAGGAATGGACTGCGAGGTTGCAGACCAAGAAAAACTCTACTTCTGAAGAAGAGACACCTCCAAGCTAGAACAAAGTTTGCCAAGGACAACCTACAGAAAATTGATGCATACCAGAAACGTGTCCTTTGGTCAGATGAGACAAAACTAGAGCTCTTTGGCCATAGAGATGTTACCTATGTTTGGTGAAAGAAGGGAGAGGCACTCAACCCAAAGAACACTGTTCCCACAGTGAAACATGGCGGAGGGAGTATAATGCTGTGGGGATGTTTCAGTGTGTCTGGAACTGGGAATCTTATCAGGGTCGAAGGAATCATGAAAAAGGAAGACTATGAGAAGATTTTGAAAGACAACCTCAGGCAATCTGCAACAAAACTTGATTTGAGTCGACATTTCGTCTTCCAGCATGAATCCATCTTTAACTCACAAAAAAACTAACTATCTCTTATTGCCAATTTCTTCACAATAAGAAATGCACAGTGGCATTTAGTATGATTCAATAAGTCACAAGCCATCACGTTGTAATCTAGCTGCAGTAAGTGTGCACGCTCGAGGGATGAGTGTCCCCATGACAGTGTGTGCATCAGCCTGGTGCAGTATCAATCTCTCCCCCTTAAATTGGGACATTCGTGCAGCTCATAGAAGAGGCTTATTTTTACATTTCAGTTGATATTTTGATTATATTTTATTTATATAAAAATTAAGAAATACGTTTATTAACAATAAACTTTAAAATCCAATTATGCCAAATAACTCAAAACATGTGAATATGCACAAAAAAGAACCCAAAATATCCACATCAATGTGATCATACTGCAAGGACAAACATTTGGCTCAATTTTCATGAAATCAAACCATGCACACAGAAAAGACATTTCCTTATTCCAATTACATTATTCTATCATGTCACCATGGCAACACCATTCGATAAATATCAAAAATCCTTCGCAATTTAGCATCGTCAATATCTTGGCATGATGTCGCCCACATTTGGTACCTGTAAGGAATCAGAGGAAAAAAAATATTTTGATTCTAGCATTTATGGATCAAATGGTATCAGTATAAATGTGTGAAATTTTGGGCCGTAGGTGGCGCTATAGGGTTTGAGTTAGAGACTCCAAATTTGCTCCAGTTAATGCTCAGACTGTCCTCTGTGTGTCAAATTTCATAACTTTCCCGGCATACAGTTCTATGGGCTTCCATAGACTCAATGGAGGAAGAAGAACAATAAAAAGAAATCTAACAAATACAATTGATGCCTACACACTTTCAGTGCTTGGCCCCTAATAAAAAGAACACTAATGAGTACAATTGGTGACAACGCACTTTCAGTGCTTGGCCCCTAATAATCCTTAGAAGAACAACAGGGTCTCCACACTTTCAGTGCATGTGCCCTAATTCTTAGAAGAACAATAGCACCTCCGCACTTTCAGTGCTTGGGCCCTAATAACAACCCTTAGAAGAACAATAGGGTCCCTATTTACAAGCATTGCCACAATTGGCTTTGCTTGAAAGCACATAAAGATGCCATCATGTCTCCTCTCATGTCTCATCCAACACCTCCTTCAATACTCTTTAAAAAGCATCCCAGGGTGATACCGCAAGTTGTTGTTTGAGAAAATGCCAAGAGTACATTTCTGTAAATTCTAAGCAAAGGGTGGCTACTTTGAAGATGGTACAATATAGCATAGTTTATATTTATATTGGAATTTTTTTTAAGTCACAACATAATTTACATTCAGTTCCATTTGTGTTATTCCATAGTTTTGATGACTTTACAATTATTCTAAAATGGGGAAAAAATTATAATATCCAAGTATTTTGGCTATTAAGTTAACATTCTGTACTAAACTAATTGAATGTAATATCACAGAGGAGGAAATTTATCCTCTGTGATATTGCAGCAATTATCCAGATTTGGAATGAGATTATTAAGCAAACTGTTATCAACTCCTACATGCCAACTAAATAAAATATATATATATATATATATATATATATATATATATATATATAAACAGTATTACAGTTCCTGCATAGTGACAGTGTAGAAAGACTAGGAGAAGCTAGAGAAGAGAGGTGTAATGCACTGGGCATGGATACGGTGTTGGGATCCATGTGCAGGAAGTTTATTAAAAGAGACAAGCAAAAAATCCAAAACTGCAGGCAGAGAGACGTAGTCATAAAGCAGGCAGATAAATCCAATAAACCAATTAGACTGTCCAACCAGGCAAACAAAACAAAGGGTAATCAAAAAAGCAGTAAATCCAGAAAAACAGGCAATGGTCATAACATGAATCAAGAAACAATGGCAATGGAGAAATGCTCGGTAAGGCAGGTTAAACTGGCAATACTTCGCAATGAGCAATGGAACTGCATGGCTTTATATACACACACGTGGTAAACAGGAAAATGGTGAAGATCAGTATTCGGGAGAGGGCTCCCTCTGGTGGTTGGTAGGATGAGTAACAACCTCAGAGGTTACAGAACAACGAACAACTTCTGGTGCTCTTCTGCTGGGATGTCCCCTTGGTCGTGGCCTGGATGATTAGGATGGGCTTGGTGGGACTCTTGGATCAGGGACGGGTCCAGTATGACCTTGGCGGCTACCCACAATCTCTCCTCTGGTCCTTAACCTTCCCAGTCCACCAAGTATTGCATGTGGCTCCATTGTCTCCTTGAGTCCATTATCTCCGACCATATGGTGCTCCATCAACCTTCAATGGAGGCAGAGGCTCGGGATTCATGATTCCAGGGCCAGACTGGTTTCAGCAAGGACATATGGAATGAAGGAAAGATGCAGTAGTTAGCAGGAACATCTAATCGGCAAGTTTATTTGATGGATAATTCTGAATGAACCCAAATATCTTGTGGTGAGCTTCTTGCAGGGTAGACGAGATACTTTGTGGATAACCAGACCCTCTGTCCAGGCTGATAGCTGGGTTGAGGTCGCCTCCGCCAGTCAGCCTGAAAGCGTTGCACTCTGACCAATTGCTTTAACTGGACATGTGCATTGTCCCACTCTCTCTCACTCCACCTAATCCAATCGTCCACCGCTGGCTCTGTAGATGGTTCTCCTGACTAAGGGATCATCGGGGTTGGTAGCCCAGCATGCATCGGAAGGGGCTTAGCCCTGTAGAGGTATGAGTGTGGGAATTCTGTGCGTATCCTGCCCAGGGCAAGAAGTTGCTCCACTTCTCCTGTCACAGCTACAGTAGCTCCGAAGATATCTGCCAATCTCCTGGTTTAAATGTTCCACCTGTCTGTTGGCTTGGGGGTGATATAGCCTGAGGTGAGACTCACATTGATGTCCAGTTGCTTACAGAACACCTGCCAAACTCAGGAGGTGAACCTCAATTGGACACAATGTCTTCTGGTAATCCATAGACTCTGAATACTTGGTGGAATAGAGCATTAGCAGTTTCCATAGCTGTGAATAAATCCTTGAGAGAGACAAGTCTGCATGATTTTGAAAATTGGTCGATAATTACCAGTATGGTGTATCCGTTGGAGTTAATGTCGATGAAGAAATCGATGGACAGGTGGGACCATGGTTTTTTTGGTTATTGGTAGTGGTTTGAGTAATCCCGTGGGCAGTTCCTTGGGGGTCTTAGATTGTGCACACACTTCACAAGACTTCACATGGTAAGTAACATCACAAATTACAGATGGCCACCAGAAGGAATTACTGTACGTACCAGAGGGATTGTTCTTTGGATGCCAGGGTGTCCTGTGCTCAATGATGTGTGAACCCATTAGATAGTTCTCAGACGTAGAGCTTGTGGTACAAAGTGCTTGGTTGGGGGGCAGTCAGGTGATGATGCTTTGTGCTGTTGTTCTCGTTGTATTTTTCTATGATATCCCAACTAATCAGTGCAATGACAGATGGTAGTAGGATTGATCCAGGATGAGGTTGAGTGTGGGGTGAATCATGCCTACCTGAAAGTGCATCTGCTTTGCTATTGCTGCCAGGGAGGTAAGTGTAAAATGTAACCAGGTGAAGAACAATGACCATCGGGCTTGACGTGGATTCAGTCTCTTGGCTGCCTTGATGTATTCAAGGTGCTTGTGATGAGTGATAAATTAGAATGGGTGGACTGCCCCCTCTAACCAGTTATGCCACTCTTTGAGTGCTGCCTTCATGGAAAGTAATTCCTTGTTCCCACACATCATAGTTTTGTTCAGCAGAATTTAACTTTCTGGAAAAAAAATGCACAAGGGTGAAGCTTGCCTAGGGTTCCGTGATGTTGTGACAGGACCACTCCAATCCCACAATCAGAGATGTCTACTTCAACAACAAAAGGAAGATTGGGGTCGGGTGTTTCAGTACAGGAGCGGTCGGGAAGCTTGAGTTAAGGGAGACGAAGGCTTGGTATGTGGCACCATTCGAGGGCAACTTGTTGTGTTTTCCCTTGAGCAGTGACATGAGTGGGGCTGCGATGATACTGTAGTTTTGATGAAGCGGGGGTAGAAATTGGCAAAGCCCAGAAACCGCTGTAGTTCTTTGATTGTGGAAGGTCCCGAAGTAAGAGTAAGAGGAAGGCAAACATAAGGGCTATAAATACTCTGACATGGGTAACAAAATAACAAGACCACCAATGAAAATACAAGACTGATAACAATATAACAAGACAATGAAACATGAAGCAATAACAAGACAAGACTAATAAACAAAGGAACCAATGAGAACAAAACACATGAAACATGGCGGGAACAGAAAAATCAGATGACTAGACAAAGAAGTGAACAAATTTCAAAATAAAAGACCTGAAGACATGAACAAACACATTTGGAAAGACGAATATAAGTATGAAGTGAAAAGATAATAAACAGAAGATGGCAGTAATGCAACATTTTGGATGCCAACTGCCGTAAAACACCAAAGAAGAAGAAGAAGACAAACACATTTAAATGTGACAGCCAGTCTCTTGATCATCATAACAGTGTGCATAGAGATGCTTGGATGATTTCTTAAGAAGCTTACCCACTGTTTGTGTCACTTTTCTTTCACCTGTGTTGCGGTAAGGTGAAGTTGACATCTGCAATCTCACAGAAGAAGACATCTCATATAGCCATCCTGGACAAGCAACCGATAGCTGTGGTGATAGTTATAGGCTAGGAATCAATTGATTTTAAATTAATAATTTAATACTAGTTAATACTGTGTATTGATAAAAATTATTTGGAAGACAAGAGGCATTGTTTTGTAATCTAATCTTTAGCTTTTGAATTGTAATCAAAACGAATTGTTAGGCAAGTGAAGATTCACACCTCTAGTAAAAATCTACATTATTTTGCATTTAAGAGTTGGACTTAAGTTGGCTAACATGCAAAAGCTAGCAACAACACATCACGTACATTAGAATCATCGCTTCATTTAACTGAAAAATTGCAAAAGTGCTGAATTTGGGACACAGTTAATGACTGTTTTCAAAGAAGATTTCTGAAAAACTACCCCTGTCTGCCATAGGTTGGAAAAGACCAAGACAGACCGGACAGTCCCACAGCAAACTCACTTCATTGGTTGAGCCAATATTGCTATCTTGGGTTGGTCAGGATGCATGTGCGATAAGCAACAGCACTGAGCTTTCTCTTACTCTGCTCACAAACTGGCTGTGATTTTGATATGTAAAAGCAATTATCTTAATTTTAGATGTAAAACTTCAGGACATAAAAGCGATGAGTAAATCATACATGCTGACCATATGTTTTCAAAAGGTTAGAGAGAAAAGAGCTGATATTACTATTCAATAAAATGTCTTTGCTGTTCCACTTAATCATATTTCACACATAATTACTGCCTTGTCCACAGCAGGCGTTGATAAAATGTGAAGAATGCAAAACTGCCATGATTTACGTGCTTTGCTTTTTCAATATATAATAAATATCTCTCATGCCATATTCCAATCTATACAGAGAGAAAAAGAGCAAAACCCTATGGAATGCTTTAGACAGTAGTAACAATAACATTCTTCATATTGCAAATAAATTTGCAGACTTGCTCCATTTATCATGATGAAACCTAACTCCTGATACTAGCGAATGGATCTAAACTGCACACTTCAAGGATCTTTTATCTCCATCTGTGCAATGGGTTTAGACTAGGAATCAATACAGAAGAACAGTAAAAAATAAATTAAAAAAAATACAGGTCAATTACTATTATTCTGTATAACCATAGTACATTTATCATTACAGTTAGAGAACAAAATCTCAAGCCACAAACTTCAGAGAGAGAAAATATAAAATCTTCTGTCAATTTATCCAGCTCATGTTCGTAGTGCATGCTGAAAATAAAAAGCCCCGTCCTTCTTCTTATTGTATTGGACAGATCTAAAGAAGTCCCTTCTTAGGTTGGCATAGTTCTTTGCCTTTGGCAAGGTTACAGCTGCCCCGCTGTCTGTATATCAAATTAGATCTGGTGTAAATCCAGCGAAAAGCCAGTTGAGAATATGTATGGCACCTGGTGATGTTAAGTAACCCAGTGACAGATGCCAACATCCTTCAGGCCTGTATACAGGGCTATTTGTAGAATCACAGTGAATGAAACTTCTCTTAAAAGAAAAAAAGTGAAATGGGAAACTCTGACTCCAACAGATGGTAAGAGGACAAATTATGACATTACTGCCCTGGACAATGATGTGGGTCATGCATTGCCCTATACACCAATGAGTAGGTAAGTATGCAATATAAAACCTAGATGGAACAGATGCCTTTCTTCTTGTCATTGATTATTGCCTAGGCAGAAACACTAATCAAGTTCATTGTACTAATTATGCTCTGTCAAAATGTCTTTCACTGATAAAATGATCACCAATATTTCTGCTACATCAACCCACATATTACTTTATGGTTAATCAATGTTTTTCCCACATTATCATTAATTAATTTGCCTATCTTGGCCAGGATACTTCTGTAAAAGAGATTTTTATTCCTGAGATTTTTATTCCTGGTTAAATATAGGTAGAATAAAAAATACAATAAATAAATATATAAATATAAAATAAATACAAAATGCAAATGGCAAGAGTTGATCTGGATAAATAAGCTCTAGATAAATAAACATTTTTTACAAAAAGGTTGTATTCATTAACATTAGTGCAGTAATGCAGTAGGTATCTTGAGCTTACAATGAACAATAATTTTTTTAACATTTATTAATCTTGGTTAATGTTTATGGTACTATTGTTCATTAATGTACATTTTTATGTAAACATGTTTTAGTATATATAGAAATTAACATTTAGCAGGAATAATACTGTAGTGATGTATAGTGTTGCATTTTTTTATTTAATTTAATTGCGTAATCCACATTCAACTCAAATGCAAAAACATCAAATGCATACCCTTTAGACCACATCTTCAACATAAAATTATCATTTTGTCATAAGTTTGTTTGGCTCAGCCAGACTGTTGTGGTGCTATTCATACTTAAATAAGTATAAATGATCTGAGAAGGCAGAATATACTAAATGCTCTAAATGCTTGAATCAATTAAAGGGAAATTTCACCCAAAAATAAAAATTCTCTCAACATTTTCTTACCCTTATGCCATCTGAGATGTAAATGACTTCTTTTCTTCTGCTAAACACAAACACAGATTTTTTTTGAAAAATATCTCTGCTCTTTAGGTCCTCACAATGCAAGTGAATTTGTAACAAAATTTTGAAGTGCCCGAAAAGCACATGAAGACAGAGGCTGCGTAAAATGAATCTTTAAGACTCCAGTGGATGAATATATATCTTCAGAAGCTATATAATTGGTGTGGTTAAAATACAGATATCTTTTTTACTTAACATTCCCCTCCCTGCCCAGTAGGTGGCGATATGCATGAAGAATATGAACTGCCAAAAACAAAAGAAGAAGAATGCGAAAGTGGAGATTTATTGTAAAAGAAAAAAATAATTAAATATTTATATTTTTTCTCACCCACACCAATCACATCTAGTCTGAAGACATGGATTTAACCACTGGAGTCCTTTTACGCTGCCTGTTTATGCCACCAAATCAATGACTTTTCAGACCTTGAAAGTGAGATAGAACCTTTGATAGCTGATTGTCCATCAAGCACCATGAAAAAAAAAAAAAAATGCTAAAGAACAGGCTGATTTCCTTCTATAGATTTATGACAACAGTCAAACTAAACTCTGTTGTTCTGTTCCAAAACTTAGTATGTTGCCTTGCTATCTCCTGCCTCCACAAGCTGCTGTCTTCTATGGCAGCATCCTTACTGAAATTATGCCTCATATCAATACAGGTGACATGAGGGGAACAACATGATACTCTAATGAATATAAATACTCATAGTACGCACACATTTTGGGTAAAACAGTCTGTTTTCTATGATATTAAAGAATTTTCTAATGATATTTATCAGTACTGAATGGATTATAAATATATTTATAGTAAAAATGTATCTTGCTTTGTCCACCATCTTGGATGTATTTTTCCTCTGTACTCATCGTGGTGCATTTTGGGATCACCTACCTGGGAAAGGATAAATATGATATTACCTTAGAATTTGCAAGTAGATATAGGTATGCCTCGAAAGAATGCATGCTTTGATTCTTTCGAGGTCAGAGACCTCGACAGAATCTCCAAAAGAGGGTTACTCCGGAAGGGGGCGTGGTCACTTCCACTCACTGTTAAGGTTTGGGAAAACATATCACTGGCCCCTTCAGTTCTCCCGATGGCCAGTACACCCCATATCGGCCCCAAAGTGCATTGGCCCACTGGGAAAATGGCCAGTATGCCAGATTACCATTGGAGCCCCTTTATGGAGCACTGCCTTCAGCTGTATCCTTCTCAGAATTTGGCCAAAATAAAACATCTTAAGAAGCAGCATAATTAAAATACTTAACTTTAGGAACAGCCTTCGTGCCAGGAGCATGCCTATGATGTCTTAAAATGCTGCCTTCAGAGGCAGCTCACAAGGTTCAGGAACAGACCCCTAGTGTGTACAAATTTGAAAATAAATATATTAAAAATTTGAACATTTGAAAAAGTATTTCAAGTAGCAGAGCATGTCAGTGTATGGATTACTGTCTCTAAATGTACCTACATGAATTCCATTTCCTCTTGTCAGCTGAATATCTGACAGCTCACATTTCACTTTAACAACCTTTAAGATGTTTTTAACATCCTTCATGTTGATATATTCCCCACCACCATCTGTCTCGCTGACTGCTGTGACGTACCCAAGATGAAACGAATGCTAATCAATACTGTTGCACCCTGCATCTACTTAAAAATCTCAATTACATGTAATTGTCATCACAGCAGTCTCAGTGTCAGGACCCTGTCAAAATGGGGGATACGCAAGCGGTCTCATTTCCAGGCAGCAGCCATCAAAAATCAGTTTAAAATATGGGAAATATGTCACTATGGCAGCCTTTAAACAGACAATAATAGGCTTTTCAGCAAAGTTTAAACAATAAAACATTCTAAACAGAAAAACATAATATACAAAAACATCAATGGTTGTTTTGGACAACAAAATATTGAAATTAATACAATATATGAAATGATAATATTTAAAACACTTGTGATAATTTGCCCTGACCTGACATTTATTAAATATACCCTTGTTGCCCTGAGAACTTAGATCAATTGTTTACCCAATAGCTACAGAAAATCCTGTATTTGGTGATATTGGAATTTTAGTTTGGAGGAATTATAATTTTATACACTTTTGAACTACTGTAGGTAAACCTAGCAAAAACCTAGCAAGAGCTATAACAAATTTGTATAATTGGACTTTAGGCTCAAAAAGTTACTGAATAGCCCTTGTGACAACTTCCTCATTTGACAACTCTCCGTATGTTCTCTAATTCTGACCGCTCCTGTTTAGAATTATACACCAGACATGGTTGAGATGTTGCAGGGAAATTGATATTGAGTAGCCATAAATCGAGAACAGAATGTGATCGCTGTGCAATGCAGCCTTGCCCTGATAAACAGCCCTTCTAGCTCATCTTATTTTATTTTTACCTTAAATCAAAAGATTTATGAGATACAGATCTCAGGTGATTTACAACCACTCACTCTCACCTTTATTCCTTTAGTGGATGATTCCTTCCTCTGCTGGTAGCCAATTCCACAAAAGTCTTACTGACAGCCATATGTAATAAATAGCTTCAGATGAGTAGAAAGGCTGCCAGGGTCATTTTCTAAATATCAATCCAAGACAAGCTTTTAATGTCTCTAATATAGACCAAAAGCCCCTGGTGTCAGTTAAGATTCTGTGGCATTCTTGTCGTCAGTCACACTTTATATTTGGAACTTTTTGGGGAAAGAATGTTCCATTTACTACTGTAAATAAAACATTAAACATTTGCCAAGGCCAGTACCAAGTAATGAGTTATACATTGAATTAACATATTGTCTGGTACTCTCTTTCCAAACACTTGAGGAGCATTTAGAAAGGACTCAGTGACTTATTGTGACTTCAATGCATGAACAAAAGCACACTTTGAAATCAAATTAGTACTAACTAAGCCTTGATTAGGCTACTACTGGGATAGTAAGCGGTGACCTTGCCTGAATAGGTAATGTGCTACTCATAAGTATTGATGACTGTTGCAATCAGGACTTCTGTAAACCACTTATAATTTAGATGAAATGGTCCTTCATATATGATCAAAACTATTAGACCTTGAACATAATACATTTTAATAAATCAATGGTATTGTACCAAAAATTATTTCATAAGTCTAAATGCAAATGTTACAAAGTGGATGACAATGTAAACAGTTTATAAAGCTTTTTGCAATTAAGCTCTTTTCTTAACTCATATATAAAGTGACCTTGTCAGCTGAAGTATTGTTCTGAAATCAGATTAAATGGCACCAAAGACCTATATGGATGAATAGAGCATACTGTACATATGGGAACCCCGCAGAACAGAATAAAGGTTAATAAACACTCCTGAGGTTCCTCAAAGTCAATTTGAAGACCTAGTGCAGTTTAGATTCAAAGAGAATAACTCATATCCCAACAGGAATGAGTCAGACCAGACCAACCAAATCTTCAAATTCAGAAGTGAGGCATGTTAAGAAAATGTGGTTGTTTGCCAGGAGCATTCTGGTCATTCATAACTACACATGCAAACAAACCAATTTGATCTGTTTAGAGGATTTATGATGAATTCCAAATATTGAATTGGAAAACTTATTTTTTTAAAATATATATTTGTATTATATTTGTGGACATCTTGACATGAGCTGATGATGAGTAATTTTTTCCACAGACATGGGTTTGATCCAGCTGTTCAATCAAATGGGCAAATTGTGCAATGATTTGTTGTAAAGCTGGGAATTTGGCGACAGTAGGTTGAAAATTCTTCTGTTGAAATCAGTCTGTGCTTACTGAAATTCTAACCACTGCCCCAGTGGCCAAAGCTGGAAGTGTTGTTCAGTGTATGGGCATGTGTGAGCACCAGTTTTCTGGTGAAAAGTTCACACAGAGGCTCTTTAAAAGTGAGTTGTAAAAAAGTTTTCAGTTGTACATGATGTAATACAGTTAACAGAAATGCATCAACCATTGATTATGTGAACGCAATTACTTCCTGGATTCCACAGAACCAGTACCTGTGTCTGTGAGGCTGCTGACACAACTGTAGCATATCAATGAATCATGTAATGCACATTCTTGCTAAAACCCAAAGAGCTTGTGGCCTCTGAACTCATAAAGGTAAATTAGGCCTTAGGCTCCAGCCAGTCTGCAATAGATGGTTCGATGACAACTTCTATGACACCTTGAGTGTGAACAGACAACACCCACCAGATCTTTCCATGCCGTTGCGAGCTTCAAAGAGATCCTAATCTTACCCTCCCAGGTCTAGGAAGGGAGAGTAAGAGACACACACACACACACATCAGAACTTTTCAGGAATTTCCTCATTTAAAGACTTTACTGAGATATATTTGATATGTGTAACGCGGGGTTATGATGGGCAAGGAGGAGTCGAGAACCGGCTTGTCAATATAAATAATATTTTAATGAAGAACTTAAAACAAAAGCATAAACAAACACATAGGACAACGGACATGTCCATGATTAAGCTCTCTCTCTCGAACCATCGTCACCGGCCACCTTTATCCCTCGCGCGCCCCATCAGGCCGATTGGGGACCGGGCGTGCAACATTCCAGCCCGGCCCCGCCACCCCTCCACTCCACAATATGTTTTTACGTTTGTCTGTTTGCCGTGTCCTACTGGAATATCTATGATGTTATCGTAGTATCAAGTGAATTATAAATACTTGTAATTACGCATTGAGATGTAAACTTGACTTCCTATCATTGTTACATGTCGTGCTTGATGTCTTTGTACTCCTCTTTGTCTGACTGAGCCAGATATATGTATTAGGTTATGATAAAATGTGTCTTGTTATGTTTAATCATCTTCGGAGGAAAAATTATGAATTTCGGCCACGGCCTTAACTTATGCAGATGAATCGGCCTGACAAGACAAAGAAACTTTCCCGCTCAAGATTTTCTGAACAACGATTGGACAGTTCGCTTCAGAGAGGCGTGGATTAGGTTTTCCTTAAGAGAACCGAACTCCAGTTTATAGTGCTTAGTTTTGTCTTTCGACTGGGTCGTCACCTTCTCTTCAGTTTGTGTTTTTCTTTGTTTGTTCTAGTTAGTTTTTGTTTTTCTTTTGTTTGTTCTAGTTAGTTCTTGTTTTCATTCTTAGATAATTCTCCGTGTTTATTTCCACCGACGAGTGAAAAGAACTTAGTCTGAATTATCTCTGTGGTAACGTCATCTAAGGGACCTTTAAACTTGCCGTGACTTTTGTTCGCCCCGGAAAGGAACCAAAGAGGACCTACACGCACACACATTCAACACAAGAGAGCTATATATATGCAAGTATTTTATTCCCTCTCGAGATCTAAATGCTGTTACGGTTGTTCGCCCCAAAAGGGTGATTTGTGATTCCTCGGTGTCTCTCGTTTAAGGTTCCATTGTCTGTGTTTTTGCCATAACTGTTTTCTTACTCCCTCTTTCTATCACCTTCTTTAAGCTTTCACTTTCAGTTTGTGGTTTATTGTGTTTGTAAATACATTTATTCCGTGTAACTGTAGTCACCGATATATACGTAGTTTTCCTGTATTAAATACTATATTCATTGATTGACTCTGCCTATCTGCTCATAATTTCGAGGTCCCTGAGATGTTCGATCTTTAAGCTACGAGCTCTAAAACTGTTGATACTTTAAATAGTATTTTTGTTTAGAAAAGGGAAGCTGTTTTTCGTGGCCAAGAGAAATAGTCTGCCTTTCTAAGTTATACGAATAATTTCTTAAGGGTTAATAAAGATTTTACGGTCAGTTCGCTGGCGAGCAGACTATTATATGACAAATTAATCCCCTTAGGAGTTATCTCGAGAATCGAACGATTCTAGACAATTGATATATTAATGTTTAATTATAATTCGTTGTGATTGAATGTTGATATATACAATTGCTTTATTTTTGCCTGCCTATATGTGTAACAGTGCAACCCGTTGCATTTAGTGGCCCATATAAGGACCTTGGCAACGTATTCCCTTTTAGGGATAATTTAAAACTGTAGGTGATAACTCATAACCCGTATGATCAGTTATTGATTATGAATTATTGATTATTGATTATACTATTCCCCTTATTTGAGTTTTGACTCCTTACACAACCCACTATTAGTAGCACCACAGGAAAAAATTAACACATTTGAGATTATGCTAAAATATCTGTTGGGAGTAATTTGGCAGAATGGGGTCAATTTCAGGGTTCCCAAACATTGGGTACCAACATTTCCCATGTGATCATGTTGTCAGATGCGTGTGGAAAAAAAAAACAACAACAATAAACAATTGCTAACAAATTAATGAAATTAATTCACAAAGCATGGGTCACACCCATAAGTATAAAAATGCCTGTAGAACATTTTAACTTGACTCTGACTTGCAAAAAAAATCCTGGTACATGTAATCTAAATTCAAAGTAGACAGACATTTCAGTACATGGAATGTAACAAATTCTGAACAGTCCTGTGAATAAAATAATTGCAAAGTTATGATTGATTGCAGGTTCTCAGTTGAGTCAGCAGAGTAAGTCATGGCTACAAATAGGAGATATTAAAATAATATGAAGCTCAAGGTGCAAGGTTATTATATTAATAAGTACATTTAATTTGATTTCCTTTTATTATTATTTTTATTCCATCAAAATTGCGAGTCAAGCGGCTGACTAATAAGAAATATTAATAAGTGCATGTCTCCATTTACTTAGCTTGAGGTGTGCATTTGGTGTCACTTTACTCCATCACTAGCACAGACCCGGTGCATATGTTTATTTTTACTCTTTTTCCATTTCTATAATATAATTAATTTCTTATCAACTCTGTTGGTTTGTATTGAATAAATAAACCATATGGCATGGATGGCCATTAGTCTCTATCACTTTAGCATTTCTTGTTAGAATTTTTCCATTATTAAGCATGCTTATCAGCATCAGCATCACTCATTCTTAGAAGTTGAGTTTTGGTTATACATAATTTTCATTTCACCATTGCAGACATTTGTGAAATATATAAGCCTGGGAGGTCTGCATTGCATATGCACATTTCATTTGAGAAGCAATAAAGCAAGTGAAGGAGTTCAAGTACCTCGGGGTCTTGTTCACGAGTGAGGGGACAATGGAGCAGGAGGTTGGCCGGAGAAGTGGGGGCGGTATTGCACTCGCTCTATCGCACCATTGTCATGAAAAGAAAGCTGAGCCGGAAGGCAAAGCTCTCGATCTACTGGTCACTTTTCGTTCCTACCCTCACCTATGGTCATGAAGGCTGGGTCATGACCGAATGAACTAGGTCACGAGTACAAGTGGCCGAAATGGGTTTCCTCAGAAGGATGGCGGGCTTCTCCCTTAGAGATAAGGAGGGTGAGGAGCTCAGTCATCTGTGAGGAGCTCGGAGTAGAGCCGGTGCTCCTTTGCGTCGAAAGGAGCCAGTTGAGTTGGTTTGGGCATCTGGTAAGGATGCCCCCTGGGCTCCTCCCTAGGGAGGGGTTTCAGGCACGTCCAGCTTGGAGGAGGCCTCGGGGAAGACCCAGGACTAGGTGGAGAGATGGGTCCCCCAGTCAGAGCTGGTTAATGTGGCTCGGGATAGGGAAGTTTGGGGCCCCCTGCTGGAGCTGCTGCCCCCGCAACCCGACTTCGGATAAGCGGTTGAAGATGGATGGATGGATAAAGCTGACCAGACAGTTTCCAACCTGAGGTATGTGGTTGATGGCTTTGTACTGATGTTTGTTTAAAATAGACACTATAAATTATGCATTTGAATATTAATGAAATTGGGTTTGCAGTTATGGTTAGCTGTGTATCCCACAACAAGGTTTCTCTAATCCTTTGTTCAATACATGAGAACATTTTTCAGCATATCTCACTTACCTATCAATATGGACCCTTGTAACAAAGTATGGCAGACATATATACTATAAGTAGTTTGATGATGGTCATGAGCACTAAAATAGCCACAGGGAAAAAAGAGGTTTTAAATCTTGTCAGCATTTACCTCAGAAAGATGGATAGAAGTTTTGACCCCAGTTTTGTTCCTTTTATAAAGAAACGTGATGGCTGTGGTGATAATGACTGACCTTGTACCTGCTGAGATTCATTTACGGTTTGAATCAGGTGTTGTAATGTGTAGGATTTCACATCTATGTTGTGAATCATTCTGTTAGACTGCCCTTGGTATGAAATTAGAAAAAAGAGGAGATGCTGGAGAAAAGTGCACATCTGTTTTTGAGCACAAACACATCCTGGATGCCTTGTGCACATCCGCTCTATTTGTAATTGTTGGTGTATATAAAAAATGCACTAGATGGATATCTTTGATCGTTTTGATGCGTTTCTAGCGATGTGCACTTCAGTGCAGGATTATGCAATGTGTTTGATGCGGATTATGTGTAAACCCAGAAATCTGATTTTATAATGTTGTGGAGCTTGTTATTTCTCCTCTGAGTTTCAAATATGGCTGAATTCGAAGGCCTGCACTATGTTAGCCAATCATAACAGTGAACGTTTACAAGTTTAAGTTTTAAGGAGGTGCTTAGGCCAAAACTGAGCATTTCAGACAGAGGACCAGAGACAGGAAGTAAAATTAAAATCTTAATTAAGATTTAAGTATGAACAACTGGTAAGGTGAAACACTTTGGTTTTTGTATTTAATATTTATTAATTTTTTCCCTCTGTATAGTGGAGATTTTTAACAATGATATAGTGTGAGTTGCTTAACCGTTTGGCATAAAACGAAGCCAATGATCAATTATCAAAAAATTATCTGTATTTACCTTTCATTGTCATTTGGTACTGCTCAATACTTTTGTAATTACACAACAACATGGGCACTAATGCTAAGTTTGATAGTTGCTTCAAAGTGTGATTAGAGTAGGGACTGTGAGAAAATGTGGCATTGCAAGAGGCATGCTTGATGGAAAATCCATTGCTCAGAAAGGATAATGAGGTGCCAGGAATGGTGAAGGCAGAGGTACACAGTAAAGATAGCCAAAGTGATGTAATAGTGCAATGAGCACAGGTTTCTTTCCCCTTACAAAAACTGAGAGTTTATGGCAAATTTTCTGCAAACTTGCCGTAAAGCCACCACTAATAATTTTCATATGCAAATGAGCTTTGCGGAAAACTTGCGGCAAATGGTCCATTGTTGCCAAATGTTTCCTGCAGGTTCACCACTACCGGTGAAGAGCTGCAACCGTCTGGCAGATATTTGCGGTGAATCAAAAGCTCATTTGCATGTGAAAATAACAAGCGGCAAATTTGCTGCAAATATGCTGCAAGTTTGCAGCTAGTTTCAATTTTTTTGTAAAGGTTCCCTTTGATCTTTTGCCTTGATCATGGCACTTTGTAAAAACTGCCAATGCCAAACTGACCAAACATACCCACTGAAATATAGTTATACAGACACTCTCACATTACATGTCATACAAACAACAAATCAAACATGCTTTGATCTCTATAAGTAGCTCTACACAATCAGTAACGCAAGTCATACCTTGTAGAGAGGTGAGAGGGGATGTCATTTCCGGCATTTAATTATTCTCTCAACACTCAAACACATGCAAACACATTTGGCACACATGAAACAGAATCTAAATTGTCAAGTTATTGAGAGAACTGTTTTGGTATGCCAAATGTATCTCAAGAGATTCATTGTACTATATATAATGAGAGTTGTGACTTCAAAAGCATAACAAAGATAAAAATAGCTAGGATAAGCAGCTGGCATTTACTTTCATTATTCAAATTAATTCATGTCTAGAGGTAAGATTCAATTTTAGAAGAATGCCAGAGTAGAAAGAAAAGCCTATTTTTGGTTGTAAAGCAACCTTGTAATTTATGAATTCACTACACAAAAAGAAAAATATTATTATTATTATTACACAAATACTAATTTAAATCTAATACATATTTTAAAAAATAGATGCTAAAAATGCTAGTAAATTCTTAAATAAACTAATTTGATAGAGGATAGTTAGAGTTCAGTGTAAATATCTTCTAGTCATAAAGCTTGGCCAACAGAGAAAGACATAACAAAAAGATTTTGATAAGCAGATATTTGTCTCCTGTTGACACGTGCTGCCCTTCTATGTCATCACCCACTGATCTCCTGAGCAAATTCCATCGTACCATGAGCCTGTCACCCATCAAATCACCTCAAATCCTGACAACATAATTCCAAGCACCCCCTGTGTCCCTTTAACGCAGGAACAATTATTCACACTGTCACCCAACCCAATCACCTAAACCTGGACTTAATTAAATCCTAATAGAGACATTTCTCACATTACCTCAGAGTGCTTTCCCTGGGTGGAGCCTGATTAAGCAGACAGATTTTTGTGAAGTCTATAAAAGCCAACTGCTTTAAAGCTGTGTCTTTATTCACTTTTAAATTATATACGTTCAAATCTCTTTGGTAAAATCCTTAAGCATATTCAGCTATATGGCTACAATTAAAAAGTGGGAACCTGCAATTGTCAGCTTTTGAAGCTATTTCTACCTGACCTAACCCTCTAAATTAGTTTAGTTGGTGTAACCTAATGTAGTCAGGTTAATTCAGTGATGGTAAATAGTATTTCTGATTTTAATTAAATCAGTAAATTTAGATGTTACCACACAAAGCATCCTTTCAGGTTAACATTTTTCTCAGTGAATATGAGTGAACTGTGTAAATGATACCCTTAAAATGTTATTTTAATTCACCAAAGTTCATCTGATCACAAAGTATAGTCAGGACATTACTGATGGAAAAAACAGCATCATCACTATTTGAATAAAAGTAATTTTGATCTTATCTAGACAGGCCCCATTTACAGCAGCCATCACTCTAACATCTTATCCTTGAGTAATCATGCTAGATTGCTAATTTGGTACTAGAAAACACAGTTGAAAACTATTTGGTTTGTTAGATGAAGCTTAACATTGTCTTTGTGTTTGTTTTTCAGTTGCTACAATATGCAATAGACTGGCATGTCTTATGGTCAATATTAGGTCCAAAATGGCAAAAAGTAAGCAGTTTTCTCTAGAAACTAATCACTCAATCATTGTTATGAGGAATGAAGGCTATACAATGCTTGAAATGGTCAGAGATTTCATACAAAGGTGTACACTACAGTCTTCATAGACAAAGGGCAACTGGCTCTACCAAGGACAGAAAGAGATTTGGAAGGCCCAGTTAGAACTAAACAAGAGGATAAGTGCATCAGAGTCTCTAGTTTGAGAAATAGATGCCTCACATGTCCTCAGCTGACAGCTTCATTGAATTCTACCCACTCAACCCCATTTTCATGTACAACAGTAAAGAGAAGACTCAGGGGTACAGGCCTTATCAGAATAATTGCAAAGAAAAGTAATTTTTTAAACAGAAAAACAAAAAGAAAAGGTTAGATTGGGCAAAGAAACACAGACATTGGACTACAGATAATCGGACACGCAAACCCAATTTCATCAACTCGACATTGTGTCGGACGGATGGCGGACGGCGGAAAGGGAATGCTGTCTCCAAAAAGAGGTTAGCTCACTGGGTCGTTGATGCTATTTACTTAGCTTATCACGCCCAGGCCGTGCCCGCCGGTAGAACTCGGTAATGCGGCACAACCGACCGGGTGTTCCGCTTGCATCAGCGCCCTTCACCAAGTTTATCCGGTGTGCCTTCTATCCCAGGTTAGCCACTAAGCGTCGCTCCCTGGATGTTCTCCTCCCTATCCTTCTGGCCAGCGAATTCGTGCAAATCGTGTCCAGGCTCACTACGAATCACAGGTGCTCTGTACTGGGGTTGGGCTCCACAAGCGTAGTTCCCTTTTCAGGCAAACTCCCTGTGATGTATTTCCTGCGGTACAGTCCCCCTGTCGGCGGACCCGCATTTCCCTTGGGCATCCCCGCTGCCCCGGTTGCCGTGCTTGTAGAGTTCCCCTCATTAGGCTGGACCTACCACTGCGCCATTTCCCACGTACGGCTTCACAACCCTCATGGTATATTTGCCACATGTTACCTCCCCCTAGACTGAGCAGGATGTGGCCTCTGCAGGGTCTTTTCCGGCTGAAAGAATAGGACCGGGAAAGACCGCCTTCCCAGACGTATTTCATAGCGTTAACACAGCCGCTTCACGTCCTATGTGAGAGACATAGTGAGAGAAAAGGCACGGCTGCTGGGCTTTCTCCAAGGCTAGTCAAGTAGCGCCTGCCTGTTCCCCCCCTCAGGGGTGCGTGGAACCTAAGGTCTGTATGTGACACCTCTTTGGGGGTGTTGGGGAGGGCTATCTGCAGCCGACACAGTTGCCTCTAGCATGCAGTAGCCTGCTTGCACCTGTCTCGGCAGTTCACATAACACGGTCAGTGCGTGGCGTTTTTATATGGGACCCCTTGTGTCACTTAATTCGACACAACGTTGAGTGAGTGACAGAAGGGGAACGTCATGGTTACTGTTGTAACCTCCATTCCCCGACGGAAGGAACGAGACGTTGTGTCCCTCCTGCCACAGCACTAGACCTACCACTGTAAACGGCCGTACCTTATTTTCGGCTCCTCAGTGCAAAATCCTGACTGGCACTCACTGCCCCGCTTCCCTTTATACCCGTATGTCTGGGTCAGGGCATGCAAATTCTGTCTGCCAACTTAACATTGGCCTTTTCTCAGGTTCAGAGGTACGTTTGGCCTCCCAGGAAGACACCTTGTGTCACTTCATTCGACACAACGTCTCGTTCCTTCCCTCGGGGAACGGAGGTTACAACAGTAACCATGACTTTATGGATCTTAACCCCATTGAGCTTTTGTGGGATCAGCTAGACTGTGTGAGAAGTACCCATCAAGACATACACATCTATGACAAGTGCTACAGGAAGAGTTCAGTTGTGGCCAGGGCCACCATCAGAATTTATGGACTGGGGGACAAAATTTTCCAAATTAAAAGCAGTTCAATATTTGGTTATAAAATAGGATATTTCTGATAAACACACAGATCTATATTTCGGTTATAACCAATTCTTGAACTTTATTTTGGATTTCTTCAACTTTAATCCTTTAACTTTTGATATTGAACATCAGGGCACTCTCTTAATTCGACAAAGTAAATAAAGAAAATAAACAGTAGTCAGATGAATATACCTAAAAAATATTTTGTTATTGTTATTTTATTATTTATTAAATTGAATTGTAATAATTTGTAATGATTATTCCCCAGGTTAACACTTCAAATATGCATGTGCATGCATTCATTAATTTGTTGCATTTGTGATTTATTTAAATTCTATAATACCTACTGAAAATATATTATTCATTTGCAGTTTATTTTTTGGCATTTTGTCCAATACTGACAATTTCTGCCACAGTTTCACTGTCAATTTTTTGCATGCATATTGTCAATGTCAATTTCCTGAGCACCAAAACCATGCATTTTGTAAACCCTATTTAGTACAATGTTTTACAAATAAAACATATTATTAGTATTATCAAACATATTGGCCTGCTGTTGCGCTGCACTTAGGCAAAAGAACAGCTGGCACATCGTAAAGTTGAACGAGGTTTTAAATCCGTTTGCTGCATTTTTGAATGTGACAGAAAGCATAAACATAACTTTAGCCTAACAAGTCATTACAAATCATGTAAAACTACATTGAATCTTGTATTTTTATGAAACGGGCTATAATTTATTATCCTGTGTACTGTATTTCCACATACATTCATCAAGTGTTTCCCACTCGAGCCGATCATTTTTGCAGCAAACTTTATAGACTGGGTAGCCATCAACATTGATGGTGCTTCTTGGGTCTTTTACATAGCCAAGTAATTCTGACAAGGTGACAAGTTGAAATGTGTTTTAATGATATAACAATTAATGTATTTATAATGTAAATACATATACATTCTCTTTGACTTATTCTATTTCGGAAATATAAGTCTGTAAGTAAATTGTTGTACTTGATCCCATTAAATGTCAACCACAGACTTTTGCATGGGCCCCCCTGGGCCTGGTTTAGGGGTAGAGTTAATAAAATATGCATTCCTTTTCACTGTGTTACATTCTTTACAGCTAAAAACAACTTGCAGTATTCTCACATTGGCACCCCTCTGTGGGCATATTAACTGAAAACTGGAGCTCATATGTGCCTTTATGTTCAAAAACACATCCCGCTTCAGCCACTGGGGGCAGTGCTTTGATTTTCGGTACTTGCAGAATGAGCAGACTGATCTTACTGTGAAATGGGAAACAGAAGGTTGAATTTTCTTTAGCTAAAATTGGTCTGTGCTTACTGAAATTTGAAACACTGCCTCCAGTGGCCAAAGCAGGAAGGGTTGTTGCGTATATGGGCATTTGTGAGCTCCATTTACTGGGTGTAATGTCCACTGAGGGTTGCCAAAAGCATGTTATATAGGGAGATGTTTTCAGCTGTGCAGAATCTAATACAGTGAAGAGGAATGCATATTTTATAAACTGAACCAACCAACCCAAATAATAATGTTATTTATGTTTGTTTCTTTTTCTTTATATATGTTAAAGTCATGTGTTTTTGTACAAACCAGCTCATATGATTTCGCTGTCTCATACTATAATAACACTTTTTAGAAAATATTTCATATTACGTTTATTTCTCTTGCTATATAATACAATTTTGTGAGGTTCAGAAATCTGCATCTTTGCTATATGCCTAAAATAATGAATTTGGGCTGGTGTAATGTTGAGTCCCTTTCATTACCTTTTACAGTAGAGGGCATTTCTTACTCCAACACAATTACAACTGTCTCAGATTTATGCTTTCCAGAGACACTCATTAAATTTTGTTAATGATTTTGACCCTGATTCTGACACAAACTGAGATGGATTGCTCTCTAAAACCATGTATCTGTACCGATGCTTAAAAGATGAAGAGTTAAATTATAGAAAACTTTAAAACTGTCCTTGAAAATGCAATAAATGTAAATAGAGATAACAGAGAGCATGGAGTATTGTGGTTGTCATCGATGGAAAAGGAGAGGATTACTTTAATTGCAGTTGTAAAAGTCATGTCACATGCAATCAGGGAATTGATAGGTCAATATCAATCATCCTGGATTCCTCATTAAATTTCCCAAGCAGGGACACTAAAACGTCTTCATTCTATCACTTACTGTGATGAGGATAAATTAAAGGCATGCTTCAATGTGTGAAATCAATGCCACCTTAACAGTGTGTGAGCTCGTGGAAACACGAAGCAATCAGTCATTCTAGTAGCAGCACAAATGGCATAACATCTGCAGAGTACCTGACAGTACATCTGTAAAGCAGTCAGCCTTTTTATTATGGAGTGACTATTTGCACAAGTAGTAAATAGCACCTGCCACACAGGGTGGCTATTTGCACTCCAATAGTCTGATGGAAACAGAAATTGAAGACAAACTGCACACCTAGAGTCACTGCAGTGGCATAGGGTGTAAAGAAGGTATGAATGTACTACATCGACACAACTTCAAGTAAGTGATAGAACGGGAACCCTCATTTTGGATGAAAAATGTCCTTATATATACATAAATCAAATAAATAGTATCATATTAAATATTTTCTTTTTTATAAGAGTAAACAAAGTGTCTCTGTGTCAAATATTCAACAGGCTTCAATCACTGTTAAAAAAACAAAATGTAAAGGTTTGTCCATTTGCATAAGTATTACCACTTGATCAGTGCTGGATGCCAATGGCAGTAGACTAACACTCACAAGTGACTGCCTGCCTGCCTACCCCATTAATCTTGGACTTCATTGTCTGGCAATAAAAAGGTGTGTCTAAACATAAATGATCCCTCCCATCCATTAGTCTTTGTGGCACTCAATAAATGGACGTAGATTTAAACCATGTACGTCCCCATGATAAAACCTTGTTTGTTGTCTGTCTTTCCAATTGGCATGTTCAGATAACCATCTTAGTCTTTTTAAACCTGTGGACCTGTAGCACAATGCTCAAAACACAATAAGATGGTGGCACATTTCAAATGTATCCCCACTGACACATTTGTCTGATGTTAAGAATGGTTTCGGTGGAAATGGAATGAACAATTTGTTGCATGCTCAATACAGTGGGATACACAGAAAATCAATACAAAACTAAATGAGATCTACTGCATTATATCACCATTTTTAAGGCAATGTTACAGATTGACTTTAGCTTTATATTGGTGAGTATTGATTCCATTGTCATTCTCATAAACCTTCGCCATGAGTGATAAAACCCTGCTGTGTCAAAGACAAATGTCTTATGTTCCAATAAAAATATCCAAACATCTTTAAAACTAGAAAAATAGTTTTATGCATAAATAAAACAAAATTAATTTTTTTGAGGATTATTCTTACAGTTAAATGAAGACTAAACAATTTGTTAAAACAGGGTAAAAAACAGAATTCAAGATATGTTCTCTGAAAACAAGTCATATTATCTTACACAGTTTTCTCAAGTAAATGTGTCTTGTTTTAAGGATGTTTAGATATTTTTACTGGAAAACAAGAAAAAATACTGATCAAGAAAATTATTTATTTATTTTTTGCTGTGCAAAAAAAAAAACAAGTTATGGCACATTGCTCACAAGACAGACATAAATATAAAATTCAAACGATGGAAAGTGATAAATTTTCAGTGCTCATGTTTGGGATGGCATTGTGATGCCTTTGCCTGCTTCCAGTATAAACAGTGGACCAGCAATCAGCCTAATGTACTCAAGTGTGTCCAAAGCACAAAGCCTTCTCTCTGAGCCATTAGCCTAGCAATCTCCTGAAGTGAGGGCTCGCCCAAATACCCCTCATTAACATGATCGGCCAAAATCCATCATTATCAAGAGATTCTGCTCTTCACAGATACAATAACAAAAGAGGTGAGGCTGAGTTCTCCTCTACTCTAACTATATGATTGATATGTCTACTTTCCGAAAAGCAGAATCAGTGTGTTCTCCTCCATTTTTTCAATTGAATATTTAGAATGTAAAATATCTAAAAGCTATGTCTATACAAGATTTATGGCGGAGCCTAATTTCTCTTCATTTGTAGCTTGCCTTTGAAATATTGTGATACCAGGAACACAGCGAAACCAACATATGAGGATAATTACAGTTATGTAAAAAGATTTTACATAGATGTGGAGTGGAGGGGGGCGGGGCCGGGCCAGGCTAGAATGTCGCATGCCCGGTCCCCAGTTGGCCTGATGGGCCGCACGAGGGATAAAGGCGGCCGGTGATGACGGTTCGAGAGAGAGAGAGAGAATGATGGGTGGCTGCCCTGTATGTGTTTATGTTTGAGTGTTTTGGATTAAGTTCTCAATAAACATTATTTATGTTGACAAGCTGGTTCTCGCCTCCTCCTTGCCCATCTTAACCCTCTTTACATTGGTGCCGAAACCCAGGAGGGAGGAGTGATGCCCATCGCAGAGTCCTCAACACTGCCGTCCACCCAGGGGAGCGCCGCTGCCGGGTGACAGAGTAGCCCGACCGCCCGGATGCGGGGAACGGCCGCCATCCGCGGGGCGTGTGGGGACTGGATTCCCCGACCGCCTGGAGCGAGGGAGCCGCTGCCAGGGGCGATGGAGTGCCCTGCCATCCTCAGAGACGTGGAGGGGTCGAGGGAAGACCGGCGTCCGTGAGGGGAGGAGGGAAGCAACTCCCCGACCGCCTGGAGCGGTTGGGCCACTGCCAGGGGCGGAGGAGTGTCCCCATGTGCCGCCAGAAAAGCGGAGGGGCGTTCTGTCCACTGGGGGTCAGAGGTTTGACTCCGGTTCACCCGAAGAGGAGCAGCTGTTGTCCGCTGGAGAGTGTGGAGGAGTCTTCGAGGACCACGCAGAGAACCGGTGAGTGAGCTTTTTCTCTCTCTCCTCTCTCTCTCTCTCTTTCGCATCGTGTTGGCCTTTTCCCTCGCCTATTTTGTTTTTTTAATGTTGTTTTCCCCTCCTGTCTCCCAGGTCGAGGAAGGTGGGGATAACCAGCCAGCAGACGGGTCGCAAAGCACGCCCCTCCCCAGGGAAAGAGGGGGGGGGGGGGGGGGTGTACGTCATGCCGGTGGCACCACGGCCTGAGGTAACGGCGGGAGGAGTTTGGAGTGGAGGGGGGCAGGGCCAGGCTAGAATGTCGCACGCCCGGTCCCCAATTGGCCTGATGGGGCGCGCCAGGGATAAAGGCGTTTATGTTTATGTTTGAGTGTTTTGGTTTAAGTTCTCATTAAACATTATTTATGTTGACAAGCTGGTTCTCGCCTCCTCCTTGCCCATCTTAACACGCTTTACAATAGATTTTATCAAATGAATAAAGGAAGAAATCAAGCAATGCTTTCTAGTTCAGAGAAATGTTAAGGGAGGTCAATAATGTCCCTATTTGATCTTTCCAGTTTCATTAAATGTGATATTGGCTTAGAGGTTAGTTGCTAATAGACTACGAGCAGATCCTCAACATCAGCTAGTTTAGAGCACAATCACAGTAATGTGAGATACCCCTATATAGACAGCATTGTTCTCAACCGAGACCATGACACCTTTAATTTAAGAGCAGGTGCAGTCTGATAATGACTTATGAGACTCTTAGCAGACCACACATCCCAAGTTTAACAAGGAAACTGTCAGGACTTTTACACCATTAACACTGTGCAGACAAAATGCTAAACTGAGGAACACAGAAAGTAGAGGACATGATAAGTGGCTGTTGTAAAACCATACTACCAGTTATTGAAGTAAAAATCATACATTCAAAAATTAATTAAGACTCAACCCTGCACAAGTACAGTAATGTAACATTATAAAGCTTTAAGAACTCTTAAACCCAATGTCAGCTATAAGCAGCTAACTGGCCCAGAGGTAAAGATCTCACAGCCCATATGCCATATCCCTGGATTCAAATCATGTGTTCGTGAACATTAATTTATCCATTTATGAAAAGACTAAGTAAAACTGCAACTTTATGTCACTGGATGCAAAATTATCAAAGGAAATCAAAATGTTTCTTTTGAATGTTCATGTACCCTGAAATTGACCCATACTGCTGTATTACTGACAAGCGCCATCCTCCATCAGACAGTTTTGCATTAATTCGAGCATGTTCACAATTCTTGGTGGATCTACTGATAGAAAATTGCAGGTGTAATCACTGTGACATGGGTTTTTGTCCCATGGAAACCAGGAAATAATTGCGTTCACATAAATAACATTTTTTAATAGCAATAACAGTGAGCATGATTTACAAGTTGCATTTTTGCTCTAACATGAAAATTTGACTTCACTTCCTGTTAGATTTAGGGATGGAATTTAGGTTAGGGTGTAGGATTAACAAAAATATGCATATCTGGTGACTGTTTTATGTCATTGTGCCACCTTGTGGAAATTCCACCTCAAAAACACTCCCAGCTTTGGCCACTGGGGGTAAGAACTGACCGATTTCAGCAGAACAACTTTTGAGCTCCTGTCACCGAATTCACAATTTGATCAGTCCAAATTTGGTTCCATATTATTTCCACTGGCTTGATTAGCTTGAATTTAAGAACATAAGCATTAACTACTATTATGAACATTCCACAAAACTGCTTGTGGTGTAGAACATTCTGATTGAAAATTTTGGATCACTAATGAAAAGTTAGATAAATAAAACAATAACATTATGCTAGTAATTTGGAATATTCTTTCTAGTTTTAAAGGGGGACACCACCTTAGACACTACCACCCCACCCCCATCCCCTATTACTGCACACTGCCATAACTGAGGTATCAGTGTTGGGCAAGCTACTCAAAAAAAGTCACTAGCTAAGCTACCAACTAATCAACAAAATAAATTGTTAAGCTAAGCTAAAAGCTACACCTCAGAGAAAGTAGAAAGATACATTGCAAGCTATATGCCAAAATAAGCTTGCTTCTTTTAAGCTACTTTAATTTTTTTTAAACCAGATGCACAGAGCATACTGTCATGGACAAAGCATCCAAAATACTAATCACTTGATGTTTATCATAACTATGGTACAGTATAGTACAGTATCAGTGATGGGCACTAGCTTCGCTACAAATAATTAAGCTATTAGTTTAACTGCATTTCTGAGTAGCAAGGTGGTAGCTTATCTAGTTTTTAAATGAAGTAGCTTTTCAGTAGCTAAGCAATATTTTTGATTAGGTAGCAGTTTACATCTACATCATATGTGCACCTCATGTTTACTATCACTAGTTTTGAATCAGAACTGAATTCGCTCAACTGAAATGATTTTCTCATTTGAGTCAGTTCTTTACAATGAATTGGTCAAACGTGATAGCAAAGCAGTCTGAATCGGTTTGCGATTCAATCTGTAGGACTCAGAAAGCTCACGCGCACAAACTTTCTCTATTTTCTTTTGATCAATCAATTCTAATTATAAAATCCTCTATTGTTTTGTTTTTTAATTGAGAAAAACATTGAAACAGTTTTATTTAATTCGGTGTCAAACAATTATTTTTCATCCACTGAGACACTTCAGTCATTTCATTAATAGTTTGGCTGCCTTAATTGGAGTCTTTGCTGATACATAGATAATGGTATCATCTTCATACATTTTACATTCAATGTTCATACAACATTCTGGTAAATAATTAAAATATAATATAAAAAGAAGTGGTCTCAGTATTGACCCTTGAGGAATACCCATTTTGATTCTTTGACAAGAAGACCTTACATCATCTATTTGAACACACTGCTATCTGAACTATAAATATGAACTAAACCAGTTTAGTGACTGCTCAGAGAAATTGAACCTTTATAATTTATGTATTAATATGTCATGATTTACAGTATTAAATGACTTTTTTAGATAAAAAAAAACAAAACAAAAAACACTATGCCTACTACATTACGTTTATCCAAGACCTCTTTAATAAATTCTGTAAGATAGCAATTTGCCATTTCTGTCGAGTACTTGGATCTGTTTGGGGTGAAGAAGCTGATTTGTTTCCATATAAATAATTAGTTGTTGAGCTACCAATTTTTCATTAATTTTCGAAACTACTGGAAGTAATGAAATTGGTCTATAATTCTCAACTTTATTAGCTGCCCCTACCTTAAAAATTGGGCTTATATCAGCTTTTTCCAATTCTGAGGAAATTTTCCCTCTCTAATAGAATCAAATGTTCTATAGGCTTTATCAGACTGGTAGTATACTGTTTTATAAAAACAGTATCCATACCAAATATGTCTTTAGCCTTTGAATTTTTCAGCTGATTAATAATTTTAAGTATTTTGTGTTCATCAACCTTGGAAATAGAAAAAGGAGGAATATATGCCTTTTTTTATACTTTTGGTAATTGTAGTAATTTAAAATTCTTCTTCTGACTGAATAAAATAATTATTTAATTAATTTACAATTTGACTGCTCTCCGTACATATCCTTCCATTTATATTCAACTCCTGTATAGGTTTTCTCTGTTTACACTCACATTTTGTTTAAATTATTATGGTGCTTCCAGAGAGATTAACCTCTTCCCTCTTCTTCTGCTATAAAATGCATAAAGTAGGTAGTCTTTGCCTTTCGCAATTGATTAACTACCTTATTTCTCAACAATTTAAAACTAAAAGTATCCACTTGATTTTTTTTGTAAGCAAGGATTTTTTTAACGCAATATCCCTTTCTTTCATAAACTGTAAAATATCAGCATTTAACCATTGTAAGGATGTTTGATGCCGAGTATACTTCAATGATTGAGTATAATTTTGAATACCTTTTTCAAGTGTTGTCATCATATTCTCGCAACACCTGTCTACACCCAATATTTGTAATCTGTTACTTTCAACCTTACTTACTTTACTCATTGGAATACTTGTCATTTATAGTTTACTATTCTGGTGAAAAGGATGCTGTAGATTTTTTGTAAATTTACAGACAACCAAGATCATATTATGATCAGAAAAACCTGTTAGTAAATTATATACTTTCATTGTTCTTTCAGGTTTATTAGCAAAAAATTTGATCAGTATGAGTTTCAGTGGATCTAGTTATTATTGTAGGGCCTTTTTATTTGCTGACAATATTTTTATTTTGTTATAATTCATTAAAATCTTTATTTGCCCTTGTGTGCCCAATTTATATAAAAAATTACAGAGTAAAATACCTTCACTACATTGATTCAAACTTTTAAACAATTCATCTGAAACATGATAAAATGTGGAATCATGTGAAGGTGGGTTATACACAGAGGTGTATAGTAATGGTGTACAAATTCTTTGTTACTGTACTTAAGTACAGTTTTAAATATTTGTACTGTATTGAGTATACATATTTCTTTGGCTTTTACTTTCACTTTACTACATTTTGAAGAAAAAAATTCTACTTTTTCTCCAGACACTTTTGTTACTTTTGCTACTGAACACAGAAAAAAAATAACAGCAGTACGTGCAAAAATGCATGCAGATCGGCGATAGCAATGTGTGATTTGATGAAAGAATTATTTGAGTCTAATCTTTTAAATTTGATTCCTTTGAACTGAACAAAAAAAATTCAAAAACTGTCTGAATGATTCATTTTGAGAATATTGAATCTGAATAAAATCACAAGTGAAGCGTGCGCCAGATTACATGTTCCGTCATCGGTCTCCACTGGGGAAGACAAGAAACTGCTCATGTGAGTACATTTTTTATTCGACTAATTACATTTATGAGTTTAGGCTTAAACTTTATGAAAGCTGTGAAATAATTAATTTATGTGCGATCAGTTGCCTGCCTTTCCAGGAGACCTGTTCATATAAAAGCAGTGTTGTATAAAGTATCCATTTGTCATACTTGAGTAAAAGTAAAGATTCCTTCTGGGTAATTGACTCAAGTAAAAGTTAAAGTAGCTCATGAGAAAACGACTTAAGGAAAAGTATTATATTACGTAACTGATATAAAATTTACTTAAGTGTCAAAAGTACATGTAAATTGCATAATTTACAAAACAGTTCATTAAACCCATGGCAACTTATTTGATTGTTGGTGCTTATCATTCACATGCCATCCCAGATGTGTATGACACAAACAATGATCTTTAGAAGGATATTTCAGTTCTATAGATCAATTCAATGCAATTGAATGGTGGACAGATATTTCAAGCTACAAAAAGCACATTAAGTGAACATAAATTTATCCATACTACTACAGAATGTCTTCTGAAGTGATTCAGTTGGTTTTGGATGAAAACAAACCAAATTTTTCTAATTTTTACTGTATAACTTCCCATTGCAATCTCTACGCACAATCATGATTTCAAGCTTGATTTCACTCTCTAGTGCTTGATGTATGTGCAGAGCCCTAGATGGCACTCTAGGAAATGTAATCAAACTTGAAATCCTGATCACCAAGAAGACTGCTGATGTCAAAATTTATAGTCGAAAAAAGGAGTTATATTTTGGTCTATTCTCACCCAAAAAACAATTTGATCCATTCAGAAGACATTGATGAAACCACTGGAGTCTTATGGATTACTCTTTTGCTGCATTTATGTGCTTTTTGGAGCTTTAAATGTCTTGCCACTATTCATTTACAGCGAACTGATCTATGTAACAGTTATATTCTTCTGAAAATCTTTTTTTCGTGTTGTGTTCTTTGCAGAAAGAAAAAAAATCATGCATAATCATACACATCTTGGATTAAGAGAATTATGAGTTTTTGGTGCATTCAAGTCAAATCAGAATGATCATATTTATGGGATTATGGGCCAATAAGCAACCACCCAGCAACCACCCAGAACACCCTGGCAACTGCATAGCAATGTGCTGAAACAGTTAAAACAACTTAACAGCATAGCAACAACCTGGCAACCACATACTGTAGCAATGTGCCAAAAACACACATCAGATATCCCTAGCAACCGTCCAGAAAACCCTAGTTGCATCGTTTATGTAGCATAAATGTGCTGCAAAGCAAATATAACACTTCAGCAACCACCAGAAAACTCGTTTTGCTTCAGCAAAGACCATTCACATCTTCATAAAACATAAAAACTGTTATTGTTGGACATTTTCATGAGCACTGGTAATTATTCATACATATCATATCTTGTTTAAATGTAATAAGCTGAATACCTTATTAGAAAAATGTATGTGTAATAAGTTCAAAATTAATAATTTTTTTACAGAATAATAGAAAAAACTTTATTTAGATTGATTATCCAACAAGCACCAATGCAATGATGAGTCTGAGAAGCCAATATGACTAAAGTGTAAAGTTTATGAATGAAAATGTGCACATTGTGATTTCAAGTTCAAATCAGATGTTTGCGCTGCAGTCTACGTTTATTGTGCGCATCTCAGAAATCAGAATTTGTCAAGAGTAACATTAACTATATTATATTCGGGTCACTGGTCAATACCCCGGATGAATTATGTCCAAAATCTATTCATACTACTCGTATGGATAAATAAAGCACATACTGTTTTAGTCTTCCAGCCAAGAAGTGTATGCTTCATAAAATACAGTACTGTGATATTATGCGGCTTCTGATTCAGGTTCACAATAATGGCTTTGCTGCACACCCCTAGTACTTACTTTAAAAATTTACTTTGTCTCAGATGTTTCTTCTAAAAACCCTTAAGAGAAATACAAAGGGACACATATAAGTCAATTGCTGACATACAAAGCAAAACATGTTATGAGGATAGCATAACTTGGAAGTCTTGGAAGTTTTGATAAAAAAAAATTAAATAAAAAAAAAGATAATATTGAGAGTTTTGATTGCAGCCATTGGTATCTTGTCAAATCTGAGCACAGTTTGAACATTATTGAGCTTTAACTTTTTCATGAGTAGGGTCTAAATTCCTCTGAAGTGCCCCCTGGAATGAGTTATTTTTGCACATCACTCTGCACAGCCAGTAGAGGGGAGCAGAGTGGAGACAAGTATTTTTTTTAATTATTATTTGATTAAAAAAAATGTATTTCTTGTCATAAAAAATTTCACAAAATACTGTATGTAATATAGCATACATGTGAACAAATCGGTTATGTCTGCTGTACTGTTTTTGTTTTATTTATTAATTTTTTATAGCTATAAAAAAACAAATGAACAAATAATATCAGCAGTCTGGTTTGCCTATATGCGCTGTTTGACTTCTCAGACATTGTGTGCGTGCGTGCGTGTGTGTGTGTGCATGCGTGCGTGCAAGTGTATGACAAGCGCTAGTAAACAGACTTGGCTGCATGCATGGATAATCGTACTCGATCAGCATGTTTTCACTGTGAGTATACGAGTTTTAAACTTTTATTGTGGTGCTTTTGTGATTGTTTGGATGTCTCCATCAACGTATTATATGCCTATAAACACTGTTTGAGTTGCTGCTTGTTTGACTGAAACTGCATCTGCACCTAATCAGCTGACGTGGTTGCGTGCATGGGAAGATTGCATTTAGATATGCATATGTTTGATATGTAAGCAAATGGCAGCACGCATCAGAGGAAGATCGCGTTTGATGTATCGGCTGTGCGTATAAGAGTTGTAAACTTTTTATCGTGGTACTTTCGTGACGAGTTGGATGTATGTATATAAAATAAACTTTTTCTGTGGTTTAAAGTACTGTATGAGTAACTGTTTAAGTGAATATAAATAACAGACTCTTGATGAGCGTGGTCTATATAGTTGCAAAAGATGATTTGAATCTGGCAGCTTGTAACTTAACTGGCTGTTGCAGAAACACATATGTGTGATGCTACTCTGCAGGGCCCAGTTATTAACTGTCACATATGTGTGACGGTATGTATGAAAGGGTTAAATGAGACACGTGTGAGATTAGTCTATTTCTCAGTAGAAAAATCTCAGCAGGAAACTTCAGCAAACATCTTTTTGCATTCCATTTAAGCTCATTGTGGTATGAAACAACTGAGATAGTAAAGAGGACTTATTTATGATATTTCCTTCCACTATGATGCGCTACTGTGTATGTTGTATCAATGAAAACATGATATATGAGGTGTTTTGCTAGCCCATTCCATGAACCAATCCTGTATATCAAATACACCATAAAATGTTTCCAATCTCAGGAAAAGGTTTTACAACTAGCCAAAGGCAAATAGTTGTCCTTGAGGACAAGACTGACAGAAGTAAAGTGGCTTAGTGGTTTATAAGAGTAATAAGGTGGCTTAGATTTGACTGGTCTTTCGATGTTAAAAATGTTGTACACAGTTTTTCTTGTTGTATATTGGATTAAGTAGGAGATAAATCATCCGCTAATGAGTGTTGTTTCTTTTCCTTGGCAGAGACTGAATTCCTCTTCTTTTTCTGCCATAAGCAGCTGTTTCTTAATGTGAATTACACATTGTGTTATCTAGACAGCAGTACTCTTCAGAATACAGTCATTCAGTTCTCCAATGATTATAGTTCCAAATAAAGGATTTCGTTTTGAGGACTCCTTACAATAACATATGAGAATTTGAAATTATTTTCTCCTCTTTAGTTTTAAACATCTTTGATCCTGAACGAGGGTCCAAGGGTAAAGGCAATTAATTTGTCTTCACAAAATGAGATCTGATTGCACAATGAAGATCTAATTCAGCCCACAGTACACTAGTCCTCAATGGTACTAAATTTCAGATTCAAGTGGCACCATAGACCTCTTCAGGCTGAGAGTCATAAGTGGAGAGAGTCATGTAAAAACAGATTGAAAAGAAAATAAATAAATAAAATTAATCTTAATTGATAGAGGAACAGCCATGAAATCATGAACAGAAGCCAATCAGCCCATTTAATCTCCTGTGCTTTATGAGCCATGCTGAGTTTTTAGCACTCAGCACGATGAAATGGGAGACAAGTAGTATGCACCCAATTAGATCTGAAGTCTTAGACTGCATTTAAGTAGCCAACTCTGCTTTAAGGGATTTGGGGAAGTAGTATGTAAGCTTTGGGTAAATTAGTCAAAAAGAAATTCACTACAGATTAATAATTACTTCTCAGGTTACAGATTGTGCTACTCTTCATAAAAGTAATAACATTACTAATTACTTAACTTTTTTTTAGTCACTTTCAAAAATTCCTACGAACTCCTTCAAACCTCAAGCAAACCAGTCCTTTCTAATTAATTTAAAGAAATCATTCACCCAAAAATTAAAATACACTCATTTACTCCCATCCCAGATGTGTATGACTTTCTTTTTTCTGCTGATCACAAATGAAGAACAGGACAAAATATAACTTATTTTTCACTGTACATCTTATTGCAGTCTCTAGGCACAATCATCATTTCAATCTCGATTACACTTCCTAGCGCTTGACGCATGTGCAGAGCTCTAGATAGTGCTATAGGATGTGTAATTGAGCTAGAAATCATGATCGCAGAGGAAACTGCTGTAAAGATGTACAGTGAAAAAGGAGTTATATTTTGGTTTGTTCTCACCCAAAGCCATCTGGATCACTTCAGAATACATTGATCAAACTACTTGACTCCAATTGATTATTTTATGCTTACTTTATCTCTTTTGGACCTTAATTGTTTGGTCACCGTTCACTAGCATTGAATGGACCTACAGAGCTGAGAGATTCTTCTTAATATCTTTGTTTGTGCTAATCTGGGATGGCATAAAGGTGAGTTAATGGTTAGAGAATTTTTTATTTTTGTGTAAACTATCCCTTTAAGAGCACATGCAAGGACAATTGAAAAGTGAACATAAAGCTATGAAAAAACAATCTGTCTCAGTTTCACAAGTCAAATGTGAATCAGACCTGACACAGGACTTTGTTAGATCCTGTCTGTCTCATGTTCCTACCCTCTCCTTGTGTACTGACTGTAGCATTAGAGGAGAGGATGCTGACATAAATGCCCTTTGACTTTGACAGCTGGGGATATGACACCCATATTTGTCCATGGAACAATGCTGACCCATTGGATTTTTTACACACCATGGCAGGGGTATGTACTAATCTGGGGCAAGCTGTCTATTTATAATTGAGTCTTAAGAGACATGTTGTCAACACTTGACAGCATCGGCGATTCTTTTTAAGACAAACATTTTAAAGTAGGGTAATTATTCACAAATTTTGTCAATATTATCACCCTTGTTTCATTCCAAACTTGCATGGTGTTATTTGTTCAATGGAACATTTTTCGGTGAGCCGGCCATGAAACAGGGCTGCGATATGACAAAGTGGGCCATGATATGATGAAGGGGTCGGTGATAAGCTGTAGGGGGCTGTAAAATTGTGTCGCGATATGCCAAAGGGGCCCATGATATGCAGAAGAGGACAGCAAAACACTTTGCCACAACCCCAGTCAACAACTTCACATCGCCCACCACCCCCCGCCACCCAACCCCCCCACTCAACAAATTGCCACTGGTCCGCTGAGGCCCCGTTCAAGTTGTTGAATGGGGGAGTGGAACTGCTGTGCAGTGAACATGCACTGCACGGTTGCCTTTAACAGTTGTGCACAGTCACCATGTCAACAGCCTCATCTCCCGCTGAAAGCGTTTAATCACGCAGCACCCTCTGGGCCCCATGGGTGTTGTAGGCCCCTGGGCTTCAGCCTGTATAAGCCCATGTGCCCCTGTCACTGAAAGTTGCATATGACGAAGTTTGCATCTAGCCCGCATTCACGTCCAGATAAAAAAATGGTGCCAAAACGCCTTTGGTTCTCGCGTGTCTATAGTATCCAAACATGGCGACAGGCCAGTTTTCAATCTAGATGGAGACATGGGTTAAGTCACACTTTGAGCATGCACATTATTTTGACACAGAGTGTATGTGATAATTTAAACATTACGCAAATTAATATCATGGACATGGAGCACACTCATTCTAGGAAATAAACACAAAATGGTAATAAGTACATTTAAAGAGATGATGAGTCATACATCCTGTGAGTAGTTAAGAACACGTCCTATAGATTTCCACTGGGTTCCTGGCTGACTACTGGGCCAAACTATATTTTCCAAGACAGATACCACTGCTCTGTTCCCAATTGAAAAATATATATATACAGCTTTTAAATTGAATAAGGAGATAAACTGAATTAAACCTACTTTTTTTTCAGCCAATCCCAAAACCCATCAGACTGATTGTCAAGTTCTTCAAAATTATCTCTCTTATCCCAAAATGATCTGTAATATACACATGTATGATCAAATTTGAATCACAATGCTTCTCTGATGTGAATATGTTTGGTTGATTCATGGATAATGACAAATATTAGACATAATGCATCCTGCAAGGGAGAACAATGCATCTATAATATTGAAAACATCTGGTTTATGTATTCTGTTTCTAGTTGCACCCCTCCCAGGCAAATGGCAAGTAAACTCAATAAAAAAAATTTAGTTAAGATAATTTAGGGAAGAACGACTGGCTCCTGAGTATAACAAGGAGCCAAGAAGTATACAATAGAATATGTCTTTATGAAGTAAACATAATGGCCAATGGTACAGAATAACAAGCACCGACTATTAATAAACCCTTTCACTTTAATGATGTTCAAGCAAGTTGGCTTGCACACATAACATCTGAGTAGCAATAGCTATTACATGTAGGTTCATATTAATTTATTTAAATAGATTAATAGGTCCTCCATTGCAGTGTGGGAGTACTGGTTTTACTGTCTTTGAAAAAAGTGACATATACATGTGAGATTTTTGTGTGGCCTGTCTGTCATCAATCCGATTTTGTACACACAAATTGAATAATTACAGTCTATTAAAATAAAAGATCTTCAATATTGAAGCCGATCGTCACTTAATTATGTGAATGTATTTTACAACTCTATATTCAGAATGTATAATTATATATTTCCCCTTCTGTCACTCACTCAACGTTGTGTCGATGTAGTGACACTAGAGTTTGCTCTTGAGAGCCCTGAACACCTCTATTCTTTTGAGAAAAGGCCAATGAGAATTGGCGAGTGGAATTTGCATGCTACTCCCCCGGATATACAGGTATAAAAGGAGAAGATTCAGATTTTTTGGTTGTACTATCAGTGAGCTGAATATTACTGCTGTTCCATTCACCTCTTAAGAAGCATATGCTATTGGATATACGGTGCGTTTCCTGCGGCTTTCTCAACTGCACAACGAGTGCAGATTTCACCCCTGTGCGCTTCAACAGTGCTAGAAGTGTGTACATTCCTGCTAAAGAGTATAGTTTGTCTATTAGAGCACACACATTGTCATTGATCGTCTTTTTAAAGACGCGTCTTTATAAAGATGCCTTTCCTTCTTTGTGTTATTACTGGATGCGATCATTATCTCTCTGCTTCCGACAGCCACGGGCGCCGCCTCACGTGTGTGGGTAGCGATCACACTGAGGCAGTGTTTGTGGGTGGCTCATGTTCCCCGTCTGTCGCTCACTTTGATGTTGTGTCGAAGAAGCGACACAAGGGGTCTCTCTTGAGCGCTAAATATGCCTCTGATCTATGAAAAAAGGTCAATGAGAGTTGGCGAACAGAATTTGCATACCCCGCCCCCGGACATATGGGTACAAAGGCGAGCGAAATACGCACGTTCATTCAGAAATTTTCTTCGTAGCCGATGGTCGTGTATGCAGCCAGCTGCGAGTCACACACACCAGATTCCTGCTTCTGTTCCTGTGACACTCTGTTTGCTGTTGGATCTACGGCGCACTTCAGTGGCTTTCTCCTTCTCTGCACGAGGGGGCACTGATTCTAGCACACACTCAAGAGTTGCTGAGCACGCACAGGGACCTGGTGCTCAGGCACCTCAGCCATCAAGGGCTTCAGGTCAACTGGGAAAAGAGCAAGATCTCCCCGGTTCAGAGCATCTCTATTCTAGGCATGGAGTTAGACTCAGTCTCAATGATAGCACTCAGTGCTGAACTGAATTAAGTTATTCAGGTGGACGACAGCAGTTCCACTGAAACACTTTCAGAGGTTCCTGGGGCATATTGCTTCCTTGGATTGATGCATATGAGACCGCTTCAGCACTGGCTTCAGACTCGAGTCCCGATCGCTTAGCTATCAAGCCACTCTGCCGCCACTTATTCAGCCCTTGGACAGACCTCATGTTTTTGCAGGAGGGAGTTCCCCTACAGCAGGTATACAGACGCATCGTGGTCACCACAGATACGTCCAAGTTGGGCTGGGGTGCCGTGTGCAACGGGCATGCAGCCTCTGGTTCCTGGACAGGACCGCGACTGGGTGCACATCAACTGCCTAGAGTTGCTGGCTATACTGCTCGTCCTGCCGAGGCTATTGTTATTGATCCAGGGCAAGCATGTGTTGGTCCAGACAGACAACACAGCGACAGTAGCGTACATAAATTGGCACGGTGGTGTACGCTTTCCTTACATGTCGCAACTATCCTGCCATCTCCTCCTTTGGATTCAGCAGTGGCTGAGGTCGCTGCAGGCCACTCACATCCTGAGCAGCCTCAACGCTACAGCGCATGTGCTGTCGCAGCAGGCAACACTGAGTGGAGAGTGGAGACTCCACCCCCAGGTGGCCCAGCTGATTTGTAGTTGATTTAACAAAGCACACATAGACCTGTTCGCTTACTGGGAATCCTCCCACTGTCCGCTCTGGTATTACCTGATGAGAGCCTCCCTTGGGATAGATGCCCTGGCACATAGCTGACCCCTGGGGCTGTGCAAATATGCATTCCCCCCAGTGAGCCTACTTGCACAGACCCTGTGCAAGGTCAGGGAGGATGAGAAATTAGTCACCCTCGTGGCCCCATATTGGCCCACCCAGACTTGGTTCTCGGACCTCACACTGCTCACGACAGCACCATCTGGCACCAATGCCCAGACCTCTGGAACCTCCACATCTGGTCCTTGGATGGGACGTGGAAGACCTAAGTGGCCTACCACCAGCAGTGGTAGACACAATCACTTAGGCCAGAGCTCCCTCTATGAGGCAGCTTTATGCCCTGAAGTGGCGCTTGTTCGCAAATTGGTGTTCTTCCCGAGCCTAAGACCCCCAGAGGTGTGCAGTCAGGTCAGTCAGAGGGAGAGGCTGGAGGGGTGGCTGTCTCCCTTCACCTTGAAGGTATATGTAGCCGCTATAGCGGTAAGTCCCTAGGGAAGCACGACCTGATCATCAGGTTCCTCAGCGGTGCCCGATGGCTGAACCCTCCCAGGCCATACCTCTTCCCCTCATGGGATCTCTCTGAGGTCCACCTGGGCCTTCGGGGAGCCCCCTTTGAGCCACTAGAGCCAGTCGAGCTGAAAGCCCTCTCCTTGAAGATGGCCCTCCTGATTGCGCTCATCTCCATCAAGAGGGTTGGGGACCTGCAAGTGCTTTCTGTCAGTGACACTTGCCTGGAGTTCGGTCTGGCAGATTCTCACATGATCCTGAGACCCCGGCCGGGTTATGTGCCCAAGGTTCCCACAACCCCTTCAGGGATCAGGGGGTGAGCCTGCAAGCGCTGCCCCAGGATGAGGCTTACCCAACCCTGTTGTTGTTGTGTCCGGTGCGTGCAGTGCGCACCTGCTTAGATTGCACGCAGAGCTTTAGACGCTCTCAGCAGCTCTTTGTCTGCTTCGGCGGACAGCGGAAAGGGAACGCTGTCTCCATACAGAGGCTTGCCCACTGGATCATGGATGCAGCGGGCTGGGATACACCCAATACCTTTCCGAGATTTTACAATCTCCGGGTTGAGCCGGTTTTGTCCCCTGTTTTGTCAGGTACAAACAGGTAGAGTTTGGTAATACGGAACAACTGGCCGGGTGTATCGTTGCGTATAGCGCCCTTCGCCTCCCCTGAGGCAAAAGCATGCGCTTTTACCCCTGGTCGAGTTCAAAAAGTCATGGACTCTGGATGTCCTTCCTCCCTAGCCCTGTGGCTCACAAATTCTGCTGAGGATTTCACAGCCATACCCACTACGGGCACAAATTTGCCCTGTACTCTGACAGGTGCTCCACAGCCGATTACTCAGGTAACCCCCTGTGATGTATTTTCCGGCAGTATGGTCTCCCTGTCGGCAGACCTGCATCTCCCTTGGGCAGAGCCCTGTTTGCCCCCGGCTACTTTGTTTGTAGAGCTCCTCCCCTTCGAGGCAGGACCTACCACCGCGCCCCTTCCATGTGTGCCTGGTGAGCCCACATGTCATATTGCCACATGTTGACCACCCCTTTGGGCAGGATGTGGTCTCCATGTGGTCTTTTCCCCCGAAAGAATTGGAACGTAAAAGAACACCTTCCCTGATGCATATGATAGCGTTAGATGGCCCCAGCCGGATCTAATACTCAGTGGAGAGAAAACAGAGAGAAAAGGCCACGGCTGACACGGCCTGATCCCATGCTAGTTACGTCAGAAAAGTCCAGTTTATTTAATAGTATTAATTTACTTCTCCAACTCAAATCTAAATCACTCAGGCAAGTTTACACAATGAATAAACAGTTTCTTTCTAAAGCTGCCAGAGCAACTTTTCAGTGACAAAAGAATGATGACAAAATGTTTACCCATGAGATCCTGATAATGAGAAGAGGGAACATCTGATTCTTTTCTTATCCCAGCTAGCATGGGCGATTTGTTTTAAGATAGAAATTAAATAATTTAATTTTAGTGGATTGCATTTCCTTTTTTTCCTCATGGCTGACGGTTTGCATATTCAGAATGTATTTATAATGAGAACAATAAAGTATTGTCAGAAAGGAACCTATACCAAGTCCATGTTTGAATTTTAAATAAATACCTTTTGTCAATGGTCAAACTAATCTCCAGTGATATGCAAAATCAGTTATAGAAGACCTTTATTCTTGTTTCTGCATGAACTTTACAATGTATGTGTGTTCATACAGATATGGCATGTCCTTCATTCCATTTGGCAGTAAATGCCACAAAACATGAAAACATTTTGACTCTTAAATGAGTCATATTGATAGGTAGTTCTATGAATAATATTACATTCACAATTCACTTTTCATCATCTACGTACAGTAAGTCTAAAATGTTTCCTAAAGTCAACATGTTTTTTTTTTTTGTGTGGATAAGCTCTTTGGAAAACGTCCAGTTCAATCATTAAAAGCAGAGGGCCATGGAATCAAATACAAGCTGGGAAACTGCATGGTTTAAAAGCATAAGGTTTAAAAAGAGGTACTTACTGCCAGCAAATGCTATTTTAGAGAAGGAAAGACATACTCAATGACCTATAAATAACCATAAGAGTAAATACACAACTGCAACAAAGTGCTTGACATAAGTTTAGAAGTTTCAATGGATTTAATCACTTTTCAGTTTGAAAAAATGTAATCCCTTCAATGTGTTCACAGTATTTTTTGTCTTGTTTCAAAGAGAGGTTTATGTTCTTATCTTTTGACAGGTAATGAATGGTAAGCTTTGGGTTAAAAAGCTCATGTGCTATTTTTATAACTGGTTTTCACCCTTGTCATAGTGGAAAAAAAAAAAGTTCAATGTATTTTAGAGTTCAGCGCTTTGGAAAGGGCTCTATGTCTTTTCCTTTAAACAATTCCCTCAATTTGGCCATGTTTTCTATATATTTTCCAAAATCACTGTTATTATGGTCGAAGTGATATCTTCCAACCTCACCATAGCAATGTAGAGATTTCTGTTGAAGTAGCATTGCGCTGCTCATTTTTTTTCGCAGAACTAATTTTCAAATTTATTTATATTATATCACATTTATTCAAATTAATGGCTGAGTGAAAATCCGGTATGGTCGTGAAATGTCTTTTTCTCTTGATCAGACAGCAAACCACAGATGTGAACTAGATCATCCCCTCCCATATGCGTTTTCTCTCTCTCTCTCTCTCTCTCTCTCTCTCTCTCTCTCTCTCTCTCACTCACTTGCACTCACTTTCCTGACCACAAAAGAAAGAAATCATTGAGTTTTTCCCTTTTTTTTACACACTCCCTCCCCTTCCAGTAGGGGCACAGACTTTCAGGTTCCCAACCCTGCAAACTTTGTTTGAAGAATTGAAAAGAAGTTTAAGGCAGACTGATCATTTGTGTTCAATTTCTCTGTTTCTTAATGGCAACACACAAAACAGAGTTTGACCAGAGAACATTTTGACCAGACACATGCTTTTACCTTGTAACAGGTCAGAAGATTCTGGTGAGTTCTGTCAGTTTTTTGCTATGTGCATTATATTCCAGAGAATTAACAGCATTTTATTAATCTTTGTACTTGGGAACAAGAGGTGAGTTCTGATGAATATGACAGAGCTATATTATGCATAATTTACTATTCACTGCTTTAATAATTAATGTAAATATATATTTCTAATGGTATTATTTTTGTCATAGCAAGTGTTTTTTTTTTTTTAATTACATTTTTTTACTAGATATTCAAACTAATTAAAACGATGGCACATCTGCATAGTCTTCCAAAATAGCTCACATCAGTTTACTGCTCTGAAGGATGTGTTTTAGCTCAACAGAGAACGTGTCAACTTACCAACATTTGTGCTGAGTATTAATCATGACCTTTTTTTTTTTGGACTAAGCATCAGACATTCAGTTATAATTTTGCTTAACTTTAAACTGGTCGAAAAGGTATTTTTAGGAATGATACAATGACAATGTTCCTTAAGATAACCACAAAAAGGTAACCAAAGTAAATTTAAAGGTCAAAAGTGCCATTTCAATGGCCCTTTATGGGTTTGATAGTATAATTTAAGTGTCTAAAAGGTAATTGTAAAACATTACGAGCTATAGCTTGGCAGAGTGGGCAGTAGTGTGGGACAAAAACAAAGCGGCTAATTAAATCAAGACATTTGTGCCATTGTTCATTTATAATGTTGATTAGTAAATCTAAATAATGTCTGCATATGACAACTGAAAAGCTCTGTGCTTGTCTTAGGAATAATAAATTGTGACAAATAAATTTCATAAACCCATGACCGAATCAGACCCAACAACATTTAACACAGTTCAGTTCTTCACTTCATATTCAACCCTCAGAACATTACAAAATATAAAATAGTTGGAACTTTCATTATTTCCTAATCTCATCTCAGAACATGGTTTGACACATTCAGATGTTCTAACAAACAATCCTGCTAAAAATCAGTATTTAATTTTGTCAGTGAAAAATAATGGAATTCAAATCTCAAAGTATTTAAATTTCTTGCCAGAGCTAAATGAGAAATAAATCACTGCTTTCATCATTGTATGCACAGCAGAGCAGAAGTTCATTACGGGCTGTCATTATTGTCAGTTTGCGGAGTTACAGATATTATCCGCCCTCCATGGACCACAAATGTCAATCAACAAGCATGAACAACAAATTACCTCTCTGGAGAGGCAAATGTGCTCTTGATGGTACACTACTAGTTAAAGCTAGCAGTTAAAAAAAAAAAAAAGATGATTAACATTGATTGTGTCTTTGCTGTTTTTCTTGATTTAATAATCAACCACTTAGACAATACCTAAAGCCCAATCACAAACAGCTATGTATGATGTTTAAAACCATCAACAATAAAAACATTTATATGTTGCAAGTGCAACACTACAGGTCAGACCTGAGAGGACAAAAGAAGATTGTTTAAGTACACGAAAAACACAAAGATGATATTTTATTAATGCAAAAAAAAATGCATGGCACAAAACTGCAATTCCCCATCTGTCGCTCACTTCGATGTCGTATCGAAGAAGCGACACTAGGGGTCTCTCTTGAGCGCCGAATATGCCTCTGATTTATGAAAAAAGACCAATGAGAGTTGGCGAACAGTATTTGCATACCCCACCCCCGGACATACGGGTATAAAGGCGAGGGAAATACACTCGTTATTTCAGTAATTTTCTTCGGAACCGATGGTCGTGTATGCAGCCAGCTGCGAGCACCCTCAGAGCCACGAAGGTCACCGTGCAGGCACTTGGGCAGGCGATGGCCACCCTTGTGGTCCAGGAACTGTGGCTCAACCTGCTCGAGATGCATGAGGCCGACAAAGTTCGCTTCCTCGACGCCCCTGTCTCCCAGTTTGGCCTCTTTGGTGACACCGTCGAGGACTTCGCCCAGCAGTTCTTCGCGGTGAAAAAGCAGACAGAGGCCATCTCACACATCCTGCCCCGCCGCAAACCTGCCGCTACAGGCACTGCCCCGTCTGCTCGCCGAGGGTGTCCCCCTGTGGCTAAGAAATCTGCTCCGCCTCAACCCGGGCCCAGCTCTCAGCCCCTGTGTCGAGCACACCGCAGGAAGCAGACGCCCCTTGTCTCTCGGACCCCCTCGAGGACTCGTAAGGCTCCCAGGCGCTCCTGAGATGGATGACCCAGCGACCAAGATGTTAGCTACGGAGGTGGTAAGACCACTCCGTCCCCCGGTGGAGGGTCGGGAGGAGAATCTTTTGTTCTTAAACAATTTTCATTTGCCGCCCCCCTTAGATGGGGCTGAGGTACCCACATTCTCAATAAAAGAGCTATTTCCTTTGTCTCTGGGTCATCTGGCCCGCAAATGCTGTTCTCACAGCACTCTGCCGCCAGATCTCAACAGTCCCGGCTCCCTGCCAGCCCCACGACTGTTCCCCGGCCGGTCGGTTCTGACGAGTCTAGAGGACGCCTACCCTGGACCTCCTCCGCAGTTTCCAACCCGCCCCCTGCCGGGTGTGCGGAGCAAGGTAAGTGCTTTGAGTCTTTTCAGGCCACCCTGTCACCTCCCGACACTGCCCTACCTGCTCCACTCCGCTGCGAAGCTCAGCCGGGTACGCCAAAATTAATCGTCCCTTTGGTGCCCCAGCGCAGAGGCTGTACACGGCGAACATGCTCAGTCCCTGCGCGCGGAAATCGCTACTCTTTTGCTCAAAGATGCGATAGAGCCTGTCCCTCCAACCGAGATGAAGAAGGGTTTCTACAGCCCTTACTCTACCCAAGAAAGGTGGTGACTTACGACCAATCTTGGACCTGTGAGTTCTCAATCTGCTTAGGCACATCAACTGCCTTGAGTTGTTGACTGTCCTTTTGGCCCTACGGAAGTTTCTCCCGTTAGTTCGAGACAAACATATCGTGATCAGGTCAGACAGCACCACTGCGGTGGCGTACATAAATTGCCAAAGCGGCGTATGCTCCCGCCACATTTCACGACTCACCCGTCGTCTCCTCCTTTGGAGCCAGCATTGACTCAAGTCGCTGCGCGCCACTCACATCCCCGGCAACCTCAATGTGATAGCGGACGTGCTGTCACGACAACACTTTCCTGATGGAGAGTGGAGGCTTCACCCCCACTTGGTTCAGCTGATCTGGGAACGGTTCGGCAAGGCCCAGGTAGACCTGTTTGCCTCCCAAGAGACCTCCCACTGCCCGCTCTGCTATGCCCAAACAGAGGCTCCCCTCGGGGTAGACGCACTGGCACACAGCTGGCCAGTGGGGCTGTGCAAGTACGCATTTCCCCCAGTGAGCCTTCTTGCACAGGTGCTGTGCAAGGTCAGGGTGGACGAGGAACATGTCACTCTTGTGGCTCCTTACTGGCCCACCCGGGCCTGGTTCTCGGACCTTGTACTCCTCGCAACAGCCCCTCCTTGGCAAATTCCCCAGAGGAAGGACCTTCTTTCTCAGGGACGGGGCACGCTCTGGCATCCACACCCAGACCTTTGGAACCTCCACGTCTGGCCCCTGGATGGGACGCGGAAGATCTAGCTGGTCTACCACCCACGGTCGTAGCCACGATCAACCAAGCCAGAGCCCCTTCTACCAGACAACTCTATGTCCTGAAATGGCATCTGTTCGTGAATTGGTGTTCTTCCCGTGCAGAAGACCCACAGAGGTGTGCAGTTAGGTCATTGCTCCTGTTCCTACAGGAGAGGTTGGAGGGGAGGCTGTCCCCTTCCACCTTGAAGGTTATGTTGCCGCTATCGCAGCTCACCACGACCCAGTAGACGGCAAGTCTCTGGGTAAGCACAACTTAATCGTCAGGTTCCTAAGAGGTGCCCGGAGGTTAAACCCCTCCTGGCCAAACCTGTTCCCCTCCTGGGATCTCTCGGTGGTCCTCGCCGATCTTCAGAGATCCCCCTTCGAACTGCTAAAATCAGCTGAACTCAGGGCCCTCTCCCTAAAGACGGCCTTGCTGATCGTGCTCGCCTCCATCAAGAGGGTCAGGGACCTTCAAGCGTTCTCTATTAACGACACTTGCCTGGAGTTTGGTCCGGCAGACACATATGTGATCCTAAGACCCCGACCAGGCTATGTGCCCAAGGTTCCTACCATGCCCTTCAGAGATCAGGTAGTGAACCTGCAAGTGCTGCCCCGGGAGGAGGCAGACCCAGCCCCCTCACTGCTGTGTCCGGTACGTGCCTTGCGTGCCACCTGGAATGCACTCAGAGCTTCAGGCACTCTGAGCAGCACTTTGTCTGCTCGGGGGACAGCAGAAAGGGAATGCTGTCTCCAAACAGTGGTTGTCCCACTGGGTGGTAGACGCCATTCTGTTGGCCTATCACACCCAGGCCGTGCCACCCCCCCTACGGGTTCGAGCTCACTCTACCAGGAGTGTGGCATCCTCATGGGCACTGGCTAGGGGCACCTCCTTAGCAGACATTTGTAGAGCTGCAGGCTGGGCAACACCTAACACCTTTGCGAGATTTTACAATCTCAGGGTTGAGTCAGTCTCATCCCATGTTTTCTCAGGTCCGAGCCGGTAGAACTCGGTACACGTCGACAGCCTGACTGGGTGAATCGCTTGCGTTCAGCGCCCTTTCCCCCTGCCGAGGTAAAACAGTGAACCTTCTTTCCCAGGAGACCCTTTAGGCCCCTGGTTGATTCCTCCCTAGACCTCTTGGGTCTGCAGTTCAGCGGAGGATCTTGCGACCCAGTCCACTACGGGTACCCCTGGCTACCCCTACTGGAATAGGTGCTCCACAGGTCAGGCCTCCTACACGGACTCCTCCTGTGTGTACTTCCGCAGTACGGTCACCTTATGAGCTGACCCGCGTCTCTCATAGGCAGTCCTTCGCTGCCTTCCGGTCGCCGTGTTGTAGCAACTCCCCCCTCTTCGAGGCTGGATCTACCACCACTCCATTCTTTCCCACAATGCGGTAAGGGCCCCGGCTGCTCTTGCTCTATGCCGAGAAAACATAGAGAGAAAAGAGGCCCAGCCACGCTTGGCCCGTTCCCTAGTTGGAAGCATCGCCTAGGGTAACCAAAAGGACACCGACAACTTTTTTGGGGCATTGGGGAAGGGTACGTGCAGTCTGAAACACAGTTGGTCGCTTGTGCATGTGAAATACCTGGCCGCTCCTGTGTCAGCAGTACACGTACACGGCTCAGCGCATGGCGTGATTTGAAGTGGACCCCTAGTGTCGCTTCTTCGACACGACGTTGAAGTGAGCGACAGACGGGGAACGTCTCGGTTACATATGTAACCTCCGTTCCCTGATGGAGGGAACGAGATGTCGCGGACACTCCCGGGACACTCCCGGCTCCTCAGAAAAATCCTTAATGAACGAGCGTATTTCCCTCGCCTTTATACCCGTATGTCTGGGGGCGGGGTATGCAAATACTTTTCGCCAACTCTCATTGGCCTTTTTTCATAGATCAGAGGCATATTCGGCGCTCAAGAGAGACCCCTAGTGTTGCTTCTTCGACACGACGTCTCGTTCCCTCCATCAGGGAACGGAGGTTACATACGTAACCGAGACGTTTTCAAGCCAGACAGTGTGAAAATTTAACATGCCTAAAAATGTTTTTCTAAGGCAAAGCAAGCATAACTTGCTCTACCACAAAACCTGAAGTGCGCACACTGTGGAAAAGTGCTACTGTCAAACTGCAGCTTCCCTCGCAGACAGCTATCACATTTCACACATTTCCAGATGTTGACAGGAGAGTTGGGGCACCCTAACGTGCACAGAACACTGAAAAGGAGTGTGTGAGTTGTCAGTTCAGTTACATTGGGAGACATTGGAAAATTAGGTGATGAGTTGTTTTGCACAGGGCTCTTGTTTTTCAACACGATCATGATCATAACTATGGCTTGTAAAACAACAGAAAAAGAGACATTTGCTTTGTTTATTCATTAAAATCAAAACAACATTTAAAACTCTGATGGCAAACATATAGAACAAATATCATGACATCTTGGATATAGCAAATGGATTGTAACCATCCAAGATTTAAAGTGATAATGATTTTGGATCTGTAAAAAGTAAAGTCTGTGTCAGCATTATCCAAGATGGGGCTCACACTTTATCCCTGAAAGAGAGAGAGAGAGAGAGAGAGAGAGAGAGAGAGAGAGAGAGAGAGAGAGTAATCGCCCCTGTACATGCAGGGCTAAACAAAAAAGCCTACCTTTCCTCAAAGGGGTCATGTGCTACACCTCAGGGCTCTTACATAAATTAATGTGTTCACTACACAGACCAGCAGGAAGCCCCCTCCACATGCTCCGGAAAACCTTTTAAGGTGAACTGGTTCATTTAGCATTCACAGTGCAGCTGGCAGACACAACATTGTGTCTAGTTTCACAAAAACAGCAACTCTCTGTTCAGCCTCTGACCACTCATATCCTCTCATATTTTAACATATGCTACAAGAGTTCTCATTTGTTCTTTGAGGAAATTATGAGAAGGCTTGTGCACTTTTCTGGATAGCAAGGTGTATCCATATCCTCCCATATCTAATTCCAACCTGTAAAAATGGGTATAGTGAAATTGTTACCTTAAAGGGAAAGTTCACCTAAAAAATTTAATATTCTCATAATTTTCTCACCCACATGCCATTCCAGATGTGTTTTTTCTTCTTCTGCTGAACACAAAGATTTTTAGAATATTAATATTTCTGCTTTGTAGGTCCAAACAATTCAAGTGAATGGTACAAACATTTTGAAGCTCCAAAATGCACATACATGAAGTATAAAAGTAATCCATAAGACTTAAGTAGTTAAATCAATATCTTCAGAAGCGATATGGTAGGTGTGAGTGAGAAACAGATCAATATTTGAGTCCTTTTTTACTATAAACTCTCCTTCCTGCCCAGTAAGTGGCGATATACATGAAGAATGAAATTGCCAAAAACAAAATAATGGAGAATGTGAAATTGAAAATGAAAATATAGATTTATAATAAATAAGAACTTAAACATTAATCTGTTTCTCACCCACACCTATCATATCACTTTTGAAGATATGGATTTAACACAGGAGTCTTATGGATTACTTTTATGCTGTCTTTATGTGCTTTTTGAAGCTTTAAAATGTTGGCGCACATTCACTTGCATTGTTTGGATCTATAGAGCTGAAATATTCTTCTAAAAATCTTTGCTTGTGTTCATCGGAAGAAAGAAAGTCAGACACATCTGGGATGGCATGAGATTTAGTAAATTATGAGAAAATCTTAATTTTTTGGGTAAACTATCCCTTTAAGGACCTTTTTCTACTTGATAGTAAATAACATATATGACTTGAATAATAGGAGTTCAGTTATACTGTACGTTGCCACGTGAAGCACATTTGTTAGGCTTCATGGCAAAAAAAAATTCTGCCAGGAATCCTGGCAGGGATTGTTCAAGGTGACAAAGGGTTTTGTTTTTACATTTTAGTGAGACTTTTGGATTATCTATCCATTTTGTTATACAGTTGGGACAAATTTAGAAACTGGTTTTTATCTGTTCAATACAAAGCAAAACATTTTTTAAGCTTCTGTTTATTCCTTGTGTCTCAGATGAGGTCAAATCTTTGCAACAGTGGTGATTATTTGGAAAAGCTCTGTCCAGCTTTGAGGAGTTCTGGAGGGACCTCAAATCCTTCATTGCTTGGTTATCATTCATCACTCCCTGAAGTCTCAAGTCATAGAGGTCACTGACTGAAAAGTTATTCACTCTTCTGGCTCATGATGAGGCTACACTCAACACTGGGCACTTGGCTCTTCATGCTCCTAGTGATGCCAGTCTACTGCCAGAGTGGCGATGGTGGAGAGTGGGGATCAGGTGACATCCCTGGGGCTGTGTTCACTGGCAACACTTCTGCTACAGTGTTCCATACGGTTGGAGATGATCCAGCCAGGACAGAGGGAGCAGTCTGGACCAAACCACATTTCCAAGCTCTTCCAGAGACAAAAGACAGTGACTGCTCTGTCAGCTTCTACACCAGTCAAGTCATGTCAAGGCGTTTACGAGCTTTCAGAGAGGAAGTGGCTTATCTAAAGGCCATTCAACATGGGAACCACGCAGTAATGGAGAACCTGGTCCAGTTTGTTGGAGCAGAAATGGGAGATCAACGCTACGAGGAGCTGATCCAAGAGAATATTGTTGGGATCAGGGAGGACCATATCAGCTGTGAGAGTGTGGTGACAAAAGCAACAGAGGAGATGGAGAATCAGCTGGAGGGAGATGCTCAAGCCACTTTGACTGGAATTCAAAAGTGAGTTGAATCTTAATAAGACAGTTATACAACAGTTTCATATCTTGGAGGAAAAATACCAAGGTATTTAAAAAATGGAACATGCTCTAAGGCAAACTAACCTGAATTAAGGAGAGTTAAAAGTCTAAATGTGCAAGAAGAAAGAAAAAGTTTAAATTAAATCTCAAAAATTTCATTTTTAAAATATAAAAATATATTTTTTTTATTGAAAAAAAGATAAGAGGCAAGACCTGGGGTCATTAGTTTTATTTTATATATTTTTTTATATATATATTCACAACCCTTCTACTCAGATTATATTGCTGACCTACACTCAAAAAATGTAACTTGATTCAGTCGTGGAGAGTGGTTCCATGTGTTTGGAATGAGTTTTCTTAACTTAAAATGACTATGTAATCTCAACACAAACACTTTGTTGAATTGAACCTAGTTAAATGGGGTTAACCCAACAAAAATATATGTGTCAATGTACTAAAATATATCTCTTTTATTTAATTTATTTACAAAATAGTGATGGTGAATGTTATCATGCAAAATATATGCTGATTGTAAGCACCACGAAAAGACCACCACGAAAAAGTATTAATGTAATTCATGTAATATTGGGAGGTCCGTGGGGGTTCACCTGGCGAAATCGCTCCCATTGGGGTCCCCAAATCGGCCCCAGCGCTAACCGTTGTGGTCTTGTGCCAGTTGTCCGACCACAACGTTTCCAAGGCCATACTCTCACAATGAGATGGGTTGTCATGGCACTGTTGTGAAGACATGCAGGGCATTCACTGATAGGCGTGAATCCACGAGCACTGAATGTCGTATGTGATTAAAGGAAATTCCACCAATGATGCTAGTACATCCATGTAACACCGTAAATTAACAGTAAATGTTTGTCTGCCCTGCTGTAGCTGAAAAAGATCATCATATCGATGTAATAGTCTAAATCAATGTGAATGTTTTTTAAGGATTTTTCTTCCCTCATATCATCCCACGAGCCACATGGGAGTCCTTTGCGGGCCATATTTGGCTTTACTTTGAATAGTTTTTTTTTTTTTTTTTTTTAATAAATGATTGGTAGCAAAAACTTTATTCTATGTCTTATCTTTGTAACACCAGGTCAGGTTTGATTGTAAGCATGTGACATTATTGCAAAAACTGACACTTAAAACGGTAAAAAAAAACCAATTCTAAATTTTGGCAAATAATAGTTTGATAATGTTTAAATATATCCAACTGCATAAATTCTGACACAATTTAGAATTACCACACAGAATGTGGCTGCATAAAGCACTGCATCATCTACTGGCTATTATTGTTAGAACGTTATTTTCAAGGCGTTTGATTTGTCTTTTTTACCAGATGGCAGCAATCTGCCCCAATACATGACACATTCTCATATTTTCTTAATGTTTCAATTTATAGAAGTGTAGGTATACACTGTAGTGAAGTTACATAAATTAGCTTATTTAAATTTGCAAATGAATGTCGATTTTTAGACATAAAAATGATCTAAAAAACAACAACAACATAAAATCCCATAAGAAGTATGTCATTGTTATTTATGACCATGAACAGTAAAGTAAGCGGCCCTTAAAGGAGGATTAAGGAAATTGAATAAGCAGCAGAAATCTTGTGTGTGTGTGTGTGTGTGTGTGTGTGTGTGTGTGTGTGTGCGTGCGTGCGTGTGTAGATATAACATAACAACAAATTATTTCAATAGTGTAAATAAAGCAACACTTTAGGTAAAGGAGAGTAAATAAATTACATCCAAATAAACTGTTAAAATTATCATAGACAAATAATATACTGTATGCTGATAAACACAGTTATGAGTTAAAAACAAACAAACATAGAGACACAGAATAACCATTATAATGTTGCCCTGATTCTGTTCTCTGGGTTTTCCATCACCAGCCTGGACATTAGGAAGGAATGTGTATTTCAGCCCCTTTGAGGCCCCTGGTTTAAACAAAACTATAAGCTGAGGCCTCCTTGTCCCTTTCCTCTCCTCTCATCTCCTCTCTTCTGCTCTCTCTCTCTCTCTCTATATATATTTTTTTCACCATGGATTTTCTCTGATGTTGCATCTGCTTTATGTCTTTATCTAAGAATAAAAGAGGAGTCCCTTGTCTTTGAAGAAATGCTGCGTACCACAGCAGACATCGCCACTCAACTGGAGAGCTCCTCTCGAGCCCTTCATGTGGAGTTGATGAAACAGCTGAGAAAGAACATGAGACAGCCTCGCTAAACTAAATCACTCAGTGGGAAACCATCCGACCTGGAAAAATATATAGTGTTATTTGACAAGTCACATCCATATTTATTTGTAATGTTTTAAAAACAGTGAACTTTTCTTTAAAAAAAAAATTATGTTTATTCTCCAGCTTCCTGTGATTAAATGAGAACTGATTTGACAAGACAACTGTTCTTACATGCGTTTTACGACACCAAGAGAAAAATCTCTTCTCTGAAACTCGAACAGTATTTTTCTTTCCAAGCTCTTGTCGTGTTAATATAAAATGTGAGCCATATAAAAGACATAATGTCTTGTGTACAAGGAAATTGAAAAAAATAATCATGGCAGTGAAGTGACATCTTAAAAGGAATATTACCTTTCCAACACACAACTAAACAGTTTCACTGTCTTGGTGCTAGGGAGCAGATGGTGAAAAGTGAGGGTCTGGAAATCAGCATGCATGAACTACTTGCTTTCTCTCTCTCTACAATGTATGAGGAGAAAGAAAAAAAAGAAGAAGAAGAAAAAAAAAGAAAAAAGGACATGGCAGTGATGTCACTGTGGAATAAAAAACTTGCTTTGGCAACTTGAAGCCAGAATCAAGAGAACACTCCAGTTAAGCTCTTTGTGACAGAACACATTTTTAAGTGTACTATTCCAGACAGTTGTGGTCACTTTCCTGTATGTGTATCTATGAAGAAGTTGTTTGTTTAGAAAAACTTGTGTATATGTATTTACTGTAACTACATGAAAAATAAAAATGTAAATGTTGTGGGGTACTGTCTTTCTTGATGTGATGTGAAGTGATGTAGGCCTGCCTCATAGAGATGGGTATAAGTTGTGTAAATGTTAACATTAGCTATGGTTTAATATTATACTCACATAAAATGAATTGTGTGCAAAAGAATAAAGTTTACAGTAAGGAGTTGCAAGAAGTAATATTTAGGCTACTTGTATAAGTTGGGTACAACAGGGCTAAAGGCCCCCTGGGGTAAAAGGGACTTTTTATTTTTTTATTTTTTTCTCCCAAAAACAGTAAACAGCAACAAAAACTACCACAGTACTTTCGTTAACACCTGATTTTCAAAATACACTGCAAAATATTCCTGATCCATGAGATCACTAAAGTAAAATTTTGAGGTAATTTAATCTAATATTTAATCATTTAAAAAATTGTCAAATCGTTGTTGCTAATGAAAATCCCCCTGAAATTATCACATTTATTTTGACACAAAATACGTATTTGTCATTTTCAGTTTTTTAAAAAGTGTGCAATAAGTAAAAAGCTAAAATGTGGGGCTAAAGGCCCATATGAAACACATTGTTTTTCTTAAATGGTGGTAATAGATTTGTTTTTAAAAAATTTCAAAGTGGGCTCACACTGACTGATCCAATCACAATGGAGATTTATTTGTTAACAGAATACTTGAGATGTTATGAAATGCCAAATGTGATTGAAATCAACAGAAAATGGTTAACCCATTTCTGAAGTAGATATTCTGAGTAAGCATTATTTTAACATCCTGAGACCCCATGTCCACATCCGTGGACATTACGTTTTGGCTTTGCAATAGGCTATGCACAATTTCATTTAATTTAAAACAACTGATCTCAGTTCTGGGCTGTCATTAATGGGTTACGGTTTCGACACACTGAGTCATGAGACAAAACAACATCATGCCGATCTCAGCTGAGATTGTCTTTGGGAGAAACGGCAAAAAACTACACCTGGTAAGAAACCTCATTAAGTTTTTACATTAAACCTTTTGAGACAAAAGATTAGAGTCTCTAGTTTCATCCGATATGCCATTTTTTAAATTGTATAGATTTATCACGTAACAGCACGCTGTTAAACACAATGTCCAACGTATGTAGACTATAGGCTAATTTTCCTTAAAATGTCCTATATTCACTGTGCATTATCACATGTTGCTTTCAGAGGATTTATATGCAGTTAGAATGATAATAAGGTGCATTTCAAACTGTTCTGAGACCAGTGCAGACAGACAGCACACTGGAGATTAAGTCATTCCCTAATTAGGGAGCAAGGGAGCATCCTACAGCTAGGGCTGGGCGATAAAACTATATGATATATATCACGATAAAGAAAATCCACAATAAGCTTTTGAGGAATTTTCTATATTTACTGCGTGTTGCTAAAACACAAGCAGTTCTGCATTCTCAGGCTGCGTTTCCACTGGGGTGGACAAAATCCATTCAAAGATGCTCACAGTGCTAGGAGAGAGCTTCCTCCGCACCACTGCCAATCCTACGATCCACCTTGCGAGCATGACGCTCTCATAGGGATGAATTGAAAAATGCTCTCAGCTTCGCTCACAACGTGCCAGTGGTAACGTAGTGTCAGACTTGATGAACTTGCTTATGCTAGCTGCCTTGCTAACAATTAGGTTACATTGGACACTGGATTGATTCCATCTGCACCGCAAGAATTCATGACAACAGTAGCACCCTCTCATCGTCTCTAGTGAAGAGCGTGACAGAACAACAGTGATGTGGACAACAGCTCTGATCTTCTGCATGGTTTCAAAGCACCTTTTACACATAATGTTTTTCCCTTCTAAATGTATCTTTATTAATCAGCATGTTACGAGCCTTTAATAATAAACAAATCGAATAAACAAATCGATTTCTGTTCTAATTTTGTGAAAATTAATTAGATGTCTGGAATGGATAAGGAAAGACTAAAATTACTATTTGGTAGACTAGTCTCTAACTTTAATGAAAATATACAAATGTTTTTTTTACAAATGTAAAAGTACAAATATTTCAACAAATACTGGACTGCTGTCACTATGCTTCTGATCTTTTAACATTAATTTTCAATTGATAAACGGTAAAAGGCGGTAAAATTGGTAAAAGATCCCACAGAACCCACTGCTTTGGCCATCTCTGGACCCCCTGTGCAGTTTTGTAGAGACTATTTTGACTGTTTAGATTTTCCTCTTTTCTTCCATCAACTTTTTAAAAAGAAAAAGAAAGTGCAATGTGTAAATGTATATCATGATAAATATCAATATCGAACAATATGAAAAAGATTATCGTGATAACAATTTTGGCCCTATCGCCCAGCCCTACCAACAGCTTTTCTATGCAGCCAAGTGCATTCAAATGATTTTTGGACCACTCAACATTTTTTGGGAGACATAGGCCAATGGTAATTTGTACAAAGTTTCATGCAAAATGTTATTTTAATATGGTTGGCAGTGGCTGGATGATGCTGGCCATTACTTTGAATCAGAATTATGTATGCTAATTTCTGATATAATGTCTGTAACGCCTCAAAAAGTTGAATAACCAACACTCCTGGAAACATAATAAACAATTTGACTTAAAAATAACTTTCTATAGCTTGGTATCATTTAATATTTCACAACTTGGTCCCGCAAACATGTTTTACATACATTTTTAGGAAAACTATTTGGTCTAAAACTAACTAATTTGTTGCATGTTTCTTAGGGGCTACTAGTTACAAATCAAAAAGGGGAATGAAAAATGCACACAGTAGTCATGCGCGGGTATCAGGAGGTTAATTTTACAAAATACAAAAGTATTTTAAGCTTTGGTTAGGCAAATAAAGGCAAACTTTATCACCTTACTAAAATTACACCAGAGTATAGTGATATTGTGTAATATAGGGACAGTAGTTATAGGGCATAATTTTTCCCTATATCTACTGTCCCTATATTACACAATATCACTATAACCCCTATGGTGGGCCTTTTACTGTACCCATCCCCAAGTGATGGGTAAAAGGCCCTCTCACCACATTTTATTGATATGACTTTTAATCAAAACATCCTTTCATTAACATTTCTTTTCACACAAATCATGTTGCTCCATCAATACTCAATAAAAATAAATTGTTTTTTTTTTTCCATCTTTGTGAACAGAAAATAAAAGCACATTTTCCTTAAGGTGTGCCATTAGCCCCGTTGTAGGCTACTATTGTTTACGCAAACTTAAGCGTAGCAAAGAAGACGTACTAGGCCTACTGAGACGTATTAGGATCCTGCCCACACTAGCATGACTCACAACTTATTTTTAACCGTAAAAAAAGTCATTAAGACAAACGGTTCTCTCAGTCTCTTCATCCACTCAGTGAAATTGCGCGCCGTTTTACCCTCCTGATTCCTCTCTCGCTTCCCATCAACATTAATTCAGCTATCCTGACCTCTAGCGGCGATTGGTCGCAAAACAATTTAAGTATCAGGTTGAAGTCAGAACATTTGTGAAATGTTCACAAATTTAGTCTAAACGTGTTCACGTATCCGTTAAATATGAGCTTATTGTAGTGTTGTTATGAAGGAAAAAAACATTTTCAATTCGTAGCTAATAGAAATTCGGGTAATTGTGGAGCACGTCCGAGCTCGAGAACTTGTGTTGAGGTCCCTCCCTTTCTGTCTGACATGAAAGTAGAAAAGCGGACCGAGAGAGGGGATGTTCAGTATGGAGTAAACACTGGACACAGCAGGAGCCGTGAGAGCGAAAAACATATGCACATTATTATAACGCAAATGGAGTTACTCTGGGATATACCTGCTTTTAAACATTCTTCTTTATAGATGCATATAATAACATCATACGTTTGCCTTACGGGATCTGCGTTCCTGACCTCAGTGCCTTAAACTGAACAGACGAAAACTCTCGGGAAGATAAGAAAAGTTCGGGCTTGGATAAATATAAACCAATTTTATTATAATTTTATTTATTTATTTATTTATTTATTACAACGTGATATTTCAATTCAACTTGTAAGTTGCAAGGATATTGACCCAAGAACATCACAGCTTTAGTACCTAGCCCAACATATAGAATAGCCTATGATACTAAAACAGAATACAAAAACCATGAAAAACACTGAAGTATACGGACAATGGTGTGAGGGACAAAGTGGAAAATATAAAAGTGTATTGAAAGCAGGAGTGTAATTGACTGTATGATGGAGCGCACTGGGAATTACCGGTTGTTTCTGAGGATCACTCTTCTCTGTATTATCATATGTGAGTCAAGTAAGTTTCACTTCTGAGTTTTAAACCTTTCTTACTAATATTTCTCTGAATGTTTTTAAAGAGACTGCCCAAAACCAGTTAATCAAATTGTTGGCTATCCTGCAAAAATAAAACACAAAAGTTGCATTAGTTTTTTTGTGTACTGTAAAATGTGGTAACCTGATATAACCTATGAAATTCGTTTTGTTGATGTAACCTGAATCAATGTATTCAGGTTAATTCAATAATGTTAAATATGTTTTGACTTGACTAAACCCAGCAAACTAAAATGACACCATGTGATGAAGGACATGTTTTATTTTATTTATTTATTTCAATGTAGCCACCATATGTATTGCCAATGTGCATTGTGCGTTTGATATTCATTTTGAGTAAAGGGAACAAACTGTGTGAATGTAAATTGGGGTTTCACATGCATGGAAATACACACTCTGAGAAAAGAGTAGGCTGTGCATTTGAATGGCATGCACGATTGCCAGTAAAATGAAAACGTCCTCTCCACGGCCAAGTTGGTGCTTAAATAAAAGGGAGATTTATTGGTCTTCCTCATCAGCCTGTGCTTACACCAGCACTCACCACGAGCGTCTCTTCATTTATGTTAGCGCTCGCTGTCAGCAGCCGCTCGAGTCCGTGATGAATGATTAACACTGCGGGCATCGGAGACCACTGGCATTGGCCGCGTTTAAAGATTCACTTAACAGCCAATATTTGCACTGGATTTGCTTGAGAACGTCCAGCCCTTTGGAACGTTTCCAGAGTTGAACACATATACACAATGAGGCAAGTTTGCATCCAATTTCAGGTTCGAGTCATTGATCTAAGCGACTGGAAGACTCAAGTCAATCCCTCCACCTGCTCGGCTCTGGAGAACAGATGCGCAGTTTGATGAGACAGGGTTCCTCATAGTCGTCTAATTGGAACTGTGAACGAGGCCACAATTATTTTGTTCCTACATTACCATGGTTACAATAGCTTCCTCTTACCATAACTACAGCTATTATTACTACTTTAAAACCACAATAAATTAATATGAGACCACCTCCAAGCAGTGTATAGTAGCCTAAGCTAAGAATATATTTGATCATCACATCATATATTATCATATCATATAATTTTGTTTCCTTTTTGATGACAGTGGGGGCTAAATACCAAGTGAGTGCACTTTATTATATTTTAGAGCTAAACTGTTGTTACATTGGTGAATGTTTGTAGAGGCCCACACTGAAAGTTTTTCATGTGATAACTTCTAAATGAACTGGTTTTATGAGTCAAAAATATTATCTAAAATAAATTTTCACCCCAAATGGAAAATTCAGTCAGGACCACTTCTTCTGTCAACTGAATTCTTGACTGAATACTTAAAAGAATTTATAATCAATCTGTTGGTGTTGGCAGTATGGTTCTGTTCTGGAAAATCTGTCCGCCCATCCATGCATCCATTGACAGACAGAGCAGGGAGTGCATCATATAAAATCCCCAATGGGTAACAGTACAGATCCAGCAGAAATAATACAACATTGTACAGTTTTTTCAACATTCTGACAGTGCAACAAGGTACAGTCCTTCATGAATAATAGATTAACTGGACACTTAATAGAACTTCAAATATTCTATATCAAATTGATTAATCAAGAACAAGGTGCAATAACACATGAAGAAATGTCCTTAATTTTAACGGTGAACACTGTAAAAATAAAAAATAAAAATTAATTGGTTAACACGGAGTTACCTTAAAAATATATGGTAAAAAAAAATGATAGTAAATTTAACACAATTTAACACAAAGACAATACATGTAATTTTACAGTAAAATGATGAAAAATATTTTTTTTAGATTAAAAAGTATAATTATATATATATATATATATATATATATATATATATATATATATATATATATATATATATATTTTATATATATATATATATAAATTTATACTTTTTAATCTAAAAAAAAATATTTTACATCATTTTACTGTAAAATTACATATAATAAAAATTATATATATATATATATATATATATATATATATATATATAATTTTTAACAAGAGGGTACATGTACTGGAAATAAAAATTCCAAAATTTCCTGCGTTGACCCATCACATTTTATTAGATTTTATGGAAATGTTTATGTTTCTTTTTACTTTTAATGTCAGTTATGTACATTGATGTGCTCCGCATTATATGTTATGTAGATAATGTTTATTGCATTATTTCGTTTTCACATGAGTTACCCTGGTGGTTTTTAGTGTGAGTGACTCTGAGCACTGTCTCCACATGTTTATTGGTCATTGCTCCTGGAAGGGCCACTATTGATCAACTTAATGTCATTAAGTGGTCTTCTGTTGTTACTATGGTGTTTTACAACACATTTTAAAGTGAAACACAGATTATTGTTGTTCCAGAAAATTGGTATATTAAGTTTCTATAATTTAATAACTGTAAAATACAGGCACCAAAATGACGTAATGCCTGAAATATAGTCACAATTTTGTTTTATGTTGAATTTCAGACAACCTCAGCTGCCGGTATCATTTCACAGAACTTACTCATGTTTTTTGTTTTTCAAGTGCTTTTTTACTTTAAGGTATAAACTATAATTTGGAATACATATTTATTTTATAATTATAAAATACCCCAAAATACTCTCCGATTGATTCGGTGATTGTCTTGAACTCGTATGCCCATTATTTGCTTCAAAAAGCCAGAAATGTGCCAGAGGGAAGAAAATGTTTCCCTTCTCGTCTGCAGGGCACTGATTGTATTCCCCAGCAGTGCTTGGTTTTCATATCATGTCCCACTGTGCTAATACCCTCTGGTGCAGACCCTAAATCTGACTTGTTAATGACATGTTGTCATTCCCCAGAGTATGACTCATTGTGCAGGCATATCTCTAGGGAGCTTGCTGCTCCACACAGCAAATCACTGCGCCCAGAGAGCAAGTCCAGCTCTCAAATAGCTTGCCTGGCACATACTATGTGCAATCACTCCCCTCAGGGTTCTGCATTAATGCCTCCTCAGCTCAGAGTTGAAACCTGAATTGGCCTGCTTAATGGCATCCAGGCTCTGTCCTGCAGAGGTGTCAACCAAAGGTGCAGAGATTACAGAACATCTACTCCATCAAACGGAAGAGCTAGCCACACTTGCCCAGATATCATAAAAACTTGTAGACTTCATGTATGTCAGGTTTTTGCCAAATCATAGCAAAATCCTTGAGATAGCACTTTTTTTCTTAAAGTATAGGCCTAAAATAAGCTTAAATCTATTTCTGTAACATTAACTTGACTGGAAAATTTTGTGAGCAAATCAATTACTGCCAGCCGACTGGAAAAGAGTGATGATTCATGATTAGAGAAATGAATGAGAGTTAATCCCTCAATTAAGCTCTCTAATACTATATGTTTTAGTTATTTAAAATGCAAAAAGTGTGGTCAGTAAGCATGTCCCTAGATATATTAATAGACTCTCGCTGTCTTTCCATCACTTCAATACAAGTACGTCTCTAACCTCCTGATTTCACACGCCTTCGTTTCTTAAAGGGATGATTCAGCCAAAAATAAAAATTCTGTCATCATTGACCACCCTCATGTAGCCTACTTCTAAACCCGTATTATGACAAAGGAGATGACATTAGGCGGAATGTTATCCTCAGTCACTATTCACCAAACAATTCCATCAATTTCATTGTATGGAAAAAAGAAGCAGTGAAAAGTGAATGATGACTGAGGTAGAGGTCTTCACGTGTCCACCCGAACCCAAGGACCCGGGTCCCGACCCAGGTCCCGTACAGTCAGCCGAGTCCGGGCTGGGTCCCATTCTTGTACTTCGGGTCTCGGGTCTGTTTAATATCTGTAGTGATGCAATGACTTTACCAATTGATGATTGCTCTTTTATATAGAAGGTGGGACTTATTCCGGGATATCGATGTTTGACAGCTGACGTAAACCGAAGTGCATTAATTGCGTCTGTGTGATTTTTATTGTGGTTGGAGTTTGTTCGCTTTGTATATTTAAAGGATGGATTGTATGCATCAGGTCAGGTACAGGAGAGAAGGCTACTAACGTTATATTAGGTAAGACACAAAGTTTTATTTTCACAACTTGTAAAATAACTTGTTAATTGTAATTAGCTGTGGGATCTGTGCCGATCAGGTTAAATTGGGTCTGTATGTCCTGGCCGGGTCCGGGTCCACATTTAAATAAATTGACAGCTCCGAGTAGGTTCCGGGTAGTAAATTTACAGCATTTCACAGTTCTGCACTGGTCAGGGTCCAAACTTTCAAATAATAGACGGGTCTGGGTCGGTTCCAGATAGCACATTTACGGGTCTCTTCGGGTTCGGGCACACATTTTTGGACCCATGAAGACCTCTAGACTGAAGCCAAAATTCTCTTTAACATCTCTCTTTGTCTTCCACAAAAGAAAGTCATACAGATTGGAAACAACATAAGGGCACATAAACAATGACAGAATTGTAACTTTTGGGGGAACTATCTCTTTAAGAAAGAAAGGCATGTAAAATCCCAAGTTTTGAGACTACATCAGATGTTGAAGACTGCATGACTGACATTATATGCCAAGTTGTGAATAGGACAAAAGAACAATAACTCTTAAAAATGACAAATGTGTGTGTGTGTGTGTGTGTGTGTGTGTGTGTGCGCGCGCACACCAAGACTTTGAAAGAACCTAATATGCTAGATTGGGTTGTAAAATCCATCCATCCTACATGTCAAGTCAACATTTATAAAATATTCTATAATAATTTAATCACAACATTCTATAATGTCATTTTCAATGTACAGTAAGTGGATTTTCACTTAAAACAATTATTTAGAAAATAACGTTTTTGAGTTTTATGTCTTTTTTTCCACTGCCAGTTTCTTGCTGTGAGAAGACTCACTCACATGCCGAAGATGAGCTCTTCAAAAAGCTATTTAATAGCTATAACAAGTGGTCAAGACCTGTGCCAAACACCTCTGATGTCGTCATTGTCAAGTTTGGTTTATCTATTGCCCAGCTGATTGATGTGGTAAGATAAAGTAAAATTCCAGGTTCAATACAAGTTTAGCTCAATCAACATTTGTGGCATAATGCTGATTACAATAAAAAAAATTACTTTGACTCGTCCCTCCTTTTCTCTAATAAAAAGCAACAATCTATGTAACAGTGAGGCACAATGGAAGTGAATGGTGCCATTTTGGTTTAAAGTCACAAATGTGAAGCTTATAGTTTTATAAAAGCACTTACTTCCTCTGTTAAAATGGGTTAATTATTTGAGCTGTAAAGTTGATTAGGGTGACTCATTATGTCGTCATGGCAACGGAGTTGTAATATTGGATAAAACTTTACACAGAAAAGGTTAGTAAGCGATTTTGTCACACTAAAATCACGTTAACACGCATATTTTTTATGTGTTGGAGCTATGCCTTTGAAACGGTGAGTATTTTAAAGTTTACAAATAGGCCCAATAGACATGAGGTGCCACATAAAACCTAATTTACTGTACGTACGAGTTGCAGGTGTGGTTATTTTAACAACAGTAGCGGAGACTACAGATACTGGCATCTTTCGCTGAAACACACTGCAGAAAACGTCTCGGTTACTGACATAACCTCCGTTCCCTGATGGAGGGAACGAGACATTGTGTCGATGAGTTGACACTAGGGGTCGCTCATGCGGAGCTCAGATATCTCTGATCTTGACAAAAGGCCAATGGAAATTGGCGTGTGGAATTTGCATGCCACTCACCCGGACATACGGGTATAAAAGGAGTGACGTTGCAAACACATATCAGGTATCGCACTGAGGAGCCGAGCCAAAGATCCGGCCATTTCAGCGGTTGGTTCAGTGTTGTGGCAGGAGGGACACAACGTCTCGTTCCCTCCATCAGGGAACAGAGGTTACGTTAGTAACTGAGATGTTCCCTATCTGTCACTTACTTGACAATGTGTCGATGAGTTGACACAAGAGGTCCCAATGGAAAACGCCACAAGAGCTGAACCGAGTTACACAGACTGGCGGTGCGAGACGGGCAGACCTCTGTGTGCCTCGTAGCCAGCGCAGCAAGCCGTCACATAACTACCCCCAACACACTGGCAGGCATGAAGCGGTCCCCTGCACCTAGGGAAATGGCTAACTGCTCAGGACTGGCTGGCCCAGCCGTTGGCCTTCTCTCTATTGTTCTCCCCAAAAAAAGGAACGAAATCGTTCGGCTGGGGGCCAAATATATGGTCCAAGCTGGGGGGTGTCCCTCCAAAGAGGAGGACACCGCCGAGACTACACCCGGCCCCGAGTGGTGGAATAAAACACACGGTCTTACCAGTTAGTAGTGGCTTATCATGCGGAGCGGCGTCATGGTAGATCCTACCCAAAGGGGGAGGAGTTACTACAAGCACGGCGACCAAGGACAGAGGGCACTCTGCCCAAGGAAGACGCAGTTTACCGGCAGGGGAACCATTTTGCGGAATATACCCGTACTCTCTGTACTTGACGGCCGCTAGGCTAGGGAGGAAGAACGTCAAGGGGTTCACACTTCTTGTGAACGCAACTGGGGAAAGAGCACATGTCTTCGCCTCAAGGGAGGGGAAAGGCGCTATGCACAATCGATACACCCGGCCAGCTGACCCGAACTTACCTGTTTGTGTTATCTGATAACACACAGGGCAAAACTGGCTCAACCCTGAGGTTATAGAACCTTGCAAAGGTGTTAGGTGTTGCCCAGCCCGCGGCTCTACATATGGCTGCTAGAGAGGTGCTGTGGGACAACACCCCTGGTAGAATGGGCTCGTAGGCCAGCAGGGGGCGGCATGTGCTGGGTGTGGTATGCCATAGTGATGGCATCAACGACCCAATGGGCGATCCTCTGTTTGGAGACAGCGCTTTCCTTACGCTGTCCACCGAAGCAGACAAAGAGCTGCTCGGAGCTTCTAAAGCTCTGCGCGCGATCCAAGTAAATGCAAAGAGTGCACACTGGACACAGCAACGCCAAGGCTGGATCTGCCTCCTCCTGGGGCAGTGCTTGCAGGTTCACCACCTGATCCCTAAAAGGGGTCGTGGGAACCTTGGGCACGTAGCACAGTCAGGGTCTCAGGATGATGTGAGAGTAAGCCGGACTCTAGGCACATAATAGAACTCTAGGCACAGTTCGCTGACAGAGAACTCCCGCAGGTCCCCTACCCTCTTGATGGAGATGAGCACCGTCAGGAGGGCGGTCTTCAGAGAGAGCGCTTTTTACTCTGCTGACTCAATGGGGCTCGAAGGGAGCTCCCCAAAGGCCCTGAAGGACCACGGATAGGTCCCACGAGGGAATGAGGCGCAACCTTGAGGGGTTTAATGGTGCTTCCCTAAATACTTATCGTCCACTGCATCGTGATGTGCCGATATGGCAGCTACATACACTGTCAAGGTGGAGGGGGACAGCCGTCCCTCCATCTTTTCCTACACAAAGGAAAGCACTGATCCAACTGCGCATCTCTGGGGGTCTTCACCTCGGGAAGGTGAATGAAGAGCACGAGGTCCGAGAACCAACGAGGGCCAATAAGGGGCCACTAGGAGGATCTGCTCCCTGTCCTTCCTGACTTTGCACAACGTCTGTGCAAGTAGGCTCACTGGGGGAAAAGCATACTTGTGCAGCCAGCTGTGTGCCAAGGTATCTGTGCCGAGGGGAGCCTCTGTCAGAGAGTACCACAGTGGGCAATGGGAGGATTCTGGGGAAGGGGACAGGTCTACCTGTGCTTGGCCGAATTGGCTCCAGATCATCTGGACCACCTGAGGGTGGAGTCTCCACTCTCCCCAGGGTGTAACCTGCCGCGACAGCGCGTCTGCTGTGCTGTTGAGGTGGCCCGGGATATGAGTGGCTCGCAGCGACTTGAGCCGGTGCTGACTCCAAAGGAGGAGATGCCGGGTGAGTTGCGAAATACGGCGAGAGCATAGGCCGCCTTGGCGGTTGATATACACCACCGTCGCTGTGTTGTCCGTCCGGAGCAACACGTGCTTGCCCCGGATCAATGGCAATAGCCTCCTCAGGGCAAGTAGTACCACCAGCAACTCGAGGCAGTTGATGTGCCGGTCCAAGGGCTGGCGACTGAGTGCCTGTTGCACACGGTGCCCCAGCCCCGTTGGGAGGCATCTGTTGTAACCACGACCTGGCCTAGGGGAACTCCTGCCCATAGGAACACTAGGTCTGACCAGGGGCTGAGAAAACAGCAGCAAGCCTGTGTGACAAGGACGCGGTGTGTGCCGTGGCACCGTGCTCGTCTCTCGACTCAGGTCTGTAGCCAGTGCTGAAGTGGTCTCATATGCATTAACCCAAGCGGCGTGACCATCGCTGTGTGACCATGCCATATGCCACAGGAGCCTCTTAAAGGATTTCAGTGGGACCAACATGTTCTGTCTGAACATGACAGTTCACAGACAGTTCAGCACTGACTGTGCACACTCGTTGGTGAGGCGCGCCGTCATTGAGACCGAGTCCAACTCCATACCGAGAACAGAGATGCTCTGAACTTGGACGAGCTTGCTCTTTTCCCAATTGATCCAAAGCCCCAAACGGCTGAGGTGCCTGAGCACCAGGTCCCTGTGAGCACACAACATGTCCCACGAGTGAGCTAGGATTAGCCAGTCATCGAGTTGAGAATGCGGATGCCCACTTCCCTTATTGGAGCAAGGGCTGCCTCTGCGACTTTTGTGAAGGCACGAGGGTACAAAGACGAAGGGGAGGACTTTGTACTGATATGTCTGACCCTCGAAGGCAAACCGGAGTGTCCAGGAAGAATCGAGACATGGAAATACGCATCCTTCCGGTCTACCGCCGTGAACCAATCCTGATGCTGGATGCTTGCTGGATTTTTGCGCTGTAAAAACCCCTTCTTCAACTGGAGGGACAGGCTCTATCGCGTCCTTCCATAGAAGGGAGGTGATCTCCGCATGCAAGGCAGCGGTGTTCTCGCCTCTCATTGCGGTGGAGCGGATGCCGTTGAACCTGGGCGGGCACTTGCGAACTGAATCGCATAGCTGAGTCGGACAGTCCTGATCAACCAGCGCAACAGGTTGGGGAGCGCAAGCCACGCCCCCAAGCTCCATGTAAGAGGGACCAAGGGGTCTACAGTGTCGGACGTACCAGCGAGCGGGGCCTCACGATGGGGCGGAGCCCGGGGTGCTGAGTCTAGAGACATCGAAGCACTTACCTGGCTCCTTGTGACCGCTCCCGGAACAGTCTGGTACGGGGGAGGAAGATTTTCCTCGTGGCCAGTGGAGACCATCGGCTCGGGGGCGGGCTTGTGCCACTGTTGGGCGCGTGGAAGCGGGAGGTCCGGGTCCAGGGCACCGTACCTGCCAAAGACAACCGGTGGGAGACCGGAAATAGAGCCCAGGGGCTGAGGAAACTGCTCTTTTTTTGAAGAAACAAGGATTCTCCACCCGACCCTCTGGCGGGGGAGGGAGTGGTCTGCTTACCAGCTCCCTTAGTGCAGTTTCCTGAGTCCAGGGGCTGCCCGTTTCAGGGGTGCTTTGAAGCCTTCTTGGGGTTCTTGGCAGCCGGCCGGCCGTGAGGCGGTTTGTGTCGCATTCCTGCGGGTGGCTCCGAGGGGCGGGCTGTGGCGGGGCTGGTGTCAGTGTTGGCACCGCCCTGGGCAACGAGCATACGGAGTGCGGGGTCTGTGGCTCCACCTGGGCAGGATATGCTGTATGGACTCTGTCTGCTTCCTCACCATTGAGAACTGCCGGGCGAAGTCTTGATCGCCCCAGCACTCGGTTGGAGCATACGAGTGTGACGTGGAGTGGGAGGTCCATGGGGGAATACCTGTCGGAGAGGCTCCCACTGAGATCCCCATATCGTCCCCGGTGCAAACCGATCACGAAGTTATTCACTGATTTTCTTTGATTTTCTGCTGCTGAAGTGCCCAGGGGTGTTTGCTCAACGTGCGAGCGGGAGGACCGCTGGAAAGAACCGTGGATCCAACAGCGTAGAGAGAGACGAATGAGGCGGCAGAGGAATTCAGATCTGTGAACTTGCTCACTCGGCTCCGAAGAAGATATCTGATGTGTGTTTGCAGCGTCACTCCTTTTATACTCCTATGTCTGTGGGAGTGGCATGCAAATTCCACACAGCAATTTCCATTGGCCTTTTCTCAAGATCAGAAATGTCAGGGCTCCACAGGCGAGACCCCTAGTGTCAACTCATCGACACAACGTTGAGTGAGTGACAGATAGAAAACAAAAATTTTGTAAAGTGAAACTATCTTCATCTGTCTGATATGTGATTCAGACAGTTCAGCTAAGCCAAGTTTGTGTCAGGACAAGTTAACGTGCCGCCTTAAGACTATAAAGTTTTTCTAAATTTAGCTTTATTAATCAGCATGTTGAGCCTTTCATAATAAACAGATGTTGTTCTAATTTTGTGAAAATTAAGCAGAGATGTCATCATGGCAAGGAAAGCCTATTTATCCTTAAATTAATCAAACAGATATTTAATGCTCTACTGTTATGTAAATTGTTTGTTTGTTGTTAGTTTATTTTCACTTTAAGGAAAATATAAAAATGGTCCATTCAGGCTTTTACATTTTTATATATTTTCTCTCAGGGGACACCCCTGAACCCACAAGTGCCCTTGACTGATGATGTCTAGATTCAATATTTTAATCTTTTGGTAGAAAATATCTCTCAGGCCCCACTAGCAGTCTTTGGGCCCCCAATGTCCTCATCAGGATTTTTTGTATTTTTTTTTACAAAGTACTATTGCTTTTGTTATAAAAATTATTAAAGCTAAATACTCTCCGAAACTTTGCAGGGAAGGAAATGTAGAGACCAGACCTCTTGGAACTTTAATTGAGTACCCCTGGTCTAGGAGATCCAGGGTCAAAAAAAATAAAATAAATAAATAAATAATAATAATAATAATAAAAATATATATATATATGTATGTATGTATGTATGTACAGTATATAGCAAATATATTATTTGCCTCCACAAAGACAAAAGTGTTAAAATGAATCTTTGTTTTAAAAAGAATCAGTCTGTATAGGAGGCTCTTTAAAGATACTTTGTAAACATTAATTTTAGAAATGTGGTAACGCCAACCACTTACATTGCTATATTTAGGACCCCAAGGCCATCTTGATGAATTATGATATATGCCCCTTGAAGGTTCCAGGTCCATCAGTAGATTAAAAATATAAGGTGTATGTGACCCCTTTCAAGCCTTCTGCTGGAGCAAACCCAGCATCTTGACTCATTTAATACATACAATCTCCTGTCTTCCATCCCTCCTCCCTCTTCCCTCCACAGGACGAGAAGAATCAGATGATGACCACAAACGTCTGGCTAAAGCAGGTTTGTGCAGCAGAAAAATATTAAAGGGCTAGTTCACTCAAAAATCTAAATTCTCTTATTATTTACTCACCCTCATGCCATCCCAGATGTGTATGACATTCTTTCTTCTGCTGAACACAAATTAAGATTTTTAGAAGAATATCTCAGCTCTGTAGGTCCTCATAAATAATCAAATGATCATGCAAATGATCACAATGCTCCAAAATACACATAAATGCAGCATAAATTTAATCTAGATTCCAGTGGTGAAATCTATATATCCACACATCTGGGATGGCATGAGGGTGAGTAAATGATGAGTTAAGTTTCTGTATTGTATGTATTGTTATTTTTTCATGCGATTGCAAAGAATGGGGACTGAAGTGTTCATGTTTTAAAAAGGATGTCTTCTAAAGTCATATGGTAGCTTTGTGTGAGGAATAAACCGAAATTGTCGTTATTCATTTATAATCCTTAATTCATAGATCTGTTAACCTCTGTGAGGATCAGTCCGAATTATTAACAAATCAGATTTGTTGAAAAGATCTGACTGATTCCTTCATGAATCAGACATTGTTACTTCTTTTATGATCTTATGATTGCAGCGATCTAGGGTGGATATCAAGATTTTAGTGAATTCCTTAGAAATGTGAAAAAAAAATAACCATGAATATGATACGATATGATACAATACTATTTTATACTTTATACAATTGGTTCAAATGTTCATAAAAGTGTTGAATAAAAAAATAATAATAACATAAATGTGGCAAATCTGATGGTAGCCTAAACATTTTGTAGTGTAGCACATTGCTTTTAGACCTATTATATATTTGTGATCCTATCACTCAGGAGTGGAATGACTATAAACTACGATGGAAACCTTCAGACTACGACAATGTGACTTCTATCAGGGTTCCATCTGAACTTATCTGGGTTCCGGACATAGTCTTGTACAACAAGTGAGTAACTACTTATTTAAACAAACCAACACTCAAACGTGTGTTGTACAGCAGCAGATATTTTTAAAAGTTAGAAGGTGATAGATGTAAGCTTGAAATGCTGTGTAGATGGATACAAATGCTGAGCTGGTCCTCAGAAATGTACCATGGGTGACATTATATATAAGGTATATGAACGTAGTATACAGTGCCGCTGGAGTTACGTCTCACAAACTCACTCACGCACATTATACTATCACCTAGTGTTCGAAAATGGTAATACATCTGCACTGCTCAGACATTACACAGCGATTTCAAGAAATCTGCAAATGCATTTCATACAATAACTATAGCTACTATGTCCATTACTCATATTTGTAATTGCATGGGGCTGCAGCCAGTTTTAGATTATTTTTTCCATTAAGGAGCAATTAAGTGGACCACTGGCTTTTTTTTTTTTTTTTTTTTTTTTACTGTTATGATGGCTTTTTCTAACCACACAAAATATAATTTGTATAATCGTTTTATGTCAAATAATTTAATTAAATAAAAATAAAATACATATTCAGTCTATATAATTTATGCATAAATTGTGTATAACTAGGCCCAGAGTAAAATATTAAGAAATGCAGAATATCAGATGCTATAAATAATAGCATTTTTTTTTTTTGCCCCACAATTCTGGGGCATTTTTTTTTTGTTACTTTCTGTGTCCCCCATTAATATCTGACCCTGACTGCAGCACTGTTTTTTTTTTTTTTTTTTCCAATTATGAAAAAAAAAAAAAAAAACATGCAAAGGTTGTACAGGAAATGCTGCCTCTAACTCAAAGCAAAGATTTAAATGTGTCAGTCGGTAGTCAAGTACAGCAAAAAATAACAAACAAAGTCATTACTACATTTCGCTTAAGTGTAAGATGCATGAAATCGTATTACAGCTTTTAATAAAGCTGTAACTAATCACATATATTGCTTTGTTGTCCTCTTCAGTGCAGATGGGGAGTTTGCGGTGACCCACATGACAAAAGCTCACCTCTTCCACACAGGTAAAGTGCGCTGGGTTCCACCTGCCATCTACAAGAGCTCATGCAGCATTGATGTCACCTTCTTCCCCTTTGACCAGCAGAACTGCAAGATGAAGTTCGGCTCGTGGACTTATGACAAAGCCAAGATCGACCTGGAGCGTATTGAGAACACTGTGGATCTGAAAGATTACTGGGAGAGTGGCGAGTGGGCCATCATCAATGCTGTAGGAACCTATAACACCAAGAAGTATGACTGCTGCCATGAGATCTACCCTGACATCACCTACTTCTTCATCATTCGTCGTCTTCCTCTTTTCTACACCATCAACCTTATCATTCCATGCCTTCTCATCTCCTGCCTCACCGTGCTGGTCTTTTACCTGCCATCAGACTGTGGGGAGAAGATCACACTGTGTATCTCTGTTCTCCTCTCTCTAACCGTCTTCCTGCTGCTCATAACAGAAATTATCCCATCCACCTCGCTGGTTATTCCACTTATTGGTGAATATCTGCTCTTCATTATGATCTTCGTCACTCTGTCCATCGTTATCACTGTCTTTGTGCTTAACGTGCACCACCGATCACCCAGCACTCATAAGATGCCCCATTGGGTGCACTCAGTCTTCTTGGATTTGATCCCTCGGTGGCTGTGTATGCGCAGGCCTGCACCTGACAGTCGACGCAGACAGAAACCTCTCCTCCTGCCGCGCCAGGGGCATGTTACAACATCAAGAGTACTTGGACCAGCAACTATGCCCCTCAGTACATCTACTAGCTGGATCAGAGGTGATAAATCCGGGGAGGACGAGTCTCGCAGGCGCTGCTGTTATAAGGATTTAGAACATGGGACGCTGTCTTCAGCTATCCCTCTTTCATTCCAGCCCACTTCACCCTGTCCTCTTGGCTTGACTCCACCCCCTCTACATAAATATGGCCCCTCCCCTAGACTGGAGATGGGCGTGGCTTCCAGGCAGCCCGGTGGTAGAGCTTATGCCACAAAGTGGCCTGACAACATAACATCAGAGAACCCAGGGTTCCCGCTCTCCCCCAGTGTCCTGCAAGCTCTGGAGGGGGTTCACTACATAGCAGACCACCTGAGAGCAGAAGATGCTGACTTCAGTGTAAGTTCTTTAATAAAAATGATTTACAATTGGCCATTTTTGGTCACACTTTTTATACGCTGCTGAGTAATACTAATGAACGCTGTACTCAATATACAGTGGGCCCAAAAAGTCATTAAAAGGATAGTTCACTCAAAACTAAAATCTGTCATCATTTTCTCACCCTAATGTTGTTTCAAACCTGTATGACTTGTGCCTAACTGCATCACTTTCTATCTTCCTTGAAACATAGGCCTATTCACTTTCATTTTATTGTCACAACTCCTTTTGTGTTCCATTGAATAAAAAAGTCACAGTTTTGGAACCAGGGCCACCTGCAGAATTTAATCTCGGGGTGCACACAGAAACCTGACCAAGTAGAGATCTGTACCCTTTATGTTGTCCCAGGTAGAATTTTGTATTTTTTTTTTTGCATAAACCAAAACGTCCCATTGTGAAATTTAGAGAAACATTTTTGCAGTTGATTTTTTATTTATTTTTTGTGCAACATTAACTTAACTATTGACTATAACAATATTGCCATTTCTAAAGAATTTATTAACATGGCTCAACAGTAGTTGAAGTTTCTCAGTTAATTTTCAAAAAAGGAGACGTATTTCAATGATTGTAGATTGTTGATTGTTGATATCCACTTAACCCAGTGCTCGTTTTGCTCTCTGTGTTCCTAAGTATCCCGTGTAAAGAAATGGGTTGCATTACACCCAACTGCCCCCATGCCATCCCAGATGTGTATGACTTTCTTCTGCTGAACACAAAGATTTTTAGAAGAATATTTCAGCTCTGTAAGTACATACAAGGCAAGTGAATGGTGACAAAAAAAAAATGGAAGCTCCAAAAAGCACATAAAGGCAGCATAAATGCATAAAAGTAATCCATAAGACTCCACTGGTTAAAGCCTTTTCTTCAGAAGCAATATGATAGAAAAGTCCTTTTTTACCATAAATCTCCACTTTCACTTCCACATTCTTCTTCTTTTGTTTTTGTCAGTTCATATTCTTTGTGCATATTGCCACCTACTAGGCAGGGAGTAGAATTTATAGTAGAAAAAGGACATTAATATTGATCTGTTTCTCACCCACACCTATCGGATCACTTCCGAAGATGTATATTTAACCACTTGTGTCATATGGATTACTTTTATGTTGCCTTTATGTGCATTTTGGAGCTTCAAAGTTCTGGCCACCATTCACTTGCATTGTTTGGACCTACAGAGCTGAGATATTCTTCTAAAAATCTTTGCATGTGTTCGGCAGAAGAAAGAAATTTATACACATCTGGGATGATATAAGGGTGAGTAAATGATGAGAGAATTTTCATTTTGGGGTGAACTATCCCTTTAACTATTTTACTAATAGAGAAACCACTCCAAACTAATTATAACAGCATTTTAATTTTGGATGAACTATCCCTTTTAACCACACTTAGAAACACACTTGAATATCTTAGCATTATATTATAAAATGTCAAAGCAAATGGCATTTAATTTAAAGAAAGATAGCTCAAGCACACTTTTCAAGTAAAACACATCACAAAAAAGTTAATCAGGTTACAAATGATTAAACAATAATGATATATTTATTTTGACACTTTCCCATTGCTAAACTTAGTGGAACATGTCCAAAGTTGATGTCCTGAACTACACCTGTGTTTACACTGCTACAGTAGGACACCTGTGTTAACTTGATGGGAACTGACTTCATACTAAACTAAAAACCAGTAATAATCACCTTGAGAGCAGCTGGTTAAAAGCATATGCAAAAAGTGCTAAGAAAAGTTTAATTAATTCAGAGGAAAGGTCTAGCATCATTTGTTTACATGTGCTACTTCTTTTAATATTTTGTATCTAATGCAACGCAAGTCATACAAGTGTGATTTTAAAGTGTTCAAAATTGTCAGAACACTTTTAGGGGTTACTGTGTTTCCTATTTATTATTGAGCTATCTATACTTACATGTTGTCATACTTACTGCTATTCTACTTAATTATAGTTTGCCTAACAATAATTGGACGCTTATGTAACATGTAACTACCATTTTTATAATGTTTGTTTTAATGTGCATGCATAGAACGCACCTGTGCTGTGCAAATACACTCATTTATTGGGCTTCTCTCTTCTTACAGGTTAAAGAAGACTGGAAGTATGTTGCTATGGTAATAGACAGGATCTTCCTATGGATGTTCATCATAGTTTGTTTGCTAGGCACAATCGGGCTCTTTCTGCCGCCTTGGCTCGCGGGCATGATCTAGAAAATATACCAACAAATAAATTATATGGACAATGAGGACATTTACGTTATATGTGCTTCCACAGGAAGAACCAGCATGAGGACACTATGCTCCTCCCATCAGGGAGCAAAATCGCTTAGTAAGTGGTGAGATTTCACCTGTGTTGGATAAAATGCATGTTTTACATCAGGAATGTAACGAGGGCCTGATATTTTTCTTACTTCCATTGCACCTCTTTAAAAGAGTGTATAGAAGCTTGGATGTAAAAATTCTTGTATATGAATGTATAACCTTGAAATTATGTTAAAAATATTCGATCAGCGTTAAAAGTGCCAACTGTAAAACCACTGAGTTTGGTATCTCTAATTTTTTTGACACTGTTCACATCATGGAGACTTTAGGGGATAGTTCACTTAAAAAAATGACAATTCTGTCATCATGTACTCACCCTCATGTGGTTCCAAAAACATGACATTCCTCTGTAGAATAAAAAAGAGTTTATGCAGAATTTTAGTCTGTCACTATTTACTTTCATTGCGACTTTTTTTCCATACTATGAAAGTGAATGGTGACTGAGGCTACCTCTAAAATTAAAGGAATCACTCACCCAAAACGTTTAATTCTTTATTCATTTACTCACCCTCATACCATCCCAGATGTATCAGACTTTCTTTCTTAGAAAGATCTTTAGAAAAATATTTCAGCTCTGTAAATGGAAGTGAATGGTGACAAGAAATGTATATTCTTTTTGAAGTTACAAAAAGCATATAAAAGTATTCAAGTTCAGTGGTTACATCCATGTTTTCAGAAGCTATATGAGGTGTTGGTGAGAAAAAGATCAATATTTAAGTCCTTTTTTACTATAAATTTCCCCTTTCACATTCTTTTTCTGTTTTTGGTGATTCACATTCTCTATGCATATCGCCGCCTACTGGGCAGGGAGGAAAATGTATAGTAAAAAAGGACTTAAATATTTATCTGTTTCTAACCCATAGATTTATCCACTGGAGTAATATGGATTACTTTTATGATGCATTTATATGCTTTTTGGACCTTCACAATATTCTTCTTAAAATCTTTGTTTGTGTTCAGCAGAAAAAAGAAAGTCACATATCTGGGATGGCATAAGGGTGAGTAAATGATTAGATAATTTTCATTTTTGGGTGAAATATCCTTTAAGCCTAACATCTTCCTTTGTGAAGCAAAACCACTGATTTACAAGGCATGAATTTGCTCAGCTAAACACTTATAGTATGTTTTAAGATATGCTATAATCATCATATTCCCAGTTACATAATGTTTTCGGTGCATTTGTCACAATGATAAATGTCATTGATGTATGTTCACATTCATCAGTTTTTTAACATATTTCATCATGAGGAGGCATTAATGTTCAATGATGCTGTGGAAGTCAAATTTTACAGGTAACATCTGAATTGGGACATCTTTTAATGGTATTTGCAAACATAAAATGATAAAGAATTTGCTGGGTTATATGATTCTCAAATATTTTGGTTAATACACAAACATGTCATTAATAAGTAAAGAGAAGAAACAGAAACAAAGTAAAGTTGCAGACTAAAATGCATGATCTACAAAATGATAAAACCTTAAAGGATGAGCCTAACATATGACTGCAAAATAATACAAACAGTTGCATGCACAGTGAAGCTGTTTCCTTTGTTATCACAATTGCATCTTGTCCCAAAAGACTATATAGTCTGTCCCAGCAAGTCTTTTCTTTAGAACCAGAGTCCTAAACACTTTCTCTAGTCTGTTTCCTTTGAGCCATCATCCTCAAGTTTGGGTTTGGCCAGGTTGGAGCGCACCCGGGCCTGGTCTACAGCATCTAACAGGTTCTTGGCATCCATGGCCAAAGTGTGTGCGGCAGCCAGCATCTGTTTCTTGCACTCTTCCTTCAGAGAGGTGATGGCGTTCTGCTGGGCCAGACGCATTTTACTGATAAGCTCAGCCAAGTCCTTATTCATCAACTTCTGCGTGCCCTCAATCTGAGTGTAGGGAAGAGATAGAAAAAGATCTACAGCTCACATTTGCATTAATATTTTATTATGTTTTACCTCATTCACTCACTTAGCTGATCACTCTCTGAAACTTGCCATCTTGCAAGCTGTTACTGGACTGAAAATAGTTTGTTATGTTACCATAGACTTTATATAAATTATACAACAGTTCTGTTCCTTGAATCTCATTGGACAAGTGGCTCGAGAGTGCTGATATACATTCCAAAAGCACTGGGATTCTTCTCTTGTATCATTCCGCTTCTCTGTGTTCGTGGCTTTCCAAATAGTGGTGGAGTATAAATTAATTCATTTTGATTTCATTCTCTAACTTACTTAGTGACCATTTCTAGGGTGTTTCTCAATTCTAAGAACACAGAGAATTAACTTGTGTTCTTATGTAGACCAGTCTTGCCAAGCTACCTTGGAAGAACGAAACTCGGAAAGACAGGAGGACACAGAACTCATCTATTATGAGCTTTGAGATGTGCTGCGATCTTCCTGTTTCTCAATTAACCATCTCAGCACATTTGAATGCAGTGAGAGAACTACTGGCATTATCACACCAGTGACATCATTAATATCATCACACCATTGAGGTTTTGCAGGACTAGTGATCTTAAAAGAAGGTCTGCAACTACCGATTATTTTGATAATCGATTAATCTTTGATTATTTTTTTCAATTAATCGGATAAAAAAATAATTTTTTGATTAAAAAACCCCATAAATGATAAAGGGCGTAAGGATTTACATTACTAAATTCATGATTCTACACTGTCACAAAACTTTGAACAAATCTTGAATCATGAAAAGTTAAGTTTGAATGTATTATTATTATTATTATTTTTACTTTGTAGAACAAAATTACAGATCATTATAGAGTAAAATGTTCCATCAGGGATAGAGTGGGACAAAAAAAATCAGCCCAGCAGAGGGCAAAGGTGACACCAGAATAGAAAAAATAATTCTACATAGCTGAAAAATTCATAATTAGGTTAAGATACATATGCTTGTACACTGTCACTAATTACATACATTTGAAGTATTTTAAATGAATATTGTAGGTTTTAAAATAGTATTGTTGCTGATTAAACCCTTCTAAACTATTCTTTTAAAAAATGTGTGTATGTTTATCCAGTAAAGAAATGTTTGCCATGATATACATTTACTGGTGAAATCAGACATTACATCTGGCATTATAAGGACGATCAAACATCAGGACCCTTCGCATTATTATACATTAGATTTAGAATTATATATAGTTTAATATAGTACAATCATCTGTAAATGAAGTCCAGATTCACTCTCGATCTGAAAAGCACCATCCGGTGCTCACTGTATTACATGAGCTCACATGATTAGAAACTATCTAAAACACTTTAAACTGCACATTTAAGTGTAATCGGACCTCTGAGACATCCGTGTGACATCAGTGAAAGCTGCACAATTGATTACATTGAAACTGAAAGCGCGGTATGATGTTGCACTTGTTTAATCAAAGTGATTGATCTCCCTTTATCCATTGCGATTGATTGAAGTGGATGGGCACGCTCGCTTGCTAAGTGAAGTTTAACGGAGATTCACATGTGGTAAAAACAAACAGTTTTGCGAAATACATGGAAATATGTGATTGATTTTGAATTTATGACATGTACATATTTTAAACTAAAAATAGCAGTAAAATGTAAGTCATGTGCTGGAGTGGAACAACCCTTAAGCGCATCAAACGGCACAATCACTCTTTCAACACATCTGATGCAGCAACTGCTCCACGTTAAACTGTATACTTATTGTAATGTATTGATTGACTATTGTAAGAATGAGGTTCCTTTAAGAGGCTAAAAGCCTGGGGAGGGCGTGGCGGTTCTGGGGGATATATGTGTTTTTGGCCAGTGTTTTTCCTGGTGTTGTCCAAGTTTGATGTAGCCATTGTTATGTACTGCCTTGAGTTCAGTAAAGATTTACAAGTTTACGAACGTCTCCTCATGTTCCTCAAAGATATTACACTGGCGACGAGTGGACTCGAACCGACTGTGTGCAGATAAATCCGTATGATGCGACTGTGAAAGTGAGTGAAAATAATCTGCGTCTGGAAGCGAACATGTCTACACTCGGCCGTATTGAAGAGTTTGACGAATGTTCGAGTAACTCTTTTGAAGAATACACAGAAAGACTGGAATGTTTTTTTCATGCAAATGATATTGAGGATGATGCAAAAAAGCATTCCGTTCTGCTCAGTGTGTGTGGTGCAAAAAACGTATTCCACGTTACGTTCAGTGCTTGCCCCAACACAGCCTTCTACTGTGTCTTATGCAAACATTGTCGCTGCTTTAAAACGCCATTACAGCCCAGCGCCATCAGAGATTGTTCAACGTTTTCATTTTCACAATTGTAAGCAGAAATCAAATCAAAGTATTTCAAACTACATTGCTGAACTGCGACGTTTGTCTGTGCACTGTGCTTTCGGGGATCAGTTAGAAGCAATGCTGCGTGATAGAATCGTGTGCGGGGTTATGGATGAAGCGTTACAGCGACGCCTGCTGGCTGAACCTACACTTACATTTAAAGAGGCAGAAGAAAAGGCACTAGCTGCTGAAACAGCATTGTTAAATGCTCGCCTACTTCGTCAGCATCAAATCGAATCACGGCTGGAGGATGATGTTCATTATGCAGCCCATGCGCAGGCATCAGTTCATAAGACAACAGCTTCAAATGAAAATCCGAAACGTGACAAGCCATGCTTCAGATGTGGTGGTCAGCACACCCCACAAGCCTGTAGGTTTTCCACTGCTGTATGCCATTACTGTAAAAAAAGAGGACACATTGCTCGTGTGTGTTTAACAAAGACTAAACATGGTACTGACAAGGATGCAGCCAGCACCACAGCAGAACGGTACACAAACATTATAACTCACAAAGAGCAAAATGATTATTCCATTTACAGCACCACTAATAAATCTGGAAGAGGGGGGCAGAGGCCATATCTGGCCACTGTTATACTAAACAAACAAGCACACACAATGGAAGTGGATTCAGGAGCGGCCTGTTCTTTGATTAGTGAGCACACCTATCACTCATTGTGGCCCTCTCAACCCCCTGAAATACATGGCAGCAATGGAATACTTAAGCAGTGGTCACAGGCAACCTTGGAAGTGAAAGGAAAAATATTTGTGGAAGTAACATACAAAGGAACACGAAACACACTGCCTTTGTTCGTCATCCAGGGCCAGGGAACTAGTCTGTTGGGACGGGACTGGTTTGATGCCCTGGGAATATCAGTGGAAGGTGTACACAGGGTACAGCTGCAGTCTATGGAGAAATTACTGGCTGAATACTCCGAGGTTTTTCAGGACATTGGGGTTTGCCGGACCCCCCCGATCTCGATTGACATTGATTCCACAGTAACTCCACGTTTCTTCAAAGCCCGCCCAGTTCCTTTTGCTTTACGGCCCCAGCTTGACGAGGAGTTGGACAAATTGGTGGCTCAAGGAATTTTTGAACCTGTTCGCCATGCAAAGTGGGCCACACCTATAGTGGCTGTAGCAAAAAAAGATGGGGGCCTGAGGATTTGCGGTGATTACCGCTGTACTGTGAATACAGCTGTTAAGCCAGATGTGTACCCTATACCCACAGTATCTGAACTGTTCTCGAAGCTAGCTGGAGGAGTAGTTTTCACTAAACTTGACCTGAAACAGGCTTATCAGCAGCTTCCAGTGGATAATGACGCAGCCGACTTACTGACTATTAACACTCACCGTGGGCTTTTCCGGGCTCGACGGTTGCAATTTGGGGTGTCAACAGCCGTTTCAATATTTCAAAGATTTATGGACACTTTGCTCGCAGGAATTCCAGGAGTCCAACCATACCTGGATGACATCCTGATTTCGGGCAAAACCATGGAAGAACACAATGCACGGCTACGGACCGTACTGAAGTGCTTCGCTGAAGCTGGGCTGCGACTAAAAAAAGAGAAAAGCATTTTTGCTGCTACTCAAGTGGAGTTTTTGGGGTTTAGAGTGGATAAAGATGGCATCAAACCAACCCGTGAAAAAGTGGATGCTATCCAAAAAGCTCCGTCCCCACAGAATAAAACAGAACTTCAGGCATTCTTGGGGCTGCTTAACTTTTACAGCTGCTTTCTTCCCAATAAGGCCACCGTCCTGGAACCCCTGCATCGCCTTTTAGACCAGTCTGCTACTTGGCAGTGGGGTGCGAGGCACCAGATGGCATATGCTCAGGCGAAAGAGTTGCTGCAAACGGATAAAGTGCTGGTCCACTATGATGAAAAGAAACCCCTGGCAGTGGTTTGCGACGCCTCACCCTATGGGCTTGGGGCTTTATTGTTCCACATGGAAAGTGATGGCCAGGAGAGGCCCATTTGCTTTGCTTCCAGAACAATGTCCACCACTGAGCGGAATTATGCCCAAATTGATAAGGAAGCATTGGCGGTTGTTTTTGCAGTCAGGAAGTTTCACCAGTATCTTGCAGGCCGCCATTTCGTGATTTTTACAGATCACAAACCCCTGCTGGGACTCCTGCACCATTCCAAGCCAATGCCTGCCATCCTTTCGCCACGTATGCTACGTTGGAGTTTGATCATTGGAGCTTACGACTATGAGCTGTGCTACAGACCGGGCAAACAAATGGGAAATGCTGACGCCCTGAGTCGCTTACCCTTGCCGGCATCTGATGCGGTTACACCACCACCATTGGAAGTGTTGCTGCTTGAAATGGTGCCAGATGCACCTATGCATGCTGAGCGAATCGCTAACCTTACACGCAAAGACGCTGTCATAGCACGAGTAATGCGCTGGGTGCTGCATGGGTGGCCGGCTGATGTAATGGATAGCCGGTTCAAACCATTTCTTTCGCGCCGTCATGAACTCTCTGCACACAAGAACTGTTTGCTATGGGGAAGCCGTGTGGTGGTTCCTTGCTTGGCAAGGAGAGAAGTACTGTCTATGTTGCATGACGCGCACCCGGGCATGGTACGCATGAAGGGACTCGCAAGGAGTTATGTGTGGTGGCCGGGCATGGACCGAGACATTGAGGAGACTGTCAAGGCATGTGAAACCTGTCAGATGTCACGTCATGCACCTCCTAAGGCGAAAGTGCACCCTTGGGAGTGGACGACAAAAAGATGGTCCCGGCTGCATATTGACTTTGCAGGCCCTTTTCAGGGTAAAGTATTTCTCATAGTGGTTGATGCACATAGCAAGTGGCTGGAGGTGTCTCTGATGAGTTCCATGTCGTCATCAGCCGTCATCAACACACTGAGACTACTTTTTGCAACACATGGTTTGCCTGACGTCATAGTCTCAGACAATGGTGCTTCGTTCACTTCTGCGGAATTCCAAGAGTTCGCAGAGCGCAACGGCATTCGACATGTCACTACAGCACCATATCACCCAAGCTCGAATGGTCAAGCTGAACGCATGGTGCAGACAACCAAGGAGGCCCTGTCTCGCATCACCAAGGGCGAGTGGCAGACCAGGCTCGCTCGATTCTTGTTGTCGCAGCACGTCACACCCAATTCATCAACTGGAAAAAGTCCTGCTGAGATGCTCATGAATCGGCGACTCACCACTGCCCTGGATCGTCTGCACCCTGACCATGATGGTGATATGCTTCGCAGACAGGAGCTTAATGTTGAACAATGCTCTGGCACAGTCAGAGAGTTTAGACCTAAGGACTTGGTGTACATGAGAAGCTACACAAGAGATTCTAAGTGGATGCCTGGAATCATTGTAGACATCACTGGTCCCCTGTCATACAAGGTCAGAGCTAGTGATGGGCAAATGCACAGGCGACATGTTGACCAGCTGCTGGAGAGGACGGCACCCTTGTCCGACCAATCAAGGCCTGAGCCAGATGGCTACACTGTCCATCCGCCTGAGTCCCCAGAGGCTGATATGCTTGAGTTACAGCCGCCGGCATTAGAGGTAGGAAACCCTGATGTTGACCCTACTGGAGCTGGAGCTGAGGGCATGTCTGAGTCCCCTCATTCTCCGAGGTACCCTGTAAGAGAGCATCGCCCTCCAAGAAGGTTTTCAGACTTTGTGAACTGGGGAAAAGGGGTGTAATGTATTGATTGACTATTGTAAGAATGAGGTTCCTTTAAGAGGCTAAAAGCCTGGGGAGGGCGTGGCGGTTCTGGGGGATATATGTGTTTTTGGCCAGTGTTTTTCCTGGTGTTGTCCAAGTTTGATGTAGCCATTGTTATGTACTGCCTTGAGTTCAGTAAAGATTTACAAGTTTACGAACGTCTCCTCATGTTCCTCAAAGATATTACACTTATTATGATCTTCTTTGAAGTGTTTATAAAGTGCTTTCGTGTGCTGGACATTTTGTGTCATGTTTTTCTGTTTCAGCTTGTCTCCGTTGTTTTTCACACGAGTTTCATCACGCAACACATTTTTCATCAGGCTGTAAAGTGACGTCACTGACGAAGCTTATCCGTGCATGCGGCACATCAAACTAATCCATAATGAAATTCATTGTCATTATCGATAATAACTGATTAGTTGTTGCTGCCCTAGTTAAAAGATTAAAGTCTGTAAACACTCGTTTTCTCCATATTTATTACTGTTTTAAAATGATGCCCAATAAAACAACAAATGTTGATGGAGTATAACGACTCTCGAGCCGTCAAATTTTCGCGAGATTACATCGGGAAACTCTTGAGGAAAAAACTCAACAAAACGATAAATGTCCTTTGTCTGACACCGGCCCATTGTAGTACAGAGTTCTTGCCCACAAGACACCATCGGAGGCATCCTCAATTTCAAGGACACATCAGGGTAATTTCCTGCATTCTCGGAATGTGCGTTCTTGAGCACTTGAATCGTGACGTAGAACGAGTCCAGGAGAACACGAGAACACAAAAGAACGCACATTGAGAAACAGCCATATATATTAATCGAGTAGTTCACCACCGAAAATGGAAATGAACAAGAATAATTTGTTCACTTAAAAGATCTGTTCACTTAAAATAGTATTACAAAAACACAGAATGAAACACCACTGGTTGAAAACCAGAGTGTATTGCTGACAGTGAGTTTGTGTTTGATGCTTTGGCTTCCTATGGATCTTTTTTGGATGGTGAAGAAATGCAAAAAAAAAAAAAAAAAAAAAAAAACATTTTGTCTGAAATTTAAGTTATTTAATATTATTTACTTGTTTGTTTAACTGTTGTACAAAACAATAACACAGATGCAAAGACATTAAAACAGCAATTTTGGATTAAATTAGCGTGCAGCGTATGGTGAATAAAGGTGTGACTGAGAATGACAAAAGGCAAACACTACCTCTGTCCTACAGGACTTGTGCAGAGTTGGTAGTATATCATCCACACTGTTGATTAGATTTCGTAATGAGAGTCCAACATTCTGCAAGAGAGCAAACAAAAATGTTCAAAAGCAATAACAGTGCATATTCTGTGACTATGTACACACAGTGGCAAGAAAATGTATGTGGATCATTTGGAATAAACTGGATTTCTCCATTTATTGGTCAATGGTCATAAATTGTGATCTCATCTTCATCAAAGTCACAAGTATAGGCAAACGCAATGTGCTTAAGCTAACAACACACAAATAATTATAATATTTTATGTCTTTATTGAACACGTCCCATTAAACATTCACAATGCTGTGAAAAATTAAGCAAACCCTTAGATTTAATAACTGGTCGATCCTCCTTTGGCAGCAATGACCTCAACCAAGAGTTTCCGGTAGCTGCAGATTAGACCTGCACAATGTTTGGAAGGAATTTTGGACCATTATTCCTTACAGAACTGCTTCAGCTCAGCCATATTCTTAGGATGTCTATTGTGAACAGCTCTATTGAGGTCATTCCACAGCATCTCTACTGGTGTAAGGTCTGGGCTTTGACTGAGCCACTCCAAAGGTGGATTTTCTTTTTTGAAACCATTCTGTAGTGGATTTACTTCAATGTTTTAGGTCACTGTCCTGCTGCATCAACCAACTTCTACTGAGCTTCAGCTGGCACACAGCCACCCTGATATTATCTCGTCAGATATCTTGATAAACTTGGGAATTAATTTTTCCCTTAATGATGGCAAGCGGTGCAGTCCCTGAAGCAGCAAAGCATCCCAACATCATAATGCTCTCACCATCGCACTTCACCATTGGGATGATGTGTTTGTGTCGGTATGCGTTACCCCTTTTTACGTAATACGTGTTTCCAAACAATTAAACTTTAGTTTCACCAGTCCACAAAACTGTCCACAAACAAAGCACATACATCTTGATCATACAGTAGGCCTTCTGAGATCTCTTTTATGCAAGGCATGGTCCAAGTTAGCAGACGTTTCTTGTGAAAAGCAAACTCAAAATGTTTAAATGCTTTGTATCATAGTAACTCTAACCTACTCCTCCAATCTCATTTCATTATTTGGATGCCAGGTTTGCCAACTGACTCCAATTAGCTTTTGTTGAAGTCATCAGCCTAGGGTTAGATACTTTTTTCAGTCTACACTGTGAATGTTTGAATGATGCATTCAACATGTACAAGAACAATGCGATAATTTTGTATTATTTAAAACAGATTGTGTTTGTTCATTGTTGTAACCTAAAATGAAGATCAAACCAGATTTTGAGACAAATTTATCCATAAATGCAGGTAATTCCAAAGGGTTCACATACTTTTTCCTGCCACTGTATTACTTAATGTTCATATTATATGAAACGATTAATGCAAGTATTAATATTAAATCTCAAATTAACAAACATAAACCTCAGCCCAAACATTTTAGCAGCTTTAAAATATAGGTTCTTGTTTTGTCACATTGTCACCTTGACAGCAGAGATGTACTCAGTATATGGCAGTGTGTTGATGTCATTTTTTAGCTGTACCACCACTTTCACCACATCCATAACACACTGATACACAGTGTCCTCTGAGCGGTCCAGCTCTGCTGTAGGCGTAGGCTGAAAAATAGAGGAGGGAGTGAAGACAAGAGAAACTGATTTCTGATTCTGATCTTTGTATTGGGAAAGCAGAGTGTTTGATACAAATATTTATGTATGTATAAAGATGCTTAAACAAGGTTAAATTGTCCAGAGTGAGTCCTTACCTGCACTGTAATTCTGGGTGGTTTTGCAGGTGGCTGACGGAGTTCCGCTTTAAGTGGAAACAGAAAACAGTCAAAAGAAGTGTGGATTCAATGGTGTATTTAATTATGTCTGAATATTACATCAATGAACGTATCGACTGTAGAATGCAACAGAGGACGAACCGTAAGTAAGTGGTGGTTCAGGTGCCTGGAAATCAATATAAAAAATATATTATTGAGGTTGCCAAGTGTCCAACTACTAGATTTACCAATTGGGTGGCTGCCATTTATTTAAACAGTACATCAGCTCTATGAATTGGAATTGAAATTCAGTTTATAAAACAGATGTAATATAGATTTACAGAATAAAGAACACACACCTCAGAAATATTTGTGTCCTCATGCACCATTGGGTACTGGGAAAGAACAACAATGTGTATTATAACCAATATTTAAGAGACAAACCTCTATTAAAGAATTCCCATGTACTATGTAGAGACATCCTACTGTATATTTCTATACATTAGGATATGATAGACAGGTTTCCTGTCTTACCAGAAGCTGCTCCTCCTTCTTCAACCATTTTGTGTCCTCCTCCATCTGTTCTTTCTGCATCATCAAAGTTTCTTGCATACGCTCCTTCTCTGCCTGCCACAGCCGCTGGGCGTCTTCCTTACTGGATGGCCCGAAGCTGAACTCACCCTCCTGACACATGCATACACACAAACAATCCATAAAACTTCTGACACTTCAAAAAAGCTTTCATCATACAAAATTGATTGCAAGCCCTAGTGTTTAACCACCATGAATAGTTCGTAAAACAAATTAATTTAAAATAAGTAAATAAATAAACAAAATATGATTTGTTAATAGCCATATTTTACCCCAAGACTAAGGCGACGGGGCGAGGCCTTTGCAACGGTCAAGTTGTTGGTGGAGTCGACGGGTGACTGGTAATCACATGGGCTGGCCAGGTCTGGTGAACTGGCACATAAAGCCTCATTCAGCTGGCAAACATACACAAATACAAAATTGAAAATTCTTATGTTTAGTTCTAACTATCTTTACAAAAGTAACCTTGAAATAATTGCAAATGTACCTGAAGGTGTAGTCCGACACCAAGAGTATTTCCAAAGCGGGTGGTATTGATTCTTGAAGGCTGCAGGTGTAACATAATGCATATTAAAGTAATGAGGAATGTAAAGAACAAACTGACTGTAAGCATGCACAAACAGCGCAGAGGGAATGACTGCTACCTTTGGTGGGGGTTCACTAAAGTTAGACTTGGGCTCAAGGAAGCGGGTGTTACGGGCTTTGTCTCTCTCTCTCTCCACCTCCAACTCCTTTTCCATTTGGTGGACATCACTGGTAAAAAGAGCACATTAGATAAAATGAATGTAAAATCAATTCAAAGTCAATAGGTCTTATTCATAAAACATGAGCAGAACAAATTTCTGTGTAAATCTCTTGTAAAACCATCTGTAAAACCTTACATAATTTATATGCAACAATTTTCATAAGAATTAATTCATGAAAGCTATAAATAGAAATTTCTTCTCGTTTCATGAATGAGGCTCAATGCTTGGAATATCTGCAGTGTTCTCACTGGTGGCTGTAATATACTCTAAAAAGATCCAGTTTCAATAACATTGATTATTACAGGGCTTGACAGGAAAAACCTGATGTTGCAGGCTAGTTCAGTGAAGGTGGGTCTCTCCGGGGGGTCATAGCTCCAGCAGCGGGTCATGAGAGAGTACAGGGCAGGAGGGCACTGCTCAGGTTTGGGCAGCCTGTTGCCCTGCTCCAGTTGGTTAATCACATCACGGTTGTCCAGCCAGTGGAATGGCTGCTTACCTCGGCTCATAATCTCCCACACGCACACAGCTGGAGAGGATCAACACAAAAGGATAACATGGGCGTGAGGGAGATTCACACTAAATGACATGGAAGTTCAATCTCTGACAAACAGGAGTTACAAAATACATTTCAGCTCTTTTTAAGAAAAAAATTCTGCTCTGAAATGTCAGAAATTAATTTGTTCTTTGAAATGTCTGAAAGTCATAAAAGTTGCATAGCCTATATCCACCCAAGTGACTTGGTAGCACAGAGTATCACTCAAAAACATATTTGCAAACATTTAAAGGGGTCATATCATAAATAAAGTATTTTGCACCAAAATAGACTCTCTGTTCTTTTAAATTGGCCATTTATTAAGCTTTGCCTCAACCTCTTCAACTCTGGAGCATTTTTGGGCTGCTGCCTGCAGTTTTTCACACTAAAATCTAAAAGCTCACCATTTAAACATACTGTGGACTAATTGCCAAAAATGTGTCTAATTTGTTCAGAAAGCTCTCCAAATAATAAATAAATATGCAATTTATGCTTAAATAATATTGTATATGTTTACAATCTTACGATGAATAGAATAAAAAAAAGAATTATTGTCCTAACTTTGTAAGCATGTAACTTTCTGGTTATGTTCTTTCCCTGCCCCTCCAATGTCTTATTTTATTCCACTAGATAGCAGCAATTATTATAAAACATAATTTGTACTCTATCAACTCTGACACAAAATTCTGATCTATAATGTAGGTGGCGCTCAAATGCATTTTAGCCCTCACAGATGTGCTCGTCCATAGACATTCAGTCTATTTTTCAGTTCATGCACCACTCCCATTGCTTCATCCACGGCCTCTGAGAGAACTAGACAGATTTTATCATCAATAGTTGGTAACATATAGAAAACTGCCTAAGGTAAGAGCAGATATAAAATTTTTAGCTATTTGGGGCTTACACCAACAGTGATCGGCGCTTAAAAGATACGTTTGTATTTAATGTCTTTCAGATTTCATATTTTACTTTGTGATTATTTTGAAAATCTTTCAAACTGTGGTACTACAACAACAAAATTAACTGTATAGTCACATTACTGAGAATGAGAGATTTTATTTGATATATTATTTGTCTATTTATGTTATATTTGAAAGATTTACAAGTGATAAATCATATGCCTGACTTATGTATTCGGAGACTTGAATATTTTAAGCATAAACCTTTTTCGCGACATAGCGCCCCTTTTTGGACCTCCCGCCGGGTCTGCAGACTTGAAGAGCAACTTGTAAACACTATGTAAACACCCTCTTCACAAGTGAAATAAGATGCAATTCTTCGCTGCGCTTGCTAGCTGCTGTCAAGTCCAATATAGTTTTTAACTGCCCCATCCTCCAATAAATCTTTGCAAAGCCTGCATTATATTGTGATAGGTTCATAAAACAATCCATGCTGAAATATGGGGGGGAGAGAGAGAGAGAGATAGAGAGAGAGAGAGGGAGAGAGAGAGAGAGATAGAGAGAGAGAGAGAGAGAGAGAGAGAGAGAGAGAATAAGTAACCTTGATAAAGGGGTAGTTCACCCCAAAAAATGTAAATAATAAGTTGGAAAACAGTAATACAATGGCCCCAAAATGTATTTGGACACAATTTAGATCCAAATTAGATCATACTTAAATGAATGTCATTGCAATAGAAAACAAAAGTGGTGTGTTCTAAAAACAAAAACCTCTAGCATGATTTGATTGCAGAAGCTACTTGCTTTGATATTTTGTTATATAAAGCAATGACATTCAAACAAGGTAAGTGACTTTGTGTCTAAAAGTGTCAAAATGCTATCTTAGGCCACAGTACTGAATACTGCACAGTGGCTTTATTGATTTACTCAAACAAGGGAGTGTACAAATTATTGTTGCACTAATGTCATTGGATGGAACAGTGGTCATGTCTTCAATTCTGATGATTTACTCCTATTCACTTACCATACATCCACACATCACTGGCTGCGGTAAAGCGTCTAAAATTAATTGATTCAGGAGCCATCCATTTGATCGGTAAACGAGTAACAGATGCTGCAGACATAATGCAAGTTAATGAGAAATTTCTATTGTTACAAAGCTCAGAATCAGAACATATTTTAGAAGATTAACATAACGTTACATCTGATGAATTTAGACAATTATAGTTTAATCCTAAAACACCTATGTGGGACAAAAATCACTATAGTTTTCACATGAGGTGATCTTTTGATCTGCCACACCAGGTTTTCTTCAATAAAATTGTCTTTGACAATGTGAACTTACTTTATAACATTTTCTTGAATATTTTTGTAATTATAAGAGAATTTGCATCACTATCACTAAGTTTTCAATGCACTTAACACTGGTATCACACTATATGTTAACTACTATGTTCATGTTCATACTTATGTGTACTATACATGAGTAGTTAGTCGTTATTCAGCCAATGCTTTTATCCAAAGTTCATAACATTATTCCCATTACAGGGACAGTCCTCAGGGAGCAACCTGAAGTTAGATGTCTAGTTCTTAGCAAGGGCACAAATAACTGTAGCACCTGGACCACTTCTTTATTTGAACCTGCAACTTTTCTTTTGTCAGTACCCTTAAATACTTCGAACAACAAATATAACTACACAGAGTAATATAGACATACGGTGTCATACAGCAATAAGGGATGTGCATGAGTAATCGACTAATCAAGTACTCATTCTGAATCAGCTAGTCGAATGTTAAAAATATTACCCAAATATCACAAACTGATTTTCCTTTCCACATTTGCCTGCCGTGGACAATGATGAATTACACTGTACTTTCCCTCTGAATCTCTTACCACATATCATTGTTACAACTGTGTCAACTGTAGGGTGCTATGGAGGTGTGTCGTCGAGGTGTTGGATGAGAGGTGACAGTTAGGCATTCTGATTGATATTTTATTTTAATACGCTGAAACTCAAAATAAATTTTTGTAAGGTGACATTGTTTTTTTTGTTGGGAAATATTTTTATGAAAAATAAAAATCTTAAATATCTTGCTTGCTTAAGTATTCAACCCCCACACATTAATATTTGGTTGAGCCAGCTTTTGCTGCAATAGCTGCTTTTGAAACTGCTTAAAAAGTATTTGGAGGTAAATATGTACCAGCTTTGCACACAGTGATGCAGTGATTTTGGCCCATTCTTCTTGGCAGATTTGCTCTAGGTTGTTCAGGTCGGTTGGGTGACGCTTGAGGACTGCAATTTTCGAATAGTGCCACAGATTCTCAATAGGACTGAGATCAGGACTTTGACTGGGCCAATGTAGGACATTTATATTTTTGTTCTTGGCCACTCCAATGTTGCTTTGGCCTTGTGCTTGGGATCATTGTCATGTTGAAAGGTGAATTTCCTCCCAAGCTTCAGTTTTTTAGCAGACTGAAGCAGGTTCTCTTGCAGTATTTCCCTATATTTTGCTCCATCCATTCTTCCTTCAATTCTAATAAGATGCCCAGTCCCTGCAGATGAGAAGTATCCCCATAGCATGATGCTGCCACGACCATACTTCACTGTAGGTATGGTGTGTCTTGAGGCATAGGAACTGTTAGGTTTGTGCCACACATAGTGCTCTATCTTGGTCTCATCTCACCACAAAACCTTCTCCCATATAGCAGCTTGGTCACTCACATGCTTTCTGGCAAACTCCAAACATGCTTTCTGATGTTACTTTTTGAGTAACAGCTTATTTCTTGCAACACTCAAATACAGGTAATCGGTGTTATGCAGTGTTCTTGATATGGTTGACTGGTGCACAATTACTCCACTCCCAGCCACTGAACTCTGTAACTCCTTCAAAGTGATTGTTGGCCTCTCTGTGGCTTCTCTCACAAGTCTCCTTTTTGTTAGGGCACTGAGTTTTGAGGGACAGCCTTTTCTTGGCAGTGCTTGGGTGGCTTGGTGCAGCTTCCACTTCTGTGGGATGGTCTTTGGTCTTCATTTTCCTTCAGATTCACAGCCTGATCAATGATCATTCAACAATGTTTTTTTTATCCAGAAAATATGATTGCAACTTAATGATTCACAGGTGGATGCCAATGGTAAAGTAACTGTGTCCTCATTAGGGCAATTTCATTCATCTGTGTAACCTGGCGGCTTCCACAGCACAGGGGTTGAATGCTTACGCAAGCAAGATATTTCAGTTTATATTTTTATTTCCCAACATAAAACAAATGTCACCTAACAATAATTGATTTAGAGTTCCAGTGTTTTAAAATAAAATATAAAACAGAATGAAATTTCATTGCACCATTTGATATTCAGTAATGAGATAATTGGTCAAGGGTCTGAATACTTTTGCAAGGCACTGTGTGTGTATATATATATATATATATATATATATATATATATAAAACACCACATCAAAACACTGGTGCACATTGCAGTGATTTAACAATGTGTGTAAAACAGAAAAGGTTACCTTTGTAATATTCTTCATCCTCTATGTATCTGGAAAGGCCAAAGTCACCCAGTTTCACACACTCAGGTGTGGCAACAAGCACATTTCGTACAGCTATGTCTCTGTCAACCAAATCGCATACATACAGATTTATTTTTGGAAATATATCAATATTATGTCTGATGAGACATCTCCCAATGTTTTATACTGTTACACTAAATGCTTTGTGCACAAAAGTACATGCATCAGACTGTTTACTGGTTTTTAGAAAATGAAAAACAATGTGTCGCACCGATGGACCATGTTCACTCCCTGCAGGTAGACCAGGGCTTTGCAAATCTGCAGGCTGAAGAGAACTAGGGTCACATTGGTCAAACTCTGCAGATTTTTTGCCAAGTACTTCCCAAGCTGCAAGTACAAAAAATATTTTATTTCAGAAGGATTAGTGTACTAAAATGAAGCACTTTCCATCACATTGATATACAGGCTATATGCTGTCCTCTTAAGATATAAAAGCTGTTAGGCCCCATGATGGTTTCTCAAGGATTGGGTTACTTTATTAAGACATTCTGACAGGTCAGGCTGGTCCTTCTGGACTTGAAAAGACTCAGCTGTGTTTATGTATTTAATACTGGACTTCCTGCTAGCTTGTAAATTGTTTGATTATGACTGTTTTCATAGATCCTGTAAATGTTAATAGAGCCATATCTATATCATTCTCTTAACTATGTTTTCTAGATCAATCACAGTTTTGGCAAATTAAATTACATTCCAGATTGAATGAGTATCTGAAAGTATTCTAGAACATTTGGATTTTATTGATTTAACTTTCAAGTTATTTTAAGTTACCTTCTATCTCACACTTCCCACAAATAATCACTCATACTGACAGCATTTTTGGTCCTGCAATTTCCCAAAAGATGTCTTTTTTATGTATAGTGTCTTATCTGTCAAGTAAAGAGTTATAACATCCAGCATCCATCAAGGCTATTTGCTTACCTCCCCATGCTGACAGAGCTCCATGACAATCCACACAGGGTATTCCTCAATGACTCCTACCAGTCTCACTATGTGTGGATGGTCCAGGTTTTTCATGATAACTAGATGGGAGGGATGTTATGTTAGAAGGTTGATCAAAACCAAATATTTAGAACTGCACTGTCATGGACTCTTCAGATAAACCTAAAACTATCATCTACGCAGATTGCAAATTATGTTTGACTAGAGTGTATGTGAGTTAAAAATTTCATGAAGCCATTTACCCTTTGGCATAGTAATAAACGTTTGGTTGGTGTTTAATTTCTTACCTATTGACATTTACTGTAGTCAATTACTCATAAATGAAATACAGTAAGTGCTTTCATTCACATACCTGCTTCACCCATAAACTTCTCTCTGACATCAGGTGCACACTCTTTACAGGTCTTCACTGCAACATTGATTTTCTCCCCATTCTAATCAAGACAATTATTTAGATTAGGTTATTTATGATTATTTACTATGAGTATCTTAAAACTCTATGTCTGAACAATACTGTCAATGCAATAAATACAGGACACTCTACGACCTTAACAACCATATAAAAAAACATGGCCAAAATTATATCAAAATTGTTATTGGGGAAGTGTGTCACTTCTGCACCACTACCAAATAACAAACAGAATTGGGAAAATAATCACTGTTTTCAGAAAACGCCTCCAGCTGTCTACAACACTCTGGTGGGTGTCTTCAAGGAAAACACTAAAAATCATTGCACTTGGTGGATTGTCAATTGTAACTGCACATCTCAGCAATAATAATAAGAAAAATTCCATTGTTGAATAGTCGTTCGATGTCATTTAATATAACTTGAGATCATATAAAACTATAATGATGACAGGCGAGATGAGAGGAGCGCTGCAGCTTGAGTGTCTGATAGAAACACAGATCACAGCTTGGCGATATATCTTTATTTCATCCTTAATTAAAGTTCATATAATATGGGAGTGTGATGTTCTAAAACACCAACTTCAAAACTGTTATTCTCTGTGCGGTCAGAGCCGCTTCAACCAGTCGCGGAAGAGACCCAATCTGAGTGGGAATCGAGACCGGGAGAGATTTAAAGTTCCGCCGGCTAATGCGTACTCTAACACGGAGATGCTCGTCTCTCACCCACGCTGTCTGCAGCTCGCAACATCATCATCATGATATCATCACGATAAGATCAATCTTATGTAAAAATAACACTAAAACACAACAACAATAAAATGTGTGTATATATATATATATATATATATATATATTGGTTTTGGATAGACTAGATTTACAAATGCTTATCTTGACTTTGTCAACTAAAACTTGACAAAAAAAAATAGGATATGGTTGACTAAATATGATAAAAACTAAAAAGGACATTTGACACAGGACTAAGACTAAATTAAAAAACAGATGACAAAATTAACACTATTATTCAGTTGCCAGGTCATTAGGAGTGTATTAATGCAAAGTCAACGTTTAAGTGATCAGTATAGTTCCACCTCCGCCTCATTTTGAACCAGGAAAAACCCTGGACACGTTTCCTGAACACTCCACCTGTCTACATTGGTTGGGAGAAAGATAGCACCGCCAGACTCACAGCATTGGTTAAGCCATGTTGCTATGTTGGGATCGACGGATGCTCAAACAAACAGAACAATGTTTTGAAAGTGCCACCAGAGCTGCAGTTTTTACACTTTTCAGGGGACTCAAACTACAAAATGGCTAACTTATAGTTGGCGCTTTATATTAAAGGTACAATACAAGTTCAAATGCTCAATAGACAGCATTTGTGGTATAATGCTGATTACCATAAAAATTATTCTGACTCATCCCTACTTTTCTTTAAAAAAAACAAAAATGTGGGTAACAGTGAGGCACTTACAATCAGAGTGAATGGGAGCCAAACCGTAAACATTAAAATACTCACTGTTTTAAAAGTATAGCCACAAGACGTAAACAATATGTGTTAACATGATTTTAGTGTGATAAAATTGCTTACTAACCTTTTCTGTGTAAAGTTATACCAAGTTTGACAACTTTAAAGTCATGATGACGTAACACCATAAACCGTAAACTCTAAAACAATTGTAAATTGATGATTTAACATTTAATCTTCACATATCTGCTTCCTGCTTTAAATCCTCATTCTCGCTGTAACCTCGATTTGTAATAAAAAATAAAAAATAAAAAAAAAGGAGGGACGAGCTAAAATAATTTTTTGTGGTAATCAACATTATTCCACAAATGCTGCTGATTAAGCTTAACTAATATTGAACCTTAAATTGTAATAGGAGAATGTTGCGTGGAGGAGGGCAGGGCCGGGCATAATGACCTCTAATAATTTACAATGGTGCTGCAACCCGGGATGGAGGAGGGATGCCCGTCATAGAGTCCTCGACACTGCCGTCCACCCAGGGGAGCACCGCTGCCATCCACCGGGGGGACGGAGTAGCCCGGATGCGGGGAATGGCCGGTGTCCATGAGGCGAGGAGGGACGGGACTCCCCGACCACCTGGAGCGATGGAGTCGCTGCCAGGGGTGGAAGAGTGTGCCCACGTGCTGCCAGAAAAGCGGAGGGCCGTTCTGTCCGCTATGGGTCAGAAGTTTCAGTCCGGTCTGCCCGGGGAGAAGTCAAATGTACGTCATGGGGCTCCCCGGCCTGAGGCAACGCATGGAGGAGCGCAGCGCAGAGGAGGGCGGGACCGGGCGGAATGACGGACGCCCGGACCACAATCAGCATGATGAGGTGAGCGAGGGATAAAGGCGACCGGAGACAGCAGCTCTCTCTCTCTAGAATTACGGGCAGCTGCCCTGTATGTGTTTGTGTGTGTCTTTTTACTTAATTAAATATTATTTATATTGTTAAGCCAAAGTTACAGAGAAGGTACGGTAAAAAAGGTAGGAACATAAAAATTACAAGTACACAATTTATATTATAGGTAAGTAATGTTTTTATAAGACACATAAAACATTGATGACACATTAACACATGGATTTGACATACAAAATGCTTTAGTTTTCATTCTATTATTACATGATAAAAGTGCTTGGAAGTAGTGCTTGCCTTTTTCTGGTAAACCCCTTCATGCACCTCCCCGAAGAACCCTTCACCCAGCATACGGTTCAGGACTATTTCTTTCCTCAAGAGTCCAACCTTTACTGTTTAACACATGTGAAAACTATGAGAGGACTACTTGCACATCAATAGAGTACAAGCAATAATGAAAGAGCATACTGTTTTACAGTGGTACTGACCCTGAACACATAAAAATAAACATTCCCTTACATACCAGGTGGTGGTGGTTTTTCATCCGGGATTTCACAGTATATATCAGAATCTGAAATATAGTGTTGATAAGTCATATTCTGCGGAAGCTGTTATAATGATAAATACTGTATCAAGATGAACTCTAGAATATGATCTTTACATGACTTTAAATAAAAGAGGGTATAATACTCACTGCTGTATCTATAGTTTTCTGTCTGCTTTCTAACAGTGGGAAAGACAGTGAATGTCATTGAGGACAAAACTACCATGTATTATGCTTTGCATGTAAGGTCCATTTCAGTTATTTGAAACAAAGGACTGCCATGTAAATTACTTCAGAAATAGATGAGCTCACTTTAAAGTTAATTAATTTTCTGTCTGTGTTGTAGGCCTAAAGAGAAGCAAACAAAGATAAAGGAATGTTGATGTACTCACCCTGAGGGAATTTCAGGAAGAGAATTGCGCAAATGCACACCTAAGACCAAAGATAAATCTAAGCTTCTAACACTGAGAAATGTGGCAATCCCCAAACTCACATTAATCATAAAAGACATTATTCAAAATGCACAACATTCAGCACACTCAACGGATATGAAGAAAGCTGCCATAAATTCTTAATTTGAGATTAAATTGAAGACTTTTTGTCATTTATCTCAGATTTCTCCAGATGAAAAATGATCACTGCTTCTGGAACAAGCACACACAAACTCCTTTTAAAGGGCTAGTTCACACAAAAATGAAAATTCTGCCATCATTTATTCACCCTAATGCCGTTCCAAATGATTTGAATTCTTTCGTGGAGATATATGGCAGAATGTCCCTTCTACTCATTTCCATTCAATGAAAGTCAAAACTCCAAAAAGGACGGAAAAAACCTCATAAAAGCATAAAAGTAGTCCTTACAACTACTGCATTAAATTTCAAGTCTTCTGAAGCCATACAATAGCTTTGAAGGCTGTTCTTCACTGAAAATCTTTTTTTAATAGTCATGGTCACCATTCACTTTCATTGCATGGAAAATAGCAGCTTGGACATTATACTAGATTACTCCTTTTGTGTTTCATGTCATAGTTTGGAACAACATGTCTGACAGCTATTGATATTTGATGGTGTAATTAGAGCTTACCTTGCGATTTACTTGTATTTGGTCCAACTATCAAAGATGTGTCGGTGTTGTTAATCAGCCGACAGTAGCCGTCAATCAGATCAGCCATATTCTCTGCAATGGCCAGAGAGGCCACACTGATAGAGAGAGGCTACGAATGGAAAAAGGTCACAGCAAGTTTAGTGCAAGAGTAGGACTTTGCAGTTGTTTTATAGCCTAATACTAAAGTGAGAACTTTCACACCTGTTTGGCACCCTCAATTTCGATAAGTACCAGTGTTCTGCCATCACTATGTGTATTATATTTGACACTTCGGATGTGTTTAAATTCAGCAAGACAGACCGGCTGGGAAGAGCAGGACAGAGTGAATTTACTTACAGCACTTTGAAACAGTGATATTAGGCTACTGATATGAGCATGTAAATTAATTGATTGTAATTTTTTAATTGATTTTGAGTATGAGGTTACTCACCGTAGAGTCTGCTTTTGTGCGCTGACGAATGCCTCTGGGGCCAATGACTAAATCCACTGCTAAACTCCAACCTTGCTGTGTAGAAATAGAAGGATCAAGTGTCTCTTTAATTAACTTGAAATAACATATTTGATTAAATATCATATTTTCGCACATGGCAACAATTCTCTAATCAAACCAAAACCCAAAAGTGATTTTGTTTTTACATTTTTTAATCTCTAAAGGCCTATTCACACCAAGACCAAATTTTCAGTGTGAATGTTCATTCCGAGCGATCTTTTGCATAGGAACAATGGATTCCCATGTCACATCAGGTCTGACAAATAGTCTGTCGACAAACCGAAGGTCAGATTTTTTTTCTTCTTCAGACTGCGATGAAAACTTTCTGACCATTGTCACTGCAACACAATCCAGCCCATATAAACTGGCAAGCAGGTGCAATGCTCTTTTACTCATCTCACGTGCAAAACATCAATGCAAATATGCAGTAAAAAAAATTATAATGAAGCTGTAAACACATTATTATTTTTTTTAGATATGTGCTGATACCTCATTTTATATCATATAGTCAAGTCAAGTGGTTGGTGTTTAGTCTTAATGTACATTATTTAATATTTACATTACTGTGCTTGTTAAATGATCCAGGCATTTAAAATAGCAGTGAGGTTTGGCAATTCTTTTGTCTACTCTCAAAGTTTGGACTAAGCTTGTAGTAAAATATTGCAGAAAAAAACTCTTCATATGAAAATTGTCTTTACTATTAAATTGTATTTGCAACGAGTGTAGACAAAATAATTGCAAGTATAAAGCAACACAAAGTTTTCTGTAACAGTGCTCTTTTTCTCACAACGCACAAGAAACCCTGAATTCAATACAAATTTGCAATAATTAAAAAAAAGGAAATACCATGAAGCTGTGTATTCTTTTATATAATGTTTAATTTTATGCATCATATTTTATGCAATACCTGTTTTACTTAATGTACATTATTTCAAATGTATTTATATCATTTACCTTGTGTTATATTATCCAGGCATTAAAAAAAAAGAGAAGCTGGGTTCAGGAATATTATTGGAATATACTCGTAGCAAAATACATGATTAAATATGAAGACAGAAGATGTGTAATGAATGCAACAGTGCTCTTTACTTACCTCACTCACACAAAAATAACAGATATTATACTCCTCTTAATGCATAAAAATTGCATTAAATATTATTCATTTTATTAATTTCGGTCTAAGTGTGAAAAGACCTTTCGTCAGCAGTTCGTCTCTCAAATTTGTCACGAATTTGGTGAGAATAGGCATTATTTAATGTGGAAAATACCTATGGTTGGGCCATGTAGGAACTTACCACTAGTTCGCAGGGGTAGACTTCTTCGTCAAAGTTTGAGAATTCTCCAAAGGTCTCGAAGAACTTAACCATACACTCGTCTTCTTTAAGTATAGCATACTGCTGAAACGTCTGCTGGATGAGCTTCCTTAATTGCTTAGGCTGTTAAAACCAAAATTTCTGTTCAGTTGTAGATTTTCAGTTGCATTGGGTTATATTTATCTCTCATAAATTGAGTACTGACAAAGTAAAATGCAAGTTCTTAATGAGCTCCTTCATGTAGAAACGTGATATATTTATTTAGATTTATATCTGCCAAGTATGAGATCTCAAATATGAGACTGAGTCATAGCTCCAGCATTTCCAACCAGAACAGCTATTTGTATCTCTTCCATTCAAGTAGTGTGATACATGTCAATCGTCATTATAGATAAATGGAGTTTCCAATTGAGTATTTAGAGTAATAAAAACTTAAGTATTTAAGCAACTTACTCTATGAAAACTGCTGATTTTGAAGAGATTACAGAATAACATTTAACATAAAATCATATTTGCACCATTGGACAGTGGATAAAAGACTAATGTGTTAATGAAACAAAAACTTAACCTTCATACTGTCAATAAGACCCTTAGGAAAGAACAGGTCCAGACCAACATCTTTTCTGTTAAAGAGCACAAAGAAACCACATTTGAAAAATTGACTTTGATTCATCTTTTTTGAAGCATACATTGAATAATGAATACATTAATAATATGAACTTACTCTAGCAAGTCAAAATTTGACTTTTTCTCTAGACCTTTTGCGTTCATGTCTTTATAAAACCTCCTGAAAGACAGAGTAAAAAACAGTTACATTAACATTAACATTACATCGCAACATAACAATTCAATTAAAATATAACCCAAAGTAATGTAAAATAAATGTAAACTTTCTAGCTTTAGTCCTAAGCAAACATTGTATATGTGTTACTGTAAAAACTTACAGTACTATTTAATGGTCAGAATGTGTCAATTATTCTTAGGTAATAGACTATATAAAAAAAATACAATTCACAATAAGGTTCCTTTTGTTAACATTAGTAAAGAACAATAGTTAACATGAACAATACTTTTACAGCATTTATTAATCTTGATTCATGTTAATTTGAACATATAACACTACATTTTTTAAATAAAAAAGCACTATATGAATTAACATGAACTAACGATGAACAATTATATTTTTATTATTATTTATTTTATTAACAAAAATGAATAAATGCTGTAAATATATATATTTTTTATTGTTAGTTCATGATACTTAATGCATTATCGTAATTATTGTAAGTGTTACCAAAAATTTTTTATTTACCTGATCTCTAAACAGCCCAGCTGAAGTGCCATTCCATCACTAACTTTGTTAGCATGATGCTGCATGTAATCACAGCGCACCTACCACAAACATGCGAAAAACCTGTTTTAATTATTGACCGAATAGCATAGCAAATTACACTACATACAACCAGAGTGAGGAAAAAGATCTGGAATAATGTCTGCTGACCTGCTGATAGAAATATAGCAGGAAGGTTCTGTCTTCTTTTAACTTCTTCATGTAATCGGTTGGTATGTAGCGAATTCTAAGGTCATATCTGAAAGAAACAAAGACATTTTTATGCAAAACTCCAAATAATGAACAGCAAAAAAGGACAAGATTAATGATATTTTCCCTCGCCTCCACTCTGCCTCAGCATGATGGCTCTCATAGCGTTGTTCCACCTCTCCTACAGTCAGGCCTGGGTGTAACCAGTGGAGCTCCTCAGATTTAAGGTGTTTGAGCCTTAGCCCAAAGCAGACTGGGTTCTGCACATTTGGACCCAAGCGCCCACTATTCAGAATAGACTGGATGATGGTCTGATTTAGAAGGAAAATATCAATTAGTGTAGTATAGCTAATTTATTCCAACATTAGGAATATTATTATTAGGAGCACATTGGTTCAGTTCTTCAAATCATATATACTCTACCTTGATCTTCCATGAGCTGTCACATTTGACCAGTTTAAAGTTCTTGCTGAGGTTGCTGCTGCTACTGAAACATACTTTGATGATCTTCACTGGGCCACCTTCTCCAACAGGACCCAGGTCAGGGCTTTTGATGGCCCCATCCCAGTCCTGGGTAGGTACCTTCCAGGAAAGGGTGGTTATATCACCTGCCATCTCCAAGTAATGTCCCTCAAAGTTGTCCGTACACCACTACACTATCTTCTCATCTGTAGGCAGTGTCAAGAGCATGGCTTGTAGTCATACCATAGTCAGAGTATTTGTGCCATGTGCTACTAAGACATTAAATACACTATTCATTCAGTGGAAAAGTATCAGAGTTATGGACACACTTTATATTAGATGTCTTCAACTATGTACTTAAGCATTGATACAATGTACTTATTATGCACATACGTGTTGTTGAATTGTACTTACATGTAAAGAACCTGCTCTTAATTACATCTGTAGTTACAGTGTTACATTAACCCCTAATACTAAACCAAACCAAACCATACCCCAACCCTTACTAACCCTAATCTAAACCCAAAAGGCCCAAAAATACAAAATCGAAGAACGAACGGGTGTGACATTATTTGGAACAAAATCTGGCGAAAAATATTGTTTAATTGAGCCAAAACTGTCCAGAATGGTGTTCCGGCAACTTCAATTCCAAAAAAAAAAAATGCTTGTTTGGCAAACCATCCAATTTATTGTATTCTCCGATGATGTTTTTGTTTGATCCCCTTCAAGCTCATTATGCTTCGATCTAGTCAGTTGTGAACGCTGGGAGAGGCAGTATATTCGAGAGCGGCACCAGGAGACCGCGTGTCCCCCCCCATAGACACGTGTTCCGCTTCTGTACCACGCCGTGGTCCGATCTTTGATTCATAGAAATCACATAATATGGAATGAACTGCTCATCCATTTCTTAGATCCACCAATATGCAGTAGCGATTTGCTAATGTAATCATTTAATAATCAACCATGGAAAAAAACCATATGAGTAGACCACTATTATGAATACTGGGGGGACATGTCCACCTCAGTGTCTATGGTGGTTACGGCCCTGCCTAAACCTACCCGTACCTCAACCTCAGTAGCAGCAAATGTGAATCTTGTGAGAATTTTGCAGAACAAAATGTAGTTACACAATAAATAGAATATCGTTTTGTATGTACTGAATATTGTTTTGGATGTAATGTTGTATGTATGTTTAATGTTAGTACATAGTAGTTAAAGACACCTAGTATAAAGTGGGACCTAGTATATTAATACTTTGGTTTTCTAGTTATTCAAGAGAATGAGAAAATCAGAAACCTTGACAAATCTCTAATGTGCTACTGTACAGTACATCACAAAGCCTCACAAAAACATGCTGTAAGCATAATATTAAAAGAACATATTAGACTTAAAAACTCTTATCAAAAACCATATTATGTACCATCTACTTACTTCAAGACATTCTTCAAAATCCATTAGATCGAAGTTTGCGGTACGTTTACATGGGCAGTTATAATCGAGCTACTGCGTGATTTTTTACATAGTCGAGATACAGTCTTCTTCTGTCTGTCCAAGTATGGTACAGGACCATCCCTACTCATTTTTCCTTTTCAAGACTTTACCATCCATTGTGTGAGCTCTGAAGGGCTGAAAGGTGTGGGGCTCAAACGTACTGTTTATTCAAATCTCACATTTTAAGTAATTTTTATTGGAAATTCTGTTTGAAGTGATCTTACAACATAGCTATTATGATATTTCTCCCTTCAAAGTGCCCTTCAGAGGCTGTTTTGTCCTGTTTGGAATGCAGGTATGTGTGTGTTGTTGTTGCTCTTCTTCTTTTATTCTTCACACTTTTAAAGTCCATGTAAGCACACTGTGTTTGTTTACACTGGTTTGATAGTGTGCATATTCTTATAAATACGACTCTCTATGCTCTTTCCAAGGGCAAAAAAGTTGGGACAGTATTAAAAATGCTAATCAAAACAAAAAGGAGTGATTTGTAAATTATATTCACCTACTGCTATATTGAAAGCACTAAAACTAAACATTACATGACGTTTTACCCTGTTCATTTCATTGTTTGTTTTTTAAATGTACAGTCATTTAAAATCAGATGATTGCAACACACTCAAAAGTTGAGACAAGCAATTTAAGACTAATAACAATTTGACGAGTAGAAATAACAAGGCGATGTGAAACAGGATATGTTAAACAGGTGAAGCAATCGTGTCATAATACTGTATACTGTATAAGGAGCCTCCAAATACAGCCTAGTCCTTCAAGAGCAAGGATTGTTCGAGACTTTTCAATTTGGCAACAGATGCTTCAGAAAATAATCCAGCACTTTGAGAACAATGTTCCCCAAAGACAAATTGGAAAGATTTTGGGCATTTCACCCTCTACAGTGCACAATATAGTTAAAAGATTCAAGGAATCTGTTCAAATCTCTGTGTGTAAAGGGCAAGACGAAAACCACTTCTGAATGCACGTGATATCTGATATCTCAGACATCACTGTCTTAAAAAACTTAAAAAACGGCTTGGGATAACTTTATTTCCCACTTTTACCTTTGATAGTCAACAGTCAACACCACTCGCTGCTGCATCCATAGATGCAAGTTAAGACTTTACTATGCAAAGCAGAAGCCATACATCAACACTGTCCAGAAGCGCTGCCGACTAATCTGGGCTCGGTCTCATCTTAGATGGAAAGTAGAACAGTGGAACTGTGTTTTTTAGTCTGAAGGGTCCACATTTCAAAACATTTTTGAAAAACACAGCCATTATGTTATCCGGGCCAAAGAGGAAAAGGGCCATCCAAGCTGTTATTAGCATCATGTCCAAAAGCCAGTGTCTGTATGGGCCAGGGGTGTGTCAGTGCCCATGGCATGGGTAACTCGCACATCTGTAAGAACACCATAAATGCAGACAAATATGTAATAATTTTGGAGCAACATATGCTGCCATCCAGCAACGTCTTTTCCAGGGATGTCCCTGCATTTTTCAGCAGGACAACTTCAAACCACATACTGCCTGGATTACATGTACATGGCTGTGTTGCAATCATCAGATTTGAAATTACTGTCATTTAAAAACAAAACAATTAAATTCACAGGGTAAAACATCATATAATGTGTAGTTGTAGAGCTTTCAATATATCAAAGGGTGATTATAATTTACAAATCACTAATTTTTGTATTAATTATCATTTCTTCATATTGTCCCAACTTTATTCAGAAGTGGGGTTGTAAAGTATTCTTTTGCATTTTGTTTTTTACTTTGGGCTGACTGAGTGACCATTCAGCCAATCACAGATGAGTTTCATGAACCTAAACAACCCTTACGTAATAGGTCGCCAGTCAGACGGTCTAATCATCACGGCTCCATTCATTTCTACAAAGTTGCTTTCAACAATGCTCATTATTCCATGTTTTATTTTGCATTGATGTTGATCTAAAGTAATAATCTAGAGATGAGGGACAAACAAATGAGAGTTATTTACTGGCATATCGTTCTTGATTGGCCACATTACGTAAATGCACTGCAGGAAAAAAGGACAATCCTTCTTTTAAGCAGACATTCGAAGTAGTTGATATCAACACATGAGTCTTCATTAAGTTATGCTTTTTACATTATGTTTGTGAGGTAATAGTTTGATCGGTTGTTTTTGCAAATTTAAGCAGATTACTAGAACTGTGTTAAATATGTAAAACTATTTTTAAGATCAGCTCCTGTTTTTTACTTCTATGTTAATGTGCAGTCAACAAACTAAAGAAAAAAAAAGATAGATCTGCTGTGTTCTTAAAACTCTATTTACTGAATTTTAATGAAGTGAATGGATATGTAGACCCGCTATGTTATACAAGAACGGACTTACGGACACTATTGAAACACCATTATTATAAGGCTATTATTGTTTTCTTTTGATAAAAGTCATGCTCCGCAGCTCACAAACTGTAGGGAAATGATTGATTTGCTTTGTTCTTATAAAGCTTAAAACCTCAACCAACATCTCTTTGTAGGTCTGTAGACACACAAATTTAAAGGATTAAAATTTTCTTTTGATCGTTGATTCAGTGACAAACTCATTTCACACAAGACACACATTTGTCACCACCTTCTGGCATTACCAGAAATAGTCACAGAATCATTAAATGGATCTGAACGAATATTGGTGAACGTAGCAGCAAGAACACTTGAGCCACTTGGATACATTTAAATCACACAATGCACAAGCACAGAGTAACATTTTTACTGTGCACATTGTCATTATTGCAATTGATTTAAGTATTTACTCAGGACCAGCTTGTGCTCAGTCTTTTATTGATATGTGTGCAACAGATGCAAGTGCTCCACAAGATGCCCCCCCCCCCCCCCCCAAAGCTGATACAAAATGGGGAATTGATATGCCAGCATGGGATGACATACACTGTTTTGACATTATTAGTGGGTATTTTACATAAAACTTAAAGAATTGGAATATGCTAGTTTACAGAAGCTGTGTGAGTGTATGTGAGTGTCTGTTTCTGTGCATATGATTGTGTGTATTCTCTTTTAGGGCCTCTCTTGCTGTTTTGCTTGCCTAAGGAAATGAATTCCTAGAAGTACGGCTACATGCCTTGTTAACTTACTCAAGCTTAACTACCATGCTACCTGTATTTGTGCAAGTTAACAAAACAGTCCAGTGAAATATGCATACAGTTCAATGACATAACCTTTAAATAAAGTGAGATTAACTATAATCCCTCAATGTTGTTGTTCCAAAATTAGTCATGAATGTCAAAACAAAATGTATCAGCTTAATTTTGTTTTTATTCCGTCTTTGCCAAGTGACAAAACATTTGTTTGCACAGAGGCAGGGCTAAGGTTTCTAACTTTATCACACTCAAATTGAAGCTTCAAACTGTTGTCAAACTTCATTGGCTGTTTTTTCTGAAACTCTGAAATGGTTAATCTAACACAGACAACAAGTGTGTGGTATTTGACCTCTGGAGGTTCTACTTTTTTGCAAGCCAACACTAGCTTAGAGATATAGAGCATAAACAGAGAAAGAACTAGTGTGGAGCACTACTCGGAAATGTCATTTTCAAGTAGGCTACCTGAAAAGGGTACTTGAAAAAAAAAAATTATTATTTAAAACAAAAAACTTCTTGTCTAACTGCTCATGTCAATAAAAAGTGATCTATATATCCAATCTCTAAAATGTTTTATCACTATGCACTGACTGCAAGCAGATAGTAGCTCATCTCTTTGAACTCTTTAAAAGTCAAAAAGCTAAATCTTTCAAAAGATTTCAACAGATTGTGTTTTGATGTTCATATTTGTTTACACCTGACACAAAAGCAGGCAAAATATTGAGTTAGGTCAATTTCTAGCAGCAAACGTCTATCAAAGAAGGGTGAAAAGACTTGAATTAAGTGAGAAAAACAACAACTATTTAATACTACACTACTAAGTTATGCAAAATCTCTGTCAGTTTTAAGTGGACGGTGTGGGCAACTTCTGATACACAGTCAGAATCTCTATCAACACGCTCTATGGAGACATTGGAATGCGCGCGCACATAATTGTACCTGCGCAGACTTGCCTTCCCCCAAATCTACACAGAAACATACATTGAACACATACATTCATGTAAAAGGGTCTTAAAGCGAATTATGCCTTAAACTCTGTGGCACTGAGCACGTATCCATATAACGAGTCATTTTAGAAACCTTCTTGAATTCTTGTTATGAATTTAATGAGTGACTGTACTATTTAATTAACAATTTGACACGACAAATCTTGTCAAATAAACAACTTTTGTGATTTCTTTCCAAGGCTGTATTAATTTATAGGTATCTAACTCACCTTGCAAAGAGGCGTCCTTGGTTTTTCCCCATTTCCTTAAAGCTGAAGTTCCCAAGTCAAAGTCCAGCTCTCAGAGAGTCAGGTAGATAGACACCGTGTGAAGCCACTCCCCAGATCAATCGTGCCTGCCTGAGTTACGTGGACTTCCTTCTCTTCGCAGTGCTGGATGTCTTCCGTTATAGATGAGAACATGAAAACGATCATCCTTTCATCCTCGCTAACAGTCTCAAAAAAGTAATATGTACAACTTATATTTGAAGCTCTATCCCGTTTACAAAAGTTATGTTTTTATTAAGGGTTTACATTACATTTTATTTGCAAAGTACTTAACTATAAAAATAAAATACAAATAAAAAGGTGCCTAATTATAAAAATACTTTTACATGCTTATTTTGAGTTTTTTGTTGTATCTCATACAGTATTTTCTCAACTATTTGTATATATTTTTTTCTTTTCTTTTTAGAATAAAAGACACTATTAACAGTGTTTCATTCGTAAGAGTGTTTCAGCTTATGGAAAACTTTTAAAGTTAGACACGACTGGCATCTTGTGGACACAGATAGGAACAACTTTTGAGATTGTTCTTAGAAGGTGTTTTGTACCAAGTACGAAAAAAAAAATAATAATAATTACTACCTGTTGTTGAACAGTAATTAAGTCACTTCAGCTTGCATGGCTTAAACTAATATTCAGCTATTGAGTTGCAAACATGTAATTCACCCCTTTTTTTAACCAACATGATTACAGTTTATGAAAGTTTATTAATGCCTGTGCAATAATGTCTGTACAATAATAGCTCTAACCAGACAGGGTTTTATATTTTGGCATAAAACCTCAGATTGTCTATAACTGATCAGACAGACAGGAATCAGAAGCACAGTAGATGGCAGTATTTTCACAGTAAACACAGTAGACAGTTTTACAGTATAGCGTAAGATTAATGTTGGCTGTTGTCATTTTACTATAAATTCTCCTCCCTCAAGTCAAGTCAAGTCAAGTGGTTTTAATTGTCGTTTCAACCATATACAGTTAGTACAGTACACAGTGAAATGAGACACAGATCCTCCAGGACAATGGTGCTACATAAAACAACATAGGACAAACACAGAACCACATGAGACTGCACAAACTAAATAAAATACCTATATAAAGTGCACATGCAAACATGTGCAAAAAGTACGGGACAGTACACCCTGCCCAGTGGGTGGCAATTTGCACAAGGAACGTGAATCGCCAAAAACAAAAGAAGAAGAAAGTGTAAGCGAATGTAGATTTATAGTCCTAAAAAAAGATTTAAATATTTATCTGTTTCTCACCCACACCTATCATATTACTTCTTAACCACTGGAGTTATATGGATTACTTCAGAGATATTCTTCTAAAAATATTTGTTTCTGCTCAGCAGAAGAAAGAAAGTCATCTGGGATGGCATGAGGGTGAGTAAAAGAGAGATTTCATTTTTAAATTAATATTTTTAAGGGCTTTCTTGCATTTGGGCACAGGTCTTTTAAAGCAAATTTTAGCCATTCAGAGTGGGATATTAAATCCAAACCACCATGACACTTACTAATAATCCAATATGACTGTCCTCTGTATATATCTTTGTGATTTTTATTTTTGACAACATAAATACAAAATGATTATGAATGTGATGATGCACCTGGAATCTGAATTTACTATTGACTTCTATTGTAATGGCCAGATGCGTAACTATCAAAATACATAATTGAAAAGAAAAGAAAAGAAAATATTGGGAATGGTTACTGCTTGTTCTGAAGTAAAACAGAAACATATTTTTTTTTCCTTTTGTGATTTAAAAATATATACATCAGAGGGTTAATTAGATGTGTAAACAAAAGATCAATTAAATAAAAGGGTAGAAAATCTCGCAAACAATATCAAATATCAAAAAAATCTTTATTCAGAGGCCAAAAAGTACAATTGGATAGTGTTTCCAGGTTATTCCTTTATCAGTGTCCAAGGGGCCAACTACATTTAAATGAACAGTGTTTTTGTTTCATGGTTTGAAAAGAGTCCTGTGTCAGTTCCATTCTTGAATTCTTGACTTGTGTCCTAATCTATAATGACTATGAAATTAGATCTGTTCCTGCATCTGGGGTTGTGCACTGGTGGCCTCTTCCGACTTTTAATGGGACACATTTAAATGCTCATTATATTGATGGTCTTACCTATTGCTATTTTTGCTGTCATTCTGTCTCCACATTCACAGAAACAGGTTGAGCATTGATTTAACTATCCAAACTAGTTCCTTCTCAAGGAGACAGTAATGTCTATCATTAGGATCAGCAAAAGGATGTTTTACAATGTCTAACAATGTTAATCTCCAACATTCACACATGCAGATATGCATGCATTGCCAAATTTGTGTAGGTAGGCAGCCCATTTTCAGATCCTCAAGATCTCCCTGGCTAATTTTAAATAGTCAGGTATCGCAGTCATCCTATATTCCTCAGAGAAGCCTGTGGGAGGACATCACACCTGTGGCTCTTGACACCCCAATTACCGTCTTGCTGCTTATCAGAGTACAGGCTAGCTATTACTGCTGCTGTACCACTGAGAGCAAAGTGGGCTGTGCTGTGTCTCTTATGTCATAATTAAATTAGACTTCATTACAGTGACACCAAGCTAGTGAGCGCACACACACGTCTACAGGAGCTTAAATGCCAAGTAGGCCTATCAATGGACTAATGAGAGCTACACAATCATAACTGCGGTTTTGTGATATAACAAATTGTGTAGGCATTGCATAAGCACCCATAACTACACAGAATAACAGTGGCATAAAAAGGTATTTGGAATATTTTGTAAAGATTGGCCAATGATCGTTTTACACCAGTTTTACTGATGTTTTTAACCAATAATTACACTTTTCTGTGTAATCGGTCATCAATTTTTAATATCTAATCTATCGATAAATGTGGCCATCTGTGACTGTGAGCTCAGCAGGAAATAGTGTGAACCCTCTGTGATGACACGCAACATGATAACAAGCTTAGTTCACAAGAACTGTGTGGGAAAAAATGACCACTGGTACAACATATGTGAAGGCCACCGATGTCTGCACTTTGTAAAAACACAGTGAATTCAAATGCACAATCCATAAATAACAAAAGCCACAATATGTAGAAGGGTTGGCACTCCTAAGAACGTGTAATATTAAAATTGTAATCATTGCAGAAAAACTGCCATGAGTGCACTTGACAGTTGTGAAAGCGGCTCTTACCTCTAGGCTACATGATGAGGGAAACCACCGAAAATGAATGAAACCAGCAGACTTTGACTACTAAGACATCAGTATGAGATCCATTATTGATGGATGATTGATTAATTTAATATTGAAATCACCATATGTCCTTCGATTAATAAACCTTAAAAACTGTGTTTGAAAATATTGTCTGCATTCAGTGCTTCAATCAGCACTGTGTGAGCAAGTGGTGACCTCTAGCGGTCTGGATGGCATAATCCATTATCTATTATGCTACTATAATACTATGGAAGCCCAAGTGCCATTTACAAAAGAATGAAGGAATAAATTATCAATCTTAATTTGAAAATAAATCTATGAATATATAAACCAATTACTTATATTTAGCAATAAAACAGCACATAAATAAGTCATTTTTAATTTTACCTTATAAATTGCGTTTTTAAAAATAATTTGGCAATTGCTTTTCCTTTAATTTTACCATTTGTCAATCCATACCAGCTAAAGCCCAGGAGTGGTAATTTAAAAAGAATGAAGGAATAAATTATCAATCTATTAATTTTAAAATAAAAACCTGAATAAATAAATAAATGTATAAATGGACAAATAAAAATATTTTTAAATGTGTTTATTTAATTCATGTTTAAAAATGTCATTTAATTTAACAATACAATTGTGCATTAATAAATCATATTTATTTCATGTATAAATGTCATAAAATGTAGTAATAAATGAGTACATTAATGAGTCTTTTAAATTGCATTTTAAAAAGGTATTTGGGAATTTCTTTTCTTAATTCATTTGCCAATGGCTTTTCTGTTTAGTTTTGCTTTTCTTTTGAGAATTAGGTTAAAAAATGCCATTGGACTGTGAAAAATGGCAATGAACTTTCGACTCAGTTATAAGACACACTCCTTCTCCCATGTGCCATTCGAAGAAATGTAAGCGCTGCATAGTTCTAGCAGGAAGACTAGCAGCTGTACATCATCGCACCATTAGCTGGGTAATTCCTAGCCAATCACATGTAAGCCATCGCTTTATAAGTCTGCATTATATCAAAATATCACATTGCTGTTTCAGTGTGCTAACGCGGCAACCTCCACCACCCCACCACCACAAGTGAGTCCCGTCCTGCACGGGGGTAGGCTCCTCGCCCCTGCCTCCTATCTCTGGCAGGATTTGACGGTTCCGAGTACTGCAACTTCGGACTGCCAGACGGGGCCTACGCCAAAGAGAGACATTACTTTTCTGTTTTATATTCATCAAATAAATGTCATCTTCAATTTCACTCAAGTCTGCCTGTCTTCCTGATAGAAAATGTAAGACAGCCTGTTTTGGATGACAGTACGAGCAGTTTACATGATGTAAACTGTTGCTAAACTCTTTCCTAGGCCTGTCGCGATAGTCGATAAATCAATTAATCGCACGATAAAAAAAAATTAGCTCGATAATTTTTCCGGCCGCGATAATTTCCATTTGCATGCTTATTTGTTTTCCTCGTCTCTCTCTCTCTCTCTCTCTCTCTCTACCAAAGAGACAGAACTCTCGGTGTCAGTTGCATGGTCTTTTGTGTGGGGAGGCGGGAGTGGCTGAGGGGACTGCTGAGAAGAGAGAGAAGATGCTAGTTGTGAGTTGGAGGAATAAAAAAAAAGAAAAAGATGGAATTGGTTTCAAAGCCAAACACGACAGCTGCAGTGTGGGAGCACTTCGGATTCAAACCGAATGACCGTGGTGAACCACTTAACCTGAGCGAGCCGGTATGTCGCATCTGTTGTAAAACAGTAGCAACTAAAAGCGGTAACACAACAAACATGCATATGCACCTACAACACAATCATCCGTTGCAGTTTTCCAAGCTGGGAAAAAAACTACAACAGACGGGCCGTCTCCGTCTTCCCGACAGTGCACAATCACTGGGGCGTTTAGTCGACAAACAAAGTACAAACAGGACAGTGCAAAATGGTGTGCACTCACCGACAGTGTAGTTCGCTTAATGGCTAAAGAGATGCTGCCCTTTAGTATCGTCGAAAAGCCGGCATTTCGACGAATGCTGCAAACATTTGACAGCCAGTATGAATTGCCTGGGAGAACATACGTGTCACAAATGGCAATTCCACAACTGTACAAGAGCATTAAAGATGACATACTAAAGGAGATCAAAGACATCCAATTTTTCTCTGCCACAGCAGATATGTGGTCAAGTTCAAACATGACCCCCTATAAGAGCTTGACTATACACTATATAACTGCTGACAGGATCCTGCACTCCAAGTGTTTAGAGACCAGATATGTCCCTGATAACCATATCACCAGATCACAGATGTATCACTATTTATGTCTGAGCCTAAGTGCAATTTTGTTTACATCCATTTTATTTATTGTTTTTGGTATTTATTCAAGTGCATTTTTTGTTAACCGAGACTGAGAGTCCATTGCTTTTGTTTTTGGTTGTTTTGTTCATTTATTGCGGATATTTAAAATGTTTTCCGTTTTCAGTGTTAAATAGTCTTTAGAAATAAAAGTTTATTGATCTTTGAAAAGGTGTACCTGCATTATTATGCCATTATTATTATTTTAGATGAAAATGGTCTCAGAACGACAATATTATCGTTTATCGCAATAATTTCTTGGACAATTTATCGTCCAGCAAAATTTGTTATTGTGACAGGCCTACTCTTTCCTTTTATAAAGCTTTATAAAGTGTTATCTTTCGTTCACACAAACAGAAGGATTTTTTTTTTTTATCTTCCAGTAAAAGTTAAGTGACTGTTTCATTTCACACAATTCTAGCAGTGAAGGGGTAAAACACTTGTTGGTTATTGCTTTTTTTTCTCTCTGAACATGTCTGGCCTAAATCTTGGACATTTTACCGCAAACATTTTTTACATGTTAACTGTCATTATCTGGTTCTGTTCACAATATCAAGATTACCAGCTCCCATCCTGGATACGTATCACTGTGCACGCTTAGATAGGGCCGCTTTCAGAATTTAACAGCAACAGTGAACGAGCCACCATTAACTTCTTATATGTTCCAAGTCCGTTTCTTATGCGCATATCCAATAATATCACATAAACTGCTTGTATCATTGTCCAATGACAGGCCATCTTACATCCTCTGCGAGTGGCATGTGGAATATAGGTTGTGTCTTATTGCTGAGTCAAAAGTTAATTGGTTGCTCTCATGAGTCAACAGTCCAATGGCATTTTTTAATCCAAAGGAAAAGGAAAAAGGAAAAGCAAAACGAAACAGAAAATCCATTGGCAAATTATTTAAGAAAAGGATTTGCCAAATAACTTTTTTAAGTGCAATTTAAAAGGTACTTTTACAGTGCATTAAAAAGTGCATTAAAAGACTCATTAATGTACTCATTTATTGCTATTTATTGCTATATTATATGATTTATTAATGCAAAATGTTATTGTTAAATATAATGACATTTTAAAACAGATCAAATTCATGGGCAAGGAAGAGGCGAGAAACCGGCTTGATGTATAACTTAAAAGTTTAATGGAAAACTCAAAAGACAAACACATAAGATAACGGACATGTCCGTAATTGAGCTCTCTCTCTCGATCGCCGTCTGCGAGTGGCCTTTATCCCTCTTGACGGCTTAATTAGCCTAATACGGGACCGGGCGTGCGCAATCACGCGCCGGTCCCGCCCTCCACCGTGCCACATTCCTCCCCCGTTCTTGACGTACATCCCCTGCCGGCGGGTCGTCCCCATCAACCTGGACGAGGGAGGGGGCAAGGGGAGGGAAACAACAACAAACAATTAAAAATGGGGGGTGGGTTCCTGCACTGGGCGGTACCTCCCCTCCCACAAACACCATAATTTAAAAAAAGAGGGAAAAGGCCAACGCAGAGCGGTAGCGAGAGAGAGAGGAGAGAGATATTAAAGAGAAAAAAAAACTTACTCGCCGGTTCTCTGATACGCCGTAGCTCGTTCCTCAGCCACTTCTCTACCCTCTACAGGACGACAGCCGCGCCTCTCCGGGCAGATCGGAGGCAGTCCTCAGCCCCTGGTGGACAGAATGCCCCGCCGCGTTCCCGGGGTGTCGAAGGGGCCTCCCCCCACCCCTGGCAGCGGTTCTCCCGCTCCAGGCGGTCGGCAGCGAGCCCCTCCCCGCACGCGGTCGGTGGTCTCCAACCCCGCCGCGTTCCAGCGGCTAGTAGGGGACTCCCCCGCCCCTGGTAGCGGCCTTAACCACTCCAGGCGGTCGGCCAGGAGCCCCTCCACCCCTCGCGGTCGGCGGCCGTTCCTCCGCGTCCAGGCGGCTGGGCTCCTCCGTCCCTCAGCAGATGGCCGCGGCTGCTCCGCTGGGTAGTGGCGAGAACTCCGCTACGGCGCACCCCTGTTCCTTCCCCGGTTTCGGCACCAATGTAAAACAGATCAAATTCATGGGCAAGGAAGAGGCGAGAAACCGGCTTGACATATAACGTAAAGGTTTAATGGAAAACACAAAAGACAAACACATAAGATAACGGACATGTCCGTAATCGAGCTCTCTCTCTAGATCGCCGTCTGCGAGTGGCCTTTATCCCTCTTGAAGGCTTAATTAGCCTAATACGGGACTGGGCATACGCAATCACGCGCCGGTCCCGCCCTCCACCGTGCCACACACATTTAAATACATCTTTTTATTTGTCCATTAACAAATTGTTTTATTTATTCAAGTTTTTATTTTAAAATTAATAGATTGATCATTTATTCCTTCATTTTTTTTTAATTGGAAATCCTGGGCTTTAGCTAGTATGCATTGACAACTGGTAAAAGAAAAAGAAAAGTCAAACAATAAAGAAAAGAAATTGCACAAATTAATGCGCTGTTTTATTGCTAAATATAAGTACATTTTAAAATTTGAATTAAATAAAAACATTTAACTGTGTCTGTTTATTTGTCAATTTTTAAATTGGTTAATTTATTCACATTTAAATGTGCCTGTGGCAGGGCGGAGGGCGGTGCCGGGTCGTGAGTCTACACACCCGGTCCCTTGTAAACCTCTGAGAGGAATAAAGGCCGACTGCGGAGGATGGTGCGGGAGAGAGAGATCGTTTACGGACATGTCCGTCATGTGTGTGTTTTGTCTTTTGTTTAAGTTGATCATTAAATTATTATTTACATTGTCAAGCCGGTTCTCGCCTCTTCCTTTCCCATCTGTACTGCGTTACACTGGTGCCGAAACCTGGGAAGGAGGAGGGATACACCGTAAAGATCTCTCTCTCCCGCACCGTCCTCCTCAGTCGGCATTTATCCCTCTTGGAGGCTTGATTAGTCTAACAAGGGACCGGGTGTGTAGACTCACGACCCGGCCCCATCCTCAGCCCTGCCACATTGCCTATTTAATTGTCTATTTAAAATTGGTTTATTCACATTTATATTTTCAAAATGTATTCCTTCATTCTTTTCTAAATGGCACTCATGGGCTTCCATATAATGTGGATGACATTTCCGTGGAATTGCCCAATGTATGCATAGTATGAATTTGTAATGTTCTTTCATATATACTACATACATGTGAATTCTGTTGTTTTGAACTGCAAAAAACAGAAGTGCAAAAAAGTTTTAGAAGAACAAATTATCCTTTTCATATCAATTATCATGTTATCATATCTCGTTATTTCTGTATCTTTTTATCTGCTATTCATCTTTTATTGTGGCTTTCTTTAAAGTGCTGGCCTGTCATGTGTTCAGCAGATCCAATGATCAATGGACCTCTGTACATTTTGAAAGTATAATTCCAAAGTAAAACAGTGATCTGATGACAATATAAGGTAAGTTGCAAAATGTCGGCATCGGTATTGGCCTATCGTTTTTTTTTTTTTTTTTTTTTCTTAAATCGGTATCGGTATCAGAAAAAAATGTTTCATGTTGGGGCATCCCTAGCTATGAGTCTAAAATAGTTTTTGTGTTGTGTGAGAAACAGAGCACTGGTTTATGATGACCGCGAAGGCATTTTCCTGCTGGATTGTCTGCTCATGTTAAAAACATAATATCCACTTAGATTTTTGCTCAAAGTATAGGAAAGACAATACACACTGAAAAAAAAAATAACAGTTGATTTAGCACATCAGGCCACATCAATGTTAAGAAAGATAAGATATGAGCTGAAGTCCAATGGACAGAGCTTTGAGTGAAGCATCCCTCACCAGGAAACACACAATAGATTCAAATTGATGGTGTCTATTGGACAGCTGATAGCTCCCTTATTACCCTGTTGTTCCATTGTAATGTTGACATGGTAGATTACGTGTGTGACTGATTCACACATTTAATCTAATTCTTGAGGCATTTGGTTTACTAACTGCATTCCTCAGTACAAAGACACACAATTGCACCTTTAGGAATAATACAGGGGTAGGAGAGAGAGAGAGAGAGAGAGAGAGAGAGAGAGAGAGAGAGAGAGAGAGAGAGCGGATCCTCACCAAATACAGACTCAGTGATCACAGTCTGAACATAGAAAAAGGCAGAAACAGACAAACATGGGTTCCAAAGGAAGAACGAGTCTGTGCTCACTGTGACACGGGTGAGGTCGAGACAGAGACACACTTTCTCCTTCACTGTGAGAAATTTACAGAGGTGCGAGAGAAATACCACCACAAACTCTCAAACCTCATGCCACAGTTTTCCAGTTTGGCAGAAACTGATCAGATGCTGGTGTTATTGCGGGAGGACCATCATGCATCAGTTGCAGCAAAATTCATTTTTGAGATCCATTCATTTTGAGATGATGTTGACACCCTCAGAAACCAGTCACTGCCTTAATGTACTTAAGTCACAGTACTTTTATTCTCTTATGTTCATAATGTCCTATTAAATGCTTATTTTATTTTATATCGTATAGTGTATATTGTTATTATAGTTTTTATTTTATTCATTACCTGGCACCTTATTCTATCTTTAATGATATTTGTTACCATTTTATTATTAATATTTGTCTTGACATTATCTGTTTTGTGTATTAATGCTTTGGCAATATTGTATATAACTTTCGATGCAAGTATTTTATTTGCAGAAATTATTCAAACCAGTCATATCCAAAAGAGAAAGACTGGCAAGAAAGTAAAAAAAACTGTATTGCCTAGAGCAACAGACGTTTCACCTAGACAAAGGCTAAACAAACAACTGTCAAAAAAAAAAAAAAAATGTAGCCCTATTCATAGATATACTTTTTTTTTAAAATTATACTTCAAGCTGTTTTCTCTCCTGTGTAGGAAAATAGTGCAACTATCTCTCGCTGTTTGGACAGATTAGATGGTGGGACTTTTGGCACAGGGGACACAGAGATAGACACTGCAGAAGGAATGTGACTGAGAGACTCTGTGACTGTCCTGTCACACCCATGGTTTAGGAGAGACACATACACACACAGGGGACCTGGAATGCATTGATGTGTATCAGCTTAAAATGCCCCTCTTTCCAAAACACAAGGGCCAAAGTGTGTGTTGGAGCCTGGAGTCGTTCATCTCAAAAAAGTGCATTTCTTTGTGTATTTGAGAGGAAGTAACTTTTGAGGGTATCTTTCATGTCCAGCTGTGTGGTAATGTCTTGATTGTGAAAAGGATTTTACATTCAAATTTTTAAAAATTGTCTAATTATGCGTTCGTTAAAGGCTTCACAACAATTATGTAATTGATTAGAGTTTTCCATGCATATGTTTGTCCTTGTATAAGCGCAGTGTGATTTAAATCAATACACAGGGCTGCTTGTTAAAATGGCATCAGACCAGTGTTCTTCAGATTCAAGAGCAGTCATTGAGTGTAAGAAGATGAGAATGTGACAAGTGAGTAACTGTCAACATTTGACAAGAAATTGTTGCGCTAGTGTTGTTCACTATTTGATTTTTTTTAAACGTGGTTTTTAATTTTTTTTTAAGGATTGCACATTTCTGTGCATAAGGGTTTTGCTTAGAGATGTCTTTCCTCTGAAACGACACTGTCTGTACCTGTTTCTTTCTCTGTAAACAAATTATGCATTTGAATTTCTTAATAATGGAGACAGAATATCTGTTCATACAGATCAATTTTTATTTTATGTTTCTTTAACTCAGTGGCACCTCTAGAAGTTCTTCTTAACCACTCATTGTCTATAAAACATAGCCATCCTGCGCAAGACACTGAAAAAACATCTGGATGCGGCGCAGTTGTCACAGATGTCGGTCTAATGGATGATTACATTAAAAAAACATGGGAAAGAATGTGGAGACAAACACAAAAATGTGTTTGTTGTGAATTACACTTAAAGGTAAAGTATGTAATGTTGTTGATGTCAAAATACATTCTACTATCCTAGTTTATTGTTCATTGACAACAATAAGTAAGCCATTCTTGGGTTTTCCTCCCACAGAAGTATAAATACAGAGCCTCCCAGACACTATCAAAACATTGATGTTTATATTTTGAGCGGCACGCTCAGCTCCACCCATCCCTTTCTAGCTCAACCTATAGCTTGAGTTTGGGACGTGGCTAATTGTAGTAAGCTGTTCGGCCGGGAGAACATGAGCATTCATTGCAGATGTGTACAGAGGAAAGAGTTTTAGCTTTGCCTACAGACTAAAGCCAAAATTCAAAGACTTGTTAAAAGACACAAAAGAGATACAGAACAGAGTAAAACCAGAGTGAACATTGGTGTGGCATTTACTGTACCAGGTGGAGAACTTTGAGGGATTTTTTGGGGTTCGATAGACTGCAAACATGCAGAGTTGCTTCTCAATAGGTATTCAAGATATTGCCAATTAAGTTAGCTCATTAATGTCAAGCTCCAGATAAATTCGAAAGATACTCAGAATATTTAACCTTATGCTTACAAGTTACCAGAAGAACCATCCTACCTCATGTGTTGGATCCCCCGCACACCCAGATGCCATTCAATCCAGCGATGTTATCAGATGATCCTATTCCTCTGCCACGCTTTCTGTATGTATCAGTATGTATAGTGGTCTTGTTTAATATGATGTTAAACGTTTATCACCTTTTATTATGATGGTCTATTTGTTCATAGGAATTTAATAGTGTGAAAGGGCATGATGAGTCTAAGGTTTGAAAATATACTTTATTTTTGTAATTCCGTTTGGTGCCACTAGTAGTGCAGAAATTACATAATTCACCTTTAAGTTTTTTCTTTTATTTTAGGTGGCGCTGGTGTTAATACTTGCATTTTAATTTTAAATAACAGTTGACCAAACATTAACATTAACATCACCTCTGGTCTTTTGTGTATTATTTACCTATCTGTTTTCTCACAAATTATTTTCTGCCCCTCTTGACGTCATCCTCATTTTCCTCATCACCCCTTCTTTCACTGCTTTACAAAGTGGAACAGAAGGAATCCTTGAGCCAGCGGGGCAATATTTTGGAGAAAACCAAAGGCTGAGCCAAACCCCCCATTCCTGTCTTTTTTCCACTGTTCCATTCATTCAAAACACTGTCGGTGGTCTCGTAGAGATCTCAGCGATGGTCCCTGACCTTTCCCTAGCCTTCTGTTTGCACTTCCCAAGGTGAAAGTATGGGCAGCACTGAAAACAGAATGATGACTTTTACTGACTGTTGCTACCCGGCTCTCCTATTGCAATTAAAGACCATTAAAGTTTAAGGTAAATTGACATTGTTAAAGGTAACAATATTGATCCAGTACTGCCTACTATGACTACCACTACAGTGGCTGGAAAATAGTTTGATCTTTGTCCCCTTTGAGCAATGCATTTTGGTTGTTTGAAGTGTGGCTTGTGTGTATTTAACGAAATATTACTCTGCATCTCTTATACTAGATTCTGAAAAAAAAAAAAAAAAGACAATCACCCCAATGTTAAACGTTGTGTCCAAATAATAAAAATAAAAAAGAAAAAAAAAAGTTACACTTTAATTTACAGTGTCCTTGTTATAGTTTAATTACACAAGTAATTACTGATTATTACTAATTAACAACATGTACTTACAATAGGTTTAGGGTTAGGTTAAGGGTTTGGTTTAGGGTTAGTTGTAATCATGCATATCTGATTGTTATTTCAATAGTCAATACGTGTAATATGTGTAACAAGGACACTGTAAAATTAAGTGTTACCAAAAATTAAATAATAATAATAATAATATTAATTTTAAAGGCATTCCATGCCTCACTGTTTAAAGGTCAGTTCCCTTTGATGGAGATAGGATGAGTCTGTTCACAAAACATTTAATTTGTTTCAGAAGAATGCTGTGGAGAAAGAAACTGCATGTTTTCCAGGCAGCACCAGGCTATTAGTTAGTTACAGACAAGGCATTTTCCAAAAAGAACAAAGGTATGTTAGAGCGCACAAAGGCGTGACATACAAAATGTTTTGGAAAATGTTTTTTAATTATTTATGTTTTTTCGACTGTATTTCCAGCACTTTTGATCTCTCTCTCTCTCTCTCTCTCTCTCTCTCTCTCTCTCTCTCACACACACACACACACACACACACACACACACACCCACACACACACACATACACAGAGACACACATGCAAGCACAGACACACTTTACTTGGGCCTCTTTTGCTGCAAGCTTGCAAGTTTTTGCAAGTTGTCATGTAAATCAACATTATGAGCACACAAACATTTCCACTCACAAAGCCAGTGGCATAGGCCATTCAATATTTCATTCCTAATGCACTTTTCTCAACATTATTCAAACAACGCTGTCAGCCTGTGTGTTAATGCGATTTTGCCCACATTTCCGTTCTGTATTTGCATGTTTGCTATGATATTTTGACGTCTAAGGCAAATGGAACCTGCTTCTGATGCATTTCTTGATTTAAAACTGATAAAAGTGACAAAAAACTACTACTTTCTTCTTCTTTTTCTATTCTTTTTTTAAATGATCAGTGATGACATTCTTCTCTGATACACTCTTCCCCACCAAGAATCTTAAAAATAGCTGCACCAAATGTTCTGAGATAGAGGTCCCTCATTGGTTTTCTTGGCAATCTGAGGTTATAGAAGTTAGTTGGTGAAATGCAGCACTATTGGTTGGCACTATCTGCTCTGTTGCCAGGGCAACCAGTCAGCATGCATGATTTCATAAAGTGAGTATTGATAAACTCAAATTACTGAAAGATTGAGACTTGTTAATATGCTAAGTCTGTGTATGAATGTTGAGAATAGAATAACCAGTGAGATGTAAGAACTGTAACCATGTTTGCTTTCACATGCTGTAACCTCTGTATATGCAAGTAAGTGTTTTATTGAAAAATTTACACTTTAAACCCTAATGCTCAAAATAATTAATTATTTTTAGTAAGGAAAAATTTAATCATACAAATTAGTTCAAATAAATTAATCTTGATGAGTATTTCGAACTTTCTCTTTCTTTGTGTTCACGAAACTGACACATTGAATTGAGTTAAATAAGTGTGTCTCTTTAAATTCACAGGAACTTAAATGTTACTAAAACTGGATATGGGATTTCTATTTCTCAGCATGCTGAGCATCGCACTCGACAGGGAGAGTAAATGTTAAAATTAAGTGTTATATAATATGTCTTTGTGCAAGATAAATGTAAAGGGGGAGACTTGTCAGTGATTAAATGGGCCATGAAATGGAGAATACTTATTTCCTTGATATTTAGACATATAAGAGGTAACTTCACTATAAAAACATACTGAAAAATGAAAATGAAAACAAATGCAGGGAATTAATTTAATTTGAGAACCCGAATTGTGCTCAACTCTGGCATGGAAAAAATAGAACAAACTGTTGACAACTCAAAACTTAGCAACGTGGTAGGCAACTTGAATGAAAATCAGAGGAAACAGCATACAGTATAATGAGCCATCAATCTTCATACTGTCACAGTCCAGTCACCTTGTCAGTTTGGGATTCTGCCTGACGGGACTGAGGCAGTATCAGCCTGCTTTAGTGTTTTGCCACCCCTTTTGTGTGAGCGCACGGGTCTGGTTGTTTGGAACCGCAGTGTGCGTGTCACCGCCGTGCGCTCTTTAGTGTTTTCATGGTCCTGTCAACCACTCAAGTTGGGTTTTGTCTGATGAGGACCATGACATCATTGGCCACTGTCTGTCTTGTGTTTCGTGTCTGTGCTTTGTGTAGGCGTGTTACCACCATGTGCCCTCCGGTTGTGTGTTTTGCCTGTTGAGGACCGTGGGATCATCGTCCCTTGTCTGTTTTGTCAATGCGTGTTTACGTTTTGCCCTTATGTGTTTCAGGTGCCGCTGGCATGCTGAATCAGCGTTTCCTTGGGAACCCTGATTGTTTACATGGAACGCTGATCATTACAACCTTCAGCTGCGAGCGACACCTGCCTCTTGTTTGTTCCTCTTATTTATCCCCTCTAATTCATTCTTGTATCATGTCCGATGTCAGATCATTGTTGTTCGTTTGTCACAGCGATAAACGGTGTGAAGGTGTAGTTTGTGGTCTAAGTTGTCTGTGCTTTCTTATAGTTGGAGCTGCTCATGTGCCTCTCCGTAGAGCTGTGGTTACTCTCTCTTTGGCCGCCGTCTTCACTGGTTCAGAAGCCCTATCCATGTGGATGAGGATTCCTCGGACTCTGCCCGCATCATGGGGGAGAAATTTTGCCTGGGCTTGACTTGTTTTGTTAAAAGAGAACTTTGAGTTGTTAATAAATCCCCATTGAACTGTTACCTCTGCTTTTGGGTCCTGTCTCTCACGCACCGTGACACATTCTGTTTACCTTCTGGATGTCAACACTGTGAGAATTCATCATACTATTCAGCTCTAACCCAAAAAACATACTGTGCCTGGCTGATGTACATAATTTATCATAGTGAACTGCCTGTAAGTGACTTGAGCACACTCATCAGAAAATTGTCTCAGTGTAAATGTGTAGACATTTAAAATCTGGTACAGTGGATTGTGACTTCCCATTAACTCATCGTAACTGTGTATATAAAATTTTCATCAGGAATGAGATAATTGTTCAGCTGCATTAAACATGCATGAAGCAAAGGGAGCACAGACATCAGTCTTAGGGCTTGTTAAAGTTCATCACATGTAATAAATTTAACCTCATAATTCATCCTCAATAAATTAATAGTACTAATTTTAAAAACATGTTTAAATTATTCAAATGATGTCACATGAGATGAAGTCTCTAGTCATATCAGTCTATTAGGTGTTCTATTCTACATGGGATGGGACGCCTCATAGAGGCCAGCATGAGATATTTATGACCAGCCAAATACTATTTACTTTACATCTGAAACCCAAAACTTTTTCGATTGCAATATGGAATCATGGCTGACTGAGATTAGGGCATATCTACAATGGCATCAGTAACTGAAAACTTTTGCGCTTGTGTAATGCTGCATCCATGCCACTAGGTGTCAGTGTATGTTCAAGACGCCTGTCATATCAGCCAGTTCAATATGATGCAAATAAAATAAAATAAATACTGGTCACATTAATATCTTTAAAGGTGAAGTGTGTTAGTTTTTGGATGTTAAAATACTGTCTCCTATTCCAGCTTAATATGTAGAGGCAACTGTAAGTAAGCCTGTAATTGTAAACACTGTGGCTCCATGGTGCTATCAAAACATTGCTCTGTTTGTTTGAGTGTCCTGACCAGCTCTACACAGTAACATTAACCAATGGTCTGAGTTTGGGATTGGACTACCGCTTGTCCGACCAATGGAAGTAGGGGGAGAGTGTTTGGGAAACCTGTTTGAAAACAGCCATTATTAATGCAATTCCATTTGGTGGTGAAAAATTACACAATTCACCTTTGAGTTACATAACTACTACATAACAAATAATAGCATGACTACTGACTTGTCCAGAGTGTGTCACAAATGTATCAATTCAAGCACCCTGATGCCATGTCATGGCTCACTGTGATGGTTTCATCCTATTTCACACAATACCTAAAGGTTTATTAATGTGTGCCTCCTGTGCTGAGCCAGATAAACCTGAATCAAGGGATGTGTCCGTTTAATGGAGCTGAACGTTCCAGCACTTTATGTACTTGGGTGAGTGGCTCCATAAAATGTAACTCTATTTACTGAAGCAGGTAAATAGACAGGAACCACACAGTCAGGCCTCATCAATCAGACTTCACATAGAGCTGTTAGTGCCAGCAGCAGCCAAGTACATGCATGTGCACGTGCATGGACATACATTTCTGTAAAGTGGTGTATAGTACAGTACAGTCGGATGATTCTGTGTAATGGGATCCATAGTCTATTTTTTCATAATTTTTTTTAAGATCCTCTACTTGCAGGAAATTTTTTTTGTTATTTGACCCAATCAATATTTTAACAAGATGACCAAAATAAGGGAACACGCTAAAAGGAATTAAAGGCTGAAACAAACAAATCATAGGAAGATATAGGTTATTACTAATATCCATTGACTATAGTGGATTCTGAACAGACTCCAAGTTGTAAATTACAGTATAGCATTTGTTGCATTTTGGAAATAAAATCTGTGTGGGCCATCATAAGCTTATTACACTTAAAAATTATTTTGCAACAAAACACCCCTCCTTATCACACTCCAGGCACATTCCTACACATACAGATATACAGTATGTGCATGCTTCCATGCACACACTAGCGTATACATGTACCCAGTCTCATAGAGTGATTACTTATGACAGCTCCGCTTTCTGTGATGGGGAACCTGGGGTACTTGCATCTAAACCAGGCACATCACTTTCTCCAATCCTCTCCACAGAGGCCATTTCTGCAGAAACCAAAAGTGCCATACAGCAATACAAATTGCCATGAAATTTTTAATTTTTAATTTTTCTAAATGTCCTATCCAGTAGCTTCAGGCATTTTCAGAGCTGCCAATCAAATGCTATATAGGAATGATGGCACTAAAAATCCAACAACAAAAAAAACAATAAAAAATACTTAAAGGAAAATTCCTGGTTCAATACACATTAACCTCAATAGACAGCATTTGCTGCATAGTGTTTTGGGGTTTTAGAGTTAATGGTGCTTATGTCATCATGGCAACAAAGTTGTAAATTTTTATATCATTTACAATGAAAAGGTTAGTAAGTGATTTTATCACACTAAAATCAAGTTAGCATTCATCACATTCACTTCCATTGTCAGTGCCTCGCTGCAACAAATATTTTTGCTTTTTTTTATATAGAAAAGGAGGGATTAGTCAAAATGTATTTATGTGATAATCAACACTATCCCACAAATGCTGTCGATTGAGCTTAACTAGTATTGAACCCAAAACATTCCTTTAAATAGAATTTCAAAAGTTATTTTTCCCCATGATCTATTCACCATAGTGCATAAAAGCCATTAATGGCTAAGTAAGGTTATTTTGTTATATAAAATATATCTTATATAAATATTACATAATATTAATATAAATACTTAATATTATGTAAAACAGATGGTATAATCTCAAAGAGCTGGGGTCTCAGCTATCACTATGAGCAGTGAGAGTAATGACTTTTTAAATCCAAACATTTCCTCTTCGAGGTCCAAATGCATCTGAATGGTATTTTTGTTTCATTGAGACAAGAGCTCATGATAATATGTGTATTATAAATGCTGTAGAATTAAATAAGACTTAAATAAACATAATCGGTTTTAAGTGGAATACTTTATTCTGATTGTTCAGTCACAACATTAAGCAGTCAAATATTTTTGTATAATGACCATAAATAATGTTTATATTTGACCGTATTCCATGGCAACATAAAGGTACTACTCTCATAACACTTCTAACGCAAGTTAGAATAGCTCACATTACACTTTACAATAAGGTTTCAGTTGATAACATTAGTTAACAACAGTTAACATGAACTAACAATGAATGATACTTTTACAGCATTGTTATTTGTGTAATATTAATTTCAACAAAATAGTAATAAATGTTTTAAATAAGTTGTACACTCACCTAAAGGATTATTAGGAACACCTGTTCAATTTCTCATTAATGCAATTATCTAATCAACCAATCACATGGCAGTTGCTTCAATGCATTTAGGGGTGTGGTCCTGGTCAAGACAATCTCCTGAACTCCAAACTGAATGTCAGAATGGGAAAGAAACGTGATTTAAGCAATTTTGAGCGTGGCATGGTTTTTGGTGCCAGACGTGCCGGTCTGAGTATTTCACAATCTGTTCAGTTACTGGGATTTTCCCGCACAACCATTTCTAGGGTTTACAAAGAATGGTGTGAAAAGGGAAAAACATCCAGTATGCGGCAGTCCTGTGGGCGAAAATGCCTTGTTGATGCTAGAGGTCAGAGGAGAATGGGCCGACTGATTCAAGCTGATAGAAGAGCAACTTTGACTGAAATGCCACAACACGCACAACCTTGAGGCGGATGGGCTACAACAGCAGAAGACCCCACCGGGTACCACTCATCTCCACTATAAATAGGAAAAAGAGGCTACAATTTGCAAGAGCTCACCAAAATTGGACAGTTGAAGACTAGAAAAATGTTGCCTGGTCTGATGAGTCTCGATTTCTGTTGAGACATTCAGATGGTAGAGTCAGAATTTGGCATAAACAGAATGAGAACATGGATCCATCATGCCTTGTTACCACTGTGCAGGCTGGTGGTGGTGGTGTAATGGTGTGGCGGATGTTTTCTTGGCACACTTTAGGCCCCTTAGTGCCAGTTGGGCATCGTTTAAATGCAACGGCCTACCTGAGCATTGTTTCTGACTATGTCCATCCCTTTATGGCCACCATGTACCCATCCTCTGATGGCTACTTCCAGCAGGATAATGCACCATGTCACAAAGCTCGAATCATTTCAAATTGGTTTCTTGAACATGAAAATGAGTTCACTGTACTAAAATGGCCCCCACAGTCACCAGATCTCAACCCAATAGAGCATCTATGGGATGTGGTGGAACGGGAGCTTCGTGCCCTGGATGTGCATCCCACAAATCTCCATCAACTGCAAGATGCTATCCTATCAATATGGGCCAACATTTCTAAAGAATGCTTTCATCACCTTGTTGAATCAATGCCACGTAGAATTAAGGCAGTTCTGAAGGCGAAAGGGGGTCAAACACAGTATTAGTATGGTGTTCCTAATAATCCTTTAGGTGAGTGTATATGTTAACATTAGTTAATGCAAGATGAACTAACATAAACTAACAAAGAACAATTGTATATTTATCAACTAACATTAACAAATATGATATAATATAAATAAATATAATGATCATTGTTTGTTCATGATACTTAATGCATTAAATGTAATGTAAATAAACCTTATTGTAGTGTTACCAAAACAGTCGGTTACCTACCAACTGTACTAAAAATGGTCTTGGAGGACTTTTTAATATTACAGTGTATGGTGCATATAAAACCTTAGATGGATGGCTAGAAGCTCAGGAGTCTTCAGTTAAAAAAAAACAAAAAAACAAAACGGAAACAGAAACGGAAAAACATAGAAACAATTAAGAGACACAAAGAGTTGGATGAAAGCTAAATTAAAATAGAAGAGGAGGACAATGTTAAATATGTTAGCAACAGTCTGGTCTCATGAAAGTTAAGTGAGCATGGAGTTATATGCTTCATAACACGTTTGGCTGCACTTTTCAAGTGAAATGTCCAGCAGAGGGTGCCAAAAAGCGAGCAAAATTAGGTTGTTATCAGACAAGGCTTTTAAGGTGAATTTTAGGGTAAAACTTTACCCTAAACTTAACCAATAGTGTCCGGAAAGAGCCATTCTTAGAGTTTAACAAAACAGACATCCTTACCCTTAACCAACACCAAAACTTAACCGATAGTGTTTTAAAATGCAGAAGCGAAATGAAAAGCACATTTTCTGAAGCAACCATGTCTCTGTCATGTCACATGTTTGTCTGGTTATGAACCATGGTCCTCCAAAACTCTATCAGGTGAGCTACCACTCAAGCTAATCATAAGTGTGTTGATCTGAAATACAAGCGTTATGTATAATTGTATGATGTATAATTGTATATGTATATTGTACATTGTAAAATGTATAATTTTTGTAAAGATGCATTAGGGTAAATGTGTGTCGATATCATAACATGGCAAGGTCTGAGAAACAGAGTGAAAAGGATGTGTATATAAAGTCATAATCAGCCACTGAAGTCATGATTTGTGTGAAATTAACATCACAGCTGAACAGCTCTATAAACACACAGTTGTTGTAGCGTCTCTAGTGTTCATTTCACCTAGAAACTGCAGGGAATTGTACCTGGAGACATGTATAACAAGTTTTGTAAAAATGTATAAAGAGTCACATTTTCTCAATAACACCAGGTTGGATAGCTAAGTAATATAAAGATAACGTAGCATAAATTGTTTTACTGTTATAATAGGTGAATAAATATTGTAATATTGTTGCAGTATTTGTCTTTCTGCTATAGGCTGATTGTTTTTTACATTGTAATGGACTATGTTTCTTAGCAAAAGCCTTAAGATAATCAAATAAGTAAGGTAATAAAATAATTGAAACTTAAGCCATAAATGTATTAATTTGGTGAGATCAGCCAATCATTGCTTTATGTCAGGGTCCTAGTCACCCTATTGGGGTTATTTTGCAATAATGACCAGCTGGATAAACATGATGGCTTACTTAGACTGCATGTTGAAAATTAGGAGATTGCACAATATCTATATATTTCAAGGCGTGGAATTTCTCATTGATCATGTGCTGCATGCTGTCCCAGTGACCCATTGTTTCTATCCCCCAATCAGCCCATGTCAGACAGTTCAGATCTCTCACAATTTAGCAGAGGGTTTCAGTGTCTAAATGATACATTAAATGTGGGAAGGAGGGATAGATATTGTCAGTGAAAATGAGGACACTTGCATTCCCTGAGAGACACCCAAGCGCCTACTCGAGAAGCATCTAGAACTGTTGTTTTTAAATGTAACAAGAGCACTTCAGTGATACATCTACTATACTCTAAAAAAAATATGGATTCCTGCATGGAGGGATTCAGCTCCTCTGCTAGAGTAAAGAAGCTTTCTCTGTGCTGTGGAGGAGGGCTTATTATTGGATTTTTTTTTTGTCCTGAGGGTAATAAGACAGGGAAGGTAACAGCCCACAGGAATGATAATAAAACCAGTGGACCCATCAAGCTTCATCTGCCAATGTATAGCCTAATGTACCAACTACCCTTTCAATTTCCCCTCCAGATCATCATTTTCTATGTATCTCAAAATACTAAAAGAGAAAAAAAGATAAGACTTGCCTGAGTGGCTACGAATGAGAGATGAATTATTTCCCTAAGCTTGTCAGAAGTCAGAATGCTAAGGTTGTCCACAGCAGCTCCCACGTTTTCCCTCTGGGCATAATTAAGTCAATCTTGCAGGTAAAGGCATTCAGGTGGCCAATAATGTGTGAGCAGCGGTATTTTTCCAGTCAGTCAGACAAGTACTGTATATAAAAAGTTTTATCTGCAAAACACTCCTGAAAACAAATCTACAAGGTTTTATCTGTGACAATGTGCTGCAGTGGGATCCAAAATTCTAATGAAAATTATTTTATTTGGCATTTGTTCAAATTCAATTCAATTTCATATAATTTATATGTAATCAGAAAAATAATTTGAATGAAAAGTTGGATTTTAAAGTTGAATAAAAACACAATTAATATGAAACCTGAGGACCAGGCTGTTATTCAGTTGGAAAACATTTATCCATATAAATTATGCAATCCAAAGAAAGTTTGAACCGATGAAACACTTCTTATAATGTGTTACATATATACGAGCAGACAGAGGGCACTTTCACACTGTTACGAGAGAAAAGGTGGCTATGATATCACTGAGAAAAAATATGTGATTATATAGACTCTGTGGGGTTAACCTTGTGTAAACTGTAATGTGAACATTTAGCTTTATGCTAAGCTAAAATGCTTTTTCTAGTTCTTTTACATGCACGTTACCAGCCACGATTAATTATAAAAAAACATTTTTTTATCAAAAACATCCATGTTCGATCATGCATGTATATTTTTCTCTAGTAATATATTTAATATTAGGGCAAATATATGTTTCAAAAATTGTATTGTTGATGATAATTTTTAAATTGTTTTCCTTGCTTATAAAAAAAATTATTAAAAAATTATTCGCTACTGTACGCTACTGACTTTGAGTAATCTAACGGAATACGTTACAAATTACATTTTACAGCATGTATTCTGTAATCTGTAATGGAATACATTTTTAAAAGTAATCCTCCAAACCCTGGTCACAAAATTAGTTATTTAATTAGTGACCCAGCCATAGAGTGGAATCAATATATATTTAAATCATAAGATTTCTTTGTTTTAAATTGGTCAAACCCCTTAAAATTTCTAAGTATTATTGAAATTAGATTTTGAATTCTATATTTTGTGGTCTCAGACTTGAGGACCCAATATGAATCATTGTGTTGTAAAATTATTTGTTTGTTGAAAATTTTATTAATATTCTGTTAATTGGTATGACATTTTTTTTTTTAAATGTCCTTTTACATGGACACTCTAAATGCAGAATAGCATGTTTTTTTTGTTTTTTTTTTAGCTGTACTGACATATTGCAATGGCCCTTTAACTGCTAAAAAGTCTTATTGGAGCACTAAATGGCTACTAAGATGCTCACATGCTTAATTCATGCCTTCATTTGTTACTTTTTTAGGGGGAAAAAAGAGTTACATACAGAGATGAAGGGAAACAAGGCTTCACAATTTCATTATCCTAGAAAAGTTTGATTCCAGTCTTTGCCTCTGGCCTCTGGTGTAATCTGTGTGGATCAGGTTTGCTTATTAAAACAGAAGGCTGCATGTTCTGTGCTCAATATTATATAGTACTGAGCACTATATTCTCACCCACAGCCAGATAAAATTTACCTGCTTTGACACAGTATGCCAGTATAGACCTACAGCATGATGTTTTGTATTCTAAATAGTTCTAGGTTTATAGTTTGGCAATAGATGCAGAGTCTGTCATGGCAATCACACTGTGTGACTTCACAGTAAGAGGTCAGGTTTTGAAGAAGTTTCATATTGATTAGAATATAAGTTTTCTTCGGGAAACCGAAGAGGGAAGACACTAGAATGTGTCTTGTACATTTCTCTCATTTAATTTACTGATGAGCATTTTATCAATTCATGATTTCCAACACTTTACACATTAGATTGTAACAAATGCATAATGCATCAGTTTCTCTTAATTAAAAATTGTTGAAATTAATTGGTTACATATTTTGTTACAATCAATGTTGTATATGTTAACATTAGCTAATGCAATATGAACTAACATTAACTCATTATGAACAATTGTATTTTTATTAACTAGCATTAACAAAGATGAATAATTGCTGTAAAAAAAAAAAAAAAAAAAAAATACAGTATATTGTTCATTGGTGCTCATGATATCTAATGCACTAACTAATCTCAACGAATGGAACCTTATTGTAAAGTGTTACCAAAATCACAGTAGCCAAATACTACTGCCTTGATATTGGACACTTTAACTCTTAAATTAAAGTAATCATAGCTAACTGTGTATAGTGAATTTCTACAATGGCATCTGTAACTAAAAACTACTGATTTTGGATTATGCTCCATCCATGCCATTAGGTGTCATTAGGTGTGTTGATCCAATATTACACAAAGACAAAAGTTACTGAGTGCACCTTTAATTAATGTTATCAAATGGAAACTTATTACAGACCTGCCAACCTTGGAATTTTTTTTTTAGAGTGAAAAGAGTGAAGCATGAAATCATCCTCCAGATAAAAGCTTATTAAATAATTGTGTTAATTAATGATAAAAAATATATAACGCAAAGTGTAAATAAAATGTTTTATGGTAATTCAATATTAACAGACTAGTCGAAATGTAGGCCTTTCTAGATAGCTAAATTATTACCTGAAGCTGCTTCATGGTTTATGTCAAAATCGTAATTGCATAATGTGCAAAATGCATGGTTTAGCAGTTTGACGGGCGGAAGCACGGCCATTGCTCCTGATACTTTGTGAGGAACTGCTGTGGGGCATTGACTCGTTTCATTTTAGGCCTGCTACTCTCTCTCTCTCCCTGTCAGTGTCCTCATCTGATGTCATGTTTTTTTTTTTTTTTTTTTGTTAGCTGGAATGCACGCACGCACACACACATACATCTCGGTAACTTTCTAGGTAACATTATTTCTGTTGCACATGCACTCAATTTTTCCCATCTTGTCATAATCTGCTTTAATAATAATTATGAATGCGAATAAAGTCACGTTTAACAAATTGCGACACATGGTCACTGAGCATATAACTTTACATTACTTTGCCAAATTAAATGCCTGGGTCAGGTTGCACCAGCTGTGCATAAGTTCTCACGTAAGTTAGGCCGTAAAGTTCGCAATAAGGCCAAGGAGGCCACACTTGCCCGAAAGGGGAGGTAAAGGTGATGAATACATCACATGGGTTTTTAGGCGGCATGTGGAGATGGCGCAGTGGTAGATCCAACCTCGCTAGGAGGGGTGAGTTGCTACAACATGGCGACCGGAGGGCAGCTGGAACTGCCTAATGGAGACACGGGTCCAGTCATAAGGGGACCGTACCGTGGAAAATACGCACAGGGTATGTGTGTATACACAGGGTACACATACAGTCCTGTCCTGTGGAGCACCTATTCCAGTACAGGGTAGATTAAGTACCCGCAGTGGATTAGGTCGGTGAGTTCCTCCTCTGAACTGCGGACCCAAAGAGACAGCGCACAGTTTTACCTCAGCCGAGGGAAAGGGTGCTAGGTGCAAGCAATCTACCCGGCCAGACCGTCAGCGTGTTACCGAGTTCTACCAGCTCGGACCTGAGAAAACACGGGACGATACTGACTCAACCCAGAGATTGTAAAATCTCATGAAGGTATTAGGTGTTGCCCAACCCGCTGCTCTACATATGTCTGCTAGGGAGGTACCTCTGGCCAGTGCCCATGAGGACGCAACACGGGAGCCACTAGAATGACTTGTTCCTCGTCCTCCCTGACCTTGCACAGCACCTGTGCAAGAAGGCTCACTGGGGGAAATGCGTACTTGCGCAGCCCCACAGGCCAGATGTGTGCCAATGCGTCTGCCCTAGGGGGAGCCTCTGTTCGGGCGTACAAGAGCGGGCAGTGGGAGGTCTCTCGGGGGGCAAACAGGTCTACCTGGGCCTTGCCTAACCGTTCCCAAATCAGCTGGATTGACTGGGGGTGAAGCCTCTACTCTCCGACTTGAGTCGCTGCTGGCTCCAAAGGAGGAGACGACGGGCGAGTCGTGACATGTGGAGGGAGCGTACGCCGCCTTGGCGATTTATGTACGCTACCACGGTGACCTGACTAGGACATGTTTGTTCCGAACTAACAGGAGGAACTTCCGCAGGGCAAAGAAAACAGTCAGCAAACTCTAGGCAGTTGATGTGCCAGCGCAGCAGGGCCCCTTTCCAATGGCCCGCGGCTGCGTGCCCATTGCACACAGTGCCCCAACCCAATCTGGAGGTGTCGGTCATGACCAGGACACGTCGGGACACCTGCTGCAAGGATACTCCTGCCCGTAAAAAGCAGAGGTCTGTCCAGGGTTTGAATGTTTGGCAGCAGGCGGGGGTGATCGTCACACGGTGCGTGCCGTGGCGCCATGCTCGTCTCGGGACTCGGGTCTGAAGCGAGTGCTGAAGCGGTCTCATATGCATCAACCCCAGAGGCGCAACCGCCGCGGAGGATGCCATATGCCCCTGGAGCCTCTGGAAAAGTTTTAAAGGGACCAATGTGCCTGGCCTGAGAGTGGCAGGACACATCAGAACTGATTGCGCACACTCGTTGGTGAGACGTGCTGACATTGAGACTAACTCCATGCCGAGAAAAGAGATGCTCTGAACCGGGAAGAGCTTACTCTTTTCCCAGTTGACCTGAAACCCCAAGCGGCTGAGGTGCCTGAGCACCTGGTCTCTGTGAGCGCATAGTAACTCTTGCGAGAGGGCCAAGATAAGCCAGTCATCAAGGTAATTGAGTATGTGGATGCCGGCTTCTCGGAGCAGGGCAATAGCTGCCTCTGCGACTTTCGTGAAGACGCGAGGGGACAGAGACATGCCGAAGGGGAGGACTTTGTACTGATACGCCTGGCCGTCGAACGCGAACCAGCTCCGGAGCTAACATCTCGGGCTCTGGGTCGAACGTCTCAGGAGCGCCTGGGAGCCTTCCGGGTCCCCGAGGGGGTCCGTGAGACGGGGGTGTCTGATTCCTGCAGGGTGCTCGACGCTGGGGCTGAGAGCTGGGCCCGGGTTGAGGCGGAGCAGGGTTTTTCTTAGCCACAGGAGGACGCCCTCGGCGAGCAGATTGTGCATGGCCCATGGCGGCAGGATTGCAGCGGGGCAGGATGTGAGATATGGCCTCCATCTGCTTCTTCACCGCGGAGAACTGCTGGGCGAAGTCCTCAACGGTGTCGCCAAAGAGGCCGAACTGGGATACAGGGGCGTTGACAAATGCCACCATTCAGCATGTTGATGACAACTGTCCCTCATTAATTGTTTCCTTATTTAAACCTCACTTGGTTCCATGTTTAATGCTAGATTGTTGAAGTGTGCTCTCTCTGCCTCAGTCAGTCCTGTTCCGTGTTTTCTGTGTTGGTTGCCAGCCTATGCCTGTTTGATTGGATCCCATAGCTAGCCGGTGCTCCCTCTGCTCTCAATACTCCCTCAACACACACACACACACACACACACACACACACACACACACACACACACACACACTTTGCCTAAGGATTCCTCACGGATCTGCTTTTTACACTGCCACTATCCACGCACGCCTACGAACACACTCTTCGCTTGAGGATTCCTCACGGATCTGCTCTTCTTACTGCCACTAAGCACGCACGCCTACGAACACACTCATCCTCTCCCCGCTGCAGTCTTGCCGGGTTCTTTACTGCATGCCAAGCCTACTGTTTTTTTTTTTGTTGAATTTAATACAATTCTGTGAATTGTTCCTCTGCATTTGGATCACTTGTTTTGTGCTTGACACTTATCTCAGACGAAATAATAAGTCTTCACCTGATATTTACTACTAAAAATGTGCTACATTCCCCCTGACTTATTTTCCCTGTGAATTAAGTTTATTTTTCTCACCCGGTAAACAGTTTTTTGTTTTAAGCATAAATCTCAAACATGATTTAAAATATTATGCCAGTTTGCTTGTCAAATAGATTAATAACGTTTTAAGAATGTTTAGTTATGTATTATGGAAGCCTTGAACCACACTTTGCAAAAAAAAAAATAAAAATACAAAAATAAACTAGATTAAATTTTTTTTATGTGTCTTAGTGCCTTCCTGAGCCTATGTCTTACAGACACTTTTTTCCTTGTGTTGTCTTTTCTCTGCAAGAGACAACACATGAGAATTTTTTCTTGCTAGCTAAAATTAGCATGCAGTGCAAACCTCGGCCACCAGGTATTGCAATAGCCACTATCAGTAATGATAGTTTAGCCACTACCAGTAATGCAATCTTAAGCCTGGTTTATACTTTTATACTGGACGAACTAAATCACCCTAGGCAAACAAAGCTGGCATTTATATTACACGCAACATGATTTTAAAATTAGTTAGTTTAGGGTGATGTCACAGTGTAACACAGATAATTTTCGAGGGCAAGGAAGAGGCGAGAAACCGGCTTGACATATAAACTAAATGTTTAATGGAAAACTCAAAAGACAAACACATAAGATAACGGATGTCCGTAATTGAGCTCTCTCTCTCGATCGCCGTCTGCGAGTGGCCTTTATCCCTCTTGACGGTTTAATTAGCCTAATACGGGACCGGGCGTGCGTAATCACGCGCCGGTCCCGCCCTCCACCGTGCCACATTCCTCCCCCGTTCTTTCAGGCTGGGGACCCCCGGCCTGACGTACATCCCCTGGGGGGGGGGTGCCTCCCGCGTGGTCTGCCGGCAGGTCATCCCCATCAACCTGGACGAGGGAGGGGGCAAGGGGAGGGAAACAAAAAAACAACAATTAAAAATGGGGGGGAGGGTTCCTGCACTGGGCAGTACCTCCCCTCCCACAAACACCATAATTTAAAAAAGAGGGAGGGGCAAGGGGAGGGAAACAACAATTAAAAATAGGGGGAGGAGGTTCCTGCACTGGGCGGTACCTCCCCTCCCACGAACACCAGAATTTAAAAAAAGAGGGAAAAGGCCAACGCAGAGCGGTAGCGAGAGAGAGAGGAGAGAGAGATTAAAGGAAAAAAAAAACGTACTCGCCGGTTCTCTGATACGCCGTAGCTCGTTCCTCAGCCACTTCTCCACCCTCTACAGGACGACAGCCGCACCTCTCCGGGCAGATCGGAGGCAGTCCTCAGCCCCTGGCGGACGGAACGCCCCACCGCGTTCCCGGGGTGTCGAAGGGGCCTCCCCCCGCCCCTGGCAGCGGTTCTCCCGCTCCAGGCGGTCGGCGGCGAGCCCCTCCCCGCACGCGGTCGGCAGTCTCCAACCCCGCCGCGTTCCAGCGGCTAGTAGGGGACTCCCCCGCCCCTGGCAGCGGCCCTAACCACTCCAGGCGGTCGGCCAGGAGCCCCTCCTCCCCTCGCGGTCGGCGGCCATTCCTCCGCGTCCAGGTGGCTGGGCTCCTCCGTCCCCCGGCAGATGGCCGCGGCTGCTCCACTGAGAAGTGGCGAGAACTCCGCTACGGCGCATCCCTCTTCCTTCCCGGGTTTCGGCACCAATGTAACACAGATCATTTTCGAGGGCAAGGAAGAGGCGAGAAACCGGCTTGACATATAAACTAAATGTTTAATGGAAAACTCAAAAGACAAACACATAAGATAACGGACGTCCGTAATTGAGCTCTCTCTCTCGATCGCCGTCTGCGAGTGGCCTTTATCCCTCTTGACGGCTTAATTAGCCTAATACGGGACCGGGCGTGCGTAATCACGCGCCGGTCCCGCCCTCCGCCATGCCACACACAGTGTTTAGCGTACTGTTCCAGCCACAATTAAAGCCAATAATGTATGTTTTTCTCTCTGTGGACCGCCCGATTTTAGCGCTGCTTTGCTTCTTTGCTTTATTAAACTTGTCACAGAACCCCTTAAAAACTCCAATCTCTCATTACTTAATCTCTCACTACTTATTTATCGTGGCCACGCTGTCTTTGTAGAGTTTGTGTTGCAAATCATGTAAAAAAAAAACGAAATTAAAAAGTGCAATTAATGAAATATGGGCTTCAAAATGATCTATTTTAACTAAAATAGGTAACACATAGCTGGCACACATAAATCATCATGTCCAAACCCCACCCACAAATAATTTTAACCAAACATCAGTGCTCTTAGACTAGCCGAGTTCTCCTAAGTCAAGAATTTTAGAGATGTATGCAAACTGGAGAAATCTCACTAAACGAATATCTTCGTTTAGAACAGAAACATCACTGCAATTCATCATCATCTGTAGGCAAAATAAGTGAAGCCTATTTGCCCAGAAAGTATAAATTAGCCTTTGTACTTGTGTGTAGTGTGGTACTTTATCTGCTTATTTATATTTGTATAATACTCTAACTCTCAAACAGTATATATGTTTGTTTTATGTTATTAAGATTTGCAAAACATTCTTTTTAGAGTATTATACAACTATAAATCAACAGATCAAGTAGCCGTCATCTGTCACATTGTAAGCATTTCATGCTTACTGATAGTGGTACCTGATGGCCGAGATTGGTACCGCATGCTATTTGTCAGCTAGCTAGTGAGCTAAAATGAATAAATAATTCTCTGATGTGTTGCCTCTTCGGGAGGAAAAAGATTTGGAGAGGAAAAAATTAATTTTTGTTGTTGTTGTTGAGTTTTGTAGTGTAGACCAAACCTATAGTAAGCCTATCCAAAAGTCTTCAAAAAGTTTGCTGTAACATTTAAATGATATGGTTAATCTAAATAAAATGTTCAGTTAATATTTTAATACATGTATGTTATTAAATAATATCATTACATTATAATAATAGTATAGCTAAGAATATTTCTGTATACAAATAACATTTTTACTAGTGTACTCAAACCTTGCTAGCTTTGAACCTGAAGGTTAATTTTATTCTATATCATTTTTTACCAATATTTAGAGGAGCTAGCTGGCACTAGCTGTCTAATCTGTCAAATTTTACACAACAGTTTGTCAGCTTTCTTCCACAACTTACTGAGGATGTGCTGCAATGCTTGTAAACAATGGGATTGGTCTATACGTTCAACAACACTTTCAGCTTTGGTGAAAGTGCAGTTTGAAATTCAGTAAGCACAGATTGATTTCGGCAGCAAAACTACTGTTGCTGAATGCACAGTGCGATAGTCTGCAACTACATGAACACAAACGCCTCTAGCTACGCAAGCTCAATTTCATGTATTGTTGCGCTCTGAAATGTCTGACAGTGGGTTAGTCAAATGGGTCAGTTTTCTCTTGCAGGCCATGGCATATATAATAATATATATATTATTTGTCATTTAAAACCATGAATGGAATAATAACAAATTAAAGTGTAATGAGTTGCTAATTGATAAATTCAGTCAAGGCTAAAAGAAACATATTGAATTTAGTGAACAAACAAATTCAAATTTTTTGTTTGTAATAGTGTTGCTGAACACAATTATTTAGACAACTCTGGAGATGATTAATGTCCCAGAGCATCATATTGTCTTGACTTTGCATCTTTCCTCAACATTCCCTTTTTTAACAGTAAAGCACACATTGAAAAATCAGTTTAGCGGTCTCTACGACTCACTGCGTACTGTAGCAGTTCATGATTCACGTAGAGGCTGCAGTTCTAGGTCAAATCTGATAATATACTCCCTCCCCTCCTACAGAAGAGAGACGAGAAGCTGTCAGTCACTAAAGTACCACGGGAACAAGTACCCAGCTGTAGCAAAGCATAATAAACAGAATCCTTAATGGAAAGAGGGAAAGGAAGTGCAGTACTTGTAACGTAGGCATAAAGAGCAAATGGTAGTCCTCACATCTCAATGTTGTGGTCATAATCTCTTGACTAATTGTCCATCAGAGTTTAATGTTGTTTGTCACTGGGAAATATGCAGTCACTGGAACAAAGGAAATTAAGATGTGTGCAATGACTATATGTTTGCTCCGAATCTTAACTGACAGAAATATAGCTGTTCTGGTGAGATTTTGTTGTGAGGGAGTTTGATTCTGATTCTGTACCATAAGAAATTGACTCAATGAAATTGCTTGGAAAACTTTAGGACACATTGAATCCTTGTCAAGTTTAAAAAAAAAAAAAAATTTAATAGCAGATGTTTTCACATTTTGTGTTTAGGGTTGGGGTTGGGGGGGGTGATGAATAAAATATGAATTCCTGTAGACTGTATTACATAATTTACCAACAACATAAACAACTTACTTTTGGAACCACTCTCCTGACAAATTGCCCAGAAACTGGAGCGTACATGTGCCCATATTTTAATCAACTCTTTCAGCTTCAGCCACTGGGGGCAGTGTATTTCGGGACAGAATTTCGGAAAACACAGACCAATTTCAGCAGCGGAACTTTCAACCTCCTGTCACTGAATTCACAATGTAATTTAGGAATACATTTAGGTAATTGCAGTAATAATTAGTGTAATTACATTTAGGAATCCACTAACATATAAATGTCTTTGTGGCATGGTGGAGGGCGGGGCCGGGTCGTGACTCAACACGCCCGGTCCCGTATTAGGCTAATCAAGCCTCTGAGAGGGTTAAAGGCCGATTGCGGACGACGTGCGGGAGAGAGAGAGATCGTTCACGTACATGTCCGTTGTCTCATGTGTTTGTCTTTTGAGTTCTCCATTAAACCTATTATTTTATATGTCAAGCCGGTTTCTCGCCTCTTTTTTGCCTGTGAACTTGATCTGTTCTACATTGGTGCCGAGACCCGGGAAGGAAGAGGGATACGCCGTAGCGGAGTTCTCGCCACTGCCCAGTGGAGCAGCCGTGGCCATCTGCCGGGGGACGGAGGAGCCCAACCGCCTGGACCCGGAGGAACGGCCGCCGACCGCGAGGGGAGGAGGGGCTCCTGGCCAACCGCCTGGAGTGGTTAGGGCCGCTGCCTTGGGCGGGGGTTGGAGACCGCCGACCGCGTGCGGGGGGGAGGGCTCACCGCTGACCTCCCCGGGAACGTGGCGGGGCGTTCCGTTCACCAGGGGCTGAGGACTGCCTCCGATCCGCCCAGAGAGGCGCGGCTGTCATCCTGTAGAGGGTGGAGAAGTGGCTGAGGAACGAGCTATGGCGTATCAGAGAACCGGCGAGTACGTTTTTTTTATTTTTTTATCTCTCTCTCCTCTCTCTCTCACTGCCACTCTGCATTGGCCTTTTCCCCCCCAGGGGATGTACGTCAGGCTGGGGGTCCCCAACCTGAAAGAACGGGGGAGGAATGTGGCACGGTGGAGGGCGGGGCCGGTTCGTGACTCAACACGCCCGGTCCCGTATTAGGCTAATCAAGCCTCCGAGAGGGTTAAAGGCCGATTGCGGATGATGTGCGGGAGAGAGAGAGCTCGTTCACGGACATGTCCGTTGTCTCATGTGTTTGTCTTTTGAGTTCTCCATTAAACCTATTATTTTATATGTCAAACCGGTTTCTCGCCTCTTTCTTGCCCGTGAACTTGATCTGTTCTACAGTCTTCAAAGCTAAAAGACGCAAAACTTTTTTAAGTTCAAGTTTGAATAAATCTACATTAAATGATATGAACAATCACAGTATTGCTCTCACAAGAATTTCAATGGCAACATAACGGACAAACTTACATTTTACAATCAGACTATAAATTAAAGCACATAAATATTATTTGGCCATCTCTTCAAAAGCAACAGCAATATGTTGTTGACTTCAGTAACATTAACAAGTGTTGTAAAAAATGAACTGAATGTTTGATATACTAATTAGATTAAAATAAAACATTGACCATCTGCCACTGGAAAGCTGGCAGGCATACATTATTTCAGTCCAGTCAGTATTTAGAGAAGCCTTATGTCTTCTTTCAAAGATGGTGTAACTTGGCGAGACCTCACACAGAGATGAAACACACCGACAGATGACGGTATTCTGATAAATAGCTTTTCCCAGGAATATTAAATATCAAAAACACACGTATCTTCCTTATATTATTTGCACATTATTATGTGGAGTGAAGATAATTGTGTGGGTGGTAACCACAGGAAGGCATCGTGCTAAGTATAGATGTATAGTGTTTTGATTTTTTTAGATTCTTGATGGAGCGTATTTTAATAGATAAAGAGATGATATATGAAGCATGTTGTTTGGAGATAACTGATGTCAAATAAATTGACCATATTGTATTATGCAAACACAGAGTAGCTTTGTTGAATTACATCCCAGCCTATGATGGTTGAATAAGCACCGGAGCAATATTATTCTCAAGTTCTACAAAAATGTGCATCTCCAGGCCAAACCACATATCCTACCACTTTTTGCGCATTCAAAACCCTTTTAAACAATCCCGGTAACATGATGCAACAAAATTGTAACATATGACACCATGATGACATTTCTTCCTTCCTACAGCAAGTGCACATAAACTAAGTAAACCATATCTCGACATGTAAGAAGCTGCATCAAGACAAGAATTTTGAAGGGGCACTGAGAAGAACAGCCTCGTATGCATTTCCATTTTCAGTTTCAACCTGGAAAGATGAACATGTTTAGACATCTATCAGTGAAAAACAACTGATAGGTTGTGATTACTTAACTGGTTAACCAGGGCACCATGGCTTACTGTATTTGAATGAACTTTAAGTAGGGGGGTGGAAGTTGGGGGCACAATCTGTAAAGATTTAAAAACCCTGTTATAGAGTTAACTCTCCAGTCTATCTGGGTCTTAAAGGAACTGATTATAGGGAACTTCAGGTCAATAGGCCTACTGTTGGCAAGGTAAGAGATTTCCATGGAGATTAAGGAATAAAGTTGTCAAGAAAACAGCTGCACTGTATCACTAGAAATCTAGAAACAAAAACTAGGTTCTGTTAGAGTGTGGGTCAGTGTGTCAAATCTTTTAGGTTTACTAACAATACAGGAGCTAAAATGGCTAATAGGAATCCATTACTTTTCATTGCTTCCTTTGATTTTTGGCATTTGAGATGACCAGAGAACAATTTGATACTTAAATAAAGACACTTATGCAATTATGTGAGTCTTTCAATAATACAAATGTGCATTGTGTACCATAAACAGTTAAATGAAAGAACGACAAATGAGTGAATTAGCACAATTCAATATTTAATTTTATAACATCAGTGTAACACACTGAATATAACCAATTATTAATATTCATGCCAGTATGGTAAAAATAAACACTTTGCACCACTTCCCTCAGAAATATTATATTTTTTACACTGATAAAAAGGCAGTCTCATTTAAAGTGGAAAAAGAGCTTAATAAACTCAGTGATCACTGATTCCAAAAGGGCAAGAGGAGCCTGGGCAGTATTTCAGTTATGATAACAATGCAATATGTGGCTACAGTGTCATCTGACTTTTGAAAAATGCGGGTCTGAAAGAAAGTGAAGACCAACCATGCTGTGCAGTGTGTGGATTTTTAATTCAGTCAAAAAACTATTTGTATCGTAATGTTTCACAACAATATAAATGAAAACTACTAGATGTAGGGTGAATACAGGTAAAGTGGGACACTTAAAGGGATAGCTCACCGAAAAATGAAACTTCTCTCATCATTTACTCATCCTCATGTCATCCAAGATGTGTATGACTTTCCTTCTTCTGCAAAATACAAACAAAGATTTTTGGAAGAATATCTCAGCTCTGCAGGTCATTGCAATGCTAGTGAATGGTGGCCAGAACTAAAAATCACATAAAGGCAGCATAAAAGTAATCCATATTACTCCAGTGGTTTATCTATATCTAAAAATAAATCTCCACTTTCAGAATGTGAAAGTGGAGATTTATAGTAAAAAAAAAAAACTTTAATATTGATCTGTTTCTCACACACACCTAACACATCACTTCTAAAGACATATATTAAACCACTAGAGTCTTATGGATTACTTTTATGCTGTCTATATGTGATATTTGGAGCACTTGCATTATATGGACTACAGAGCTGAAATATTCTTCTAAAAATCTTAATTTGTATTCTGCAGAAGAGTGAAAGTCACACACATCTGGGATGACATAAGGGTGAGTAAATGATGAGAGAATTTTCATTTTTGGGAAAAATATCCCTTTATCAAATTTGTTTATTCTTCCATTACTTAAATCAGCATTATGGTTATCCTAAACTATGGGATGGCATTGATCTAGCCATTTGGATCATATTTTAAAACCAATGCCAATAACAAATTATCTAAAAGTGTCCCATGTTAGATAGACATTTTTTAGTTTTTAATTTGAAAATATCAAATTCCTTCAGATTTCTCTGAAATAAAATGTTTTATTGTTCTAAACTAAATATCTAATCATCACCTTTACATGTATTTTATTTTAGCAACAATTTGTTACAATTGACTAAATTGAGACAATCCATCTTTCAATGTTATTCAATATTAATCTTTTATTTGGATCCTTTTTATTCAATAGGTCATTAACAACTGACCTTTTCTTATAGATACTGGAGGTATAATAAATGCCAAATTTAATGCCAATTACTATATATCAGCTGATTATGGTGCAGCTCAGAGCGTATTTGATAGTCATCAGTGGCGTCCTGTACTTACATGGCATGTATTCATTCATACACTTTAATTTTATGAATTGTATGGTTTTTGTGAGTGCCCAGACCTCTGGCCATTTTGATTGGGTGTACATGAAAAGTCACAGCAAAACACTGCTTTTGGCAGGCAAACATCATTCTCATTGGCATTAAGTTTTATACAGTTAAAAAATGCAGCATGCAGTCAAATGCCTGAGTCCAACACCACTGTGTTTTTGGTGGCTCACTGTTGCTCTAGTGTGTATAAGGATTAGGTATGTCATCTCAAAACCTCTCCACTCTAATTTCCCACACCCAGTGGAGTTGAATGCCCTCATAGCTTTCTGAAAACTGTGCCTAATCCCCCGAACAGGCACCCTGGGGACCACGCAGTCAGCTACATTCGATTACAGAGACTAACACTGACTGCAACAGTATTACAGCTTTTAGCTTCTATTATATCCATCTGTTCAATTTCATGGCAGACTCAAAGAATAATGCTTTCACTGTCCATGCTCCTCTCTGCTGGGCTGAATGAAATAAAAATTAAGTCAAACAGAACGAGGAAGGCTATTCTTATTGTTACTAATATTTATATGCTGCCAAATATATGTCAGATAAAAGTGAATTGTAGTCATTGTTAAATAGAATTCTTACAGTCAAATCATCAAAAAATGCCCAGTAAATAATATTTCTATGAATATTGTCATCTTTCAAATGTTTTTCAAGCTTGAAGAGATTTTGAGAGTCATTTGCATATCACTGTGACCCAATAAGGCTTTCTCACCATACACTTGTGAAAAGCTATAATGTAAAGTATTGGGGATTAGAGCAAGAAACTGAATGTTCAAATGTAATTCTTAAAATTGTTGTTGTACCATATGGACATGAAAAACCCTTGAAGAGATAACAAAAGATGAGTAGTGAGTTCAAATTGATGAGAATGTGTTTAGGGAATGTAATTAAGGAATATGTGGAGACATATATGGTAAAGACTATTGCTTTGTCTGAAGAAAAAAAAAACATAAGGCTGTTAAATCCTTGCTTTTTTGTGGAATGCTTTATGGTAGATAATTTTATGTTAAAGGATCTATATGCAGTAGTGGTAAAATTAATACACTGTTATCGTTTTAATCTTCATAGCATGCTCTCTTCAGAACCCCACAATTTAACATTACTTGTGGTTTTTAAGAATGTACTAATAAAAGTACAATAGATCTGATGGGAAATAAGAGGCAAAGGAGCATTAGTCATTATGCTGTAATCCTCTAAAGTATGAGTTGGAAGAGTAAAGGATGAGCAACTGCCAAATGACCAACCTAAAGGTAATTTTGAAATCAACACCTTCTAAATTAAACACTTAAAGGGATTGTTTACCCCAAAGTTAAAGTTCTATCATCATTTACTAACTCTCATTTAGTTCCAAACTCCTACAAAACTGAAAGAGATGTTAGTATATTTTTCTCAGACAACGTTTACTTGTATTGCATCTTTTTTCCATACAAGGAAAGTGAATGGTGACCGAGGCTAACATTCTGCCTTACAACTTCTTTTATGTTCCATGGAAGAAAGAAAGTCATGTGGATTTGGAACAACATTAGGTTTAGTAAATAATAACAGACCTTTCATTTTTTCTCCATAAACTTTTCCTTTCATTATGCTGTGATTGGTTTAGCAACGTGGCTGTAGTTTGGGTAACTGTGGAGCAGTATATGAAAGTCAGATTAAAATGTGAGAGTAATGACATATGGCTCTGCATTTAATGTATACTGTAGATATTGGTTTTGGGAAACAATACTAGAAATCCATGACTTTCATATGTCTAATAACATAACACCAAAGCTGATGGCATGCAAAACGTTCAGTGCATGCTTGGTTATTTCCAAATTTCCTGAATGTGTTCATGCTTCTAATAATGCAACAAGAGTGAGCTTTCCTCCAAAATGCAGGCCCCATTGAGACTTGCACTTTGTGCATTTGCATAATTGATCATTGGAAAAACAATTAGTCCCTAGTCCTACCATGCCAGAGCTTACCACATATCCATCCAGCATGCATGTATATCTTTCAAAAACATGTACATTCTCTCTTATCTACTATAAAGTTCCACAAAATCAATACAGGCAATAATGATTTATGGATTTTGAAACGTAACGAAACATGTTATGGATTCACTTCTTAATCACATCTTGCAAGATTCCATTTCCAATCACTACACTTATAAAAGAAAATTCTGCATACTGCAGCAGGAAGAAATACTGGGGTATTTGAGCAAACTGGATTAAGTGACTGCAGCCATTCACAGTTCACTATGAAGAGCACTCTGCTCAAATAATGATGGAGGTATTAAACTAAGCCTGATTTTGCCTTACCCAAAAACCCAGGTCTGGAAAATCAAGCCATCACCCAAAGAGAAAATGCCCTGAAATATCACTTGGTTAGGAGATCAGATGTGCAAAATCAGAATAAAAAGTGCATTTTAAAAACATTTCTGCATGCATCTGACTCCGTACATGTACAAGCAACTACTATCCTTAGAGAAGATTTTCATTGGAAGGCCAGATTACAGCCGGACATGCAAGAGTGAGAGGAAGGCAAGTAATAAATGAAACCAGCATATCAATATCAAATAAATAAATATATTTCTCCTAATTCAAAAGGGTCCATCATCCCCCTCTGTATCTGGAGTGACAGGCTGAGAAACAGCAAAGATGTCCTGGCACTGAGGTTTGGTTTTTGGTGAGGAGGTCTGAGAAGACGCAGAAGGTTTCCTCTTCTCTGAGAGTAGTCTTAAAATCTCCCCCACTTGGTCCTCCAGTGTCGCTAACCGGCTATTTAGTGCCTGAATATCCCCCTTTAGTTCCAGTTTTGCCTCATACAGGCTGTTTTGAAGCACAGCCTGTTCAGGAATGGGCTGAAAGTGCATACCCCGAAGAGTAACATCACACACTCCAGGACTAAGCTGATCATACGGACTCCTTTCCATTGGACTCCTCTCCATTTGGCCCCTTTCGTAAGGGCTCCGCGAATCACCTACCCTGTCTATACGCAAGTCACTCTTTGTGATTCCACTGTCACAAGAATCAGTCTTGTGCAGTGCACTATTCTCATCTGTCTCATCACCACTGTTACCATTGCCATTTCCAGCAGGACCCCTGTCGCTAGACCCTGCACCTTCAGCTTCCTGGATCTTGCGATTCTCGGAGATAACATTCAGGGGCTGTGCAACATCCCCCCACTCCTCTTCCTTTTGCTGCGGCTTGTCCAGTTCCAGTGGAAGCATGGGAGAATCTCCTGATGCAGCATTACGGAAACGCATCCAGCCTCGTCCCCTTCCTCCTCCTCTGGGTCTCACAGGACTTGTAACCTTTAGACAACTCTGGTCCTCTACACCACCACTAGGCTTAAGCTCCATGGCCTCATGGCCATCACTCATGCTGGGTTCCTCGGTCTGAACATACGCTAGGGCATTTTGGATTGGGGTTATCTGTGAGATAGTCACAACACTAGAACCACTGTTCCCATTGCCTGAGCCAGGGACCCCATTTTGCATGGGGGCCACATTGTGATGTTGAAGGGGATGGTGGCCCTGGCAATGGGGCTGATATTGCTGCTGATGGAGCTGGTGGGACAAGGGATGGAGGTGATGCTCTACCTGAAACTGGTTCTTCTCCAGGTCAGGCTGCAATGGACCTTGTGTACGCATCTCCTTCTGCTGTTTAAATTTTTGGAAGAGCTTGCGCACAGGATGATCCACAGGGATGGACAGTGTCACTTCGTTCTTCCGGTGTCTCTTTTCCTCTTCCTCCTTCTTCACATCAACAATCTTGCGGAAAATAATCTGTGGAGATATAATTATAGAGAAATAGTGAGAAATCAGCATGGTATGGCTCATCTCTGCACTCAGTTAATTAATTAAAGACTTTATCCAACCTTTAAAGGGGCACTCTACAGAAAAACAAACTCGAGAAGTCATGTAGAATGTTATGCTGATTAAATCAACCACTAGCTTATTTATATCTGAGCAAGATCATTTTTGTCATGGCTGATGTTGCAGAGAGTAAATTTATCATGTATTCTTCCACTCATGGCCTTTACTTCCAAAGAAGAGAGTTATACTGTAGTTCAACAGAAAAAGCTTTCTTTTATAACTCATAATAAGACTTGAAAGAGTGAAAAAGGCTTACTGTGTCTTCAGTATCGTTAATCTGGTCTGTATGGTGTTTTCACTTTATATATATACCGTACTGATAATCGGTTTGGCTGAAATTTTTAATCAATATTTGCACTTTACCACTCAATTGGTTGATCTGTAAGTTCTTTAAGGGGTCATGTCATGAGGAATACAATTTCCCTTGATATTTTGACATATAAGAGGTCATTCTACTATAAAAACAACTCAAAACTTTATTGCATTGGTGATTAAGTTTTGAGTTATTTACTAATGCGTCTTCCCTATGTCACTAGGGGGCCCATTAATTCATGACCACCTCTACAGCGAAAAAACATCAGCGCCTACTTTACGTCACTGTGCCTTTGGCCCCACCCACTGGTGCTCAATTTGAGCACAGGGAGAGAGCAGGACAAAAAGCCTAGAGTGGGCTAACTATTCCTGAACACCAAAGGGGACCCATCTGAACTATTTTGAATTATTTTTGTATTTAAACATGCACTTCACAGACCTCTTTGACCATTGTCATGTATCTTGCGGAGCTTTTAAAATGCACAATTTTAAGTTACAACTCTGAAAAGGAGACGCCATCATCAGTTTTGAGCACAAACGTGGCCTAGACACCTTCTTGTGCCCATCTGCGCTATTTTTAATTGTTGGTGCAAGAAAACATGCACTAGATGGACGTCTTTGACCGACTTAAAATGTTTCTGGCAATGTGTGCCTCAGTGCATGACAATACTGTAAATTATGTGTGTGTGCATCTTGTTTAAATGTGCTTTGGACTATGTATGTTTTTTTTGTTAGGCTCATATCAGCGTGGATTGCTTGTGAAAAAATCATAATGTGATTCAAACTTTGGAAATGAACTGTTATTGAAAAATGGGGAAGTTAAAAATACTTGAACCTGATCACAAAACCTTAAGTAAACTGTTTAATTTATGAATATTTCAGATGTCATGACTGTTTAATAGTTTATGGCACAGCAATGCTTACAGTATGTGAAAGTTTAATATATTCGGATGCAATGTGTTATGGGTTATGTGTAAACTCTTAAATGTAGTTTTATAATGTTGTGGAGCTTGTTCTTTCTCTTCCAATTGAGTTTCAAATATGGATATATTTGAGGAGCTGTATGATGTTAATCAATCAAAATAGTGGGTGTTTACGTCAAAGTTTTAGACAGAGGGTCAGAGACAGGGTGGAAAATAATCAAATATTACTAAATTATGACTGTTTTGGTGAAAAAAAAAACTTTACTAATAGTAGTGGACCTTAGAGAAGATAACAAAATGATGTAAAAAAAAAAAAAAATAGTATGTCATGACCCGTTTAATATCAGGTTTATAAGTTAGTTAATTTAGTTACTATTGTGTCTAAAAGTATAAATAATACAATACTTTAAAAGGGGTATGCATTAAGTTATTAGACACTTAAACAAAACAACAAAAAACTATATCATAATGATCATAAAAAACAATATCTGTCAATCTATAGTTTGTATGCTCAGTCTCATCAACTGCAACTTTGCTTATTCTAGGGAATGAAGAATTCACAAACTAAAAAGCACTAATCTATAGGCTAAAGTATAAGACTAAACACTTATTAATTTAAGAATGTTTATAATGCCAAGTAGTGCAGCCTGGTTTCTATTTCAGTGATAGCATTACAGTATGTATGTACAGTGTAAAATATTTATTATTTACACTCATACTTGAGAACTATAGAGACAAATGCCATTTAGCAAAGCAGTGGGTTCCTGAGGCATGACATTATAGAGCAAGACAGCAGAGTACACAAATGAAGCTAACAGCTCCTGAGCCATGCCAGATGGGTCAACATTTGAGTTCAGGAACTACAACCGACAATCATGTCAAACGTTTTAGCATTTAAACCACCAATAACTAGAGGCTAACACACTGGGCTCCAAAATATGTTCACTGTTTTAAAGCTTACCCAACAGAAAAACAGCACCTGCCTCACTCTTTATTCCCCTCCTCATTGGATCTCTATTGGCTGTATGTATAGTAGCTTTGATCGCATACGTGTTATTTAGAGAGTGTTAATTAGCCACCCAAGCCCCTTGCTGAGTACCCTAGAGAGGTCTGTATGGCCCAGCCTGACATCCTGTGGAGGACATGCGGGCACGTGGCTTGTTAGTTTTAATAGAATTTCATAACATTTTCAAAGACAGGAATAAAGTATTTTGTTTTTGATGCACAGTTGCAAAGTCCTTTGTGTAAAACATGCCAGCTATTGCTTACACAACAAAAGAGTCGAAACTCCACTTCTATGGATTGTATAATCTTACACATTATATTCAGATGATATCATAAACATAGAAAATGACTGCATCATTTTTCATCTCTATGCCATGGAAGAACAAAGCGACCATGCTGACAGTGACCGTGCTGACTTCAGAAAAATTATTTTCCTCAGAGCAAACATTGGTCTATGGTGTTAAAAATAGAACAGAGTGTGTCACGTGCCCTTTAGTTATCCCTGTGCAGTCTTTCGGCACCCTGAAGTGCTGCGTCGCATGTCACTTTTCATCTCCCAGGAGGACTCTGTTAAATAATGAATCCAGCCCCCTTCTGCCGCTTCATATTATTTAAATGCCGCTTCATACGAGCAGAATGAGAAGGGAGTGATGGAGTAAACTAGAAAGAGAGAGTGGGCTAGGAATGGCATGTAGCAAAATAAAAAAAATAAGCACTATTGTTTTTAAATTGTTTTTGGCAAAAGACAGGAAATCACTCTAAGATGTAGGTTGTTCTTGTTCAAAATAATAATCGGCACATAACATTAACAGCCCTGCTTAATTAGCCATTAATTCTCTATTGTAAGTGGCAATCTGAGCTAAAAACACTTCAGTTTAAATTAAAAAGCACAATATTATGCACTGTAAAAGTTAAAGAGGTTTATCACATCATTTTTTCTTAATCACTATTAATACAATAATAATATATAAAGCATTAACAGGCAAAAACACTGGTGGGACTAGAGTGGAACCTTTGTGATGTGTCCGCCTGGAGATATTACACTGACGCACACACAACAAACACACACTCAATAGTGATGGGTAACGTCCTCTTAATGCTATTTATATGTACCAAGCAATTAATAACAAGCTGATTAATAACAAGCTGATTAATATTGTGTAGGATGAGACTTTAAGAGATTTAATGCCCGTTGCAATGAATATGCAACCTATGGGGGAACTAGTTCTTTCAGTTAGTCTACCTCCCTGTTAGACTTTGGAAAATGTTTAATGTAACGCGAATTGTTGCTATTTTAGAGCATTTCTATCTTTGTACCCTAGAAGGCTTTGTAAGGAAAATATTAGTAAAGCATCAAATTTTTACCTATTATTTTGTTGTCTTTCCTAAAAAAAAAAGGAAATACATGCATTTTGACAGATAGATATAGTCAAATTTCAGCACTTTCAAAAAAAAGCAATTAATCGCCATTAACTATGAAAATGTATGCAATTCATCGCAATTAAAAATTTGTATATATTGACAGCACTAAAAAAAAAACTACATCTTTGTTTTCATAAATGTATGTTGTCACACTACTTTCTCTCAGTTCTCGAATTTCTTCATCAGTGATTAAATTCAAAGTGGTTAAAAAGTGCCATGAACTTACATACAACTGCAGGTTGCACCACTTTAGTTTTATTTAATAATTGTAGACAGCAATTAAACATAAGATTTAAATTGTAGTAGTTTTATGTATTTATTTTATTTTTTTTTTTTATTTTATTTTGTGTACTGTATTGTTCCATTTGAAGGACCCTCTCACAAAGTCAATCCAAATGTATGTCTGTTTCTAATAAGGGTTAAATAATATTTGCTAGTATCACTGTATATACTGTATGTCTACCTCACTGAGATTGTTTGCATCTTTCATTTAACTGAAATCTACTGTTATGACATGGAAATGTCTGTGTGTACTGTCTGCAGTCTCAACAGTACAAATATCTAACAAGTATCTATGCAGATTTTCAAAACAGCCCTCTTCCTTTAAAAGGGCATCAGCTAAACATATAAACTTCTCGTCTCACCATGAAATATCAATACATTTTATGGGTGTGAAAATGCTGTGAAAGTAACATGTGTAATACATGGATGTAAAGTGATGTTTAATATATACCTACCGTATGCCCTTTGGGATTAAAAAATAGACAGAGCGAGAGTTTAGCACATGTGAATTATTGTAGCCTATGTGGAGTATCATTATGCCAGAATATAAAGAGTTTACTCTTTGGCCTCAGCTTATGCACGCTGTTTAATTATTCCCTTTGCGCAGCCCCTTATTGGATAATGACAATTATCACAAAGCCCAAGCTATCTGGTGACTAAAAGCAGAAACAGAAAGAAAAAAAGACATGTCAACAGCCCGCTTCTCTGCTGCAGAGGAAAACTGATTAAGGGTTTATAATGATCTCTTAGCATCCGTGAGGAATTTTAATGAAGAATCCAATATTTCATTTACATCCTCTGGAGGCAGCATTATTACTCTAACATTCTTCACCTGTGTGAAGTGACTTTTTCTGTTTTAACAGAGATGGATTGTATAATTGGAATAATTGCACAGGCCAGTCTTATTTTATTTAATACACCCATGAGTTTTATCCTGGACAGAACACACGACTAATGAGCTTTGGTATAAGAAAGTAGTGAAGACCAAAACCTGTTTAACCTGCAACTCAACCAAACTGCCAAAGTATTAATATCAGTAACAGCTCAAAGTTTTCTGAGGCACATGCACACATAACTTAAACTACAAATACAAAATATACACTCACTTGACACTTTATTAGGAACACTATGGTCCTAATAATGTGCCAACACTTTATTATGCTCATTACAATTGTACAGAGGGGTTTTCTGAGTTACTGTAGCCTTTCTCTCAGCTTGAAGCAATCTGGCTATTCTGCGTTGACCTTTCTCATCAACAAGGCATTTCCATCTGCTGAGCTGCCACTCATTTGATGTTTTAGTTTTTGGCACCATTCTGAGTAAATGCTAGAGACTGTTGTGCGTGAAAATCCCAGGATCAGTCGTTACAGAAATACTCAAACCAGCCCGTCTGGCACCAACAATCATGCCACGGTCCAAATCACGGAGATCACATTTATTCCCCATTCTGAACATTAACTGAAGCTCCTGACCCATATCTGCATGATTTTAAGTCTTGCACTGCTTGCACACGATTGACTGATTAGATGAATAAGTAGGTGTAGAGATGTTCCCAATAAAGTTGTCAGAGAGAGAGTACACACAGATACACACTGTAAATATATACTAAATAAGACCACTGCTGCTATTTGGAAAACTATAGTAAGGATTACATCCATGTACATTCTCTTAAAGGGATAGTTCAGCCTAAAATGGAAATTCTATCATCATTTACACACCTTCAAGTTGTTCCCAACCCATTCTTTCTTCCCTGCAACACAAAAGGAGATGTTAGGCAGTATGTTTGTCTCAGTCACCATTCACTTTCATTGCAATGGTGTCTGAGGCTGAAAATCGGCCTAAAATCTTTGTACAGGTTTGGAACAATATGAGGGTGAGTTAATGATGACAGAATTTACATTTTTGGGTTAATTATCCCTTTAAGATGGTATGGAGATGACAAGCACTGAACATTAATTGAAATATCTTAAGAATATTTTAAGTCAGGACAATGTCTTTACACTTGTCCTTTGCCCATTTGAGATTAAAAAAAGGCTTGAAAGAAAAATAATAATTACTGAATTCCAAAAAAGCTGTTTCGAATGAGAGTTGTAAAACAATTCTTTCAGCAATGTGACCAATTTAATAAACAATCTGGGAATCTGTTCAGAAAGTAATTTGAGGAATAATGGAAAAACAATTCTCCAACCTAATCATCTGGAACTGAAGCCAAACGAGATATCAAGAAAAATTAAACATGCATATTTAGTTGTTAGAGAGGCTAAATTAAATCTATAATAAAAAGGATTTTTGTCTATCTAGCAAAAAAACACAGCAACATTCAACATCATGTGGTTCAACATCAAACAAGAGTGTATCCATGAGATGAAAAACCAGGCCTCAGATACAGAAGAAAAATACATAAATGATTATGGAATCTGGAGAATGCACTTACATCATCTCACTTCCCCTGACTTTGAAACGTGGAAGGATTCAGCTGGTCATTCAAAAAACACCTCACCAAACTGTTTAGGCCAATTGAGTTTATCCTAGTTTCTCCTTATTTTGCCTTCTACACTGAAAAGAAACATTAACTTAAATATGCGCATCATGTAGCAAAATATATTTTCATTAATCAAACTGATTACACTAGGTTATACCAACAAAACGTCTCGGGTTACTTGTGTAACCCTTGTTCCCTGAAAAAAGCGGAACGAGATGCTGCGCTGCTAAGCGCTATGGGGAAACAATCTTATTGTGAGCTGCTCTGAACATGTGTGTAACACGTCAATGAAATTGACTGGAATTTATAGCCTCAGTTGGTGAGATCATTGGACGCACCTGTGGCCAGGCTATAAATAGGAGGTGTCACCAGAGTGTCGTCAGATTATTTTTCTGAAGAGCGGTCCTGGGACGTCCCAGTGCGGCAAAAGAAGCGCAGCATCTTGTTCCGCTTTTTACAGGGAACAAGGGTTACACAAGTAACCCGAGACGTTCCCTTTACAAAAAGCTTCACTTTGATGCTGCGCTGCTAAGCGCTATGGGGAACGAAATGCCCACGCCGCCGCACTGGGGCTGTCCGGACCCCTGATCGTTGTGAAGTGTTTTCACAGAACGCGAGAGGTTCCAGACATGAGCTTGAGATGTCGACTCAAGGGCATAAGCCCGGAGTGGCAGAACATCTAACACCATAAAATCCGAAGAGTGTGTGCGGAAAGGACTAGCCTGCCGTATCACAAACCTGGTTAGACATGAGCTTGAGATGTCAACTCAAAGACATAAGAGTCCGGAGTAGCAGAGCATCTAGCCCACAAAGTCAAAAGATGAGTTTGAGAAGCCGACCCAAGGGCTCTAACTCAAAAGTTCGTACCTTGAACTTGGATTTGGCATGAGCCTGGGATGTCGACCCAAGGACATAGTCCGGGGTAGCAAAAACATCCTAGCCCATGTAGAAAATTGTAGAATGTGCGTGGAGAGGACCAGCCCGCCATGTCACAAACTTGTTCCTGCATGAGTTTGAGATGTCGACTCGAGGGCGTAAAAGCCCGGAGTAGCATGGACATCCAAACTATAGAATCTAATGAATGTGTGCGGAGGGGACCAGCCTGTCGCATCACAAATTTGCTTAGACATTAGCGTAGATGTCGACCCAAGGGCATACCGGGGTAGCAGGAGCATCTAGCCAAACCATAGATCCTGAAGAATGTGTGCGGAGGTGACCAGCCTGCCGCATCACAAACTTGCTTAGACATGAGCGTAGATGTCGACCCAAGGGCATAAGAGCCCGGGGTAGCATGAACATCTAGAAACATGACCATGAAACCAGATGAATGTGTGCGGGGAGGACCAGCCTGCCGCATCACAAACTTGCTGCAGAGAGAGAGGCCTCTAGCCGAGGCTTTAAAGGAGGACAGTCTTCTGGTAGAGTGCGCCCTAAAACCTACTGGCGAAGCTTGACCGCGCGCCTCGTAGGCCGGGGCAAAAATGTACCTCACCCAAAGTGACATAGTCTGCCAGGAAGTGACCGCCCCCGGTCATGGCTTCCAAGTGAAGAATTGCTGCCCTGACTTTACGCCACTAGCAAAAGCGGTGGACATAAGTCTGAAGGGTACTGACTGGACAGAGTCTGAGAAGTCTTAGCTGCTCCGGCGTTACAAACGGCAGGGAGCAGAAGGCTTAGAAAATAACCGGCCAAGGGACGCTAAAGACACCTTGGGCAGGTAGTTAGGGTGAGGGTGCAAAGAATGCTTTTGGTCATTCTGGGGCAAACTCTAAACAAAAGGGGCAGAGCCTGTAGGTACCCAAGTCTCCTTAGAGATGTAATTGCCATAAGAAAAACCATCCTGAGAGTCAGAAGTCTACCAAACGCTGACTCTAGAGGTCTAAAAAGGGGTCTTACCCTGTGAAGAGGTCCTAGCAAGGACGCCTCTTAGGGGGCACCCCGCCCACCAAGGCGTGGCAAACCGCAGTGGAAGCCACATAGAACCTGGCAGTGGCGAGGCAAGTGCCCGCTGACAGTTCTTTCTACAGAAAATCCAGAACTGAAGCAAACTGGCAGTTAGCTGGTTCTGTAATATGAACTTAGGGGGGAAACTGGGCGACTCGGGGAGAAGTAGAGGAGACATTGCGCTATCAAAAGAGGCGAAGAGGTCCTCTTCTGCCCTGTAAAATCTACCCAGATCAGTTCCAAGTGGAGGGAGCCGTAGCACTTGAAATGTTCTCGGAAACTTCAATAGAAAGCCCTGTGAACCTCAGTTGGTACCCTTAGGGGCCAAGCATGAGAGTTTTCACAATTCGGACCAGTGATGAGAAGGTCCTTCCTGTCCGGAATTGCCCAAGGCGAGCCGTCAAGGAGAGGAATTCGAGAAACATATCCTGTTCGGCCAGTGCAGCGCCATTAAAAGGAGGCAAGACCCTTGCTGGCGAACCTTACCAAGGACTCCCGGGAGCAGAAGAACCAGGGGACATGTAAGTGCCTTTGAGCCCAGACCCAAGGGGGCTGGGTGACTTAGGGAGAAGTAGAGGAGACATTGCACTATCATAGAGGTGAAGAGGTCCTCTTCTACCCTAGATTAGTAAATCTGCTCCCACACACACACGGGCATCCAGGGACGAAACTGCCCTGAGCTGCCCTGGGCCCCAAGGAGGATCGAACGTGCCAGAAATTCAGCTGATGTGAACGTGGATCCCCCGATGGTTTATGTAAGAGGCTACCACTGTATTGCCCACCCGCACCAAGACATGGCAGCCTCAGGAGGAAGTATTTCAGGGCCAGAAATACGGCCATCAGCTCGAGACAGTTACTGTGACAACCGAACTGACGACCCTCCTATCCCTTTAAGCCGGACGACCACTTAAGGCCGCTACCCAGCCCGTCAGGGAGGCGTCTGTCGTTAGCAGCCTGCGACGACAAGATGCACCTAGAGTGGGACCCTAGGTAAGAACCGGGGTCTGAACCACATAGAAAGGCAACGAAGCACTGGGCGCGTAACCCTTATTTGCCTGAGGGGACTGGCCCTTGGATGAAACCCCCTGGCTTTTAGCCACAGCTGAAACGGTCTCATATGGAGAAGGCCCAAAGGAATCACCGTGGACGCAGACGCCATGAGACCTAATATTCGTTGATACTGAAGAACAGTGCAACCTTGACCTAGCCTGAGATTGCTCAGGGAGTTCTGAATGACACAAGCGGGAGACAACTGTGCCTGCATCGTGATCAATTCCATATGACCCCTAAATAGGAAATTTTCTGGGTCTGGGAAAGAACGCTCCTTTGGCGTTGAGTCTCGGACCCAGGGAACCTAGATGAGCCAAGACGATATCCCTGTGCTGAACTGCCAGTTTCTGAGACTGGGCTAGGATCAGCTAGTCGTCTAGATAATTCAGAATGCGGATGCCCTGGAGTCGCAAAGGAGCCAGTGCTGCATCCATGCATTTCGTGAATGTGCGGGGTGATAGGGCTAGGCCAGACCAGGAAGTATCTGCTGTAATAGCCTGACTTTTTTTTCTCTGGAAGGGGAACATGTTCTATGGCCCCTTTTCCAAGAGATTTTGCAGTTCTACCTGAAGTAGACATGCCTGTTCCGGGCTTACGGTAGTGGAAACCACGCCGTTGAAGCTCGGAGGGCGGCAAGCCTTTTTCTACTGTTTTAGAACCCACATAGAAATACCTGGCAGAAGTTTCCACGCTGCCAGGTTCTCTGAGATGGGAACTAATTTCAAGACTTCCTGTCGAGGGGGGTGTCGAATGTTCCGTGTCCTGGATTATGGCAGGGAGCAACGGTACATTCAACATCTTGTTGGAAACCTCTGTCACCAGAAACACCAAGGGTGGCGGGAGTGAAGAGGTTTCGTAAGGGTATCGGGAGGGCCGAAGTGAATGATACACACGCCCCGTCCCGAAGGGAACTACCCTCACAGGGTTGGATACAGGACCATCAGGGCTTCTTTCTCTTGGAGATACAAGCCCTGAGGTCTTGTTTGGGAGGTTGCTGAGGGCGACGAGCCTGTACCCAATCACTGCGAGGGGGAACACGACTTGCCACGCTCTGTTTTTGAACCTCCCTCCTAACAGAATCAGGGCGAGACTGGGTGACCGACGGCCTCGCCCCCTGAGTGCGACGAGGAAGAAATTGCCCAAAGGCTTCCTCATGGCTTTTCGCCTCCTGGAATCTGGAGATAACCGAATTCATGGCATCTCCAAAGAGACCAGAAGGCGAAACTGGGGCATCAAGGAGGAAAACTCTGTCCTTATCCTTGATGCCAGATAGATTAAGCCATAAGTGCCTCTCAGTGCTGACCAAAGCGGACATAGACCGGCCAATAGCACAGGCTGACTGCTTGGTGGCACGGAGAGACAAATCCGCAGCTCGACGAAGTTCAGAAAAAGCTTTGTCGTCGAGGTCTCTTCCAGCACTCAAGTCTTTTAGTAGGTCAGCCTGTTACGCCTGCAAGACAGCCATGGTGTGCAGCGCAGCACCAGCCTGACCCGCCGCTTGATATGCTTTCCCAACCAGCATGGAGGTTACCCTGCATGGCTTAGAGGGGAGAGCAGATTTCTTAAGCGACGATGCCGAACCCAGCGAGAGATAACCCGCAAGTGTCTCTTCGACCGGTGGCATCTTTAAATACCCTCGCGCCTCAGCGCCCACGATAGTCGAATATACTGACGTGGAGGGCACGTGAATGCGCGAGGTCTAAGGTTTATTCCAAGAACGAGAAAGCTCGTCGTGGAGATCATCAAAGAAGGGAAGGGACTGATGAGGTGTTCCCTTCCCTTGGTCACCAGACAGAAATCTGTCTTCTAACTTAGAGTGCTTGGGGGGAACTTGGTCACGTGGCCAATCTATTTTAAGTCTGGCCACCGCGCGAGTAATCACATCGAGCAGCTCCTCCGAAGATTTAGAATCGCGATTGGAGCGCTCAGATGCGGTTAACTCGGAATCTGATCCAAGGGAATGGAGGTCCCCCTCGCGAACTGAAGAGGCGCCGAAGCACGCTTCAGGATCACGTGAGGGACCAGCAGGATCTGGGGAGAGAGCGAGCGAAAGGGGCGAACCCGTCTCTCGCTCCTCAGCCAGATCCATGCGAGAGCCCCACGAATGAAGTGTGGGTGCCGGCTCTCGGAAGTAAGCAAGGTGAGCGCGAAGCATCCCGACCGAAAGTAGGTCGCAATGCGCGCACCCGCCCTGTTCCAACGCGAGAGTAGCGTGCTCTTCCCCCAAGCAAACAAAGCAAAATTGATGCGTGTCCTTGTCAGACATAGAACGCTGACAAGGAAACACGCATTGTTTGCCCTGTTTTTCCGCCATTTTCCCCTTTCTTTTTCTTTTTTTTATATATATATATAAAAGAGAGAAGGAAGGAAAAGACTTAGATTTTTTTAACAAATTTCTAACAAGAGTTTTGTGAAAACACACAGAGAGAAAGCTCTGAAGAAAAATGTCTGACGACACTCTGGTGACGCCTCCTATTTATAGCCTGGCCACAGGTGCGTCCAATGATCTCACCAACTGAGGCTATAAATTCCAGTCAATTTCATTGACGTGTTACACACATGTTCAGAGCAGCTCACAATAAGATTGTTTCCCCATAGCGCTTAGCAGCGCAGCATCAAAGTGAAGCTTTTTGTAAAGGGAACAGTCAGATCAGGTAGAAATATCCACTTAGAGTAACAATTCCAAGTTACCACTTTTTACAGTGTATGCATGTGTGCATTTGAATGAACCTTTCACTGTAGGGATGATCTGAGACTTTTTAAGAGTAGTAGTTTTGGCCGCTCTGCATTAGATGTATTACAAAATAAATAAAAAGGCAGATGGAGTGCTATTAAAACATTGTCTGGAATATCTGATACCTTTAAACAAAGCAATTATTTAGCTGAATTATTTGGTAGGAATTGCTCTTGTGAGCTGTCCAACTTAAATGTTTTTCTTTTATATACCTAAAATGTGAGCACTAGGAAATTCTGTAAAAAACTCAGTCCAGATCTGAGACAGTCTCAAAGACACAGAGAGGCTTTCTCAGGAATTCTCAGGAAAATTTAAACTATCTGGCATGATTAAATGTATTGTCCCCGAGGAATTATCTGAGCAATATGCCACAATATCTGACAAATTAAACTCTTGAACACCTGTGCCTTTAATAAATATGTGAACCAGGGCCTTTTTTTTTGCCAAGAAAACATTCTCACAGTTTAGTTTAATCCCTTTGGACTTTGCCTGACTTTGATATATACATGAAGAGAATGAGATGACACTATCATCACTCATGACAAAAGCCACATGGAATATAACATTACCTGACAGTGACAGAGTGACAGCGGGAATGGTGACAGTTACACCACCCTGCCTTTTCCACGGGGATGAGGTGGATTATGAGAAAAACGCCTTAACGTACAAAATTTATGACTTTCTTCTCAGTAAGGTTGTTGTTTTCAATTAATGCTTTTTCTGGTGGGATTTGCTAGTGGTTAGATTTACATAATGCACTTTTTTCAACTTTTTTTCAACTATTTGAAGATTGAATCTGAAAGAATTTTGTCATGTTGACTTCAAGTTTGTGAACACACAAAAACTGACACAAAAGTGAGTCTTGGTTGAAGTTAAGGAAAATGGTAATTGCAGTGAAGCTATACTTGATGAAAAATTAGTTGGGACCTGTCAACTGGACTCAAATTAGGCTATTCTCGAATAAATCTAACCAAAAAATTATTCGTAAAAATAGAATGAATTGCATTTGCATTTTATCTAGGAAACTATTTGGCTAACACATTCTGAAATGTCTTTTAGTTTAGTTATCATTTCAATGCACCTCGAAGAAACTGACAACAGGAACCGTGAGTAAAATGTTAACAATGAAAAAGTATGGAGTGCTCTCTAGCTAAAATGAGCCTTGCAGACTTTTATATGAGCTTTTTCATTAAACCTATGGTCTCTGGTGTATTCCGATCTAAAAGAAGACAGTGTAATATATTGGCTTGTGGAACAGTTTGTGTGTGTGTGTGTGTGGGTTGTGTGTTTTATGAGAAAACATTTTAGGTTACAAACTGGCAATTATGGGGTAGTATGCAATAAATGTGGTTTATGAGGACATTTCTAGTGTCCCCATAATTCAAATCGCTTAAGAAACACTAAACAATTTATTTTTTATGGAAAATGTAAAAATACAGAAAGTTTTTTGTGAAGGTTAGGGTTAAGGGATAGAATATATAGTTTGTACAGTATAAAAATAATTATGTCTATGGAGAGTTCTCATAAGGATTGCCGCACCAAACTTATTTCAAATACAGCTGAATTAACAGACAGTGGTATGGTACATAATATTCTATATTGAGAAATAACTAACAATTTATTAAAAATAAATCAAATGCACAGCATTACTGCTGACACTTTGTTTCTCTCAAGAAGTAAAAAACACAATAAAAATCCCCTTTGCTTTCTGGTTTGCACTTTGAAATGATTTGAAAATGTTACAGCATACGGTATACCTGTACAGGTGCAGAGCTAATTTTGTATTACACGATAATCAACTTTTTTCTTTGCCTGCTCTGAAATTATTCAAATTACTCATATTAGCCCCACTCAAATTTAGCAACAGCAGCTGTTGAAACTATTACAGTCACTTTCATACAGCAGGTGTAGTTTTTATTTGATAGAAACAGCATTAAAAAAAACATATCCAAAGATAAATAAAAACCTGTTCACTTTATTTAAGTAGAAATGTGTGGACTGTTGGTAATCCTAACAGAGAAAGGATCCCAGCTAAGGCAAGGCGATTAAATGCTGCATTCCATTTGTCTCAGAAGTCAGAGCTCGGGACTCGGATCAACGTCATATCGGTAAAAAAAAAAAAAAGAAATCAGAGTTGGATGTGTTCCTTTTACACACAACACGACAAGTCGGAAAAAAGATGGACACCTCCAGAAAAATTATTATTGCACTAGCTCTTTCAGAGTACAGAGAGCTACAAAATAAGTATGCCCTTCACCTAAGAGACCTCGAGGAAGATGACAGAAAGCGGAGAATATATGTTAATGTTTCTGTGCATTTGATTGGATCAAAACATGTTAACCATGTTTTACTCAAACCGGCGGCATAAAAAAAGGCCAATGCCCTATGGCAGCACAAATGTATATTTGTTTATAGCAGTCAGTTTATGTGTAACATACATTTTAGTACATGATCACAAAACTATACTATATTCCAAATTAATGTTCTCTAACCAGAGGGCTTTTCTAGGAAGCAAAGTTATATTAACATATGGATAACTTGTTAAATCATGACAGGATTAAAGTAGCCCCTGACTTCTAAAACCAAAATGCTCGATACATTATTAGATCTTTAGATTTGTTAATACAGCTGTGTAAGCTAGTAACCTCCCTTTGTATAGCCCTGGGATCTGCTGAAGTTGATAACAAAATAATAGTCTAACAACAAAAACAGTGATGGCAGCTATAACTGGGTTATTTACTTTTGAACATTTTTAAAAACATTTTGAATGTGTTTTCCATTACAAATACCTGCTCACATTTCTGCTCGGTTTGTAATGTTAGGCAGTGTTGTTGTAGCAACATCGACCATTGTTGTTGTTAGCAGCAGCGACCTAGCCAATTTTAGCTGTACCAGTTTATAAACAAATTACCCAATAATTCACACATAACAGGATCGTAGCAACGTGCCTGTAGGCAAAGGTAATACATTATTGTGTATACATTAAATTGGACACAAAAAAGACAAAAGTGCTAAAAAAAAAAACTTTAAACCCACAGCATACTTCAGTCGATGCTTTTCACAGCCAACTTGCTTTCTGAACTCAGAGTCCGCTGAGCTCATCCAAGTTTCTGAGTAGGAATTCGTCGGAGCTCTGACTTCCGAGACAAATGGAATGCACGAAAAGCCCTGATTGAATGAGGGATTGGAAGGAAGAGCAACAAATAGTTACTGTAGTTACTGTGGTTACAGTTGTGTTGTTATCCTCAGAGCAAAGCTCAACTGCTATACTGTATGGTTACTCACTCAACATGGCTTTCATTAATCAGTCTTTAGTAAAGTCCCTCTGAAATGTGGATACACCAAAAAACAGAAAAAGATCACTTAATGTCTCTGCATACTTCCTATGAAATCGAAGAATGAATGGGTGTGATGTAATTTAGTGCCAAATCTGGACAAAATTACAGTGTTTTTTTAGTTTGTTTAGGTGGTTCGTAGCAGTTCGTCTGGACAATCTTTTAGGAAAACTTCTTACCAGCAGCTAAACATGATGTGGACCTTCATTGGTCCACATCATCGGTAGGTTTTACTTGGAGCACCACCTACTTTGAGGCTGACAGCTAATTCCCGTTCAGTCAGTTAAGATCAGTCGGCATACAGTTATTAGCGAGGTGATGCAAACGTACCTACATCTATAAGAATGTTAACTAAGAGACATTGACCACATCATGCAATTTTTTTTGTTTAATTAGTCTACAATTTGATAATAATAATCTTAAGTGCCTATTCACTCATGTGCCATCTGCAACTGAAAGCCATTCACACATCTACCCATAGTACGGTATGTACGGTATCATCATTATTTTCTTTGTATTCTGCCAATGAATCTCTTTTATACACCCTTTGCTTTTAATATATTTGTATTAATTGACCTGATTACATTAGGTTATACCAACAAAACTAATTTTAATAGTCAGATCAGGTAGAAATATCTCCTTAGAGTAACAATTCCAGGTTACCACTTTGCATGTGTGTGAAGGAACTAAGTGAGAATTTTAATGAACCTTTCACTGTATGAATGATATGAGATATTCTGCAAATGAAAGTCAAATAGTACGGTATCCGTACCATAGTACGGTATCCTATCATCATTCTTTTCTATGTATTCTGCCCATTAACACTCTTTTATACACCCTTTTCTTTTATGTGTCATCATAAACTACAATAACAGTCATAGTGTCATTACATCATAGTGTAATCGGCGTATATTAATAATAATAATTCCTTACATTTATATAGCGCTTTTCTAGGCACTCAAAACACTCCATATGGTATAGGGGAAATCTCCTCAACCACCCTGGTGCAGCATCCACCTTGATGATGCAACAGCAGCCATAGTGCACCAGAACACCCACCACATATCAGCTATTGGTGGAGAGGAGAGAGTAGAGTGATGTAGCCAATTCAGGGATGGAGATTATTAGGAGGCCATGATAGATAGGGGATAATGGGGAGAATTTGGCCAGGACACCGGGGTTACACCCCTACTCTTTACTAGAAGTGTCCTGGGACTTCTAATGACCACAGAGAATCAGGACCTCAGTTTAACATCTCATCCAAAAGATGGTGCTTTTTTACAGTATTGTGTTGCTGTCACTATACTGGGCCATTAGGACCCACACAGAACATAAGAGTGAGCACCCCCTGCTGGCCTCCCTAATACCACTTCCAGCAGCAACCTTGGTTTTCCCCAGGAGGTCTCCCATCTAGGTACTAGACAGGGTCAACCCTGCTTAGCTATAGGGGGCAACCAGGCAAGAGCTGCAGGGTGACATGGCTGCTGCATACTATGGCAGCATATAGTTTGTTAGCTCATTAGCATCATGAATTCAGAACGTAAATAAGACAAATTACAAATATATATTGCATTCTCTCACACATAACTTTTATTAGGAAACTAATAAAAAGGAAACCTTTTATTTAGTACACCTACATATTCATGTGATTATCTAATCAGCCAATCGTGTGGCAGTAGTTCAATGCATAAAATCATTCAGAAACGGGTCAGGAACTTCAGTGAATGTTCACATCAACCATCAAAATGGGGAAAAATTGGCATGATTGTTGGTGCCAGATGGGCTGGTTTGAGTATTTCTGTAACTGCTGATCTCTTGGGTTTTTTAGAATGGTGCCAAAAACAAAAAACATCCAGTGAGTGGCATTGTGCGGACAGAAAAGACTTGTTGATGAGAGAGGTCAATGGAGAATAGCCAGACTGGTTTGAGCTGACAGAAAGGCTATGGTAACTCAGATAACCACTCTGTACAATTGTAGTGAGCAGAATAGCATCTCAGAATGCACAACATGTCGAACCTTGAGGCAGATGGGCTACAACAGCAGAAGACCACGTCGGGCACTTTATTAAGACCATAGTGTTTCTTATAAAGTGCTCAGTGATTGTATATTTTACTTCAAATGATCACTGAGTAGTTAAAACAGCTTCATAATTTTTTATTTGGAGGGCCATGGCATGCAGGGCGGAGGTGGCCTGTCCAGCAGCAATGTAGGCTTTGGTCGCCAGAGATGACATTGCCCAACATGCCCTGGAGGGGAGCTCTGGACGATCCCGCCAAGTGGCAGCATTTTGCGGATATAGGTGCACCGCAACCGCCCTATCCACCTGAGGGACCTCTGTGTACCCAAGGGCCACCTCACCATCGAGAGAATTGAGAGCAGACGAACCTGGAAGTCAGTTTTGGGAAACAAAAGGTGCTCTTCATGACCACGTCAGTGCGGCCAAGCATGCCAGTTAGCTCTGCTTCGGCCTCAGACTGGGCGGGCAGACTCAAAGGTGGCAGCCCAGTCAAGTCCTCGGTGTCCGACATCGCCAGTGTGCTCTCTGATGCATCGATCGGGAACTTATTCTGCTAAAGCACTGAGCTGGTAAGCAGAAGGTTGTCGGCTCGATCCCCACAGCCAGCACTCTTGTGTCCTTGAGCAAGGCACTTAACTCCAGGTTGATCCAGGGGGATTGTCCCTGTAATAAGGAGCACTGTAAGTCGCTTTGGATAAAAGCGTCTGCCAAATGCATAAATGTAAAATGTAAATGTAAACTCCAAGCGCAGGCATAAGCACCTCAGCTCGAAGAAAAACAAATTCAAATGCTATAAAAATATATCAGTTGAACATGAACCGTTGCTGCAAAAGAATTAAAGGGCAAATAAATTGTGGAAAAAGTGACCCACAAGGGAACTTATTTTTTATTGTTTAGTGATAATGATAGTAGGAGATTCGAAAAGTTGAGAAAATGTGCTCCTGAGTTTTGAAAGTTTTCAATAGTTTTCTGCGGTGCAGAACAGGTTTAGGGGCATAAGACATGGGGAACTGAAACAAAAGTGCCCTCATTTGTCCAACACTGCAAACTCCAACACTGTAGATTGATGGGACCTGGCAGGCATTTATCCTTCCTTTGCTATTCCCATAGCCCCCTCCACTCCCACACTCCTACGCTTTGCTACTTTAAGTATAGCAGGATGGCGAAGAGCTGCCAGTGACGGTGTCCATTCCCCCATCCCAATGCTGCTCAGCACTTTCCAATCAACAGGCAGCCAATCAGCAAATTAGTGCCTACTACTACAATTAATAGTCCCTATTCCGAGGATCACATCAATTTATCTGCATGCAGGCATTACACACTCACCTATAATTCTGCCTGTCATGTATTCAAAAGCTACAGATAGCTGATGCCAATTTTCAAGCCTTAAAGTTAGAGTCTCTGTAAGGGGATCAATACTTATCTTGGCATTTGCTCAATGAGCCTAAAAGCTGGATTTAATCAATTTAAGTCTCCACCTATAGACATAGTTGCCAGCTTAAACAGAGGCTGCATTGTCCAAAAGGATATTTCCATAACAGCACCGATTTAATGAAAATCAAATGAAATAAGTAATTGGCTGTGATTCTGCAAACATAAAGCTGCAGTTTTGCGTTCAGTGTGAATAGAAAAATCGCTTGTCACTGGAAGCCTGTTGCATCGCACCTGGTTAGGACACAAGTGTTTTTTGTTTTGTTCAAAATTCACATTTCACCCCTCTATAAAAAAAAAGTTTACATTTTGCCAGTTATGAGCGGAAAATGTAAAAAAGCAGATACATTCACAATTACAAGAGTTTTAGGGTGTGTTAGTGTGTCTGATACAGGCACTTGCCATGGAAGCATAGAATTTTTTAATATACAATATTAAACTCTGTGCCCAAAACACATTATACGATTGAGTGTAATGTCACAGAAATGTTATAGACATAAATTGTTGCCTTATAAACCACCAGCCAATGTAATCAATATGTCACAGTGGCAAAACTCTTGACCAAATTGTTTTAAATTCAGGACAGTAATATTGCTAATATTACACAAATAAAAGATTGTCATATATTGAGCCAAGCTGGTTTATGTCCATTAAATCATCCAATGAACCATAGTGCCAGAAGAGCTTGTTTTGACATACAACGCAAAGATACTAACTAGTTTCACTATCACTCTTCCCATAGTTCAGAAACACTGGAATCGACAGCAGCAATGAACTAATCTCACCACCAAAGACAACAATCTAAACCTGAATGCACAAGGCAAATGTAATGTAAACATGACAGTCATCCCTTAATATATTTTTTTAAACAGACACTGCGCTGTAACATTAGAACTATAAAACAGACAGAGCATAACACAAGATGGACATAATTGACAGATCACCAATTCATAGCCTCAGACTAACCAGAAACAATGACCATGTATCAGTAACACAGATTTTTAATAAACATATTAACTTACCTTTACTCTCCTTGCAAATTAATATCTCTGTTACTTTGTTGTAAAAGTTGCCCTTTTAAGTTTGATAGCCTCTCTTTCTCCATTTTTAATTGAAATTAATTTAGCAAAATCTACGTAGGTCGTTGATGATTACACTATATCCATTTTAGTGCTTAATAACGTAATAGTAACGTGAACTTGAACGTGTTGACACAAAACAAAAATCAGATAGCATGACTGAAGGAAGGAGCTTCAGATTGGCTTACTTGTTTAGGTAAGCATGCTTACCTTGGTCATTTGTTGTAGCGGGCATGATTCAGTTTGAAATAACGTATACTGCTGAATGAAATGCTTTGAATCTAAGTCAGAGAAAGCATAACATAAAGTGCATATACCTGAGGGTAGCGCCAAAGCAAATAAATGAATAAGTCTGTGCTGCTCAACTGATATGAAAGATGAATGAAAACAGTAGTTTATATTAACAAATGTATTTAAATATTTCATAATGCCATTTTTCTTTTCACTCTTCTGTTAAGTAAGCACTGCTTACCGTGCTTATATGGATGGCACATCCCTGTGGTCATGTGTCTGTCTGCAGGAGAAGGAAAGCGGTAAGGCTCGTCACCTGGGCTATAATTACTCTAACACCTGCCTCTCATTGAGGACAATGTGTGTGGATGGGTCCTACAAAATAGTGTTGCAGTGTGTGACACGTAATGCAATGGCAGTAGAGACGGTGCCAGGGCCGTCAATGTCTGCTCCACATCATGATGATGCAGACGGGGGAATTCCCGTACTCACGGGCTTCCCTGAGGGGAAGTGCCTCAAGCAAACCTTTGACCAAGTGAAAGTAATTGATAGTCAACAGCCCTCATATACCCGCACTTTTCTATTATTAAAAAGTGGTTGTATCGAGTGACGCAGGACACTCAGACCAAAGAGAATACAATGCAGCTATTAGTACCAAAGAGCCGTCAAGAAACATTCTTCCTGGTGGCTTATTATAACCCAATGGCTGGTCACTTACGAAAAGACTTTGAACCTGCATGACCCACTTCTTCTGGCCTGGAAATCACTGCGACATGCGAAAATGTTGTGCGGCATGCCGTGATTGTCAGTTGGTGAATCTACCGGCCACCCCAAAAGCGCCATTGCGCCCTCTGCCATTGATCGAGGTCCCCTTCGAGAGAATTGGCATGGACCTCGTCAGACCATTAGAGCGGACTGCTCAAGGCCATTTCTTTGTATTAGTTCTGGTAGACTATGCAATGAGATATGCGGAAGCAGTGCCTCTTCGCAACATCTCAGTATGTAGTGTTGCAGAGGCACTCTTCAAAATTAGGGCTAGGCAGGCCGGATGATGCCCCGGCCTGAGTCGGCAGTGGGGGTATGTGGCATGGGAGGGCATGGTCATGTGTCTGTCTGCAGGAGAGGGTAAACGGTAAGGCTCGTCACCTGGGCTGTAATTACTCTGACACCTGTCTCTCATTATAGTGATGGCAGAGGGAGTCCTTATAAGGCTCGCCAGTGCGGCAAAGGAGAGTGAGAGAGTCAGACAAGAGTCTATGTGTCTTGATTTTTGATTTAAGCTGAAAAGCAGACTTATGTTTTATTTGATAATAAAGACTGACCTTGAACCTGTTTCGTAGTCTCCTGACTCCTCCACTTCCCACAAACAAAATCTTACCACAGTGTTTTACCTCCTTGGGGATACCACTGAACACTTTTCTTCATGTCCACAGATGTGATCATCATGTCTCTCAAACATCTCTAAAAAATTAGCTGTTACATGAATATTCTGTCTCAATTTTTTTTATATCCCTATGCATATGTGCTGTGCACTTTTTTAAGTGCTTAGAACTGTTCTGTAGATAAGAAACTATCCTGCTCACAATAAATATCCAAAAACCACTGTAAAAAAAACTTGTAATAAACTTAATTTTAACTAAACTAAACTTAAGTTTGCTGCCTTAACATTCTAAGTAAAATCAAAGTGGTGCCAAAGTTAAACGTGCAGAAACAGTGTTCATTGCACTTTTTCAACCACTTTTAAAAGCTGATGTATGTGATTTAATCAATTTTAAAACCACGACATGCCTTTTTTATTATTTAATATGTTCCTTGAGGTTCACTTATAATATTAGTAAAGTTTTTTGCACAAAAAAAAGTAATTTATTGTCAGTAGTAGTTTTAACCACCATGTAAACCACGCAATTGCATGGGACCCCGGACGTCAGCTAGATTGTTCTGCAACAAGTAAAGTTTCAGCGCTTGATAAACGCCAATGGTTTTCCCCCCTTCTCCTTTCGTGTGCTGAGGGGCTGCCATGCCTTGTATGTTTATTGTTACAGTTATGTATTTAACCTACAATGTTTACAAAAAATACAGCCTCAGCATCAGAATATAATCTCCAGGTGAAAGTAAAGTAAATAAGACAGGAATATATTACTATAGTAAACAACAATCCACAAGATAATAATAATACTGTATCATATTATAATGACAAACTGGACAACAATAAATAATTGTTGGGTTATAATATTAATAAATAACAACTGTATTCCAAAATGTTGGAATTAGTAGGTTTTTATGCAGGTAAATATAGTTTTCTTTTTAACACTGTATTGTGGAAAAACTGGAAAACATGCATTAATTATCTTTAACTAGATTTTTATTTCATTAAACATTTTGAATGTACTTGGCTACAATGGCTGATTTAAAATATATTTTATGTAATTTTTTTAAGCAAAGATTTTCAAAATGGGGCTCCGGGTGTGTCGGTTGCTTGGCGCCTCAAAAATCGTAAACCCGCCCCTGTATATTTGTAAAACATAAGATGGTGCCGCGAATGGCCGCCTCGGTGTGTAGCTCTTCTGTAAATTTATTTTATTTTATTTTTTTCCTGTGTTTAATAAAAAATGTTCTAGTCATTTTGACCAGAGATGAACTGCTGAACATTCGGCAGCATATACCAGACAACCTTTTCCCGGGTTTTGAATATTCTGACGTTTTGCTGGACATTTTAGTCTGAGGAGTAGCTGTGTTGTTTAATGCTCTATGAGACACAGGCGAGTGAGATGAGTCGGTGCGCTGGTCAAACTCCGTCTGTACGGCTTTCAAACAGTGCTGCCAAGCATTCATCTAGAGAATCTCTGCTCTATTCCTAACAAAACGGACAAACTACATATCCTCACCAGTACAAACAAGGACTTTTCAAATTCTGCTGCCTTGTACTTCATAGAAACCTGGCTGAGTGAAGCCATTCCGGACAGCGTGTTACATCTGCCGGGCTTTCAGCTGTTCAGAGTGGATCGCAACGCGGAGTTAACGGGGAAAACGAGAGGCAGTGAAACATGCTTTTACATCTTTGAAAGTTGGTGTACAACGTTAAAGAGGATGTGCTGTCCTAATTTGAAAGTGCTCTTTATTAACTGTTAGCCGTTATACTCGCCGTGGGAGTTTTCCTCGTTTATTCTGGTGAGAGTTTTTATCTCGCCAAACCCGTGTTTGAATGATTGCACTGCAACAGCTGGCTTATCAAATCAAATACACAGAACAACAATACCCGGACTCAGTTATTATTACTCTTGGGTATTTTAACAAGGCAAATCTCACAATGTGAACTGCCCAAATACAAATAGCACATTACATTCAGAGACAGGAACATATTGAATCATTGCTACAAAACAATAAAGGATGCATATCGCTCTGTCCCTAGAGCAGCTTTGAGACTCTCTGATCACTGTCTGGTTCATCTTCTTCCAACCTACAGGCAGAAATTAAAATCAACCAAGCCAGTGGTAAGGACTGTAAAAAGTTGGCCCAATGAAGCAGAGTGGGAACTACAAGCCTGCTTCGTGTTTTTGAGGCTGCAGCCATAGACCTGGATGAGCTCACAGATACTGTTACATCATATACTAGGACTTATTTAAAGTTCAACAATGACAAACCGTGGTTCACAGCAGAGCTCAGGCAGCTTCCTCAGGCCAAAGAGGTGCTTACAGAAGTGCAGATAAAGTCTTGTACAATCAGGCCAGGAACACACTGAATATAGAAATCACAGTGTCTAAAAGAAGATATTCTGAGAAGTTTGAAAACAAGTTTTCAGCTAACGACCCTGCATTAGTGTGGAGTGGCATGAAACAACTTAGAGGACTCCTGCCCCCAACACTGTAGGGAAGCAACAACTGGCTGATGACCTGAATGTGTTCTACTGCAGATTTTAAATTCCCAATCTCACACTCCACACTTGTGAGACAGGGGAAATTCACTTCCAGCATATTTATAATCAGCACAGATGGCCCCCAGGGATGTGTGCTCTCCCCACTACTCTTCTCCCTCTACACCAATGACTGCATTGCCAAGGACCCCTCTGTAAAGCTCCTGAAGTTTGAGGATGACACCACTGTGTCGGCCTCATCCGAGATGACGATAAGTCTGCATATGGAAAGGAGGTTGAACAGCAGTCTGTCTGATGCAGTCAAAACAACCTTGAGCCCTGCCCATTACCTTTTTGAACTGTTGCCTTCTGGCCGATGCTTCAGAGCTCTGAGCACCAGAACCGTCAGACACAGGAACAGTTTTTTCCCTCAGGCTATCCATCTCATAAACAGTTAAAGCTGCCCCATTGAGCAATAACTATGTGCAATACGCAGTTCAGTCTTTTTTATGTTTATCCAACATATCCAGTCTCTTCTGCAATTTAATTTATCTGGGAAAAATTAAATAAATAAAAATGTCCACTGTTCATAACAGATTTGTATTTTTCACAGTACATAACAGATTTGGGAACAGATTTGTATTAGATTTGCACTACATATGTGTATGTGTGTATGTATGTGTGTGTATGTACGTATGTGTATAATTGTTTTTCTATTTTATTATTATTATCTGTGTCTTGCTGCAGTTTTTGTATTGTTGTGCACTGGAAGCTCCTGTCACCAAGACAAATTCCTTGTATGTGTAAGCATACTTGGCAATAAATCTGATTTCCCCAGAAAGTGAACACAGTGTAGTCCTGTACTATACTGAAAAAATATTAACCTAAAGAAAGTGCTTCCAAATATAAATTAACTGAAAATGAACTCAAATTAACTTAAACATATATTATTTAACATCACTGAATCAACTTGAATACATTAGTTTACACCACCAAAATGAATTTTAATTGTTAGATCATCTAGAAATAGCTATTTAAGGTAACAATTGCAGATTAACACTTTTTATATTGTAGCAATATTAGAGCTTTTAAGCTTGAGTGGCTTGTCAATCAAATTAAATTAGTTTGGAAACACAAATCCATTTTGTGTTGCAGAAATGACAGCCGTCAGCTTTAAATGGATATAAACAAATATGGATTCACAGGGTAGAAGATACAATACACATAGCAACACCAATCTATCAAAATAAAAAAAAAATGCTGTTCTTTTAAGCAGGCTTATTATCTGTGTGGATACTCTGTGTGCTTATGATTTCTCTAGGAATATTTCCCTTGTTGTTGAGAGAGCATCTCTGCTTGCCCTCACTGCTGGTTATGGAGGGAATGATAAAACTGCTTTGCCCACCTTATTGGCAGGGGTTTGCAGCCTTCTTAAGGCCTTGTAAATCTTGTTAGAAGGGGAACATGGCAGTTGTGGAGGATTCTGCTTGCTCTTTGCGTTTGCTGTTGAGATGAATCAGCTCAGGTAAAAAAAAAAGAGTCCAATCTGACACTATCACCAGTCAAAGACAAACAGTTGTGAACATAGTGGGTGAGGACAGAGTATTTGTTAAAGATTAGTTTGAAATCTCTACTGATCTAGCAAAGTGGAGAACAGAACATCTATTAAACACAAGATCTTAGTACATTAGAAATCCACCCAGGCCCGGCTCCGAATTTCAGTTGTAAGGTGAGCTAAGTGATAGTCATAGTGGTTGGGGAGGTTTGTGGGCAAAGGTAATCTTGGACTGAAATATGATGCAGAGTAGATAAAACAGATCGTCTAGGTTACGTATGTAACCTCCGTTCCCTGATGGAGGGAACGAGACGTCATGTCGAAGAAGCGACACTAGGGGTCTCACTTGAGCACCGAATATGCCTCTGATGCATGAAAAAAGGCCAATGAGAAGTTGGCAGACAGTATTTGCATACCCCACCCCCAGACATACGGGTATGAATGTGAGGAAATACTATGAGTTCATTCAGGATTTTTCTGAGGAACCGGGAGTGTCCGGCCACCTTAGTGGCTCGGCTCAGTGACGTGGCCGGGAGGAGCGAAGAAGAAGCAACACTAGGGGTCCATTTCAAATCACGCCTGAGCCATGTATGTGTACTGCTGACACAGGAGCTGGCAGGTATTTCACGTGCCAGGACGACCAGCTGTGTCAGACTGCACATACCCTTCCCCAATGCCCCATAAAAGATGTTGGAATTCTTCTAGTTACCCAAGAAGGAGAACAAGGCTATGCTTGCCAACCTGTGATGGGCCGAGCCTAGCCGGGCCTCTTTTCTCTCTATGTTTCTCTCATAGAGCCAAACGGCTGGGGCCCTTACAGCATTTTGGGAAACAGGCCAACAGGATGGCGTCCACCAGCCAGTGGGAGAGCCTCTGTTTGGAAACAGCGTTCCTTTTCCGCTGTCCGCCAGAGCAGACAAAGAGCTGCTCAGAACGCCTGAAGTCGTGCGTGCGGTCCACGTAGGTGCGTAAGGCACATACCGGGCACAGCAACGAAGGGGCTGAGCCTGCCTCCTCCCGGTGCAGCACTTGCAGGTTCACTACCTGGTCTCTAAAGGGTGTGGTAGGAACCTTGGGCACATAGCCCGGTCACGGTCTTAGGATCACATGTGTGTCTGCCGGACCAAACTCCAGGCAAGTGTCACTGACAGAGAATGCTTGCAGTTCCCCGACCCTCTTGATGGAGTCTAGCATGATCAGCAGGGCCGTCTTTAGGGAGAGTGACCAGGAGACAAAGGAAATAGCTCTGTTATTGAGAATGTGGGTACCGCAGCCCAAAAAAATTTATATAAATTCAACAAAGGATTTTCCTCCCGGCCCTCCACCGGGGAACGGAGTGGTCTGCTTGCCAACTCCGGAGCTAATGTCTTGGTCCCTGGGTCGTCCATCTCAGGAACGCCTGGGAGCCTTCCGGGTCCTCGAGGGGGTCCTTGCGACGGGGGGCGTCTGCTTCCTGCGGGGCGCTCGACGCATGGGCTGAGAGCTGGGCCCGGGTTGGGGCGGAATGCCCTCGGCGAGCAGACGGGGCATGGCCCCTAGCGGCAGGCTTGCGGCAGGAGAGGATGTGAGAGATTGCCTCCGTCTGTTTCATCACCGCGGAAAACTGCTGGCCCGAAGGCGGAGTGGCGTGCTTTCTGTTGAAAGCGAGCCGCGACCGCAACGTTGACATGGTCATGCTCTCGCAGTGAGATCATGAGCCATCCACAAACGCTGCCTCGGTGTGATCGCAACCCAGACACACGAGACAATGCCTGTGGCCGTATGAAGCGGAGAGCACTCAACCGCATCCAGGAACTACACAGGGGCGGAATGGCATCTTTATAAAGACGCGTCCTGAAAAGGATTTTCAACGCCGCTGTGTATTGCTCTTTAAGAGGAAAATACTCTTTTACAGAGAAAATCACACTTTTAAGAATTTAAAACTCTTTGAAATTTGCGCTGTCGAAGCGTCCAGGGGCAAACTGCACTGCTGTGCAGAGAAGGAGAAAAGCCGCTGATGTGCGCCGTAGATCCAACAGCAAGCAAAGCGTTAGAGGAACAGGAACAGGTGTGTAACTCGCAGCTGAGTGCTGACACGACCAAGGCTCCGAAGAAAATGTCAAAAAATGCAAATACTGTCTGCCAACTTCTCATTGGCCTTTCTTCATGCATCAGAGGCATATTCGGCGCTCAAGAGAGACCCCTAGTGTCGCTTCTTCAACACAACGTCGAAGAGAGCAACAGACGGGGAACAAATATTAATTTTAATAATTATTAATTTATAGATATTAGATATTTATTGAAGTTTTTGCATTGCTTAGGACATGACTTAACTGTATTCTAATTAACACTGATTTATATTGTAACTGTAGTGGAATACAGTTACTTATATTTTGTATTTAAAATACGTAATTCCGTTACATGTATTTTGCTACTCCCCAACCCTGGCTACAGTATATATTGTCAATGATATCATTATTGACCAAAAATGTCAAGAATATCGCTATATAATTTTTTGCTTACATCGCCCACCCCCATCACATTGTTTTTTAATAAATAAAGCCATTTATGTTGATTTTCCTGAAAAAAAAGAAAGAAAATCTATATTGTAATATATACCATTACTGTGATATAAAAATACTCATAATGTAATCTAGAATTTTGGTCATATTGGCCACTCCTAGTACGTATCAGCAGTTTCCAGGTGATTTAAAAACTAGAGGCAAAAAAAACACAACAACAATTATTTTTATACACTTTCGTTTCAGTAAAATGCCACATTTTCAGCTCATAAACACTTTTCGTAGAACACTTACTATGTATAAGTATCCAAATTGCAAATGTATCGCACACAACTTGTAAGGCGATACATTTCAATGCCTGCATTTAATAAACAACTACATTTATAAGGTTTTGTATATTTTGCCTTATTTTGAGTTGTGTCTGTGACATAATCTATCCTTTTGCATGATCCGAAATTCTGATCACAGAGTGTATGCACATTTTCTGAGATTTAAAAAATATATATTTTCTGTTCAAGACTGCCATTCCATACACTCACCTAAAGGATTATTAGGAACACCATACTAATACTGTGTTTGACCCCCTTTCAGAACTGCCTTAATTCTACGTGGCATTGATTCAACAAGGTGCTGAAAGTATTCTTTAGAAATGTTGGCCCATATTGATAGGATAGCATCTTGCAGTTGATGGAGATTTGTGGGATGCACATCCAGGGCACAAAGCTCCCGTTCCACCACATCCCAAAGATGCTCTATTGGGTTGAGATCTGGTGACTGTGGGGGCCATTTTAGTACAGTGAACTCATTGTCATGTTCAAGAAACCAATTTGAAATGATTCAAGCTTTGTGACATGGTGCATTATCCTGCTGGAAGTAGCCATCAGAGGATGGGTACATGGTGGCCATAAAGGGATGGACATGGTCAGAAACAATGCTCAGGTAGGCCGTGGCATTTAAACAATGCCCAATTGGCACTAAGGGGCCTAAAGTGTGCCAAGAAAACATCCCCCACACCATTACACCACCACCAGCAGCCTGCACAGTGGTAACAAGGCATGATGGATCCATGTTCTCATTCTGTTTACGCCAAATTCTGACTCTACCATCTGAATGTCTCAACAGAAATCGAGACTCATCAGACCAGGCAACATTTTTCCAGTCTTCAACTGTCCAATTTTGGTGAGCTCTTGCAAATTGTAGCCTCTTTTTCCCATTTGTAGTGGAGATGAGTGGTACCCGGTGGGGTTTCAATGTTCAAATGCATTGAAGCAACTGCCATGTGATTGATTGATTAGATAATTGCATTAATGAGAAATTGAACAGGTGTTCCTAATAATCCTTTAGGTGAGTGTATATAATTTTTACAACCCCCCCCCCCCCCCCCCAAAACAAACTGTGGTTGGTTGCTTTAACATGTCTGTCAGATGGTCTCTTTCTGACTAAGCGAGAAGTTCTTGACTAGAATAAGCTATAATGTGGACCGTGTAGCATAGCCATTAAAGTCTGGCTTCTCACAGTCAAAGACAAAAGGTCTAGCAGAGAAGTGTTCGTTTTAGACTGGATTTAATTATTTAAGGTGAGAAGGGATCATCTATTGAACACATGGCATCAGAGAGCAAACACAGGCAGACACACTGAGGCCAGAAAAGAGAATGTTTTTACTGTTTAACTAAATATGAAATGAAGCCATCTGTCAATATCTAACCATCAAAGGTTATCTGTCCAGCAAAGCTTGATGTGATCTACTCTAACCACTACAGAGTACACAAACGACATTGGTTGCTTTAAACAAGAGATCAAAAATTTATTGATTAAAAAGAGAGTTCACAGCAACAGTCCTTTACGAGCAAAGCACACGGCACATGGACAGAGTGAGCTAATCCATGAGTGGACCTAGAGCCTGTGAAATCTCAAACTCTAGTGGCCAAAGGACTTGGGCTCTTTGGCTTTTTAGAGTAACTTCTCCTTTCAGAGATATTTATAGGCCTTTCACTGATTTGTACAGACGTGTGTGTGTGTGTGTGTGTGTGTGTGTATATATATATATATACATATATATTTATTTTATTTTTTTTTGTGTATTTCTATATATACTTATATTTTCTGTTGGCCTTTTTTGTTGTTATTATTATTATTATTATTATTATTATTATCTCTCTCTTGTTGCTGTATTTTTTGTGCACTGCATGCTTCTGTCACCAAGAAACATTCCTTGTAATTGTAAAGCATATTCGGCAATAAAGTTCATTCTGATTCTGATTCTGATAAGACGTTCAGATATGGACAAGTGGGCAAAAGGCAAACCGGAGGACTTTTGAATGAGCTGTGAAAACTATGGGTGTAAATGAATCATTTAGCTGCAAAGTAAATTCACAAGTGCAAATTCAGAACGATTCAACTGAGTTGGAAAAAGTGAACAATGATTAGATCCAGTAAATTTCTAAAATGCTTACAAATCTAATGTATTGTGGGCAAGAAAAAGAATGACATAGTTCTTTAGACTGTTTATTGCACATAAAGTAATTTGACAGGAATTTCAAATAGGCTCCTGGACTGTAACAAAAAGTGTAATACAAACAGTGTGTGTTCTGAGTGTGGTACTGCATGTGCATACACAGCGGTTACAGAGATTTTGGAGACCCTAAGATCTGGTGGTAATCATGGTTATAATATATATATGCAGTGTTGGGTAAGTTGCTTAAAAATAGTAATCTACTACAAATTATTAGTTATTTATATAAAAATAAAATCAGATTACTTTAATAATTACTTCACTGAAAAAGTAATAACATTTCTAATTACTTTACTTGTAAGTTACTTTTGAAAACACTTTTCTGCATAACAAATTCAAAATATTCTCTATATTTCTTTCTTGTTCATTGTTACACACAAGTCATACACTCAGCACAAAACATTTCTCCTATACAATGACTCGTTACGGGGCCAAAATTCATGTATTCTACATAAATAATATATTAGAAATAGGCATAACTCTATAATGTACTTAAAACTAATTAAATAAATTGAAAGTCAATAGCTTTAATCTGACTGCAAGAATTTAAAATGTAAAGAATTACACTACTTTTTTTTTTACAAAAAAAAAATTTAGATTACAGAAATTGATTACTTTGTATTTGGATTATACCCAACACTGATTATATACATATATTACTCATTTAAAACAGTCAAAATTGATTTCAATCAATGCATTGAGAAAACTATTAAATTGTTACACTCCTTGTGAAAACAGATAGGAGGGTTTTATGTCTGTTGAGTGTAATACATAGAGGACAGTAAAAATAAAAATAAAAAGTGTGTGTCAATTGCTTTTGTTGATTATGTGAGTGTGTATGGTGTATCAGGATAAAGATGAGATGACAATAACTGTTTATAACATTATGCATGATAAGTGTGTGTGTGTGTGTGGGTGTGTGTGTGGGTGTGTGTGTGTGGGGTGGGGGGGTTAGTAAGGGGGTGTAATTACAAGGGTATTATTCTATAAATGTGGTTTATTATCCCCATAATTCAAGCTGCTTTAAAAAAAACATACTAATCTATGTTTTATAAAAAAAATTAAAATGCAGAAAGTTTTTTGTGAGGGTTAGGTTTAGGGGTTGTGTTGGGATAGAATCTATAGTTCGTACAGTATAAAAATCATTATGTCTATGGAAAGTGCGCGTAATGATAGCTGCACCAACATATTTGTGTGTGTGTGTGTGTGTGTGTGTGTGTGTGTGTGTGTGTGTGTGTGTGTGTGTGTGTGTGTGTGTGTGTGTGTGTGAATTGCATTCCTGCTGATTCGACTCATGATTTATTCAAAGTGTGCTCTGCTGGGGAGTGGGTGGGTGGAGGAGGGCAGCCCATCAGCAGTGTTTCCCAGTTGACTGAGCACAGTGGGGCGAGTTGGCAGCCTCTGTCATTTCTCTAGCAAAGAAAATCAACACTCTGCCCTTACAACACTTAACACTATTTTCTCTATTTCCTCAAATTGGTCAGTATAAAATATGTTTCCTAGCGATAATCTTCGTGATGGCCTATTCAAATAATAATCGACCTGTGAGAATCATTGATATCTAAATACAGTAGGCCTATGTACTGTATGTTAAATATGCATTACACCCCCTTCTAATGGGTGCCATGTTTGGGTGTCCACATACTTTTTGCAATATAGTGTATAAAGAAAAAATCGCAACAGACGTTTTCAAAAAGATTTGAGTAAAAGCACGTCATCTACTAATGAGCTACGCAAATCAACCACATGCTAAATTTATGAATACCATCAGCACAAACTTACTCTGAGACCTTGACGAACCATAAACCTTTCCATCAATTAATTTGTGCCCTAAGAATATTATCCTCTCATTATGCAGATCCTCCTTTTCTGTGGCCAGTGGAAATAAATTAATATTGTGGTAAGTGATTTCTGTATGCGTTCGTACAGTCCAGTGCATTCCAACTATACAAGCTGCTTTATGAAAGATTTATCAACGATCTGACGAGGAATGGCTTACTCTTCCTTACATTATTGTTTACTTGGTAGGATAGTGCAAGGATCTTTTTTGATTGTTATATAAAGCTGACATTAACACACCTATTTTAGCTAATTGTTTCCTCAGTGATATACAATACTTTGCAAAAGTATTTCGCACATGAGATGTTTCACAAAAAAAATTTGTCTTTAGATGGTTATTTTTATCTTCTGCTTTAGTGATGGAGTAATGAGCTAAAGCACATAACTGTTAATCAGAAGGTTGCTGGTTCGAACCCCACAGCCACCACCATAGTGTCTTTGAGCAAGGCACTAAACAACAGGTTGCTCTGGGGGGATTGTCCCTGTAATAAGTGCACTGTAAGTCACTTTGGATAAAAGCGTCTGCCAAATGCATAAATGTAAATATAGTGTATTAATAAAAAATATAGATTTTAGATTCCAAAATTTTTCTTTTGCGAACACAATAGAATAGAAGAACAGGGAGCCCTGCAGCAGATGGCATTGCCCCCACAGTGTCCCCCACAGAACATCCGAGTCAGTCTGGGATTACATGAAGAGACAGAAGAACTTGAGTCAGCCTAAACACATTGAAGATATGTTCAGAATTATCTAAGATGCTTGAAACATCCTATCTGCCAAGAACATTAAAAAACTGTGTCCAGGTTGTACCCAGGAGAATTAGTGCTGTTTGATGTCAAGGGTGGTCTCACAAAATATTGATCAATGTTAATTGATCAATCAAAACATTTTCACTATACAAATTTTTTAACAAGAATTTGTCAGTTTGAACCAATCTGGCAATTCTCTGTTGACCTCTCTCATCAATAAGGTGTTTCCATCCACAGAACTGCCACTCACTGGATGTTTTTTTATTTTTGGCACAATTCTGAGTAAATTCTAGAGACTGTTGTGTGTGAAAATCCCAGGAGATCAGCAGTTACAGAAATACTCAAAACAGCCCATAACATTACCAAAAACATCCCGTGAGCGGCAGTTCTGTTGATGGAAATGCCTTGTTGATGAGAGAGGACAACAGAGAATGGCCAGACTATTTAGAACTGACAAAGTCTACAATAACTCTCATAACCACTCTGTAAAATTGTGGTGAAAAGAATAGAATGCTGGTGGGCAAAAGGAGGACCTACACAATATTAGGCAGGTGGTTTTAATGTTGTGGCTGATTGGTGTATTTTACATGTGGCAACAGGGGAAATCTTTGTATATAAATAGAGTCTTACACAATATAAAGCAATTATGTAACTCTCAATGGAAGTGTATAAATTGCAACGCTGATGTCTTTTCTTTAGCCAGGAGACACATTGCTCTCCACGGGCAGTCTGTCATAATTAATCATTTATGTATTTAGGAATGTGAGATCAGGTCTGAAAGCCACAATCAGAGCTCTGAACCTATACATCCTGGACACAGTAGGGTTGCACGCCACACATTCAGATGAGGTGAAAGTGCATCAGGATATGTTTGAATCTCTAAGAAAAAAAATCTGAGTGATACAACAAAAACCCATACATTGAGGTCCAGAATTTTTAGGCCACAATGAAAACCTAGATGTTTTTAATTTATTCCATTTAAACCATTTTAACAATTAAAAAAAGTTATTATGTAAAATTAAATTTATGAGCTTTTTGGGTCAGACTTTTGGACCACATTGTATATATTAACTCCAACAGGGTCTGTTGGCATAAACATGTGATGGGGTCAGTTCACATTTTTGAATATGTGGTGCTTACCCGCTTGCGGAGGTTACAGGTGAGGATGAGGTTGCGGGAGAAGGTGTTGGCAAAGGCTGTGTAGAACTCCAGCACTTTAAGTAAGGCTTCTCTCCTGATCACATGCAGATCACAATATGTCAGAGCTCTAACGTTAGCACAAGCATGAGCCAGAGTGGTTTCCTTCCAGAACACGTCACCAAAAACATCACCTTTACCTGGAAGAGATGAAAGGAATTATGGGTAGAAATTACATTTAAAATTCAGAAAATCCTGTCATCATCATATAAGACTTTTTTTCCCCAAGTAGAACACAAAAGGAGTTATAATCAAAATGTACACATAAAGAAAATATCTGTCAAGAACAGCTGCATTTGCTAAGTTTGTTAAAAGGAAAAATACTTTGGTGTCTAAAGAAAATCATCATGCACATTTGGAATAGTTAATTTTTGTTTGTCTTACTGCCTAAAATCAAAGCCCAATAAAGAGAAAATTAACTTTTTCACTTACACCCATAAAAATTGTTCCCCTAGGGGTCTCTCTTGAGCGCCAAATATGCCTCTGATCTATGAAAAAATGCCAATGAGTAGTATACCCTGCCCCCAGACATACAGGTATAAAGGCGGGGAAATATGTCTGTTTCATTCAGAAATTTTCTTCGGAGCCGATGGTTTTGTATGCAGTCAGCTGCGAGTCACACACCTGTTCCTGCCTTTGTTCCTCTAACGCTCTGCCTGCTGTTGGATCTACGGTGCACTTCAGTGGCTACTCTCCTTCTCTGCACGGCAGTGCAGCTTGCCCCTGGGCGCTTCGACAGCGCAGAAAGCTAAAAGAGTTTATTAAAAGAGTGATTTTCTCTAAAAAGAGTATTTTCCTCTAAAAGAGCATTTACACAGCGGCTTTCAACGTCCTTTTCAGGATGCGTTTTATAAAGATGCCATTCTGCCCCTGTGTAGTTCCTGGATGCGGTAGAGTGCTCACTGCTTCAGACGGCCACAGGCATTGTCTCATGTGTTTGGGCAGCGATCACACCGAGGCAGCATTTGTGTATGGTTCATGTTCTCACTGAGAGAGCATGACCATGGCAACGTTGCGGTCATGGCTCGCTTTCAATAGAAAGCTCGCCACTCCAGCAGCCCCCCGCATTGCTCCTTCTTCCCACGGGTTTGAGGACGATGTGGCTGGCGATGGAGGCGATCTGGGGACGGCAGCGGGAGCAACTCCGCCAGGATAGTTGACTCCCGTACGTGCTCGAGGTAACGGTGGCTCGCCTCACGGCCAACTCGCTTATCCTCTAGAGCTCGAGGTGGATGAGCTCACCGCTGCATTGGAGAGCATGGCGTCTGACACAGATGACTCCCCTGGGCTACCGCTTTCGAGCCAGCACGCCCAGGCTGAGGCTGACGCACAGATGACCGACACGCTTTCCCGAGCTGCCGCCAGCGTGGGGCTGGACTGGAACCCTCCATACTCCCCACAGCCATCGCGGTTGGATGTGCGCCGCTCACAGCCTCACCTCCCCCCGGTCCCATTTTTCCCGGAAGTGCATGATGAGCTGACGTCTTCGTGGAGGGCACCCCTCTCCACTCTCCAAGCCACTCGCTCATCCGCACTCGCTAGCGTCCCACGGATATATGGCGATTCCCCAGGTGGAGAGGGCTGTAGCGCTCCACCTGTGCCCCGGAAACCCTACCACCTGGCGGGATCTCCCTGTGTTCCCCTCCAAGGCCTGTAGGGCGACGTCTTCATTCACTGCCAAAGCCTACAGCGCCGCCAGACATGCCGCTTCCACCCTGCACGCCATGGCCCTCCTGCAAGTCCACCAGGCCAAGGCACTTAAAGATCTCCACGGGGGTAGCCCTGATCCCGATGTGTTGCAGGAACTGCAACACATCGTTCTCAAGGCACTCTGACACCAGATCTTTACAGTCCCGGCATTCTGGACACGTTCACGTCCTCCTCAGTCACTAACCTGTCCCCTGCCGGGTGTGCGGAGCAAGGTAAGTGCTTCTTTTAAGAGTCTTTTCTCAGCACTAAAGCCTCAGGACATGTTTTCGTCTCACAACGACATATTACCTGCTCCGCCCGCTGCGAAGCCCCGCCGAGTGCGTCAAAAATAATTGTCCCCTTGGTGCCCCTAGCACGGAGTTTGGATGCATGGCTTTCACTTCCTAACCCCTCTCACTGGCCCGGACCATCAGACTCGTTTACGCAATTCAGTTTGTCTAAAGCCGTTTTACAACCGTTCTTGGACTTGCGAGTTCTCATCCGGGCTCTGTTCAAACTCCTGTTCAGAATGCTCGTGCAATAACATATCTTAACTTGCGTCTGGCATCTAGATTGGTCCGCAGCGGCAGACCTGAAGGACATGTACCTTCACGTCTCAATTCTGCCTCGACACCGACCTTTCCTATGGCTCGTGTTCGAAGGCCAGGCATATCAGTACAAAGTCCCCCCTCAGCAAGTCTCTGTCCCCTTGCAGCTTCACGAAAGTCACAGAGGCTGCCCTTGCCCCACTCCGAGTAGCCGGCATTCGCATACTCAATTACTTCGATGACTGGCCCACTTTGGCCAACTCCCAAGAGTTACTATGCGCTCACAGAGACTAGGCACTCAGGCACCTCAGCCGTTTAGGGCTTCAGGTCTACCGAGAAAAGAGCTAGCTCGCCCCGGTTCAGATCTCTTCTCGGCATGGAGTCAGACTCAGTCTCAATTCCAGAACGCCTCATCAACGAGTGTGCACAGTCAGTGCTAAAATACCTCCCTGTCTTCAGACCGGGCACGGTGGTCCCTTTAAAACCTTTTCAGAAGCTCCTGGGGCATATGACATCCTCCACGGCGGCCGCGCAGTGTGACCATCACCCCCGCCTTCCGCTAAACGTCAAAACCCTGGACAGACCTCTGCGTTCTGCGGAGAAAAGTCCCCTTGCAGCAGGTGTTCCGATGCATCCTGGCCACGAACGACGCCTCCAAATTGGGTTCATGCGCCGTGTGCAACGGGCACGTAGCCACGGGCCATTGGAAAGGGGCCCCGCTGCGCTGGCACATCAATGGCCTAGAGTTGTTGACTGTTTTCTCTGCCCTGTGGAAGTTTCTTCCGTTAGTGCGAGACAAATGTGTCCTAGTCAGGTCAGACAGCACCACCGCGGTAGCGTACATCGCCAATAAATCTACCGTCACATGTCACTACTCGCCCGTCGTCTCCTCTTTGACCCAAGTTGCTGCATGCCACTCACATTCCCGGCAACCTCAATGTGGTAGCATTGGTGCTGTGCACGGTCAGGGAGAACGAGGCACAAGTCACCTAGTGGTAGAGGTCCCTGGTTCTCGGACCTCGTACTCCTCGCGACAGCCCCTCCCTGACAAATTCCCCTGAGGAAAGAACCTCATTCTCATGGACGGGGCAAGCTCTGGCATCTGCACCCAGACCTTTGGAACCTCCACATCTGGCCCCTGGACAGGATGTGGAAGATCTAGCTGGTCTACCACCTGCCGTCGTAGCCACGATCATCCAAGCCAGAGCCCCTTCTACCAGGCAACTTTACGCCCTGAAGTGGCGCTTGTTCGCGAATCAGTGTTCTTCCCGGGCTGAAGACCCACAGAGGTGCGCAGTTAGGTTAGTGCTCTTATTTCTGCAGGAGAGGCTGGAGGGGAGGCTGCCCCCTTCCACCCTGAAGGTGTATGTCGCCGCTATCATGCCCCACCACGACGCAGTAGACGGCAAGTCTTTGGGTAAGCATGACTTAATCATCAGGTTCCTAAGAGGTGCCCGGAGGTTGAATCCCTCCCGGCCAAGCCTGTTTCCCTCCTGGGATCTCTCAGTGGTCCTCGCGGGCCTCCAGAGACCCCCTTTCGAGGCGCTAGAATCAGTCTGACTCAGGGTCCTCTCTCTATAGACTGCCCTGCTGATCGTGCTCACCTCCATCAAGAGGTTCAGGGACCTGCAAGCGTTCTCTGGAGTTCGGTCCAGCAGACATATATGTGATCCTAAGACTGCAACCGGGCTACGTGCCCAAGGTTCCTACTACGCCCCTTAGAGACGAGGTAGTGAACCTGCAAGCAAAGCTGCCCCGGGAGGAGGCAGGCCCAGCCCTTTCGTTGCTGTGTCCGGTACATGCTTTATATGTGGACTCCCCCTGTGTGTATCGTCCGCGGTACTGTCCCCTTACGAAGTGGACCCGCGTCTTCCTTAGGCAGTCCCAGCTGCCCTCTAGTTGCCATGTTGTAACAGCTCCCCCATTGATTATTCCCTTGGATTTAATACTCGTAGAGCTAACTTTTTCTTTAATGACAGCCATCAATATATCTCTACTAGCATCACACTCATAGATTGGGGAATAGATTTGCCCATTCTTCCTTGCAAAAGAGTTCAGTCAAATTGCGGGGTGAGCGGCAATTTATTGCTCTCTTCAAGTCAATCTACAGGTTTTTTTATTGAATTTAGGTCATTGCTCTGACTTTACCACTCAAGGACTATTAGACAAAAATTTACATTTTTGGACTGAAATCCAAGTGCTATATTTGGAGAAAACCAAACAGGAAGAATGGTAAATATTCCCCAATCTAGGTAGAGACATATCCAAACAGACAAAAAGATAAAAAGATAAAGCAAAAGATAAAGTTTTTAATCCAGGGGTATGATCACTTTTCAATCTCTGTTATTCTAGTTTTTCACCTTTTAAACATTTTGGGAAATGTTGCCTTTTTTTGTTACTTGAATTTTTGTAAGGCAAAATTTGAAAAATAAAGCTGGAAACTTTTTTTATTGGGTTTTGATTTCAGGCTGTAAGACAAAATAGTGACTATTCCAAATGGGTTTGATGATTGTCTATAGGCACTGTATTTTACATTTTTAAATTTATTTTGGGTCCCTGCTTAATTAAAATTGTATTGCTATCTATCATAGACACATAACCACTTGCAACTTAATTTTAAGTTGGTTATGTCTAATTGCACCTACTGCAGCACACCAAGAGGAGTCAAGACTTCCACGGGTGCCACTTAAAAAAAAAAATTTAAAAAAAAATGGGTGCATGACAGCCCTGAAATTGATAGTTCTAGCTATGGTCTTTTACTGTTTATACATTCATGGTGATTTTTGTCTGCTCTGAATATAACTTGGAGAATAATTTGATCTTCAAAATGACTATGCATTGTAAGAACTTATACCACACACTTATGACAGAATGTGTACAAAGTGTAAGTACCCAGTGTTCAGTGCCTTTGATGAGGGGCATCATTAGTGTCCCAGCAGGTTTAATGTGGTGGGTTCAAGAAATGCCTTGGGGCTAATTAACTCACTGTGCTTGCATCTTATTTCATTTCATAATCATTAAAGCAAAAGAGCATCTGATCTGATTCCCCATTAGAGAAAACAGATTTTAAGTTCCTCTCTATAGTGTCTCATAAGGTCTAATGTGGTGTTGTCTGCGGTTACGCAGTATGTCAGCGAAGGTCATGTCACATACTATAGCAGAACTCAAAATATCACAGGGTAATGGCCATTGAAAGACAGAAAAAACTCCAGAGAGTTCATTATAAACATGCCTGTTTGTGCACTTGTTCATCACAACTCTAATAGCTATTCTGTTATAATTGTTCAGAGCTTGAACTAGTTCCTATCTCTGTTTTAGAGCTGAAATGTTTAATTTAGGTGCCACTAGCATCACAAAACTAAATCGCTTTCAAACAGGTGAACACTCCCACCCCCCCATCTCCCATTGGTTGTTCAAACAGATAGTCTTGCCCAAACACCATTGGTTGGTCGGGATGCTTAAACAAACAGAAAAGCATTTTGATTGCTCCACAAAGCCACAGTGTTTTCAATTATGGGGGAAATCATCCCAAACATAGCTTACATATATTTGTCACTACACATTAGTTGGAAGCATTTTAACATTATTACAAATTACACACTTTAACTAAACTTACTGAGAAAATAAATGTCCCTTTATTAAAGAGAAATTTGAAAAACAAAACAATTGTAATTGTTAACATATTTAGATGTACAAATAGTGCCAGGAATGAGAAACGGATATTTTGTTTTCTCAAATTTCAATAAGACATTTACGAGCTTGGGCTAACACATCTGTGATAAGAGGGATATGCATTTGTGTACATTGTTACAGCACTGGCTGCACTGGAGACTGTGAACTATCAGTGTGCATCCCAGTGAAGAAAAACAACCTACACACAATGAACGGAGAATCGGTCCCCAATGTTCCATTAACTCATGATAAGGAGACTGCATGGAGTAACAAACAACACATACAGTATAGTGCTGGGAGCAGAGTGTGGGCTTTTATGTCACCTCAGAGTACGAGATTAGTGAGTTCACTGTGTAAGCTCCTTTGTGAAAACCATCTTTAAAGCTCCACTACACTAGTACGTGTCTTGACATATTTTGGGACTGCTATGTGCCCTCAGGAAAGACCCGCAGAGCTCTGAAGTATTACTAAAGCCAGTTCATACTGGCTAATTGTGTAGCATTGGGATTGCTTGAATTTCCCGAAAAAGCTCTGATCCTGTTTTACAATGTTGTCCAGTAAATATTAACATTAGTGGAAAATTAGGCTACATAGGACCCAACCATAGAGATACACTCACCTAAAGGATTATTAGGAACACCTGTTCAATTTGGCTGGTGGTGGTGGTGTAATGGTGTGGGGGATGTTTTCCTGGCACACTTTAGGCCCCTTAGTGCCAATTGGGCATCGTTTAAATGCCACGGCCTACCTGAGCATTGTTTCTGACCATGTCCATCCCTTTATGGCCACCATGTACCCATCCTCTGATGGCTACTTCCAGCAGGATAATGCACCATGTCACAAAGCTCGAATCATTTCAAATTGGTTTCTTGAACATGACAATGAGTTCACTGTACTAAAATGGCCCCCACAGTCACCAGATCTCAACCCAATAGAGCATCTTTATGATGTGGTGGAACGGGAGCTTCGTGCCCTGGATGTGCTTCCCACAAATCTCCATCAACTGCAAGATGCTATCCTATCAATATGGGCCAACATTTCTCAAGAATGCTTTCAGCACCTTGTTGAATCAATGCCACGTAGAATTAAGGCAGTTCTGAAGGCGAAAGGGGGTCAAACACAGTATTAGTATGGTGTTCCTAATAATCCTTTAGGTGAGTGTATAATAGAGATAAACTAAAAGTAAGGCATGTGTAGGTTGATTTTCCCAGAGAGTAACATTGTGGTTCTATGGTGCCTTCAAAACTAAAAAAAAAATATAAAATATTTAAAACATTGCTTTGTTAAGAGCATCACAACCGACTGAGTTTGGGGTGGGACTATCTGTTTTATTAGCCAATGGAATATGGTGGGGAGTGTTTGGTTAACCTGATTGAAAAGTCATTATTTTTGCAATTCTGTTTGGTGGCACATCCATTACATGAGTTTAGCCATAAAACTGTGTGCTTTCATGATTTGTGTGATTAGTTGTACCTTGCTTTTATAAAAGCCTCCACATGATCATACAGGAAATCAACTTGTCAGAATCAGAATTTTCATGTACCCTGAAATCAACCCCATTTTTCATGAAAAGTGCCATCCCCAATCAGAGCAACCTTTCAACATGGGTTCTGGTCCCATGGGAACCAGAAAGTAATCGTGTTCACATAGGCACTGGTAAGTGATATTCAGAGGCTACACTGACAACTAGGTTTATTGTTAGGTTTGGGGTTTGGGTAAGGTTAAGGGTTATAAAAATAGACATTTATGTTGACTGTATAACATCATTAACTGTCAGCATCCTGCCTCCTGTTGTTTGTCTCCGGGCCTCTAGAGGTCACCGGCGTTCCCTTCTACCTTAGTTCTTCCTTGTGTGCCCCTGTTAGCGTAATCCAGGTCACCTGTGCCTTGTTTCCCCCAGAGTATTTAGCTGTTTTTTTCCCCTTGTTTCTCACTCAGTTTTTGAGTCTTGGCTATGTTTCTCCTGCTGTGTTCCACTGAGACCTTCCAAGCTAGCCCATGTAAGCTGTTCTTAGTTATTTGATATAGTTTTTCTCCCCTCGTGGAGTCATTTTATTTCTCTCTTGTTATTGTTTGCATTATCTCTACTGTTAGTAATACCTCCTTCTGAGAAGAACTTTTGTTGGCTTTTTTCTACTTGCAAAGAACTCCTTTTTTTTAATAAATCTACTTCGCCTGGAGTACTGGCTTGAGTGTTTCACTTGGGTCCAACACTACCTCCGTGGTAGAGGTAGAACACTCAGCTCTCCTCATCTGAGACCCGGGTTTGAGCCCAGCTAGTGACAATTAACAACTAAACTCGCATTTGGCACCACTCTGTAAAAATGTTATCCAGAAACTGGAGTTCAAATGTGGCGTATGTTCAACAACACTTCTAGCTTCAGTTACTGGTGGCAGTGGTTTGAATTTTGATAAGCACAGAACGATTTCAGTAGCAGAACTTTTGACGTACTTTCACTGAATTTACAGTGCGTTCAGTCTGAAAAGCCAATGATTTATGTTGAAACTCTTAATAAGTGATATCAGGGGCCTGTGTAGCTCAGCGAGTAAAGAAACTAACTTCCACCCCTGGAGTTGCGAGTTCGAATCCAAGGCGAGACCTGGCTGGTGACTCCAGCCAGGTCTCCTAAGCAACCAAATTGGCCCGGTTGCTAGGGGGGGTAGAGTCACATGGGGTAACTTCCTCATGGTCGCTATAATGTGGTTCACGTGTACTGAGTTGTGCGTGGATGCTGCGGAGAATAGCTCAAAGCCTCCACACGTACTATGTCTTTGCATTAACACCCTGAACAAGCCACGTGATAAGATTGATGGTCGCAGAGGCAACTGAGATTCGTCCTCTGCCACCCAGATTGAGGCGAGTCACTATGCCACCATGAGGATTTAGAGCACATTGTGATATCAAATGGGGGGCCTGGGTAGCTCAGCGAGTATTAATGCTGACTACCAACCCTGGAGTCACAGGTTCGTATCCAGTGTGTGCAGAGTGACTCCAGCCAGGTCTCCAAAGCAACCAAATTGGCCCGGTTTCTAGGGAGGGTAAAGTCACATGTGGTAACCTCCTCGTGGTCTCGATTAGTGGTTCTCGCTCTCAATGGGTCAAGTGGTAAGTTGTGCATAGATTGTGGATAGGTGTCCTCCGCCACCCAGATTGAGGTGAGTAATTGCGCCACCACGAGGACCTACTAAGTATTGGGAATTGGTCATTCCAAATTGAGAGAAAAGGGGATCAAAAATAATAATATAAATGTTTTTGTATATGTGTGTAACTCTAGGGGTGAGAGTGCTTACCTAAAATAGCAATAACCTCATCATCCTGAATGACTTCCAATGAGCCAGACACCACAAAGCAAAGCGTGTCCACGCTCTCCCCTGCATGGAAGATGAGGTCTCCTGGAGCGCAATGTGTGGTTTGGAACTCCACCGCCAAAGAGCGCAGACAGCCGTCACTGGCCAACCGGAAGGCAGGGTGCTCGTTGAATACCTGCCGGTTCAGATGTACACAGATGTCGGCACGCATGTCTTTAGGACAGATGGACAGAACCTACCAAGTGAAGAAAGGAATGAAACGTTTCAGTGACACATTGGGTCTCATTCACTAACCGTACATATACATGTACTGTAATTGTGTGTAAAACCTGTGTGCAAATGTTTTCACGCAGAAATCACGATTAATCAATAAGTTTACGGTAACATTTTTTTTTTTTATTTAGGATAAAATGTAGAGGAAAAAACACACACAAAAATCACAGACTTATGGTGGTCTCAAAAATGTAATGTGATAAGGCATAATGTTTATTGATATTAATAGTTATTAAGACTAATTGTCTCTAAAGTACAATATATAAGTCAAGTAGAAACTTGTTCAGTTGCTGGTGGTATTTAGAAATGTCAATTTCTCAAATCACACGAATATTTTTTTTTGCACTGTCTACAGTGAGAACTAAATTAAGCCTGAGCTGAAGATCTATTTGATTACAAAAGATTATGAATAGTGCTTATAATATTATAATCATACTAATATTATTTGACTTTGACACAATAGATACAGTAGAAATTAACTTTTATAAATAAAATAACTGAGGATGAATGTTGTTCACAAGAGTGGAATGAATGTGTAGTGCACCTAGAGTCAAGAGGTTAATAGAGAAATGGCTGAATTCACAACTGAGTTGTCAGGATCCTGTTACAACAGTCTGCTTTATTTATAGTTCTTTGTGTCAGAATCCTGACAACCATGTCTTGTCTTTCATGTTGTGTGTGAGCACATGCTTCCAGATTGTGTTGTCATTTTCATTCTTGATCTCTGTTCTGTTGTTGTTGTGTGTGAGTCTATGTGCTCTCCTGTCAGTTCTGTTTTGAGTGCTAAATCCGCCCCATTGTTTGTCTGATTATTAGTTCACCTGCATCACCTGTTTACCTTGTTACTCTTTTCAATTCTCCCTCAATTTAATCTCCCAGTGAGCTCTGTCTTGTACCTGCTGGACCCTACCTGTCTTTCCTGGTTGCCTGACTGATGCCTCAGTTACCAACCAGCCCTCGTCCTATCCCCAACATCCACCAATCAGCTCCTGTTCACGCCAGCTCCCTGGACTATGTCAACCATCCTATGTCATCCCTTGACCCCTATTTAGTAAATTACTTAACCTCCAGTGTGCTGTCTGTCTGAAGTGGTCTCAGAACAGTCCAAAATGCAACGTATTTTCAACTTAACTCCATATAAAGCCTCTGAATGCAAAAAAAATTAAAATAATTTTCATTATGAAAACACAGTAAATATAGTATTTCTAATGAAAACCTTGTGCTATTGTACATACATATTACTGTGCATTATGTTTAGCAGCGTGGTATTTCAAATAAATCGCTAACATTTTTAAAATGGCATATCGGATTAAACTAGAGACTCTTTTGACTAGTTTTAATGTAAAAACATAATGAGGTTTCCTACCCAATGTAGTTTTGTTTGCATTTCTACCAAAGATAAACTCCATAAGCCATGTTTGTTTTTTGTTTTTTACGTGACTCCGTCCGCCAAAAGTTTAACCCTTTACTAAGGCCAGAGTCTCATGAACTGAGATCAGTCGGTTTAAATTAAATTCAATTTAATTATCCGTTGCATATAGCAAAGCCAAAATACAATGTGCATGCATATGTACACGGGGTCACACAAGGTTAATAAATCTGTAACGTTGAAGCATATTGCAACAGTGTTGCAATTTATGATTGTTCGATTGTAGGCATGTTTATGGGGTTATGGCATGAATATTAAATCATTAAGTGCCCATAAAAAAAAATGGCATCTGCTGGATGCTTTCACATACTACAGTAATGGTCCCCTTAAAGGCAGACACACAGGCATACAGGGCATTCAGTGGCACAAGAATAAAAAAGTAATTCTTACACACTTCACCAGAACCCAATTAAAACTCGAAACCAGTTATCCATTTTGCCTCAATCGAGTGTTCAGGCAAGTGTTTTTGGCTAATCATTCTGGTCAGGCCTCTTCTACTTTCTTCAAATGTAAACATATTCAGAAATACAATAAATACGGTTGTGTACATTAACATTGTTTAATGCAATAGTTAACATTATCTAACAATGAACAATACATTTACAGCATTTAATCTTGGTTAATCCATTTTTACATTGAAAGCTGTATAGTTTGTTAACATTAGACAATGCATTAGAAAATAACATGAACAATAGTATATTTATTAATTAACATTAAACAAGATTATTAAAAGCTGTAAAAACTATTTCATTGTTAGGCCATGATAATACATGATATCTAATGCATTTACATGTTAACATATAAAACTTTCTTGTAAAGGGTCAACCAATTTTCAACTGAACTTATTCATAACTCAAAAGTGCCGTTTTGTTGTTGTTGTTTTGCATATTCACCTCTGCTGTCCTCAAATACATTTTTCAAATTTGACCATTATGCCCAATGCTATATATCAATAAATGGATAAGATTTCTCACCCTGAACTGCATAAAAATCAGTTGTGACAGTCCTTTATACTGCAAGTCTAAATTTGAGCCCAGGGTTGAATAGATCTACGACATTCCCAGAGGGTTGATGTCTCCTGTGAGATAATGCAATTTAAAATTTTTCTTCTAAAATGAAATAAAAAAGGCGGGTCTTGATGGAGGGGAACTTGCAGAGAGAAAGAAAGATGAGCCTTTTTTCTCCATATTCCCTATTTTGAGTTTGGTGAATGAAGTTTTTCACAGAATGACTGAAATCAAAATACATCAATCAAAAAAGTTACTGTAAAAGCAAACTATTTCTCTTCAGATAGCAGTGCCTATGTCTGAATATTTTGATTTGGAGTCCATAATCAATATCCCTACATCACAGCAAAGCTGATTTTAAGAGCATAAAAAGCTCATTAAGGATGAGAAGTGATATGATAATTGTGAGTGAAAACAGATCAATATTTAAGTACTTTTTGCTATAAATTTCCACTTTTGCTTTCACATTCTAAATGTGAAAGTGGAGATTTATAGTAAAAAAAGAATGGAATATTGACCTGTCACTCACCCAAAGAAATTGCATCACTTCAGAAAACATGGATTAATCCACAGAGTCATATGGATTACTTTTTTGCTGCCTTTATGTGCTTTTTTTTTTTTTTTTTAACCTTCAAAGGTTTGGCCACCATTCACTTGCATTACCTTGCAGGACCTACAGAGCTGAAATATTCTTGTAAACATTTTCATTTGTGTTCAGCAAAAGTTATACAGATCTGGGATGGTATGAGGGTGAGTAAATGATGAGACAATTTTTATTTTTGGGTGAACTAAGTAAAAAAAAAAAAATTCAAGCTATTTAAAAGGCCTTGGGGTGTCTAATCCCCCCTTTATTGCTTTATTTAAGGCAAGTCAGGTCATGCAGTGGCCATATTTGTAAAGATATTTGACAAAAACACAGCTTTTTCTAGTCATACAAGTTCAGCTTCTGCCTAGTTTGATTTGGGAAAGACAAAACACTACAAAACTGTTGGTTAAGATTATATTAAAGCAACATATTTCAAACAATAAAATATGAAGCTCATATCAAGCAAAAAAACTACATTTTCCGTGCTGGTTTAGCTAATGCGTATGCACATTCTCAAGTAAATAGACACACAAAGTCTTTATTGACTGTAAGGTGGAACCTCCATTCTTAAAGCTGCCATATTTAGAGTTGTTTTCTCTTATTCATATGTACAGTATATGATTAGAGGGAACAATCTCATCCAATAATATCCCAAAAAGAACATGAGGTTTAAGTACATAAGAAGTTCACCCACCTTCTCTGTGTCTATGCCTTTGGTCATGGCCCATGTGGACACAATATAGTCCATAACTCTCTCACTCAGTCCTTTAGGCACCTGGTAGAGCTTAAGGAAGTCTCTCACGTTATTTAGCATTTCGTGGTAGCGGTTGGTGTTGGTGTACATCTGTTGAAAGATAGTGGTCACGTTTCCAAAGATGGTGGCATACAGTAGAGCTGCAAATGAGAGAGGGGGAAAAGTGAACTACAGGGGAACTTTAGAAAGCTGCTATATAAAAATCAAAGGCTTGACTGATGTGAGAGTGTCTGAAAGAGATACAGTATGGGGGAGGCTAATTGCTGGCAGAGGAGCGCTTCATTTGAATGCTATGGGTGAAATAGAGAGCAGATGCAATTTAGACTTTCTTTGTTTACTTCTCAGTGGATTAGCTTCATGTACCATTTAATCACATTATTTATAGAAAGAGTAAAAACTGTTAACAACATGATGCTTGGTACATAATTATGGAGAAAACATATACTGTACAGTGGCCCCAAAAAGTATCAGAACATTTAAGCCACACTTAAAATGCATTAGATAACAAAATATCAAAGAGTCTTTTCTTTTCAAGAAAGATAGCAATGGCACATTTTTCAAGCAAAAAAAAAAAGTTTTATAGGTATATAAAGTTATAAAACAGTAGATAGACAGTGTTGATTAAATTTATTAAGGTCAAAATGATATAATATGCAATTATATAAGAAATATATATATTGTGATATCTGCATAGATATGACTGTAGAGCTTTTCTCAGAACAATATGTCAATATAAATCTTGCCATCTTCAGTCTCTTTGGTGTGATCATGATTTGAAACTCGATTACACTTCCCGCATTTGACACATGCACAGAGCTCTCTGTACACACACTGTTTACAGTGAAAAAGAAGTACAATTTTGGCCTGTTTCTCTCAGGTTGGCCCTTCAAGGTAGCCTGGAGAGGTGAGGTGTCCAAGACACATCAGCTATTTACTTACACAACATCACTGGGACCCATCATTCAGGCACATGGGTTCTCTTCCCACTGCTACGCCGATGACACACAAATCTACTTGTCTTTCTAGCTCAACGACACCACGGTGACTGCTCAAATCTTGGCCTGTTTGGCGAAGGAACACCACCTGCAACTTAACCCACGAAGACTGAGCTCCTTGACTTTCCAGCCAACCCTGCTGCACAACATCACCATTCAACGGTTAAAACGGTCAGAAATCTTGGGGTAACCATCAATAACAAACTCAATTTCACAGACCACATCTCAAAGACAGCACGACCATGTAAATTTACACACAGCAATATCAGGAAAATAAGAAACTTCCTCTCTGAACATGCCACACAACTTCTTGTTCAGTCACTTGTCATAACTAGACTGGCAACTGTAACGCTCTCTTTGCAGGCCTCCCTGTATGCGCAATTAGGCCCCTGCAAATGATCCAGAATGCAGCAGCACATCTGGTCTTTAATGAATCAAAGAGAGCTTATGTTATATCACTACTTATCTCCCTTCACTGGCTGCTTGTTGATGCACGAATCAAATTCAAGGCTCCGATGATGGCAAACATAATAGTCACTGGGTCTGCTCCAGCACACCTAAAATTATTTCCTCACAGCTCTCTGATGCTAATGTAATGCAGCATTTTTGTATCCTTAGGATGAATCGCTTATGATGTATTATTCTTCTTTTGTAAGTCGCTTTGGATAAAAGTGTCTACAAATTGAGTAAATGTAAATTTGATATGAATGTTCCTCACCAAAACCAATCGTATTGCTTCAGAAGACATGGATTAAACCACTGGAGTTTTATGGATTACCTTTTTGCTTCCTTAATGTCCTTTTTTGAGCTTGGAAGAGTTGGACCCCATTGACTTGCATTGAAACACATAATATATCCATTACAATATCTTTGTTTGTGTTCCGCAGAAGAATGTCATAAAAGCTTGAGATGGCATAAGTGTGAGAAAAGGATGAGAGAATTATTATTTTGGGGTGAACTATTTCTTTAAATGTGACTAAAGTGTCAAAAAAGTGTTCAAATAGTTTTTGGTGCAACTGTACAGTATATGGCTGAAGTCACACCTCTTCTGCAAGCACTTAACCATAACCATAAACATAGGAAATAACAATAAACAAACTTTATCTTTTTGTTCTCTACTTTTCTGCATTTGCACATCTGCACTACTCTTGAAACTCAGCATTGCAGTATTGTGAATATTATTGGCTCCTGTATCATACATTTCTTGTGATGTTCATTTGTAAGTTGCTTTCGATAAAAGCATATGCTAAATTATTCAATGTAAATTTAATTGTAAATGTATATTCTAATAAAGAAACTTGGTTGAATCAAGGAGGATAGTCAAATTTTATGTTCTCATTGGCTAATAAAAAATAATGTTTCTGTTTGTTTATATTCAAAGAGATCTGTTCTAAGTGTCAGCCAGCTATGTAGCTTTTTAGTCTGCCTAATATATATTTTCCAGCAAAACGACAATATCCCCCCAATTTATACCCGAGCGTTTCCATGGTAACCCAGACCAAAATAGTTTTTGAATCTATTGTTACTTTGTTACCAGTATGTTCTCAGAGGGTGGACAGAATAGATGAACAGCCAGAGAGGTAAGATTCCTTTGGAAACTGAGAAGCTTGGGTAGTTGGGTAATGCACTTTAAATCAAATCAGTGACTGACAAGATTTTGTCAATTGAACCACTCAAATGTGCATTCACCCTCTTTTGACACATAAGCCAAAGACCAGTAGCAGTTTGATGAATATTAACAGACTATGGAATCCAAAACATTAATTAACTGCCCATGTGAACGAAAGCAGGCTGAGTAATGATGATAGCTTTCATGCTCTGGTGCAGCAATTCATTTCTAGGGAAGATACCAGTGCTGCACTATGACGCAGATAAATTGTGTACCAATGATTCATGCATTTGTCATTATGCTGTCTGTTTTACTAGTGTAAACAATATGTATGAGGGAAATAAAGTGTTATATACAGAGACATATTTCAAACTTATCACTGAATATGCCTGGCAGTCCAGAAATACACATGTGCATGAACACAAAACAAATATGTGCCAACCAATATGATGGCACATACCTTAAAGATAATAACTAACAGTGCAAAGAGTTATGTGCACATAGCCAAAGCAGCAGTTGCACACTGAGGCAGATGCAGAACAATGAATTAAGGTTTACATAATGCACATCACGCAGCATACACTTCTGATGAGTAATTAAGCAGGGATTTGCCAGAGCTCACAGTTAATTTTTGGGGTGTTTATTTTTTATTTGTATTATTATTATTTATTTTTTTGCAGTGGCTGAGTCCACTGTTAACATAAAGGTCATGCAAACACACAAGGAACAAACTGCCACTGGCACAAAGAGCAGAGAAGATGAGCAAACTGAATAGGTCAAACTCACTGCATCTCACAGTGAGTGCAAAGAGATGCAAAAGAAACAAATAGCACAAGTGAAAATCAGAGAAAAAGAAGAATGACCATAAGGAAAGAAGTTTCTATGATAAGCAAAACAAATTAAAGACAAAAAGTGTATCACATGGAATCTACAATGTTTTTGAGATTTTTTTTTGTTCCCCGTCTGTCGCTCACTCGACATTGTGTCGAATGAAGCGACTCTAGGGGTCGTTCTTGAAGGCCTCGGTTACCACTGAACTTGAGAAAAGGCCAATGAGAAATTGGCAGACAGAATTTGCATGTTCTCCCCCGGACATACGGGTATAAAAGGAGGGAATCGTGCATATGTCCATTCCGATTTTTTCTTTGGAGCCGAGAGGTTGTGTGTTCAGCATTGCTGTTGGATCCTATGGTGCATTACCAGCGGCTTTCTCCCTTCTCTGCAAGCCAGTGCAGTCCACGTCCCTGACCGCTTCGACAGCGTTTCCTTGAAGAGCAAATATACCTGTAAAAGAGTATATTTCCTCTAAAAGAGTACACACATTGCCGTTGAACTTCTTTTTAAAGATGTGACTTTTTAAAGATGTCTTTCCACCTTTGTGTAGGTCCTGGATGCGGCAGATATCTCTCCGCTTCTGACGGTCAAGAGAGCTGCCTCGCGTGTCTTGGCTGCGATCACACGCAGGCAGCATTTTATGAATGGTTCATGTTCGCATTGCGAGAACATAACCATGGCAAAGTTGCGGTCGTGGCTTTCTTTCCTCCGAGAGAAAGCCACTGAAGCCCCACACCGTGCCTCCATCCTACGGGATTGGGGCCGGCGCTGCTTGCGTTGAAGGTGATTTGGGGAGTGCAGTGGGCTTGGTTTCACTGGGTAAATCCCAACGAACCAATTGCCCCCCAGCACGCTCGTTTGCTTTCATCCGTGTCCAACGCAAGACCAGCTCGCCCCACGGCCAGTCTGATGTCTCCCACAAACCCAGCGAGCTGGATGATGATTTCACTGCTACATCGGAGAGCGTCACAGTGGCGTCTTATGCTGATGACTCAACTGGGCTGCCACCTTCGGATCTGCTCGTCCAGTCTGAGCCTGATGCACAGATGTCTGCTATGCTTGCCTGGGACACCGTGAGTGCGGGGCGGGGCTGGGCTGGGCTGGACTGGAACCCCCCCCAAGGCTAGACAATTGGTTCCTCGGGTCAGGGCGCCACTCACAGCCACGCCCCCCCCCCCCCAGTTCCTTTCTTGCACGACGAGTGCACGACGAGCGGACGAAGCCGCAGAGGGCACTTTTTACTGCCCGAAAACGGCTTCCACGCTCCTCTGCTATCACTACCCTCAACAGCAGAGCGCTGTCTCCGCCCTGCATGCCATGGCCCTCCTGCAAGTCCACCAGGCCAAGGCACTTAAAGATCTGCACTCGGGTAGTCCTGATCCTGATGTGCTGCACACGGCGACCGACCCCCTGGGCAATGAAGGTTACAGTGCTGGCACTTGGTCAGGCGACGCACACATTCGTGGTCTAGGAACAACAACCGTGAATGAACCTGGTCAAGATACAGGACCACGACAAAGCCCACTTTCTCAATGCCCCTGTATCCCAGTTCGGCTTATTCGGCGACACCGTTGAAGACATTGCCCAGCAGTCTTCGGTAGAGAGGAAGCAGACGGAGGCCACCTCCCACATCATGCCTTGCCGCCGTTCCAGCACGAGCCGTGCTCTGTCTGCTCGCCGAGGGAATCCCCCTGAAGCTTCTAAACAACAAGCAGCTCCGCTTCAACCTGGGCCCAACTCTCAGCCCCAGTGTAGCGCTCCCTGCAGGAAGCTAACGCCCCCGTCTCACGAACTACCACCTGGACCCAGAAGGCTCCCAAGCATTCCTGAGATGATTAAACCAAGGAACAAGATGGCCTCTATGGAGTTGGTATCTGGACCACTCCATCCCCCGGTGGAGGGCCAGGAGGGAAATGTCTTGCCACAACCACCCGGGCCGCGGTACCCACATTCCCAGAAAAAAGAGTGTGGTTTCCTCACTCCTTCGGTCACCTAACCGGTGCCCCCACACACCGTTCTCACAGCGGTCTGGCGCCAAACACCTACAATCACGGCCCTATGGGCGTGGTCCCCTCACCTACACGCCTTCGACTGTAGACTCCTGGCGGGCTAGTTCTGACGAGTCTAGAGGACGTCTCCATAGGACCTCCTCCTCAGTCACTTTCACGCCCCCAGCTGGGTACACGGAGCAAGGTATGTGCTTTGAGTTTTCTTCTCATCAGTTTGACTGTTTCGGGATGCAACTTTGATCTCCAACATAATATTATATGCTCCCCCCCACCGGGTACGTCATACATGATCATCCCCTTAGTTCCCCCCGCTCAGAGCTTGGACGCATCGCTTACGCTTCCAACTCGTTGTGCTGGCTGGCCGGGACCATCCGACTTGGCTACACGATTTAGTTCGCCAGGCACTCACCCCACAGGGATGCGATAGAGCCATCCCTCCAGCCGAGATGAAGCCAGGGTTCTACGGCCCTCACTTCATTGTACCCAAAACAGGTGGTGCGTGGTGGCCAATCTCGTACCTACGAGTCCTGAACACACCTCTGAGCACCTCAAAACACTAACTCCCGTTCATAGGTGTTCACGTGAAAACTTATTCTAATGTGTGTCTAGCATCTAGATTGGTTCGCAGCGGTAGACCTGAAGGATGTGTACTTTCACATCTCACTTTTGTCTCGGCACAGACCCTTCCTACAACTTGCATCCGACAGCCCGATGTACCAGGTCCTCCCCTTCGGCTAATCCCTGTCCTCTCGCATCTTCACGAAGGTCGCAGAGGCCACCCTTGCTAAGGGAAGTGGGCATCCACATACTCAATTTCCTTGATGACTGGCTGATTCTAGGCTCCTGGACAGGACCGCGCCTATATTGGCTTGTCAACTGCCCAGATTTGTTGGCTGTACTTCTTGCCATGTGGAGGTCTCTCCCACTGATCCAGGGCAAGCACTTCTTGATCCGTTCAGACAGCACAACAATGGTGGTGTACATAAATTGCCAAGGCGGTGTACGCTCATGTCATAACTCGCCCACCATCTCCTCCTTTGTAGTTAGCAGCAACTCAGGTCGCTGCACGCCACTCATATCCCAGGGAGCCTCAACACGGCAGCGGATATGCTGTCGCGACAGGGAATGCTCAGCGGAGAGTGGAGGCTCCACCCCCAGGTGGTCCAGCTGATTTGGGAGTGGCTCGGCAAAGCACAGGTGGACCTATTTGCTTCCCAAGAGACCTCCCCTCTGGTACTCCCTATTGGAGGCTTTCCTCGGTACAGATACACTGGCACACAGCTGGACCTGGGGGCTGCGCAAATGTGCATTTCCCCCAGTGAGCCTACTTGGCAACTATGGCAGCCCATAGAACCATACATAGGAAAATGATGAAATTTGGCACACTGTTAGTTGTCATCATGAATAGCCCCATACCAAATTTTGGGTCTCTAGGACATACTCTATAGTGCCACCACCATGTCAAAAATTAACTTTTCTTTTGGGCATATCTTTTTAACCATTTGTCCTTTTGATGAACGGAATCAAAAGAATAAAATCACTAAAATAAATCAAAATCACTACCTCTAAGAGAGAGCGCATGGTCATTGAACATATCATAATAATATTGAGAAGGTATTAGCACTCATTACAAGCAATGTGGAAGGACCTTATCATTAACATATAAACATATAAACATATAAACACAATGACAGTGATAACCAAAGACAACATACTGTATTAAGAATACGACTAAGATGAGCTCTGAATAATTAACAAATGACAAATAAAAAAATGATAGCTTTTGGCGTAAAAAAGCCTCCCTGTTGTAGGTGCTAAAGGTCCCTATAAAACACTTTGTTTTTTTTTTTTATTTGGAGGAATAGATTTGTTATGAAAAATTTTCAAAATGGGCTCGCATTGACTGACCCAATCACAATGAAGATAAATTTGTTTGCAGAATACTTGAGATGTTATGAAATGCCAAATTAGTATTACTAGATTCCGGGATAGCTGTAAACCTGATTCATCACAAACTCATCACTGAACTAAACATACCTACCTTTCCATGCATACCTTCCATCAACATAAGAGCCATCAACAACGAACCCATGGGAACAGGCATCACACAACAAGCCATACTTTTGACTACACGCATTGGTCTCTTTCATATTGAAAACATTTAATTATATGTGATATCCTCTCCAAAGAACCAGATCATCCTGGGACACCCATAGTTAGCAGTACATAATACCAATATCTCTTGGGCATGAGATGACCTCAACAAGTGGTCAAATTATTGTCAGTAGAACTGTTTCCTATCTGAAATCACTATGCCATGTCTTTCTACCAGCATAGAAAGCACCAACGTTCACATGCAAACCAAGATTCCTGTGGAGTATGCAGAATTTTCTGAGGAGTTCAATAAAGATAAAGTGGCCCAACTTCCCCCTTACCGTCCCTGGGACTGCGCTATAGAACTCCTGCCTAATACAGCTCCTCCTAAAAGGTATACAGACCCACTGTCACTTTCAGAAACTTGGGCTATTGAAAATTATGTTGAAGAGTGGAAAAGAAAGATAGTGGCCTCAGACCCTGCATCTATTACCATGGCCTCCACTCAGTGACAGTCAAATATTGATATCCTCTTCCATTAGTTCCTTCAGCCCAAGAACAACTACGTTAGGCTCGAATTTTCACTAAATTAGACCTCCAAAGTGCATACAACCTCATCCGAATAAGAGAAGGAGATGAATGGAAGACGGCCTTTCTCGCCACAAGAGGGAAATATGAGTATCAAGTCATGCCCTACGGCCTTGCAATCTCACCAGCAATATTCCAGTCTTTTATCAATTAGATTTTCCGTGATCTCTTAAACCAATGTGTCATCACCTACATTGACGATATCCATATCTACTCCCAAAGCACAGCACATTCAACAAGTTAAGACTGTACTAACTTGCCTACAGGAGAACCAACTTTATGTAAAAGCTGAGAAATGTGAGTTTCACACCACCAGTACTATGTTCCTAGGATACATTTTCAGTCACCAAGGGGTAGAGATGGATATGTCAAAAATCAAAGCAGTTACACAAGGCCAAATCCTACAACTATCAAAAGAACTACAAAGATTCCTAGTCTTCGCAAACTTCTACAGACGGTTCATCAGGACTACAGTATCACCACAGTTCAGTTAGCTTATCTCCTAAAAGGTAAACCCAAGAAGTTGCAATGGACTGGCTCAACACAAGCAGCCTTAAAAAGCTCAAGTCCAAGTTCACAACAGCCCCTATTCTCAAACATTTGGTCCCTAGTTTACCATTCATCATAGAAGTTGACGCTTCTGACTGTGGGATAGGAGCCCTGATCTCACAAAGATACGGCACGCCAGGCAGAATGTATACATGTGTTTTCTTTTCCAGGAAACTGACCAATGCAGAACAGAACTATGATGTGGGCAACAAGGAGCTTCTATCTATCAAAGCTGCATTAGAGGAGTGGCGACACTGGCTAGAGGGGTGGTCCACCCATTCCAGGTAATCACAGACCACAAGAATCTTGAATACATTAAGAGTGGTAAACATCTGTATCCAAGACAGGCATGCTGGTCATTGTTTTTCACTAGATATCAGTTCACAGTCACGTATCGACCTGGCAGCAAAAACAGCAAAGCAGATGCACTCTCCAAAAGGTATGACCCCTCACATGGCCCCTGTTACCTGACTTCATTTTAACACCATCTGTCATTATTGCCCCCATCCGGTGGGACATTCAATTACTTTCTTCCATGGGCTAAATATGCTCAGAATTCACTCACGCATTCCTCCACAGGACTCACCCCCTTCCCATGTGTTCTGGGCTACCAACCATCCATGTTCCCTTGGTCAGGTGACCCTTCGACAGTGACAGCTGTGGACGATTGGATCAGGAGAAGTGAGAGGGTGTGACAGCGCTCATGTCAGGCTTCAATGTGCCATCTGGGCTCAACGTATTCAGGCCAACCGTAGGAGGCTTCCTCACCCCAACTACCAGCCAGGCCAGAGTCTGGTTATCTTCAAGGGATCTTCGATTGTGGCTACCCTGCAGGAAGCTCAGCCCCAGGTCTGTAGGTACATTTCATATCATAAGACAAATAAATCCTGTGACCTATAGACTAGACCTTCCTGCTAACTACCGCATCTCTCCTTCCTTTCATGTGTCATTGTAAAAACCGGTCTACCCTGCATCTGGCCCTGGAACCCTGGAAATGGAACCCACTACCTTTGGAGATAGATGGAGCTCCAGTATACCTGGTCAGAGAGATCATGGACTCAAGACGACAAGGAAGCCAGTTGCAATATTTGGTGGACTGTGAGGGATACGGACTAGAGGAGAGAATCATGGGTAGCCGCCTGAGACATCTTAGATCCCTCATTGACCCAGTTGTTCCATCTAACGCACCCCAATCACCCTGCACCTAGACCAAGGGGACACCCCAGAAATAGAACACCAAGAGGTGTTCGCAGAGGTGGAGAGGATTCTGTAACATCTGAGCGGCCTCCTGTCCACCAGAGGGAGCCCTCACCTAAATACTAAACTCTGTCACTTCGTGTTTCCTGCCACATCAGTTCCTGTCATGTCACTTCCTGTTTTGCTCTGTATTTAAGCCATGAAATGGATTGATTACCTGTTGCCATCCTCTGCCTGTATTACTTACTATGTTTGTGATTTCTGATTTGGATGTGTTCATTAAACTCTTCCGCATTATGGATTCTAACCCGACCTCCAGTATGAGTTTGTTACAATAGGAGAGTATTTTTTATTTTAACATAAAAAATGTGACACTTTAAGCAGAGATGAAAGTTCTACACTCATATTGGTAGCTGAAAGCATTATAAAATTAGCCAAAATATTTAATAAACAAACATACAAGGGCAAGGGATGTACAGTATACTGTACAAAGAGAACTTTGTGAATAGCTATCATTCGAATTCTGTAGAAATCTGTGGAGCTTTCCACTGAATCTTGCGTGCACTGATACTGTGCAGACAAAGTCGTAGACAGGGTGTATTCTTCAGAAGGTGATATTAGTCTAGCACTGCCTCTGTAGTCTTGCTAACTCTTCACGAGCATCAAACTCCATCTATTCTGCATTACTCAAACTCAAAGTCTAATCAAATCTACTGAAGACATGAAAGTGGGTGGTCCCCTCATGAGGAAGTAATATAATACCCCTTTGGGTGTTGGATAAATGTTGACTGATGGAGGCAAATGAAGGCTTGTGTGTTAGCCAGACATTCATCATTTCTGGCACCATTGTTTTCATAAATGTCTTCTCTACTTCACTGAAGCAGTTTTCCTCCTTATGGTCAGGGTAATGGCCAATTTGATGCCTTTTTATGGAGTGGTAATGGGAACAACAAAGGCCTTGCAGATGCACTTTTAATGGTGGCTGATAAAATAAAAAGAGATAGATAACAGACTGGAGAGGATTTTTGAATGGGCTGAATTGCTCATGCGCTGCAACCAGGGGAAGAAAAAAGTCAACCTTACCCTTTGCAATTGCTGTAAAATGTGGCATGCGCTGTTGAGGAAGCTTGCCTTGTGACATTTGACTGTATATGGTAAGATGGTTTTGGATGAGATTGTGTGAGAATATACTGGAACTTGCAACCTTTTAAAGGTTTATAGTCGAAGGCAGGATTTCCCTAATGGATGTCTATTTTTTTATTAATTTTTTTGCAAGCATAACATCCACAAGAGAGACATCAAAAGCTACAGTCCTGGACTGTATGAAAGCTGAGTGTCAATTATTGTCACTAGTGTACATTGTAAAGGGTTTATACCAAGCACAGCAATTCTAAAAGGCATTTGAGTCATGGTAACAGGCTGGCATTAATAGCCCTGCTTTTGATTAATTCAAATCTGTAGCTTTCATGCACTCAGTTTTACAAAAAGCTCTTTGTCAAAACGATCCCTCAGACAGCCTTTACTCAAAGTATGGAAATTAATGATTCATTGCCGCATTGAAGAGGTGATAATCTCTAGGATGTGACTGTGATATTAAGAGCATTGACGGTACAGCGACAACAAAGTGAATCCCTTGTAATAGCTATGCTCCTCAATATCCAAGCTCTTATTAAATAGTTACAGGGCTGACTCATAGGCTGCTCCAATGAGCTGAGCTGCCTGGTGGCAAGTCGTGAGATGCAAACCTGTAGAGTCCACACAAACCCAGCATGAGTAATTGTGTTAAAAGCTTCACCAAATTATTAGCGAAGCAATGTAGAATCACATTAACAAGGCAATGATTAATACATGTAAGTACATTTGATAAAATCTAAATGTGAATACATAATTTTGCAGGGCTAAATCCCATTCCCAGGGTTTCACAGTGGCTTGATTTTATTACACGCGAGATGTGAGCCTGAGAGCCTGAGATGTACTTTATTTGGACAAACTCAGTTCTACTGTGTAATCAAGCTTGCTCTTCAATCCAGCCTCCAGGCAAAAACTTTCATGCAGAGAAAAACATTGTATTGTCTGCAATGTCTGTGGTGTATAACAACATTGAAATGTGCTATCAGTAATGAGGCTTCCCCATTAGGAAATATCACAATGCATATTATTTAGAACTTAGAAAAAACTAAATCTAAACATAAGTGGATACAATTAATATTTTTTTGGTTGCTTTTGAAATTTTGTGAGGTTTATGAACAATGAAACAATTGAAAATATGACACTGAAAAAGTATTTGGATGCCATTGCATTAGATAAAAGATATCCAACCCAGTGGTATCTGCAAACAAATTATGCTAAACCATTTGTCAGAACTAAATTAACTTTTCTGAGCCATTTTTGCCATGCTTAAATTGTAATAAAATTATATAAATATAATTTTTAATGTCTATATGTAGTCAGTTACCCTCAACTTCACACATGTGCCATATCAGAGTAACAACAGGTAAAGAATTGTTCATCATCTTGATTTAGATCTGTTTACTAAAAAAACAAGATTAAGATAATGATTAAGCATAGGATTTTCTTACAGTGCTTGTTTAAGTGCAAAAAGCATAAATGTATTCAGCGCTTTTAAAGCCATAGTCAGAAAACTATGTGATGTCCTTCATCAGCATTGTCTGTTAGACACCGTTTACACCTTTTATTAAGACCTATCTCAGGTGATCCAATCACATGTGGTCAGGCGAGATACATCACTGTATACACCTGGTGTTCCTATGTGTCTCAGATACATCTTCCATGACCACTTGTGTTCAGACTTCAAAGGCAGGGTCTCTAATTTCATGATGACATACATAAATCACAATGTAATTGTGTTACTGCATGATAATAAACAGAGAAAAAGTCAGAAAAGACAAGGAAAGCTTGAACAAATCTGGTGTGCTGTTTCTCCCAGATGCAGTTGAAATTAAATCTAAACACAAACGCAACATTTAGAGTGAAGTGCCTGTGTTAGCTGAACTTTAGATGATTGTGCTTCTCATCTGTGTCACTGCATGATGATATCAGTCACACTGATGAAGATATGTGAAGTTCTTGGCTTGTGTATGTATCAATTTTTTCTAGGTGAAAACGGGGTCTTAGAGATGATCTGATGCTAACAGGTGCTTCTTTGATGTGTATATTAAGACTGTGGGAACCAGGGCTGGTCTGTTAATCAGGCATACTGTGCACTTTGGAGCCAATTAGGGGAGGACTTGCCATCGGAAGAACGGAGGGGTCCGGTGGGTCGTCCGCGAAACGGACTGAATGGTCCATGATAAGTTAAATGAGCCGCCGCATTATGCAGAATGGACCACAATACGGTGCCGCGATGTGCAGAAAAGTGAATCCATCAACTCATTCATCCCATCAAAAAACTAAACAACCCACCCACCCTCCCATCAATCCATGCAAATTCCATTCATCCATCCATCCATCCCATCAACCAACTCACCACTCTCCTACCCACCCACCCAACCATCTATCCACTCAATTCTATCCATCCATCCACCCAAATTCTATCCATCCATCCATCCCATCAAACAACTCACCACCCACCCATCCATCCATCCATTTGTCTATCTATCCACCCATCCATCCATCCATCCGATTAACCAACTCACCACTCTCCTACCCATTCACCCATTCATCCCATAAATCAAATCATCACCCATCCATCCATCAATCCACCCAAGTTCCATCCATCCATCCCTTCAACCAACCTTCCATCCACCCAATTCTATCCATCCATCCCATCAACCAACTCACCAACCACTCACCTATCATCATCCATCCATCCAATCAAAAACTCACCTCAACTCCTGTTGAGTGTGATTGGGAGTTGATTGATGTAGTACTATTCAATAGTGCTCTTTAGGGGTCATACAAGAACAGAAAGTCACACACTAAATTTATTTACAGCTGAGCGAAGCACCAAACACACTTTATGTGATGAAATGAGAGGAAGAACTCGAGAGGAAGAACTCTGAAAGCAGCTTTCAAATTCATGAGTCTAGCTGTGTGCACTCCTTTGATCATTGTGTGTGTGCCGTCAGCAAAAACAAATACAAACAGTTGTTATAGCCTCAGTGAGATTACTAACTGCTATATACACCAATCAAACCACAGAAAAACTCTATCTGCAATACCTGCAGGCAAGCGCCCAGGCATAGATGGAAATTAAAAGCAGATTTACAGATGGGAGAGAGGATAAGAATGAAAAGCAATCACAGAACAAACTCTGTTACTTAATGAAGATGTTCAAACAAGCTGTTCAGAAGAGATATTAAAACTCACAAAATCAAAGAATATTTGAAGAATACACTTTACCCTTCTCTCCAACAGTACTGTGTTCATAATTCATCACTGGGAGATGGTTTGATGTTACAAGAGCCAGACAAAGCCCTGACTCACTGTAGTTTGTTGGATGCCTCTCCCTTGATATACATATATAAGACTGAAGATAAAGTGATGGGTTAAGAAATGGCCAATAGATTTTCTTGGCACACTGCTAATGAGGTTTATATTTGCATTCTATTAAATTGATGAGTCATCACCCACAGAACTCCCTAAGCATTATTCAATTATGAATTATTCATAATTCTGGAGAAGGAGAGATATATTTTCCTAACACCTCTGCAGTAATTATCAGTATGAGGGAAGGATTGACTGTCTATAAAGGTAGAGAGGTTAACAGGTATTTGATCAAAATGAAACACCACTGCTAGAATTACCTAAGACATTTTCCCCAAAGTACAAAGCAAACCAAAAATTTCATGATTTTGCTGTATTACATAACTGTTCAGTCTAGAGCAATGTACCAATCTTATTTAATTGTATGATCACAGTGAGGTTTTGCTATAACACAGACTTAAACTTTCAGTTCCATATTTCTGGGTAAAACATTTTATATATGCACATTATTTATTCTGGTTTACACATATAGTGGTCAAAAAGTTAAGATAATGAAAATGAAAAGTATGCCTGTGCTATTTTTTTTAATTTTTTAAATAAATGACAATGTGTTTGGTATTTTCATATATAATGAAAAGAGAGTCAGATTTTCTTTTTTCTCTCTCTCTCTCTCTTTTTTTTTAATTACTTTTAAAGAATTACTTTTGGGAACCATTATTTTTAAAAAAGATTAATTTCAAGATTCAATGACTGTCTTTTCTTGTAATCACAACATGTAAAACATTTTATTACATAAAGCCCAATGGATTTGATAAAAAAATTAGTGTGGTACCAGATTGCTTTTTAAAGGAAAATCTTTTTAGAGTTACTATTGGGCCATTTTTATCCTTTTGGCTGTCTTTGTACAAGCTTGTTTCCAACTGTAAACCGTGATTTGTGCCCCAAAATACATGCCAAAACTGTACTGAGTGTAGAGCAAACAATTAAGCGACTTAAACATGAATCAGTGGCACTCTCACAATCCCCAAGACCAATTTCCAAATATGAGCCATTAAAGAGACAACTGTGTCTGAACTTCCCCATCAATTTGCAGCTTAACTACAAAGATTGCATAACAAAAAACTATGATATCATAAACACATGGTCTTACTGATATGATTCAGTCATTGTCAGCCTTTAAGAAGCAATGACCCAGATGAGTCAGTAATTGTAAGTTAATGTGATGCTCTGTGTGCTCGGAGGCATAAAGTCAACTCAGTTCCAGCATCAGCCAAACAGGGATAGATCCCTTAACACACCCGGTAAGTCCAGTAATTACTGCAGAGCCTGGAGGCAGACACCATTTCTGTCCATCATTCTATTTCTCTGTCTCTGCATTGGATTTTTCTCCCATATCTTTTCATATCTCTCCTCTGCTCTTGCGGGACTGACATATTTTGACCTCGAAACTTATCTGAATTAGAATCTTATAAGTTATAAAAACAATGTCAATAGAATCACATACTATGATCATGTAATTATAACCTAAATCTTGCCAACAGTAAGTTTTAAATAGGCTGACAGTAGATCTCTTTACAGTCATACTGTCATACAGTATTCAGCTTGTAACTCCTGTGTACTGTCATCCTGATGGAGATGTCCAAAATTTGCACATGAGTGAGTGCCACTTTCACAGTCACAAATCTGTAAGGTGTGACCAATACTGAAGCTTAAATTTAAACAATCCATATGCTTTGTTCCAGACAACTCAGAACTCTGCATTCCTTCAGTGCTTTCATACTGTTATGTGTGAAAAGGTGAATATGACCTCATTGAGGAACTTTCCCTTTGGGAGTTTACTGAGAGAATCCACATACAAACAAAGACGCCATTGTGTACACTCTGTGAACGTTTAACTTTATGCTAAGCTAAATTGCTAGTCCTTTTACATGCACCTGTTCCCAGGCACAATTATATTTTTTAGATCATGAGTTATTAAGTAACTTTACCTTGTGAATGTGTTTGATTGTGTATTTATCCGCTCAAGACTTGTTGTAGAATGCATTTGTCCATTTGCAGCTTTCAGTAGGTAAATAAATTACATTCACTAAAACAGACTGTAGTGTCAACACTTTCTGATTTCATTATTCATTTTAGTGTAGGAGAAAAAGCAGGAAAACACTTGGTGACAGAATCACTATGGGTTACAATCTGTGTTTGTGATGACATGCAGCTAAATTTGATCGCAAATCAGCATGAAATCTTGTCAGTTCTAAAATAAGAAGCTCATTGGTCACTTGACAAGAACACAAGAGCCCACCCTGCAGACAGAATATTTTTTTCTGTCATATTGGATCCTTTTACTGTTGCTGTAACCATTCATTTAGCAGGGAGTCCTGATGGTCAGACACTAATGCATACTCTGTCTCCCTCCACCTGGCCTGTGATTATGTACATTAAGCTCACACCTGAAAATCGGCATAGGGGAAATAAGTGTGTATGAGAAACAGATCAATATTAAACCTTTCGCACATAATTTTTTTCCTGTGTTGATGGTTCCCTTAGTGAATAAAATCTAAGCACAAACGCAACATCATAAGTGAAAAGCTTCACTTATGATGCTGCGCTGAGAAAAGCGCTTTGGGAACATCTTATAGTACTTATATACTTATATACTTCAATAAACATTGACCGGAATTTATAACCTCTTCCGGTGTAAACATTGGATGCACCTGGGGCAGGGTTATAAATAGATGCATCACCGGAGCATCGTCAGATCTTTTGTCTTCAGATCACTGTGTTTGTGTGCTATAACGAGCCTGTCAATCTTTCTTTCCTCTGTTAGGAGTTAGAATCTGTTAGGCAGTGCGCAGTGAACCTTTTCTCTTTTCTCTTCAAAAAAAAAGAAAAAGAAAGAAAAAATGACTGAAAATAAGGGCAAACAATGCGTGTTCCCTTGTCTCCGCTCTATGGCCGAGAGGGACAGGCATCAATTCTGTTTTGTTTGGGGGAAGAGCATGCTGCTTTCGTGTTGGGACAGGGCGAGTGCAAGCATTGCGATCTGCTTTTGGGCAAAATGCTTTGCATTCATTCGTGGGGCTCTCGTAAGGATATGGCTGAGGAGCGAGAGACGGGTTCGTCCCTTTCGCTCGCTCTCTCCCCAGATCCAGCTGATCCTCGTAAGCCTGAAGCGCACCTCAGCGCATCTTCGGTTCATGAGGACCTCTGTAAATCCTGCGCATAATAACAAAGCGGCTGTGGAATTATGAGACAAAAAAACGCTTCAAACTAGAAAACAGATTTCTGTCTGGTGGCCAAAATAAATAAATAAATAAAATTGAAAGATATAAAAAAAAATGGGGAAGGGAACGCTATATCAGTCCTTCCTTTCTTCTATGACCTCCATAACGAGTATTCTCATCCATGGAGGAATCCTTATACTTCCCGTGTCTTCATGCCCTCGACGTTGAAATATTCAACTAATTGTGGGTGCTGAGGCTCGGGGGTATTCGGTGATGCTGCCGGTAGAAGAGACACTTGCGGGTTATCTCTCGCCTGGCTCGGCATCACCACTAAAGAGACCCACTCTCCCCACAAAGCTGTGCAGGACCACCTCCACGCTTGTGAGGAAGGCTTATCAGACAGCAGGTCAGGCTTGTAATGCCCTGCACACTATGTTACAGGCATACTAGGCTACATGCTTGTGGGGAAGGCGGAGAGACATTTGTGGCTTAACCTAACGGGCATCAGAGACAGGGACAAAACTTCCTCCTCGATGCACCGATGTTTCCTGCCTTAGCCCAGGACGCGGAACACTCGACATCCCCTCAACAGGAAGTGTCAAAATTAATACCCATCTCAGAGAACCTGGCAGCGTGGAAACTTCTGCCAGGCATTTCTATGTGGGTCCTAAGAACAGTAGAAAAAGGCTACAGAATTCAATTTGCTCTCTGTGTTTCAACGGCATGGTCCCCACTACCGTAAACTGAAGCAGGCATGTCTACTGTGAATAGAACTGCAAAATCTCTTGGTCAAAGTGGCCATAGAACGTGTTTCCCCTTCCAGAGAAAGAGTCAGGTTATTACAGCAAATACTTCCTGGTTCCCAAGAACGGTGGGGGGTTGCATCCGACCTTAGATCTTCAATGCTTGAACTGCTCAGTCACGGTGTTCAAGTTCAAGATCCTAACTATCAAGATGATCGTGTCACAAGCCCAACATCACGTTTGGCTGGACACGATCGATCTCATGGACTTCATATAGAAATTCCACCACAGCACAGGAAGTTCCTGAGGTTCACTTTTGGGGGCGAAGCCTTCCAGTATCAGGTTCTTCCATTCGGCCTAGCCCTATTAGCCCACACATTCCTCTGCGACTCTGGGGCATCCGCATTCTGAATTACATAGATGACTGGCTGATACTAGCACAGTTCAAAGAACTGGCAGTTCAGCAGAGAGATCACCATCTCAAGCTCATGTCTGAGCCCTCTCATGCTCTTGTGAGCACACTACACAACCGTAGGGGGTCTGGACAGCCACAGTGCGGCGGCATAGGTATTCTCATTCCCAAAGCACTTTTCTTAGTCTCGGGTTACATAAGTGTAACCCTTGTTCACTGAAAAAATCGGAATGAGATGCTGCGCTTCACTGCCGCACTGGGATGCCCCGTGACTGCTCTTCAGACAAAATACCTGACAATGCTCCGGTGAGGCATCTATTTATAGCCCTGCCCCAGGTGCATCCAATGATTACATTTACATTTATGCATTTGGCAGATGCTTTTATCCAAAGCGACTTACAGAGCCCTTATTACAGGGACAATCCCCCCGGAGCAAACTAAACTTAAACTAGAGTTAAGTGCCTTGCTCAAGGACACAATGGTGGTGGCTGTGGGCATCAAACTAGCGACCTTCTGATTACCAGATTATCAGTTATGTGGTTTAGACCACTACACCACCACCACTAACCCTGCCCCAGGTGCATCCAATGATTACACTGGCAGAGGTTATAGTCAGGACACTAATAATGTGAAAAATTACTATGACAATTTGAAAAAAAAAAAAAAATTCAGAACGTCTTAAACTACTTCAAATGCACACATATTCACAGCTGGTCACAACTATAAGATGTTCCCAAAGTGCTTTTCTCAGCGCAGCATCTCGTTACGATTTTCAGGGAACAAGGGTTACACTTAAGTAACCCAAGACGATCCCTCTGCTGATAAACAGCAGCACAAATGCAGATCGCACTCTGAGACCAGACTAATGTAATCACAACAGTTTGATCGTACGTGCAAAAGGGTTATTAAAGTCCTTTTTTTAGCAATCTCCACATTCTTTATTTTTATTATTATATATTTTTTTAGGTGATTTGCATTCTATGTGCATATCACCAACTTCTGTGCAGGGACGTAAAGTTATAGTAAAAAAGGACTTAAATATTGAACTTTTTCCACCCACATCTATCATATCACTTCTTTAATTTAATTACTGGAGTCTTATGAATTACCTTTATGCTTCTTTTTTGTGCTTGAACAACAGAGGGCTTTCTCTATCTTCCCGAAACTAACCCTCCTTCCCCTGCTACATTAAGTAGCCTCCTCCTTTCTCTGCAACACAACAATCAATGCAGCACCTCAGAGAGGCACTCAGTTCCCTAAGGCGGAGGATGCAACACAATAGTGTCCATCCCTCACATTTTTTCAGATCTGTCTCCCTGTAGTGCCTGCCGCTTTGTAGTTATTTTCTGAATTAACCCAGCTTTGGTGCAAATATCTTTGCTAGCTCATTAGGCAGTAAACAGACTTCTTGACCTCTCCACACTTAATAGTTCACCAAATTGCTGTCTTTTATCTGGCCTGATTCATGTTTGCTAGCTATCAAGAAAACCACTGAGGGGCCAAGCAAGGGTCAAACTAGATAATAAACTGGTGCTTCGCTCAGCTGTAAATATATTTAGTGTGTGACTTTCTGTTATTGTAAGACCCCTAAAGAGCGCAATTGAATAATACTACAGTACATCAATCAACTCCCTCTCACACTCATGAGTTGAGGTGAGTTTTTTGATTGGATAAGTGGGTGGGTGGTGAGTTGGTTGATGGGATGGATGGAACTTGGATGGATGGATGGATGGATGGATAGGTAGGTGAGTAGTGAGTTGGAAGGCAGACAGGCAAATCACCCATTTAGCAGAAATATGCAGTGCATTCAATAACAGGAGTAATGTTGTGAGACCTACATGGAAAAGATAGATAAAGAATTTCAAACTGCTGTTGTGTCAGAATGAATTGGTGGATAAATCATTTTATCCACAACATTATTTTAAATCTATCAATACATGGGTGTAATGGGTAGTTGATACATAACATGTCCATTAACATTTTTAAACCAAGATTTTAGGTTGAAATATATACAGAATGAATTAAGCCTTTGTGGTAATGAACAGTATGAGAGGAAAGAATGGTCTATCTGTAAGGTAGATTGTTAACAGGTATTTGATAAAGTTATAAGAAACACCACTGCTAGAATCAACAAGATAAATAAAAATTTAGTGATTCACAGGCAGGACAAAATGCATGCTTGTCAATTTCAGTATTACATTTCTTTGTAAAGCATTTCAAATACTCTTTATTTCCTGTGGCATACAACACATTTTTCACATTTATTTGTTTATATTTCAAGGTCCAATGACTGTCTCCTCTTGTGGTAGGCTACCAGAATACCAAAAAGCTTTTTAATGGACTTTTGGGGCATAATTGTATACTTTAAGCTGTCTTTGATCAAGGCTGTTTCTTTTCTTGTAAACTGAAAATGATGAAAATGTATTTATTGTATTTAAGAGTATTTATTTGAGTGCTGTGACTGTTCAAGCAAAAATATCAATGAAGCAGTCAGCTGAGGACATGTGAGGCATCTATTTCTCAAATTAGAGACTCTGATGCACTTATCCTCTTGTTTAGTTATACTTCTGCCCTTCCTATATCTGTCTGTCCTTGTTAGTGCCAGTTTGTCCTTTGTTTTTAAAGACTGTTGTGTACACCTTTGTTTCTTTTTTGCCATATTTGACCTAATATTGACCTTAAGACATGCCAGTCTATTGCATACTGTGGCAACTCAAAAACAAACACAAAGACAATGTTAAGCTTCATTTAATGAACCAAATAGCTTTCAACTGTGTTTGATATAATGGCAAGTGAGTTCTAGTATCAAATTAGCATGATTACTCAAGGATAAGGTGTTGGAGTGATGGCTGCTGGAAATGGACCCTGTCTAGATTTGATAAAAAATGACTTTTTTTAAATAATGTTTGTACTGTTTTTTTACATCAGTAATGTCCTGACTATACTTTGTGATCAGTTGAATGACTCTTTGGTGAATTAAAGCACCAATTTCCTTCCGAAACAGCAAATTCCACATTTTTGTCTGCCAGTGTATAATTTCAAATGAATTCTAAAATTGTACATATGCACCATGCTGTTCTTAAATTAGACACAATTTGGCAACAACCTTGGCTATTTAAACTGTTTCTGTAAATTATAGATTGTAAAATCAATATACCTGCCCTCTGAATGGACTGGTTCAACCACATTCAGGTGAGATCAATAAACCCTGTTGACCTCATTCTCTAGACAGTTACATTCTACCTCCCACTTAAAAAGCTAATTTTAATGATACACTGCATAATACATGCCGTTCACTATCCCTATTTATTGTAAGAAATAATGGGGAACATAGTTTATCTTTCCCATAACAGCAGCAAGGAGTAGATTTGGTTTTGCACAATAGGTGCAAACCCACAATTTCTTGGCAGAGAAATGACCAGATAATCATCAGAGTCGAGCAGTTGGGAGAGAATACTTTTTGAGTAATTATATATCATGATACACAATGCTTTTTTTCCTAATTTGAATTAATTTGTCCTTCATATGGTAGAATGAGATTATTGTCAGTTCCCCGTCTGTCGCTCACTTCGATGCTGTGTCGAATATGCCTCTGATCTATGAAAAAAGGCCAATGAGAAGTTGGCAGACAGTATTTGTATACCCCGCCCCCGGACATAAGGGTATAAAGGCGAGGAAATACGTCGAATTCAACTAAAGTAGCTTGACCTTTAGATGTTCTGAGCAGCTCTTTGTCTGCTCTGGCGGACAGCGGAAAGGGAACGCTGCTGTCTTCGGAAGGTGGTGCGACAAGAGAGAGAGAGATCGTTTATGGTCAGCTGACTGTCATGTGTGTGTTTGTGTTTTTCACTAAACTATTATTTATTGTCAAGCCGGTTCTTCCCTCCTCCTTGCCCGTCTATATTCCCATTACACAGAAACCAAAGACACAAACACACATGACGGTCAGCTGACCGTAAACGATCTGTCTCTTGTTGCACCACCTTCCGCAGTCGGTCTTTATCCCTCTCTGAGGCTTAATTAGCCCGATAAGGGACCAGGTGTGTATAATCATGCCCTGTCACACACTGAAAACACCCTATCATGAGCCTCATGCCTGGTACATTAATACCATACAAACCGAACAGAGCTCATCACATCAACTTTGAAACGAGCAGCATACACAGGCTAGATATTTATTAAATCACAGCCCTTGACAATTTAATAATAGCTAGGGTCAAGGTCAGATCGCAATTGCAATTTTGTTTTGATTAATTGTGCAGCCCTTGTATTAACTATTCCTTTAATCTGGTATTTCAGTAGGGTATAATGCCACTTTACAAGATCCTATTCTATTAGACATAGATCTACCTTTCCTGTTAATGTCTGCTTCAGTGAAGTCAAATGCCTCACCTTTGCTGACTGTAACAGTCTCTTACAGAATTAGTAATTTAGTTTGAAACAAGCAGAAGTAGTTTATTATGTGTACTGCTGAGATATATGAGATGGAGACACTATTGGTGCACCAGGAACTCATAAACCTTTGGAAAGCCCATGGATGAGGCCATTACTGCTGACTGAACTGTTCTGCAAAAGTGCTCTTTCCACTGCCAAAGTACGAAATGTTTATTGGTAGAATCAGGCCCTAAGAGACAGTGTATGTCAGTGCATGACTGTGTGGCATGAGCAATGCTGAAGCATGTAGCATCAGTTTGCTTACTCAGCACACGCCACCCCTGTTTCCCTCGACAGCTTTAAAATGATATGCTGCTCTATGCTGCTTGGGTTCTTCTGAACTACTGCTATACAAGTGTCTTACACCCCAACATAATGTAAGTTTGTGTGAGGTAAAGAGAGGGAGAGGTGGACTGGACAGTTTATGTAATGTATATATGTGTTTTATTAATCACTTACAGTAAGTGAGGTCTTAACCCTTTCCAGCCGGAGCGTTCAAATTTGGGAACAACTATTCCCATGTTTCCTGCCTCAATATCTTCGCCGTCCAATCACCTATTTTATTTCTGAAAACTGCCAGATACTCATGACAACATAAGCTAAAAGCACATATGATTGGTTAAGGGGTAACTGGATGTGAATAATAAATGTATCATCATCAGCGTCATCCTCCATTTGCTTGGGCAGAGCCAGAGGGGATATCACAGGAGATCACCTCCAGTGTTGGACTTACTGCTTCAAATTGAAAACTGAGGCGATCTTTCAAGGTAAGACTAGTTATTTAACATATGTTGTCAATATTGTCTTTTGAAAGTCAAAAAGTTTTTTTTTTACAAAGCATTTATTTGTAGAAGTAACGCTAGTTATTTCTAGAAAAAAAAATGACATGACCATCTGCGTTCATTGGACAGGCAGCTAGCCTCTATTTTTAAGCAAATTTCTGTGAAATTTGGGTGGAGTTGATAGGTCAGACCAACTAATAAAATCTTACGACGTTCTTTTTTCCACTTCATAGACATTAATGTCGTCAATAGACATTACCGCCACATGAAAGTGTTGCCATTCCATTAAGGAATGGCAACACTTTCATGTGGCACAAGGGGATAAGCGTATACCTTTGAACTTAACCCAGATGGATTTCAGAGAAAATCTGGCTCATTAGCTGGGAGGTATCGATATTCATGCAAGTTTCCCTTTGCAAACACTAAAGCCTATAGTCCCTCCTTCGTCATCACTCCACACAGCCCATGTCCCTACATTTGGCTATGCTATCGGAAAAGTAGGACTGAAAATAAAACTAAAGTAGCTTGTTGCACGCCGAAATGTAATGGCAGAAGACTTTGCTTGGTTCGCAATTTGAACTGTTTTCAGACTTGGCACTAAGCTATGTGTGACCAGTTTTGCGAAGAGGTCTAGGTTGGGCTCTGTTTACTGGTGTTGTTCTCCTTTTCTCCCTCTCTTCTTTTCTCAGGTATTGCAGTTGTTGAGTATTTATGAATTTATATATATTCTGTTCCTGCACTCTTTATTATAAATGTATTTACTGTAGAAAGTTCTAAAGTTTGATTTTGTATGTTTTGTTGTGTAATTCGTGTGTAATTCTAATGTTCAAATTAAATAAAGTGTGCGTTTTATTGAACACATAACATTTATATTTCAGTGTTTGTGTCCTTCAATTTCAGATGCAATCTCAATTTATTATTACAGGTGCTCAAAAAGAGTATTTGAGGAGTGGTGTTGTGAAATGTATCTAAATGTTTGTTTTATTCCGTTTTCCCATTTATCACTAGAATGGTCATAACTTTTAAACAATAGATTATATTTCTAATCTGTCTGCTATTCTACATTGCCCACACAATTATGGATATTTCATACACTCTAAGTTTCCCTCTAGCTTGAAATTAAAATGGTTGAAAATGCAGTTGTCTGATTAAGTATGGTGGCCAGAGAGAAGTTCTGTAAAAATTGTGTGAAATCTTATTGATAAAGGATGATTATACTTAAATAATCATACGTATATTTATATAATTTTCTCTTCAAAATGGTAAATAGAGTTCAGGTGTGTGATGTTATATGAATATGAATATAATATGAATTTTTATATGAATACCATATTCTGGCACAGAATGAAATTTTCTGAATTTTGGGCTCAGGCTGGAAAGGTAAGAGCCCAAGCTGCTGTCCTATTAAAAAAAGACTCCCTTTCTCTCCTAACACACAGATAAACTTAACCTTAACAACCATGGATCCAAGGATTTATGTTAAATAGAGGAACAAAGCAAATTTACAAAGACAAGGAGAAGAAAAAGAGACAAAATAAAAGAAGTGTACGGAGTAGCTCTATAACTAAAGTCCCAGCTCAGTACATGGTGACTAGCCTAATAATAATTTCACAGATCTAATCTAAATCTAGTCCCATTCAAATCATGCATTAAACATTGTTTCACAAGCATCGTAAAAAAAAAAAAGGTAAAGTATACATACTGTAGATCTGGGATTAACACAGATATATATCTATATTATGGCACACTGTGAACAGGCAATTAAACTCTGCATAAATCAGCTCTAATGCAATCATTATGGCTCATTACTGCAATATGTCTAGGCCTACTTTATCATAATTTAGTAATAGCTGAATTTGGCTAATGCAGTTGCTCAAACAGAATACCACACAATTCTCCATGCTGTAACACTGTGAAATAAATCCACCAAAACAAAACAAGGTCTACTTCCCATCTGCTGTCATTTATTTGTACAGAAAACAGCATGACAGAAACTGCATAAACCAACCAAGTGCCAAACCAACAGAAAACACTGGGCTACTACAGGTCAGTCAACATTCAACGCTGCCATCTACTACAACAGTTCTGAAATCAGCAAGTACTCTAGAGCGTTAGTCAACTGGCAGCCTGTGGGCCAAATTTGGCCTGCCAATCATCATTGTCTGTCCCTCTGAAATACAAGAGCATTCTCTGTGCAAAACTTAGCAATCAGCGGTGAGTTTAACAACGCTCACTGACATGTGCAACAGCATTCATTCATCATTAGTTGTGCGAACCGAGGTATGCTTTTCTAGTGATAGTTAAGTTACACTGCTTTGCTAAACATGGATCACACCATTTAGGTGAGCATTTTATAGCATCTTTTTCAGTCAAATGTTTTTCTATAAAATTGCTTGGTTAACAGTTAAATATAAAAAAATGATCAACACAGTACAGTGCACATCTAAGGCAACAAAAGCAATTGATTAGAAAAGCTGAACGTTCAAAGAAAATGTGCTGAAAAGTTTGCTTTTATTCACTATTCTTGAAGTGTCAAATGATTGTATCTCATCTGTTCAGAGTCTGTAGGGCTTGTAAAATATTATATCGTGAAACTGAACCGGCAAATATCCTGACTATTTCACATTATGCACAAGAGAAACTAGCCATCTATAAAATTTTGTCTTTGATCTTCCAGTTTAGTGTATTCTATATAGATTTCTATGGCGTTGATGTCTAAATGTAATTAGCTAGCAAAATGTACATACAGGTTATAGAGTTGTCAAAAGTTATCATGAGCATTTTAAAGTATTCAGAGGATGTCATAGCAACGGAAAGCAGAGAGGGGAGAATTTATAACAAGAGTATTAACCCTAACCCTAACTCTAACCCTAACCCTATCCTAACCCTAACCTTGAATGTGGACCACTTCCGGTATAAGCCACTTCCAGCTATTTTAGCTATACAAAAAAACTACATTATGATGATTTATATTACAAGCTGGCAATAAATGTCGACATATTATTATCATTCATTATGATTTTCATAAACTCATTGGTTTTGAGTGCAAATATATTTAATGTTTATCGCATTTTGTCATTGTTTTATCACACACTGTTGCAAAGGCAGAATGAATGAAAACAGGCGATGACAGGACAGTCCTCCTCAAACTTTACACAACAAGCTGCCAGGAAAATGCTGCTTCAAATTGTTTTGCATTAAAACTGCATCTTGTTTCATCTTGGCAATTAATAAATGCATTTACTCTCCGTTCTTGTCAGAGAGCATTCTCGAGTTCTTAGCAGTGCATAGTAAACAGGCACGCAGATCTCACATTCAGCATGTCTTATGAGATGAAATAAATAAATAAAGGCATCATTGTAGGTTATGCAGGTAGATATGAATGGAGGTTTACATGGAGACAAGAAAGTCTGTATCGTCATGATCTCGAAAGAAGAATAATGTCTCTTTAATACAACAACACATGGCAACAAGTGAATGATTTACTTACTTTTACTATAAATGCTGACATTTGAAAATTATCCAACATTGGCACATATTTCTGCTGTACATCCTGTGGTTGTATGATTGTATGAAATTCTGGTATTATAACGTTCTAGTTGTTTACACTATGGTCAATGCCAGCAGAACTTTTTCACATTTGCCAGAAATGCAGCCACTGCTTACTTCCACATTGCAAAATAAGGTGGACAGTTCAGGTGAGAATTTTGAGTGTTAATTTGGGACGGGGTGATGCTATATTTTTATACACACACACACACACACACACACACACACACACACACACACACACACAGACACACAGACACACACACTGTATATATATATAAAAGAGTATGTTCCCTTTACAAAAAGCTTCACTATGATGCTGCGCTGAAAAGCGCTTTGGGAACACGTCTCAGTTGTGACCAGCTGTGAATATGTGTGCAACATGTCAATGAACATTGACAGGAATTTATAGCCTCTGCCGGTGTAATCATTGGACGCACCTGGCGCAGTGGCTATAAATAGATGTGTCACCGGAGCATCATCAGATCTTTTGTCTTCAGAGCCATTCTGTGTTGTGTGCTATAACGAGCATGTCAAACTTTCTGTTTGAAAAGTTTGAACCTTTTCTCCTTTCTCTTTTCTCTTGAAAAAAAAAAAAAAGAAAAAGAAAGAAAAAATGAAACAAGTTCTGCTTTGAAAAAATGTTCTGCTTTGTTTGGGGGAAGAGCATGCTGCTCTCGTGTTGGGGCAGGGCGGGTGCGAGCGTTGCGATCTGCTTTCGGGCAAAATGCTTCACGCTCGCCTTGCTTACTTCCGGGAGTCAGCGCCCACACTTCATTCATGGGGCTCTCGTATGGATCTGGCTGAGGAGCGAGAGACGGGTTCGTCCCTTTCACTCGCTCTCTCCCCAGATCCAGCTGATCCTTGTAAGCCTGAAGCGCGCCTCGGCGCCTCTTCGGTTCAAGAGGTCACTGAACCTCTGTAAATCACGCACATAATAATAAAGCGGCTGTGGAATTAAGAGACCCCCAAACGCTTCAAACTAGAAGACAGATTTCTGTCTGGTGGCCAAAATAAATAAATAAAATTGAAATAAAAAAAAAAAAGGGGGGGGAAGGGAACGCAATATCAGTCCCTTCCTTTTTTCTATGACCTTCATAAAGAGTATTCTCATCCATGGAGGAATCCTTTTTCTTCCCGTGTCTTCATGCCCTCGACGTTGAAATATTCATCGAATCGTGGGTGCTGAGGCTCGGGGGTATTCGGTGATGCCGCCGGTAGAAGAGACACTTGCGGGTTATCTCTCGCCTGGCTCGGCATCACTGCTAAAGAGACCCACTCTCCCCACAAAGCTGTGCAGGACCACCTCCACGCTTGTGGGGAAGGCAGAGAGACACTTGTGGCTTAACCTATCGGGCATCAGAGACAAGGACAAAACTTTTTCCTTCTGGCTTATTTGGTGATGCTATGAATGTAGCTATCACCAGGTTCCAGGAGGCAAAAAATCATGAGGAAGCCTTCGGGCAATTTCTTCCTTGCCACACTCAGGTGGAGGGGCTGTCGGCCACCCAGCCCCATCCCGGTCCTCCTAGATGGGAGGCTCAAAAACTAGGCGTGGCGAATCATGCTCCACCTCGTAAAGACGGGGCCGGTTTGTCGACCTCAGCAGCCCCCAAAGCAAGACCACAGGGAAGTAATTTCTAGAAGGAAAAAGCCCCTCACTTCGCCCCTCCCGGGACCCACACGAATCCTCTCCTTTCCTGCCGCCTCTGGTGTTTCGGTTGCGTCCGATCTTAGATCCTTGAGGCTTGAACTACTCAGTCAGGGTGTTCAAGTTAGAGATGCTAACTATCAAGACGGTCGTGTCACAAGCCCAACATCACGTTTTGGCTGGTCACAGTCGATCTCATGGATGCGTATCTTCATATAGAAATTCTGCCACAGCACAGTAAGTTCCTGAGGTTCGCTTTCGAGGGCGAAGCCTTCCAGTATCGGGTTATTCCATTCGGCCTAGCCCTATTACCCCGCACATTCACGAAATGCATGGATACAACACCGGCTCCTTTGCGACTCCGGGGTATCCACATTCTGAATTACATAGACGACTGGCTGATACTAGCGCAGTTCCAAGAACTGGCAGGTCAGCACAGGGATATTGTCTTAGCTCATCTGGTTTCTCTGGGTTTGAGACTCAACGTCAAAAGAGCGTTCTCTCTCCCACCCAGGAAATTACCTGTCTGGGAGTTATATGGAATTAGATCGCAATGCGGGCACTATTGTCTCCCGCTGAGCAAAGTCAGGCTAGGTCAAGGTTGCACTGCTCATCATTATCAACGAATACAAGGTCTCATGGCATCTACGTCCGCGGTGATCCCTTCGGGCATTCTGCACATGAGACCGTTCCAGCTGAGGCTAAAAGCCAGGGGGTTTCATCCAAGGGTCGGTCCCCTAAGGCAAAATAAGGGTTATGCGCCGTGGGCTTCGTTCCCTTTCTATGTGGTTCAGCCCCCGGTTTCTTACCTTGGCTCCCACACTATGTGCGTCTGACAGACGCCTCCCTGACGGGCTGGGTAGCGGTCTTAAGTGGTCGTCCAGCTCAAGGGGAATGGGAGTTGATGGCTGTATTTCTGGTCCTGAAATACTTCCTCCAGAGACTGTCATGTCTTGGTGCGGGTGGGCAATACAGCGGTAGTCTCTTACATAAACCATCAAGGAGGTCTACGTTCATGCCAGCTGAATTCTCTGGCACGTCAGATTCTCCTTTGGGCCCAGGGCAAATTCCTGTCACTCAGGGCAGTTTATATCCCTGGATGCCTGAATGTGGGAGCAGATTTACTGTCCAGACAGCAGCTACCGACGGGGGAGTGGAATCTCCACCCCGAGGGAGTAGAGCAAATCTGGGTGAGATTTTACAGGGCAGATGTGGACCTCTTCACCTCTTCTCAGACAGCGCAATGTCCCCTCTACTTCTCTCTGAGTCACCCAGCTCCCCTGGGTCTGGATGCGATGGCGCATACATGGCCCAGAATGCGCCTGTATGCGTTTCCCCCAGTTGGGTGGGGTGAATAAGCCTCAAAAGAACAAACTGAGTTGATGCTGTTTGTGATTGACAGGGCTGATTCACAGCTGTATTCACCTTATTCAGCCCACCCCTTTTCTGCGATCCACTCAAATTTTGTCATCTAAATTCCTGTTTGTATTAGAGTGTACAAAGAAGAGTCGATCAAAATGTATTACGTGTGGGAGCACAGAAAGTATGACCTACACAAAAATCTGGCTCCTGCACTGGATATTGTGTGCAAATTCACAATATTTGCATGACTCATTTTTTCCTCCCTGAATAGGATGATACTTTATTGAGAAAATGGAAGAACAGGCATTTTATCTGTTTTTTCAAAAAAGAAAATTACAATTAAATGCATTCTTAAGTAAGCATTCAAATGTGGGTTGATATTGTGTGTGGGCTTTAGCAGGTCTAAATGTTTCTCCTCAGTTTTAATAATTTTCAAACAATAGCACTAAAATGTTAAAATTAGTATTACGTTTGTTCTAAGTAAAGATGATCAAACATTATTAGTAAGTTAAGAGTAGAAGTCATGTTTGTTCTTCAGCCAGATCTTAAGGAATTTATAATTAAATTATAATACAATATACAGTATACCCTGTGACAATTTTAATATGATAAATGCACAGTATTAAGGGTGTTTTTTTAAGTAGCATATTACTTGTGATTAATGTGTTAGCTAAAATAATACGGGAAAAAATCTGGCCCCCACCAAGTTTTCATCTAGATAATCTGCCCCCGCAAGAAATTAGTTGAAGAGCCCTGCTCTAGAGTCAGCCTCTAAATTACATATTGTGTAAACAATGTTTAGTCAGATTTCCAATTAAAACTTTAAAGATGAAGTGTGTAATTTCTGTGCCATTAGCAGCACCAAATGAAATGGCAAAAGTAATGATGGTTTCCAAATAGGTTTGCCAAACATTCCTTTCCACTTTGTCCCCCATTTGCAGGTGTAACGATGTGTAGCTGACAATGGCAATGAAGACGATGTGTAGGACCCAAGTGCAGATTTATTACCAAAATGATGATAATACAAGAAACCCTATCTATACCCGTGAACATGAACTAGACAGGTGGACTAAACTAGACATAAACTTGAAACAGGAACTTGAAACTAGACTATGAACAAGACATGACTAGGGCTCTGTTACACAAACTAACAACACTACTAGAACAAAGACAATGGCAAACATGAGGGCGCTAAATAAATGGACATGGGGAAACATAAGCCAATGAACTAACAGAACTCTAAACAAGATAACAAGGCAATGAACTAAAACCAATGACAAACTAGAACTGATAACAAAGTAATCAAACAATGAACCAATGAAAACAAGACACATGAACATGAAGGGAAAACAGGACATCACATGACTAGGAAACAGGAACTTAACAAGAATTTCAACATAAAAGTACACAAACAAAAGACAACAGGGAACGTGACAGCAGCGAGTCCCAAGGAGTGTCTTTTCTATGCAAACATGAGTGCCACGTTTTGAACCTATTGCGTTCAGAATCTGCAATCACCTTTTGTGTTCATGGGTCAATTATGACCCGGTGGAATTCAAGCTTATAAATCATTCATAACCTGTTGGTTTTCATCTACAACTATTTTAAATCATTAATACGTTCTTAACTGTTCATACATGTAAAAAGATGGATATTTTTGGCATGTTAACAGACAAATATAATAGTTATTAATTAATATGCCATTTTTTTAATAATAAAGAATAGAAATTCTTTATCATTTCAAAATATATATATACATTAACAAAACCAGTGTGCTACATGTTAAGACAACTTTTTTTTATCAACATTTCTTTGAAAGTTTATCTAAATATAACATAATTAATTTATATTAACATCTAATATGAGAATTAGTAGTAATTTCAATGAATCTACATAACATCATGTGTAAAGCCACAATTGATGCTTGAGTCAAAATTGGTTATATCTCTTAAACAATTACATTTTAAATTCAGAAATTTGAAAAATATTACATGTATTTTGAAAGTCTTGACAAAGTCACAAAGTTTGGTTCCCATACTAAAAACTATGTGGTATTTAAATATTATTATCTACCTCTCCTGGGTCAAAAATGACCCGAACACAATGGGAGGGTTAAGATGTGTGTCAGGTTAAAAGCACTTAAACTTCCAAAACAATCTCTCAAGACACCTGCACTCTTGTTCAATTTGTTGCACTGCCTTTTTTATAAATATGTTTCACATAAGAACGCGTATTGTCTGAATGTCCCCTTCTAGTTGTATCTGCACAGTAAACTGGGATAGGTGGAAGCATGGGCAGTGCTAGGGGTAGGCTACCAGGGCTTAAGCACCAAAAGTTTTTATTATCTTGTGGTGATGTCAAAAGTACCAGTGCCTCAGCATCAAGTTAAGATACTCATATATATATATATATACAGTATATATATATATATATATATATATATATATATATATATATATATATATATATATATATATATATATATATATATATATATATATATATACACACACAACACAACACATGTGCTTATAACCAGCAGCGCTTCTACTGCGCTCTACACAGAAAATATAGTTATAAAATGGTTATCAGGAGTGAACTATTGTTAAGTGTTACAAACATGATCATCATGAAATCATATTGGTATTATGCTGGTGTAATCTAATGCAGTCTTGTAGAATTATTTCATGTAGTTACAGCCAACACAATGAGCTCTGCTCATTTTTAAACATCATTATTTAGTGGAAGGGGGAGGACGATAAGCCTGAGCATTGTTTTACACAAGAGAAGACCATTTGATTACGGGGTTTGGCTTGGTCACACTTAATAATATAGCTTAACAATACAGCCAGAAATAAGTAATTATGCAGAAACATAGAATAACTATATCTCTTTGTACAACACAACATCCAAAACTGTTGGCCAAACTGTTCCTCACAAAAAGGACGTGCTTCTAATATGTTAACTCTCCATCTTCACCAGCAGCCAGGTACAGCATCCCACGTTTTACCTTTTGTTAATTAATCTTTATACTGTAAAAAGTTGAGAGTAGAGTACTTCAATACAAGTGTCTTTCAATACAAGACTGAGGTAAGTTTTGAATTTGGATAAAAGCATCTGCCAAATGAATAAATGTAAATGTAAATGTGTTTTTCTTATTATATCACATGTTGTTCTGAAAGCAAAAATAAATAAATGAAACATGGAATGTAGGATGTCATCCGCACAGCCTGACCGAAGCGAAGCGGCGCATTTACTCACGTGATTAACGTAGAGGCGTAATTAATTTTTAAACAGTTCTCAGCAATATATCTTTCCTGAACAACTGTGTTATGAAATGAGCTGTTCCATCCTTCCATGCTGACTCACAGCTGTTTGTCAGCCTCCTGGGTGCCTTTCGCTTACTGCTTCAACCAAATGCTATCAGTAATAGCTTAGTCACAGCTCATCTTACCTGCTAGCACTGTGTATCTCTATTGGATTACTGATGTAGTTGTTCAGCATTACTGCTGGCTCATCAGAGTACCTAAGGATCTTTGGAGAAGGTACCATGAAGAAAATGGCAAGAGACTAGGCAACCAAGAGAAAACAATGTGGTTAATGTATGTTTTGAGGTGTTTTAAAGCCTGTTCACAAGTATTAATTAATATTAATTAATCTAATGTAGCAGTTCAGAAAGAGAGGAATTGTTTCAGGAAATGTTTTCAAAGATACAGGTCTTGTTGGGACATGATGCAAATTATATTATAGATGGAAAGCCTGCTAGGGCAGAAATTTGAAATATATCTGATTATATAATGTTATATGATACCTATAAATGTGTCTGCAATGCTTTTAAACAGCACTTAAGGTTTTTATCATGCCTTGATTGGTCTAAATGCAAAAAGCACTCTCCTAATTCTGTTTTACATGTATTTTCTGTTAAAAAAGACCTGCTTAGGCTGGTTATGCTGGTTTGGTGCTGGTCTAGCTGGTAAACCAGCATAGCTATGTTGTCATGTTTATGTGTTTTGTTCATGTTTTGTGTTCATGTCTTTTATTTTGAAAGTTTATTCCTGTTTCATTGCCATGTCATGTGATCTGTTCCCTCATGTGATCCTCTCTTGTTTATGTGTTTTGTTCTCATTGTTTTGTGTTCATGAGTCTTGTTATCTTGTTATCAGTTCTGTTATGCCATTGGTTCATGTTTCATTGTCTTATTATTAGTTCAGTCTTGTGATTGGTTGTCTTGTTTACTTGTTACACATGTCTGTGTATTTAAAACCTCATGTTTGCCATGGTCCTTTGACAGGTATTGTTTTGTGTAACCCAGTCCAGTCCATTCCAGTCCATGTTTGTTATGTTTTGAATGCACGTTTGTTGAATAGCACTTTGTTAATAAACTGCACTTGGGTTCTTCACATCACCATCGTCTAAGTCTGCCTGTTATTGCCTGCCAGCAATAATGTTACAGTTGTTCTCTAGCAAAACTTAGCTGATATTGCTGTGGTAGGGACACAAGTACACCAGTATCTAATGCTGGGACCAGCATCTAAAACATATGTTGGCGACAAACATTGCTGGTCTTTTCAACAGGGTTACATTGGATACCTTTGTAGAAAAGTGACTGTCTGAGATCCAAGCAGTCTACATCAGTAGTAGCAATGAATTTAGGTGGTAATCTTTTTCATTTTTAATTAAGTTATTATTATTAAATTATTTAAAGTCATCTTGAGGTCATCTTGGAAAATTACTGAGGCCCCCTTGTAGGCCCCAGCCCCCTTATTGGAAACCATTGGTCTAGATAATGGATCGGCATCTTTTTTGACATGGAGTGCCATTTTTTATTTTCCTGGTCAAAGTATCAAAAGAGTCAACTTTGTGAAAATGTTTCTATTTTGATTTTTTTTCTAATTTAATAGTTTATTTTTCATTACAAATGATATTATCTGTATAACAGTTTGAATGAAACATTTCTGAAAAAAACAGATGATTATGATAATATATAATCACGAGCATATGAAATTTCACAGAACATCTTAACCCTCTGGAGTTGACGGATGTGCCGGCGTGTCCTGCTGGATTTTTTCATCAATACAGCGGAAACAACATAAAATTCTCCATCATTTTGGGGCATACAGATAAGTGTAAGACATCATTAGAGACTATAAAGGGTCTACTTTTATTTGTGTACACTACACTCACAATAACAACAAAACCTTGTGCTTTTGTAAAATAAAGAAAATAAAAAGGGTGAGCTGTAAGCAGTCTCTGGGTTTGCGGGCATATATCTGATACACATCAAAAAAATGAACTGCGCAAATACTTAGCACACAAACATGAAACATATGTTTAAAGAAAGCTTTAAATATCTACTTTTAAATAAAACAATTCAAATTTAAAACAAATATTCTCCTCAATGTAATCTGTATGAAACAAAGCGATATACAGTTTCACCTGGCTCAGCGAATTATCTCTAATGTGATCACACCCACCAGCAGAGCACGCTATTCATACGTTAATGTGCTGAGACTATCAAATCAAATGGTAAACACCCCCGATTGTGCCTTAAAAACAAAGTTCATTCACTCCTCTGCGTGATTGAAAAATAGCACGATACACAAGTGAGAAAACTCCTGGATAGTGACGAAGAGTTAACATTTTCCTCAGAAGAAGCGCGGGACTCCGATGAACGTTTGTATTTTGAAGAGAGACTTGATCCAGCCAAGGATACAATTTCAGATGAGTAAGTCATTTCGTTTTCATTAGTTGACATGCTATTTTATATAAACATGTACATATTTTACTGACTTGCCAGCTTGGATTCTGAGTATTGAAATTTGAAATATGTCCTTATAAGCAAGTTTTAGTTACATTTAAATGCTGTTTCGGCTAAAGCAGATATTTAAATTGTATGCTGTATGATAAAAATTTTATATGTAATATGATATAAAAAATAATATGAATGTTTAGATTATATTTTAACTAGTGTCTATGCTGCCTCATTATCATCAACAAAGCGTGTGCTTGCAAATATGTGTTCAGGTTAAATGAGTAAAATGCACTTTAAATATGCCTATATTAGACAATAAGCATATTATTATGATTTCTGAAGGATCATTTGACACTGAAGACTGCAGTAATGATGCTGAAAATTCAGCTTTGATCACAAATTTCATTTTACAATATATTCAAATAGAAAATTGTTCTTTTAAATTGTAATCTGTTAAATATCACTGTTTTTGCAGTATTTTGGATCAAATAAATACAGCCTTGGTGAGAGAAGAGACTTCTTTTAAACGGTAGTGTAGGTCTTTATGTAAAGAAAATGTATAGTTAGATTACTTCGTTTAACTTAAAACTTGATTTTGATCATTAAGTCTCCTCACATTCATTCTCTTTCTGTCACATTCCTCATTGATAGGCCCAGGGGAGAGGTATTTTGTCTCCTCAGGTATGAATTACAATCAATATTCATTTTAGTTCATGCCTCCTTGCATATGACCTTTCTAACACTTAAAGTGTCTTACAAAAGTTCAATTACTATATTGTTTTGTATGAATGAGTGATCAGGATAGTTTTCACATCATTTTGTAGCAAAAACTCTAGGCTACAAGATCCAGTTCTCAAAAGGCTTGTGGACAAATGTTTTGTATGTGTAATATGGCCTTATTTCAATGACTTAAAAGTTGAGTTTTTTCAAAAACCATGCATAAACGTTATTTTCTCAAAAATACTAATATGTGCACACATGTTGCTCACATATTATTTTAGCCCAGTTTGTGCTGAGTGTTATCAGACTTTAGCCATTAATGTGTTTTTAAGCAACTGAAAAAAGCACAAATGTCAAGGCATGTCAAAACTTCTCCAGGGCCCAAAACCCTCTCAGACCCCAGAGGGTTAAGTACTTTAATGAAAGAAAACCTGTTCTTTTGTACAAAATTAGTCAACAGTTAATATAACAAATTTGCTTATTTGATTACTGATCATGAAATTGTGTGGAATCTTAAATAGTTCTTATATTATGTAAATGTAATCATGTGTTCACTAGTACACAAGCAACAGTGAGAGAGGAGCAGGCTATTTTTTTATATATGGAGTTTTTCGCACCTGCATTCAAATCTACATCTCGATATAATCCTTCCTCCTGATCACGAAGCATGTTTTCATCAGCTGAATGGGAGACTAAACACTATTATAATGTGACGAGACTTTCGCACATTACAAGCCGATCAACTATTTAGCCCGTTTTGGTAAATCGCACCTGCAAAATCCAAAAACTGGTGCACCCCGTCTCTCTCTCTCTCTCTCTCTCTCTCTCTCTCTCTCTCTCTCTCTCTCTCTCTCTCACTGTAGGCCTTCCCTCACTGCCACCCCCTCCCCTCCTTTCAGATCTATCCCGTTCCCCTGGAAACTGTGGAACAATCCCCCCGAGACCAGTTCTGTTTGAGTTGTGGGGAACCGGGACACGTCTGTGAACAGTGCCTGGTGACATAGGTGGGGACATTGATCTAGGTCCCCGACATGCCACAGGCCGCCCCTGATCGAGCCACGATGTACCAAATACCTGTGAGTATTAGAGGGGTATATACCAAGCCTTGGTGGATTCAGGTTGTAACCAAACCTCCATTCAACAATGCTTGGTTCAAAATGGGGCATTGGATGTAAATAATCAGGTGAGGGTGAGGTGTGTGCACAGGGTTATATACGACTATCCTGTAGTGAGGACACTATTCTAATTCAGGGTCAAAAGCCTCAGCTTCCCCTGCCCTTAGGGGAATTCCCAATGGGGATTTCTCTCTGGAACAGACGCAAGACGAGATTCTTAAGCATGCATTTGACCAAGTGAGAGTAATTGATGGTCAACAACTTCAGCCATGAATTGCACTCACATATCCGGACACAGGACGGTTGCAGGACGCTCAGATAAAAGAGGATACATCCCAATTGTTAGTACCAAAGAGCCATCAGGAAATGTTGTTCCAGGCCAACATTTTTTAACAATGTTTTGCCTAGTCCAATGGCAGGTCATTTGGGACAGGGGAAAACATTAAACCGTCTCATGGCCCATTTCAAGGCCATTGCACCCTCTTCTATTGACCGAGGTTCCCACTGACAGAGTAGGTATAGAATGGTAAACACAAGGGCATCGCTTTGTGTTGGTTCTGGTAGACTACGCAATGTGATATCCGGAAGCAGAGCCACTGCACAACATCTCAGCACGTAGAGTTACAGAGGCACTCTTTCAGGTTTCTGAAAGAAATCCTCACTGATCAGGGCACTACTTTCATGTCACGTTCACTACGCAAGCAGTACGACTTATTGGGTATTAAATCGTTTCGGACAAGCATGTACAATCCACAAACAGACGGCTTGGTTGAACGATTAATAAGACCTTAAAAAAATATGATTCGTAAGTTTGTGCACAAAGATGCTTGGAATTGGGATAAGTGCCTCGAACCCCAGTTATTTGCAGTGCGAGAGGTCCCACAAGCCTCCACTTGGTTTTCCACATTTTAATAGTTAAATGGGCATAAGCCCCATGGCATGTTAGATGTCATGAAGGAAAACCTTCTCAGAGTAAAAATAAATTTCAATACGTTCTTAACCTGAGAGCAAAAATCCACACACTGGGGCGTCTATCACCGGAGAATTTGCAACAGGCCCAAGAACAGCAGTCCCGGCTATATAACAGGGGAGCTCAGTTATGGAAATTTTCACAGGGAGATAAAGTACTTGTATTTCTGCCCACATCGAGCTCCAAATTACTCGCGAAGTGGCAAGGGCACTTTGAGGTCACATGGTGAGTTGGGGAAGTTGATTATGAGGTAGTGCGTACGGATAGGGGTGGGGCATGTCAGATCAACAACTTCAATCTCTTAAAAATGGTAGAGAGGCAGTCCTCGTATCCTTAGTGATGGTAGATCCAGAGAGGGAGGAGCTCAGGCCAGAGGTGAATCTAAAATCCAATCAGTTCACCTCAGTCCTATGCGAAGACCACCTCTCGCTGTCACAATGTACGGAGGTTGCCAGGTTGCAAAATCATTTCTCTGAAGTGTTCTCGCCCCAACCCCAGGGGTAACTGTACATAGTCGTCCCTATGGCTTACCCGAACACAGGAAACAAGTATTACAGGAAGAATTAAAGACCATGCTCAATATGGGGGTAATAGAAGAATCCCAGAGCAATTGGGCAAGCATGGTGGTTCTGGTGTCTAAGAAAGATGGCTCGGTCTGGTTCTGTGTGGATTATAGGAAAATCAATGTGGTGTTGAAATTTGACGCTTATCCAATGCCTCGTATTGAAGAACTGCTCGATCGATTGGGCTCGGCTCGCTTTTATTCGACACTGGATTTTACAAAGGGATCTTGCAGATCCCCTTGCCACCGATGTCGATGCGTAACGGTTAAATCCATTCAAACGGTGATTGAGTGCGAACGTTCAAACATTTGTTTAATCTACCAATAAGCTCATAAAAACATGCTGCGTGATCATGAGGAAGGATTACATAAAGATGTAAGTTGGTCTACTAGTAATAGTCTACTCACCTCTCACCATTGCTGGCAAGCCAGTGATTACCCCTCCGCATGTCAATGCTGGCACACGAGCCATAGGTTGCCGACCCCTGGTCTAGATAGAGCATTCATGAAGTAGGGAAACTACTTAATGGTACTTACATCCCACCATCATCATGGCCACAGAGAAGATCTTCTCCCCGTCCGTAGTTGGAGCAATGTTTCCAAATCCAATGGTAGTGAGGCTTGTCATGGTGAAATAGAGAGAAGATATGTAGAGCGTGTGCTTACTGGGACCACCTTCCCACTGGCCAGAGCCACTGGCATTATACCGGTATGGCATACCAATGCTAATAGCTAATTGATAAAGCCAGCTGTCCGTCTTGATGCTGTTGGTGTCCTCATCAATGACCTCACAATCACCAATGCTATACCAGATGCAGGCCAGCCAATGTGCCACCAGGCCAAAGACACACACTAGTAAAACTAATACAGCAGCACCATATTCCAGATAATGGTCCAGTTTGCGTGCCACTCGACCCAGGCGGAGCAATCGCACCACTTTCAGTGAGCTGAAGAGGCTGCTTAGACCCTGGTGAAGAAAAAAAAGAGTTTATCATTTGAGATAGTAAGAGCATAAGCTATTACTTGGGTCGGATATCACCATCTACTTCATGATACTGTACAATACACATCACAATACATATGTTTGTATGAAAATACAAAAGAATATATCACAATGCATCACAATATTATAATTTGATCATCACTGAAACTGCTGCAAAACATGAGAGAAATTCTGTCCAGTACCACAGATCTGACCTCATGCCAATTTCAGTTTAGGCTTATTTAGATTACCTGTTTTGCATGAATTGAAATGTAGGAAATAATATAAATTCACACAAAAAAATACTTTGCAAAAAATGTATTCAATGATCTCAATTATCAATGCAATATTGTGAGAAAAAGAATGGTGATATATCAATATAAGATCGTTTAAGCACAGCCCTAAAGAAATGCTAAGAACATAAGAAGAAAAATAATAACCAGTGAGAGCACTGTTATTACCTACAGCTTCAAGCTTCTAGACAACGGCTAAGAACAAACATATAAACCAGACGGACGGACGGACGTTTTTATTGATAAGGCCAATTATTTTAAGTTTAAGAGGATAATTAAAGTATGATGTAAGTTGTCAAGAATTGGCATGCTGGATTTTAATGTAATCTTCTTTGGCTTAGAAAGCAAAATAAAGAGGAAGCTTTAAATGTGCTATGCCCACACACTTGCACTGTATCTCTAATGTATAAACAAAAGCTTAAACATTGCTTGTCATCTTTACATGATGCAGATTACAGATCTTAAAGAAATATCCCCACTTTGATTAACATATATCTAATAGAATTTGGTTAAATTACACAAATACAGCATTAACTATTCGGTACTGTAGTCATACACAGATTTTGCACTCATCTGTTTGACATTTTCTGTGCAGATTGTGGGGAACATCTGTGAAATTGAAATATCTAAAATGTGAACTGTGAGTACTACACTCTTAGGGGCAGAAATTGCTGGTATTTGGCAAGTCGCTGTACTGTTGATTGCAAGTAGGCATTCCTATTGTAGTATCCAACTTCAATCATGAGGCGATCACGTGCACTCAGCTGTTAGCACTCCTATTGGTAGTCGCATCTCATTTGCATAAACTTTGCTCAATTTTGTTGTATTACCAATAGTCGTTGCTCATATTACCTCTTTCTTTCATTGAAAATAATTGACCTCCAGTCACTTTGTTGCTACCAATCACTACAAATAAAATTAATTGCAAATAAACACATATATTTACATATTTGCATATATTTGCTGAGAAAAGGCCCAAAAGACATTATTGGACCAGATGAGCAAAGCATTGAATGGACACTACAAAATTTCATTTTGGTCAATATATTTACTGAAGTCAATATACTGTTCAGTATACATTTCATTTTCTATAACACTGAACATAAGCCTTATTGAACTTTTGTTGCTTCTCGAAGATAAACACATTGATGGAATTCACTTTTTAAGAAGTCACAGTGAAAATAAGGGGATGAGATGTAAGTATACCTAATTGCTGTATTCTCAACAGATTTGGAGGCAGACTGTCAGCCCAGAACTGTTTATAAATAGTGGCTGTGACGTCTACCTCACAGGTTTAATTAGCATTTCCTCCGCAAAGGATTTCTGCTTTTTTGTTCCAGCAGTCACGTACGTAATCAAAAGGCTAATTTCTCAAACATGTTTTATGTTCCTGAAAGAAACATTTTCCCTAGACACTGACATGGAGGAAGGAAGGTAAAAATAGATGTGTTTATTCTGCGATATTGCATGAAGACCTAGGCTTTTATTATGCTAGCAATGAATATATTGCAAACACAGTCAACTCTCCAGGCAGTGCAGCTCCAAGTGGATACTTTCCCAAGTAATTTATCATTTTAGGGGCCTCAATCTAATTTGCATCTGCGCTTATTTAGCATTTAGTGAACCATAACATTATTTTGTCTTTGTCTGTAAAGGGAACCTGAACCAAACAGATGAGTTGTGCTGTGAAATTGTTGTTTCCCTGACTATTAGATGTGAACATTAGAAGGTTATGTGTGCTCATAACTCAGTTAGATGAGACGACCCCAGTGTTGTATCAAGGGATAATGGAATCGAAATTTTAATAGCTATTTATGAAACATGCAGTGTGTGCCCGTGTGTCAGGACAAGGGGAATTATGCTTGTGCTGTCTAATTTGAATTGACTCGCATCTAAAATCACTTAAGATAAACAAACACACTAAGGGGTGCAGCATTCAAAGCAACATTTGCATAAATTAGAGAGCCATTAGAGCTTCTCTACTCAGCACTGAAAACGGGAGAGGATAGTGTTGTCGTACAAATGAGAAATTGGGGCCAAGGAGCTACAAACAACACAAGAAAAGAGGCAGATAGGTGCAGTTAGAAAGAGAGTGAACTTACAGGCAGCATTGAGTCCTCTGCACGTGTTGTGTTCCGTGGCGAGTGGGCCGCAGCTGGCAAGTGGCCCACTGCAGAAGGGTCTGCAATGGGATCCTAAGTCAGAAAGACAGAGGCATATATTTCACATTAAAACACCATGGCAAACTGCACTCGCACATGCTTGTAATAATAACCAAGCTGGTCATTCAAGAGATCCATTTACAGTTATTAGATAAGGACAGCAGTACAATGAATGTGTCAATGAAGTATTTAGTATGAACAAAACATACTGTATGCTGGCGGGACATGACAAAACATGATGCTAATTTAAAACATTATGTTTTATCTAACAATCAAATGTTCCATAGCAACAATGGACATTTTCTTTGATTTAAAGGAATAGTTAATCCAAAAATTAAAATTCTCTCATGATTGACTCACTTTTAAGCCATCCCAGATGTCTTTCCATCTTCAGCAGAACCAAAATGAAGATTTTTATAAGCACACTTCAACTCTGTATGTCCATACAATGTAAGTGAATTGGTGTCATGAGGCTGCTGGCTGTTTGATGGTCCAAAAATCATATTTAGGCAGCATAAAAGTAATCCACATGACTCCAGTCAATCAATTAATGTCTTCTGAAGCAAATTGAAAGGTTTGTGTAAAAAATAAATAGATAATTAAAACTTGATTAACTTATAAAAAATGCTTCCTGCAACCAGTCAACCCATCATGGAGCTGTCGCGTGACATAAGCATGATGGCATGTTCACGTGAGAAAATGGAAGCACACATTTTGTTCACAACAGAGGAACAAACGTCATGCGAGAGTTAATTCATTTCAAACAGCAATTGTGGATTGCCTAAATATGCCTTTTGGACTGTCAAAAAGCCAGCAGCCTGATGGCACCCATTCACTTGCATTGTATGGACCTTCAGAGCTGAAATATGCTAATAAAAACCTTCATTTTGGATCTGCTGAAGAAGGAAAGACATACACATCTGGGATGGCTTAAAGGTGAGTAAATCATGGGAGAATTTTCATCTTTGGGTGAGCCAATCCTTTAGCAGGCAAAAAGGTGAAAAAATTTGAAATGGTTAAAAGACGAATAGTTAAGCCAAAAATGTGTACAAATCCAACTTTTTTTCTTTCATGGAACACATAAGAAGATAGATTGCAAAAAGTGTGTACTGCTAATTTGGATACAACATAAAGCATACAGTAACCAAAAAGGCTGTCAAGCTCTAAAAAAAGAGGAAAAAAGCAACATGAATGTAGCCGTTAGAAGCCATTCGATAGTTATGTTTGAGAAATGCACACCCAGGCCATTACCACTGTACATCTGCACTTTAAACAAACAGAGCTACAGTGTTTACTCATTTCACAGGAATGAATCAACCAACAAATGGCTTACTAAAGTTGTCTCTTCATATCACACTGGGATAGGAGAAAGTATTTTAGCATCACATTAATATATACAGAAAAAGACTAGGTTACAACACAAGTCCAGAATAGTATAGTCAGAGACTGGGTTATTGGCCCATAGGGGAGGCAAAGACAGAAGTGTCTCCAGTCCATAGTACATAATCTGACAGTTGCATGTCAATCCAGTGGCAGACAGCTGAACTCTTGCCAATTGCCTGTCTTTAAATATGTATACCATACATTGCACCATTTTAATATTTTTAGACTTGTAATTTCTCACATGAGTGACAAGAAGTTTAACTTTTTGTTTGTTTGTTTCCAATGCATATTTGCAATGTTGTCCTTTCTTTTCAAGCTGTTATGGATTGCAGGGCTCAGTGGAGATCTAGCACATTGCACACTAGTCTTACCACCTGTCAACTCAACAAGTGTCATACTGAGGTTGAGGTTTGTGTCAGGTTAAGAAGAGAAACAGTAGTCTCTGGGGGCCAACTACGATATTTCAACCGCATGTGTGGCAGAGGCTATTAGCTTTATAGAAACTCTCTCTGCTGGTAAATATACAGTGGATGCATACAAACATGCACACACAAGAATGTTTACACATAAAGGAACAGAGCAATTCCATTAGATTTCAATCTTATTTCAGTTCATCATTCGGCCTCAATGGGTTTTATAATGTAATATATCTCAGAGGCAGATATATTAAGGTTGGAAGGATGAAAGTTTGCAGATTTTTTTTCTCTTTGATTCTTTTGACTTGCATTCTCTTTAACATAATTGACTCTCTTGATCTGCATCCATCAACTTCAACAGGTGTAAAAGATGTGTGGCTTTTTGAATTAACAATGATAATAGGAACAGTTAAAATATGGGAAGCATTTTCTCCTTCCTTTTAAAAGCCGATAAGCCTATTTATATTTATCTTACCATGCACGATTATATAATTAGCTGTGATTTATTATTTGTATTTAGCATTGTTTTCCCACTGCTGTCTGCATTCCTATTAGAACAGACCTGCGAACCATTTTTAGGCCACGAACCACCAGTTTAGAACCAATGCTCTAATATGTTTTTGTGATTGTTTTATTTTGATTCCCCTACATCTATGTGTGTTAGCTTTGAGACCATCTATATCCTAGTATCCTCCTAAACTTGGACAAAATTTGCTAACAGCATATATACACAAAATTTAAATGTATGGTGTCTTGGATAAACGTGTCTGCCAAATGAATAAATGTGTCTATTATAGGAATACATGTCTCGCACTGCACACAAATTTAGTTCTAAACACGGTCACTTGATGATGTCTGGACTACAGGAACCACTCATCAAGGTGAGAGTTTTATGGTTCCTCTGGAGCAGACCACTTGAGGACAAGCTTTTCAACTGCCCTTGAAAGGACGCAAAGCAGGGGGTGCTTACCCTGTGTAGTGTAGGCCCTAATGACACAGTGTAGTGATGGGGACACTATACTGTAAAAAGGCCTTTGGATGAGACGTTAAACCGAGGTCCTGATTTTTTAAATCCCAGAACATTTCTTGAAAAGAGTAGGGGTATACCTCGGTGTCCTGGCCAAATTACCCCATTGGCCCTTATCAATCATGGCTTCCTAATAATCCCCATCCATTAATTGGCTCTATCACTCCTCTCTCCTCTCCACCAATAGCTGGTGGGTGGTGAGTGTATTGGTGCACTATGGCTGCCGTTGCATTATCCAGGTGGATGCTGAACACTGGTGGTGGTTGAGGAGAGTCCCCTGTTCACTATGTAATGTGCTTTGAGTGTAGTGTCAGAAAAGTGCTATATAAATTTAACAGTCATTCATTCATTCATTCAAGCATCTCCTTGTCAGTGGCACTTGCATGCTCCTTGCCCTCGCTGGAGGAAGGGGTGGCGACATCCTCCATTTACCCCTCGCCATTTTCAGATGCAATGAGAGACATAACATCATCCCCAGCATCAGAACCGCCAAACGCGATGAGGTCGTGCGCTCCTGCAGAGGGCCGAAGCTCGTCACGCATATATTGTACCAGCACAGGCGCAGTACATGGAGATTGAGGGGCTCGCAGGGCATTTGCTGGCTCGAGGTCCACCTCATCCTGCTTGACCTCGCAGCCCCGCCATGCCTCCTCATGTGATACCTCGGGAGTCACAAAAGAGGTGGGTGGGAGGGTGCGGGAGGCTGAATCGTACCTCAGAACGAGGGTAATTCGACATTTGTTTTACAATCCATACAATGCATCAGAGAGTGAGGGCAGTCTGTCTCCGTGAGAGCTGCCTCTGCATCGGCGTGGCCCAGACAGCGAATGCAGCTATCATATTGATCTGATTGTGGGATGTGCCCCTCGCATAAGGAACACTTACGGAACGACGTCTTTAAAAAGATGTGAACTCATAATAAGCTCGTATAGCAGATATAGCAATAAAGTATACTTAGGCCAAGTGCTGAGTGGAGTAGGTATCTCTGAAGTGAGGACCCGTTCACCAACTAAGCGTCTAACGGCGAGGTGTAGAATGCCTGCCGGAACACTATAATTTGATTCAAGAGCACTAATCATGCAAGCATATTTTTTTGTTTTGTTTTTTTACCAGCTAAAGTAAAACACAATATCCAGTCATTTAGCAAATGCCAGGGTTGCCAGGTCTGCATAACAAAAATATCCCAATGACCAATCAAAACTAGCCAAATGACTAATAAAACTAGCTCAAAAACCAACCCAATATCAGAACTCAAACTAAACCACTCCAGTAGCTAATACACTTTTTCCAGTCCCTATAATGCACTTTCAGGTTTGCCCCTTATTTTTAGGCCTATAGAGCACACAAATACAGAGCTCAATAACAATTATTATGTGTACAGTGTTCAGATGATTATAAACACTGAATCATTTTTCAATAATCCTGTTTATAGTTTCTGCTCTGGCTCTACTTGCATTGTAAACATAACTTTAAATTGATCAAAATGATGGCATATATGTGCGTGCTGAGGGAACAGACAGCAATCGAGTGCATTCACATTGGCAGAGACAAGAAAGCATACTGAGTGTACTTTTCCATGTCTTCACACTTTTTTGCACGTATTGCTGTGAAGCCCGTGGCTGAATCATTCTGAAAAATCTGAACACACTAATCAATGTAGAATGATCCACCAGCATCTACCAAATGCAGCGCTACTCACGAGAGAGGACAGTGCACTTACACTTGAGTGTCTGTGTCTGCATGTGCTCTCTTTGCACCCCATTTGCGAGCACAACAGCAGCTCTATACCGTTGTAGGCATATGTGCGTTTCTTGCTATCGGATCATTTAACCAAGTAAATGAGCGAGGGTAGAGTCACAGACCTAATGTATAAAACATGTCAAAACCCGCTGATCAAAAAATAAACATGCAGAAACAGTTTAAAATTAGCCCAATTCCATTGGGAATCCACAGACTTGGCAAACATGGCAAATGCTGTCTCCTTGGTGTCAATATACCAAAGCAGCCCTAAGCATGGACAGTCATCAAAAACAAACACAACTGATATTACAAGACCTCTTATTCTTCCATTGAGAGAGCCAGTCCATCCTAGTCTCTACTTTAAAGACAAATCTACACAGGCTCTGGAATTCAACCAGTCCACTTATCACTGAACTGTCTTGCTGGGTTGAAATCGTTTAGGCTAATGCCCAGTGCTGTAAGCAGCCACTGATATGGAAAGCGATGGAAATAATGGATATAGCTTTCATGTCAATAGAGTTTCAGCCAGAAGAGCTAATATAGAAATGGTGGGGGGTCTTGTTAAATCACGCTTCTTTTCAACTAGAAAAATAAATCGGCACTGACACACAAAATTATGCACACAAGCAGCATTTCTGTCCACTCAGTAAGAAAGAAATCTATACTGGAGAAATTCTGTGCCAACATTAATTACCACAATCTAGATCAATAGATGAATAATCACCAACTTTATAAACATGGAGGAGGGTCAATTATAATGCAAGTGCTAAGCAGAGGAAAATTTGATTGGAACACTCCATAAACATTAGATCAGTAGTAATAAAGAAGATGAAGGTTTATTGAGTCGTGCCTTTTCACTGGGGTTCATCTGGGAACAATCAAATGTATGTTACATCTGATCAAATGGATTGGAAAACAAATGTCACACAAAAAAGTTTTGCTCAGCAATAATTTGAATGGAAGACGTAATGCATACAGTAGATTGTTTGAAGGTCTTTTGTAGTTAAATCATCCTTTCAAACCACTGAAGTAATCAGTAAAGTAATTATGACAGTAGAGACAACTAAATAGGTAGAGATTCAATGCTGATGAAACAGGATGGTTACACTATCTATCCACATATAAAATGTAATGGAAAACCTTTCCAAACCAGTGTGAAACAGAGGATACAGTTTGTCCAGGGGCATAGAAAGGATCTACAATAATAAGTGGGTTGGACATATTATAAACCCTATCAGCCTGGTTCATGAATATTACTTAGGTGCTAGCCATATTTGGATGACTACTTACCAATTGCATGCTCGTTTGTTCAACTGACTGCCAGTGCAACCAGCTGACAGTGGCTTCTGCTTGATCTTAAAACTGTTGTTTTACATGGGCGGCTAAAATTGATTTCTCCGCACTGTTGCCAAGCAAAACAAGCCTCTTAAAATATGATGACTATTGCCCAAAGAATGGCAGAGACATGACTCTTTATCACTTAAACATTGTGCTTACCTCATCCACATTTTCAAAGGCATTGATGATGTCATAGGGTAGGCAAGACAGCAGGTCTATGACAAACCAGGTCTTCAAGTAGTTCATGCGTATGAGCTTTGGGTCTGATATGACCTCTCCTCCAGGCCCCACAAAAGTAGTATGAAAGTTCAACACAATATCCACTAAGAAGATGACATCCACCACGCTGTCCAGTACCAACCACACCAGGTTGTTCTGTTTGGTCTTAAAGGAGACGTTGTAGGGCACCATGATGGCCGTGTAGAAGGTGAGGATGAGGATGACCCAGTCCCAAGTGGTCTTAAAGGTGCAGTAGTGCAGTATAATGTGAGGTGGAGTTTTAGGAGCCTCTTGCTTGTATTGAGGAAGGATGTCAGAGCCCAGCTGAAGAGCCTAGAAGACAGAGGACAATTAATGAATATGGGGAAAAAAGGGACATGAAGAGAGAGAGAGCTAAGACACAAACAATGGAACTAGGAATTTGCTAGAACAAGAATGCAAATAAAACTTCCTTTGCATAATGTTGTTGTTTTACAGTGTGCTTGGGTACTTCAGTCCCAGGCCCAGTTATAATAACCCTCTTTCTCTAAATCTGGTCTCTTACCTGCTTAAACAGGAAGACTACCTTAGACAACCAGTTTTACAATAACAGATCATGCTGATTGAGCTTTACTGGTGAACAGCATGGATATGCTGGTAGACCAGCACGAAACTTCATGCTGTTCTAAGATTGTCTTTTCCACTGCCAAAAGCAAGCAATATGCATCGTAAATACAAAGTGCATTCATGTTGTAAAGGCATATGGGAAATAATACACCAAAGACATTTAGAGACATAAAGCTGACATCAGCATTCATTAGACAGCTAATTCAACTATCATTTATCTTAGAATGAAGGAATTCTAGAATGAGTTAACCATTTCTGCTACATGTGGAACTAAGGGCAAAGAAAGTCAGTCAGCTAACCTTTCTATACGTGCATACAAGTGTATGGGTGCCAGGGCTTTCAACTGGTCAGCCATGGCTCCCCTGACCTCGGGCCGGAGATCAAAATCTATTTGCATTCCCACCATAAGGCCAATAGCCCCATTGTCCTAAAACCCACCCTGCCCTGGTGCCAAGGTCAAGAACCCCGCACATTCTCAGCAAAATGCCTTTGGCATTGACCTTGCCTCAATCCTCAGTTGGCTTTCTTTGGCCCAAGGGTAATCGGCGGGTAAGGGCGCTTGGGCGTTTGCCCCTGAGGAGGCATGATGGAGCCCCAGAAGTGACAGTGGGAACACAACTGCCCTGGAATGCACTCTCACGCCCTCAATTGGCCGATAGTGGAAATGCAGCTATTGTGGGGCCCAAATGTCCCTACAAGGATAGATAATCCAGTAAACAGTGTCTAAATAATGTATAAAGGTTTCTGTGTGGGTTAGGTTCAGGGGTTAGAAGATAGAGAAGAATATCACCCCTGCTAAAAAAAAAAAGATCAGCTTAACCAGCAAGTCCCATGATGGTCTAGGCTTTTTTAGATGGTCTAGGCTTTTTTTCACCTAGCATGTGGACCAGCATAGCAATGCTTTTTCCCAGCAAAACCTAGCTGGTGAAGCTGGTTTGAAGATTTTTTTAATAAGCCTGGTGCAGACATTAGCACACCTCCATCCCATGCTTTGGGATCAGCACCCAAAATGTAAGCTGGTGACCAGCAATGCTGGTCTTTTCAGCAGGGATATGGTCAGTATAGAAACAATAGATGGCAATGTGTGACACTCACCTCTGCCAATCGTGAATGCTTGTGGCTGACCTCAGTCTTGTCCATAGGCGTGAGTTGCTGCAATGTACTCCGGCTATTTGTTAATGCCCTGGTCAACCTGGCAAACTTGGTCCATCCTGCCACATGGAGAAGCAGCAAAAAGGTGTATTAGCAACTAGCAGCACTTTTTTGCCGCCCTATACTTTTCTATAGTATCTACAATATTTGCTCATAAACTCTTTTACACACAACTAGAAGTGTGACTTTTATCATGCTCCTCAGCTGAAAAGAACATTGGAACACCCTGGTTTCCACTGAGGCACCTTCAATAGCATTATCTGCTGAAGCCTGAACTGAATGCTGAAGAAAACTGAAGAAAAGTTTTTCTTCCCCATCCCTTCCTTCCAAAACATATCTCAAAAGCTCTATTGCAAAGACATTCATGACATTCCAACAAGTCTTTCTTAGGACAGGGAAGAATATAAGTGTACCTATCTCCCCTTTTCCATGGTCTGTGCCATCTACATGTTGCAAACCTAAACAGTGTACTCTTTCCTCTTTTATTCACTATCCTTTCTAAATCAGAAACCGTTGTGGACCTTGGGGCATTTCATAAAAGCATGGTGTCTTTACGACTTTAAAATGAAAAGCATTATGATATGGTGGAGACATGAAGGGAAACTGCGTCCAGCTGGGAGTCTCGTTTGAAGTCATTCCCTCCTCATTAATCTTTAACTGTTGGGAAGTTTTGCTTTTGAGTTCAATGCACCAAAGTCAGTGGTGCTGGTAGTGTCGTACACATGATACATCTTGATATTTATGCACATCTTCATCAAGCGACTGTAGAAAGAGGTTGTGCCAATCAGCAAAACACTCATTACACACTCTCACTACATTAACTGCTGGAGAAATAAAAAAAAAAAAGTTTTTGACTTTGCACTGCAAAAAGACCTACTTTTGAAACAACTTCACGCAATAACCTATTTCTCAGGAAAACAGCAACTGGCTTTTTGCACCACTTACATACAATACACCCCCAGTTTGCACGCATACACACACAGAAAGAGCAAACGCTTCCACCCATGCCCACTTGCTCTTTGCGCTAGCACGAAAATTGCTCTTAGCATTAGCGCTTTCACAAAAATTTGATTAGATGGTCGTAGCACGTTGTGCACTCACAAAAATAGAGCCCAAATCATTGTTGTCTGACTGAAATCGAACTTTTAAATGCATATAAAATGTACTGACTGAAGTGCATGCTATGCTTTCTTGTTTCCCATAATGTTCCCGTAATCCCATTCACTCTCCTTTTTGCTGAAAGCTGCACTATGTAAGATTTTTTTTACCATAATTGATTGAGGGCATAAACAATCAGTGTTCAAAACAATGTCCTTACCCCGAATCACTGAGGCTGTAAAATAAAATATAATAATAATAAAGTCTTCAATTTAACTTTTATCAGTCATATCACGAGTATCACCTCATAAATTGACGTGTAGTAAAATACAAACATAATAGGAGATAAAACACTTGAACAATCATATTATACATATAATATACTCGTAATACTGTATACATTTTCTCTATGTAAAAGTTATTTGAGTGTGGTGACAGAAAAGTGCTATAAGTGTAAAATAAATTAATTAATTTAATAAATAAATTAAAAATGTAAATAGGAGTGCTATTTTATCTTCATCAAAGCAAGTAATGTTTGTTTGAAATGTTTACTTCTATAGCATAATATAAACGTGAAAATAGTACATTATGACTCAGGCTCTGAATATCTCCCAGTCATGGTCACACACAGGCAATGTCCAGGTAAGCTGAAATCATGAGATTCATCCGCTGGAAGAGCAGAGCCACAACACGATTCACGTAATGTGTTTTTCCTCAAATTGCTTGCAATTTTAACTTTCAACCACAGATGTCACTGGAGAGCGCAAAGTTATAGTGCAGCTTTAATGACAGGCAGTTTTTTAAAGGTTCACAGGGTGGGAAAAGAAGTAAAATATTAATAACATTGCAGTTTTCCCATTTAAGTCACCTCTCATTAATGTTCAAACTAAACAATACAGGACCAGATTTAGACTGAGCACAGTGAGTCTCCTGTGACCACTCTACCTCATTACAACAGGGACAGAGAGGAGAAATCTTTCCACATGAACAATAAACTCAGTGAAGGGGTAAGGAGGGGAAATCAGCCATGTGCACTTATTGAAAATAGTACGCTGGTCAGTTCGGGCCTTTTCAGAGGGGGACAGCTCTGTGTCAGAAAGGACGAACTGGCTATTTTTAAGTTAAGGTCTTGGGGTGATGCAGTCAAGATGTTGGTTGTTTATCTAGAATAATTTGCCATGATTTGTCGGAAGAAGAACAAATATCTTGAAAAAATTGAGGAAAGATTTTGATTAAGGCTGTAATTGTAAGCTGTTAGTTTATTGTGAAACTGTTGGTGTGTGATTTTGTAATTAATTATAAAAAAACACTTTATTAATCATGCACACTGACCCCTTCATAAATTTTATAATAAGGGCACAGTAAAAAAGTCCACAGTCAGCACAGCCCAACTGCTACAATAGGAAACAAATATTAACAAATAGATTTTAAAATTGCAATTGTAATGTCTATTCATTGAAGGGTTGCCAGAACCTTAATGATTTGGTGGGCCTCAAGTGTTTCTCCCACTAAATATGGGGCAATAGACAATAGTCTTCATTTCAGCCAAAATACAGGACGTTCCGGCTAATACAGAACAGTTTGCAACCCTTATTCATTGATTTTCTCTGCCACAATAATAGACAATAATGTCTATGAATTATCTTGGGACCATTACTCTTTGGCAGAGGTGGGTAGTAACGTGCTATATTTACTTGAGTAAGTTTCAGAGTAGGTTTAAAAGTGGGTACTTTTACTCTCACTCAAATAAAGTAAGAGTAAAAAGGCATTCCTGTCGTTACATTACTGGGTTTCATTTTCAGTCATGCGTAATTGATTGAGAGATTATTGAATTGTACTTTAATGAAAGTGGAGGTTCACACAGCTGCACACGCTGTCACAAACTATCACTCAAGCCGAGTCATCGCTGCAGCAGCATCAAGCTCTTCAAACTAAGTGAAACTATTTCTTTCCTCTGGACTGTGAAAAAAAGAATAGTTTCGTCATACAATGCCTTAATTTAACACCAAGACAAGCGGATATTTCAAGATTAAAATTGAAGCTCCAACTAAAGGCAGTACGTTGAGGTAAGCTGTGGCCCTAATGATGACACAGGATTTTCTGTGTCACGGTGATGGTCATTTTCAAGGTGATTCTGTAAATTTGGGTTCTTATTGCTGTACAGAACTAATGATCTAAATTCTTTCAAAACTGAACACACTGAGCTAAGAATCCACGCAGGACTTTAAAAGCTATGAAAAATCGAAAGTAGGCATTCATGAAGCATGATCTTGCTTTGGTTTATATTTCAGAATTATATATAATGTCCCTGTAGTACATTGCTCACGTTTTCATCATAATAAATACTAGAAAGGTTTCCAAACCTCTCTTCTTATTGACAAATTCATCCAGATCTGACAAGGGATATGAAAATTCACTCATCATTTACTCACTCTCATGCCACCCCAGATGTGTATTACTTTATTACTTTTGGTCCATACAATGCAAGTGAATGGGAGCTAACATATTAAAGCTAAAATAAAAATCACATAAGTCAGCATAAAAGTAATCCATAAGACTCCAGTGGTTAAATCAATATCTTTAGAAGCTTTTTTGATGTGGATGACTTTCATATTCTTCTTCTTGTGTTTTTGGTGATTCACATTCTTCTATGCATATCACCACCTGGGAGAAGAATGTCTCACAAAAAATTACGAATATTGATCTGTTGCTCACCCGCAGCTATCATATCACTTCTGAAAATATAGATTTAACTTCTGGAGTCCTATGGATTCATTTTATGATTCCTTTATGTGCTTTTTGGAGCATAAAAATGTTGGTACCCTTTCAATTACATTTAACAGACCTATAGAGCTGAGGTGAACTAGCCTTTTAAAGTGACAGCTCAGCCATAATTTACACAAAATATCTTAGACAGAATATTAGGGACTGACAGTCACAGTTCACTTTTAAAATATGGAGAAAAAAATTCACTGAAAGTAAATAATGTCTCAGGCAAACATTCTGTCTAAAATCTACTTATTGTGTTGCATGGAAGAAAGAAAGTCATACGGGTTTGGAACAACATGATGGTGAATGATGACAGAATTTCCATTCATAATAATAATAATTCTGTAGTACATGTTCAATGTGTATTATGTAATGGAATATAGGGAATTTCCATTCATAATAATAATAATTCTGTAGTACATGTTCAATGTGTATTATGTAATGGAATATAGGGGAGTTAACGTCTATTATGTAATTTGTGAAAGTAACAAGTTACTCACTACTTGAATACTCTTTTAATTGGATACTTTCCTACTATTACTCAAGTAATTATTTATGTTAGTACTTTTACTTTTACTTGAGTAATTTTTTTACTGTTTAAAGTAACTGTTACTGTTACTTGAGTACAGTTTGTGGCTACTCTACCACCCTCTGCTATTTTTTTGATTTTGTCAGCAAATATTGATATACTGTATGTTTATTTCTATCATGTAATCAGCATATAATGTGATTAATCTGATTAAAATATTAATATGTTTGACAGCCTTAATTTTGATACACAACGGCCAGAAATAGAGACAGGGAAAAAGCTGTAAAATACAACAAGAAAAAAAAGGGAAGAAAATAAATACCATATGACAGACAGATGGAAGACAATGAGAAAAACAAAGGATGGTTCAGGCCATCTGTCTCTCCTAGGGCAAAAAGTCGCAATACTGCACACCACCCCTGAAGCTTCTTCCAAATATAGCCCTTCTACAGGGGAAAAACACTGCTAGGTAGTCTGTTCTAAGTGGCCACAAGGTAAAGCCCCAGAAGGGTCTCAGTTTGGACATTACAGCCACATAGAATCCTCTCACATGTAAGCTACAATGAAACATATGTTTGCCCAAATGCACTACATCTGGCAAAGAACTACTAAATGAGCTCTGTAAGACTGCCTGTACAGACATAATTACAGACTGCAGCAGTGAAAAAAAAAAACATCTTCACTTTTTTTATTTTTTTTTTAATTTTTTTTTTAATCTAAACATGCATAAGATGGACATCTTTGACCATTCAATTGCAACTGAACTGGACCAATGACGTTCGCGTCCGCTCAGCCAATGACATTGATTGCACAACACTCAGCTTTCTATATAAGTGGGCGGCATAACACCATCAGTCATAATTTTTCGACTGTAAGCGGCGGAAGAGCCGCCTGATAGTGACGTCCAGTAGCGTGGCTAGTTACGCAATGTCTCGTTCCCTACATCTCAGGGAACCGAGGTTACTTATCCGGAGACGTTCCCTTTCAATTTCGGTCACTTACATCGCATTGCTGACGCTTATGGGAACGTGTACGATCATGCCACGGTACTGAACAAAGGACACATGATACTCAAGAGTGATTCTCACTGTAACTAGTGTATAGAAGGGGCAGGATATGAGATTGTGTCATACAGATACAACGCTTAACATATAGGAAGCGTATAAGATATCAACCTCGCCCTGACAGTTCTGAGGGGGCGAGGTAACAAGCACATTCGCATCACGCAGTAGTGGGATGCTTTGCCTTTAAAAGGGCTCCAAGCGGACCTAGAAGAGCACAGCCAGGTGCACAGTCCGCGAGTGAAACAGCTGAGTTCCACTAAGGGAAACACAGAGCATATCTATCTTTTAACCAGAGAATGAGTGTCTATGGTGTAACCAAGACACAAATATATGAATGTCTTTGTGTGGGCACTCCAAGGTTCTTTTGGCACATGCTGAGCTCAACAGGTTCTATTGCCTGCACTGCTAGCAGGCTGTCGATTTCTGCATGCAGAATGTGAGCGTTTTAAGATGACATTGTGGACAGCATTACGCCATTAAAGTGCTGTCACCATCTCACAAACTTAAGTGTGTAACTGAGTTGTTAACACTTAATTTGATATGCCGGGAAGGGATTCCCATGCTTTTATTCACTCATACAGTGGGGATAGCGATATCACTGATGAGCTTAGCACGCCGGCCAGCCCAGGTGCAGGGCTGACGTGAAGAGGAACATAGCTCTTTTCGTGAGTGTTTTGTTTTTTGATTTTTTTGCACTGCCGGCAAGGCGGGCAGAGTGCACATTTTTCATACATTTTATTGGCACAGATAAACAATTGTGAACAATCTCCCGAACAGGAATGGCGGAAGGAGAGAACAGGGATTCTGTGCGAGTCCACTTGGGGGTGGGTCTTTCCCACGGTGAACAACGCAGACTTCTCTACAAGCTGCTGAAGCCATCAGGAACACTGAGGTTGATCAGAGGAAGGTTTTCCCGATGTGCAGGGCCCTTGGCACGGTGGCTGTGGATAATGGCGCTTCAGCAAAGGCTCCTACGGGCAAATGGCCGGCTCAGGTGGACCCTGAGGGGCCTGGGGAGTAGAGTGCTGTCATTTCTGGGGTGCTGCGTTTAAATGAGTGTGAACGGCTGGGTTGAGCAGTGGTACTGCCTCATTTAGGCAGGAAATGCTTCATAGCCTGCTGCTGTTTTTGGGCTGTCTGGAAGCACTCCGGTAGGGCTTCCACTGCATCCTGAAGAGATCAGCGGGGATACAGGCACGTCAAGGAGGGCTGACTTGTCCCCATCACATGTCAGTCAGCATCAGTGACTGTCTAGGATGACCAGATTTCCAATGGAGTGCCCAATCAGATTCATCCAATTTTTTATGACTTTTGGCCTATTAGACCTGGAGCACTGCCATCGTGTGCAAGGCAGCACCAGTTTGCCCAGCTGTATTATAGGAACGTCACGCAAGTGTCGAAGTAAGCTGGCATGGCTTAGATGGGAGCACTTGGTGGAATATCAAGCCAGCTTGAGTCGAGAGACATAAGTGGGCTGCTGCCGCCTGTTCAACGGGGGGAAATGAGCCATATACCATTTGGTCTCTGTGGTCGACGGATGTGAAAGCTGCTGTATTGGAGAGGTGCAGCCTTGCCGAGTATGGTAAACTCCCCGATTTGGAGAGTTCAGTGTGGACCTCTGGGGAAAATGGGCCAGGTCAATGCGGGGGGGTCTTATTTTAGCAGCCCGGCAAAAACCACTCATCCAGCCGAGAACGAGTTGGCTCTAACAGAGGTGACCATTCGAGCTCCAGCTCATCTCCTTGTGCACTCTGATTGTCTTATATTCAATAATATGGTAGTAAATAATACTGATGAATGATGAACTCTTCTGCCACAAAAATGTAATGCATTTTAATTATCTGAATATTTTGTTTTACACACACATACATACATTATATATATATATATATATATATATATATATATATATATATATATAATTTTTAAATATTTAAAGATAACTTAAATTATTTCATCACTTTATAGTGAATTATTGTTATATGAGGGGCTTTCTCAGCAAATATTTGTATATGCGATTAATCACGATTAATTAATCGGGACACCATTTAGTTAATTCGATTAAAATTTTTAACTGATTGACAGCCCTAATATTTATACATTAATAAATAATTCTGCTTTTATATTTCAGGAAGGGGATCCCTTGCAAAGAAATCCATTTTGGGTGGGTCCTTGGCATCAAAAAGTTTTTAAAACCCCTGCTATAGAAAACCATCTAATTACTGTTTCTTTAAAGAACTGATACACTGATCTGAAGAGCTTATAACAAAAATAAATTTCAACAAAAAAATACATACTATTGATAAAAAGTTATTTGATGAACATAAGGAACAATAATTATTAAAGAACCTTTATTTTTAAGAATGTACAGAGTGAACCGTGTCATTTATTGCCAATACAGCTGGTTTAAAACCCCTGAGGCTGGTTCTCTTTACATCAGATACAACAGCAATCCCTCATCAGTTAATGGACATGAGCTATTCATGAAGCAATCTTGAAGACACACCTGGTATGTGACATTTAACAAATGGTCCTTTAGAACAACAGATCTCATATTTACCAAACAACAAGTTCAAGCCATGTGGCAGGCTATTAATAATCTTATTGTGATGTTAATATTTATCAGTGCATCACAAGGGTCAGGAGCAGCATAGATTAACATTTTGATAAGGGCAAATAGCCTTTGATTTACAAAGTAATCACTGTAGGTGATTTGAATGTCTGATATATGTTTAAATTAAGTTTGTGGTTCTGTGGTGTGTTCAGCAGCTCATATTTTCTACACAGGCACAACTTAGGAACATATTTGCCAAAGGATTGTGTGTGATGCATAACCATATTAACTATTTAAAGAAAGACGCCTGATAGACTGGTTGGTTGAGCTTGCTATCACACTCAAGTCACTGATCTTGTCACTGAAACAGGAAGTCCAAACCATTATAACAATTACATTTGCATTTATGCTTTTAGTAGATTTGTAGATGCTTTCATAACATATACTTTGTTACTGGCCATTTCTAATGGTAGCTTACGATGCAAGGCTAGACTTCAACATGTGCTACAGCTGGCAAACATGCAAACCTATCATTCGATGCAGGAAAGACATGTCATTACTGGTGGTATAAATTGCAGGTTTCTTTTAGCATTACCTGTCCATTAGAGGGTGAGTCCTGTTACATTAAATTCATCTTAAGATTGACTACATGGTAGCTGGTTTCTCAGTTTCTTGCTGGTCTAAGGTAGACATTATAGCTAGTTCAATCCAAGTTCAAGATTTTACCACCAAAAGAGTAGTAATCTAAATGAAAACACATAAAAATGTACTATGTGTTTGTATAGGTAGCATGCATAAATATAATTGTACATGCTTTTTACATGCACATACATTTTATATTGCACCATACTGCATGCTTGTATACTGCATTGCACTATACTGTACCATGGCTTTGATAAACATCATGTGAAAAAAATATGAAGTAGCTTAAATGTAGCAAGCTACTTTTGGTGTGTAGCTTGTAGTATAACTTGCTACTTTCTCTAAGCTTTCAGCATGGCTTAACTAATTTTTCTGTTGAATAGCTGGTAGCTTAGCTTGCTTCCTACACAAAAGTTAATTCCCTATTAAATTAAATGCTAGGTTTAGGGCTTAAACTTAGGAAATATCTTTTTATCAATGTTAGTTAGTCAGTTGAATTTTCTCTTTGAGAGTAAAATTTGTTTTATGTGCCAACAATTTCTTTGTCATCTCATACTATTATTAAGTCATGTGCCCTTATTTCTTTGATCTGCTCATTAGCTGGTCCAAATGGGTAGACCAACTTAGACCAGCAACATAACAGCTAACATCTGATCATAACAGTTTAAGATGGTCAAGCTGGTTTTTGGAACAGGTCGACCAGCTAATGACAATCTTGGACCAGCAAATAACTAGCTAAGATTTAGACCACCTTGAAACCAGCTACCATGTTCCAGAATACAGCTATTAGCATAGAGTGGGTTTTATAGCAATGAGTCCCCTGTCTAAACCCTGTCTCATTCTGTATATCCATCTGGTTGGCTTTCAATCTGTGAGAGAATGATACCAATGTGATACACTGCTCTAATGCCACTTTCTGTTGCCCTGCACACACCCACTGACAGCAGCCTCAGCTGGGCACAGGTGCTCTGCCACAGTGTGACAGCAACTGACATCAGGTCTCTATGGGAAATTTCAAGTGTGTGTGTGTGTGTTTGTGTGTGTGTGTGTGTGTGTGTGTCTTAAAGGAGATTCTGTGCAGGCCAGGATTACTGTCAAAGGACAAGTTATTCAGTTTAGCAGAGGCACAAGCCAAAAAAACAAAATCGCCAACAGTTAAAAAAGGTTCAGGGCAGTTATGTATCCATCCAATATGCTAATTTAATTTATATATATATATTATATATATATATATATATATACATACACACTAAGAAAAAAAAAACATAATATTGCAAAAACAATGTGTAAATAAAGCAGCGTTTCCATTCCATGTGTGTAAAAGAACAACATTTTCACTAGCGAAATTGTAGCCACTGTGACACTTTTATTAATAAAATACATGCGGTTTAGAGCACACAGGCAAATCACTGTAAAGAACTTTGTCTCATGTCTGGGAGCGACAGCATATCACACAGTTCTGGGAGCCCTGTGTGTGCATTTCTCCTTCCTTAAGGGCCCGATATAGGCCTACTTCATATGAAATCGAAGAACGAACAGGTGTGACATAAATTAGAACAAAATCTGATAAAAAAGAAGGTGTTTTTGCATTTGTTTCAGTGGTTGTAACTGGGCTAACTTTGAAGAAATTTTCTCACTGGCTGCTAACCACCTTCTTACTGCCATTGGTCCAAATCAATGTTAGGTGTGGCCTGGAGCTCCACCAATCTTGAAGCTGGCAGCTAATTCCCATTCAGAGAGTTTAGACATTTAACATCAGTCAACATGAACACATCGGCGTGCAGTTATTAGGAAGCTGTTACAAATTTACCTACATCTGTACGATCGTTCACATAGAGACATTTTCAAAGAACATGTCATGCATTTTTTTTTTAATTAGTCTACAAAAGGAATCAAATTTACTCAAATACACTTAAGTACCCATTCGCTCTTTTGTTTTATATGCTGCTTCACTCATGTACTTTCGCAATGAAAGTCACACATCTGCTCATAGTATGGTATGCCTATCATCATTCTTTTGTCCGTACTCTTCCAATTAACTCTCTTTTATACACCAATCTTTGCAGTTGTAACAGTGTCATCGTAAATTACAATAACAGAGTGTAATTGGTGCATATCTTGGCTACGTATAGCATGTTAGCACATTAGCAGAATGTAAACAAGACAAATTGTGCATTTTCTATGGCAAATATTACTTTAAACAATCTTCAAGTGGCTAAAAAGCATCTTTTACTGATCTAGTGTGAATTCTAATGTCACATTCATTAAGGTTTTATTGAGCGTCCTCATATTTAAATATCCCACAGCGATGTGGCGGGTGTATGAATGTCCTCAGACAGTATACCGTTGCTCAGCTTTTTTGAACTTCTTTTTACATTTGAACGAAGAAGAACTTCACTGGAAGTATATCGATGCCTTTATGTCTTTGATCTATAATATATTTTTCAAAAGTGTCAATAAACCTGCTCTTCAGCAAAGTTCAAGTTTGTATTTGACTTACTTGCTCTGCAAACTCTATGCAGGCTTTGGATTTTCTAGACAATATTTCAGATGCGATGATTGTTCTTCTGGTTTGTCTAGTTATGAACGAGTCATGATTATCATTTTGTAAATTCAGAAGGAATTTATTCTGTAAATGTATTTTTGTCACAGTTTATGCGCATTTCTTATTATCAAATAAAAAATCTGTATCCACCTCAAGCGAGCGTATGGGTTTTTTATGCACATTTTGGAGATTTTATCCACATCTTGGTGTTTCCATCCAGCAGTTTTAAAAAAAAATAAAAATATGTGGATGGAAACCCAGCTTGTGAGAGTAAATGGCAATGCCCATCAATCAGAAATCCACAGATATACAAGGAATGCTCCACGGCTCACTCCTGTACCACCAGTACACAGCACTTTTGAACATGAAGTGACAGCTTGTCATTCTCACTATACTGCCTTGTGCTCTTGTGCTCACACAGGATGTTCTCACACAAACATGCTCGGTTAAATAACATTGTAATGGTCTTTTCATTTTCTGTAGAAATTCAAAGTTATCGATTGATAATTATGAAGGGAGGATTTAAAAGAAATTCAAATATAACTATATGCACTACTTGGAAGATCTAATAAAAATCTTTTTGTTCATCTGTGTAACTCTTTTGCTTAAAACCATGAAATTGCTAGATGAGGGCAGTTTTCTTTCCTGGGTTGACGTATTTCCTATTGAAACATGAAGTTGGGAGTGGACATATCGAAGGGCTCATCCATTTTATTTTTTAATAGCCAGTAGATTTTTAGTTACGTCACAGCCATGAACCAGAATTTGCTACTTGTTGGTCAGTTGCAGGTAGTTATAGGGAGAGGTCTATTTTCATTCTAGAGAGCAGTCGATAGGAAAAAAATCTGTGTATAGTCAACGTAAGTCATCAGTACATTTTGTATTTATTTGTATGGAAGAAAGATTGTACAACTGAAATAAGGATACTGTATATGCTAGAGATAAAATGGGATGAAATGGGTTAATTTTGTCAATGTTTTGAAGTACGATAGCATATAAATGGCTTCAAAGCTAATAGACATGGACAAAAAGTCACAAATGTGTTGAATATATGTTTCATGTTTTCATGCTATCAGCACTCAAAATGAGGTTCTGAGAGTGTTCTTACCTCTGGTGGTCTCATCTTCAATGGGCTGTTTGAAGACAGTGATATCCTTGAAAGTGCAGAGGAACAGGACCACCTTATCATTCTCATTCCTGATGGGGGCCACCTGCATGTAGAGCCACACAGGGGTTCCTGACAGCACCAGAGGAACAGAATGAAATGGGGGAGAGAGGCCGGGGGAAAGGTATGCGAAAAGAAGCGAATTGAGGGTTTAAAAAAGATTCATGAGGATAAGATGGGAAAAAAAAAACACAGAGGCAAATTATAGGAATAGAAAGTGACAGAGAGGTTAAAGTCAAGTAAACAAAGGAAGGAGAGGAGAGGAGAAAATAAATCATGATGAGATTATGGTGGAGAGCAGAGAGGATGCAATTGTGCTCTAATGTCAGATCAGTTTAAATCCAAGTGAACAAGTGCAAGTGGTGTTTCAAGTGTGCTGATATTTAGTATAGCAGCACTGGTACACTTCATTATTTGTATCACACTGCTTGTCTGTGGTTGTGGCATTCCAAATAGTGGTGGAGATTTTGATTCATCTTTCATTTTGATTTCGTTCACTGATTTGGTTAGTGGCCATTTCTACAGGTTACACATTTATGCCAGTTGGCAACAAACAAGCCAAGTTTATGTTGTGAGAAAGTCATTCAATGATTGACTCCACTAATTTGTTAAACAACACTGAGTCGTTCACAACCAAAACAACAGAAGTGAATGAGAATGATTTGTTCACAAAGAATCATTCAAAAGCAGCAATTCCTTTACAAATGAACACTAGTTCAAAATCATCATTATTATTATTATTATTATTATATTCTGGCTTCTTTTGTATCTATATTTGATGGCGAAGAAGACATGCACAAACCAACTGGCTAATTTGTGTCTGAAATGTATGTTATTCAATATTATTTACTTGTTTGTTGAATTGTTTCATAAAAGTAATATCACATTTGAAATTGTACTGCTGGTCTGAATACCTGCGGTAATCACCTACGGCCAAATCATAGTCATGCTATACAGAACAACACTCTTGCGATGTTGAACTGGGTATGGAGAAAAGTGAACTTTGTTTTTCGAATTCAGTTTCTTAGAGTACAACTGCATCCCTCCACTCTCACTCTTCCTCCAGCTGCAGAGCTAAGAACCTGGATTGCTGGGAATACTCACTGTTCTTCTTATAGAGCAGCACTTCAAAGCAATTGGACTCATAGTTATCAAAGGTCTGTCTGACTTTATCTATTGTCTTCTTGTCTGTCAGCTCGCCGTACATGAAACTGCCAGGGGGACAGAGAGACAAAAAAAAAAAGATTGTGAGAGGGGGAGAAGTAGGTGGGAAACAGAGAAACAGGTGATGAAAATGAGTGAGGCAAACAAAGAGAGCAAAAAAAGGAGAGTTAGGTGAGCACACACACATGTATGGCATACACATCCGCCCAGAAAACTCTAGCTTGTCTTTCACTGTCAGTTAATTCAGTGAGTGTGTGTTGCTGGGGGGAGTGCCTGATGACACGCACTGTCGGTTACAGCAGACGGACGCTCCATTTAACCTCAACAGAAAGTGGAGGCTGGGCAAACAGTAGAATTAGAGCCAAACTTCCGACATGTTCTACTTTAAATGATATTTAAAAGGAAGGCAACAGGATACAAGACAATTACTGTATATTAAAACACTTAAAGAACTTTCAAACAATAGTAGCAAGGAGAAAGCATTCTGGGCATATAATGATTAAAGTCACTTGAAATGTTGAACTTCTTTAGTTATAGAATGAGCAACATATAAAATGCAGAAAAAATATACAAAAATGTACAATGTATTAGTGATTGATCAATATGTTTTTTTTTAAGGGCCAAAGCCAATGGCAATATTTAGAGAGCAGAATGGCCCAATTGCAATATACTTACAGTATATACTGTGTTTGTGTGTGTGAGCGTGTGTGTGTTTGTGTAAAATATATATATATATATATATATATACCAACTCTAGTGGTTAAATCTTCATAAGTGATATAAAAGTTGTGGGTGAGAAAATGATCAATATTAAAATTATAAATATTGTTTATAGTAAAAATTATTGAAATAGCTATGTGTTTCTCACCCAAAGGGGTGGCATCACTTCAGAAGACATATATTAAAACACTGGAGTATTATGGATTACATTGAATGCTGCCTTTATGTGATTTTTGGAGCTTCAAAGGTCTAGTCACCATTCACTTGCATTGTGAGGACCAACAGAGATCTTTTTCTAAAATATTTTGTTTGTGTTCTGCAGCAGAAAGTAAGTCAACCAAATCTGGATTGACATGAGGGTGAGTAAATGATGAGAGAATTTTAAATTTTGGTTGAACTATCTCTTCAATGATAAACAAATGAGAAATTGTTCAAATTAAATGGACATGTTACACAATATTTACTCAATTTACTTAAAAACACTGGTAAAAGTTCATTACACATTGACAAAGCTATAGTTTTTGAAATTGACACAAAAGAGAGTTAACACCTCTGGTAATCGGCCAAGCATGCTTGGTTATTGATATAATATTTCTCATCTAAATGATGCATTATTTCATCTAAATGATTTGTGTTGTGATTGTTGTTTCATAAAAAGTGAAATACCTTCAGGTCAGTTCCTTCCTTCCTTCAACTAATTTATTGGATCATTTTCTTATTTAGAAGTGAACTTCAATTAAATATGCATCAGAATGTTACATAAGCCTTGTCTTCCTGCACTCGTGCCACATGCTGTGAGAAACCCTCAGGTTTGCAGCAAATTTAGCTACTTAAAAGTGAAGCATTATTAGTCTTCGAAAAGAAGGTGAATCTGAAATGCTCCCTTTCTCATTATAATCAAATCTGTTGGACCTATTTTGCTGAAAAGCTTTTTTCTCCATTCAGCAGAAGGGATATTTTAGGCTTAGGACAGTTTGCAACAGCTCAGCGAGAAGATGTGGTAAAATGACATGCACATCCCTTTCTCTATCATTGACTTCAACTCTTTTTCTGTTTCCATGTCTCACTCACCCCTCTCTTACATTTCTCCTTTTATCTATTTCTTTCTCCATCTTTTCTTGTTCTCGCTTTGCTAACTCTCTCTATTGGCATCTGCTGTCCTTCAAATCCTCGAGAGGACACAGGAGGAAAATCCTCTACCTGTGGGTTCTGGAATTTGTTAGGAAATTATTACAATCAGGATTGGGCAATGTTGCTCTCCCCCTTCAGCACTGCACTCAATCCTCTTAAGTTTCCTCTTAAAGGTTTTAATTGTTTTGGATCTACTTATCACTACAGAAATGCATAGGTAATTCTGGTTCATAAGGGTTTTTGTGGCTGTAAGCTGCTCAGAGGTATACGATATATCAGATCTTCTGTCCTTATTGCTATCTGACAAAGGCTTGTGCCAATTCTACCTCCAAAATTCCCCTAGAATCCTGAGTCACTCTGGAGTCATATCACAATCTGTTAGCAAATGCATATCACAGTATGTAGGCAGAGAAAAATCACTGTAGTTGGTAGTTTCGATTTCTGCTCTGAGCATATTTAGCGGCAATAATGTGATCAGTGATGGCTCTGGGGAGACGGTAGAATGGGAAATGCACTCTCTGAGTGGCTAGCAAGAGATAAATATCGCAGACAGATTCTACTATACCTTAACACAACCGCATTGACGTGAGAAAGCTACATTTAGAAGCATTTCTAAATTAAGCAGAGTGCAGAAGTGACATGTCTGTCTCTAGAACTTCACCAAATCATAAGAGAAACATCCAAGTCACTAATATTATTAGTGGAACTTTGATTAGATGGTCAGCGATAGTGGTCAGAACTCTCTCGAAAAAATAAAACATACTGCACTGCACCAGTTTGATACTGTAGATTCAGCTCACTGAGCATATTTCCCTCTGCTGGAATGACCACCTTATACCAGCATGAATTTCCAAGATAGTTCCAGGCTAGTTTGTTGGTAGTCTAGCTGGTGGAACATATGCTGGTCCTTTTTTCAACAGGGCCTTTGGAAAAGTTTGGCGGGACATCCTTTTGCTTCCAAATATAATTCTATCAATACATCTTTTGTACACAATTTAGTTTAGTTATGATAAACACTAATGCTTTTTGCATCCTGCACATACTTGGATCTTGAATAATTTCAAAAGTCTAAACATCACTTCACATGTTATCAAGTCTGTTATTGATTAGATTAAGAGCAGGTTAAAAATAGACAAATAAGAGAAGCACTCACCTGCAGGTGCTGCTCTTCTGCATGACCTCTGCCCTGTGGTAACCAGAGAGCTTGCAGAATCCGTCATTACTGTAAACTATAGGCCACTCCACGATCTGTGCATTCCCTAACAAGAAACTTGTCTCTGAAAGCAGACATAAGAGAAAGTATTAGGACACATTAAATGTAAACTTATAAGCTATTAGGATTCACAAAATGCATAATAAGTTTTCAAATGATTGTGTTAATACAATGTTTGATTTAGCTCAGAGCTGTAAGACGTTAAAATGTAATTGTTACCTTAAAGGAATATTCCGGGTTCAATACAAATTGAGCAAACAGATGTAAACAGAGTGTCTATTTGCACCCCAATACTCTGGTGGAACCACAGAAATATATGACAAACTATACAATAGATGTCACTGCGGTGGCGTGGGGTGTAAAGCCAGTGTGTGATTGTGTACTGTTGTCCTAGTGACCACAGTTCGAATCTGTTTTTTGTCCCCCTCATTTTAATGTCCGATTTCCTGTTTCACTCGTAATATTTCTTTTTATAATACTTAGATAGATAATAGATACAAATGAACATAAATGTTGATTTCATCACAGTGATTTGGTCACAGTAGGTCACAGTGAATGTCGGGGAGTGCAGAGAAGGGTTTGATCTGGAGGCTGGGTCTGTCAATTGCAATTGTTCCCACGGCTCGGGATCACTTGTGCGTAGATTGCATCACTGTATGACTAATATTGCAGTAACCATGTTTTTTTGTTTGGTTTTTTGTGCAAAAACTATAGTTTTAATGCAATTAACCATGGTGTTAGTACAGTAATGTGGTGGTAATATAGTAACCATCATTACTTTTATGGTTACTGTAAATGTAAAAAAAATACCATGGTGAAATCATGGTTACTGTAGTAAAAGCAAGGTTAGTTTTTCTAAGGTAAGGTTAAGTTTAGGGGTAGAGGTTAATGTAGTGTTACTGTGGGACTCTAAATAAACACTAAACACACTGCAGTGATGCCTATACTGTATGTTAGTATTTAAATATGGGTGCAAATAGTATCTGACACTATTTGCACCAGAGTGCAATTAGTATCTACCATTATTTCCACCAGTGTTGGGGTGCAAATAATATCTGTCACTATTTGCACTGGGGTGTAAATAGCATGTACCATAAATAGCATCTGCCTAATATAAATTACCAAAAAAGTAATCTTGACTTGCCCATCCTTTTCCTTAAAATGTTTTTAAATCTGGATTCCAGTGAGGCACACAATGAAAGTGAATGGGGCCAAACAGTAAACATTCAAATACTCACTATTTCAAAAGTATAGTCACAAGACTTAAACAATATGCATATTAACGTGATTTTAGTATTATAAAATCGCTTACTAACATTTTCTGAGTAAAGTTATAGCTAATTTAACAACTTGCCATGATGATGTAATGTCAACATGCCCTAAAACGACTTTAAACTTGTTTTAATAGAATAAGCGTAAGTGTGAATAAGTGTAAATATGTGTGTCTCACTGTAACTTTGACTTTTGCTTTTTTTAAAGACGAGATGACATAATTGTTTATAGTAATAAACACAAATTATGTCAATGGAGATTAAAGAGATATAGCTCACCCCAAAATATAAATTCTGACATCATTTACTCTTTTGTCATCCTAGATGTGTATGATTAAAAAGATTTTTAGAAGAATATTTCAACTCTGTAGGTCCACACAATGCAAGTTAATAGGTACCACAATGTTGAAGCTCCAAAATGCACATAAAGACAGCATAAAAGTAACCCATATGACTCAAGTAGTTAACTCTATGTCTTCAGAAGTGATATGGTAGGTATGGATGAGAAACAGATCAATATTTAAGTACTTTGTTTTTACCATAAATTCTCTTCCCAGCCCAGTAGGTGGGGATATACATAAAAATGCAAATAGCCAAAAACAAAAGAAGAATGAAAGTTAAAGTGGAGATTTAGAGTAAAAAATGTATTAAATATTGATATTTTGCTCACCCACACCTATCATTTCACTTCTGAAGATATGGATTTAACCACTGGATTACTTGTATGCTGCTTTTATTCATTTACATTGTATGGGAGGGCGCTATTGGGCACGTGAGTAAATTATGAGAGAATTTTCATTTCTGGGTGAACTATCCTTTTAATTGTTTTGCAATGTTGTTGTATTCAACATGCCTAAGGATTTATTGCCTCTTGATTAGGACATTATGAGTAACCTTATGTATTTATGTTGACTCAGTCATAATAAATAATATTTTTTATTGGCATAAAACCATTATTTAGATGTTACCACATTTATTTTAGGTTTCCTCACAAAAACTAAATTTTGACAGCATTGTTTGCCACCTGGTTTTCACTTCAACATAGATCAAATAACTTTATGAAGTGATTAGAATTAAAATCACTTTGCCTCATTTAACAGACCTTTTAAAAGCAATATATGTAGAGGTTAATATATGCGAGTCTTTGTAAAATCGCATGCTGTGTTTTGCCCTGATTTGATTTTAGAATTGCACACAATTTCAGAAAAAATACACACACATTCTAAGCATCATCAAATCACTTTCATTTGCATTAAACAGAAGACTATTTAAAAGACACGGGCAACTTCCACTAAAATGAATGGGAGAAACTGGAATGCCTAACGGTCAACGGATGTAGAAAAGGGAGTGCCACCTTACAGATAAAAGAGACAATCACTTTTTAGAAACAGACATCGCCTGTCAATCAACATTAGCTATACAAGCTAGGAAACAGGTGTGTAATCTAAAGTAAAGAAGCATATGTATGATACCAGTGTTGTCAGATTTTATTGCTGATTTCAAATATATTCTTTGATTATAATCTTGACTAACCATTTGGGAGATTTCTGTCTTTCTCCATTCAAGTAGATAGGAGTTGCATTTTCATGACAGAAAATAGCTTCCCGGTACTGTTCCAAAGATGGCTGCCAGTGGACTAACTTTCTAGAAAGATTTTAGTTCAACTCTGAAGCATGATGACTACTGCATGATGTCCCATGTAAAAATGGAACATTCAATAAAAATGTAACATTCAAGGCAGAAAGGCCATCAAGGCAGCAAAATTTGCAACCCTCATTAAATAAAAACAAAATAAAACAGCACGTCCAATGGTTTTGAATTTGCTTGAACATTGAGGGGGGGTTTGCAGCTGAAGCATTTACCCAAGTTTTCATTGATCATGGTAAAAATAATGCACCTGTAACATTAAGTTTAACAAACCAGCTTTGGTTTTCTGAGGGTTAAACATCTAATTTCCTTGAAACTTTTTAAGAGTTTCAAGATTTATTTTAGACTCTTTTGATTTGTGGCAAATGCCTTAATCAGTTCATTCTTTAATTTGACAAATTGAAGCGAAATGCAGTCTTGACATCAATATAAACGTAATGTGGTGCTTAAAGACCTCTGTTCCTGTGAGACTATGGCATTGGAGAGGTTAAGTCACCCTCTCTAGTCTTCATTAGTGTTCAATGAGGCCAGCTGACTTCAGACTCCCTAAACAGACAAAAATAGCCAGGCAAAGAGAACATTACAGCACAGGAAGCAAAGCAGGGAACAATTTGTAACAGAATTGTCTGTAAGTGTAAGAATATAAATCCTTACACATACAGACACCCACAAATTGAATCATCTTTGCACACACACACACACACACACACACTGCAACGAGGCTTTCATAATGCCTGAGAACTGAGAGAGAGTGAGAGAGATGGCATTTGGCAAAGCCATTAAAAAGGCGGCTGCTTCTCTCATCCATTGAATAGTCTCCATTCTCTCCCCTCATCCTCTTCAGTTTGCCTCTGCAGGAGTAGCTGAAAGGAGAAGCGGAGGGGATGAAGTGAAGTGCTGTCCCCTTGAGGAAGGAGAGTGGAGACTCATTACAGTGGTCTCCACGCTATAGCCCCTGCCCTATGGATAAAGGGCCAATTGCAAGGATGTTCTCCCTGAGGATGCAAGTGACCCAGATCCTGTTTGCAGATCAGGGCTCAGTGATATGATAATGGTTTAATGTTCTGTCACTGATTATACTGTATATTGCTTCCTCAGACAAGACAGCACATTCAAAGCAATAAAGCTTTGCCAAGAAGACAAGCATTAATAACTAATATGAAATAGGAATTCAGACAAGTGGTGCAGGCCCATTGAGCATGGTCTCAATACAGTACGATGGCAATACAGTATTAAGTCTATGCATGGAGTGGAATCACTTAGGGCAGTAAGCACTGCTATTAAGAGCACATTAAGAAAAGCAATGCAAAACCATCTCCTTCTGTGTTCGACAGGTAAACATCCCTTTAATGCTCGCGTTTATACCCGTGTCTCTCTTGAATTAGCCTTTCTTCAAGGAGCAGCTCGTGTCAGCTGACGCAGATTTTAAATAACCCCGGTGGTTGTAACACACACATTGATCACATTTTCAGGTCCATGTGAAGCCTAAGGCAGTCAGTCAGCGCTTTATGTGCATGATGGGATTCTGCTGAAACCTTAAGAGGCATATTGACAGCGATGAAAGGCTTGGCAACTTGCATGCCAACTCTACGTGGGAGGCCGACAGACAGCTGCTAGGCTGCTCTCCACAATTCCAAAGCAGTGGTTACTGGAAAATATATCTCATACGCACAGTCGCATACTCGCATATGGACACACATTAACAAATACACATACTCTTTTACTAGCCCACACCAAGGTTATTTTCGTAAACTAAACTGAAATGAAAACAAAAATGATTGATTAAAAAACATTTTTGTAAACAGAAATAAAAGAAATATTTCAAAATAAATGAAAAACTAAATCTAAACTAAATAAACAGCAATTAAAAAACTGAAATAAAATAAAAGTTCTCAAAAATAACATTAACGTTTTCGTAACCAACGAGGCATTTTCTCATCACATGGTGGAAAAATCTGACCTGTGTGTGTGTGTGTGTGTTTGAGATGTATATATTCAGAGCCGCTATTGGGCTGTTTAGGTGATAACCTGCAGGTGAAATTGTAGCATGTAATGCACACGAGGTTAGCTGATACTGAAAGACTGACATATGAAGACATCTCAGACATGAATTAAGGCTTGTAGGAAGTCTTTATTTAAAAACAAGTTTAAAAAAAAATTTAATGATCTTCTATAGATTTTTATTTTATAGTTTACAAACAAATGCTCTACCCAGCCACTCCTTGGAACTTTTGGTAGCCCAGAAAAGAACTGCTGTCTATGGGCGCTTCGCTCAAATTGCGCTGAAACTGCCCAAAAAGTGCTGTTTGTGGGGTTGAAAAGCACCCCGTTTTCCACAGATTATTATTAGCTTCTTCAGATTTCTACCAGATCGTTGCATCAGGAAAAACACAGGATTTTACATAAATGATGATAATTCATCTTCATTGTTAATGCATCTGCTCTTTTAGACACATTTGACCCACAGCAGCCGTTGGTTGTTATTAACTTTTTAATTGAAATGCTAGGATGTGTATTCATCATCCTGTTACATGTCTGAAATAATCATACAGGCTCATTGAACCAAGTTTAAACTTGTTTAGCTGATAATTCAGAAAAAAGAAAAAAAAAAGATTTCTTCACTGTACACCATAGATATTCCATTTTAATAACTGTAGAGTGGAGGAGGGCGGGGCCGGGCTGGAACAACGCACGCCCAGTACCCAATCAGCATGATGGGGGCGCGCAAGGGATAAAGGCGACTGGTGATGACGGTTATAGGCAGCTGCTCTGTGTGTTATGTTTGTGTGTTTTTCGTTTATTTCTTCATTAAACTATTATTTATATTGTCAATATAATATATTGTCAATTATATACCCGCTTTACATTGGTGCCGAAAACCGGGAGGGAGGAGTGATGCCCGTCGCGGAGTCCTCGACACTGCCGTCGACCCAGGGGAGTGCCGCTGCCATCCGCCAGGGGACTGAGTAGCCCAACCACCCGGACGCGGAGAACGGCCGCCGTCCACGAGGCGAGTGGGAACTGGACTCCCCGAATGCCTGGAGCGAAGGAGCTGCTGCCAGGGGTGGAGGAGTGCCCTGACGTCCCCCAGAAACACAGAGAGGTCGAGAGGACTGCCGCCCGCGAGGGGAGGAGGGAAGTGACTCCCCGACCGCCTGGAGCGGTAGGGCAGCTCCCAGGGGCGGAGGAGAGTCCCCACAGGTCACCAAGAACGCAGAGGGGCTTTCTGTCAACTGGGGGTCGGTCTGACTCCGGTCCACCCGGGGAGGAGCGGCTGCCATCTGCCTGAGAGGGTGGAGGAGTGATCGGGGACCACATAATAATAATAATTGTATATATTGTATGCTGCATGCTTTCCTTTAATGTTTTCTTTTTATATGCTCAAAGTTTTATTGTACAGCACTTTGGTGCAACTCCGTTGCTTTTAAATGTGCTATAGAAATATATTTTGACTTGACATGACTTGACATTTTTTTTTTTTATCTCTTTCTCCTCTCTCTCTCTCTCTCTCTCTCTCTCTCTCTCTCTCTCTCTCTCTCTGTCGCTCCGTGTTGGCCTTTAGCCCTCGCCTATTTTGTTTTATTGTTTTTACTCTCCTGCCATGTCGAGCAAGGTGGGGATGACACACCGCCAGATGAGACGCAAGGCATGCCCCCCTGGAGAAGTTTAAACTTGGTTCAATGAGCCTGTATGATTATTTCAGACATGTAACAGTATGATGAATACACATCCTCACATTTCAATTAAAAAGTTAATATCAACCAACAGCTGCTGTGGGTCAAATGTGTCTAATAGAGCAGATGAAGCTCTATTAACAATGAAGCTCATAACAATGAAGGTGAATTATCATCATTTATGTAAAATCCTATGTTTTTCCTGATGCAACGATCTGGTGGAAATTTGAAGAAGCTAATAATTATCTGTGGAAAATAGGGTGTTTTTTCAACCCCACAAACAGCACTTTTTGGGCAGTTTAAGTGCAATTTGAGTGAAGCGCCCATAGACAGCAGTTCTTTTCTGGGCTACCAAAAGTTTCCAGAAGTGGCTGGGCAGAGCATTTGTTTGTAATCAGTAATTTCATCTATAGTCTCATAGACTCCCAGAGAAGCACAGTGCATCTGTGCAGGGACACAAAATGACATGTTTAGAGCCTCTCAGTCTCATCCAATGAGTAGTGATTATTTACACAATTTACTTGAAAGTTATCTGCCATAGAATTTCATTGAAGATGGGGCTGTATGGACCATGTATCCAGTGTCTTCTGACATATTCATGTAGAAAAAAGCAGTGTGCACTTTTGAATGAAGAGCACAATAGAGGTGAGTTGTATTTTACACTTTTATTTGCTAAACTATTTAAATGCATAAAGAATAATATGTATGTGACGAGGAGGGGGGTGTGGCCGTGCCATGAGGATGCATGCCCGATGCTGAGTTGCCTAATCAGAGGGAGGGAGATAATGTAATTTAGATTATTTGTACATATGGTCAGGCGTGGAAAGAGTACTGAAACATCATACTCAAGTAGAAGTACTGTTACTTCCCAAAATAATGTGTGTGAGTAAAAATAGCTGTCATAAAAACTACTCAAGTAAGAGTAAAAGAGTAGCGCATTTATAAGTACTCATGAGTAGTGAGTATTGAGAACTGAGTTGCAAAACCTATGCCCCATTATAATGAACACTGTATGCCAACATTTAAAATACATCACTTATCTATGATAAACACTATATAAATCTGATTCCAATATATAAAAGGGAGACATGATAACAGAAATGAAAAGATAAGTTATTTTCAATTAAATGAGCCCCATTTTAAATCGTAAAGTATGAAACAATGACATTAAAATCAGTTTATGTGTAGGGTCTACATTTCCCTTAATGCCAAGAGAGCATTATTGTTGTGCATAAAACATGTTCAAACAATTCAAAGGAATGCAAAAAACAAAATGCTAAATAAGCAGGATCACTTGACACGTCATGTCCTGCACAATAGAGGAGGTAGAGCAGGCATGGGAAAAGTCATGCTTAAAAAGGAATGATTCAGCCATCCTGGATGTGTATGACTTTCTTATGCAGAAAACAAATTAAGATTTTTAGAAGAATATCTCAGCTCTTTTGGTCCATAAAAGTGAATCGGTGCTAAAATATTGAAGCTACACAAATCACATAAATCAGCATAAAAGTAGTTTAATCCATGTGCCTCCAGTGGTTTAATCCATGTCTTCAGAAGTGATATGATAGATATGGTGAGAAACAGATCAATATTTAATTCCTTTTTACAACTAATTCTCCTCCCTGCTCAGTCAATCTTCACTTTAAATTTCATATTGTTCTTCTTGTGTTTTTGGTGATTCACATTCTTCATGCATATCGCCACCTACTGGGCAGAGAGCAGAATTTCCTTTATCTCTCTCTGAGGCAATCTTAATTAGACTGATAAGTGACAGGGTGTGCAGAATCAGCACCCGGTCCTGCCCTACGCCCTGTCACACTGTGCATGAGGCATTCTCCACACGTGTGTGTTTGTGTCTTTTGTTTAAGTTCATCATTAAATCTATTATTTATATTGTCAAGCCAGTTCTTGCCTCCTCCTTTCCCTTATATCCCTTTACACTGAAACCAAAGACACAAACACACACATGATGGTCTTCTTCCCGTAAACGATCTCTCTCTCTCATACCACCATCCGCAGTCAGCCTTTATCCCTCTCGGAGGCTTAATTAGACTGATAAGGGACCGGGTGTGCAGAATCACCACCCGGTCCCGCCCTCCGCTCTGTCACACTGTGCATGAGGCATTCTCCACATTTGGCACCAGATCTGCAGCTGCCTTTCAAATTTGATTTGACGGGAGTCACAAGAGTCTCTCTAGCCAATCAAGTTGATAGATAAAAATAATATCAGGACAGGGAAGTAGCAAACACAGACGGTGGGAATATAGCGCAGTAAAAGTACAGTTACAGCACTTAAAATATACTCAAGTGAAAGTAGACCATTTTTAAACTACTTAAAAAAGTAAAATTCTTGGGAGAAAGTAGTTAATCACAGTAACGTGAGTATTTGTAATTCGTTACTTTACACCCATGTATACAGTAAATTAAACTCGTCATTGCCTCATTTCTTATGAAATTTTAGGAAAAGCCAATGGCACTAGTGGCACGTCATATTTCAATAACACATGAGCATGAATCAGATTTGAACGCCACAGCAAAGGGGAAGATTTTCAGTGACTGATGCCTTAAATTCCGATCTTTTCCACACACACAGCTGAAGTGTCTTTAGAAGACTTAACATTATATATGCACACATAGGGTTGACAACTTTTCCATATTAGCACAGATGTCCAGTATTTTGGCTTAAATAAATATGTCCAGCACAATATGCCTATTTTCCCATTTCTTAGCGGATGGCGAAGTCCTGTATTTAAGGCATTGTGTCTTGTATTTAAGCGCTAAAATGCTGAAGGGGGACAATGAGGTGCAGTACAAAAAAGCAGGCAAACGACTTATTCTTGTGGAAAACAACATGAATGTAAACTTTAGCAAGACTATGGTGTTGGTGGTGCATTTCCAACAGGGAACCTCTGAAAAGAGGATGGAAAAATGGAGATTAAAAACTCACAATTACTTGGGGGTCCACTGAACAGCAGACTAAACTAGACTAACAACACATCTGTGCTTTACAAGATCAGAATAGCCTGTACTTTCTGAGGTGGCTCAGGTCTTTCAACATGTGCAGCCAGAGATTTTCTACCAGTCTTGTAGGTTGCAGGGAAAAAAAGGTTTTGCAAGTGGAGTCTGTAATGAAAAACTCACTGAGCACATGCTCTCCATGGTGGAACCTTCCTGCCTGCTGTCATTAAGAGGTACAATGCCATCTTCTCCTCATCTGCATGTTCCTCCTGAAGGTTACCCCCGTGAGGAGTAATGACATTAAACAAGCACATTTTCTTCTATTTTTGGATGCATTACCATTACTGCATAATGCATTCAGATTGCTTTCTGTGTATGGAATACTGTTGCATTGTATGTGTTTTTGCACTGTCTCGGTCTTGTCTATGTGGAAGTATGGAGGTGCACCTGCTTCTGTCTCATTTTCAGTGTGAAAGATTACTACAGGAAAGGTAGAAGGGGGAAAAACTATTAAGAATAATCTATATTTACACAGAGTACACCATTCTTAGTGCCTGTGATCTTTGTGAATTATCTATTTTCTGTTGGCCAGAATTGATTCTAAGCATGTAAGCAAAACAAATGTTGTAAATATGTTTACACACAGAGAAAGTTACGATATTGGTTCCCTTTGGCTTATTGCACACACAAACAAACACACACACACACACACACACACACACACACACACACACACCTAGCTCTCTGTCCTTAAAACGTTTCTAAAGGGATAGTGAAAAATAATATTTTGTTCATTTCTTTGTCACTCTCATGTCGCTCCAAACCCATGAAAGAATGCATTCCATACAATGAAAATGAATGGTGACAACAGCTGTCCCTGATCTCCTTCCACTTTCATTGTATGGAAAAGAGCAGTTTGGACATTCCGCTAAACATCTTCCTTTGACTTCCACCTGAGAAATTCAGATTGGTTTGGAACAACATGAGAGCGAATAAATGATGACAGAATTTTAATTTGTGGTTAACTATAACCATTTTTTTTACAGCTTTTATTTTTTTTAACTTTTCTCTCTTGCTTTAACACATTCATTAATTTCTCCTCGCATACTTCACTATTGAATTTTACCTCAGACACTGCTCTTATCCACTCTGTGATCTCTTTGTTTATATATATATATATATATATATATATATATATATATATATATATATATTGCAATACTTTTACAATCTTTTGCTTCTATATTTTCAAAAGTTTCATCCTTCCGCCTACCACACAGAGCTTAAACCTCATATAGCTTTCAAAATCTCCATACACCTTTTGCATTCATATAGAATTGTTTTCATCAAAAGCCATATTGTAGCTCATTATTAACAACATCAAAACAACTACACAACAGCTGTACGTTTACACATTTTATACATTAAAATTGTATACATTAAAATTAATGTATTCTGTTTCAAGTCAAGTGGTTTTTATTGTCGTTTCAACCATATACAGTTAGTACAGTACACAGCAAAATGAGACAAAGTTCCTCCAGGACCATGGTGCTACATAAAACAACATAGGACAAACCCAGAACCACATGAGACTGCACAGACTAAATAAAATACCTATATAAAGTGCACGTGCAAACTTGTGCAAAAAGTACAGGACAGTACAATAAATTACAAACAATGAACAGGACAATAGGCACAGTGATAGACAGTGCAGCGCCGACCAGTACACAGTAGTGCAAAAGATGACAGTTCATAAAAATGTACTGTAAACATAACATACTATGAGATAGTGTTCTATGCACATAGCAGTTATTGAGGTAGCAGACAGTTATAAAGTGACAATAATTAAAGTGCAACTCACTTTTGCATAAACTGCTGAATGTTAAAGTGTGATTATGCTGCAAGCTGGCTCCTTATCAGATCAGTCTGTGGAGGGCGGAAGAGTAAAATGTGGACTTATCTTGTATGTATGCTTGAACTATCTGCATAATATCATGTGTAAAGCCACAACTGACCCGGGAACGCAAACGATTTAAAAAAAATAAAATAAAATTGTTATATCTCATAAACAATTTCATCAATTTGTTGTTCATTTTGTTGTCTTAACAAAGTCCCAAAGTTTGATTTTCATATGAAAACTATGTGGTATTTAAAAATGATGACTTACCTCGACCAGGTAAAAAAATGACCCGGACGGAATAGGAGGGTTAAATAGTTTGCTTTCTTCCAGCACTCCTTTTATAGTTTGTTGCTATTAGTATATGTTTAATATCTGCCTGTTTACTTCTCTTTTTAGCTGTATGACTATTTTTGCTTTTATTTTCTGTGTCTGTTCATGCCTGTCACTTTATCTTTTAGAGTGTGGTGTGTATGTACACCTTGCACTATGACAAGCGTTACAAAAGAGCATGATGAGGATGGCTGAGGGCCACTAAACTCAAAGGATCTGTGGTACAGTATGTTGCATAAGCAGCACACACAAATGAGCAGTTCTAAAGGTGTAGAAAAAAAAAAAAAAAAAAAAGAGTTCAAAAGTGGATAGTATTTCCTACTGAAACCAATCCTACTACTACTACTAAAATAAAATGTAATAAAAAATATATATATATATATATATATATATATATATATATATATATATATATATATATATATATATATATAACTGCATGCTGCCACATCCAACAAAATTGATATCGGCAATAAACCCTTTGAATCATCCGCCTTGTTTACTACAGAGGTGGTATTGCTGTCATCAATGCCAAATGTAACTTTACTTTTGAAGTCATTTAATTTTCCCAACCATTGAAACTCCTGCTGTTATCGATTACCCAAAAGTCAACCTCACTACAAAAAGCTCACTACAGTTGTTTCTGTAATTGTATAACAACATAGGAGTGGAATATGCACTGATTTTATGCTGTTTAAAACAATGCTAAAGGAAAAAGCCATATTAAAGTGAGCTGGCAAATCTGAAACAAACTCCTCTGTTATCGAATGAAGAGATAATGGAAAAGACCTACTGGGAGTAGCTGGAGTTGAAATTAGAGACACATACACAACACCTTACAAACACCTACATCATTTTGACAGCTGTTTCCACAAAAGGCTTCATTCATTTGGGGGTTGACTGTAATGTTTTTAGGACAGAGGCATGAGAAGGAGGATTTATGTGCAGGCTTTTTAATTAAATTTCAAATCATAACCAAAAGAACAAACTGTGAAATCCATACAGATTAATAACTAACAGAGAGAGAGAACACTAGGGCAATATATACACAAGATTGAACAAGGTTAACAAGACACAGCTGGGATCAATCAAGAGGAACATAGAGAACAAAGACACAACATGGGAAGCACCGAACTTCAAACTAAAAGTCTTACTTTCCCTACCGACCTCTAGTGGACTCTAGGGCAAATGTCCCAAGTGTTACATTGACATACTGTGTATGATGATATAAGAAGCATAAAGCACATGAAACAGAATTATGTTCAGAGACGAAATTGTTGAGTATACTACGCCCTGTTCAGCAGAAGATCAGCAGTTACAGAAATACTCAAACCAGCCCATCTGGCACCAACAATCATGCCACGGTCGAAATAAATGAGATCGCATTTTTTTCCCCATTTTGATGGTTGATGTGAACATTAACTTCACATGTGGCCCGTATCTGCATGATTTATGCACTGCACTGCTGCCACTCTATTGGTTTATTTGATAATAGCATGAACATGTAGGTGTACAGGTGTCCCTAAGTGGCCATTGAGTGTATTATAGTTGGATTAGATCAAATAAATGTACTATAGTAGCATTAACTTTATTAGGTTCATCGAACAAAATGTACAAAAGTCACACAGTGTTCACTTGCTCCATTTGCCAATTAACCACAAATAAATCTCTGAATGTCTGTAATACACTGACTGTGATTAGGATTTATAACAAATATTGTGGTGAGAATGCAGTCTTTTAGGATCAGTATACCTTTCCCTTCAAAAGCTACGAAATCATCAGAATACTCACAGATTTGAAAAAGACTAATGTGGGAAATCAAGAAACACACAGAGGTCAGAGAGCTGCCTATGGCAAATGTCATGTCATAGGGCACCGCATGAAAGAGCACACACACACACACACACACACACACACACACACACACACACACACACACACACATATATAAAGCTCAGCTTTTACTCTCTGGTCTCAAAGACCAGACACAAAAAAAAAAAAAACACATTTAAATGCATTAAGTGTGTATACTGTAAAATCGAATTAGTTCACCTTAATTAACATGTTCAAGGCAATCGGTTTGCATGCATTTTCTCAGTAATCATACTCATTTGGTTCAAGTACACTGAACTTTATTACATTTGTTACATTAACCAGTTATAACTAAGCTTAACTAATCTATGATTAAGGTATTGTTGTTTTGACTTGTTTAAATTGGATTCTAACATATATTAAACAGTGTAAAGGAAATGATGATGGACTTCAGTTTAGCCAAATGGCACGTGACTCTACTCAGTACCTCTTAGTGCACACAAATGTGCAATTTTTTTAAATATAACTGAGTAAAGAAGAATGGGATAAACTTAACTTAACAGGCTCAAGTTCACCAGAGGTAAAACTAATCACCCTCATTGTGACTTCACAAAAATCTCAATTATCAACCAGCTACAACAAAAGAGCAACAATAGTCACAAGAATTAAAGCTATATACATTCTTTTAAATAAGAAAACTATTATTTTACAACATACGTTCACTTGTTTTGACCAAGCAAACATCATTTATTCAAGCTCAAGGGTTTATAGGTATTCCACACAGCCGCAGTTATGTACTTTAGTTTGTAGTATGTAGTACTCAAGGTCAAAGTATAAAGAACTTGTGTATATGAGTTATGATTCCAAAATGTGACAATGTTTAAGTAGGACCACTTAAATGTTTATTAATGACAACTTTATGATTTAGAAAGTAATGGTAACTTAATTAAAACTAGTAAGAATAGTAGAAACTTAACATTGAGTGAACTTTTTTTATATTTTGAGATTACTATTCGCATTTACAGTGAGTAAGAGAGAGAGAGAGAGAGAGAGAGAGAGGTGTAAGAAGGAAATGAATAAATAGGTTTAGTTCCAGTAATCATGTGTGACCTCTGCTGGTGAGGTCCTTTTCTTACACAGCCATTCGAATCATGGTCGATTCATCTTCATGGGTATATCTACATGCCCATTTCTCAGTTGTTTAATTATTGTTATTTTTCTTAACTTTATGATTAAAAACAACTGAGAAATGAACGTGTAAATTAATCCAGGATGATGCCACATCCTCTTTGGCCGTTTGAATAAAGGCAATCTGTTGGCACGCGCTCATTTTCCAAAGTGACAACAATATAATATTAATATAATAATACTGTTTAATTAATTGAATTACATAACTGATTATTTCATTACATCGATGAAAAAAATCTAAACGAAATGAGAAATATAGGCTGTTTATACAAAATATGAATGCTTACAGTCAAGTTTCGATTTACCACTTTTGAAAGTTGCACACAACTACACCGAAGGGTTGTTTATTGGACGGTGAAGTGACATATTGGGTAACTCGGTTTCTGATGCTGGTTTACATAAAATCCACGCTCTCTTCACTAATGTCAGTTTGACGCAAATGAATGTGTCCCCGTGTGCGATGCGTCCTGATTGTAGGTTGTAGATGTCACATTTAACCAAATTATTTTGCACTTATTAGATGCTGAGAAGCGTTGGGGACGTTTGAGAGTGAATGCGCAATATGAACAATGGCGAATTATTATTAATATTATTAATGCAGCGATCATATTTGGCTCACTGTTTGTTTCAGTTCGTTATTAAGCGTTGGCATCCAACTGACAACGAACACCGACATTAATAGCATTGTTTTTATGAGCACATTCAGTAAAGAACAGTATGAAGAAGTGACTTTACGCATTCTGTATTAAACTACAGCGACAAATGATCAGATTTGACCAAAAATCATTGTGGACGAAAATACTTCACTTTTAAGCATATACCTATCTAAACTTCTGATTTACACTTTGAAAGTTGAAAACAAACTCATAACAATTTCTATTCAGACATACAGACATCGGAAAGAGAGAGAATTCACACATTTAAACATAAGTGAAGAATAAAAACCACGATGAGGCAAACGTTTCCTCGTCGGATACACACTTCCCCTCTGCCTTATCTAGAGCTGCAATCTGAAGAAAGCGATCGTTTTACTTACCACTTGAGCGACGGACAATATTTTCCAAAAAAGTGTTCTGTGGTGCCACCAGTCCTCTTTTTCCCCCGTGCATTCTGCGGCCGGGCAGCGTCGGTCAGGCTCGCAGACTTGGTGGAAGCTGGTCGTTAAAGTGAAACAGGCGCGATGGGCATCTATCGGTGGGATGGAGAAGACCATGGTAACGCTGCACCGTGCCTGACTGGTAGGGTCCTTTGTACCACGGTCACTCACAGTTCTGCAGGCTCCGTGCTCCCCTGGTATGGATGCGCCTGCGCACTTGCGCGCTCTACCAATTAAATTTGACTGGCACAGGAAACTCCACCGCGATTCCCGGTGCCATGGAGATTGTGACATGGAACAGATGTTGCCTATTACATAATTAAAGTTATAAGGCTACTGTGAATGAGGAGAATGGCCTTTGTGAGCCCAAAACGACTAAAACATGGAAACATTTTCTCCAGCTAGCTTCGAATGTTACAGTTCAGAAAGAACAGGCATATTTACGCGCGGTTCACAGCATTTACATCCTCTTTTTTTGTTATCTTTTCGGTATCCTTCGTGAATTATTATTATTTTTTAATGAAATTTCAATGCCCATGCTACAACATTTTACAGCATACGTGAATTAACCTTGTTAAAACTTTTTACAGAGTTTGTTTGATCATCACGTGAATACAGATTTTTAGAGAATATGAGTTGCTATGCACTTGTATTTCACCAAACACTGTTACATACTCGGGTCTTTAGAGTCTCGGCACTTATCTATCACAAATGGATTTATAAAATGGCAATTAGAAAATAACTGAATACATTCTGAAAGATTTTGGAGTTTTATTTTTCATATTTAAAAGAGAGAATGCAACAAATCTAGAACCGGATTCACACAGCTGGCTGTCAAGCATATATTGAGCAACACATAACACAAAAACTACACCCAACCTACACATATGTATTATCTCAGGCACTTATTGAGTCAAATAGATGCACACCTTTCATAATTTTAGTAGTACATAAATTACAATAATCATACTGTTCATGTGTTACACTTGCTATAGTTTACTGCCATGTTGTTTCTTCATCGAATAGCAATGTTACAGGTAAATCAAGTCAATCACCGACACATCAGCACCACCTTGAGTAAGAAATAAAATGTAAAATATTTGTGTTTACACTCATATGTGATACTGATAATTCACCATCGTTGTACAGACAATAGAAGTAAACAATTGTAAAAAAAAAAAAAAAAAAAAAAATACTGTACTGATTTGACTTGTAATAAACTAAACTTTGATATAATGTGATAGTAAACATATATAAATGTGCACTTATATAAAAAAAAAAAGATGAATGAAAGACTACAAAAAAATGAATGAATGAATGAATGAATGCAATATCTGTAGTCCACCTGAAGTCATCCTTCTCCTCTGTGGCGCCACATTTTAGGAAATGCTGTTAGAGAGTCTTCCCTCCCCTTCTGTGCTGCTGAAGTTCACTAGCTGTGGACAGAGCCCCTATTGTTCCCAACACACTTCTGCCTAATATGGATTTCGCAAGGAAACCAATGATTTCCTGACACTTACGAAGCGTTGCCGCTTAGGGGCGAACGTGGAAAGCTGCTTGGTGTACCGGTAGATTGTTCCGTGGCCACAGATCCGGTCGAGAATGTAAGATAAAGGGATGCAAGTTGTAGGAGTTATAGTAAGTTTTCAAGAAACAGTTGTCTATGGCGCCGGTTTGTTTTGGAAGCGCGAGCTGAAGCGTGGGGCACCTACTTGACGGATTCGACTGTGCAGCGTACGACACGAGACACGTCAAATTGAGTGTTTATATCGGCCAAACCAAGTTTAAGGTTTCAAGGATTAAGCTATTTCCCGTTTTCTGTCGACCAAGGAGTATAGTTTCTGGCTTATCAAATCACCATGCCTACTCTTAGCTCGAAAATTAGGCAGAATACAGTCGACATAGTTGAGGATGGAGGCGGTAACAGCGAATCTCTTACTACGGCCAAAAAGATGTTGAAATGTGTTGTAGTCGGCGATGGAGCTGTGGGGAAAACCTGTTTGCTGATGAGTTACGCAAATGATGCTTTTCCTGAGGAATATGTACCAACTGTATTCGATCATTATGCAGGTAAGATGGGTTTCAGATCATTGCACTTAAACAGCTTATCTTTTTATGAAGTACAGTTATGTCCACATAACCCTTGTCTACCACCCCCCACTACATTCGGGTAGGGGACGGTCCCAAGAATAGCCGTCTGAAAAAGGAGATGTATTCGACTGCCAGACCGAGGACTGAGGCCAGACAGACTAAAGGGTAGACAGGACGGTTAACGAAAATATTTTCAGAATGGTTTCATTATCGTCATAAAACACCAAGGTTCGGAAAGTATTAAAACATCTGAGAGTCGCGAGCTGTGCATCAACTCACGAGTGACGCAACCTGTTGATCACAAGGAATCTGTCAAGCTGAGTAGGCACTACTATATCTCTGCAGAGCCACGATGGTTACAAATACATTGTCATGAGTTCAGTTTTTTCCTCACTCTTTCTTGCTCTCTCCATCTTTGATTCAAATGCATTGATTCACACAAAAGCATAAAGGCTGTGGTTTCTCTGCAAGAAAAGCCTCTCTACCATATCACATGAATGCTCTGAGAATAATGTCAGTGTTAAATCCTAATTACACAGACAAGCCGAGGTCAGCTCTAACATCCTATTGAATATGACTTTGTGAGAACACCAGGACATTTCCTTCACAAATACAAAGTTTTCCTAAACAAAGAACATTTAAAACTACACCTGTGAAAACTTTAATTAGTCTGAAGGGAATGCCTTTGTAGTGACTTAGAAGTTGCCTAACATAAAAATTCAGTGTCATTTCAAGGTCAATCTCATTCAGTGAATTCAGTTCTTAAAACTTTTTAAACTAAATTCTAAACTCTTAATTTATACTGGAATGTATTGAGTGCTAAAAGTAGACATTTGCTTTTTTTCTGATGCAATATATGGTTTAAAGAATTACATTTAAATACATTTTGACATTTTACATTGGTGTTATTATCAGATAAATAAGTTAATCATTTCTTACAGAAAATAGAGAGAGGAGAGAGTTGTGTGCCATAACTTCTACAGTTTTTTCTTTGAAGCAAAATCTTTCTTCGGCTGTGTCTTCAGATGATTAATGATGCCGCAATGACTTGAGAGTGAATAAGCTTAACGCTGTTTTCAGACAAAAAAATACTTTTGTTTACTCTACCCTGAAAAGAAAGAGCATGTGTGAACTAACAAAGACTATCAAACACAAAATCATTTACTCCTTATGGCTCTTTCACTCATGAAAGCTTTTGTAAGTTGGAAGCCTTAAAGTGGGTGTTGTCAAAAGATTTCCAATGGCACTTTTCTTTCAATGAGCCATATGATAGAATATTGAGCGTTTATTGGGGGTGTGCCAAAATGAAGAACATGTTCTTTCCTTTTTTTATGAGCTTTTAATAGTATCCTGTGTTGTAATTTTCCCCAGCTGGACAGTGCAGGCTCACAAGACAGAATTAATTTAAGTAGTGAGTATAACTTCAACTCCTAAACTCTTGGGAGCTAAATGAGATGGAAAAGTTTTCAGGAAGAGTGATTCTGGGTCACGCTGAACTCTTTTGGATGAATAAGCTAATGAGTTATTATGAGGAGGTCATCCAGAGGACAGTAAGTTGATGCTGTTGTCACTGTAATGGAACAGACATTTGAAAGGAGACAATCAGGCAGGAAAGGCCTGTCTGGAGCAGCTTGTTAACTTACATTTTTTTAAGGAGATCAAATTTAGTCATGGTATGTAAAAGTTAGAAGTACTTAAAGACTTTTTGGAGGTGCATTGTCATAATTTACAGGAAAGTAGAAATATACTTAAGTACTTCTTTTGTGTAGGACAACCATCTACACCTTGTAGAGTGTACAAATACTCAAATATAAGCAGTGAGATACTTAGGCTATGTCCACATTAATCTGGATACATTTAAAAATAGCATTTTCATTTTCTAAAACACTGCAATTTTCAAGCATTTTCCAAAAGTTGCTCATGCACACTGAAATGTATGATATCTTAAATACCCCCACTGTGCAAATGCTAAATGAAAAATCGCCATTTCATGTACAGTATGGTCTGAAACGCAACGTTCCTTGTGTTCTGGCGCTGAACAGTAATTCCGAAAAAAATGACTACAGAACCATCAAGGTGAAGTGGTTCAACCAAATGGACACTAAACCGGCGAGCAATGTGAGGGAGAGTGCCCTGGACTGGCATTGATCCACGATGGAGGATGGTATGTTTTGTTACGTTAACTCTATACTCTGCTTGAAAGCTTCACTTTATTTAGTTGACCAGCTACTGGAATCTTGCTTCTAAAACAACCAGGCCAATTTAACTGTTACACTTGTGTAAAATCACCATGCAGCACAATGAGCTAGTAGCTAACAGCTAGCTGTCGTGTTATTGTTTTGGTCAGTTTGTGTGGTGTTTAAGATGATGTCACAGCAGTAGAGGCGGTGCAACTATGACGATCATCCTATAATCCCACCCACGTTGAGGTGGCACTAAACTACAATGGAAATGCAAGCTCAGTAAAGCGAGTAGAGTTGAGGCGAGTTGAACCGTAACGTGCAGTGGAAAAGTGCCAAAAGTTATATCAGGCACAACAACACGGCTACAACATTGGCTGCCATCTTGATTGTTTTGTGTTGAATAGATCACATGACTGCATCATATAACAACAAATACATTATAGTTTTCAGCTGGTGCTTCAGTTTTTCGCACCCCTTATAACGGTTGTGCTGGCACCCATATGCATTGCATACTTTGCATATAGTTTTCGTGCCTCTGGTTTTCAGATATCTCCATTTTCCATGCCCACACTACAACGTGAAGATGGCATTTTCAAATGTATTCA